>OZ020510.1:112136954-113419454 GCA_963971375.1 Platycheirus rosarum | reverse complement strand
ATAAAATTGACCGATATTTTATTGTTAGCAGGTGCTTGCACACTCACCGGATTTTTTTACTCATTGCGATCGAAGTAAGTATATATTATTAGCTCGCACTACCAAAACTAGTTTTAAACGTCATACATGCCTACAATTTCACACAATAGTCGACTAAAATGTCGGTAAATATTCGGTGTGTGTGTAAGCATGTATTTAGTCACGTACGCCACTACTTCCCGGTAATGCCGGCGATACAGTGACTTTGGACGGCTGCTCACCGGAATTTTACCGGTACCGATCAGCGGCCGGCGTGTGTGCAAGGTCCCGTTCCCACATGTGGTTCACTATTGAAATTTGGACGACCGGTATAAATTCAGCCGTCCAAAATCGGTGTGTGTGCAAGTAGCCTAACGGGTTGAAATCGCACGTACTCGGATTACGGTTCGAATCACTGCCACGTGAGATGAGCATGCCCTCGATGGTGCAGATTTTTCCAATATGGCGTGAGCATTGTGGCACTTACCACCGTTCTGTTAAAACCACATACCGTTTGTGGACATCCCATGTAATTCAGGCCAAAAGTGGTAATCTTCGACCTATAGTGCTCGCCGTTGACGGTTCTGGCCAACGTCATCATCAAAGCAATATGGTCTTTGACCCAGTTAGCCCAAAATCCGCACCAAACATTGACTTTTTCGGGATGTATTCGTTAGACGCTCTTTGATTTCATGTTGACTGGTATCTGGCCAAGTTTAACATTTATTGTTTGTTGACCTGTCCATTCACCCAGAATACCCTCATCGCTGAAGATGATTGTTCTTCTGTTTCCAACTGCATATTCAGCAAACACTTCACTACTTTTACTATCCTTTTTATGATCCCAATTAAAATTTACCAACAAATACCTAAATGTCTTTTTTTTTTGAAAATTCGGATTTTTTTCACGTTTTATAGTCATTTATAAGTGTAAAGTCAATTCCAAATGTTTTATTATTTTCAAAACGTCAAAACTCTTCTGTCTGGAAAACTGGAAAAAGCTTTGAATAACTAACTGACAATTAATTTTATAATTTAATAAATGTGTAACGCAAAGTTATTTATTGGAAAGATTTAACTTGTAGTTTGTTTATGTGCCAGATAGTTAATCAGAACTTTAGTCAGATATTGAGGAACAAGCCCTAAAATTCCAAATTACCTAAAGTTATTAAACAAATGCTTTTGCTTACTACAACTTACTATAGGGACAAACGAAACTACATAATCGAAAATCATGCCAAATCATAAATCAAAACAATTTTGAAATTCTGATTGATGTACATATTTACAATACCTGTGTTTTATCATCCACAAATCTATTATATTTATTTGGATTATTTTTTTAAGACGTAATAAATACAAATTTGGTATTCAGCTTAATATTTTGATCTATTTCAAGATCCAAGATTCAGTTTAAATTCTGAAAACACCAGGTAATAATTATCATAAAAAAGCTTTTATTTTTTTAATAGATATCGACCTAGATCCATATAGATCTTATTTTAATACATAAGCACACAACAAAATATTTGTTATTTTAAATACTAACTACTTCTGTACTAAGATGGTAGCACTGACACACAACGAACAAAACAAAAATCCACTCCAACTCCAGCAGAATCCACAATTCCACACTCAATAACACACACACCATCAAAATAAAGCAAAGAAAAATGATCTTTTCTTCATAAAAATGATCATCGCTTACGTTCCACAATTATTTTCTCTCGAAGTGTTCTCGTAGTCGTTTCGTCTGGAGTTATCAGTGCCGTATTTCGCAAATATTATTAAACAAAAGAAGTTCAAAGTAATTTGTTTAAAAAGTGTCCGTTAGATTTAAATGTTCGCTCCGTAAATATAAAAACAAATTGTATAAGTGAAGTGTTTTTTTCCTAGCCAATTGTTGCCATTTTGGATAACGGATCTTAAAGGTGATTATTTCTTTGTTTTTTTTTTTTCTTCATATTTTTCTGGAAAAACCAGCTATTGACTTGTTTATTTTTTTTATTGGAAAATGTAATCCTTGATGTTTTTTATGCACTTGAAATAATGAATAAGGTTTGATATTTTTTTTAAGAAGAACAAAGAACTTGGAGTTCATTGTAGTTTCCACAGTGTTGCATAGTTGCATTGTTCTTTGTTAACTACGCTACTACGCTGCGCAGTTTTCATGGCAGTTCTTTCTGATAGTTGATTTGTTTCCTTTTTACTACTTGAAGGATAGGCAAGAAAAGGTGTTAAAGGAAAACGTATTCCACACGAAACGATACAGTGAAGCTACAATTTGTTTACCAATTTAAGTATATGGCTAAGGCTTTGCAAGCTTTGTTGTTTTGGTTTATTTTTTCATAGTGTGTAGGTCGGTTTCTCGGTGTACCTATCTTTCTAGGAACTATTTTTGTAATGATCGGCTTGGATTTCTGGATTTTTATTTACAAATCAAGACACATTTCTGTCTGTTTAAATGCATCGAGGCCCATTATACGCTCTAAGCAAATTTATTTATTTTTCAATTGTATTATACCTATTAAAAATGTTTATAAAAAATTTTCCAGAGGAAACTTTATTTGGGACGGGTTTCCATTGAGCTAGTTTTTTTTTTTGATTAGTGCTTCGAATAGCCTAAAAACATAAATATAAAAAAAAAATTGCGAAGAATGAACATTTTTTTCAATGATTTTATTTTTATTTTTATGAATTTGTTTTAATAATATTTTTTTGTTTAATGGATTTTGTTTGTGGAATTAACAATTACGTTGGCAAGGGGGCCAACTTCCCCCTTCGGGCCATTATTGGATTCGAAATAGGTACGAGGTTAGGTGTATACCTACGCAATTTATTTATTAATTCAGAATACTTACAAACAAAAATTAAGATAGGTAAGGGAGGGCATGCTGGCCCCTGCACCCCCTTGCTTGGGGTCACTATAGGACTTGGAGTAGGTGCGATATTGGGTATGCAAAGTTTTTTTTTAATTCAGTACGAAATAATAAATTTTTAGTATGTACGGGGAAGCTTGCACCCCCCTATAACCCCCTAGTGGGGTCACTCTTGGATTAGGAAAATGCAAATGGATCACCCAGAGTCCTGCTAAAATGGCTTAACTGAAACAAATAGAAATGTCAAAATAAGCCAATTGTGCAGTTTATAAAAATTTATTGGTGCGTCAGCTCCTTAAGGAGCCAAGGCCTAGTGACTTATACTCTCAACCATTCCCGTGTGTGTGTTGTTACTCTGCAAGAATGGAAGGGACCTACAGTTTACCGCCGAGTCCGAACGGCTACATGAGATGCACTTTTTCGAGACAAATTTTACTCTTGGAGGTTTTGTCAGTTCCTCGCAAGAGGCAGTACCCCAGAAAAAAAGGTGGCTATGAGCTGGATTTGAACCCAGGTTCTTTCGCTTAGCAGTCCGACACACTAACCACTAAGCCACGGGGCACTGTGCAGTTTATAGCTAAAATAAATCACTTTTTATAGAGAAAACCCAAAACTTTGAAAATTAAAAAAAAAAAAATAGAAAATAAAGTTCCTTCGGAACCAAGCATCCAATGATCCATCTACCATCGCCAATTTCTTCGCTAGTTACTTTAAACAGTCATTTGCACTAAGAGCCTTAGATTAATATTGTCCTTTCAAATATGAATTATGTCATTAGTCCTTTCCTTAATGGCATCTTTGAACTTAAAGACGAGTATACTCCTGGTCCCGATGGTATACCGGCCATTTCCTACCTATTACTAACTTGTTCCAGCTGTCCCTTTCCACCGGATCTTTCCCCGATGTATGGAAAATATCCACCATCACAGCAGTCCATAAAAAAGTTCCAAAAACTAAGTTTTTAACTATCGGCCCATCGCCAAACTTTCTCATATCCCCAAACTCTTCGAAAGCATTTTGTATGATTCACGCTTTTTCCAATACAAATCTCTGATATCCTCAAATCAGCAGGGTTTTGTAAAGGATCTACCACAACAAATCTAGTTGATTTCTTTACATTTTCACTCTCTGCCATGGAAAAAGGTTACGAAGTAGACGTCATCATTACAGATTTCAGCAAGGCTTTCGACAAAATCTCTCACAGTTTAATTCTTTTAAGCTTTCCTTTCTCGGTTTCATTCCTAACCTTAAATGGATATCTCGGTTTCAGTCCTAACCTTAAATGGATATCCTTGTATCTTGACAACCGCCAATACAGAGTCCGTTTTCGTTCTGCTCTTTCAGTTCCTTTTGTGGCCACCTCTGGGGTACCCCAAGGTAGCCATCTTGGACCTCTTTTGTTTATTCTTGCCATTAATGATGTTGAAAAGATAATTCAATCATCTTCTATCTCCCTTTATGCTGATGATGGTAACATTGATTCTCTCCTGCTTCAAAATGACCTCAATTCATTTGCCAATTGGTGCAGTAAGAATTTTCTCGAACTTAACATTGCCAAATGCGAGCTAATTACGTTTTCTCGAAAAAGTAAAAAGCCTCCCCTCAGATCTTTTTATCTTCAGAACCTTCCCATTAACCGCATACAGGTTAACCGCGATTTAGACGTCCTCTGTGACTGCGAATTAAAATTTCCCTCTCATATCAACAATGCGATATCAAGAGCTAACTCCGCCCTTGGTTTTATCAAAAGGTGGTCCAAAGAGTTTCGGAACCCATTTGAAACCAAATTCATTTACATTTTCTATGTTTGTCCTCACGCGGTTCATATCTCTAGAATTGCAAGCGTTCAACGTCGTTTTCTACTCTTTACTCTCCGAAATCTTTATGACCCTAATAACTTTTCATCTCTGCCACCCTACCTTGACCGACTCAAAATTTCAAATCTCCACCCTCTTGAAGCATCGGCTTTTTACAGGTGCCACTGACTGTTCCCCTCTTTTTGATGTCATCTTGTTCAACACTAACCCACGCAACTTAAGATCATCGCTTCTTTTTTACCTTCCTCCCCATCGTACTTCCTATGGTCTCGATTTCAACCTTCCAAGCCCTTCTCTGAAAGTCCGACTCTTACATCAGTTTTCCTACTCCTAAAGTAGTTAAATTAGTTAAGTGTAGTTAAGTTTAAGTTAAGCTTGTATTAAGCTAATAAATGGGGTGTTAGCCCCACCAAAATTAAAGTTAAAATTCACTGATGCCCCATCCATCTTAGTAGGACTGGGTCATCTTTGCACATACTCCTAATCTAATAGTGAGCCAAGCAGTTGGGTTTGGGTTGTCCCCTTAGCAACCCTACTATCTTCTTAATTCTTCTAACTAGTGTCGTGCAACATACAGTTGCATTCTTAAAGGCATTGTACCTTACAGACATACAGTTAAAACATTATTTTAAAATATTATAATAGATCCTCGCAAGCCCAACTTGCCGGATTGATGTTAGAAATCGTTGGCATTTCTCCAGAATTGGATTGTTTCAATCGTGAAGCAAACTAAATGCGATGATCTTGCATTATGTTTATGTTTCACCAGAAGTGTTTAGGCCTGCCTCTTCTTTCTGGTGAAATGTCTTCCGATTGGTCGCATTACTATGCTTACCCCGAAATCCTTATAAAATCTCAAGACAGAGTTACCCTTTTTGTTTAGGTCTAGTTTAATTTAAGTCTTTGGGAGGAAGGGCAAAGAACCACTCCGTCCCAGCAGATTCTGTAAAGTAAAAATCATTACAGATAGAGAAGACAGCGAATCTCGTGGCGTGTCCAGTAATGACATTTATCAAGGAAAAATGTTATCTGCTCAGAGTCAACTAACAAGAATGTTTCAGGTTCAGTTTTGGCCCAGATCTGCTTAATCGCTTGGTAACTCCATCTGTTGTGTATTTTCTAGCATTAGTTACTATAGCGCTTGGTTAGGTGTTAGGTGTGATTCTGTGATTCTCTGTGTCTCGATACCCAAAAGAGGTAAATGTTGAACTGTTCTGCCATCTCGAAGACAGATAATCGACAGTTTCAAGGAATAACAGTATTTGTGGAAACAGAACCCAGTGATTTACATAAAGGCAGATTGAGGATCAGGATATCACGTTTTCCTTGAGCTAAGATAGCTCCTCTTTGATGGCAGAATTTCGCTTTTAACACGTTGCAATGTTCTGCGAGACGGAAAGAGAGACTAAAGGGCTTACTTAACTATAATGGACGGGAGCAAATGGAAGCTAGTGTCGATACGCTCCCTTCGGATCTGGCAAATGTACACGTTACCTATGCTATAATTGACGGAAGGGTACGAGAGTATCTGATGCCAATTATTCTTCATAACAAACACCATCAGAAGCCAGCTATCAGGTTTTCGTTTTTAATTCGTTTGTGAGCTCAGTTTACGTCCACTTTATCACGATAAATTGGTTTTGTTCAAAACAAAACAGTCCAGCATATTTCCACCTCGTATGCGAGTATCGGTCTGCTGACTGCTGTGAAAAACCTTGGGTAATATTTGTTCCCAAAAGCTTTTTTGCAAGAGAAAATTGTTAGTGGGTTTAAATTTAGATTCTATTAATTCACTATATAAGGCTTCCACGTTTACTGTTTGTTAAAAGAGAGGATGTTAGACAACAACACCTGTATTCAGTTGGCCTTAGACATGGAACAATCCGAAACCGATGTTGTCTTAGGTCAACCCCGGAGAACCCCCACAGATGGACCTGAGGGCCAAGAAGAAAAAGTGAGAGAGTTGTGGTCCTGCCGAGATCAAAACAATCGTCGTTTAAGGAAGAAGAAGAAGAGATGATGATAGACAATAATCTTTTTTGTCCAGGAGAATTAATTTTATTTCAAAAATAGTGTTGCTATTATAAATATGAGTCACGCTACAAAATATTCCTAAAAAAAATCTGACCAGAATAATTACAATGCTCACTGTTTTTTTTCTCTATGACTAAATAAAAGGCGAACGAAATTATCTCCAAAACATTTCACAGCAATTTATATCATTTTAAGTATTAACCTACCTAAACAATGGTTTGTTTTCTGAGTCATAATGAAGCACAAGTAGTTTTTGCTCGCAAAAACTTTTTTTTTTACTTGTGATTTGAATTGAAGCGAAATCATCATTATGTCCAAGCACCGAGGAATACAAATGGAAAGTATTTCAACCGTATCCAGGTTTTTTGTGGGACTAATTGTGATTCTTCTTGATTTTTCCAACCCCGGTTTAATCAAAGGGTTCCTGAAGTGATTTACAAGATTGTCTTTCTATTCTACAATGGTAAACCAATCAATTAAATCATTTTAATAGGTGAAACCTGGCTCTAACTTCCACGTAACTCGTAGAATGACTTTATTTTCGAAACGGCTTTAACGATTTTGATTAAAAATCCAATAATCCATATTATTCTTCTTTACTTTTTGACATTTTACGACATTCGCTACGTTTTTGTTTATTCTTTCATAACGTTCCTAAGTATGTTTCATGTACAAAGATATTTACTCAAAAAATCACAAAAGAAACAACAAATAACATCAGACAAGTAAAAGACTTGCCCTGAGTGATAAGTGGGGACATTAGTTCTGATTAAATTAAACATACCAACATCATTGTCTGCACAACTCAAAAAGGTTTAGCCAATATGGCTTTGTGTTATTCTAATTGGATTCTAGAATCTAGCGAAAAAGAAACTTCAATTCAATTACCGACACCAATTGCACGAAGAACATACGTGGTGGACATAACCAACATTTATATTCATTTTGTTTTTGTATGCAATTTGGCTTAACGTTCTCCGTATTTCTGTCCGGTCTGGACAGCACACAGCACATCATCTTCACAAAACCCCATTGTTTTTCCAAAATTCCGTTTACCCTATGTTTCTTTGTGAGAATAGTTGTCACCTTTTTTCGTCATTTTTAAACCTACTAGGCTTGCATATCTATGGCCCATGAATGCCTATGGTATATAGCAGAAAGGAATGGTAAACAAAAAACACATGTTTTTTTTTTCTTGTCTTTTGCTATTCCATTCTTTTTTGTCAAGCTCTCAGAGGCTCAGACCTAAAAGCCAAAGACCGGTTGAGCTGATCTGGCTGTTGGTGTAGTGAAGAGTGTAGCTAAGCTAGTTGGGATTGGGGTTGGGACGTTGGAAGTTGGGAGTTGGGTTTTCGTTCAATCAACTTTTTTTTTACAAACATTTTCAGCACAGGGAAGCTGTTCTAGTTGAGAGGATTTTTGTGAGTGGGTTTTTTGAAAGCTTGCTTTTGAATTTTTGGTGAGTTTTTTGGTGACCTACCTACAATTGCTAGCTTACGATACGAGTTAAAAAAGCGTAGGTTTTTAGGGAGAAAAAAACGATGATAAATTATTTTGCGTAGGGGCATTCATATAGGTCAGACACTATAGCAGTCTTTGAACTTTTAATGCATGGCATGGATGCATTTTCATTCATTGCGCTGTAGGTAACATTTTTGTGTGGGCTTGCCGGGAAAATGGTTATCAAGGCAGTTAGGAAGGATTTTTTTAAAAGGTGCTGCTGCGGCAGTTCCTTATCAGCTTCTACGTCAAGTGAGGTGATATTTATGATACCAACATGTTCAGTATTCACCGTATAGCCTTCACCTATATTGCCTTAAGTGAATGATGTGACCGACGAAGCTGACGTGAGGTAGCAAAAGTTGTCATGACGAAAATCTACATGAACCTTGAAAATTTCCATGAATTGTCAAACCCTTAAGGCTAGACCATCAGAAGAAAGCTGATGCGATGAGCAATCCTTTTTGAATTTTTTTTAGAGGGAACTGGAAAGAAGTCGGTGAATGAAACGGATATCGTTGGTTCTTCTTCTAGACTAACTTTTTCTGAGTAAGGAGTTGGAGAAGGTCTTAATATGAGTGTGGTATAAAGGATCTTGCCATGAAAGGCTACGAAGAGCTAAGCGAAAAAAACGTCTTTAGATGCTTTAAATTTTGGAAATATGAACGTATTGGTAGGGGAATCACTTACTGATGAGATATGGTCTTGAAAAACTTAAGCTAGTATTAGTTGGTCCTTGTAGCGTGTCATTGCCGTGACACTCTGACATCACTATGACGTAGTTGTCTGTCTTTAAAGTGTCACGTCGTGTGATCGTCATTGTTTTGCATGTAGTTGCCGTGACACCGAGACACAAAGATCACCGTGACACACTTTGACGTTCATTGTATTTTGGGACAACAATGAGAAACATGTGTCATTCGAGTGATAGTCACTGTAGCTAGCCCTGACACGATTACCTTTGTCACGGCAATGACACATTACAAGGACCGTTTAATACTAGCGATAGCATTGTTATCATAAAATGACAAGTTGAAATGCTTTATATCCAATTCAATGTCATTAATTGTTACTTGAAAGGATAAAAAGGTGAGAGCCAAAGTGACTTCCCTGTGGGACCTCGAAAGTAGCGAGAATCGAAGAAGAAAGTGCATTCGGAATCGCACTCTGTAGGAACGATTTTTGAGATAAATAAATTGCACGACTGGATCGCACGTACTTGCTCATATGTTTGGTCACATCGTCGAATAAATTTTAAAAAAATGCACGACTGGGTCGCACGAACTTGTTCTTATGTTAGATAATTGCTTAGTGGCTGCATATGTATGTATATAAAGGGTGTTTTTTTAGGCGTGTGGTTTTCAAGAAGAAATAAAACGCATATAGTTAATGTTATGGCCAAGAATTTAGCTTGATTATAAAGATAAGGGTTTGCATAATGTTTTAAAAATGATTTCGGGGCCGCGGTTGGCCCGAATAAATTCCAGCCGAGGCCCAATTTTGTGAAAATCGCGATCGGTGGCCATCTCGTTTTGGGCACATTTACCGAACCTGTGACGCCCTTGATGGTCGTTCGGCTTCAATTCTTGCACGAGTTGGATTTTGTAAGCCTGCAAACCAAGATCCTTCCGCAAAATCTTTCATAAAGTGGATGGGCCCATCTCCAATTGTTGCGCGGATGGACTCATTCGGGTCTTCTTCGATGTTCTGCTCCACCGAAACGAACCATTATTTTGGTAATAAATTTGCACAATTTGCAAACTTGTTCGGGAGTAAGTCTATTCATTATGAAATGGCAAACCAAACTGAGCATAAATTAAATGACAGCTGTCAAAAAGACCAACTCCGAAAGAAGTATTGCCAGATTGAAAACCACACGTCTATTAAAATAAAAAAATAGTTTTTTTTTTAGAAAATTCTTTCATTTTTTTAATTAGCTTAAAAGTTTTCTCGGAAAATCTAAGAATGCAATATGATTTGAAAACTAAATGTCTATCGAGGGAAAAAAAATATTGAAAATCGTTCGACCAGTTTTTTTCAAAAGTCGTTTTTTTTGAAAAACTTTTCTCTAGTATGTCATTACAAGGAAATCTGTAGTTTTCATCTGAGAAAATTAATTAAACAAAATCAATCAACCCATTTTCAAAATATTTGGAAAACCAAATTTTTTTTAGAAAATTTTAAAAAATCGAAAAAAAAAATTTTTGAAAATTTTTAAATGCAATATTAATTGAATTGTAAATGACTACCTGTGTGCAAAATTTATTTTTAATTATTGAAATCGGGATAATAGTTTACGATTAAACCGCATTTGAAAAAACCGGTTATATGAGAGGTACCGTTATAGAGCAAATTTAAACAAAATTCGTTCCAACTGAAATATGTATTGTTGTAAAAAAATAGCACCCTGAAAGTTTTAACAAAATCGTTAGAGCCGTTTGTGAGAAAATCAAACTTTTTGTTAAAAAATTGTATGGCAGGTACCGTTATTTTTCGACCTAGAGCAAAAATGAAAAAAACACCCCCGAAATACTACCTAATAAATAATAAATACCAAGTTGGAAGCAAATCGCCCCATGGTGTTTTCTACGCAAAATCTATCTTTTAGTTTGAATAGATTTTTCAGAAAAAGTTTTATAACGGTACCTCCCATATTACCGGTTTATTAAATTTTCAAAATATGTAGTGTTTTATGATTTAAATAATATTTCTTTTTAAAATTTTCAAAAACATATTTTTTAATTTTTATAATTTTTTTAAAAAAACTTATTTTGTTTTTTGAATATTTTGAAAATGAATCTACAGTTTTTATTTTTTAATTTTCCTCCTAGTTTAATTATAGATTTCTTTAAATTGACATACTCAAAAAAATTCAAAATATGTTTTCGAAATTTTTTTTCAAAAAAAAACTGGTCAACGATTTTGAAATGAAAAATTCATAAAATAGAAAACAGCAAAAGAAATAAGATGGCTAACTAGCTAGTTTTTTTTGATTTCATAAAAATTTTATTTGTTTAATATTTTCCCCCAAATTTTGTTTTATATTGCTCGGTTAAGCCCTAGCCACTAGTCCGTTCCTACGATTTTGAAAAAAAAATCACACATTTTAACATTTCTTAAAGAAATAAAATGGCTTTTAGATTATTTCACCCAATACAAATTTGACGTACATTATTCGAACAATCAAAAGTCACAAAAATCGAATAAATGCTTTGATGTTAACTTTAGTATTCTTAAATTTTACTCTACAATGTGACCGCACATATGTGCAAGTACGTGCGATCCAGTCGTACAATTTATTTTAATTTGATAAGAATTGAATATTTTATTTTTCTTACTCATTTTAAATCAGAATAAAAAATCGTTCCCCAGTGCATAAAAATAACTTGAATTATTCACCATATCAGTTCAGACCAGCTGTAAAACCTGGGTCCATATTGTTGGCCTTTTATCAAGTTGATAAAGCATCTTAGGAGCTTTTTTATAAATTTGCTTTTAAACCAATTTAGTTAAAAATATGTTCATATGCCTGATTCATATTAAATTTCTTTGTCCAGGTTTTAAAGTGGAAGTTTAGCAAACGTTTAGTTTCACTGTACACCTCATCTAAGGATTTAAAATGGAATTAGGAAATTAAATATACTAACACTAACCACAAAAATAAATTTATTCGACTCAATCTTCTAGACCAGTTCAATTATAGTCAAGCCTTTTCGAGAAATACAATCTGCTGCAGTCAAAATAATAGTTATCAATCATTTTGAAATTAACACGACCCATCAATCATCTATAAAAGCATCTACAACTTAAACCATCGACTTGCAAACGCCCCCAATTCCCCTTCATTGAAACAACTAAAGCCATAAACAAAGATCGACCGTTTAAGACTGCCAATTACTCATACCTCATAAGAGTGGAGGAAACTAAATGTATCTATCTCCGATGAAAGTCCGTTCACATTGTCAAGAATCTTTTCCTCCTTTTTGTCCACAAATAAATAATAATTAAATCAAAACAAGAATAGATTTTGGAAAATTGCTCTCAATTGAAAATAATCGTATCGAGGGAAAAACTGGAGGGCGGTAAGTTGGAACTTACTTACAAAAAAAAAGAAAAAAAGAAAGCACTGGACACAACGACAGGACCAGTTTAAAACTTCGCGTTCTTTTTTCCTATCATTTAATCATTATCGCACCATAATTGGATACAATAGAAGAAAAATAGATTTGCAGATACGATAGGAGGGCAAACTTTAAGATATATCTTGCAATTGCTTCAAAGTGACATGCGATAGAAGCAACAATTGGAGTCATGATGATGGTGACAACTTCTCGATTCTTCTTGTTTCTTTAGATTTTAGAAGTCAAAGAACTTGTTTTGTTTTATTATTTATAAAACAAAAAATGTTTCCCACTTAGTTGTTTGTAACTTTGTTTTTTTTTTTCATTTTCAGATATCCAGCTTAAATCTTTGAAAATTCTTTCGAAATAAATTGTGAGTCAATAAGTTTTTTGTTTGATCAATCAGTGCTGGCTTAAGAGCTTGGAAGAACAAAATAAAGGATTTTTGTTGTGCTTTGTGTGTGAAAGGATATCCAATTTAAAAACATCATCATGGTTCAACCAGAAGTAAACTTGAATGTTCAACAACAAACTGCTGATGAATCTAAAGAAGGTGAGTGGTTTTTTCTTTGGTTTTCTTTGTTGAATATACATATGTATGTAGTACATATGTATGTATACATACATACATATACATAATGTATCAATACAAATCCAAAGCATCTGTCAATATTTAATACGACGGACATCCGTCCCGACACGTTTCAGTAAATCCCATGTTTGCGGATCAACATTCCGCACCTGTATAAGTGTGCTCTATGAATGGATAGTCCTCGAAATGTAAAAATAAAACTTTTTTATTGAGTTCAATAATACTTCTTATCGTGGTCAGTGATCCAATTACATATGTACCTTTAGCTTCGCTTAAAACATAAAATATTTGCTTTAGGTGTTTTTTTTTCATTAGTTGTTGCTAAGCAAATTTCAATAAAAGAAAAGAGCTTCGCCTGATAAATGTCCAAGTTTGTCGAATTTCTTACCCTCTAATTCTTTCTTTTCTGTCAGAAACTGACGGTTTTTTTTTTCAAATCGCTTTAGATCCCAATTGTTCGTTTTAATAAATAGATTCTCAATCTATTGGAACGAACAATTGGGATCTAAAGTGCTCACAGAAAACGAAAAGCTTATTTTGTCTGAAAGCGATTTAACTCATTGAAAACACTTTCAAAAGAAACACTGCGACTAGCTCATGAAAGCATTTTCAAGAAAGTAAAGCTCATGAAAAGTTTTTCGCTTTCTTGAAAGCGAACACATATTTTACACTCGAATTGGGTGTTCTTTCCCGCCCCCAGATCTCTGGAACTATTTTTTTGATTGCTGGCTTTGAAACACGTGTAACAGTGTGTTGCAACTCACCATATGCAAGGTGTTTCAGTGTGACAGCTAATTTTTCCCCTACACTAGAGGTCACACGCTGTGGTGTGGTGTATTTTGTTTTTCAACAAACGGGCTGCCTTCGTCTTAGAAAAAATTGATCTGCTTCTCCGTAACGTGAGCAAAATATACCGAAGGACTCGTCTCCCTCTGCACGCAAATCTCACATGAGTGATGCGTGGTACTTGATTTTAAGCACCATGTCCCCTCAAAACGAGGGTAAAATGCAAATTCCACAGGGTGATTTCCAAAAGAATTAACTGCTTGAAATCCAATAAATTCCTCGCAAAAAATTCTTCAGCAACTCCATTTTTCAGCTATACTCTCCATAAACAATAAACGAAACAAAGCTCAGAGTGGCAAATACTACACCCGCTTACACTCAAAACACTTTCAGAAAGTGTTTTCAAAAAACCATACACTTTGCTTTCATGGCTTGACGACCCGAAAAAGCTTTCAGAACTTTTACTTTCTTGAAAGTAAAAAAAGTCGCTTTCAGAAAACCAGGCACTTGCTTTCATGGCTTGACGACCCGAAAAAAGCTTTCAGAAATTTTACTTTATTGGAAGTAAAAAAAATCCCTTTCAGAAAGCACTTTCAGAAAAGCAGACACTTTTGCTTTCATGGCTTGACGACCCGAAAAAAAGCTTTCAGAAATTTAATTTCTTGAAAGTAAAAAAGTCGCTTTCAGAAAGCATTTTCCTAGTGTGACTATTCTCTGAAAGTACTTTCACCCAACAAAAAATAAGAATTTTTAAAAAGCTCTCTGAAAGCACTTGTACATCAAAATTTCGGTTTCTTAATGGAAGGATTAAGAAACCGAAATTTTGATGTTGTACAAAGGTGAGAGTAAGAGTTGTTCATAAAAGATTTTCAGTGCTTTTTTAAAGCTTTTTAAAACCAATGATCTATAATGTGCACTACGGAAACCCTGTAAATTTTTCTCTCTCACGCTTGAAGAGATTCCATTTTCAGAGTGAGAAGCAAGTGTCCTATCTTCTCTGAACTGAGAGTTTATGTTAGACAGACACAGAGTATGCTGCCACTCAGGCAAACTGGATGCATGTTTCATCAATTTCTCCCCATTCCTACACTACGGCATCGCGATAAGAGCTTTTTATGACATAGACTTATGCAATACGCTGCATTTTTAAACGCCCAGTTCGGGTATAAGGGGCGAACACTCAATTTTTGGAACAATTCAAGCGTGGGACAACAGTCTTTAATGAGTCTGAAATCTGTAACTTTCTACCAAAATTCAGAGGGTATCTCCTAAGTCTTCTTCAGTTGTTGATATTTGTCGCCTTGCTAAATCCTCCTGCTTTAATGAAATAGTATTTGAGGAAATTGTTGCTTCAAAAAGGCCACCTGCTAAATCATGGTTGCGGGTGCTTCTCGCCACCAATCGTTGAACAAACCCCGCCGTTTTAAATCTCCAAACTCCAAACTCCAATAGGTAAAACTTCATATGCCCTGATTTAAAACCTCGCCTTCTATTCAAATCGACCTTCTTTAATCCTGAAAAAGCGGCTTAGCTCTGAAATATTTTTCTCAAAAAATGAAGAATGCATCCAGAATGCAAACTTTTTATATTAAAGGATTTTTACATTTCACTTCATTTCTTCCGCCCACTATGCACAAAAAAACTCTGTTCCTTTAGAAGCAAAAGGGCAAAAAAAAAAAACACGAAATCACTAAACCGAAATGAATCTACCCTTGTTATACATAACATAGCTCTGCTCTGTAATGTTTAGTTTCGTTCAGGCATAACAAAAAAGAACGAATATAACTACTGACACTGCTGCCACTATACAACTTCACGAACATCCCAGGACCTCTTCGTTTTTCAGCTCCTATGAATATATTCTTCAAAATCCCTGAGTGCACATGAATATTTACTTTGACGTATTTCTCGTACTTCGCATAGTACCAGTACCAGTTCTGGTTCCGTTTTGTGTTCTCCATGTAAATTTCTATTTGTTTTCCGTTTTTTTTTTATCCTTTTTTTATTTTTTACATTATTCAGTGAAAAGATGCAGACACAACATTGGTAACATTTTTTTTTTGAAAATTTTATTCCGTAAAGCTAAAAGCCAAACAGATTTTCTCCCAGCAGCATAGAAAGTTTGTCGAGTAATATTTTTGCTGTTTGTTCTGGAAAAAAAAGTCAAACACAAAAGTGATGCTTTGTCTTTTAATATGGTTTCCTTTTGTGCTTTAAAAAGTTTTCGCAAGGAGTTTATTAAATATGCTGAAAATTCTGGGTTATATTAAACTCAGGTGATGTAGACTTAAAAGATATATCTTGTTTAATGAAACCGACTTTTTACTTGCGATTATAGGGCAAATTTTGAAGTCTTACTGAGGGATTTTTGCGGCTGACTGAGTATAAAGTTTTTAACTTCTTTATCTATATTTCAAAAGCTTCCAAAAAAAACTTTCAGATGTTTTTGAAATATGTACTTTGTTAAATTGATTGGAAAAAGTACAACACGATTCAAAAAAAAGTGTTTCGAGTCTATTATTCAAGGATTGACATTCACATAACTACAAAAATACCCTTTTGTATAAAATCAAAGCTCAAACAGTTAACCGTTCATGAACTTCAACGTTCGTGGGGCAACTTTCACTTTGCATTCAGTTTGCTTAAACATCCTCTCGTGTAGTATCCATTTCTAAATTCCAATTCCAATTCCGATAACCTTATTACCCTTTTGCCAAACGACCCCAGTTCTGACCCCCAAAACATAACAATAAAAAAGGACATTTTGTGTGTCGTTGTTGTTGCATGAGATATCCTCTATAACACGCTTCATTTAATAAATTCACATTTTCACATCATTATCACCGCTCGTGCTGGTTTCGCTTGCTCCTTATCTCCCACACACACCCCACACTAGGGAGAGCCTTTTTAATAACCTGTAGAGCATGACACGCATTCAATGAACTACCCTAAAGCCCTCGTTCCAATCGCTTCGTCGCCCCCTCCTCTCCGCCTCATCGTATTCTAGCTCTTTCAATTTAAAATAACTGACGGAACACAACGAATAGCTGGATAAAACAGCAGGAAAAAAAGAGGAAGAAGCCATCTCACGTGTCCTTACACCCTTTTGTATCTCCTAAGGGAGATTACGATCATTGCATGTCATTATTTTATTTTTATTATCCTGACCCTATTCCTTCTTTTAGCTCCTCGAGAAAAGTTAGACATTTGTCGTTGTCTCGTCTGTATTTCTGCGTGTTAAAAGTATCCCTAGTATGTCTCCTCTAACTCAATATATATGTATGGATTTTTTTTTATTGTATATCACATCCTTGAGGCAAAGTAAATACACATACACAAATTACCAATTCGTATCATGTCCCTTTTTTGTCTCATGAGAAATGTATTATAATTATTGGAAGCGCCTTGCTTCGACGAACAACAACGAAGACGACGACAATGACGACAGCGGCGATGATGGCGGCGGAATCGAAAAGAGAGTTAGACTTCCTTAAAGGGGATAATGTCGGAGGATGGAACTAAATCCCAAATCGAATAGAATGACTTTGCGAAAGGATGGGAGTTGATTTATCGAAGGCCTTAGAAGTCTTATAACTTTTTTTCTGTTGGTGTCAAGAATCAGTATAAACAAAGGGGGATCAAATTATCATAGCTATTTAAGGAAAGCTGGAAACTCCTTAATAGTTGAAATTTTAAACACATTGGTCTTATTCCGAACTAACAATTTAACTTGTACAAGGTTCTAAACAAGCTGTTTTCAGTCTCCTATAGAAACTGTAAAAAGGCCTTATACAAGTTATTTTGGTGTACATTACGCAAGCTATTTAACTGCTATAAGACTTGTTGACAGGTATTATAGAAGCAAGTAGCTTTCCATCGTTTTGAATTCAAGTCCTTCTCGTTTCATTTTCATTCCAGCATTCCATCACTACACCAATTCGTGGTTGAGAAAAATGTCGTCAAACATCGACAAAACAAATATTAATTTTATTTATTTATTTATATTTAATCATCGAGAAGCCTAAAAAGTTAGTGACAAAAAATGTCTGTCTGGGTGTATAACGAGCTGCAGCCTAAACGGCTTAAGCGATTAGCTTCAAATTTGGTATGTGTGAGTTTTTCGGCATTCCTTAGAGGGAAATTGAAATTTAATTTTAATTTTTAGGGCCAAAAATAATTTTTTTCGAAAACGCCTCTAACGGTTTTGATGATTTTTTTTTGGGAATTTTTTTGTAGGTATGTATGAACTATCATCTTATCAAAACCAAATTTACCGGAAAAGTCCATTAACGGTACCTTTCATATAACGGTTTTTTTAATTTTCGAATTTCTCGGTAACGGCTCATTGGATTTCTATCAAATTTTGAAATTCAATATTTTTAAAACTTATCAAAAAATATTGTTTAAAATTGTATGGTCTACTGTCTAATGAATAATTGACTCTACAAAACAGCATACCAAAATCTAAAAAAAAAAAAAATTCTTCAAAAAACTAAAAATAAAAAACAGAATTTCATCAAAATGCGTCCTAAAATTTTCTAAATACTTTTTTCATAATTTCATTGTTATATAAGACGTGTGATGAACGCCATCACAATTAATTATTTAATTTTTACTTAAAACCGTTTAGTGTTGTGGTTTTGACACTTTTAATAGGTTTAGACCATGTGATTTTTCTACGTTAATGTTTATTGTTTCTGTCAAAGACCTTGCCTTCCAATGTGATTAAGCATATAAGAGCAAGTACGTGCGACCCAGTCGTGCCCATTTTTTTAAATTTTCCGTTAACATTTTTTAGAGGCAATTTTGAACCTTTATCTACAAGCCTTGTAAAGAGCTTGCCAAACTCACTTTTAAAGGATTTAAGTCAGCTATTTTTTAATTGTCAAAGTTTAAAATGTGGGGCTTGCGAAAGTTTGCCTTATACAAGCCCTATACAATCTATTACTCGTTAAATTGTTCATTATACAAACTAAATTATTATTTGGGTTAGAAAATATATTTTCAAATATTTTTCTCATGTGGTCTCCTAAATCGTACGTTAGCTTTGAGGATCCATGTCATGTTTTAAACAAGTAATCGACAATCTTGTAATCAACATATCTCAGAGTGCTCTTTTCCAAGATATCGATCCTGCAGCCTTCTGTAACGTCAATTTTCTCTGCCAAGCAAAATCATCACCGAATCTCTCTGGCAGGGAGTCGAACCCCGACCCTATGCTTAGCAGCCCGAGACACTAACCACTAAGCCATGGGGAATAACCACTTAGCCATGGGGAACTAGAAATGGTCCATTATGAGAGTCCAATTTTCGACTACTCCTTAAGCATATCGGCCGGTAATCCACGAATAACACGAGTTATGGCTTCCAAAGCTTATAAACAAAATATTTCACACATCCCTTAGAAAGATTTTGGTGGCCAGTCAGTCAATTGGCCATTTGTTGAGAACCCGAATTCGGGAATACAGTCAAATATAGGGATTCCTTCTTTAGCCATACCACGTGAATGTGGAACGCCTTACAAGGCTCTATTTTTCCTCCTATTTTGAATTGCAGAATATCTTGAAAACAAATGTGCTTCGGTATCTCGCCGTATATACTTCTTTATTTTTTTTAATGCCCCGCAGTGTTTAATCAGCACTATAATGGTAACCAAAACCCTCTTTTGTGCGAACTAATTCTAAAAAAAATAAAAAAAATAATTAATTCAAATTCAGTTTATCAAGAAAACACTAATGATGAGTTGAATTTTGTGAACATAATTTACATTCAGCGGGCCCCATTCAAACCCAAACTATGCCAAATCCAGCCCTGTTTAAAGATATCCTGTTGACACGTCGACAATAGTACGAGTATTTGTATCATAAAATCAGATATG
Source organism: Platycheirus rosarum (assembly GCA_963971375.1). NCBI lineage: Eukaryota > Metazoa > Arthropoda > Insecta > Diptera > Syrphidae > Platycheirus > Platycheirus rosarum. The sequence continues at coordinate 113,399,829 of OZ020510.1, read as the reverse complement.
CTAACGCTCTTCCGACGACTTATGTTGCCAAGATGTCTAACAGGGAATGGGAGTCTTACAGATTTCACTTCAATTTACCAAACATCCTCCTTCTTGCTACCTCCCCCCCCCCCCCCCCTTTGTCACCCACAACAATACATACGCTATACCATTATTGTGTCTAAGGTTAATGTATTATTGGTGTGATGTCCTTTTGTGTTCTTGTTATATTATTTCTTTTTCCATTTGATTGCATTATATCGGAGACAATCCAGATTTGTAGATTTATGTATTATATATCGCAAACCCACAGGATCTAAGGATAAAATTAAATCACAAAAGACATTTTCTTTTACGATTCGTGGCGGCATGCAGTTATGAGGGAGGGGCGATAGATTGGAAATCAGGAAAGATAATTAGAAATATTTATTGTTTTTGTTTTGATTCTATCGGTTTTCATATAAAAGTTTTGTTGTGTGGTTTCAAGGACGATATGATAACTTTTTAAATGTTGGAATACAGGTCTATATATTAGGTTTTTCGTTTTATTGCGTTTTAGTGGAGATATTTGTTCTTCTTCATAGACTATCTTATAATTTCTCATGGGAACCTTGAATGTTTATGATGTCCTTTGAGCTTTTTTTTCCTATGTTTACCCTCAAAATTAATCACCCCATCAGTAGTATCCAAAGAATCATTATAAACATTTGGTTTAATAATTTTTCCATCATCCCCAATTGTTTGACCATTAATTACCAATTTGTCAATTTCTTCTTGCACCTCTCCAACCAATACCAAATGAGGCCCACAAAAGAGAAACCTATCAAAAACTCCCACAAATGAGGCATCATTAAGCCAAAGGTCCTTAAAGCACCGTTAATTCATTCCCACAGGATATCCATCCCCTACATTGGAAAACCGGCCGGCATGTTTCTGTTTCTGTAGCCCTGCCACACGGTCCAGCACCTGGACCTGTTCACAATTTGCCAGTAAATCACAAATTTTAAACTCCTCCATGCCGTTTGCCTTTAAATCGCCATCGCCACCGCAACGCGCCGGGCACAGATGGTTTGCGTGTCGAAGGTTTTTTTTTTTATTGCATACCAACATGGTATGAGTTGGAGTCCTTTAACACGCAACTGGTTGGCCATTATTTTTCGGCAAAGGATGCCCTGCCTGCCTGCATTGCAATCTAGAAAGACAATTAAAAGGGTTAAATTCGATTAATTACTAGAGGAACGTGTGTAGACTAGACTGGTTCAATATGGAGAAAGAGGTCAGAATTATGTTGTAACCAAACCCCAAGAGTAAGGGCGCCGCCCCCAGTGTGAAGATGGATGTTTTATTAGATTTGTTTAACAAGATTAGATTGCTGCTGCCGTTCAAGAGTAATAAAAGGGATACTCTGGAAGTTTTTTTTTTTTTTTTTTTACAAAATGATATTTAATGCTTCTTGTCGGCGATGCCTCCCCCATGTTTCGTTGTTGCTGAAAGGATAACGACAATAGCCGGGAAAGGTGTTTGGTGGTGGTAAAATCAGTTTTTTATAGACTTCGGTGGGAACTCTGAAAAGGACCTTCTTGTCGAAAGGTGAAGCAGAGATATTAAAATAAAAAAAAAACTGTATAAAAAATAATCTTCCTGAAGCCCGAAGGCTTTAAAAAAAAATTGACTAGTCTTCTTCTATTCAGAACACTTGTGTTGGAAGTTCTACAGCTCCACCTTTACACAAAAGGGTAAATGAACCTTAAATAGAACGAAAATTTAAGGATTTTTTTCTATCTTTTATTATTTATACTCTGGTCGTGGTGCTGTTATGACGAGTTTGAAGAAGGAACTTTTCGATGGGGGGGAAAGCTGAAGATATCGATAAAACGAAAGAGCCTTCCTGTGTGCCATCCATAATAATATCAATTCGATTTGGCAGGCACCCACTGTTGGCTGCATCAGAATAAATGGCAAACACTAATGGGAGAATAAAATATTTAAAATGCATTGTTAGGTTGTAAGGACTTGCTCTGGGAGTGAACTGCTTTGACCTCAAGTTTAATCACTATATCAGCAAAGTGTGATTAATGATATAATCGACGACTTTGATGATCGAAGTAAAAAATTAGCAGCTTTAGGTGACTACCTTGTGGCATTCCAAGAATTCGGAACATTCGAACATGATCCACACTAATGATCCATTTCTTTAGAAAATCTAATTCAATCTAAGTAACGGGTTTTTCAATAAGAGCGCTACAAAAGTTTTTTTTTAAATAAAACAAAAACGGTTTTGGATATCAATGAAATTCTGTATTCCTATGAAAGTACGTTCGATGCCATTATGTATGGAACTCAATTTCTTTTGCATGGCCACCAGCGGCACGCTTGCAGAAGTCCAGACGCTGAACCTAATTTTCGACGGTTTTCAAGCATAAATCGGCCGATACTGCTGCAATTTCACGTTCGATATTCGTACGAAGTTCATCAATCGTCGCTGGCTTGTTGGCATAGACCATAGACTTGACGTAGCCCCACAGGAAATAGTCTAACGGCGTCAAATCGCACGACTGAGGCGGCCAAGCGACTAGACCATTTCGTGAGATAACACGTTCTCCAAACTTAGTTTCCAATAAATTGATTGTGGCATTCGCTGTGTGGCTTGAACCACATGTCCTCCAAGTCCATATCATCCAATTGGGGCCAAAAATATTCGGTTATCATTGAACGGTAGCGATCCCCCATTCACAGTAACGTGCCGGTCCTGATCATCACGGAAGAAGTACGGCCCAATGACGCCGCCGGCCCATAAACCACACCAAACCGTAATTTTTTCGGGATGCAATGATGACTCACGGAGTACGTGTGGATTGCTGCCTGACCAATACCGCATATTTTGTTTATTGACGAAGCCATTCAGCCAGAAATGAGCCTCATCGCTTAAGATGATTTTTCGATGAAAATCCGAATAATTTTCAAGTTGTTGCTCAGCCCAATTCACGAACATACGACGCTTCTGGTGGTCAAGCGGCTTCAGTTCTTGCGTCAGTTTAATTTTGTAAGGATGTAAGCCAAGATCTTTTCGCAAAATTCGCCACAACGACGTCACAGAGATGCCCAACGCTTGAGAACGACGTGTGAGAGACACATTTGGGCTTTCTGCAACTGAAGCCTCAGCGGCAGAAATATTCTCGACACTACGGGCACTTCTTTGTCTCACTGACACGGGAAAATTTTGTACTGTGCCTGTGGATTCAAATTTTTCCACTAGACGCTCAATTGTTGATCTGCTAGGATGATTATGACGGCCATAAATTGGACGTATCGCTCTTAACTTTGAGGCCACTGACTCCGAATTTCGGTAGTAAATTCTAATAATTTCGACTCGTTGATGGCTCGTATATCTCTCCATCATGAAATGGCAAACCTTACTGAAGAGAAATGTCAAAAGAGCGGCAAGAAATATGGCGTCGTTTGTTGTCCCTGTCGCTCTACTTTTGTAGCGTCCCTGTTGAAAAACCCGATATTAAAAATATCTTTGTTTCCCGAAACTCAACTTGCCCAGGCATATATAAAAAGTTCTACGACATATTTTTTTGTGGTAAAAATATGTGCTCCCTTATATGAAGGAACATGTTAAAAATGCTTCAAAAGACTTTAAGGATATACACAAACAAGGGGCGAGGAGCAAGTTTACATTTTAGTCTGATGATTTTTTTTTTTATGATATACCACGTTCAACAGGAAGAGTTTGGAAGTTGAAGATGCCGCGGGTAGCCATTTCTCTTCTTTCATTCCATTTTTTTTAGCTGTTATTGTTGTTGTTATTTTCAGCTCTTCCCTTCTTTTGTTTTTTTCCAAAGAACTAAGGACATAGAAACACAATTATGCTATACTCACTTTGGAATTCCTTTTTTTTTATATTTTAGTTAAAAAAAGCCTGGCAAAGTTGGATGCTCTCCTTGTGGAACTAAAAACATATGGTTTTGATGGAGTTTTTCTTCCGCAGAAGTGTCTAAAGGGCTTCCTGTGATGGTTTTGAAGGGTCAATTATGCAAATTATAGTGGTTGGGAGAGCAGAGGGTAGTGAGAAAGATTGCGGAAGATGATTATTTGAAGAAAAAATGTAAAAAAAAAAAAAATAAATTTGAAAAGCACAAAAAGTGCTTAAGGGCCAGGAAGTCGGTTAATTTTGTTTGTATTCTAACTGCAGAAGAAGTTGAAGTTGAGGGGAACAATTTGTTTTTGATGTGAAATGATATTAGAAATATATGTGTATTTAAAAGACCAAACGACAGTCAATCGTAATAAGGAGGAAAAAAAAACGAACTGGTATTCTTTACTGAAAAAAAGAATCTACCTTTAATAGAAGGGATTCCACTAAACATATCAAAGCACTCCAAATGGCAGAAATTGGCTTATTTCTGAACTGGAATCTCAACTTCTAAGAAACTAAAATGGCGATCATAACATTCTGTGCCTGTAATAGAATATTAAGGAAGACCTTGCACAACAATTACCATGCTGATAGATACTAGCAATTTGGTCTGGTGGCAAGAGAAAGAAATGTTTGCAACCTTAAAACTGTTACAAAATACAAAGAATGATTTGCATAGGGTCAACCAGGTCTGTGAGACCACTCCCTCCCTACAGTAGGGCTGGAAGCTATTCTGCACCTGAAACTCAGAATCCTTTATAAGAATCTGCAGCAGCAAATAGCGCCCATCAGTTTAGTCAAACCCAAAACTGGAAACTAAGTCGAACAGAGCAACAACAGAAAAGATAGGCTTGATAACCAAGAACCGACTGAGGCGAATCAGCTCTACAAATTTGACCGGTGATGATATCAAAATGGAAATAGGTGTTGGTACTTGTTACTTGTTTCTATTCAGAAGCACTCGAAATGGCCAGATCATGCTGGCAATGATGATAGCTGCTTAACAGGTTGCAAGGAAGGGAATACCATATACTGATATCAGCTTTTTAATTGAGAGTCAATAGTGCCCCGTGGCTTAGTGGTTAGTGTGTCGGACCGGACTGCTAAGCGAATGAGCCTGGGCTCGAATCCAGCTCAAAGCCACCTTCTTTTCCGGAGTACTGCGAAGAACTGACAAAATGTAATAATTGTTTCGAAAAAGTGCAGCTCATGTAGCCGTTCGGACTTGGCGGTAAATTATAGGTTTCTTCCATTCTTGCAGATTAACATAACACACACAGGAATGCTTGCGAGTATAAGTCACTGGGCCTTGGCTCTTTAAGGAGCTGTCGCGCCTAAATTAATTTAATTTAATTTAATTGAGTCAATGAGCTATTTAGGAAATTTCTGTCATTGAAATAAAATAGAAACTCGTAACATGCTGTGCTGTCGCGAAGAGCTAAGGGTTCTTGGCGCGCATCAAAACATAAGAGGTAATGAACTAGAGATTCAAGGATTTTTCCTAGATCTCAGTCAGACAGATACAACGATGAATATTCCGATCTTTTTAATTAAACAGATGATTGAGTATGCATTACTCGTTTCAGCTAGCGAGAGCTGGATATTGCTCAACTCCTGTGCCGCTATGAGGAAATTGTGGGCTGGCCCTTACAAACAGAAAACTGAGAAGATTCTACTTCTGAGTATACTGAACGGGCACAACATGGTGGCATACCACAAAAGGAAATTAAAATTTATTACAGACGACAAGCTTTACACAAGTTGTTTGCATTGACTTGTGGTGCAGAGCTTTATAACAGCCTTATACAGGCTATTTTAAACCAAAATCTTCTAAAAGCTTTGTGTACAGAAGTTGCCAAACTCACTTCAAAAAGGCCTCATAGCAACTATTTTAACTGTCAAAGTTTGAAAAGTGTGGCTTGCCTTTACAAGCCCTATACAAGCTATTACTTTTTTTATAATTTTTTTTATGAATTACCACAGTGCGAGCATCAATTTTAGAAGAATTAGAAAGACAGGAAAGTTTTTTTTCGGATCAGTGGATCGAGAATTAGATGACACTATTTTTTTACTTAAAACTCACTAGGAGTTTTGAAAAATTGCTACCCAGCCTGAGATTCGAACTGACGGTCCTTGCGTTAGCAAGCAAAAGCCTTTTCTACTGCACCACTGCCGCCCGCAAATGTAATTCTGGCCACTTAAAAAAACAACAACATTTTTTAATCGACGTTTTAACCCCTCACCCTTGAGTGATTTTCTGTTTTTCAATCCAAAAGTATGTACATTATGTTGTTCTCTGCAAAATCATCAAAAAAAAAAAAGAAATTAAATCCGCATTCGTTTCCGTCGGATACAATTGGATGCATTTGCATAAATCATAAGATTCCGCATACGCTTACGCACACTGCACACTGTGTGTTGCATGTACTCCCGAAACCCATTCCTTGCCCGTCTGGTGTATATTTAACATTTTACACCGTTTGTCATAATTAAAAATTTACGTGTAATCCTTCATCGCGCCCCAATCGAGTCCTGAACTCTCCAAAAAGGAAGGTTTTTGAGTTTTCTGTCGAAAATTGATTTATTCATGTGTGTGCGGCATTGCCATCAATAATTCCCATATATCGCATTACAAAAAAATCCAGTGGAAGGAAAAAAAATTCAATTAAATTAATTTCGAGTTTTTAAGCACGTGTCACTTTCACTCCAGTGACATTGCAAGTGTAATTTATCAAAAAAAAAAAAAAAAAAAACAAATGTACATGTATAGATACAAGCCACTTAAAATGCAATGTGAAATGCACACATGTACATAAATGAAGTAACACGCATGGGGTGGACTTTAAAAAGGACAATTTGTATAAAGCATGCTCCAACACTAGACACAAACCCGGGCCAAGTGAAGTGAGTGCATAATTCGCAGAAAGGCAGAAAGAAAAACAACAAAAGCGGACGAAGAAAAAAAATGCTTTGTGTCCCCAAGGAGTTCGGCAGGCTAAAGTATTGAATTGACTATGACGACGACGACGAAGAAGGATTTGTTGTTAATCATCGGCTTTGGAATCCCTTGGTGATGGCGGTCGGTGTGCTGCTGGAATATATGAAAAAGGGGAGACGACACAACCGCAACAGACAACACACACACACAAACACTCCTATAAAAACATGCCAAGAAAATGCACATTCGCATGTCGTCTGTCATGCAAATTTTATGAAGTAACAGTAAATGGGGGGAGGGGGAATATTTGCCGGCGGAAGTGCAATGTAGAGTTGCGGTGCGACCCTCTTTGACGAACGGAAAAAGTCGCTCCCTTATTTTGCCACCACACTACCACAAATACCCGATTGATATGGAAATGCAAGTCTGGCTTTTGGATGTTTCCAAATGGCAAAACTACTTTGGGTTCTTAGCAAGTTATATGAGGATAGATATTGGATAACAAATTGCAACCACAACAAGTCTCAAGTTGTTTTTCCTCCTCTATAGGCAAAAGGATCAAAAGGGCAACCTCAATATTTTGAAATAAAATTAAATGTATATTTAGGTATGCTATGATGATGGTGGCGATATCGAGGATCTGACAAAGGCACATACTAGCAGACCTGGCCACACTTTGCTGTGGCTCTTTTAATGTGCAATAAAAAAATATTGAGTGCATTTATGAAGATAAAAACAATCCTATGCATCAAGTTGGATCAAATTACACAAAATATAGAAAATTTCTACAAAATCGGTTTAGTTGTTTTGGAGTCCATTTGCGACAAACATCGTGACACGTGATTTGTATGTATTAAGATAAGATAAGATTAAGATATACATCCATGTAACGAACAAAGGCACGAATTATGGTCTTAAAAAACAATGTGAACTTTGTGATGCATCCTGTTCCATAAAAGATGGTGAACTTTGAACCATAAAGAAGGTAAATAACAATTTTTCAGAGAAAAAGCTCCTCAAGCTTTTGCCAGAGCAGAATCCTCACCGGCAAGCTTCGTCAGTTTTCCTCTCATCCATAGAAGCATAGTGTCTCTAAACAGGAAGCTGAATTTCAACTGATGACTCCATTTAAATTGTCGGCATTGGCCTGAGTAAGGTTCCCAATGCGATCGCTTGTGCAAATGCATAGAATCTTCGTTGGGCTTATTGGTGCAGATGATTTTGGTGTGTATCAAATTGCTGTTCATGTTTAATGTGAGAAAGAGTCATAAAAGCTCCCAAAAGCTCTAAGAAAGCTTCAATTCTGAAAGCTCCATAGCAAAAACCAAAGAAAAGGTATAATTTTCATCACACAAACAAACAAGCAAACACCAACAGGTACCGGTGTGTGTGAAAGTTCCTCACCATAAGGCCTGTATTGAAAATATAAATTAAACAGAGTATACCATCTGAACGTTTATATAATGCTGCATACAAAAAAAATATGGCCAGAACTAGGGAGAGAGAGATACGCATCAGACGCGCATTGTATGTATGGCAGACCTTGTTGGAAAGATGGATGGACGTCCGACGCCCATGTCAGCTAGCGATAGGGATGTAAGGAAAAACTTTTTGGATGAGGCCCGGTCCGGTGCACCGATGATAATGATGAACACATTTTATAGAGCCTGTTATTTCGGGTTTCTACAAATTAACCAGACAGGCTTATTACTTACTTAGGGGTCGCTACAGTTCGGGACGAACCTGGGCCTCAACCAACATGCCTCTTCAGCCAGCACGGTCTTTGGCTAGCTGCCTCCAGTTTCGCACTTTAAGTTGGTTGAGGTCGTCCCCCACTTGAGCGCGCCACCTAAGGCGAGGTCTTCATTGACTGCGTCTACCCTCTGGGATGGAATCGAAGATCCTGCGAGCCGGAGCATTGTTGTCCATTCGCTCTACATGACCTAGCCATCTTAAACGTGATATGCGTATTTTTTTGACCAGGTCAATGTCGCTGTACAGCTCGTATAGTTCTTGGTTAAACCTTCTCCTCCAAAGCCCGTTAACGGAGATAGAGCCAAAAATCTTCCGAAGAATCTTACGGTCGATACGACTAAGGATATCTTCATCCGCTTTAGATAGAGTCCATGCCTCGGCGCCATAGAGCAGGACTAGCCCATAGAAACAGCGATTTGCAAGAGTAATTCTTCGCTTTATTTCTGACGAGATGTTGTTGTCAGATGTTATAGCGGATCCGAGGTACACAAAGTCCCTAACTACCTCAAAGTTGTACCTGTCTATTGTGATGTTTTGTCCAATCTGCCGGTGTTGTTTGTCCCTTTTTGTGGACAGCAGCTACTTCATTTTGGCCTCATCGACTGCTAGTCCCATCTTAGCCGCTTCAGCTTCAAATGCAAGCAAACGTTCCAGTGACAGCTCGCCGAGTTCTGCCAATGATGTCTATGTCGTCAGCGTATGCTAACAATTGCACATACTTGAAAAAAATTGTCCCACTGCAATTTACTTGCGAGGTCTGAAACCACACTGATAGGGGCCAATCAGGTTGCTGACCAATGGTTTCAGGCGTTCACATAGTACGGCAGAAAGGATTTTGTAGGCGATATTCAGGAGACTAATTCCTCTATAGTTGGCGCAGTTTAGAGGGTCTCCTTTCTTGTGGATCGGGCAAATGATGCTGAGGTTCCATTCATCAGGCATACTTTCTTCTGACCCAATTTTAGAGATGAGTTGGTGTATGCACTCCACCAGATCATCTCCGGCCGCTTTAAAAAGTTCGGCGGTTAGTCCATCGGGTCCAGCAGCTTTGTTGTTTTCTTAGTTTAGATATTGCTGTCCTCACTTCATTTTGGTCAGGTGGACGGAATTTTTGTCTGTCATCATCTATGTTGAATGGTTCATTCTGCCTGACAGCAGGATTTTGATCTTCATCGCCGTTTAACAGTCTGCAGAAATTGTCCTTTATGCACTCAGCACCAACTCTACTACGAGGTTTCCATTCCTATCTCTACAGGCTTCTGTGCGGGTTTTTTTCTTTGGCACGTTCTTTTAACCTCTTGGTAAAATTTCCGCACGTTGTTTCTGGAGAAGCCGGTGTTCTTCCCGTCTATTCTGCTCGTAGAGCTCGCGAGCAGCTCTCGTCCTTCTTTGCAGCGCCGCTTTATATGCCTCTTGTTTGGCTGCATGGGCCTGCCTGCATTCGTCATCGAACCAGATGATTCGTTGTAGTGGTCTGGTGACACATCAGTTGCGGCATCTCTGATGGCTTGTTGGCAGTGCTGCCACTGGTCTTCGGCACTTGATGCTGGCGGTACTGGATTTCTTGAGAGGTTACGGGATATTCGATCGGTTTCTTGCGATTGCAGCTTTACGACGTCATACTTCCTCACAGTATTACTCCGTTGTTGTAGAGTTCGGGTTATTCGCATTCTTACCTTTGCTGCAACAAGGTAGTGATCCGAATCGATGTTAGCTGCTCGGAAGGTGCGAACATCCAAGATACTGGAGGCATGTCTTGCATCGATCGTAACGTGATCAATCTGGTTGACGGTTCTTTGATCTGGGTGTCGCCAAGTCCCTTTGTGTATATCGAGATGAGGAAACCGTGTGCTTGCAATGGTAACGGTATATGCCGCTGCGAAGTCAATTAGCCTAAGTCCGTTATCAGACTTTGTGTCGTGTAGGCTATGTTTTCGGACAGTCCTACCTAATTTTTCTTTCATGCTAGAAAAAGATTCGAAGATGATTTTGACTTCCACCTTTCAGATAAGTCGATCCTACCTCTTAAGTTATAAATATACACATGTGTAATATACAAACATACAAAAGTGACATGTCAAACCTTCTTATTCATACCTAAAAGGAAAAGCCTACCTATGTGTTGGTAAACTACAAATATCTAATTTTACGTTAAGTCCAAAACTTTAAATTGTGAATTATCGCCTTAAAAATTGATTGTTTGATTTAGTAACTCATTTCACCGTCTTGCAATGTTTTCCTATTAATTGTTTCCACTTGAAAGTTTCCCCTTTTATTTTTGCTTAAAACTTTATCCTTTCCATTGGATCGAATCTACAAAATTTGTTTCCCTTCACTTCATCGAAATGTAATCATCCCGTCTGTAAGGTGTGATTTTTTCCACTCTCACACTATTGATGAGGTAATCCCTGTTGAATAATATTTAAAAAAAAATAGCACTTTAAATAACAAACATGGTACACACACATGGATTCGTATACATTTATATGTATATGTATTTGCTGTACAAGCGTTTTTGATACTCCATTGTTCATGTCAAGTTTCGTTCCATTAGTCTGTGTTGCTTTAACAGGAGGGGACTTATTCGGATTATCTGAAGGCGGCATCATGAGTTCAGGTTTGTGATCGGCGGAAGTAAAGTTGATGTCATTTGTGTATCTGAAACATGGTTTACAAACACAAATAACGATGAAATGTGCAAACTTTGAGGATATAAGATTTTTCGCTCGGATAGACAGGGTCGCATTGGGGGTGGTGTTGCAATTTATGCCCGAGATGACATTCCATGCAAACTAAGATATGTGTCTGAAGCCGACAGTGCAATTGAATATGTCTTTGCGGACCTAGGGTACGGTGAAAATAAGTTACTTATAGGAGCAGCATACAGACTAAATAGAAACATTAGTCTTGTTCCATTTTTTGATTTCATGGAAGAAATATTTTCTCTATCATCTTAGATCCTAATAAGTGGAGATTTCAATAGCAATCTCTTGGTAGACAATTATCTTGTGGATGGTATGAGAACTTATAAACATGTTTCCCGTTAATACCTTGGTTGCAACACACTTAACTGAATACTCAAGTACACTTTTAGATGTCTTTTTCGTGAGTGATATTAGTAAGGTTTTGTTTCAAGATCAGCTTGCTGCGCCAGGTTTCTCAAGGCATGACCTTATCTATATGGGATACGATTTTGATTTTCAGACTGAAGATATCACATATGATTATAGGGATTTCAAACACGTTGGTTAAGATGCTCTTGAACAAAACTTGCGATCCATTGAATGGAACTATGTTTACAGTTTACATTGCCCTACTGATCAAATCCAATTTATCAATTCACAAACGTTATTAACATTTAATAGACATTAACATTTAATAGACATGCCTACACAAACAAGAAAACATTATCATAAGACTTGGTTTTCTACTGAAATTTATCGATTAATGGAGTTAAGAGATAGTGCTTTTAAAAAAATGGAAACGATTTAGACTGCAGGAATTTCGTATTCAATATCGTAGCTTACGTAATACAGTAGTTAGCAAAATTCGATCTGCAAAAATTTTAGAGTATTCTTAGAGAAAATCACAGTTGCCCATTGGCGCGTATTAACGTTATCGAAGAATTGAGAGTAGCTCTAGATGATAGAAATGTATCATTCCTAATACCTTTAGACTTTTCAAAAACCTTTGACACTGTTGACCATCTTAATCTGTGTGGAAAATTATCAAGACTGTATAATTTTTTTAACTCGGCAGTTCCACAAGGCGTTCCACGAGGTTCGATTCTTGGCCCTCTTCTTTTCTACTTGTATATAAATGAACTTCCAATATAGGTTCTCCAATCAACTGTACAAATGTATGCCGACGATGTTCAAATGTACAATAGTTGCTCTTTTCAGCAGGTTGATAGTTGCGTTGTCCAAATTAACAATGACTTAGTAAACATATCACATTTCGCTAGTAACAATGGACTGTTTTTAAACCCATCTAAATCTAAATGTATAATTATATCTAAGAAACCGATTGTGACTCCTCACAGTTCCCAGAGATTTTACTAGATGGTGCCACAATTAAAAAAAAAATTATTTGGCGCTACAGCTCCTTAAGGAGCCAAGGCCTAGTGACTTATACTCACAACCATTCCTGTGTGTGTGTTGTTAATCTGCAAGAATGGAAGGGACCTACAGTGTACCGCCAAGTCCGAACGGCTAACATGAGATGCACTTTTTCGAGACGAATTTTACTCTTGGAGGTTTTGTCAGTTCCTCGCAAGAGGCAGTACCCCAGAAAATAAGGTGGCTATGAGCTGCAGTCCGACACTAACCACTAAGCCCCGGGCCATGGCCAAAGAGATGAATATTGAGTATTTGTTGGTCTTTTTCGTGGCAGAATATTTTAACCGGTACTGATTTAGAAAATGATTATAAGGCATTTAAGTCGATTTTACAAAGCGCTATTGAAAAATATGTACCAGTAAAACTTTTAAAACAGAATTCTTACCCTGTCTGGTTTAATAGGAGGTTAGGCAATCTCAAGAATCAAAAAAATAAAGCATATAAGTTATACAAAAACAACAAACACGATCTTAATCTTCGAAACAGCTATCTGGATTGTCAAAACAAAAATTTAACTATTTGAATAAATTTTTATATCGTAATTACATTATTTTCTGTTGAAAACGAACTTAAAAGTAATAGCAAGCGCTTTTGGAATTTTATAAACACTAAACGAAAGTCTATTGGATTACCAAGCTGCATGAAGTAGATTGACACAACTACAAGTGAAACATCTGTAATTTTGTAATTTATTCGCAGATTACTTTCAATCAGTCTATTCTTCAGAATATGTTATAAGTCAGGAGCTTCCAGGGGTAAGTGAATGTGTGGATCTTGGGTGACTTGTTCTATGCCAAGCGGTTGAGTTGAATTATCCCTTTTAAGCTTGGATGTAAAAACAAGCGAAGGTCCCGATAACATTCCTCCCATACTTTTGAAAAATGTGCAATCGCGTGAGCCCAGCCGCTAACGCTGATCTTTAATTTATCTCTTTTCAAAGGCAATTTCTTGAAATCGTGGAAAATTTCGTTTTTGTCTCCAATTTTCAAATCAGGATCTAAACACGAAATAACAAATTACAGGCCAATCTGTAAGATCTCTGCTATTCCAAAACTATTCAAAAAAAAAAGTTTATAATAGAATTTCATTTATTATACAAGACAAAATATCAGTCTTTCAACATGGTTTTGTAGCGGGCAAATCAACATCAACAAATTTAATGATTATGACTAATGCCATTATATCTAATATTAAAAAAAGATATCAAACTGATATTATCTTTACCGATTTGCAAAAGCTTTCGACAGAGTGAATCACAAAATTCTACTTCATAAGCTTTTCTGTTTTGGTGTTCATTCATCTCATTTACTGTGGCTTAAATCTTATTTGACTGGAAGAGTTCAAGTTGTGAAAATTAAAAACTATAAATCAGATGATAAAAATGTCCCATCAGGTGTCCCCCAAGGTAGTCATCTTGGACCACTGTTTTTTCTTCTTTTTGTCAATGATATTGGCACTATCTTTCAAGATTCACTCTGTCTCCTTTTTGCGGATGATCTGAAACTTTATCGAAAGATATCCAGCAATTCAGACTTTAGTCTTTTGTTAGCCGACTTGGATAGATTGGCCACTTGGATAGATTGGCCACTTGGTGCAAGGTCAACTACCTTGACCTTAAAATTGCTAAATGTCAAGTTTTATCGTGTCACAGGAACCATAATCCAATTATGTTTCATTACGGCATCTATAACATTAAACTAGGAAGGGTGACGCAAAAAAAAAAAGATTTGGGTGTTATTCTTGACGTTAATCTGTCATTTCATCCTCATTTTCATTATATGATCAACAAAGCTAATCAGATGCTGGGTCTTCTTAAAAGAAACACCAGAGAGTTCAATGATTCCTACACCCCTATAACATTGTATAATTCATTGGTAAGATCCGTGCTAGAGTATTGTTGTACAGTTTGGAATCCATACTATTCAAATTCGTCAAAAGGAATAGAAAATGTTCAAAGAAATTTTACGAAATATGCTTTCTTTAAATTGAGATGGAAAATCGCTAGACCTTCCTATGAAACTAGGTGCTTATTATTTGGTATGAAATCACTAGAAACTCGCCGGAAATATTTCTCAGTAATGTTAGTCCGGGATATAATAACTAGGCACATTACATGCCCTCCGCTTATAGATTTATTCCATGAAGGTAAGGCACCCTCGAGAATTACACGCCATCGATTTGTTATATATGAACATTTTTATCACAGAAATTATAGGCGCAATGAGCCCATTTCCCGTTGCATCAGAGAAGCTATTGCAGTATGCTCTATAATTGATTTCAATACGAATTGTACGAGAGATGCTTTTAAATCTTATGGTCTTAACCTTATTTAATTTTAGTAAAAATTATTTGAAATATGTCACGCATGTTGCTGTGCTTTATTGTTAATTTATTTATTTATTTTCTTATTGAACAGTTGCGTATAAATTTAAGTGTATTTATTGTATAATATTTATACCCACCTACAAAAATGAACATATTCCTATTTAATAAGTCTGTAAGAGATAATGACTCTCTAATTAAAGTAAAATAATTTTAATTTAATAACTTAAAGCTTTTATTAGTTCATAAGATAATATATCTTAAAATGCAGGCTTACAAATGAATAAAAAAAATAAAATAAGTCTGTATTTAACAAAATTAAACTTTGTTAAAATCGTATTTTCAAGTTTTTTGTTAAATATGGAACACCAGAAAGTCAGTAATATGTGTCTTTAAAAATTTCAAAACGTTTTTTAACAAACAAATAATTTGTTTTTAATAAACAATTAAATTAATTTTTTTTTCTAATTTCGGTTGTTTCGTAATACGTCCATTAGGTGTTTGAAAATATTTGTGTTCTGTATAAATTGATTGTCCATCGATCTTAATTGTCAATCTCCTGATCAGCCTATACACTCAACCCCTATTAAAACTACGCCCCTGTGCTTGTGCACTTCAAAAAGCCTTCCTCGATGATTTGTTAAGTCGTATACCTTTTTAATATTAAAATCTGTTTTGACAGATTTTTTTTGGGTACAAACCAACAATCGCCTCATCAACTAATACACTCAACCCCTATTAAAACTGCGCCCCTGTGCTTGTGCACTTCAAAAAGCCTTCCTCGATGATTTGTTAAGTTGTATACCTTTTTAATATTAAAATCTGTTTTGACAGATTTTTTTGGGTACAAACCAACAATCGCCTCATCAACTAATACACTCAACCCCTATTAAAACTACGCCCCTGTGCTTGTGCACTTCGGAAAGCCTTTCTCGATGATTTGTTAAGTCGTATACAACTTTTTAATATTAAAATCTGTTTTGACAGATTTTTTTGGGTACAAACAACCAACAATCGCCTCATCAGCCAATACACTCAACCCCTATTAAAACTACGCCCCTGTGCCTGTGCACTTCAAAAAGCCTTCCTCGATGATTTGTTAAGTCGTATACCACTTTTTAATATTAAAATCTGTTTCGACAGATTTCTCGGGACAAACTTTTAATACGGTTAGCAAAATATGCGGTATTTGTTGTTGACTTTCCAAAGTTGTTCCACAAAAAGTTGCTGGTTTTGCGATGAAAATCCGGCAAAAAGAATGTCTGTCGTCAACTGGCTGGGACATTTTATGAAATTTGTTCGCGTCACAGTTGTTTACGGATAAAAGTGGCTGAACGAGACAAGTGCTATTGAAGTTTCTTTCAATGTGCTTGTGTGGCAATTTGAGTTGGGGATTCCATTTTTGTATGTAATTGAGGGAAAGAAAATTTTTAAATTGAGTTGAGATAATTTTCTTTTGTGATACTTCTTTTAAGGTTTAGGGTATAAAAGCACTTAAAAGTGGGTATTATTGCCTAAGGCAGTTTGTGTTGTAGTTGGTTTTTTTTTTATAAAAAAACTTCAAGAGCAAGGAAATTGAACCAATTTCGTCGAACTTCCTTGAGGTGGGGTATATAGTCCATTGATATCAAAAATATTATATTGATTATGTGTATTTATTTGTTTACCAAAGCTGTAATGATGAAGCTATCAATCCCAAGTCAATATTTTCTTCCAGATTTAGCCCAAGATAAAACAACTGATTCTTACCAGACATCTAGTTGAGTCCTTTTCACAAGGTAAAATCTTTTTATTCTCCTTTTTGCATCCTTTTTAAGCTTAAGTTGTTTTGCTAGACTTGGTTGCTGTCCTTGACAGTGTAGTTTCGATAGAAATCTTTGTCTGAAACCTTTTTCGATGGTTTTTTTATGTCCCTGTATCATATACAAAAAAATGTATCCTCCACAACAACTTCAGCAGCAAGAAAGCAAAGTTCAGTGGACTTTCTCCTCTTCCGCACACAAAACCGGATGTGAATCCACTGTACAGCAATGACGTTGCTGTGGAAGAAAAAAAACTGTTTGTTGCACAAACAGCGTCAAAAGCTATTTGTGCCAATCATAAAAATTCCATCTAAATGTAGCTTCACTACTGTCACAATGTTATTGCATCAGGAGCAAGGATCTTCCATCCACTTACCTCCATGTCGGTCGTCGTCGTCTTAAAGACATTTTCATGTTATCCTGAAATAGGATACGATGAAGTGGAGCAAAAAAAAACAACAACACACAAAATGCTTTTTCCAAGGAAGTCTGTAAGCTTGGCGATGACGTTGGCAGTGAAATTACCAAAAAAAAGTAAAACTACAATATATTTTTATTGCAAATAGAAGAGAGTGAGGGGGGTCATGTGTATACATTTATCCTGGCAGAGTGTTGTGTGCTTGGGGCACATGCATCGCATGTCCTTTTTTCTTACGACCGACGCACGGTGACGGCTTTGAATGTCACGTTTCACGTTAACGTAATTATGTGTGTTTTAGTCGCAAAACCAGGACGAAATTGACGACAACACGCGCGGGTGGAGGAGGTGGATGATACTGGTATAACGCACAACGAGATATCTATATGTATGTCCTTTTCACGTTGGATATTTACTACTCACTTAAAGTTAACTTTACCACGGTGAGGTACGAATGTGGATGTCCGGATATATAAAAGTGGCAAGAAAAAAGGAACCAGTCGAAAGTGTTCGTATGGATTATGGATGTGTCTGGCGTGTTTTGTGGGCTAATAAATTCAATTAGTTTTTGGGGAGGCGAAAACGGATGATTTGTGCAACTTGGAACTTTGTTGCAATGCCAAAATGTAGAGAGAGTGAGTGACAGCTAGATAAGTTCAACACAGGAATATGTGATGTGTCTGTAAAGGAAAATAGCTTGCCAAAGGATCCGGATTTGGTTTTAGTGTTTAGTTATGTTGGTAATGTCGAATTGTAGGGGTTAAATAAGGATGTTTAATTAAATACTTGTTTCGAACTAATTATCTTGCCACACAAAATAATCAAATCAACGGATGAGTGTTTGTGTGTTTGTGGTTTATTCTTCACCAATATGCAACAAATTTGTGATTTCCCTATCGCAGTCTTGCCTTAATTAGGTTGCCATGGCTTGAGAAATATAAATGTGTTTGTGCATTGGATGAGCCAATTGAGTTATGCAATTGTTTTCGTAGATTAGTTAACATTGTGTGTTCTAATCAATTATGAGATGCCTTTGTGAATAAGGCTTTTAAATCTAACCGCTTTGGTTTAAATTCATAACTTGAAAGCTATGTTTTAAAAGTAATAATTTTTTGCTTTTAAATTTGTTTTTTTTTTAGAACCACACTAAAGATTTTGTTAATTTAATTTAATCTTAATCTTTGTTTGTTTAGTTGAATTTTTGGAGAAAAGATTGAAAGAATTATATCATTTTAAGAATTCTTATACTTCTAAGAATGACATTCATTTTGCTTAGAGTTTTAATTATTATGTTTTGATAGGAAATCACTAAAATGAAGGCGGAAACCACGCCTTTAAAATGAAAAATTGAATTGACCCAGTTAACTTAATACACTAAACCGAATGTAAAATTCTACTGACCAACTGTTGATAAAATAAAAATAAAAAAATAAAATGACATACTCACAATCAAATTGTTCAACTGTCAATCCAATTGATAAATTTTGGATTGAAACTGCAAATAATAAATTCAATTGACGGAATTCTATTGAATCAATGTCATTCATGTTGATCAACTAAATTTCAAATGACAAACTCACAATTGAATCGATCAACTATCAATTCAATTGATAAATTTACAATTCAATGTGTCAATCATAATCTCAATTTACTGTTTGTCAATTCTATTAAATGTCATTCAAGTTAATCAACTGAATTTCGAATGACCAATTTACAAATTGAATTGATCAACTGTCAATTCCGTTGATTAATTTACAATTCAATTTGTCAATTAAAACTCAATTGACTAGTTTTCAATTCTATTGAGGCCATGTCATTTGTGTTGATCAACAGAATTTTGATTGACAAACTAACAATTGAATTGATCAGTTATCAATTCAATTGATTGATTTTAAATGTTCAATTATAAATTTAACTGACTGCGCTTGTTAACCAATGTCAAGCTGGTTAGGTGTATTTCGAATGGTAAACTTACAACTGAATTGATCAACTATCAATTCAATTGATTAGTTTGTAATTCAATTTTTTAATTATAAATTAATTAATTTTTGTAGTTGTCAATTCTATTGAACTAATGTCATTCAAGTTGATCAACCGAATTCCGAATGACAAACTCACAATTGAATGGATCAACAGTCAATTTAATTGATTAATTTACAATTCAATGTGTCCATCAAAACTCAATTGACTAGTTTTTAATTCTATTGAGCCCATGTCATTCGTATTGATCAACAGAATCTTGAATGACAAACTAACAATTGAATTGATCAGTTATCAATTCAATTGATTAATTTCTATTGAACCAATGTCATTCAAATTGGTAAAGTGAATTTCGAATGGTAAACTCACAACTGAATTGATCAACTATTAATTCAACTGATTAGTTTGCAATTCAAATTGTCAATTATAAATTAATTAAATACTTCAGTTGTCAATTCTATTGAACCAATGTCATTCGAGTTGATCAACCGAATTCCGAATGACAAACTCACAATTTAATCGATCAACAATCAATTCAATTGATTAATAAACAATTCTATTGAACCAAAGTTATTCCGTTGATCAACTGTCCTTCCAATGGCCAACTCACAACTGAATTAATCAACTATCAATTCAATTGATTGAATTCAATTTGTCAATTATATATTCAACTGACTGGTTGTCAATTCTATTGAGCTTATGTCATTCAAGCTGATCAAATGAATTTCAGGTGACAAACTCACAATTGAATTGATCAACTGTCAATTCAATTGATAAATTTACAAAGAAATTTGTCAATTAATAATTCAGTTGACTAGTTTTCAATTGAAGCAATGTCATTCAAGTTGATCACTTGATAACAACAATCAATGATCAATTGATCAGTCAATAATAATAAACTTTTTAAAGTATCTTTATAACAGATCGAATGACTCAGAAGCCAATAAGCTCAGGATTATGTGAAGGTAGGCATGTCTATTAAGGATGGTTATGTGTATGAATAACTTAATTCTTCTGACAGCTGTGCAATATATAATATTTCCAACACAAATACTTCAAAACACCTCCTTTGCTGCAAAATTTCACAACATGGTTTAACCACAAATATAGGCCTTTTGCGAAAGTCCTTTGGCCTTTCAAAGCCAGGGTCATTTGATTTAGGTGCACCTATCCAATATTATTTGTTCATTGTCGTGCGTCGTCGTTCGGCCCTATATGTCCCAGAGTCAAGGCAATCTGCCATTGTCCTTTGCCATTTAGGTGCAATAGAGTCAAGATATATGTATGTTTAAACCCAGGCGTTAGAGCTTTTGCATAGTTATAGCATCTTTTCATCCAAAAGTCGTTCTTTGTTTTGCACTGTCCATTCAATGAAAACAAAAAGTATACATATAAACTGCAACAATACACCAACACTATTCCCACCTACCATAGAGCCTATTGTTGAATTTTTTCTCACCCCCCTTTCACATCCTGACAATATGCATGTGAGTGTTTTGAGTTTTCAAATACTACGCCTAGCCTCGTGGTGCTTGTCCTCGTCTTAGTCTTGATGTCGTCGGTGTATAGTCTTGAAAGGAGACTGTGTTTTCGCCCTTTGCGTTCATGTTTTTGTCACAAGTCCTTCCACAAATGGCATGTGCAGGCTTCCAACGCGCCTCCTAAAGACAGTTCCGTACTGACAGGCAAATCGAGCCCATTCAGTTATCTTGGAACATGTCCTTAACAAATGGTTTTTTTTTTACATAAATACTTCTATATATATCTCCTCCTAACTCTATATATATATATCTTTTAAAGACAACCATCTTTAGGGATGCAGTTCAAGTTGAATTCTAAGGATGGAGAGGAAAAGATATCGATCGTTTCTATCAATACGGAAAATTGATGTTCCCTCTCCGGTTCCCAAAGTTTTGCTCCTTGAATGGGATCCTTTCGTCTGGAATGTATATTATATCATAGTGGTTGGTTAGAGGAAAAGAACTGGAAATATGGTAGGCATGTGACATGACTACCATTATTGGAGAATGTTATTGGAGTCAAATGGAGAAAAAAAGATGAACAACACAAGTCAAAGAAAATGAATGCTAAAGGACATACGCTCTTGGAGGGAGAATGATAGATTCTTTTTCTAGACTCGTTTTTTTTGTCTTTTCTTGGTGTGAAAAAGACTTTAATTAAAGAAAAAGACAAAGTACTTACCAAAGGATAAAAAAAAAAACAAAAGGATAAAGAAAGAGCTTAATGCTTGCAGTACCAACGTCCTATACCTACTTCAAAAGATAGGAATGTGGTCAAAGACTAGGAGAGAATAAAAGTGTTTGAAAACTATGCGGATCATCAACTGGATGAAAGGATAACGAAAGTCAGTCGAGATGAAAGATGACAAAAATGTCACACACAAATAGAAAAAAAAAATAAGAAAAATGAGTAGAAGAGAAGAACTTTGATTGTCTATTAAGCCTCAGGGGGTGATGAAGTTATTCCAATCGTTTGTTGGCCCTGGCTATCGTACGTTTTGCTTTGAAGAGCTTTATATGTTTAGAATGTAATAAGTTACGTGACATTGAGCTGAAAAATTTCAATTGCATCTAAGGAAGGTTACTGTGAAAATTTTACATAAAATGGTAGATTTATCTTTTTAAATAGAAAACTTTTAAGTGATTGTCGAAGAATTAAAAAAAGAAGAATCAAAATTATTTGTTCAATTGCTGAAAGTTTAAAGCATTGTTTTTAATAAAGAAGGTTCCACATCGTGAATAAAAAATACCATTTCAGAGTGTGATTTTCACAACTGACTTCGAAAAACTTACTTAAGTTACTTGCCGCCCGCAAGTTTTCTTATATTCTTCTAAGGAATGTTCAAATGCATTAAAAAAAGGTTATGAAATAGACTTTTACTACACTGACTTCTAAAAAGCATTTGATCAACTAAGTCGCGAATAAATTTTGCCGAAGTTAAAAGCTTTTTCACCTTGGCGTACCTCAGGAAAGCCATCTTGGCCTTTACTATTATTTTTTTATATAAATGATGTTCTCATATTTACTGATGACATGAACGTTTTTAACAGCGCTGAGCGCAATCTTCAGCAAGCAAATATTAATAGCTTTAGTATTTGGTGCGAGATATGAAACAAGAGAAATAAGCTTTGGGTTAGATATCTTCGCTCTCGTTTAGTTTTCGATTACTCCTACTACCTGGAAGTGTTAAAAATTTTGCAATCTCACCATCCAAGCAAATCCAATAACGGATCTTAAACTGTTTTATAAGTTTATTAACAATAAAATTAAAAAATATAGTTTCCCTCTCTTCTTTGCGACAACTATTCAATGATCATCCAATGAACCATCAACCATCGCCAATTTGATCGCTACTTGAAACACTCATTTGAGCAGAAAACCTAAGTTCCTAACTCATCAAATTTTGTATTACCTTCCGCATTTTAACACTGACCCTTTCAATGTGAATAAACTCGATACTTGCCTTCTTGAACTTAAAGGCAAGTATGTATAACATGTTACACATGTTTGGCTTTCCCTATTACTAGTCCGTTCAAGCTATAAATTTGCAATGGATTTTTCCGACTTATGGAAAATATCCATTATAACTCCTTTTGATAAAATCAGCCCAAAAACAAAGTTTTTAACTATCAACGCATCGCTAAACTTTCCCATATACCTTAACGCTTCGATATCCTTATATTATCGAAGCAGCACGATTTTTGTAAGTCTGCCTAAGGTCTACCACAGCAAACGTTGTTGAGTTTGTCACATTTCGCGCTATAAGATTGAAAAAGGGAACGTCTAAACTATACAGACTTCAGCAAGGCTTTAGACAAAATCTGTCATTGTTTATTTCTAAACGTCTTAAAATTGATATTTTTGTGTAATGACATCCGCCAATACAGAAAAACGTCTTAAAATTGATATTTTTGTGTAATGACATCCGCCAATACAGAGTCGGTTTTCGTTTTGCTCTTTCAGTTCCTTTTGTGGCAACCACTGGAGTACCTCAAGGTAACCGTCTTAGACCTCTCTTATTTATTTTTGTCATCAATGATGTTGAAAAGATAATTCCATCATCTTCACTCTCCCACTCACTCATTATGATAATGACTCAAACATTTTCAAGGTTTTTCTAGTCGTGGTTCTATCCTGCTTCTAAATGATATCAATTTATTCGTCACTTGGAAAATTAAGAATTTTCTTAACTTAATATTGTCAAATGCGAGCTAATGTCGTTTTCATAAAAAAGCCTCTCCTCAGATCTTATCATGTCTTCAGAACTTTACAATAAGCCGTATGACAGTAAATTGAATTTTCGTCCTCATTCGTCAATATGAGGACAAAAATTCTATATTATATATATCTATATATATGTATGTCTTCATATGCTATATGAAGTGCTAACTCCGCTCTTGGATTTGATCCCATTTGTATACAAGCCCCTCTATATCTCGCCCTCTCCTCAAGTATATGCATCGCAATTATGGATCCCATATCAAGTGCCCCGTTGTTTAGTGGTTAGTGTGTCAGACTGCTATAGGCGAATAGCCTGGGTTCAACTCCCCCTCATAGCCACCTTCTTTTCCGGGGTACTGCCTCTTGCGAGGAACTGACAAAATCTCCAAGAGTAAAATTTTGTCTCGAATAAATGCATCTCATGTAGCCGTTCGGACTCGGCGGTAAATTGTAGGTCCCTGCCATTCTTGCAGATTAACAACACACACACAGAAATAGTTGAGAGTATAAGTCACTAGGCCTTGGCTCCTTAAGGAGCTGTCGCGCCAGTAAATGTATATATGTCTATCAAGCGTTTCACATTTTTAGAATAGAAAGCGTTCAATGTCGTTTTTGCTCTTTGCTTTCCTAAGTCTTTATGACTATAAAAACTTCTTATCTCTGCCACCCTATCTTGAACGTCTTAATCTACACCTTCTTGAAGTCCAAAAGGATGTGTTTGTGTTGTGCTTTCATTCATTTCATCGCTTCTTGCAGGTGTCACTTATTGGTCCCCTCTTTTTGATCTTTTCCTCAACACTAAACCATACAACATTAGATCCTCAAGTCTTCCTTACCTTCCTCCCCATTGTAGTCTCAGCGAACCTTCTCTTGATCTTGACGGCAAAATACAGAAAAACTGGAATACCTGACAGACACTAAGGCCACTTCTTTTCTACTTTTAAAAACATTGCATTTCCTATACATTTAAGTAAATTTATGTTATTCTGTTTTTGTTTTAATTGTTTTTTTAATTTGTTTATTTCTTGAATACATTTTTGTCAATCAGTCTTTTATCTGGTTCCTGTGCGTGATCCCTCAAAAAATGACATCCATCTGTCTGAAAATGTCGTATCGTTACCAATTAAGTTGTCAATTTTCATTTAGTCAGTCTATCACTCAGAAGTCCAATAAATCCACACATTTTACTATCAAAAAAGCTTAAATCTGTAAATTATGTTAATCAAATAATTCGCAGAAGTCTCTGTGCCTTTTTGCAGCCACACGTTTTGATGAAAAAGGGGATTTTCCAGGAAGCTTTATCTATCTGATGATCCATTTAGTGATGGTTGAGTGTAATAATTAATTAATTGCTATCAGAGTTGTGATTGTAGATATACATATGTGTCCAATGTCTGCTCCTTTGTAATTGGTTTGAGTTTAGAATTTGTGGTTGATCTATCCCCCTGTCTCCGTTCTATACAATTTGATACTCTCTGTAATTTGCAATCAAGAACATTAGGATTTCACTGGGTGATAACCATAACCATGTCTACTATTCGTATATAATTGAACGATGGGCGGCTTTGGTTGATATGATTGTTATTAGAAACTATTGTTGTTGAATAGATAGTTTATTTGTTTAAAGTAAGTACCTACATACCTACCTATTATCTATGTGGATTACCATAGAAAGCTTTTAACTTATATATTCTTAAGGAAGGATTTCTTTTAAAACGCTTGCAAACGAAACTTGATTTTATTTGGTTAAAACGAAAAAGAGTAGATTCATATAATTTGTTATGAACTAGCGGTTTTGCTGGGGTATATCAGATATTTTTCTGGATTGCGACAACAGCGCCATCTATCGGGGCCGAATATAGACTACCCAAATCGCTGTTTATGTATGTTAGTAAACATACAACGAATTATCAAAATCGGTTAAACCGTTTAGTTTTTAGCAACGAATGTCATACATTATTCCAACAAAAAAAAGTATAGGCCTAAGAGTACCGCCCTATGGCACTTTTGTTAATCTGTCTTGTTACGCGTATGGTTCTACCAAGTTTAGCTCTTTGTGTTCCATTTAAGTTTGAAGTAAACTTTTTAAGCTTTTCTTGGGTTACTCTTTGAAAACCTAACATTCTAGCAGAGACACCATACAAAAGCATAAGTAAGACAGGAACATTCTTCCTAAGTGTTTCGTTTGCTTACGTAACAAATAATTTTTTTTTTGTTGCAAAGAACTGTTCAAATTTACTAAATTGTTTTCCTTATTTAAGTATTCTTATTTGCGTCATTGAAATGTTTTCTTTTTTGTGTAAAGCTAGTGGATATAATAACAGTAATTTTCTTTGAAACGACGCCCCCCATTAAATACAAAACAATCCGTGAAGGCGTGAAGGTGGCATTTTCCGCACCATAAACTAACTCGCCACGACAGAAAGGGTCAAGGGTTAATCCTATGGCATTTTATTCCGTGGCTCTTATTTACTTTTTTTTTCTCTGGAATGTTTATATTCCTTATACATAAATAATCTATCTCTGCCACCACAACCACACCAACCCTTGTTGCAAGTCCTAGTTTCAATTGTCAACTTTATCCCCAACTAATCCTTCAGCAGCAGTTCATCCGATTAATTACTGTACGACTATCAACAGTTTTATACAACTGAGCAGCGCAGACCCGTTCAGAATGCCTGGGCTGAGCCTGGTACCGACCCATTTTCATTTAGTGATTCCATTCCTCCGGACGTCATGTCAGTCAGTCACTCAGTCAGTCAGTTCTTTTATTGTTTGTTTTTTAATCCCAACCATCAGGATGCATCAGAAAATAAAGTTAAAAAAGGACCAAAACGATTATATAGAGAAAACAAAACTAACAAAAGGGTTTCTTTAAAAGATTTCCCGGCGTTTTTCTCTTTTTCCCCATCTCTCATGAGTCTGGCTGTTGGATATCCACTTGAGAACTTGAGATACGATTGCGTTTTACCACACAGAGTATTGAGGAGCTAAAGTGGTAAAATCGATTTATTGTGGGGGAAGAAAAAAAAATGCATAAAGGACTAGAAGGACTCACTTTGCCAGTACACATAGAGATAACACATACAGGCACAGGCATCCAGAAGACAGAATCCATGACCAAAGATGTGCTGTAAAGTTACTCCTGTTTTCAAAACTTAAGTTCCATCATAATTTAAGAATTCGTCCTTTAACACTACAGTGCTGTTGAAAACATGAATTCTTCTCTTCTTTTTTCCTCAAAAAAGTAGTGATCCTTTTACCTCTGGCCCTGGCCCTGACAAAAAAAAAGTAAAACGAATAAAGAAGCTAGTAAATTCGAAGCTTTGAGCCATGATAAGATGATAAGTGGTTTTCGTTCCTTTCCTGACGATGATGGCAGATTATTGGATTATAATTCAACAATTTTCGTGGCTTTTTTTCCTTGAGGTAGGTACGAATTACATAGTAAAGAATGTGCAAGGTGCGCAGTGCCAAAAAGATGAAATCAAGCAAAGAGGTTTTGTGATGAATGGAATTCGGAAGGATGGCAAGGAGTTCGGTTGGTTTCCATAAATGTGTTGACGGGGCGAATAATGAACGATAATGGTTTTGAAATTGAGTGGATTTATTTTCTTTTCGAAGGAGATTTTTCAACGATTTTATGATCTTAGATATTAAGTCCAACTTGAGAAGCTTTAGGGTTTTTTGAACCTATTTATATTCAGATCGTTTTTTCCATTGAAATAATTTTTTTTAAATAAATTGATCTGGAGGGCAGTCGTCGAGGAAAACTACAGTTCCTGTCATCCTTGATCTTAGATAGAGATTAGATTCAGAATTGTCGAAAAAAATAATAAAATTAGTTTAGGTATCCCCTTTTTGGTTTTTAATTTTAAAAATCATACTTTAACATTGTTCACAAAAATTGGTTTAATGCACATAAAAAACTTTCCGATCTCACCTTTCAGTGGGCCCAATTTGTTCCACCCTTCATAATTGAAATATGTAAACACTAGATGTTATTTGAAACAGCAAAGCTAATGTGTAAAGTTATGTACCAATGCGTATAACCCCGTGTTGCTTTAAGATTTCATTCGAATCTATCGTGTTGCAACTGTGCAGCATACAAAATTCTTCTTCATAAATCGAAATACGTTCTTTAAAGCTTTAGGTATATTAAATGCAATAATACATTTTATTTTTCCGCCATCAAATTATGTAATTACCCATTTATGTATCTTCCATCCATCTACGAATAGCCAAGGAATATTTTTTTATTTGAGAACCTAACAATTAACAAAACATAATAGTGAGCCTACTACAGGGACCAGCGTTGCCCCCCTACTACAATAGAAGTGTTTTAACTTCACTTTTTACTTGCGATTTAGGCACTATAATACAAGTTATATGCATTCGTGCAGATTAAAAATGTTGATATAGCAATCAAACATGACATTACGATGATAGAGAAACAGTTTTGAGTTACTGGCAAAATTCTGTCCGTATGTCTGTCTGTCTGTCTGTACGGATGTATTTTGGACTGCAGTCTAAACGGTTAGGCCAATCGTCTTCAAATTTTGAACTTAAGGTTATTTTTTTTTTCAATGATTTTTTATTGCATTAAATCTTATAACTAATTAAGTCTAGACAAAAATCTTAAAAACTAGTTAACACTATCAACTTAATTAACTTGCGGGCGCTCTAGATTAATCTATATCTGAATTTTAATTGTCTTTCGGCTTTAAACTAACTTATATATGAATTATAACTAGCGGGTTTTATTTTTCACCCAGAAAAATAAAAAAAAACTGGGTAAACTGTATCGGTTTTTTTTTCTTAACCTATCTTAAAGTACTTAAAATTAACTTAGAATAAGTTAAAGTAACTTAATAACTTTAAATAAACCTAAAATACTTAAATCTAGAACAGCCACAGCAGCCTTTTTTTTTTTTTTTTTTTTTTTTTTTTTTTTTTTTTTTGGTGCCGCCACAACTGCCCTATTCTATCTTATAGATATCTAAAACATATGCAAGCCAGCCATAGGCGATAGTCGACTAAAATTATCGTTTAATTAAGCCACCACAACTGGTGGACCTGATTAATGACTTCCTTCAGATCCAATTGGTCGTAAAGGAGCCGCCTATCGACTGTTCTGCGGCCGACGTGGTAGATCAACGGGATCGCCGATCTATCCTGAATTAGCCCTCGACCATCTAAGTATAGGAAAGCCAAACTTAAGGTTATTTTGACATTCTACAGAGCAGTTTTTTTTAATTTTTTTTAGCTCAAAAATTAACGGTACCTGTCATATAACCGTTACGTAAAAGCATATTTTTTTTTCGAAAACGGCTCCAAGAATTTTTATAAAAAAAATGTATGTACTACTGTAGGTATGCATTTATATTTTGGTGAAAAAAAAAATTAATATGGTGGGGTACCAGTTTTTTTCTTCGACTTTCTCAAAAACTGGTGATCCGATTACAATAAAAATTGATATACAAGAAGATGTAGGTAGCCTAAGTATTTTTTTTCGAAAACTTTTTTTTTTTTTTTTTTTTTTTTTTGAAAAATCAATATTTTGAAAACGGGTAGGTGAATTTTTTTTTAAATCCTGTTTTTAAATGTATGTCATTTTTGTGCTTAAAACTGTATTCTTGAGTTTTTATTTTTTTAATTATTTAAAAAAAGTTGTTAAAAAAACCGTTTTATTTAAAAACCGCTCTTACGAAAAAAATCCACACATTTTTACATTTCTTAAAGAAATAAAATGGCGTTTAAATTATTTCACCCAATACAATTTAACGTACTTAATTCAAACAATCAAAAGTCACAAAAATAGAATAAATGCTTTGATGTTAACTTTAATTTTCTTAAAGTTTATTCTACAATGTTACCACACATATAAGCAAGTACGTGTGACCCAGTCAATTTATTTTAGTTGTTTCTTTACGGTACAGTACAATTTAGTTCATTTCTTTACTCCAAAGCTAAGATACATATCTTGGTCTGTAGGGTGTACTGGCATCCCGTATAGGGTTAGTTAGTTAGTTAGTTAGGGAAAGTTATTTTTTAAACGGAATGGTCTTGTAAAAAATTATTTTGCCGCTTTAAAAGGTATAACGCATTGTTTTTTTTTTTTAATTTGTTGGAATAAAATTAATCGATCTGAGAACAATAATAATCGGTATTCGAAAAAGTTCTTAAAGAGCTCTGTCCAAGTTGGCCGAGGACAGAAATATAATTCCAGACACCCAGTTCGGCTTTGAGACGGGACATGACACAATTCATGCCGCGTCTAAGCTAGTATCTGCTGTCCAATGGAACAATGCTAAGAATCAATGCACGGGTGCCTGTCTGGTTGATTTGGAGAAGGCTGTATGGTTAGAGGGACTTTATCTGAAACTAACCAGATGGGGCATAAGTAAACCACTGCTATATATGCTTTACAACATGCTTAATGGTAGAAAGTTTGTTGTCGTAATGTAATTGATAATATGTTGTCTTGCTTGCGTTGTCGTAGCCACTAACCAGCCTTTGCCGCTCTACCATACCAACCCAATGCCACGGCCACCAAACAACCCACACGCCACACCAGACACCACACAAGAGACCAGACAGAAGCAATTAGCATAGTACAGTATTGCTTGCTTAAGCAATTATAAACATTGGAACATCACTGCATGAGTTGCTTTTCTGTTTGGTTTTTATAATTCACACTTAGTTTTTGTAACAGAATTCATATGAAGATCGTCAAGATCAGAGTTAAGCATACTTACCTGGCGTAGGGGTTACCGTGATCACGAAGGCGGTTCCCCCGGAGCGAGGCTTGGCCATTGCACATTCGGTTGAGTTGACCTCTGCGATTATTCCTAATGCGAGTAACTCGTGCGTGTAATTTTTGGTAGCCGGGGATGGCGTTCGCGCCGCCCCGACGTTAATAAGAATAATTAACTATTGAAATTGAAATTAATCATTTACTTACTTTCAACTTATTCTGTTTTGAAGTCGATTTATTCGCAGGGCAGGGGCAGGCATGGGAAAGTTACTTTTTCGGCTTTCTTCTATTTCTGATCTTGTTTAATTTGTTTAATTTTGTAGGGTGCATTCAAATAAATTAACGCTAAGTGATATCGATATGAAAAATTAATAGTGGTAGGAATTATTGACTACCGTGGTAGAAGTGGTATTGGAAAAGTGAGTGTTGCAGTGATGGAAATCGACTATTTTCGATTGTACTGAACGATGACATCATAAAATAGTACTGAAAATGACCAAATTGTATTGGGCTCTTTTAAATTGATATGTAAAGCAACACAAATTCAAAAATAACATTTTTTATAAACAAGAACAAAAAAAAAACAATTAATTTATGAAAATAAAAAAAATTGATTATGTTTTTAAATCAAAATAACAGCTTTTATACAAAGAGGCATATGAAAGTATAGTTAAAACAAAAACACAATTTTTAATTTTTTTGTCTGTCTGTTTGTTCGGGCTACTTTCGGGAACGGCTGTACCGATTTTGACGAGACTTTCACTGACAGATAGCTGATGTTCTAGGAAGTAACAGGGTAGTAGGAGTCAAGATGGGGTCCTTTTTTCGAAAATTCTTATTTATGGACCGATTTTGACGGGACTTTCACAAGCAGATAGCTAATATTGTAAGAAATAGTTAAGGCTATTTTTTTAATAACTAAGTAGGTGGTGCCATATATTTTTATTCATGGACCAATTTTGACAGGGCTTTCGCAGACATATAGCTGATGTTGTAATGAGTAACTAAAGCTATTTAATGTACATTTTACATTTTGTTTGTGTACTGACACGATTATGTTGATAGTGTTTAGTTACTGTTGGAACCGATTTGTGACGCTGTTTTCGGGTATCAAGAAAATGTATGGTATGCCACAGCAACGCCAGGTGTGTTAGTAAGCTTGTTAGTTTGTACAAATTAAGGTAAAATAAATACAATTAAACCTTCGTTATTATAGCTAAATAAATAACAAACGGATCCCCATATCAGACGATCCAGTTGTGGCATTCATTAAAGCTTTTAAAGGATTTCTAAATCATTGATTTTTTTATGCAGAAATAAATAACACAAATTTATTTAAAACCCCTTTATGTGTATTATGATCAAGTCAACTTCTGCTAATAAATAAATTCAAAATATCAGGTTTATTGGGCCATCAAAATAATCACTGGTTTTACTTCTTCAACACCTTCAAATTAAAAATGGAAACATTTAATAGTCAGTTTCAAAGATTATTACAACTGGTGCCTTAGATATTTAAATAATAGTTAGTTAGTTAACATTACCTAAATGAGTTTTACTCTAAAAATTCTTCTTTTTGGAGAGGATTGTTTGTCACATTTTTATTACGTCATTTTTGACAAACAACAGATCGAATTGGGAAGGGTTTCGTGCAGATTGCGGAGAGGCTATTACACTTGAAGTTTCATTGCAAACTCCGTTTGAATTAGAAGATTAAGTTGAGAGATTTATTAAAATCTTCCAAGATACTGCCTGGAAAAACACTCCGCAAAATAGCAGAAATTCAATACCTAATGAGCAAAATGTTTCAATTGAAATTAAAGAACTTATACTCGAAAAAAGAAAAGCACGTAAGAAATGGCATCAATACTGCGCTCCTCAACACAAAACTATTTTGAATCATCTCTCCAGTAAACTGAAAAATGCAATTCGAGATTCAAGAAACCGTTAGATTTCTACTAATCTCGAAGGTCTTTCCGCAGAAAAAAGTACGAATTAATCCCTGTTGAAGGCTATTAAAGGTGTGAAAAACCCAAGTTACAATTAGCACCAATTCGAACAAACAATGAACAATGGAGATTGGGCTAAAACAGACAAAGAAAAGGCAGATCTGTTTGACGGTGAGGAGTTGTTGAATGAACCCGTTGATACTCATTGGACCTTTGAAAACTTCCGAATTCGAAATGTCACATTTTCAGAACTTTTCGACGCTATAAGAAAGCAACAAAAACAAAAAAGCATGATAAATGCACCCATTCTTAAAGAGTTGCCGAGAAAAGCAATCACTAAAATCCAACATCTGATTATGCCACGTTTAGGCTTTAATACGTTGCACGGCAATGGAAAGTGGCCGAAATCATAAAAGAAGTCTTACAGACCAATATTGTATTAAATTTCTAAGTTATTCCAGAAATTATTACTTAAGCGCTTACTTCCAATTGTAGAAGACAAACGGCTTATTCCCGAACACCAATTCGGTTTTAGAAATAACCACTCAACAATTGATCAAGTATACAGATATAACAAATGAAATTGAAAAATCCCTAGAGGGGAGAAAGATATGCCCAAACGCGTTTCTTGATGTTTCCCAAGCTTTCGATAAGGTCTGGGATGACGGCTTAATATTCAAATAAAGACAGGTTTTTCTGAAACCAATATATATTATATTCTGGAATCCTATCTGGAAAATAGACTTTTCAGAGTGACACAAGGTACTGAATATTCATGATTTAAAGAAATAAGCGTTCTTGGCCCAGTGTTATTCGTTGTTTATACTCGAGATATACCTCAAGAAAAAGACGTCACGATAGCAACATTTGCTGATGATACGTCCATACTCGCATCATCCAGCTCAATTGAAAGAGCAACCGAAGCTACAGAAAACTCTTGACAAAATAACAAACTGGACGAAGAAATGGCGCATTGTTCTTAACGAGTCCAAATCAACACATGTGAACTTTACTTACAAGAATGTTAACAATCTACCCATATTTATTTACTCGGTTCAAATACCGTATGCTAACGAAGCAAAGTATCTAGGCATGACTCTTGATGCTAAGCTTAAATGGAAGACGCACGTTAAAAAGAAAAGAGAAGAACTCGATATTAAGTTTCTGTTAAACTGGCTAATTGAAAAATTTTCCAATCTAAGTACTTATAATAACAAACTGCTTATCTACAAGAAAGTGCTAAAACCTGTGTGGACTTACGGAATACAACTTTGGGGTTGTGCCAAACTAAGCCTTATACAAACACTGCTCCATGGTACATACAATCTTGTATTTTTTTATGTGATTTTTGGTTTCAAGGTTTCTTTCTTTTGAACGTTTGCTGAAGAATGAGGAATACAGAAAGCACCTTGAATAATTCGATGAATATTTTGAAAGATAACATAAAATGAAAGAAATAAATAAATTTTGTAAAAACAATTCAAAATTGTACTAAAAATGGCAAAGATGTACTTTTTTACTGACGATATCAAATTGTACTGAATTCAGTACAATAGTAAGCCTTTTTCCAACTGTGGAGTGTTGTCACTCAATTTATTAATGAGTTATTTAAATAACAAACAAATTAAATATATATAGGAGCGAGGCTTGAGGTACAATTAATACAGAAACAGATATTTCATTAGAGAATATTATGATTTGAATATATAAAAGGCAACATTAAAAAATAAAATTAAGTTTATTATGTTTCCTTTAAGAACTTTTAGACTAATTTTTGTTTTTCTGTGGAATAATTTAATTTAATTTTGTTTGATTTATGTTTACTTTTGTTTTTACTTGCGAATACTCTAAGTCAAATTGCAAAAAAAAATCTAACAATCAAACATGACATTACGATGATAGAGAAGTCGAAAAAAGTGTTTCCGGGAATTCCGTCCGTCGTCTGTATGTCTGTCTGTCTGTTCGCACCTCTACAGCCTAAATGGATGGGCCGATTTGCTTCAAATTCGGTATTAAGTATTTATTTGGCAGAATCTCGGTTTCGGGGGGTGTTTTTCATTTTTGCTCTAGTTCAAAAAATAACGGTACCTGCCAACGTTACAATCTAACAAAAAGTTTGATTTTCTCGAAAACGGCTAACGATTTTGATAAAACTTTCAGGGTGCTATTTGTTTTTTGCAACAATGCATCTTCCAGTTAGAATGAATTTTTCGAAATTTGTTTTATAACGGAACCTCTCATAGATCCGGTTTTTTCAAATGCGGTTTTATCGTAAACCATTTTCCCGATTTCAACATTGTATATAGACTGCCATAGCCATAGCAGTTTATATACAATGGATTTCAATAAAATTCTGCACACAGGAAGTCATTTATAATTCAATTACATAATATTGCATATCAAACAAAAAAAAACTTCGATTTTTTTAAATTTGCTAAAAAAATTGGTTTTCGAAATATTTTGAAAACGAAAGATGAAAAATCTTCATAGACACCATAGGCCCATACCTATGGTAGTGTGAGATTCTTACTCACTAAAAACACCTTCATTTGTTCATTCGATTTCAACTAAGTTGCTTTATCAAGTAGTTTAATCTTCATTTTTTCTTGCGATTATAGGGACTATAAGGCATGTTTTGGATTCGTGAATATTAAAAAATTGAGATAACCATCAAACATGACATTACGATCATAGAGAAGTCTAAAAAAGTGATCGAGAAAAAATGTCTGTCTGTCTGTCAGTATGTATAACGAGCTGCAGCCTAAACGGCTAAAGCGATTATCTTCAAATTTGGTGTGTAGGATTATTTTGGCATTCCCCAGAGGGAAAATTGAAATTTAATTGTTAGTCCTAAAAATAACGGTACCTGCCATATGACCGTTTAGGAAAAGCTTATTTTTCTCGAAAACGGCTCCAACCATTTTTATGAACATTTTTGAGATTTTTTTTTGTGGCATTGGATATCATTTGGTTAGAACCACATATACGGGAAAAGTCTATTAACGGTACCTTTCATATAACGGTTTTTTTTAATTTTGGGTTTTCTCGGTAACGGCTATTTGGATTTCTGTCAAATTTTATATTTGAAAAGACCTAAGTAGCCTCATTAAT
The DNA here is from genome assembly GCA_963971375.1 of Platycheirus rosarum. Lineage (NCBI taxonomy): Eukaryota > Metazoa > Arthropoda > Insecta > Diptera > Syrphidae > Platycheirus > Platycheirus rosarum. The sequence continues at coordinate 113,364,536 of OZ020510.1, read as the reverse complement.
TCTGCATATCAAATTTTTTAATAATTTTTTTCTAATAAAAATTAATTTTTGAATTTTTTTTTTGAAAAATCAATAATTTTATAACTAATCAAATAAAATTATTTTAAATTTTATATACCGCATACCAAAATTTAAACAAAAAAAAAATTCAAAAAACTAAAAATAAAAACAGGATTTTATCAAAACCGGTTCAACAATTTTCAAAATTATTTTTTTCATAAATTCTTTGATATTTAAGACGTGTGATGGCATACTTCATTTTTACTAAAAACCGTCAAGTATTGTGGTTTTGATACTTTTTATAAGTTCAAACTGTGCTATTTTCAACGAAAATGTTACTTGTTTCTGTCAAAGATCTGTCAAAGGCATATAAGAGCAAGTACGTTCGACCCAGTGGTGCCTATTTTTATTAATCACTTCACGATTGGCAGGGAACTCTCCATCGAGGGAACCTGCAATACCGCAACTATGTCTTGCTACGCTAGGTCGAATGGTCTCGTTCTCCGAAGTCGGCGTACAAGATTTGTCTCTTCAAAGGCCCGCTGTATGCTTCAATTACAATGACCTTGTAAACGTGTTTTAAACTTGATGGCAGATTTTTTAATTTCGTCGTTGACAGGTCTCTGTGTATGTCGCTGTTTCGTATATACATACCATGAAACACCAACAATAGCTCTGAGGACTTTGTTTTGAAATGTTTGCAGTGTTTTTATATAGCTTGGTTTGGCACAACCCCAAAGTTGTATTCCGTAAGTCCACACAGGATTTAGCACTTGCTTGTAGATAAGCAGTTTGTTATAAGTACTTAGATTGCAATATTTTCCAATAAGCCAGCTTAGTTCTCGTAACTTAATATCAAGTTTTTTTCTCTTTTCATTTTAACGTGCGTCTTCCATTTAAGCTTAGCATGCCTAGATACTTTTTCTTCATTAGCATACGGTATTTGAAACGAGTTAATAAAGATGGGTAGATTGTTAACATTCTTGTAGGTAAAGTTAACATGTGTTGATTTGGACTCGTTTAGAATAATGCGCCATTTCTTCGTCCAGTTTGTTATTTTATCAAGAGTTTTCTGTAGCTTTTAGGTTGCTCTTTCAATTGAGCTGGATGATGCAAGTATGGCCCGTATCATCAGCAATTGCTGCTATTGTGACGTCTTCTTCTTGAGGTATATCTCGAGTATAAAAAACGAATAACACTGGGCCAAGAACGCTTCCTTGTGGAACACCAGTATTTATCTCTTTAAATCCTGAATATTCAGTACCTTGTTTCACTCGGAAAAATCTACTTTCTAGATATATGATTTCAGAATATAATATATTTGTTTCGGAAAAACCTGTCTTAATTTAAATCTTAAGCCGTCGTGCCAGACCTTATCGAAAGCTTGGGAAACATCAAGAAACGCGCTTATATATCTTTCACCCCTCTAGGTTATTTCATTTGTTCATTTGTTATTCTGTATACTTGATCAATTGTTGATTGGTTATTTCTAAAACCGAATTGGTGTTCGGGAATAAGCCTACAATTGGAAGTAGGCGCTGGAGTAATAATTTCTCGAATAACTTAGAAATTATTGGTAATAACGATATTGGTCTGTAAGACCATTAAGACCATTAAGAGTTTTCCCATGGTTTTGGGACGATAATGACTTCGGCCACTTTTCATTAATCAGATGTTGGATTTAAGTGATTGCTTTTCTCGGCAACTCTTTAAGTATGGGTGCATTTATCAAGTCATATCCGGGAGCTTTTTGTTTTTGGTGCTTTCTTAAAGCGTCGAAAAGTTCTGAAAATGTGACATTTCGAATTCGGAAGTTTTCAAAGGTCCAATGAGTATCACCCGGGTTCATTCAACAACTCCTCACCGTCAAAGGGTTTGAAAGTTAGTTTGGTTCGAGTTAGTTAAAATGGAGCTCTATAAAAAAGAACAACGCATTTTCATTGTTGAGCAATATTTTAAAAGTAATCAAAGTTTGTCAGCTACAGTGCTACAAGTCGAAATTTTCGTACAAAAACTGTGAAGAGGATAATTGAAAAATTCAGAGAGACTGGATCAATAAGTGGGTGTCCTGTCACAAGTCGTTCAACTGAATACATTGAAGCAGTTCGCGAGATCATCGCTGACAGCTAAGGAAGGGAACATCAAAATGCAGATTTTTCGAACAAAATCATCTTCAGTGATGCAGCTCATTTTCATCTTGATGGCTTCGTTAATCACAGATCACAGTAATAACTTCTTAGAACTAATATCTATAGTATCTTCATTTTCTCAGAGCTTATAGGATTGTCAATGTTTAAGTTCTTGAGGAATTTGCTTGTGTCAATTACTCCCTAATAAATATTTCAAAAAAAAGGTAAATTTTTGTGGACTCAACAAAGTCATTTTTTTTTCAAAAATCTACATCCAGCATCCAAATATATTTAAATTAAAAAAAAAATAATAATAATTAACAGTTAAAGCCTTGAGGCTACGGAAATTAAATTATCACATTTTTCATTCTTTATAAATTAATCATTAAAATTACTTTAGGCTCCTTGAAATAAAAGCCAGAAAACCCTGTTAAAAATAAGTTATGGTCTTAAAAGAAGCCTGCAATAAAAGTTGATTATTTTGTTAAGACAGAAGGGTCCCAGTTCAGCTAGTGCGCGTACAGGTACCAAGTTCGAGAAATTTTACATACTATGAATAATAGGGCAAGAAGGCGTAATTCTCCAAGTAGCTGTACGTAAATTCCTTTTTCTTAATTTTATTAGTGCGGCTTGAAAATATAATTTACAACTCTCTTTGTCGTCCATTCCATACGAAATAAATGCCTACAAATTAATAAGCCGGCATATTTAAGACATTTATTTATGGGGCACTTAAAATGCGTTTATAATATAAATACCCTTCCTTGTAATTGTTAATATATAACTCCCCCAATTTTCGCCCCACTAAGTCCATGAAATAGTCTAGAAAACTCCGTTTGCATGCACAATAAAATATGAATGACTCATTCGTGGGTTATTTTCGGAACACAGACGCGCGATTTACACTTTTATTTCATTTTTTGTTTGCTACTTTTCCTTGAAAATGGCAAAACGCATTACACTTCTATGTTGGACTCCTTAATAGGAACAACACAAAACTCCTTCCTCCCGAATGCTTTTGTCTTGCGCTCCAATGATTTCCTACCACTCCCTGGGTGTCTTTATTGCTTGCGCTATTTTTGACGACCTTTGCTTATATATACTTGTCCATTTTTTATGGGATTTTCTAGAAGACGACGACGAAAACGACGGGGAGACCATGGACGTTGAAGTTTACCCAAGGAGTGGCTTTGCGAGAGCCCACCATCACCAACATCACCCGGACAAACTGTTGATGGTCGTAGTCGCCGTCGTCGTCGTTAGCAAATATGTTGGCTCCTTATTTTTTGGCCAGCAAGAAGAAACGTCTTTCTGGCGCTTATCTTGATGAAGCATGGTATGAAGTAGGAGCTCTCAAGACTCATAAGTTGATGGAGTAAGTAAAAATTGTCTACGCCATCATGTGTAACGGTGGAGGCGGAAGAACAGGGACAACACTTATTTCAACAGCGACGACGTTCAGATCCTATAGCCTTCCTCATCAGGCAGCCCTTAGAAAACATTTAGAAGCTGCCACAGGCTGATGACCATTAGGACTCACACACTTGGGTGTACTAGCTAGCTAAAGCTAGCCGACACAATTGCATTGTTAATAATTGATGAGCATTGTTGTGGCCGCCATATCTAGATCCCTAATGGGTGGTTTCGGTTGTGCAGCAACAACACCCTCTAAAGAATACCCTCTCCACTGCAGTGGATAGCGGTTTCTCTCCATTTACTGAAACAAGGATATGAATTGTATCCTGTATTATTTTCCTAGCAAAATACCTAGCTGTAGTTAGTCGCTCCTTTTGCTGTTTGTTGGATGACCATACCATATATTGTTTTTTCCTCCGTGTCCTCCCTCCTGTCCCTGCTCCCTATCAGATGATATGGTGGATTTAAACTGTGCTATTAGACTGTGGCGGCTCATTGTCTGATTACCGGTATCAGAGTGGAGGGAAAAATGGCTTCTGGATTTCATTTTGCGTTGCATGTCTCTAGGGGGATTTTTTTTTTTTTTTTTTTTTTTTTAGTTAGACAAGAGGAATTTTGCACATACATACAGGGGCATATATATATATGTATATATGTATGGTTTGGGAAAATGTTGGGGTAGTTTTATGCAGGATTGCATGGTGTTTCTTTGTTTTTCCTTTTATTTTTTATTCCTTTTTATCATGCAGCCCCATGATTTCAGGTTGAATTGACGCCAGAATATAATTAAAAAGTAATTTTCACGATGAATAGTAAATTGAAACGTCAAACAGACTGCAACAGAGAGGGTTGAACTACTTATTTAGTTTTTTATTTTCCGATGAAACTATGATGGCAAAAGATTTCTTGTATGACGTGTAAAATTGTCCATTAAATTAAAATAACTGAGTGTAAACTATCTTAAAGTCATGACAAAAACTGCTTAAATTGAAAGAAACGGCACATCCAATCAATACATTAAAAGCTGTTAAAGGAAAAAAAATTCGGAGCACAAAGTTCACTTTAGACGAAAGTGAAAGATTATAATTCGGGGGATTTTTTTTTAACATACTAACTACAAAAAAATAAGTATTGACCTTTCAGCTAAATACGGAATCTGCTTCTTGTAAATTGTTCCTTTATATCTGACTTCTAATATACGTCCAGTTAACAATCTGCGCTGGAGTTCCACAAGGTTCCAGGTTAGGCCCCATACTTTTCAACATATTATTATTATACTGCTGACCAGTCTGCTAACATCTCAGGGACGAAAACGAAGCCGTATGCGCCGATGACGCCTTAACATACGCAATATCCCTTTCACCGGAATTTGCTGCTAGGAGAGTAAATGATCATATAAGAAACTTGTTGGACTACTACCTTAAATGAACGAGGGGCCATTTCTAGAGATGATTCGGTAACAAAACGTTTGGCTCAACAAAGTGATTGTTGCACGCGCTGTATAGCATGTTGCGCTGTTTTTTTTCGGGATGTAATGGAGTCTCATGAGAATTGTGCACACTCCGAAAACGAAAATTCTGCTTGCTAAGCCAGCAACGAGCTTCATCGCTGAAGATGATTTGAAGATGTAAGTCTGGTTCAACTTACAGTTGAACACGGAACACGCGACGCAATTGATGGTCCGCTGGCTTTAATTCTTGCACTAGTTGGATTGGATCATATAGAAATGTAGGCCAAGATCTGTCCTCAAAAATGTCAATGTTGTGATCGGGCAGATACCGAGTTGCTGAGAAAGGCGTCCGATCGATAAATTCGGGTCCTCTCAGACTCAAGTTTACAGCGGTAATGGCTTCTTCTGAGCGCACGGTACGGGCTCGATTTGGAATAATATTATCTGAAAGGGTCATGAATCGATCCTATAGTATTGTGTATTAGCCGCTCAGATGAACGATTATGCGCTCCGTAAACTTGACGAAGTGCTCTATATAAGTTTGGCGAAGCGCGAATTTTGTAAATAAATTTCCACGATTTGTAAACGTTGTTCTGGTGTAAGTCTTTGCATGGTGATTTGCCAAAGTATCCAGAAAAAAAGTCCAACACACTCCAATAGTACGACAGCTAGTGGAGATCTAGTTGAATGATAGAAGAGTCAAGTCAAGTCATCACAACATGTAGTGAGATGTTGGAATGTTTGATGACCATTTCAATATCGTTAATAGTAACGAGGTGAGGACCTAAGTGGCTGCCTTGAGGGACCCCGACGGTGGTAGCTAAAACTGAATTGGAGAGTCTAAATCTGAAACGATAACAAAGCAGTATCGGTCTTCTAGAGACGAAGAAAACAATTTTATAGGGAAGGGATAGATTCAAAGCTTAATTCAGTAGAGATAACATCTACTTTTTTCCGTTCTTGACTTGCAACGGAAACTTAACGTGGAAATGCAACGATAGTCTTAAACATCGCTCTTAGGACCTTTTTGTGTATTGGGGTTATGAAAGAGGTTTTCTCATACCCGAGAGAATTCACCTTGAGAAAGCGATAAGCTAAAGATTTTGGAGAGTAGGAAATAGAGAGAGAGTTGATGAGCATGAGTTGAAACAGTGAAGTGAGAGTTGTGGTCCCAGTCGAGATCATAAAAGTTTCGATTTCAAGAAGAAAACAATGACCGAGAAAACCTTGAAATTTCGCCTCGGAAGATAAAACTATAATTCCAAGTTTTCCGAAAACAAAATTACTGGTTTAGGCCCAGGTCAACCTGTTACTCTTCGTCCAGTGACTTCAAACGTGCTTCTCTTAAATGCATAAAATGCTGTTTTTTCATTGACAATATAAGCCTTTTTCACTTTTCAAGTTGAATTGATTCCCCTTCAATATTGAAGTAATAAAAATATTTTAAAACACACTCTGGTACCTAAACAAACCTTCAAAATCAGCAAGAACAACATGAATTATGTGTAAATCAATATGGATAGCCATCAAAACAAAAACACCCAATAAGGAAAAAAAAAATAATAAAACTAAACCAATTCATCCATTTTTCGGATTAATCCGGCTCAATAAATCCGATAGTCAACAACAAAGCAAAGGCGCCTTTGAACATCAAAAAGAAGCCACAAAAAAGGGTCGATATTTAGGTAGGCAAGTATTCCCATAACGGAAGTAGGTTTTACGCCATCTTTTGTATGTTTATAATAAAATTAAATTATATTCTTACCTTTCACGATTAGCAGGTGGATATGCGGATAAAACGCTTTAAGACTGCTCTTATAAATAACTAATTTAATTGGCTTATTTTTAACTATGTCTAACCCTTCTTCAATGCTCAACCCCGATGAGGGACCGAATCGGGCTAGAGAAGGTGGGTAGTGATGGAAAATGCAATTTTACAACACCGCAGCAAGGCAACATGTGTGCGTGCTCGCACGACAATGCGTATAGAGTCAAATATGATGACTTCCTGCTCCTGCTCCTGCCCTCAACCGCACGCATACATAACCACAAAACTGCAAATGCAAAACGGTATTAAAATGTGCGAAATGCGTGTTTCGCAATCATCTATACACGCACCGCCATAGCCATAACGTTCACGACCGACAAACCGGCTGCTGCTCTATGTGTGTTGCCATCTTTTGTGGATTTACGAGAATTTACCGTTTAACATTTCCACACTATGGCCGACCACCGCCAAAATCTACCCCTAAATGTATGTGGATCAGTGGGGTCGGAATGGTGGTGAACAACTCATTTTCGAATCCCCTTGGTAACAAGTGCATCGCATAACAGCAATTTATTCTTCTTCGTTCCACTGTGCAGTTATACTTAGAATGGAACGATTATTGCTTCTTTTTTTTTTGTTCCATGGTTTCTCATCCCCGTTCCTGTTCAAGGATATAATAAGGGAGCAACCATCCCCCTTGGATGACGAAGAACAAGAAATCCTGGCGACATGATTTCGATTTAGGTTTCCCGTACATGCAATGTTCGATAACGACGTCGACAAACGTCTCTGTATACCAACCGAAGTGAGTCATACAATAATTTCGAAAAAACTATCCAAATCCCAACCCAACAACCCCCCCAGCTGAAACTGTCATCATCATAGGAGGCCGGTTACTTCACCGCGCCCCGGTCTTCTGCACCCAACAGTCATCTCTCACCAGCCTAGTGGAGGTGAAATGTTCGGAATCGATTTTATAGTACTCGTACACTATGAACTGACTGAATTGACTTTTTAGGGTTTTTGTTTTACTGCGTATAATGAAAATGGTGGTGTATTTCGAATTTTCGAAAATTCGAATATCGAAATGAAAACCCCCACTTTGTTGGTGAAAAAAAAGTTCGTTTGTTCATACCAAATTTAATAGTAGATGAACTTGGGTGGTTGGTGTACCAACTACTAATCACTAGACTACCCTTACCCCTCCTGCATTGTATTGGTGAAAAAATATTTTTTCTTTCATCAAAGCGAAGGGGAGAGACAGGGAAAGAATGTAAAAACTATGATGAGTAAGACCGTTTATATGTGTTGAAGTGAAAAAAAGTTGAAGGTTCATTACACCAGCAAGGACACTTTTTTTCGGGGGAAAATGCAGTAATTTTTCAAAACTTAATGTTTTATGGCTTTCGTTAAAAAAAGTTTTTTTTTGTCTTTATTTTTTTGTTTTATTTTTTATTTCTCACTTTGACCAAACCATATACTCTGACTCTCTTGCAGGGATTAAGTTCATGTCTGCTTGTTATTTTTTTCATTTTTTTAATATTGCTTTTATTTTTTGTATGCTTTTTTTATTGTTTGTTGGATTTTTTGACTTAATTGTTTTTTTTTTTTTATTTCTTTGCAGGTAAGAGGGACTTAATTGAAGTTCGCTATTGTGAACAATGTATCTCTAGATACGTTCATATTTGTGTATGTGTTAAGTAAGTAGAGACTAGAGAGTTTGCAGGACGAAACAGAGGAGACACAAGATTTTTTTGTTGCTTTTTTTTATTGGAATCTCACACGAGATAATGAAAAAATCCTGTAGGCCTATCTCAATGTGTTTTTTGTGTGTTCAATTTAAACTAAAGGATTGAAGGAATTTTTAATTGAAGGGGTTTTGAGAAGATACAATCGGTTGCTGATGATTCGTAGTATTTGGAGTTTAAGGTTTGTCGTCTTTGTGGGATAAAAAAGTTGACAACGGGGTGGCTGTTACAATAAGCTACAAAGGTAAAAAACAAGTTACAAGAACAACAATTTTGTCTTGAGTTTCGATAAAATATTTTTCAAATTCAAAAGCAAGAAACTTGTTGAAATTTTAGAGGGTCACTCTGAAATTCTCATTCTCATTCCTTGTTGCAAATTTAAAGCCTAATTTACTCCTTACAACATTAGCTATCTACCTGTGAAAATCGCAACAAAATCGGTTCATAGATAAGAATTTTGTAAAAAAACGACCCCAGCGCCACATAGGAGTTATTAATATAGCTTTAGTTACTCCCCAAACAACAGCTACGTGCTTGTAAAATCGCTGCAGTCTATCCGAAATTAGCAGGAACAAGCAGACAGACAGACAAAAATAAATTTAAAATGTTTGTTTTATTTTTTTTATAAGCAATATACTTTCATATCTTGTAAAAAGCTGAAATTACAAACAGTTTATAATTTTATTTGTGTATAGAAAATAAATAAAATTAAATTAAAAAATGTAAATAAAATATAAAAAAAAATAAAATAAGAAAACAAAATAAATTGAAATATAAATAAAATAAAATAAAATAAAACAAAAAAAGATAATAATAAAATAAAAATAAAATAAAAAATAAAATAAACAAAATCAAAATAAATTTAAATTAAATTCAATAAAATAATATTAAATGTAATAAAATATACTAAATTAACATAAATTAAAGTATATTATATACATTAAAATAAAATAAATAAAATAAAGTAAAATAAAATAAAATAAAATAAAATAAAATTAAATTAAATATATTGAAATGAAATAAAAAAGAAAAGAAAATATAATTGTATAATGTAATAAAATAAAATAAACAAAATGTAATTAAACTGAAATTGAATTAAATTGAATTGAATTAAATTAAAGTGCATTAAATAAAATAGAATAAAGAAAAAGAAAATAAATTGAATTAAATTAAATTAGACAAAATTAAGTGAAACCTCCAATCCTTTCAAATTCACACAACCTTGCTTAATCTCTAAGATTTTATTTCGTTTTGATTAAAAGCTTTTTTTCAAAGAATCGAACCTGACATTTTCTATTTCTATTTTGTGTGTGCTTAGACTTAGATAAAAGATAAGAAGACAATCTCTTACCTAATAATTTAGGTATCCAACGAAAGAAAAATAAAATAACCAAAATCTACTTCCACCTAACCAATTTACCAAATCAACGAACTTTCTTATACCAGCCCAGCCAACCACCCCACAACATTTCTAGAAAACTGTCAAACAAAAGAATCTTTGTCAATATAATGCTTTTCTAGTTTCATCAACTCTGTTCAAATAGAAAGAAAACAAAATAATCCCAGCAAAAAAAATACAAGAAACAAAATACGCTTATACATGTCAACAGGAATCTATATGACCGAACTGAAGAGTCCATGTCGTCCTTTTAAAATTTAAACACATCCTCTCCTCTCTTTACAGCCTAACAAGCCTATAACAACCTCACCTTGGGTAGTATAAGGTATCTCTTTCAATAGTTTGTACCTACGTTTTCTCTTATCGTATATCCTTTCTAATTGCATTCCTTTAAAGAGGAAAAAAAAACAAAAAAAAAAAAACAAATCAAACAAAATATATATATATATATTATAAAACGGAAGGGAAGGGAAAACTAGAAAAAAAGTCCACCCTCTTTAGTCCTGTGAATCATCCCTTGGAAGACCGGCGCCGGTCGGTACTAAAAAAAAAATATATAAAACCAACCACTATCATGGGTCTTTGGTCGTCCATAGTGCTGTATAGTCTCTCGATGCTATGACTAATTCTCCTGGATTTTCTCTTTCCCCCAATGCAGTTTTCAAAATCCATCGAACTCACCCTTGCAACTGTTTCGATTCCAACCACCGGTAGAAGGCTTTGTTGGTGAACATATTGCCACCCGAATTTTTTGTCTTCGAAAAACCTCCCCCACAAGGCGCATGTCCCAAACAAAAATGTTTCCCATAGTGTTCCTCCACAATGTCGAATATCTCCTTAATTCTCGGCCAGAGTCTCGATTGTCAAAACGCTCCAAAGACAATTCAGTAGTCGTATCTTCAGCACGCCTAGTGAAAGCCTGGAAAAGTTGTCTCCTAACAAAATACAAACCATTCTGTTGGATACAAAGGATATTTAATTAGTAACAGAAAAAACGTGCTGTTTTCAGTATTTTTTGTCGAATCCTAGATTAATCTTGAGTGTCTCTGAATATCGTCCTTTTTTTGTATTTATTTCGATAACGACGTGAGTGTGTGTTGAAATATTCCAACCACACAAAAAATCACCCCGCCCGAAGTTTTAACAAATTTTTACGAAAACAACAACAAATATTCAAAGACACCCTCTGACATATCCTTTGAACTTAAGGAAGATTTCTTTAGTTCATACCCAAACCACGTGATTTTGTCCTCCTTCTCCTTGAAAAGTGTACAGTGTGTGTGTCAGTGTTCTAGCCGGCCAGCACTTGAGAAAAAATAGATTCAAAAACCGTCCCAATCAAAGTGAGTGTGTGTTGCATTAATATTTAGAGGAATCCTCTCTCAATCAAGGACTTTTGCTTGCAACTAAACTAAACCACAACCAAAGAATCCATAAATCATGATCATTGGATTAGTAAGGGATTCGGTCATGCAGTGCTTCTGCCATACGTGCCGGGCACCCATTCTACCAGCTGGTAAGGACTTGTATTTAATAAAACAAAAAAAAATGATATCCTTTGTTCTTATTTTAAATTAATTGCCCGGACAACGACGAGTTGAAACTTTCCACACGCGAGGTTCTTTTCGCCTTTTTTGTTTCTACTATACCTATACATTTATATTCGCCTATCTTTTGCCCATAAAATTGGATTTTTTTTGTTCGTTTGTTTTAATTTTGGTATCCTTGAGGTCGACTGGCGCCTTCTGTCTACCAAGGTATGACTCATTCGTATATACATTCATCGAGGGAACAGGACGACGCAAAAAATATGTACTCTGCATACCTATAGCAATTGTAGAATCAGAAAGCAAATGTTGGCACACGCTGAGGGACTCTAATATGGTAAAGGGGGGGGGGGGGGCTATACTCTAGAGCGATAGAGGCAAAAGGGGACAATTGACTCATTCACATTCCATCAGAGTGAATTAAAACTATTTTTCGGGAGGAAATTCGCCTCGGCATAGTTAGACAACAACGATGACACTTTCAAAATGGGTGGTAAAACGGTTCGGCCTGTTTTTTGGGTAGAAAGGGGGCTATAAAACGAATGAGTAATCACTTCCGTCGTTTTTATTCATTCATCTATAATAAATGGATTACGAGATTTAAATTGCTATATAATTTAGTTAAAAACTGTTTTAATTTTTTGTGGCTTAAATTGAGTTATTATGAAGGATTCAGCAATTTATCCGGCTCGAAGGACCATTGGAAAAAGTTTTATTACTAATTAGTTCTTTCATGTTGGATATTTAACATTCAATTATGGTCACTTAATTATGGAATGATTGATTTGTTATTTATTTTTTGTAATTTAAGGTATCTGAAGATATCTGCTTACAAACTTAAGAACTGCAACTCACATACCTATATATGTATGTAATGTACTGTATGTATATTTAACGCCTTCTGCAAGTAATAAAAGAGTCTTTATATATATATATATGTTCTCTTACAATGAATTCGAGATATAATGGAAGAATCGGACGACGGAGAAATTTCATTCATAGACTACTAAATCTCGGGCCATCCCTTTACCCGTGAAACAGCTTTTAAGACATGTCATGTTTTCCATCTCACAGTTGGTTAGCACTTAAGAACTTAAAAATGTTTTTGACAACTCTTCAAAAAAGCCACAAATACACTAAATCTCACCCGCATATTTGATTTTAAATTTCAATTATTCTACGTGATTTCTTGAATGTTTGCTGATTCTTTGAAAGTGACTCCGGAAGTCTCGCAGAAGAAATCGAGAAGGGCTAGCAATTCATATCCTAAAAAACATAACTATACTCTATACTGCCATTTCCAAATGAACGTAATTTTCTTTAAATCGAAATCTAATAATGTTTTACCATTTCAACAGCCCTTATGGTTCAAAAATTTAGCCGTAAATGAATCCATCAATCGGCTTTTTTGCTTTTTTGAGAACTAGCTGGTTGTAAAACAACATTTCTAATCTACTGGGAGAGAGACCAGTTGGTGGTTCAGCAGATAATGCTTAAACGGTATCTCTTATTGGTAGACTATTCTTTACTTGGACAACTCGTCCTAATACTCAAACAGTTAGAAATCTGTTTGGCCTTGAAGTCAGCTTTGGACGATTCCAAATGCAATGCTTTATCTGCCTCTTTTTTCCTCCAATTTTGATATTTTGAACTTCAAAACTTTACATGGTTATTGCGATTAAAAATTAAATGAGAAGTGTAACTTAAGTATATTTTTTTTTAGAGTGACTACTATAGTGAAAATTAAAATCAATAACTCGGGAGATTAAGTTAGTTTCTTTACAAAGCGAGTTATAGGCTCATTAAATACATAATATATTTTCATTCATTCATATATTCAACATGCTATATGAAATTTAATTTAGGATCAAAGATTATACCTAAACTCTTTGAAGTACTCTTTCAAGTACATAATAAGCTATTTTATATTCAAAGAAAAGTGTTCCGAAATAACGACAAAAAGAGAATAACTGACAATTGATTCAGAGAATACTACTCTGAAAGTCTATGAATATCTTCTTACAGAAGTTCACAATCAGTTTCAAATCGAATATTCCTAAGAAATTTTAAATCATCAACAAATAAAAGACGAAAACAATTTAAAAATTTGTTGTCATGTCATTAATAAAAAATAAGAAAAAGGAGCGGTCCAAGGTGACTGCCTTGAGGGACACCTGATGATGCGTAAACTAGACCAGAAAGGAAATTATCGATTGACACAAATTGAGTCCGACCTATCAAGTATCTGCCACTTCAAAATACTTGAATGAAACACAATTTTTCAATTTTTTTTTTAAAGAAATTGAGTGGCTCACTCTTTCAAAAGCTTTTGCAAAGTCCGTATAAATATCGTCAACTTGATACCCTTCCTCAGGCTTACTTAAAATGTAATTAAAAAAAAAAACAAAAAAAAAAAAACAGACAGATTAGTAGCAGTTGATCTGACGGAAATAAAGCGAGCAATTGAACAGGAAGGAGAGGAGAGGAGATCTGAAAGTGCTGAAGCTACTGGCAAGCCACTGCGTAAGCTTTTCCATCGCTCCTACTCTTCTGGAATCTTTTCTAGAAGATGGAAAACAGCATTTGTCCAGCCTGTCCCTAAGAAAGGTGACCCATCCTTCCCCGAACCATAGCATTAACATCCCTTCTTTCTAAGGTCATGGAAACGCTGACTAGCCGTCAGCTTAAGGAATATATCGAAGATCGAAAGCTTCTCCATGACTACAATTTATAAAGCGTTTATACGCCCTAAACTCGAGTATAACTCCCACCTCTGGGCAGGTGCTTCGCAAACATGGCTTCACCTGCTTGATAGAATATAAAATCGAGCGTTAAGATTGATAGGGAGTAGAAATGCCGCTGAAACAATTGCCCCTCTAGGACACCGACGCAATGTTTCATGTCTTTCCTTATTTTATCGTTCCTTTTATAAAAAAATGTCCACTCGAAGTAGCCAGCTGCATTCCTCCCCTTAAAAGTTTCTCCCGTAATATTCGTCTCGCAAGGAATGCTCATCAGTTCACCCTTGAGCCTAATTTCGGACGTACCGTGAAATATAGGGATTCTTTTTTTAGCCGAACAACACGAACTTGGAATAGTTTACCCGGCGAGATCTTCCCTTGCCATTTTGATCTACTAGCATTCAAAACCAATGTTAATCGACACCTCCTATCTTTCCCCTCCCTATCTTCCTAATTCCCGCGCAGTGTGTTCTACATCAAAAGGGAAACTTATCGAAGATTTTCCGGCTCGGAGCATTGATTTCCATCCGCTCTATATGACCCAACCATCGTAGACGTTGCACTTTTATTCTTTTGGCTGTGTTTGGGTCGCTGTACAGCTCGTACAATTCCTTTATATATCCTTCTCCAATCACCGTTAATGCATACGGGACCACAAATCACCCGCAGAATTTTTCTCTTGAAGCAAACATTAGCAGGACTGGGATGATGGGGTTCTTATATAGGAACATTTTAGTTTCCCTAGAGATGACTTTGGTTCCCAATTGCCTTCTTAGTCCGAAGAAGCAGCGCTTGACAAGTGTTATTCTTCATTTGATCTCAGCGCTGCTGTTGTTCTCTGAGCTGGTAGCGGAGCCCCAGGTAGAAAAAATCGTAACTACTTCCAAGTTATAGCTCTCTATCGTCGACATTGGTTGTCTCTTTTTAATGACAGCATACACTTGGTTTTGCCCTCATTGACTGCTATTTCCGACTTGCTTCCGAGTCAATACTCACATCACACTGTTTTCTTCCGATTATGTCAATATCGTGAGCATATTCGTGTATTTCGACGGACTTTTAAAAGATAGTGGCTCTGAAGTTGACGTGAGTGTTCTGCACTATATTCTTTCAAGTACGATGTTGAAGAAGTCGCATGACAGCGCTTCGGCTTGTCTAAATCGTTTTTTTGTTAACAAAGGTGTAGGTGAGGTCTTTACCGACCTTGCCGGAACCTCTCTAGTTGTAGCAATCAAGAGGTCTGTTTTCTTTCCGCATAACAATGCGCTAAGATTTCATCTATATCTTGTAGACGATGTTAACGACACTGTGATACCTCTGTAGTTGGCGTAGTTCAGAGGGTCTCACTTCTTTCGGAAAAACAATGCTGAGCTTCTAACCAAGTCATCGCCTGCAGATTTGAAGATTTCAGCAGCTAGGCTATCGGCTCGGCGGCTTTATTGGTCCTAAGCTTAGATACATAGCTAGCTTAACTTCATCCAAATTTGATGGGTGGAATTGTTGTTCTACTTCCCATAAAAAAATGGTTCATTCTGAAAGCGGAGTTCGTTTGGTTATCGACGCTATACTGTCTGCAAAAGTAGTTTTTCCTTCCTTCCAATGCTAATAGCATTGACTACGATTCTACTACCATTTTTCCTTGATCGTCTTTACAAGCTTCAGTTCGAGCTATGTAGCTTTGACAGTTTCCAATTTTTTTGTATCTTTTCGTAAAAGTTTCGAACTTCATTTCTGCGCTAATAGATCTCCATTTTTTCTTTCGAAAAGCCTTTCCTCTTTCCCTTTAACAGTTCTTTCTCAAAAAAGTTCCACGAGAACATTTCTTTAATTCACCAATTTGTTTTCAAAATTTTTTTAACTTTTGACATTTAATTTCCTAATTTAGGTACTTGAAATGAACTCACTAAAACAAAAATCACAAAATCAAAAATTCTGTTTTGAAAAGAACTTAATCCTAAAATCCTTACCTTTCTCATCTTTTATCTGATGATAAAAGGTTTCAAAGAGCACTTAAGGTGATCGTCCTTTTGCCTGATTCATCTTTGGCCAAAAACCTGATATACAACTTTTGGCATCTGATTAAGTCAAAAAAAGAAAAGAAAGTTCAACGTTTGTAGTACAAAATTACCCTTCCCTCTCATTTTATCATTGAATTGAAGTGTCAAGCTCCTCTGTCATTATGCTTGACAAATCAAAGGGTCTGCAACTAATAATAATAATCCTCATTGAAAAGAAAACTTTTCTCCTTTTTTTCAATTTCAAACCGAAATCCTCTGAGGATTATTAAAAATTCACGAATCAACTGATTTAAAAAAATACATACATCCTGAGTCCTGACAAGAAAAAAGGACATCATAGGTCTTTGTGAATTTATTAACATTTCTTTCTTCGTTGTAGTTATTTAGAGAACAATATTTCTGGTCCTTTTTTCTTGGCACTAAGTTTCGATTACTATCGGCCAAAAAAAAAAGACGAAATTGAAATAAAAGGAAGAACCGAAAACCAGACTTTGGCGGCTTGTGCCAAATTGCTTTCAATAGATGTGATGGTATGATGTATTCCTTGTCCTACAAAAGGATCTTCTTTTCATCAATAAAAGGAATTTTTCTTCCGAAGAATGACCAAAGAGATATAATAAGGAAGACGAAGGGAAAACTTTTTTCCATCATCAAGGAACCACTAATCTCTCTCTTGCATAGAGTTACAGTTGGCACCCATTTGCAACTATTATATCCTTCGAGTTTTTTTTTTCTGTCGGAATGAACCACAATTTGGCAGTACATCACAGATTTTGTGCTCGCTGGCAAAAAACTTCCATCATCATCATCTGTTCGGTATTTTTTTTTTTTTCATCTAACAAGCTTCCCTTGTATGCCCCTCACTCAATGTGCATTAAAACTTTTTCACAACTCACAACTTTGATAAGTTTTCCTTTTTTTTTCCTCTTTTTTGTGAGTTTCCTTTGGCTTCGTTAAATCGTCCATTCTTGGTCTTCTTCATAATTTTATGGGTTATTTTCTCGCAATTAGGATTTCAAGGAGTAGAGGGCAGGTTTCGGGAATGGCAATTCGTTTTAATCGCAGCTCCTCTTCCCTTTCAGGAACTTAAGTTGTTTTATGAGTGTTATTTGACACCCTGTGTGTTTTAGGCCGCCCATAAAATTGCCTCCTGCTTCTTTGCGAAAATTCGAAATCCAGGACTAACAGTTGGCTTTTGTTTTTAATTTGACCACGTGATGCCCTTAAATATTAACGATCCTGCGGATGGCTTAATTTTATCGTCTAAGTTTTCGCAGAGAGAGAAATGATATTTCTCAGTCTGGAGCAGGACTCCAGGACACATGTAAAGTATGTTTTGGTTTGGAAAAAGGGATGAATGGGGCTTTTTCAAGGATAATCCTTTTATGATTGGTTGGGTCTGGAGATGAAATTTTCAAGTGGGAGCTTGTAAATTAGATGTGTAGTTTTCTTTTGATTAAGGACTTTGTGAAATTATTTTGTTAATACTTTTTGATGAATAAGGGGCTTGAGAGTTTTTGAAAACATGTATGCGAAAACGGTTTGTGGGTGAAACTCTTGGGAATTACATGTATGAAGTGATTATGTGGGGTTTAAGTTTGCTTTGGTTTTTTTTTTAGTTTGGTACTCGAATATCGTGATTTTAACGTATGAATGAAAAAAGGATTATCTTGAAGAGCTTGTGAAATAATTTATTAAGTAAAAAGTAATTCAAGAGAACTCCTGAAATGGAAAAGCTGGTGTAGGAGAAATGTTGATATCACTAAGCAGAATTTAAATGCGGACAATGAAGGTTAAATCAGGGTCATCCCAACGAGGATGACCATGATTTTCCTTCAACGCGGTTATCATCTCTAGTTCGCTAGACTTTCAAAGCGAGGGAATCATATTTTCTTTTTTTTTTCAGAGGAAAATGCAAGTTAAATTTAAACAAGTTCTACAACGCCTTGATTATCGAAGAACTTAGCAAACAAATACTTCAAATGTATTGTCCTAAATACAGTAAAAATGTTTGTTTCATACATAAAAAAAACTCAACATCTTCATCTAATGATAAGTTTTCTTTTAAATTAATAAACAATTCGCATCTTAACGCTACGCTGTCAGCTATACATGATCCCACCGGTACTTGAAAACTTTAATTTTTCCGTAGACCTTGCTTGCGATTATAAGTACTGTAGTGCAAGTTATGCATTTGTCCAAATTAAAAATTTCAAGATAACAATCAAACGTGACATTACGATGATAGGGAAAAATATTTGAGTTACTGGCAAAATTCTGCCTGTCTGTCTGTTTGCATGGATTTATTTTGAACTACAGCCTAAACGTTTGGGCCAATCGTCTTCAAATTTAGAACTAAGGTTATTCTGACATTCTACGGGGGACTTTTTTATTTTAATTTTTTTTAGCTCAAACATTAACGGTACCTGCCATATAACCGTTAAGTAAAAGCCTATTTCTTATTTTTCTCGGGAACGGCTCCAAGAATTTTTATGAAAAAAATCAGTGTATTGCAGACGTGCGTATAATAAGATAGTGGGCTAAAAACGGTACCTCCCATAGGACCTTTTTTTTCTTGCGACTTTCTCGAAAACTTGATATCCGATTACAAGACAAATTGATATTCAAGAAGATGTAGGTAGCCTTAGTAATTTAACATTAAAATATTTTTAATTTTTTTTTAGATTTTGAGTAATAAATTTTTTTTTGTATGTCAAGTGGACTCTCCCTAAATTGAATCTTCAGGCAAACCTAAATTTGTTCAAATTTGGGAGGCTTTCGAAAAATTTGAGTTGAAGAGAGAAACATTTTTTTCTGTTTAAAGCGTTTATTTAACGGAAAAAGGTGAATAGGTTAAAAAAAAAAAAGAATAGCTTCTTGTTTTGTTAATATTAAATTAGGACACTTTCGTCAAAATAAAAAACAAAATTAAAAAAAAACACCTTCTTAATAACATTACGTTACTTAAAAAAAAAATCATTTTTGATTGGGTTATCAGTAGAGTGTTTGTTTAAAAAAAATATGCTTTTGATTAAAAATATTGTTTTGAACTTCATCCGGTACTAGATCAGTCAATTCTATTGCAGATGGATGGCTTATTCTATCGCTTCTTCTATAAAGAATGCTCCAGCGAAATAGCCAGTTGCATTCCTCCCCTTAAAAGTTTTCCCCTTAATACTCGTACCGCTAGGAATGCTCATAAATTTACCCTTGAGCATAATTTCAGACGCACTGTTAAGTATAGAGACTCATTCCTTAGCCGCGCTACACGAATGTCTCCACTTTCGTTTGCCTTATTTTCAGCATGCATTATTTCCTCCAAAACAGACTCATTGTGAGGTACTTTGGTAGCCACGATTCCGTCTAAATGGTCAGGAATCGAGAGAATATGTTTGAGTTAGAGAGAGTTTCGACTTAGAAGGAGTTCGACCTAGAAAATTGTTTTTGTATAGAAAACTGAGGGAAATGCTAAAATATTGCGAAAAATTTCGAGTTGGAGAGAAATTCGACTTATGGAGAGTGCACGCACTGTATTTTGAAAACGGGTATAGGTGAATTTTTTTGTTTTAATTTTTTTTTTAATGAAGGTTATTTTTGTGCTTAAGTTTGCATTCTTTAATTATTTTTTTTTATTTTAAAAAAAGTTGTTAAATAAAAACCGTTCCTACGATTTTGGAAAAAAAAAATTCACACTGTTTCACATTTCTTAAAGAAATAAACTTTTAAATTATTCCGCTAAAAACTATTTTACGTATTTTTTTCAAACAATCAAAAGTCATAAAAAACACTTTGCTTTGCGTTGTTGCCTTTTCTAAAATTTGGTTTCATTACAAAGTAAAATATTTTTAATAGTTTGTCTAAAATTTTGAAGTATTTGCCATTTCGGATTGCCATAACGGAACATATTCCGAACTTCGGAAGAAATTCAACGCAGAGCTGTGGAAAACTGTTTACTGAAAGCACTTGATCGTATCATTGTAATGTGCTTTTCATTTCATCGGAAGATCTGTCCGATGTGTCAATCGGAATAGATACCTCGATAGAAAATTCTCCGATTTCAAACAGATCGAAGAAAATTGTATCCGAACGGATACCTCGATAGGGCCAAAAGTTATAAAGTCTAAGTGGCGAATTACACAAAGAATTTTATAGCGTTTTTTGCCAGCTCTGGATACTTGCCTCTTATCTTTACCTAGAAATTATGCAATTTGTTTGATTTTTAAATTGAATTCAATTCTTATCATCTGCATCTTAATCCTTTAAATTTTCACCGATGGTAGATCGGCGAATTGGATTCAGAATTCGGGGGTGGAATCGGCTAAGGTGATATATGACAACAGTAACATTACTGATAGCCACATGTGATCACATTAAATTTTCAGTTTGCTTAAAGTGATCACCAGGAAAATTACAAATTCTGGCATCATATTACGCAGACTGTATTTTTTAATTGCGACAATCACTTATAAAGAATCACCTTAGCGGATACCAACCCAGCTCTGGAAATGGGAAGTAATTTAATAGTTTCTCTTTCAAATATTCCTAACCCTGTATATCATGAGAGGAATGTAAGAGCTTGAATGCTATTGGTCCATTTGATGAAATTTCTTGGAGAATCTTCCGGAAAACTTAATCGCGAGTAAGTTAAATCTCCTACAATGAGACTTGGTATGAAAAGGGTTAAGTGTATGACGCTTTTTAAATAATTGACAAATTATTTAAAAATACTTTGTCAATTATTCATATTTGAAAAAGGAGGTCACGAAATGTTTTTTACTAACAAAGAGGTCGTTGACTAAGTACTCGTAAGAACTCGACAATCACAGGTTGGCTGGCCCTAATAATATACCATTTTTTCTCTTGAAGAAGTGTTCTTCTACATTGGTTAACTACAGCTTAAGCTGTTTTACTACCTATTACCTGATGTTCTCAAGGCCTTTTTCCAGAAAAGCATTTCTTAAAAAGTTGATCAATCGTCAGCTTAAAAAATAGCTTTAGAGTGTTCGTAACAATAGATTCATTTACGAGTTGACTTTTCTCACCGGAAAATATGAAATCAATCCTTATTTCGTTTTGGCGAAAACAAGATTGTTGCGCTCGATATTTTCTAAGCATTTGATAGATTTTTTTTTTACCAACGTTACTAGTTCTGTGGGCCCGTATTACGAATTACGGTAATCGTTCGAAATCGCTCGTTACCTTACGTTGCGATTGCGTATAACGCTTACAGCGGTTTTTTTGTGTTCGTTGTATTGTTAGGAAATAAGAATAATGTTCTTGTTTCGGGTAAGCCGAAGAGAGCCGAAGTCTGTCAGTACAGTAAGTCGAAGAACGAACGAAGAGTCACCTAAGAGTTACCGAAGAGACCCGAAGCTTGTCGTCTTTTTACGAAAAATATAGTTTTACATTCGTATCATATCTGGCATTCTTTTCTCGAGTTTCGTTTTCCCTGCCGCTTTTTCGATCTAAGTTGTTTTGGACGGTTTCAAGTCTGAATATTCATCCTTAGGTTTTCATACTCATTTTCAGATTCACCTTCCTCTTCTCGTAAGAATGTAGAGTTGCGATAGCAGAATATGTTGAGCATATTAAATTCAGTTCTAAAAATCGTGGAAATGTCAATGCTCCAAAACGAGAAAAGCAATTTTTTAAAATTCAACACCTGATTAATGCTTGCTGCCTACATCCTAAGTCAATAGAAAGTAGCCGAATTATTATGGTTCCAAAATTGGGATAAAATCTTAAAATAACGTTACCGATTAACTTTCAGATAACGACCACCTACTAGATACAGTAGTGCTAAAAATGCTTATATTATTCAACAACCTTCTAGATAATATGTATATATCTTAGCCTTACATAATTTTTTACCATCTTGTTGAAAAAATAAGTAGATTTTCAAGTTAAAATACACAAGAAAACATTTTTTTTTTCGAGTTTTCAACGTTTAATGTATGCAGGTACAACTTGTAAGGATACCCATTCCATCCAACGAAGACGTCAAGCTGTCGTTGTAAAATACTTGAAATTCCAAACAAATAATCTGCTTCCTAATACCATCAAAAGACAAGAAAACTTGAAGGTGAAGCCTTTCAAAATTCCCAAAATCTTCACCCCATAGAGGCAAGCAAAAACAAAATATCCTTCGAGTATCTGTGGGAAAAGAAAAACTTATAAAATGTATACAAAAAAAAAAATTGAAAAATAGAAAAGAAATTTAAAACGAACCACGCATTTGGCGTCATTATGTTGTAAATATGCGTTTAGTGCTTCGCAAACCCCCCCCCCCCCCTCATACCCAAAGAGTTAATTTATGTTTTCAGGCTTAAATTCACTTAAAATGTTGCCAAAAAAAACTTTACACAATATGTGGAAGAACAGCCAGGACTTCTTTTCGTAAATGCAAAATTATTTATGGCTTCCATTTGAGGCTCGATGGCGCCGCGCCGCATAGCTACATATTTTCCGCCGGATATTTCCTTTTTGTTGTTTTCGTGGATGAAATTCCTGAAATTTCTATAACATAAGCCGGGTCCTTATGGCAGTTGCTGTTCCACATACCAAGCGGCTTACTAGTAAATAAAATGTAGACTGCAGTGCGCTGAAGGGTTGCCATAAATAGTCCTTGTTTAGTACCAAATGCTCTAAAAATTCCCTTAACCAGCCCATATGGATATAATAAATTTATTTCAGGACTCAAATAGCCCCCCTCGAAATATGGGGTCAGTAATTAATTCCAAAGAAGTCATTTTGACCCAAAAAAAAATCACAATGCCCACGAGAATTATATTTATCAAGGACATCAGCTTCCAGGCAATTTACCATCGAAACCTCAGAAATCAGAGAAACACACTCATAACTAAATAACCATTCAGCAAACATTGACAAGAAGATAAAAATTTGAATTCATGCTTTGGTAATATCGCAGGACGATAAAGGACGACGGACGGACGACTGCCTGGCGGCTAGATGGTGATAGCAAATGTTTACTTCCCAAACGAAAAAAAAAGAAACACAAAATATCAAACAGAAATCGATGATGCAATCTCGAAATGGTTGTGAAGGAAAGGCGTGTCAAGGACGAACAATATTGGAGCTGTTAATGAATCATGAAAAGAAAAAAAAAGCTAAAGTTTCTACCTTCAGGACACGTGCTTGAAAAAATGTGTGGTGAATGTGGAGTTCATGATATCGTTGCATTGAATTGGTATTGCAATGCTTTTTTTTTGTTCAGCCTCTTTTTTGCAATTTTGTTTAATTAGACCCTTAAGGAACGTTTTGGCATGGTAGTAATTGGCTTCGATTCCGACGCTGATTGAAAAGAATGGCAAGAGTTTGAATTGAAGTTTTTATGAAACCTACTACTAGTATGAATTTTCATTCAGATATTTTATACTATTTCCTAGTTTTTCCATTGTTTTGTTTGTGTTGAGACGCAGCAAATTTGGAAACATGACAAGAGATAGATTATTTATGGAAAAATGTGTAAAAAATTCGTGAAATTGTCTCTTACAAATGGAAAAATTCAAAATTCCAACAATGACATATTTGAAGGAAAATTCTCTTGAAAAAATAGACATAGGATGGTAAATATATTTCATAAATGCAGCTTTCATACATGTTCAGTATGTTCGTCCAAAAACATGGCTCTTCGGTCAGTCCAATTTATCGATGACTCGGTCCGATATGTGAGCCATAATTTCGCTAACAGCTAAAATGTTGGCCTCGAGTTTGTCCAAAATGGTTGACTTTCTTCGGACTTCTGCCGCTGATCTAGATAGGAAAAATTAATTAAGAATTGTCAAGTCGCAGCGGCTAATTTGTAAACCTTCGCCGTGAGGTGAAGTAGTCACCAAACTTCTCCTTCACAACCCCGCACTTTGCGCCGTTTATATGGCACACTGCACTGTTCTCTTGTTACCACATTACGTGTATATCGATGTTGCCGAGCTCTGGCCGGTTAAATAAGATCCGATGATGCCATAAATTGGAGAGAGGCTGCCTCCAGTTTCGCACTCCAAGTTGGTTGAGGTCGTCCTCCACTTGAGAGCGCCACCTAAGGCGAGGTCTTCCTTGGCTGCGTCTACCCTCTGGGATGGAATCGAAGATCCTGCGAGACGAAAAATTGTTGTCCATTCGCTCTACATGACCTGGCCATGTTAAACGTGATATGCGTATTTTTTTGACCAGGTCAATGTCGCTGTACAGCTCGTATAGTTCTTGGTTGAACCTTCTCCTCGAAGGCCCGTTCGAAGAATCTTACGCTCGAAACAACTAAGGATATCTTCATCCCCTTTAGATATGGTCCATGCCTCGGCGCCACAGAGCAGGACTTGGATGATTAAGGTCTTATACAGAGTCTCCTTTGTCTTTCGGGAGAAGGCTTTGCTACTCAATTGCCTTCCTAGCCCATAGAAACAGCGATTGGCAAGAGTAATTCTTCGTTTTATTTCTGACGAGATGTTGTTGTCAGATGTTATAGCGGATCCGAGGTAAACAAAGTCCCTAACTACCTCAAAGTTGTACCTGTCTATTGTGATGTTTTTTTCCAATCCGCCGGTGTTGTGTGTCCCTTTTTGTGGATAGCAGGTACTTCGTTTTGGCCTCATTGACGCACGATAGCGCATCACCTTGCCGGAATCCTTTTTTGACATCAAAAGCTTCTGTGAGGTCAGTACCAACCTTGACGGAGCAGCGAGAGTTCTCCATCGTCATCCTGCACAGTCGGGCGAGTTTTGTGGGGATGCTCGTCTTAAAATCGATAAAGAGGTGGTGGGTATCGATTTGAAATTCTTGGGTAGTTTCCAGGATCTGTCGTAGCGTGAACATTTGATCGATTGTGGACTTTCCTGGTCTGAAACCACATTGATAGGGGCCAATCAGGTTGCTGACGAAAGGTTTCAGGCGTTCACATAGTACGGCAAAGAGGATCTTGTAGGCGATATTCAGGAGACTTATTCCTCTATAGTTGGCGCAGTTTAGAGGGTCTCCTTTCTTGTGGATCGGGTAAACGATGCTATGGTTCCATTCGTCAAGCATACTTTTATCTGACCAAACTTTAGAGATGAAATGGTGTATGCACTCCACCAGGTTATCTCCGGCCGCAATTGTTTCATTAGCACAATCTATACGGGTATTGGCTCATATCCCACCGCAAAATAAACCAGGTTGATTCTCTAGCAGTGTACATTTAAGCTAATCGATGCCGGATCGACATTATGGGTCTTCTATGGTCGTAATGTTTTCTTCATTTCATATCAATTTGAATGGTTGATGAAATAAAGTCCAAAAGAGTGCATTCACCTTCGAATTGTTTTACCGAGTGAATTGTGTTTATGATCACCACTGTGTGTTACCAAAAAACTCCAACAAACTTCTTGAAATTAATGACATCAATTACCCATTATTTTCCCAACTCAGCCTTGGTTTTTTGATGTTTTTTTCAAACGTATTGGATCATTCCTCCTCTCAATCATTGACGGTTCATTGCATCCGCACAGTTAAAACTTTCTCACCCATCTTCTTGTTTGTTGCATGGTCTGGTTCTAACAAATCTTTTCACACTTCCTGCCATTCAATTCCTTAAGTTTGCCTACCCCATTATATCGATGCTAAACAACAGTTACAATAAATGGGAAGAGCATTGCGGTTCATGACAACGCCCTTTATGGAGCATCTTAAGACGCCCGCAAACTTTTAGCCGCAAAACTATCTGACAATCGCGGATGCACTTCTAAAGAGCTCCACTAAAAAAAATTAAACGCGTTTTCTTCAAACCCCCCCCCCCCCCACTGAATATAATACCTTCTGTCTACAATAAAACTTAAACGGACAAGTTGGTCGTCGTCGTTGTCGAATCTAGAATGGAAAAAGGAAATTCTCAAAAAGGAAGAAGACAATCTAAAACCAAGAAATCCCGCCATCCATTCGCTGCCAACCATTGCACCAAACCGCCAACATTATTTCCACATTTGGTCGGTTGAGTTAGTCATAGAACCAAGTAGACCCTGTCTTGGTAGGAAGCATACGTGTTTCTTGCCAGGAGCCAAGGAGGCAAGCCAGAGTACTCATTGGAAACAAGGAAAGTTGATTCTTTTTTTAGTTCCTTTGTTCTCTCGATCTGACATCGACAGATGCCACATGTGTTTGCTGCACCACTGGCAATTGCATTGCGATATCAACTAACAACCCACACGAGGAGCTCAATCTCAATCTTTTTTCTTATTTATGCCACCAAGACCAATCCATGAGATGTTTCTACAGCAGCTTCCTTTTGTATGCCAAGCAGCAGAAAATATCTTATCCATCTGCATGCCACGTGGGATGCATTCGTAATATTCCCCTCTAGCGTATGAAATGTGCAACAACAAAAAAAAAAAACTTTCTCAGTCGTACGCGTTCCTATTCGAGTGAGTTTTTTGTAAAAAAAAAAAACTAGAGTTCCATTTACGTGTTTTTATCTTTCTGTCTGTCTGTCTGTCAGTCACACTGTCATGGTTCGTCTTCTTTTTTCCCGAGTTCCTCTACTCTTGGTTCATTACAAAGTTTTGTCAGACATTTTCTATCCCAACTGGTGGTGCTGTGTTCCTTTTAATCGAGGACATTGCTGGAGTTTTTTTTTTGTTTTTGTAATCCTTCATTTTTTTTTTTTTTTGAGAAAGAGTTTGATTTGAAAATTACTTATTCAATGGAAAACACTATCTTACAGCTAGCAGGGCACTTTTTGGGGTTTCATTTTGGAAAACTAGAAAAGTTGTTATGATCAGACGAGAAGGACGAAATCGTGAGAAGAATTTTAGGATTAAGTTGAAGGACTTATTTTGATATGTTCGTTCTTTTAGTTACTTTGTTTGGATGAATTAGATGGTGGAGTTTGTGTGTAATTACGAAACGAAAGAGCAGGAGTAATTATTTTGGAAGCACAGTAAGAAACGTACGGGATGAGGCGGAGTTATTGAAGCAGATGATTGCTATGAAGCCGCTATTAGGATTTATGTTTGTTTAAGCTCGGAGATGAGATGAACAATGAGACTTGATAGGATTTTGATGAAACTGAAATTAATTTCTGTGGCAATGAATTTGGCTTAATCCCCAACGAAGTACCTCATAAATTTGTCTTTTGAGTGTTTTTTTTTTGAACGAACATAACGTTAAACGTAGTAGTCTTAATTAAAACATACACTCATGTTCCGTGTTTCACTTCTTTGTGACTTTTAATAAAAAATATTGAAGTTCAGTGTTCTTTACTTCCATCGAAATGAGAATTTGATGAACACAATTCGTTGACCACAGCTTCTGATATTTTTAAATGGATCAATGAATTTTTAATTAAATTTCAATTTCTTGTCGAATTCCAATGAATTTTAAATTCTATTCTGTTGCATATTAATTGAAACTTGCAACAACGTTATAATTTAACTTTGGAAATTCAGAAATCGGAGAGAATCTTTATGGGAAAGATTCAATATGAGCGAGCATCACTGGACAGTTGGCATTTTCATACCGAAGCGAATAGGTCGTTTTCTTTTTCTTCTGCTTCTTTAACCGCGATGACATTATATTCTCTTGGACCTTAACTGAAATAATTTCGACATGTCTTGTCGTTTCGGATTGTTCCATTTCTTGAGTCAACTAATTTCAGTTATATTTAAATTTTTTTTATACAAGAACTCTTGCGACTACCTTTCTTCCGCGATAGTGTTGAAACGTTGCATGCTCTTGGCTCCTGGGATAACAGGACATCTTCTTAATACATAAGCAGTACCAGATGAGTTCGTCATTCTGTATTTTATTCAAGTTTATATTTTTTAATGTGGAGGGATTTAGTTGTTTCTTAGGCGGAAAAACACACATTTCAGAAAGAAAGAAATATTTCTGAAATGTTTTTTAAATGTTTCTGATTTTTTTTTTATAATTAACGCGCGCACAAGGGACTATTTGTTTCCCTTTTAATGTAACACACTGCGCGGGCATTAGGAAGATAGGGAGGGGAGAGATAGGAGGTGTCGATTAACATTGGTTTTGAATGTTTGCATATTGAAATGGCAAGGGAAAATCTCGCCGGGTAAACCATTCCAAAGTCGTGTTGTACGGCTAAAAAAAGAATCTCTATATTTCACGGTACGTCCGAAATTGGGCTCAAGGGTGAACTGATGGGCATTCCTAGCAAGACGAGTATTACGGGCGAAACTTTTAGGGGAGGAATGCAGCTGGCTACCTCGAGTGAACATTTTTTATAAAAGAAACGATAAAATAAGGAAAGACATGTTAAAAAAAAATGTTTCTTTAGTGTGGACACATCTTAAGAAGGCTGAGTTGTCCTGTTGATTGAAAACGGCCAACACACACCGAATGAAACAAGTTTTTCAATTTTTTTTTTTTCTGAAATTACGTTATGATGCACAACCCAGCGAATGCGGCAAAACAAAAAAAAAAAAAAAAAAAAACAGAAAAATTTATTTCGTTTTCGATAGTCGGAACTTTCTTTTTTTTTTAGACAGAAACAAATATTTTTATTTTATCGCACTGAATGACGTTTATTTTAATTAAATGCTGAAAGTTTTGAGGCAAGAAGCCCAATATATAATTAATCATGGAAATAACTATCGTTAGTTAAGTGTTGTTTTTTTTTTTTTTTTTTTAAGACACACCAAACGAAACAGAAAATCGAAATGATTTTGCTTATTTATTTGTGTTTCGGTTGGTGTGTTTACTTCCTATGTGCGAAGCATTTTTATTTTAGCTGCCAATCCATTTTTCGACATTTTTTCTCGACACATGAGATAGGAATCAACATATTTCTCCATACTTATTCTTGACGCAAACCCTCACTGGGTCATCAGAAAGAAGTATTATTTTTTATAAACGGCCATACAATACCAGCTAAGCGATCTTCATGATGTGTGTTATCAGCTTGATTGAACGGTCTTCTTCTTTAACCGATGATTGTTGGGACATTTGGCATGCTTCACAGGTTTGGGTTGTCCCATGTCTGAATGCAGGTATCGATGCATTTGTTTGATTCAGGATTTTTCGCGCTTGCCTGTCTTCCGCGATAGAATTTGTCAGTATTTCGTCTAGTCCAATGGTTCCCAAACCATGGGTCGCGACCCAAAATTGGATCGCCAGGCGATTTTTAATGGGTCGCGAGCGCTAATTGACATTTTGATTTGATGTTGTAAGAAACCTGTTATTATTCCTTTAGTACACTCTTAACTTCATCGACAAGTATGTACCAAGTGAGATCGAGATCGCAACATCAATTCGTTAACCGATGCGTAACAAAACGCTAAAGCGCCATTTGTATAATAAGCATCCAGAACATATTCCAACGTCATCAAGCTTGTTCGAAAACAAAAATTGGACAGCGGAGGAAGTTTTCAGCCACAAAATTCTGTTGTAGTTCAAGCATCATATGAAGTTTCATTTGAACTGGTCAAAAACAAGAAACTGGACGCCATCCGTGAAGCTTTAATTAAGCCTTTTTAAATTTTTAAATGCGTTAAATTAGTTCTTTGTGAACCTTACTAAAATAAATAATACACAGTATTCAAAAGCATTGAAGATATGTCATTGGACGTTAAGACCCAGGTAATAGCAGAAATAAATCAATCAGCGGACGTGACCTCTTGTGCTCAGCTGCTAGTTTACACAAGATATACATGTTATCAAAGAAGACTTTCTGTTTTGTGAACCGTTGGAAACTACAACCAAAGGTTCACATATTTTTGATATGATCCAAGGATTTTTTCAGCGGAATGATTAGAGTGGCTCAAGCTTTGTGGTGTTTGCATTGATAGTGCTCCGGCTATGCTTGTCCCCCAACATCATAATTCCAAACAAAAATAAAAGAAGTTGCTCCTTAAGTAATTATGACCCATTGTATGATTAACCGGTATCTATACACTTGCAACAAAGACTCGGCCGATTCTTCTGAAGGAAGTCGTTGATGACATAATACATGTTATTAACTACATTTAATCGAGTGCTCTTAACAGTCGTTTGTTTAAAGAACTCTGTGCAGACATGGATGATGTTTATTATCTTATTCGGTGATTATCAAGAGGGAATACTGTTAATTGTTTCTTTGAACTGAAAGAAGAAATTGAAATATTTTTGGATACTCAAAGAAAATCCGAGATTGCAAACAATTCAAAGAATTATGACTGGTGGGTTAAAGTAACTTATTTGGCAGATATATTTGAAGAACTCGGCAAATTTAACTTTAAAATGCAAGGACAGAACATCAACAGCATTTAATTTAAGGATCAGTAGGAATCATTTAAAGCAGGAGGTCACTACATACTTTCGTGATTTGTACACTGTCCAGCTCACACCAATCTAAAATGCTTTCGCTGTAAACTTAAGCGTTTCTAATTTTCCGGATACCCTTCAAGACGAATTCATTGAATTGAAAAATAACTATTGCCAAAGATGATTTCGGAGAAAAGTCATTGTCTGACTTTTGGTGAAGAGAAACTTACCCTAACGTAACAAATATGGATTTAGAATTATTAATACCATTCGTTTCAAGATTCCTTTGTGAGGCTGGGTTTTCTACTCTTGTAAACCAAATCTAGGAATAGACTTAATGCAAAGAACGACATAGACTGGTCCTGACAAAAACACTCCCAATATATTTTCTCTTTTCAAGTAAATAAAATTTGCGCTTTACTTATAAAACTTTGTGTTGTATATATGTTAAAGATTTTAAATACTAAATCCTTACCACAATCTACAACGTATGCTCATTATTTCTAACATAAATTTTTTTTTTTTTTTAAATATATTAGGTCTCAGAATCTTAGCTAAAAGTCAGTTTGGGTCGCCAGTTAGAAAAGGTTAGGAACCACTATCTAGTCCTTTTGTTTAATATCTTTTTTGAGTTTTTCACCGTATTTCAAACTTCTTCAGCTGTGATTTCGGCGACTTGTTTATTAAATTTGCAACAGTTGCACTCACTGCAACTAACAAAATATTAATTTAAAAGTCCCTTGCAGCTCTGTCTCCAACTCTAAAATTTTTTTACGTCATCTACAAGATATTCGTCTGAGCATTGTTAATGAAATTTCGTGAATGAATCTCCTTCAGGAGTGTAAATCAACATTCCGTTCATAGTAGGTTGCCTCCAAATCAGTATTCTTTGGGGATTAATGGTAACACATGCCCTTTTCTTTACCCCTGACAACGTGCCCATACACAAGTTCATGAAGATCGTTTGAGTAGTTAAGGCATGAAAGAATTAAAAACAAACTCACATTTCCACCATTAATATAAGTTCAAGAAGTGTTCATATACAAAACCACTTCAAATCCATTGCAATGAGCATTTCGAACCCAACGCACTCAGTAATTTATGGTAAGAAGTTACTTCTTCAACTATTCTGAATCAATTTCTTGTTCTTGCAAAGTATCGATGAGGTCGACTTAAATTGGCATATTCTGTCAGGAAAAAGCATTCTTATTATCGCCGTTGTTGGACAACTTCTAGAAGTAATCTTTCCATACGCCAATGTGGCCCGTATTTCACATTTCTATTTTCGTCCTGTAAGTAATCTAAGTCTTGCATCTTTTGGATATTTTTTTCATGTAGTATGTAGTATGTAGATGAGTGTTTGACGTTACAATGTCAAATAGTATTTCTTGGTTACATCAGTTGGATTTTCGTTCGTCGTATTCATTCCTTGACTGTCACTGAAATGACAGGTTTTCCCCAATTTCAGATGTCTAATAAGCTATTGAAGCGCCGATCGAATTTTTATGTAGTTAATCTGATTAAAAATTAATTAAAAGTTTCCATTGTACGTGATATGGTGCTATTTCACAAAATGCTTCCTCCGCCATACTTGACAGAAATACAGGGGTTATCAACATATTTTTAGTTTGTTATATCTTCCCCTGGTCTTATTTCTGTATCTTAACGTGCAACAAAAAATATCAAAACTTTTTAGACATTATTGAAGTCAAAATTTTTTTTCTTTCTTAAAACTCGTTCATTTTGCCACTGCGTAAGCTTTTCCATCGCTCCTACTCTTCTGGAATCTTTCCTAGAAGATGGAAAACAGCATTTGTCCAGCCTGTCCCTAAGAAAGGTGACCCATCCTCCCCCTCCTCCTACCGACCCATAGCACTGACATCCCTTCTTTCTAAGGTCATGGAAACACTGATTAACCGTCAGCTTAAGGAATATCTCGAAGATCGTAAGCTTCTCCATGACCGTCAGTATGGCTTCCGCAGCAACCGTTCCACTGGTGATCTGATGGCATATCTCACCGAACAGTGGAACAAATCTTTACATCGCTTTGGTGAAAGTAAGATTATTGCTCTTGATATCTCCAAGGCATTTGATAGAGTTTGGCATGAAGCTCTCTTATCGAAAATGCGTGCTTTTGGGATCGATAATACTCTTGTTCGTTGGATTAGAAGCTATCTTCTGGACCGTTCAATACAAGTTGTATTGGACGGATTCAAGTCTGATTCCCATAAAATAAATGCTGGTGTGCCCCAGGGCTCTGTTCTGTCTCCGACTCTTTTCCTCATTTTTATAAATGATCTTCTGTCTGTTACTTCTAATCCACTTAACTGTTTTGCTGACGACTCTACCCTCAGCTTTTCATATTCGTTCGATAATTCACGTCCTTCGCCTTCGGACGTACAATTGCAACGGTGCCGTATGTCAAGCTCATTAAACTCCGATTTATACAGCATTGTCAAATGGGGTAATAGAAATCGTGTGGAGTTTAATGCTTCGAAAACTCAATGCTGTCTTCTGTCGTTAAAGCTAAACATTCCCCCAATGCCATTGTCCATGAATGGCACTTACATCGAAGAAACCGAAAAGCTCTCAGTACTCGGTATGTGTGTCAACGACGACCTCCGTTGGAACGACCATATATTTGAGATCGCTAAGAATGCTGCAAAGTGCTTAGGTTTTCTGTATCGGTGTAAGAAGTACTTTTCCCCATCTGATCTGGCTACAATTTATAAAGCGTTTATACGCCCTAAACTCGAGTATAACTCCCACCTCTGGGCAGGTGCTTCGCAAACATCGCTTCACCTGCTTGATAGAATACAAAATCGAGCGTTAAGATTGATAGGTAATAGAACTGCCGCTGAAACAATTGCCCCACTCGAACACCGACGCAATGTTTCATGTCTTTCCTTATTTTATCGTTTCTTTTACAAAAAATGTTCACTCGAAGTAGCCAGTTGCATTCCTCCCCTTAAAAGTTTCTCCCGTAATACTCGTCTCGCAAGGAATGCTCATCAGTTCACCCTTGAGCCTAATTTCGGACGTACCGTGAAATATAGGGATTCTTTTTTTAGCCGAACGACACGAATCTGGAATAGTTTACCCGGCGGGATTTTCCCTTGCCATTTTGATCTGCAAACATTCAAAACCAATGTTAATCGGCACCTCCTATCTCTCCCCTCCCTATCTTCGTAATGCCCACGCAGTGTGTTCTACATTAAAAGGGAAACACATAATCCCTTGTGCGCGCGTTAATTATAAAAAAAAAAAAAAAAAAAAAATCTTCGACATCTTAAACCTCTATACAAATCCATTTGATCAAAACTAGCGATTCTTTACCTATTAAAAAAAAGAGTTGGTTGTCTGTAAAGTTGGTTTACTGACGATAATTGATGATAACGTAATAAGAAAACAAGAAAACATTGATGGCAGCAACATCAACATCAACATATAGCACGTTAACTCACAACCACAAACCCTCTCGTTAAATCCACACACGCACACACCCCAATGTCTACATCTACTTTCTACTTTAACAAAACTCCGCCTAATTTGTATTTCTTTTTCTCTTCTTGTTCTTTTTGAATTTGAGTGGAATTATTTTGGGAATTTGCGTCTGTTTTTTTCATGTTCGCCTGGTGCTCTCGTTAAATCCACACACGCACACACCCCAATATCTACATCTACTTTCTACTCTAACAAAACTCCCCCTAATTTGTATTTCTTTTTCTCTTCTTGTTCGTTTTGAATTTGAGTGGAATTATTTTGGGAATTTGCGCCTGTTCTTTTTCATGTTCTCCTGGTGCTTGCGATCGATTTTGGTTGAACGAACCACAGTATCGCGGTTATCATCTGTCATGAATCTTATCAGCAGGAGTCTAAGACGTTATCACGTCAAAAAAGATCCGAATATCACAACAACACTCTTCTAAGAAGTCTGAAAGGTGAAAACTAATCAGCTTACGTTTTTGAAGTTTATTCTATAGAGAAGGGCATAATTCAAAATTGACTGAACAATGAAAATTAAACAAATTATTAACCATGAAATGATCCTTACAAACTAAACAACGCTCCATTATTACCACAAATTCCACACCAGACACACCTGGCAATAAAAAAAAAACATAAAAAACCCATCTAAACGAAGTTGAAAGCTCACTTAACAACAAATGCACTCTTTCGTTAAGTTTAACGTCAAAAGAATATCCCAACCCCCATTAAGCTTAAAAGATATTGCTCCTTAAATTTTGATTGATGGTTATTGCATCTCCCCTTCTGCTTTGTGTCCCAAATACAATCATACGCAACATTACCCGCCCGAACCCAGAGTAAACGATTATTTTAATTTTTTTTAACTTGTTGCCTTATTATGTCAATTAAATGACAACCAAGAGCTTTTTTTGATGTGAATTAAAAAAAAAAAAAGAAAATTTAGATAACATTTGACTTTAGTCCGCACCCATTAGCAGTAAACACCCTGCAATAATTTGCCTTTTCTGACATTTGAACAATTGACATTGACAGTTGAAGGTAACTGACAGTTCGACAGAATTCACATTTCAATTATGAACTGCTTTTTTGATTGAATTTTCCTAATTATGTCAAATCATTTACGTTTTGTATTTCATGCCGAATTAAGGGCAAGAAGTCTCTATAAATGTGAAAAAGCTCTTTTCCGTGGAAATGACAGATTGGGGATTGAATTTAAATCGAAAATTGTTGCAGAACGTACCTACCTTTTCACTGTCGGAAAGTCGTCACTGTGCAGAGAATTAACGAGCCTATTAGCATTGCTTGACGCACGAGAACATCAATCCTTGGGTATTGAATTTTAAGTCAGCTTTTTTATTCCCAAGGACACTCCCACTCAATATGGTTTTTTTTTTTTATCGACACCAATAGGTGGATATACGAGGAGGAAAAATTAAAGCAATTTCGCAATCTTTAAGGAGGAGTCATAAACAATACAAAAGCCCATTAAAAACAGATAATAGAGGTAATTTATGCATCACTGAAAAATGTTGTGTTGCCTCGACGCTGCTGCTGGTGCTGCAAGACATAAATATCCCTGCAAACGCAGAAAACACACGAATGAAAGTCGTCCATCCTTCGGAGCGAGGACCGAGGAGCATTGCAAAAATGGGAAACATAAATTTCATTAGTGTTCACAAATGGATGTGTGCCTGGGTTGTTGGAACATCAGCATCACCCTATGCGATGAAGGATCACAGCCGAATGCAGGAAGAAGAAAATATCCTTTGGCTTGGTTTGGTAGGAATTTTTTTTATTTGTTGGATGTGAATTCACCTTCATGCTCGGCAAGTTTCCTTATAATATTTTTTCTTGTTCCTTGGCGGATAACTCGTTGAAAATCATGATGATGGAGGAGAATCCTTTGGGAAATCTACCGGAAAAATAAAGGAGTACAACATGAAATTTATTTTTTTTTTCATCCGAAAGCACAGCACACGCGGGTATAAAGAATTAAAAAAAAAAAAAAAAAAGAAAAAGCCGAGCGAAGACAGATTCATAAATGACACCTGCTGCAAGGGTTGAATTTAAAGGATTTTTATTTTTCCAGAATTCTTAAAGAATCATCATTTTTTTTAAAAGATGCGACGATAGTGTTTTTTATTTCATTCTTAAATAATAAAATAGATACTAAAATATGCAAAATTGCGGTTTTCTTGGGCATCTGATGTTAAAAAGAAAATCATATTTAAATAAATTCCTTTCATGATCCTGGTTTGGAAAAGGAACCAATTGGAAGAAATATACACAAAATTATACAATGAAAACATCCTATCGCCTAACCCGAATCAATATCATACTGTTTGAAGAATCAACGAGAGGATAGCCCTGACAGGATATATAAGACAAGGTTAAATCAAACCCAAATGTCCTTTGTTGTATAAATCTCAAAACTAATGGAGGAAAATCCTTCTTGTCGCTCTTTTTTCTTTCAGTTTTTTATATCACATTCTTGGATATAGATTATAGGGCGTGATAGGACAAAGGATCATATGAATGAAAAGGTCAAAATAGGAGATTTTTCTTATAATCCTTATGGGGAAAAGCCAGATTGAACTTAGTGCTGAGGTTAGCTGTCAAGTGAAGAATTAAAATTTTGCATCCAAGAATCCAAAAAGTGAAGTCTTATTGTGTTATTTTTCATTTATAACGGCTCTTTTTGTAAAGGAGATTTAAAAATTACTTTTTGGAAAACCGAAAGCCGAATTCACACATTTCGGGCATTTGCTCAGGACATTTTGCTGTATAGCAAATGGTTTATCCAGAAGTGATAACTCAGGGAATAGGATTTTAAGTCCAAAACTTGTAAATTAAATATTAGTTTAGGCACTTCTACACTCATAAAATCATGCATCCTCATCCTGAACCAGGATCCGGTTCGGGCCTCATCCAAAAAGTTATTTCACATATCACGATTGCTGGCCGACACCATCCCGTTACCACTCCAACATTTCGGGCCTCCTGGTCTATGTCATTCTTCCAAAGTAATCAAGGTCTGCCACGTTGCTTCTTCCATAAAAAGAACAACAGAAGATTTTCCGAGCTGGTTCCTCTTCGTTGAGTTGGTAACCAGCACATCGGAGTCTAACGAGCTTTTTTCCACAATATCTGCTTCGAGTTAGATTTCATATATTCATGTCTGTATCTTCTCTGGAACCGTCCTCCTTCGCACACGGGGCCAGCATTTTTCCACTTTGCTCTCGAAAACGGTCAAGAGATGAAAGTGCCTTTTAATAAGCACCCAATTTGCGGGTTCGTTTGTGAGTACTGGTAAGAAACAGCTTAGTTTTTTTTTTTTTGGTAAAATTTCTGGGTTTAATGAGTTCCATTGGATTTTAGAAGCGGTCTGTGTTTTTTCTCTTCCATATAGTTATTGGGTTCGTGCGTAAAATTCTCCGGGTGTTCCCGTATGCATTAACGGGCTGTATTGTGACACAGAATTAGCCAAAAGAGTAAAATTTCAAGGTCTGAATTGGCTGAATCAAATAGAGCGAATGGACATCAATGCTCCCTCAACTTAGACTTAGGTGGCGCACCCAAATGAAAGAAGACCTTGACCGACTTCCCATGCAAAACTGAAGGCAACTAGCTAGGGACCGAGCTGGCTTGATAAGTTTTTGCATGAGGCCAAGGTCCGTCCCGGACTGTAGCGCTACCTAAGACAATATTCTCCACTACCCTGATTTTAAGGCTAACACTCCTCTCAGAATCGGCCAGAACGTACTTAGCTTTTCTTCCATTAATAGCAGCCTCAGTATTTGTGCCGCCAGTTCGATCTGGATGAAGTAGTCTTGCAAAGCTTGTTGACTTCTGCGAATTATGTCGATGTCGTCTGTGTGAGCCAATATCTGTTAACTTAACTTGTTAACTTTTCAGAGTCAGGCATTGCTTTGTCCAACGCCAGATAGAAGAGAATGCAAACCAGACTATCCTGTTGTCGAAATCTATTAAAGATGTTGATTGGTCTTGACAGCAAGCCAGCTACGGGACATATGATACCTTTTCGACAGCCTTCTGACATTTTTTTACGTGTACTATGATTTGATGTAGTATTGACCCTCCATGGTTGATCAGCTCGGCAAGTACGCCACCATCGGCTCTTGAAGCTTTGTGATTTTCTAGCCCAATAATCGCATTTTGTATCTGCTCAATGTTCAGTGGCTGCAGCATGAGCAATGTGCTGAAATTTCTATAACTTTACCACCACTCACGAGACATGTCATATAATACCTTAAAGCTCTTCATAAACAAATTTACCATCTGACCCATGTCATGCTCACTGCTCATACTTTCCTTGGCGGTATACTATGATGTGTCACTTCTCATTTCTCAATAGTTCATTCCACAACACAATCTGCAACATCATCTTCAAATCCTTCGCTCTATAATATGCAATATAAATTCCTTGACATGAATCTAAAGAACAAGAAAAAAAAACCGCAAAAAATCTCCATAAAATATACATCCTCATCCGGCGGGCCGCAACATACAGAAAGGATTTCATTTTGAATTAGAATTTACAATGTGTCTCCTTCCATTCTCTTCGGTTTGATCCAATCAGAGGACTTATGTGCTCTGGTAGTGCAAGCATTTTGCACCTACGCTTTTAACCCAACGAGAGAAGTCACATTCATCCTGGGTGGCAAAAAAAAGGACACGAAATAATGTAAAAAGGAAATCAGCAATTTTTCCTATTTGAGTTCAATTCGACACTGTTACAGGCCATGTTTTCCCGACTTCCTTCCTACAGGATTTGAATAGAAAAAACCATAAGACAAATGTCCTTGGAACAAGGAGACAAGAACAAAGGTCCAGAGTCTTTTAGTTCCACAACCTTACCCCGAAGGGTCATTTTTTCTGCAGTGAACTGCGAAATAATAAGAAGAAATTCTTTTTCCACGTGACGACGTGAATTTTTTTTTTTTTTTTTTTTACCCAATCCAATATGTAATTCCATCAGAGATCCTTATGTGTATCAGAGTTCATCAGGATTTTCTGCACATTCTCAGGACATCTGTTGTTGCGACCCCATTCCTAGACATAGTCGTCCGTGTTTTTTGCCTCTTCTTTGTTCTCATTTTTATTAATACATTTCTGGGCAGCAAATATCATTCGGGAATAATAAAACCACTGTAGACGAAGAAGGATGAAAGTCCTTGTTTTATACATTTTCATGGATTCATTCGCTCACACCAAAGGTTTACCGACGGTGGGTTTGAAATAAAAGTCACCAAAGATGAGTCTGGTCGGACACAACGAGAAAGGATGATGTGTCTTGATCATCATCATCATCTGCATAGTCCGGCGTATTCGTCCTTTTTTCGTCCATAGTTATTCGAGCAAGGACTAGGGTTGAATATCAAAATATTAGTTCATTTGGTCGGTGATCAAAAATGTCTTTGCAATTTTCACATTTTTTCATCCATTTTTTTTCTTTGTAAGAATATACATCATCCTTTGGATAATTTATGACTTGGAAACTCTTAAAAGGATTTTCACACTATTCCAACGACAATCCTGCATGTATGTGAGTTTTATACTGTCTATAAAAAAAAAATGAAAAAAAGAATTCTAATAGAAACTTCAGGACTTTAAAGTTTGTTTTCTTGTTAAGGGGGCGGAGGGCAATCAGGGGGGAAAGTACATTTATGTTTTTGTGTGTTTGTAAGTATTTGTCGTGTGGTGACACTTTTTTGACAAATTAATTCCTTCGCCGTTTTGTCAGGAGTGATTTACACTGGTGGATGCAAGTCTGGAAGAATGATAGATGTTTCTTCTTTTATTTTGTCAGCGCAGCGGTTCAAACTTTTGTGACATTTCTTGGAATGATTAGAATTTCAAATGTTGGCAATGGTGGGATTAATATGTCGCATACCAGAGTATGAACGTGCCTTAACGGTCCTGACTGACGGAAATTCCTCCATAGCGTGGTCGTTGTAATTATAAAAGAAAGACTGATGGTTATCCTACCTCTCCCTTCTTCAATACTGATATACATATATATATATATCGCCAATTTTTATGCCACGTTTTTTAAGCAATCTTTCACCGACGATACCATACCCTTTTAGCCCTAGAGAACGGAAAGGAAGTAAATGTTATCTCTACTGACTTAAGTAAGACATTTGATAAAATTTCCCATAGACTTCTAATTTTCTGATTTTCCGCCCTAGGCTTTGAACCAATCCTTATAGCTACCTCAGGGGTCCCCCAAGGTAGTCACTTAGGTCCTCTGCTTTTTATCGTTACTATCAACGGTATTGAAATAGTCATCAAACATTCCCATGTTTTACTGTACGCTTATGATACGAAGTTTTTCAAAACTATTTCTTCCACGCTTGACTTCTCTCTCATTCAACAAGATCTTGATAGTTTCTCACTCTGGTGCCTCAAAAACTGCTTAGAGCTTAATATTGTCAAATGTCAGTCAATCACTTTTTCATGTAAACGTATTAAATCTCCCCCACCCACGTCTTTGTGGATTCAAATCGTGACCTTGGTAATATACCAAATGACCGAGAACTCAACTTTTTGACCCTTATCGATAGTATCTCTACGTCTATCCTACGTCACCTGATCCCTCTACAATACCTTCGTACGCACGCTACTTGAATACGCCTCCCAAGTATGGTCCCCATATCAACAGGTTCACATCTCAGAATCGAGAGCATTCAACGTCGTTTTCTTAGATTTGGTCTTCGCGGTCTGTCTTGGAATGATCCATTTATATTTCCCCCTTATCAAAATCGCCTTCAACTTATAAAAATGAATACCCTGGAGGAACGCAGAGAAACTGCAGAGATTCTCTTCATTCATTGACTCCTCACAGGTTCCGTCGGCTGTGAAACTCTTTATAATTTCATTTTTCTCAGCACAAATTCCCGTTACCTAAGATATCATCGCCTGTTCTATTTGCCTACTCACCGCACCTCCTATGGCTTCAACGAACCTATTACTCGAATGTTGCAGAGGGTTAATTCGAATGAAAACTGTTTCAACTTTAACCTCAGCATCCCCTGCTGTATCACAGTTTTTCATCTTTTTTTTGCCCGGCCCGTCCCATCGCATTTCTATGTCTGTCTTACAGCAGTCAAGAGCCTCCGCTAGTTGTTCGGCTGCATGTAGTCTGTTAAGGGACCTCACATTCCACGTACATCTCCTTATTTCGTTTGCAGGGTTCCTCATCAGTGAATCCGTCCGTATCCGAGGCTTGTTGTTGCTTCGCAACTAGTTGTTTTTGGCGTGGCCGGGAAGTTACCCCGACGGCACAACCCCCAACCTGGAGGACCAGGCCCTTATTGTGACTCCAAGGATGAAGAGCCGGATAAACCGATCCTTATAAGCCTGAGCTCCGAAAACGTCGTAGTAGCCCATATAAGGTGTGACTGGAACTGTAGACGTCACCGTTGATTCCATCTAGAGAATTCTTCCGCTGCCGCCTTGATGCAAGGAGTAGTGCCTTAGTGGTAACACTCATCCCCCCCCCCTCCGTCGTTTGCTGCCACCAACAACCTTGCAAAGGGATTTTAACCCAATCTCCAGTTGCGGTACTAGGCACCTGATGTTAACCACGTGGAGGTGAGAGTAGGAGTTGATAGACAGGGATTTGTGGGTGCTTTTACCCACACACATATCTAACCCACACACATATATCTTTGAACATCGGCATACCTTCCGAGCCGATCAAACATGAAGGTCAAACACTACATCAAGCAATTCATAAAATCATAGTACAAATAGAAGACTTTCGAAAAGGCATCATGTCCCAAGAAGGGAGATATCACTTGTTGAAGAACTTGTTGAATGAAGGCCCGGCCCGGATCCCGGTTGTTGCGCCAATGATGAAGATAATGAAAAACTTTATCTCTGTCTCGTTAGTGGCTTAACATCCAAAGAGTGTACTAGTTTTCTAAACTAGACCAATTGATGACTATGCTGACGATCGACCTCGCGAACATGGTTGAAAGCTTTTAGAGTTCGTGTTCGTGGCTCAATCGAAGCGATTTATTTTAAAAGCAATATCAATTGGGAACAACGCCGATTACTCAATGTTTTTGTTTCTATTAGACCGCTTTGGATGACAGTACATGAATTCATGACTTGGATCACGAACTTCAGCAGTGCTGATCTGTTTTGTTTTTATTTAAACATTACAGCAATTGAAACTTTCTGTTAGGTTTATTAACGTGATCGATTTTCCTGCAGAAAACCATCATCCTGAATTTGGTATTGCCTACTTCTAGGCTCAAATGCATAGATTTCTAAAAACCCTGAGGCACGACCATTACATTTCATTTTGAAATCTAGCTTTGACGGACATTTATGCTTAAGTTCAAGAACACATACTTGTTTGCCAAAACTGATTGTCGTAAGACATAGTCCTTGAATCCGGGTTGATCTAGACTTCTAGACTGTAAGATGCTGATAAAAGCTGTTTCCAACAAACTCGCTATCCTCATCGAAATATTTCAATATATCATCTTGAAATTATTTTGTAAGCACACATAAAAGAAATATTGTGATAAAAAAAAAAAAAAAAACATGTCCTTGCTTCGGCTAAACAAGGAACCTGGCACGCAGGTTTTCAATCTAATAAAATTAAATTGCCTGCAACGTGTCGCCGCCGCCGTCGTGCTCTATCTTACAACTTGCTTTCTGCACCACAAGCCCCCTGCCCCGTCATTGAAAGATTTATGTAACCACAACGGATTCCACTTTCCGGTGTAATTTAACGCTCAAGACATCTGCCTCCAACTCAGTCGTCGTCGTCGTCGTTGGTTGGAATGTCCTCTTTTTCCTTTAAACACCTTTAATTTTTTTTTTCAAAAGAATGTACAGGTATGCAGATACATCGGCTATAGACAGAAAGTCATTGCTAATAGAATAAGATATCTCAAGTACCCATCACTGACACGTTCATTTTTCTTCCAAAGATAACCATTTTGCCTGACACGTCTTCGAGACGTTCGCCCAACCCCTAAATCCGTATTTTATTGATTCTTCCGCGCTAACAGGCTATAAATGAATTCCCAGGTCTACCTCTTTGCATCAGTTACGCACTGTTACGCATTTTGGCAACATACGCAACGGAATTTTATTTGAAAAAAAAAAACACACCTAAGGGGCTTTAGAGAAGACAAAATACCACCCTTAAGTAGGCATTTTTTTACCCGAAACACATTCTAGTGCGGGGGGGGGAGGGTTAAGGATTTTCCACATAACGAGGAAGAGGAAAACAGCAATCAATATAGAGGAGCTCTAGGAGTTACGACACACCGTCGAACGTGATCCACATAAATCCACACAAAGAGAAGATGCTACCGATAGGATGGGTAGCGGTATTCGGTTGAATATAGAAAATTGAACACAAAAAAACCGCAGTGTTGAACACTTGAATAGGAGGAACGAGATCTTCCCTGCAAAAGATAAA
Source organism: Platycheirus rosarum (assembly GCA_963971375.1). Classification (NCBI taxonomy): domain Eukaryota; kingdom Metazoa; phylum Arthropoda; class Insecta; order Diptera; family Syrphidae; genus Platycheirus; species Platycheirus rosarum. The sequence continues at coordinate 113,321,109 of OZ020510.1, read as the reverse complement.
AAAAAGGAATTGAAATTCTTTGTTCTTTTGAAATCTGAAGGTCGGTCTCGGGAAGCATGGAAGCAGAGGCAGGAAAAGACTGCAAAAATCTGCAGCCAACTTTGCTCTTTTGTTCGCAGAGATAGATTCATCACATACATATCACTATCACGGCGAGGGAACGGATTTCGGAACAGCACACGAGGGTAACTCTTCTGTGAAGGGCTCATCCAATCTAAAGTCCTTCTTTACCAACCGACCGACCGACGACGTTGTCGTCGTTGTCGGTCTTATCTCGAAAATTACAAAAACCGATCTAAAACAATGGATGTGAATCCATGAGGGGACTGAAGGAAACTTGGTCTATAACATAGACTTAGATCCAACCAGCCAGGTGAGTTACTCACAATTGGCATTGTAGAGCCCTTTTATACCGTTCCGTCTCTCTGCTGTAGTCCTTAGATTGAAATGCTCTCACTTCAGTGCTTCAGCTTGTTGGTTGATACTTACAGTTTTTTTTTATGCTGCACAATCCTACCGAGGATATTCATTTGGAGTGTAATACCCAAGTTGCTGGTTGTAATCATTTTTTTCCTTGGCTGCTCCTGCTTCCTAGCTCATTATTTAACTCGCCCCACTGCGTCAAACTACCGTTTTGTAATGAAACCTTGTTTATTTGCGGCAACGGTGTAGAGAAGGTAATTTAGACTTTGTGGGTGGTATAGTCTATAGTGGTGTGGCATCCACAAATAGAATCGAGCTGTATAGACAAATTCCTTGTTTTTTTTTCTATCTAAATTCCTCAGTTCATCTTCAACTCCCCCCTTCTGCGGGATTCTTGATTAAAGTTTAATCAAGGTTGAATTATTTTATTTTTACCAAAGCTTCCTAAAAACAAAATCAACAGAATTGAATGTGTGGGGGTGAGGGTGGCAAAGAGGAAAGACAAATTAAATGTTTTGAAGATTTACGGATTAAATAATTTGTAAGATGCTTTGTGTCATGGATTTGCACAAAAAGGACGAGATGTTTAGATAGATCTGTCTTTTCTGACGTATTCAAGCATTCAAGGTGTTCCTGGTGATGGAAATAAGGAACACACTTTGCTGAGGAGCAGCTTAATTGAATATCTGCCGAGATGGAATGCAATTGAGACGAAATGCCATTGCTTACACAGCCATTACTGCGGTTAAACTTATTGTCCTTAAGGATGTTTGATTAAATTTGGGAGTTGAGAGTGGGGTATCCGGAGTGGAATTTTATCCTTTATTTGGTGAAAATTAGAATTTTTTTTGCTTGAATTTCGGCAATCAAGTCTGAGATTAAAAAAAAATGGAAAGAAACTGAAAAGACCAGGTGCATTAGGAATAGGATCGGAACTTCCTAGCTTTAAGTTCTTTTTAAGGATTTCAGTATGGTTCTCAATAAGGAACAATCAAAACTTTCGAAGAACAGTTTTCCTTTAAGATGTTCTATATTTGTATAGAGATCACAAATCATGTGTTAACTACGCACAGAGCCCTCCTCAACCCAAATATTGTGGTGAAGCATTCATTCCTTTAGGACCAACCATATCTCCCTTGAATTATGCAGCAGTTAAACAAATCATTCCAAAGTCTGACTGCAGTCATATGAAACACGGATCAGTTCGTGTAAAAAGTTGGTTGTTTGTTCCTCAGCACTATTCAGAAGTGGGAATAAAATACCAAAAGCCGTCTGCAGACACTCGATAACAGTTTTCAGTTTTTTTGTTTATATGTGACCTGACCACAAACACTCCTCTTCACCATAAGTAGTAGTCTCTCGCTCGACAAGTTGATGCACACAATCCTCTTTGTCCATCGTCAAATAACATTATCCTTGTGGTTTCGTCTGTGTGTGGCATTAACTTTTGGGGTAAAATGTAAAATATTATTTTCCACAGAGAAACACACATGGCATGAAACAAAAACAAGACACAATAGTGTTTATGTTTTTCCAAAAAAAAAAAAAAAAACTAAAGACAAAACAACATCAGACACAAACTGAAATTGGAGGTGAACAGGAATTAGGGATTCCTGACAAAACACCTGTATGTTTTAATATAGAGGGATGTGTTATGCAAATAAGCTTTGATGTTCTTGTTGGATGCCGCACAAAACACAAACTCAAACACAAGACAACCCAAAACTTTATTATATCCCACCCTTCCCTTCGTCCACTTAAAATACCGAAAAAGTTGTTTCATTGTCTGCCGACTGTCGGTTTTAAATTTTAATGCCGAAGTGTATACTTTAACTTTTTTTTATGCCGTTTTCTATTGTCTATTGTGTGGCATTGAGTGTGTCCTTTTAAGTCATATCCTTGTACTTGGTTCTTTAATATGTATACACATGCACTTTTGGTTAGTCCAAAGTCAAAGTCTCCTCTACCCATAGCCATATCTTCCTCAAGACCGACTTTCAATGGTTCGTTTTATTTTCTACTCAATGAATGTCCTTTGAAAAATTCTTTTATATTCCTTCTGTTTGAAAGCAGTGTTCTGGAAAATTTTATATTTTTTTTTGTTTCAATAAAATATATTAAAAGTTTTCTGGAAATATGTGGAAAGTTTCATCTCGAAATGGGTCAAACAACATGTTTTAAGTGTGTTTTTTATAATAACTGAATTTCTTTATCATTTTTTTTTACTTAAATTGCTAACATAAAAGTATCAAGGAGATCAGCACCAATCAAGAAGGCAACCAAAATTCGCTCCAAACAACCAAGAGCATCGAAGAAAGTTAAATTTATCAGTAAGTTATTTTGAAATTGATTATATTTTTTGTATAAGATTTAAGAAAATACAAAAAAATTAATTTTCATTTAAAATATAAAGGGTTTTTCAATAAGAGCGCTACAAAAGTTTTTTTTTAAATAAAACAAAAACGGTTTTGGATATCAATGAAATTCTTTATTCCTGTGAAAGTACGTTCGGTGCCATTATGTATGGAACTCGATTTCTTTTGCATGGCCACCACAGGCACGCTTGCAGAAGTCCAGACGCTGAACCCAATTTTCGACGGTTTTCAAGCATAAATCGGCTGATACTGCTGCAATTTCACGTTCGATATTCGTACGAAGTTCATCAATCGTCGCTGGGTTGTTGGCATAGAACATATACTTGACGTAGCCCTACAGGAAATAGTCTAACGGCGTCAAATCGCACGACCGAGGCAGCCAAGCGACTGGACCATTTCGTGAGATAACACGTTCTCCAAACTTGGTTTCCAATAAATTGATTGTGACATTCGCTGTGTGGCTTGTAGCGCCGTCCTGTTGGAACCACATGTCCTCCAAGTCCATATCATCATGGGACCAAAAATATTTGGTTATCATTGAACGGTAGCGATCCCCATTCACAGTAACGTGCCGGTCTTGATCATCACGGAAGAAGTACGGCCGAATGACGCCGCCGGCCCATAAACCACACCAAACCGTAATTTTTTCGGGATGCAATGATGACTCATGGAGTACGTGTGGATTGCTGCCTGACCAATACCGCATATTTTGTTTATTGACGAAGCCATTCAGCCAGAAATGAGCCTCATCGCTGAAGATGATTTTTCGATGAACATCCGAATCATTTTCAAGTTGTTGCTCAGCCCAATTCACGAACATACGACGCTTCTGGAGGTCAAGCGGCTTCAGTTCTTGCGTCAATTGAATCTTGTAAGGATGTAAATTCGCCACAACGACGTCACAGAGATGGCCAACGCTTGAGAACGACGTGTGAGAGACACATTTGGGCTTTCTGCAACTGAAGCCTCAGCGGCAGCAATATTCTCGACACTACGGGCACTTCTTTGTCTCACTGGCACGAGAACATTTTGTACTGTGCCTGTGGATTTAAATTTTTCCACTAGACGCTCAATTGTTGATCTGCTAGAATGATTATGACGACCATAAATTGGACGTAGACTCCGAATTTCGGTAGAAATTTTTAATAATTTCGACTCGTTGTTGGCTCGTATATCTTTCCATCATAAAATGCAAACCTTACTGAAGAGAAATGTCAAAAGAGCGGCAAGAAATATGGCGTCGTTTGTTGTCCCTGTCGCTCTACTTTTGTAGCGTCCCTGTTGAAAAACCCGATACAACAAAAAAAATTAAAAGTTATAAATTTAATAATAATTATTTTTTTTTTATATGTAGCTAAATGTGTGCACACCAGAGAAACGTTTTAATAAACATTTCAGAAACAAAACAAATATTTCTGAAATGTTTATTTCTGATTGGACGCTTCGCGAAACATTTCTGAAATGTAAATGAATTTTTTCTGGAATGGGAAATAAAGAAACATATCAGAAAAACAAAAAAAAACAAAACAAAAACAAAAAGCATTTCACAAACATTTCTGAAATATTTCTTAAATGTTTTTTAAACAAATGGGAAACATTTCAGAATTCTTTTTAAAACAAATGTTTCTTTGGTGTGGAGACGCCTTAACAGTTTAAAAATAATCTCGTTGCAAGAAAATGTAGAAAAAAAATAAAAAAAAGAAAAAAATTATTGTATTATAAGAAATAAGTACAGTCAAAGTCCTCTAAATAGGATTTTCATTAAACTTTCTTCAAAAGTTATGCGTAACAGGTATTTCTAGTTGAAAAGAAAAGAATATTCATCACCTTTTTACAATTGTAGTAAAATCTTTAACAAACAGTTTCAAGGTTGCGTTGAAATCGAGCATGAGTGTTAAAATTTTAGAGAATAAAGGTTTGTTATTTAAATATGTATATACAGACAGACATGACCATTAAACCCACTTTTTAGTTTTTAAACATTTGAGATTAGAAAAAACTAATAAATTTTGCTAAATTTGATAAGCTGTTCCAAAAAAAGAAACATGCATACAAAAATTTGGTCGCATGAATAAGTTGCATACAATGCAAGTCCAGCGCTAGAACTTTGTTTTGCCCATGATCTACATAGAAGGAAAGTTCAATACAATACACATCCAGAAACGGATTCGTTTGTCGAAAAGCAACTCAACAGCAGTACGGAAATGTACTTTTCTTTAAAACGACCAAATAAAAAAAAATGCCACCGGAAGTGCGAGTCGCATAATAGATATTTATACACAAAAGCATTGATCGAATACTCTCCTTTGATTTAATAATGGCGACTCATGCATACGGGGAAATCAACAAGATATGGAATCAAGTTAACAAAACTGCGTCTACCCTCTGGGATGGAATCGAAGATACTGCGAGCCGGAGCCGCTCTACATGACCTAGCCATCTTAAACGTGATATGCGTATTTTTTTGACCAGTTTAATGTCGCTGTACAGTTTGTATAGTTCTTGGTTGAACCTTCTCCTCCAAAGCCAGTTAACGCAGGTAGAGCCAAAAATCCTCTGAAGAATCTTACGCTCGAAACGACTAAGGATATCTTCATCCGCTTTATAGCGGATCCGAGGTACACAAAGTCCCTAACTACTTCAAAGTTGTACCTGTCTATTGTGATGTTTTGTCCAATCCGCCGGTGTTGTGTGTCTCTTTTTGTGGACAGCAGGTACTCCGTTTTGGCCTCATTGACTTCTAGTCCCATCTTAGCCGCTTCAGCTTCAATGCTAGCAAACGGTCCAGTGACAGCTCGCCGAGTTCTGCCAATGACGTCTATGTCGTCAGCGTATGCTAACAATTGCACAGACTTGAAAAAAATTGTCCCACTACAATTGACTTTCAAGTATTAAGTTGAAGAAATCGCACGATAGCGCATCACCTTGCCGGAATCCTTTTTTGACATCAAAAGCTTCTGTGAGGTCAGTACCAACCTTGACGGAGCAGCGAGAGTTCTCCATCGTCATCCTGCACAGTCGGACGAGTTTTGTGGGGATGCCAAAACCTGACATGGCTCTGTATAGTTTGTCTCTATAAATTCTATCGTACGCCGCCTTAAAATCGATAAAGAGGTGGTGGGTATTGATTTGGAATTCTTGGGTAGTTTCCAGAATCTGCCGTATCGTGAACATTTGATTGTGGACTTTCCTGGCCTGAAACCACACTGATAGGGGCCAATCAGGTTGCTGACAAATGATTCAGGCGTTCACATAGTACGGCAGAGAGCATCTTGTAGGCGCAGTTTAGAGGGTCTCCTTTCTTGTGGATCGGGCAAATGATTCTGAGGTTCCATTCATCAGGCATACTTTCTTTTGATAAAACTAGAGATGAGTTGGTGTATGCACTCCACCAGGTCATCTCCGGCCGCTTTAAAAAGTTCGGCGGTTAGTCCGTCGGGTCTAGCAGCTTTGTTGTTTTTTAGTTTAGATATTGCTATCCTTACTTCATTTTGGTCAGGTGGACGGAATTTTTGTCTGTCATCATCTATGTTGAATGGTTCATTCTGCCTGACAGCGGGATTTTGGTCTTCATTGCCGTTTAACAGTCTGTAGAAATGGTCCTTCCATGTACTCAGCACCGACTGTGACTCTACTACGAGGTTTCCATTCCTATTTTTACAGGCTTCTGTGCGGGTTTTTTCCTTGGCACGTTCTTTTAACCTGTTGGTAAAACTTCCGCACGTTGTTCTTGGAGTAGCATCTCTCAATATCTTCTATCGCGCGCTTCTCATGCTCTCGCTTTTTCTTTTGGAAAAGCCGGTGTTCTTCCCGTCTTTTCTCCTCGTAGAGCTGGCGAGCAGCTATCGTCTTTCTTTGCAGCGCCGCTTTATATGCCTCTTGTTTGGCTGCATGGGCCTGCCTGTGGTGGTCTGGTGAAACCTAGCACATCAGTTGCGGCATCTCTGATGGCTTAAAGACCAATGTTGCCACTGGTCTTTGGCACTTGATGCTGGCGGTACTGGATTTCTTGAGAGATTGCGGGATAATCGGGATATAGCAGCTTTCCGACGTCATACTTCCTCACAGTATTACTCTGTTGTTGTGGAGTTCGGGTTATTCGCATTCTTACCTCTGCTGCAACAAGGTAGTGATCCAAATCGATGTTAGCTGCTCGGAAGGTGCGAACATCCAAGATACTGGAGGCGTGTCTTGCATCGATCGCAACGTGATCAATCTGGTTGACAGTTCTTTGATCTGGGTGTCGCCAAGTCCCTTTGTGGATATCGAGAAGAGGAAACCGTGTGCTTGCAATGGTGGTATCCGTCTTCAGACGTTGTGTCGTGTAGGCTATGTTTTCCGACAGTCCTACCAAAGATTTCCTCTTTACCTATTTTGGCATTAAAATCGCCTAGTACGATCTTAACGTCGTATTTAGGGCATTGCTCATAGGTTTTGTCGAGGAGCTCGTAGAAGTCATCCTTGGTGGCGTCATCTTTATCCTCTGTGGGGCATTTTATGCTAATGTTGGCGAATTTAGCCTTGATACGGATTGTCACAAGTCGCTCACTTATGTGTCAAAAACCCAAGACATATTGCCTAAGTCTGCCGCTTATGACAAATCCGCACCCAAATAAACGCTGTGGTCTTCTTGCACAATCACCGTAGTACACGTCACAGTTTTTCATCCTCCTTTTTCCCGGCCCATCCCATTGCACTTCCTGGATGGCAGTAATCTTGCTCTGTATTAGTCTAGGGCCTCCGCTAGTCGTTTGGCTGCACGTGGTCTGTTAAGAGTTTTTACATTCCACGTGCAGATCCGAAGGTCGTTGTCCTTTATTCGTTTTTTCGGGTCGTCAACAGTTAATCCGTCCTTCTCCGAGGCTATTGGTTACTTCGCAACTTATTTTTTCCATGGCAGAGTTGTTAACCCCACGCACAACCCCTAACCTGGATGGTCAGGTCCTTTGTTGGATTCCTTGGACAAAAGAAACCGGAGAGTCCGGAGTCAGTAACCCACTTCGGGGATATGAGCGCTGCCGTTGGTCCATTAAGGGTTCATCCGCCACCATCTCTATTTCAATGCCCTGACTTGCATTGAATTGTCCCAATGACCTTATCTCCAAATACGTCGAAGTAGCTCATTAGGTCGTCTGCTTCGTTGACTGTTGACTTCCGTTGGTCCAATTTGTTGGGCTCATCCGCCGTACGTCCTCTTTCTGAGGGGCTCATGCAAGACTTCTGCGAATCGATCAGAACAGTCATTAAAGCAGAGCATTATAATGTTGCTATTTTTTTCTGTGTTCAACACTCGCGCTTTTAAGTTTAGCAGGAATGTCCGGATGGACAGACCAATACCCGTTAGTTACCGCGGGGAGGTAAAATAAGCACAATTGATGCGTACGAGATAGTTGCAGCACTGTGCATCACCTGCCTACCGTTCCTACGAAATGAAAAAAAATCACACTTCTCAACATTTTTTTAACGTAACAAAATGGCGTTTAAATTTTTCGACTGAAAACTATTTTACGTACTTTTTTCAAACAATCAAAAGTCAGAAAATCGAAAAAAAAAAATTTGAAGTTCCCTTAATATGTTTTCAAATTTTATTCGAAGCTTTGACCGCACACAAGAGCAAATACGTGTGATACAGTCGTGCAATTTATTTTATTTTGAAATATAAAATTATCTAATTTGAATATGCTCTGAATAAATATTGACAGAAATTATTATTCAAATTCAAATGTCCTTAAAAAAAAAATCCCAAAAATCAAACATTAAAACATCACTTTATTTTCATTACTTATTTATTGCTCTAGCATGCGAGTTTATCTCTCAAGCGATTAATTTCTATTTTAAAAGGACAATAATTTCCATAAACCGCACCGCAACGCTTCAGCCCGCATTTATTTGTCTGATGATGATGACGATGATAATTGTATTAGTGTGACATGGCTAGAAGACCAGGACCAGGACATTTTATTGAGGCAATATAAAACGTCACCGAGCGTAAAATTTGTTTCGTAATTAGTGTTTATTCAGTCAAAACACATCCATACATTCGATATTTAAGCTGCCATGATGTGACACATAGAGGGCGCGTGTGTGTGCTTATAATTCCATTTAACTTGCAATAAAATGGCGAAAAGGGGAATTATTGAAAAGGTTAAATATTTTATAGAGAGATTAAACTTTTGGTATAGGGTTTTGGGAATAATTGCCTATTTGTAAATCGAAATCAATTTTATTCAAAATTAAGCCTAATAGAAAAGGACTTTAGGTAGAATTTTCAAAGAATATTAAATTGGTTGCCAAGTCATTTTATTGAATTATAAACGCAAGAAATAAGAGTTCAGTGGGTGTTGCCATGGAAATAAGTAGGAAGATGATGATTTTTGCTATCCTTTGGTGAACTTTTGAACTTTAAACCAATTTTTAGATTTGTAATCTTTTATATTTCTCTTGGAAGTCCTGGAAACATTAAGGCTTGATTTGTTTTTTGTCATTTACGTGATTTCTGAGTTCTTAGATTTTCGTTATGAACTCTAACTGCATTTCCGGTTCAAAATGCAATTGTATATAATTTTTTGAAAAAATGGTGTCAAATTCTTCCGGTCAAATTTAATGGAAATACAATTTCTGACGTAACAATCGTAGTGGTCTCAACGAATTTTTGAAATTGATTATGAAACCATCAGATAAAAGCTTTTTCTTGACATTTCAATATTGTTAGCCGAAACTAACAAAGCAATGACTCAATGCAAGAAAAGGAGTATGATGTCCTCTAGGCGCCATTTATCCTACTCGTCCGTCGCCATTGGGCTTCGACTGTCAGACAAAAAATATTTCCAGATAAATGGTAGGAGTATTTGAAAAAATAATGAAAAAGAGAAACGTCAATATAACAGCACCTTAACTCACTCTGATAGAATTACGAATGTTGCTCATAAAAAGACCAATTTCACATACAAAAAAAAACTCGTTATTTGTATTCGTTATTTATTCGTGTTTACGATTTTTATATTGCTTTAGGGGCATTACCCAATGAAATAGAGGAAACACTCTGACAATTTTTTTTTTTTTATTCATTTTGAATAATATTTTGCTCTTTTTTTTTTTGTTCGTCCTTTCTCACTGGAAATGGAAATACATTAAAATTGCCTGGAGTCACGAACGTCCTTCATTTGGTTGGAGCGATACAATAGTTTGGCGTGGAGCGAAAAAATTGGAGAGTGGAAATGGTTTAAAAAACGTGCCTCACTTTAGCTCGCAGGAAGCAACTACAACCTGACGAAATTGATGTAGACGTCATTACTTGTTTAATCGGACCGAGATTTATCGTTCACGTGGTGGTTTATGCAATCAAAAGAGTGCCCTTGGGGGTTAATTTTATTTTTTCTTTATTGGTGTTTGTTTAATGGGGAAATGTTTATTTTTCTGTCGTTTTTAGTTTTTTTGGTTGTCTTTTTTATGAAAAGACTTTAGGCCTTAAGTTGAGTTGCCTTAACATGAAAATTCATCGAATCAATGTTTTTTACTTGACGTTTGCTACCTATTTGGCCAAAGATTCAGACAATTTAGGGGTTAGAAGATTCAGAACAAAAATGGATAAACAGATTTGAATGATTCTTGGCGTAAGGCCTTACCAGAGTTTTGAAAAGTCAGAAGCAATAATTAATAGTTGGTTAGGCTGTCAGTTGAACAATCCTACTGCATTTGCAATCAAGGATATTGAAAACGGCTAATCTGCTAATCTACCGAAGAATCATTGAATCATTTCATAAACCTATGTATGTAGTACGGTCTAAGGACGATAATCAAGTTAGGCAGAAACAATTTTTCAAGAACACAGAATACGCTATTTGAAGCAGTTCTTAAGTGTTAAGGAGACATTTCTTCTACTGTTTTGCAGTATTTGAAGTTCTAGATATTACGATACACATTTACGGCTTTCCAACCTGCATCACGGTTGTAATTCGGTTCAAGTTCAGTTTTGGTCAGTTTTTTTTTTATTCACGTGTTAATTCAAAAGTTAATTTTTGTATTGTTTTTTTTTATTTAACTTTTTTTGGATTTACACATCTTATTTCAGTGCGTGTGGTTTTCAAGAAGAAATAAAACGCATATAATTTAATGGTATGGCCAAGAATTTAGCTTTATTATAAAGATAAGGGTTTGTCATGACTTAAAAGTGACTTCGGGCAAGTGGCCTCCGCGGCTGGCTCGAATAAATTCCAGCCGAAAGTCCCAATTTTCTCAATTTTGTGAAAATTGGGATCGGTGGCCTGGCCATCTCGTTTCGGACCCATTCACCGAACGTGCGACGCTTGATGGTCATTCGGCTTCAATTCTGGCACGAGTTGGATTTTTAAAGCCTGCAAACCAAAATCCTTCCGCAAAATCTTCCATAAAGTGGATGGGCACATCTCCAATTGTTGCGCGCGTTGGCGGATGGACTCATTCGGGTCTTCTTCGATACTTTGCTCTACCGAAACGAACCCTTATTTTGGTAATAAATTTGCACAGTTTGCAAATTTGTTCAGGAGTTAGTCTATTCATCATGAAATGGCACACCAAACTGAGCATAAATCAAGTGACAGCTGTCAAAAATACCAACTGCGGAAAAAGTATTGCCAGATTGAAAACCACGCGTCTATTAAAATAAAAAAATAATTTTTTTTTTAGAAAATTCTTTTATTTTTTAGTTAGTTTAAGAGTTTTTTTTCGGAAAAACTAAGTTAACAATAAAATTTGAAAACTATATGTCTATCGAGGAAAAAAAATATTGGAAATCGTTCGACCAGTTTTTTTAAAAAGTGGTTTTTTTGAAAAAATTTTCGAAAAATTATTTTAATTTTTTGAAAATTTTGAAATGCAATATTAATTGAATTATAAATGACTTCCTGTGTGCCAAATTTGATTGAAATCGGGATAATAGTTTCCGATTAAACCGCATTTGAAAAAAACGGTTATATGAGAGGTACTGTTATAGAGCAAATTAAAAAAAAAACATTCTAACTGAAATATGTATTATTGTAAAAAAATAGCACCCTGAAAGTTTTATCAAACTTTTTGTTAAAAATTGTATAGCAGGTGCCGTTATTTTTCGACTAGAGCAAAAATGAAAAACACTCCACGAGATACTACCTAATAAATACTAAATACCAAGTTTTAAGCAAATCGGCCCATACGTTTAGGCTGTAGAGGCGCGAACAAACAGACAGACAGACGGACGGAATTTCCGGACCCACTTTTTTCAACTTCTCTTTAATCGTAATGTCATGTTTGATTGTTAGTTTTCTTTTTTTTGCAGAATCCATAACTTGCATTTTAGTACCTAAATTGCAAGTAAAAAAAATGACGACTGGGTCACACGTACTTGATCTTATGTGCCTAATCACAAGGAAGGCAACATTAAGGCACAAAAATCACACGTTCTCAAACTATAAAAAAATGCCAAAACCTTACTATTTGACGGTTTTTACTTTTTGGTAAAAATGAAGTACTGCATCACACTTCTTAAATAACAACCATTTTATGAAAAAAATATTTCGAAAATTGTAGGACGGATTTTAATAAAATGCGGTTTTTATTTTATTTTTTCTACAGCTAAACATAAAATTTAAAATATTTTTGTATGATTAGTTTTGAAAATATTGAAATTTGAAAAAACAAGTTTAAAAAATTAATTTTAAATACAAAAAAATACATATTCAAAATGTTGGTATGCAGAAATAATTTGGCTACTTAGATCTTTTCAAATATGAAATTTGAGAGAAATCCAATAAGCCGTTACAGAGAAAGTCAAAAATAAAAAAACGTTGTATGAAAGGAACTGTAAGTAGACATTTCCCGTAAATTTGATTGTGATTAAATGATAGCTAGTACCAACGAAAAAATTCATCAAAATGATTGGAGCCGTTTTTGAAAAAAATAAGATTTTCCTTAACGTTTATATGGCAGGTACCGTTATTTTTAGCCCTAAAAAAATTTTAAAAACCCCTCTGAGGAATGCTGCCACAAGATACACACATACTAAATTGAAGGTAATCGCTTAAGCCGTTTAGGCTGCAGCTCGTTATACTACTTGGATTTCGTTTTCCAAAGCTGCTGTCAAAATTAATTTTTGTTCATTAAATACAGTAGTGTAGTGTAGTGCCCCGTGGCTTAGTGGTTAGTGCGTCGGACTGCTAAGCGAAAGAACCTGGGTTCAAATCCAGCTCATAGCCACCTTTTTTTCTGGGGTACTGCCTCTTGAGAGGAACTGACAAAACCTCCAAGAGTAAAATTTGTCTCGAAAAAGTGCATCTCATGTAGTCGTTCGGACTCGGCGGTAAACTGTAGGTCCCTTCCATTCTTGCAGAGTAACAACACACACACAGGAATGGTTGAGAGTATAAGTCACTAGGCCTTGGCTCCTTAAGGAGCTGTCGCGCCAATAAATTTATTACCAACTAATAAGCATTACGTATATTAACATGGTTACGTTTGTGGCGTAAAGCTGTAATTTGAACCAATATGTAGCGCTTTCGTCGGTGAAAATATATGGCAAACCCGAGAAACGCCATTTGGGTCAGCTAGTAAATAATACAAAAATAATTCATTGTTGATGATATTTTAACAATTTAATAAACACATACACGGTATTATTCACCGAGATACACGATTGACCTTGAATTTCATGTATGTTTTGCTAAGTGTTGCGCATTCAACGCCCTCTATCTTTCAAACGATTGAACATATGAAAAAATGGGCACGACTGTGTCGCACGTACTTGCTCTTATGTGCCTAATTACATTGGATGGCAAGATCTTTGACAAAAACAAATAACATTTACGTTGAAAATAACACAGTTTGAACTTATAAGAACTATCAAAACCACAAAACTTAACGATTTTTAGTAAAAACGAAGTACGCCATTACACATCTTAAATAACAAAGAATTTATGGAAAAGGTATTTCGAAAATTGTAGGACGGATTTTGATAAAATCCTGTTTTTTATTTTTAGTTTTTTGAAAAAAAAATTTTTTTATTTATTTTGGTATGCAGTTTTTTAGAGTTTATTAATGTACATGTGATTATAAAATTAAAAATTATTTTTTTGATTAGTTTTAAAAATATTGATTTTTCAAAAAAAAAAATTCAAAAATAAATTTTTATTAGAAATTCAAAATTTTGATATGCACAATTAATTTGGCTATCTAGATCTTAATATATCTTAGATAATGCCGTTACCGAGCAAGCCAAGAATTAGTAATAAAATTAATAATAGACTTTTCCCGTATATGTGGTTCTAATCAAATGATAGCCCAATACCATCAAAAAAATTCTCAAAAAATTTCATCAAAATCGTTGGAGCCGTTTTCGAGGAAAAACCTTTGACTTTGAATAACTTTCGTTCCAGAAACGAGATTTTTTGAGACAGTTTCCAGACAGTTTTTAGAACGCCAACACGAGGGCGTACACAATTTTTCAGCTTATTGTCTCTCATTCCCAGGTGAAACGCTAATTTTTGACTGGGCTATGTTGATGTCATTTCAAAGAGGTCTGTCTATTCGAATTTTTTTGTTATTATTTGGTAACCTTTTTTTTTGAATCTTTTCAAAGATTAACATTTACCTGAATACAAAAAATTGGATTAAACATAGATCACAAAGAAGCCTCATCTAGTCATTATGGTTTGTATTTCTGCTAAGACGATTTGTTTGCTCATTCGGGTTAACTTGTAATTATTTGAGTTATGTTTGCTATTTTTTGTTAACTTTGCTAATAAATTTCCATTCAAATAAATATCTGGAAGAAATGAGTGTTTCAAAAATCGGGAACCACTTCAAGCCTTCTTTCAGTTACTAATACTCAACTCTCTTACAAATAGTCCCATCACACAAAATGGCTAAAGGATCCGCAGTCACCAAGCAGGGCGTCAATAAGTGAACTTAGGATCAGAGGCTAAGGTCACATCCCTGACGTAAACTGATTTTTATTCCAAGTGCTCCTCTCATTTCTGTTGAAAACTGGAAATCCCATTAATTTTTAATTTAAGTTTTAAATAAATTCTTGAAAGTTGTTTTTATGCATTAAATGTGTGGACTGTTGAAAAGTTCAAAAGTTTTCATTTTTTATTTTCAAAAACAAACTATAGGATGAAATAAAGCAATAACAGTCCATTTCTCAACAACTTGAACGAGTTGTGACTTTATTTTCTGGTTTTCAAAACTCTATCCATCCAGAACAATCTTCAACCGTAGCCAACAACTCTTCAGGAAAACTGCTCAATCTCTTTCTCTCCAAAAAATAAATGGCAAACAATAATGATAACAATCATTAGTATTCATTCTTCAAGCCATTATGCAATCAACTAGTGACTCGTAACCAAGCCAAAGCAAGCGAAACAACATCTATTTGTCATTTCAATCTCTTCTCTCTCTCTCTCTTTTTCAGTTTATTTGCCCATCATTATACAGCATCCATTTGAGGATATTCCAAAAGGATAAAAAGCCATTAATCTTAGGCTTGCAGGCATCATCACAAAAGGACGAACAATACATCTCTTGTTTAAGTGCTAAACTAACTAAACTAAACAACTAGACACAACTCGAAAAAACAGCGAAAAAAAGGTTTATCTATGACACTGCAGTTCTGAAAGGGTTTGAGAATTTGCGTGTTGAAGGTACCGAATGGACCTAGAAGATGAGAAAAATGCCTTTCCAATAAAATCCACTCATTTACGCTAGGCTGGCTTGCCGATGCCTCCTCAATCTGCACCTCCTTCTTTGCCTCCATCTAAGGCTCTTTTAATCCTTTCACAATAGCTTCTGTTCTGGGTTTGGAAAATTTAATTTGTTTTCTATATATAGGGACGTCCATGTTGGCGATGATGATGAGAAAGAGAAACGGGTGGATATGCCAACACCACCAGCAATGGAAGACGGAAGAATACTTTTTCATTGACACCGGAGGTCCTTATTGTTGTTGGGATTCTAGATGAGAAACCTTTCAACGCGCGCGTTCCAAAGCACCGAAACTCAGTCAGTCGAAAACAATAATGAATTTTCATTTGCAAATACAAATTGCTGGGAGTTTTTCTTTTTTTTCCATTTTTTTTTTGTCCGTGTTTGCTCATTTTTTCCGTGGTTTTTTCGATTTTGAATTTGTATACCGTTATGTATAATGGCGGCGGCGGCGGCAGAGTGACGATAGAATTTCCTTTAGATCCTAATGCCCTACCATTGTCGACAGCTTTTTGCGTTCTAATTTGTTGGAATTGGAAGGAGGACGTTAGAGAAAAAAGGGAAAATAGAGGAACTGTCTGAGGTTAGAAATGAAATGATATTAATGAGTTTAATTTCAGTATAATAGACACGCAAGTATGAGTCCTTTTCTACGTCTCACTCTCTCTCGTTTTCCTACTAAAAATAAATGTATGTGTACTTTTCACGACCACCATACAACCGGATGGGGGAAAAACGGAAATGGCTTTATAAATAGGAAGACGATTGGGTGGAAGGAGGGGTGGTTCCAAATGGATACCATTGTGCCATTAAGTGTTATAAATGTTACCAAAAAAGAAAATGACGGTTTGCCTTAAAAGTATAGATGGGATATTTTTATCGAGGTATCTCTACATCTACCAGGAGTTGAAGGTAAAGGTTATTAAGTTTAATTTTTGGAAAGGTGAATGGTCTTAATTTGAAGAAAAACAGTTAGTAAATGTTAAATTTTTATCATTAAATGAATTTTTAAGAAAATGGAATTCTGAGTGGCAACCACCTACAACGCTCCTTGCATTCTTGTCGATAGAAAGCTCAGATAAAATTCAATACGTTAAAAGACTATGATTTATATAGAGGCAACTTTCAATAATCATATCCCCACTCCTATATGCCTCAGAACAATCGTCTTCTTCTTTGATGTAGTAAGCTTAGAGCAAGCATCATAAGTGCATGTGTTAGTTGTTAGTAAAATTAAAATAAAATAAAATATTGATAGCCTAACACATGCACAAAATACAAAAACTAACTAAAATGTAATCATGCCAGTTATATATGTACAAGAAAACATTAAACAAAACAATCACGACAGTGGAGCACTGGTTCGAAACAAAGATTTTAATCCCACTTTACTTAAGTTAAAGTCTATAGAAGAAGCGTTTAGATTAAAAAAGTCTGCTCATACGGTTTAGAGCATCATGTATGCCATAGTTTGTTCTATGTTCTGTCAACATGCAGAAGTTCCGATCCACGCAAGTGATAAGATCTTCCATGGTAATTTATTCCAATACAGGCTAATAAATAAGGAACATCAATTTCGCCCTTAATAAGTTAATGAAAAAATATTAAATCGTTATAAACACGCCTTTGGTGAAGGGTTTGCATCTGTAGAAGCTGGATTCGCGGTTCATATGGTGGCAGATTGAATGGATCATTCCAAGGTAACCCTTTCAGGGCAAAATTAATGAAATTGTGTTGGATTGCTGCAATACGGTTCTTATGAATTACGTAATAAGGAGTCCATACCTGTGAAGCACACTCAAGTTGGGGGCGTACGTAGCAATTGTACAAGGAAAGAGTCACATATGGATCACTAAATTCCTTTGCCAAGCGTTTTATGAATCCTAGCCTAGAGTTAGCTTTATTTATAATAAAATTAACGTGTTGAGTAAATTCAAAGTTGGAAGTAAAATGGACACCCAAATCCTTAAAACTAAAGACGCGACAGAGTTTGTGCTGGGAAATATGATAATGCACTTACGATACGTTTTCTAGCATTTTACAGGGTTAAGGGATGTACTACTTTTTCTGTACCAAATAATAAAGCTATCAATATCTGCCTGCAGAAGACTGCAGTCATCGCTAGACTTTATTGTCTTAAATATCTTCATGTCATCAGCGAATATAAGAATGTCACTTGATTGTATGCATGAAGTAACATCATTTATTGCCATAATGAATAGTAGAGGACCAAAGTGGCTTCCTTGAGGTACGTCAGAGTGGGCCACGAAGGGGTCTGAAAGACAATTTCTAAATTTTACTTGACAGGATCTATTCTTTAGGTATGATTTGATCCAAGCTAAGAAATAAGGAGGAAAACCAAAAGTTTTTAACTTGAACAAGATTTTTTCGTGACTTAGTTGGTCAAATGCTTTTGAGAAATCAGTGTAATTGCAGTCCACTTTATAACCTTTTTCTAATGCATTTGAACATTTGTAGGAGAATGTTAGAAGATTTGTAACAGTTGATCTATGCTTCATAAATCCATGTTGTTTACTAAAAAATACCATACTCTCACAGACAACTTGTTCAAAAAGTTTTTAGCCTATAGTTTGCAATGCCAGCCTTATCTCCTTTCTTGAATATAGGAGTAAGAAAGGTCTTTTTCCAAGTACTTGGACATTTTCCTGCTTTAAGTAAAAGCTCAAACATAAACCTGAGGGGCTGAACTACAGAATGCTTACACTTTTTTAATACTATTGGGGGAATTCCATCAGGACTGAACAATCATCATTTAACGAAGAAAGAAGGTCGAGCACTGTATGGATATGGTTACAGCTAGTTTGCGAAAAGGTATGCAGATTTTGAAAAAAAATTTCATCAACTTCAATTGGTTTTCTGACAAAAGAATCACGAAAATTTGCTGCAAAGGCGTTAGAAATATCGACAGTTTTTTTCTAACTGAATGTTATATGCGAAGATAGCCCGAAAGCCAAATGACTTTTTCTTTAAATTAACAAGCTTCCAAAATCTCTTAGGGTCATCTTTTAAAGTCATTCATATCATATCAAGTCTGTGCATAATTAGTGTAAACCCTTGGAGAAAGAGTTTTAAGGTAAACCTTCCATGCATTATTTCTTGTATTTCGAAGAGTCCGTAGCTCTTTCGTGTACCATGGGTGAATAGTGTTTGTATTATTCGATTTTTTTTAAAGTCAGATTAATACTTAAGCAGTTGTTAAGAATACCATAAAATTTTGTGACTGCTTCGTCAATATTCGAAGAACCTAATACATTATCTATTCCAGATCTAATTAAATCTTCAGGCAATAGATGGACATTTGCTTTTCTAAATTCAAAAGTATAAGAGCAATCAAAGGAGTTACTGTTTGCAGAAATTTGATCACTCAAATCGAGATAAATGTCCAGTGGTGGATGGTAGTTATCTATATATTAGTGATATCAGATCTAGATTCTAGAACGAGTGTACTACTAGCGTCCGAGGAGAATATTAAATCGAGAGTTCGATTTTTTGAGTTTTTAATACAGCTTTTTTGCTTTAAGTCAGTCGAAATAGTTTTATCAAAAAAAGAAAGTTCAATTTGTGAAGGTTCTAAGTAGGATTCATCTTCAGAAGGAATCCAATCAATGTTGGGTAAATTAAAATCACCTAAAAGTAAAATATTGCTATCCGAGCAGGATAATTCAATAAAAAAATCTATTGCCATGGAAAGTTCACCATAAACGGAAGATAAACTTGTTGGTGGAATGTGTTAAAAATATACAAAGTTTTTGTCCCTACAATTATTTTCACACAGACAAATTCTTTTGATAGTTCAAATGAGAAAGAGACTGACGAAGATAAAAATGTGTGTCTTACCGCAATCAAAACACCTCCACCCAGTTCTTTTGCATTACCATTATGACGATGTTTTCTATAAACTAAGAACTCCGGGGAAAAAAAGTTCTGTGTCCAAGAAACTTGAATTTAACCAAGTTTCTGTCAAAGCAAATATGTCATGTGGAAATGCTTGAGAGTTTGAATAAATGTCAGCGGTTTTACTACGAAGCCCTCTTATGTTTTGGTAGAAGAGGGTAATCCTTTTGAGTTTTTTGCAATTGGAAGTTTAGTTGTGTCGCGTTGTTTCTTAACTGAAATGAATTCTTTTATAAGGGTCTCTGGGGGCCAAAGATTAGTATTGCAAATGTAGTCAAAGTAAGTTGAATTTGTTATCAGTTTAAATGAAAAGACGAAGCTATTAGGCGTACTCATTTTAGTACACTTAACAGAAGTGTTACCTAAATGTGAAATAATATCATATAGGGCTTTAATAAAGCGATTTTAGCTTGCGTCCTATCATCTTTGTAGACTCACTTTAAAAACCATTCTTTTCTTTTATTTTGTAATTGCCTGCAACTTTGGAAAAAAACACATTGCAACAGTTTATCACACGCATCACTGTTTTCATATGCTTACGGATGACAAAACATAAATGTTCATTTCATATCCAAGGTCTCCGCATCCTCCGCCATATTGTTGCCTTTGTTCTTATCCCATCATAAAAGCTCAAAAATAAAATTGCAACCACTAAATACTTAAATTCATATATTCTCCGTCGTCATACCCAGGATAAGATAGAATGTCCTTTTGAGAAAAAAAAAAGTCCTGCATCACCCGAGCACCATCTATTCAGTGAGCCATCATCAGATTGAAATGACAATGCGGCCACTAAACTGTGTATAAACCTCATGAAAACACACACGAGCTGGAGAGATCTAGGATTCATTCGCCTCCAAAGGATAATCTATTATATTCATTCAGATGTGCGTTGCGGTAAGGGATGGCATGAAAAGACTTTATCGTCCTCTCGTCAAGCAGCCATATGCGACGTATATCACTACATTGTTTAATCATTCTGTCACATAGCACTCCTTCTCTATAAACTCTGTCAGGATGAAAACCACGACTTGCCTTGCCGCGTCGCCGGCCGTCTCTTCCCTGGATTGTTACGTACGGAATCAATGCGCTTCAGCTACTACTCTCTTTAAACCTGCAATATAAAAAAAGGGAAACAAAAGAGTTCGTTTTTTTTTTAATAGTAATTCTAAACCTTAATCCTTTGCTTCTAACATGGAATTATCCTCAGCTTACATTGTACAAAAAGTCAGGACGACGGATATTATCTGAATGCAGCTCGTTGCAGCGACAAATCAGGGCAAAATGTGTTAATCCTATGTCTCCCTCTATGTACATATAGAGTATGAGCCAACTTTTGTCATGCAACCAAATCATGCCCCATACTGTAAAAGTGGCTTGGCAGCAGTAGCAGTGCAAGCGAACGGTTCTCATTTAATTTTAGTTGGCGTATATGCTGCACGGCCTCGTTCATTACACTTTTGTGTCCTGATAATACGGTTTTCGTGTCAAATGGGCATTAATAAGGCATTCTCTAGCCAGGCGTTCGTATTCCTCGGACGACCTGGATGCACCCTGCCTCCAAAGGAATAGAAACGTGCTGCATTGCCTTAGCGTTATTACCCCCGTAGTGGCAGTCCAAATAGCAGACTCCTAGATTCTACAGACGAACGGGCAAAAAAAAAACATAGTCCGACAATGGAGAGAGGTTTGAAATTATGGTACCTACACCGTTTAAGGATTAAAAGGTAAAGGTAAAGGGAACAATATGTAAAAGAGGACATAAATTGGATTTTACGATGTGGAGTAGTTTTGTCAGGATAATAATGAAGCCTAGTCGCATATAAGCAGCATATAAAGGAGGAGGAACCCTGCCACATTAGTAGTTTTTCTCCACAGGCCCTACACACTAATCTTAAATTCAAGATTTAACACACATCAATAAAAACTTCAAAAAATCCAATTTTCATTAAATAATCCCTTACGCCAGTTAAAAACTCTATGGCGTCATGTCCCTTTTATTTGCAATTTAATCGGAGCAACTCGTAAATAATTTATTGCGGCCAAAAGCCACTTCATCAATATCTTTTGCCAAAACTTGAAGTCAATTGGACTGCGATCAAACAATCAATTATACGTCCCAAATTACAAAGAGAAAACAGTCCATTTCTCTAGAGCACCAAACACCCCTCGGCGGATCTCAATGCGTAAATATTATCATTCTTTTACACGAGTACAATACGATACAAAAAAAAGTACGTATACGCCATAGTGAACACAAGAAAAAAAATTACCGCAACGCTGCTCCAGTGTTTGTTTGTATGTTTTTTTCTTCTTGCCGTGATATTTAATTCATTTCCGAATTACTTAATTACATCACGTTCCATCTCCCATGACCCATCCCCCCTACCATCAAGTCTTACTTTTAGTAAACTTTGAATTGAGTTCGCATCCCTCATTCCCTTAAACTCACCGACTTTATTATTTACTTTGTGTTTCGAAAATGAACTTCTCTCAGAGCACGTTTTCCCTGATTCGTGTGTTTCTGGGACCAACCGACATACCGAAAATGCGAGCTAAAAAGGATACTCCACCCTCTGGGTAATCCTTTTTGCAGGTGTTTATTGGCGAAACATTTCTCTATTGGAATTAAATTATTGTCCGTTAGCTGTGCGCCATAATGTGGTGTACCACCACGTGGCGCCTCTTCCTTTCCGATTCATATTAAAACAAAATTAAAACAAAAAGGATGATTTACGTAATACCGACCGACTCGGTACCGTTTGTTTTGGTCCTTTTTCAGACTTTCCAACCATCCGCAACAACACGACAAGGAATTTAAATTCAAATTTCAAAATGTGTCACTTGTGTGTGTGTCCTTTCGGGCGATACCTTCAAAAACAAGCCATTCCAAGTGTGCAATATCCTTTTTAAATATGCGCCTTTGTACCACTACGGAAATGGTTAGAAAGTTTGTGTTGTTAACACGGATGGCTGGGGTTGTTAGACCACTTTATAATTATGTTGTAAAGAGAGATGGGTGGGGGGTAATAGGGGGTGGTTATACGGCGAGTCCTTGTGGTTAATATAAACCGTGTTCATCCTTGGCAGGCAACACGTTCAAAAAAAGGAATTCACATACCTCTTCTAACACAACACGTACCATAATGTGGACGAATAAATGAGCTTCCTTTCGGCAACCATATCCGGGCAACATAGTTAGAGTCGTGAGCTGAGTGAAGGGAAAAAATGTTCTTTGGTTGGCTAATTTAGGGCTTCAAGTGAGACATATCCAAAGCTTCTTCAAAAGCAGCCAAACAAGCAAATTGCTGAGCAAACAAAACCAAAGGTTATGGTGTGGATGGGAAGATCCAAGCCTTGTTGTTTATGGTGTACATAAACAAGGACACGCGAAGGACGGTGCTTAATTTTGATTTCTTTTGAATTCAAAGTTTTGTATGCTGTGTTGAATAAAAAAAAAAAAAAAACATTTTTAATTAGGTTCGAATAGAATCTCTCTCTAATCTGGTTTCTATGGCAGATGCACCAGGATAATGCACAAACAGGAGCTAGAGGAGGGAAATATATATTTTTTCTTTGGATAATTAAGTGTTTCAGGTGTGGGTGTACATTTATTCGCTCTCAGGTGGTAATTTGTGTTAATTAGTTAGATGCTGTCATTAAAAGTAAACCACATTTGTCTTGGGTCACTTGTTTTCCTGGGATTTATATGTAGTTTAAAAAATATGTCCTAACTTAGTGTTATGCAGGCGGGCGTTTTTATATGGTTTTGACCTATTTACGCTGGGGGTATGTGTTTCTTAGAAAATTTTGTGTGTATTTTAAATTGCAAAAAATCGCTAAGGAATTTCTTAATTTCTCCAAGGAAAGATTATAATTAATAATCCTTGTTTACGTCATTTTTGTCTGTTTTTGTGCAGTAATGACGTTGGCTGGTAAAAAAACTAATGGGAGCACTATACAATCATCTACTTTTATATTTTTAAATTTGATATTAATTTCATTAAATAAATAATGGGGCCTTGAAAGGTTGCTTTGTGGAACACCAGAATTCTCATATTATTAGTTCAGACAAGCTGTGCCCGCGGCTTTGCTTGCGTTAGGCTGCGCGTATAGTCGTGTGACAGAGCGATGCGAGAAAAAGATTTACATATATTCTTGTATACGTGGGCAGAGTAAAGCGAATTTTGAAGCGAGTGTTGCGAGTTTCTCGCAAGCATCTCCTCGCAAACTCTTCTGACCACTTTTTGAAGCGATTTTGTGTAAGAAGGTTCATATCTCGAATCGCTTGTCGCATCGCTTTTCGCATTGCAATGCATTCGTGTTGATTAAAAAAATTGATTGTTACAAACATGACATTACGATGATAGAGAAACATATTTGAGCTACTGACAAAATTCTGCCTGTCTGTCTGTACTAATGTATATTGAACTACAGCCTCAACGATTGATCCAATCGTCTTAAAAATTTGAATATAAGGTTATTTAGGCATTCTAGCGGTACCTGTGATATATCCTTTAAGTTAGGCTTATTTTCTTCGGAAACGGTTCCAAGAAGTATTTGAAGAAAAAAAATTAAGATGGTGGGCTAAAAACGGTACCTCCCATAGGACCAGTTTTTTTCTTCGACTTTCTCGAGAACTCTTTAACCAATTACAATCAAAATTGATACATATTTAGGAAGATTTCGGTAGCTTAAATAATTTAATTTTAAAATATTTTCGAAAACTTTTTTTTTTTGTATTTTTAATAATTAAAACAATTTTTTTTAAATCAATAGGTAGGTGGATTTTTTATTTTAAATTTTAATTTTAATTTTATTTGTTTTTGTGCTCAAGTTTGCATTCTTGATTTTATTTTATTTTTGGAAAAAAGTTAAAAAAACCGTTTTTATTTAAAAACCGTTCCCACGATTTAAAAAAAAATCGCATTTTTTCAATTTTTTTCAAAGAAAAAATGGCGTTTTAATTATTTCGGTGAAAACTATTTTACGTACTTTTTTCGAACAATCAAAAGTAAAAAACCGAATAAAAATTTTGAAGTTCCCTTAATATATTTAAAAATTTATTCGGAGGCTGTGACCGCACATAAGAGCAAGTACCTGCGATCCAGTCGTGCAGTTTATAACTTAGTTTTATTTTAGAACAAATATTGACGGTCCTCACAAACAACCGTTATAAAAAAAGCTATTTTCTGGAAACGGCTCCAAGAATGTCAATGGAAAACTGTAAAAAATATTAAACTTTTGGGCTAAAAGCGGTAGTGGTTAGTGTGTCGGAGTGCTAAGCGAAGAGTCAGGGTTCGAGTCCCTCTCTTTTCCGGAGTACATACCTCTTGCGAGGAACTGACAAAATTTCCAAGAGTAAACATTTGTCTCCAAAAAGTGCATCTCATGTAGCCGTTCGGACTCGGCGGTAAATTGTAGGTCCCTTCCATTCTTGCAGATTCACAACACACACACAGGAATGGTTTAGAGTTTAAGTCATAATGCTTTAGTTCCTTAAGGAGCTTTCGCGTCAATAAATTTATTTATTTTATTTATAAAAGCGGTACCTTTCATAGAAATTTTTGTCTTTGACTTTTTTTGAGAACTGGTTTACTGATTACAATCAAATTTGATATTTAAGGAGATATTCGGAGCCAAAGTTATTTCGCATTCAATTATTTTCGAATAACGTTATTTTTTGTATGTTAATATTAACAAACATTGAAAAATCTATATTTTAAAAATGGGATGTTGAATTTTTTTTAATGTTAATAATTTATGTGCTTAAGTTTGCATTCCTAAATAATTTTTTTTTTAACTTTTCTAACTATTTTACGTTATTTTTCGAATAATCAAAAATCGAATATAAGTTTTGAAATACCCTAATACATTTGAATTTTATTCGACGATATAACCGCACATAATAGGTAGCAATCATGCAATTTATTTGTTTACTTTTTCGTGAAAAGTTTTACCGCTTTAATCCAATCTTCATTTTTAAGAATTGCTGTCACATAATGAATGATGTTGCATATATTCTATTACTTCATGTGGTTCAAATTTATGGTTATAGCTGGACAGAGCGAAGAATGGTTTCTCTGTATCCTCGCACTAAAATTGGTATTACGAGCGATTTCAATGTTTAAAATTCTTCCTGATTTCGCCATTTTAGACTGACAACTCCTGAAAGTATATGCGCTGAGATTTTGGCTGAGTTCAACCGCGCTTACTCCAATTTCGAACGTAAATAGCCGAGCCGAAAGCACTCTTGACTTGTTTCTTACCTCTGATCCTAATAAGTGAGCTATTATTGTTTTTTTCTCCCCCTAGGCACATCTGACCTACGCGTCATATCTGCTGATTTCTCATTCCAAAATATTTCAGTTAAAGAAAGAACTCCTTAGAGAACCGTTTTGCCAGTATGAAAAAGCCAACTGAGACGGTCTCACCAATTTTTTTTTTAACTTTTATTCCGAAAAGGGAACAAGCTAAGAATGCCTGTAATACCCAGATTTGACGGACCAAATTTTTACATAACCAAAAATATTGTCGGAAATAACTAACAACATTTTTTATCATTTTAAATAGGGGGCACCTTCTCGTCCGCGGCTCCAAACTTGTCCATATAACGACACTACACTTTTGAACTCCCTAAAGAAAGTTAACCTTTTTACTAGGCAGTTCACCGCCAATCATATGTTGCCAGTGAGTGTCAATATTCTGCCCGTATTTGAGAGCATAAATGATTTAATGGAACCTATATTCTTTCTACGGTACAATTCCGAAAATTCTCGACTCTTATAAATCTGATGGCCCAGAAAGTATCCCATAAATTGTTCTGAAAAGCTGTTCTTCTACGCTGGCAAAGCCGCTGGGTAAGTTTTCACCCTATACTATTCCTAAGGGTTGGTTCTGAGTAGATTGAAAACAACAGCCTACACCCAAAACAAGGCCGAATTCTCCTCCCTCGTAAGCTACCAACCGATTGCACTTATATTCTTTCTTGGCAAGGTAATGGAAACGCTTATAAATTGTCAGCTCAAGAAATATTTCGAAGAAAGCTTCTTAATGGCCGGCTTAATTATGGCGTTCATAGAATTAATGTCCACGGCTGATTTGTGTTAATCTTCCTAACATTTGAACAAATCTTTACATCGTTTCTGAAAAAGTAAGATTATTGCACTTGATATTTCTAAAGAATTTGGTAGACTTTAGCACTAGGCTTTGTTATCAAAAAATACGTGCTTTCGCAGTCCTCCTTCGCTGGAGTAGAAATTACCATTGGGACGGTCAAATACAATTTTTTTGTCGATGGGTTCAGGTCTGACACTCAGAATAAATGCTGGTGTGTCCCAGTGATCCGTAATAATATAATATTTTTTTTAGTTTTGTTTGATTTTGCCAAATTACGACAACATAAAATATATATTACTGTGAAAATTATAATATGACAGAAATAAAAATATTAATAAAAAAATTCCTTTAACCTTCTTTTTACATAACCTAGCATACCAAGACTTTTAGAATGTACTTTGTCGGTGTGGTGTTTAAAAGTAAGCTTTTTGTCAATTATAACTCCCAAGTCTTTAACACCGGCAATTCTAACTAGTTTTTGCGCGTCAATAAAATAGTCAACATTTATTGCACTTTTTTTCCTCCAAAATGGAATAATATTGCACTTCTCCACATTTAGCAACATGCCATTCTTTTTACACCAGCTGACAAGCGTATCAACCCATTCCTGTAAAAAAAAGTCCTTCGATTTCGCTGTTGACATTACAAAATATCTTGAGGTCATTGGCATACAAAAGGTATCTGCATCTTGTAAATAACAAAGGCAACTCATTTATAAATGCTAAAAATAGGAGCAGGCCAATATGGCTACCTTGGGGCACTCCAGACGTTTCATTTATTTCACGCGAATTGACGTCACAAAACCTAACACACTGGGTTTTTTTTTCAAATAAGACTATCCATTTCAATAAATTACCACAAATACCATATTTTTCTAATTAAAATAGAAGAAGGCAATAGTACTTTATCAAAAGCCTTACTAAAATCAGTGTATATTGCATCAACCTGGTTCTTTTTCTCAAATTTCCAAAAGAATGTAGGATGTGTAATCAGCAAGATTTGTAGTAGTAGATCTACCTTTAAGGAAACCATGCTGATGCTCACTTATTACTGTCTTAAGTATTGTACTTAACTGGTCAGTGCCGAGTTTTTCAAAAAGTTTAGTATAGCCGATAAAATTGCAATACCCCGATAGTTTTTTTTATATTAGATCTAAACATTTTTTAAATGTGGGCGTCAAAAAAGAATTTCGCCAGCTATTAGGGAAAATACCATAAGCAAGTGATTGATTAAAAAGTTCAAATAGGGTCTTTGCTATTGACGGTTCTCTTTAAAATTAACATAAATTATATATATAAAACTTCTTATCAACTAACTGCTTCGAAAACTAACTTTTTTTTGCTAAAGCGGAATGTACCTATCTCGCCGCTATCATAGCTCATAGCACTAACATCATGGCAACCGATCATCACGAAATTCTCGGGATATGAATTTATCAATCACCAATCACCAAAATTTCCGCAAACGTTTGGTCTTCCACAGCCGAATCGAGAAATTCATTACCCTTTCTGATTTGACTAATAATATACAAAACATGAATCCGTCCAAGGCTAGAGTATAACTTCCATATCTGGGCAGTTGCTCCTTTAACTCACCTGATTCTTTGGATGGTTATCAAAGGGGGGGAGCGTTCAAAATACTCGGAAATGATGACGTCATTAGAACCTTCATTCGAACATCAACGGAATGATTCATATTTCTCTCGATTTTAGCGTTATTTCTACGGTTAAAGTTCTAGATACCATATTTGTCTTCCTCCCCAAATTGTTTGACTATGTTTGCCTCATGGAATCAAGCGCCACACAACTAATGATAACTGTGATCTTAAAGTATAAAAACGATTCTAATATGTTTCCCTCACAAAATTTCATCCGTAATACATGCGCTTCCAAGTTTCCCAGCCAATTTACATACCCTCAAGCTCTTTTCAGTCGTACTTCGTACTGTTAAGTACAGAGATTCATTCTTTATTTATGAACAGCTAGCTATGAGCAAGCAGTCCCGAAAATTGGCTTTTTTGTGAATCCCAGCAACTAAAGCTTCCATCCACCTCTAAAACCTG
Organism: Platycheirus rosarum; assembly: GCA_963971375.1. Taxonomy (NCBI): domain Eukaryota; kingdom Metazoa; phylum Arthropoda; class Insecta; order Diptera; family Syrphidae; genus Platycheirus; species Platycheirus rosarum. Next base: position 113,292,504 of record OZ020510.1, on the reverse strand, counting down.
CCCTAACACACTTTTTGTACATGACAAGGCGCCTAATCCCTACCTCAGTTAATCCAACTGCCCCTACTATGATTTCGAAGAAAACTTATCGCTTGATCCCTTTCCGCATAGAAAAACAATAATCTCTCTTTCCAATCACAAAAAGCCAGGTCATCGTGGTAAAAGCTTCTCGAGGAAGCCCTCGAAGCCGAAAAGACATAATTTTCATAATATCCGTGAACGGGTTTGGGGTTTGGCTCCACTTGCCTAACATTTTTTGGTTGTTGTTTCATTTGTGGATATAGTGGCTTGCGTGACCAGACACTATGGCTAGACATATGTCTCCCACAAAGCCACGTGAACCTTCCCAGGGCCCTCTTATTAGCCTAGGTTTTGTGTGTTTTTTTTTCTTTTGTGTGTTTGTGGAAATGAAGGAACTTTACTCTCTCTCTCTGTATGTAACATTCGGTTGAACGGTTTGTGTGCTTCCGAAAGATTTTAAGTGGCGATAAAAAAGACTGAAAATAACAAACCCAACACAACACACTCATTACCCTTATTTTTAAAAGAGTTGTGGTGAGGAGGCTATGAGCTTGACGGCTGAAGAAGAAGCCAAAGCTAACTTCGATGCCGCCGCCGGCCGGCCGACGACAACGAACCACTTTATGATACCGGTCCGGGTAATAAATCCTTGTTTTTTTTTTCTTTTTTTTTTTTAAAGTTTTCAGGAGCCGGGTGAATTCGTTTGTGTTTATGGCTTTTCAGCGCCATCGCCATGGCACCGAAAATTTTGTTTATTCTCTCCCCCCTGCTGCTTAAACCGTTTGGTGGTGTTGCTTGCTTTTGGCCGTAAATTACAAAATCAGTTTCAGGCTCGCTGGAGTGTTCAACATAATGTGAAGCGCCCACTCGACCCCCAAAAATGCGCCTGTTTACTTGCAGTGCAACTTCCACACAAGGTTGCTCTTATGTAAGTCCTTGCCTTGTTGGAGCTCGAATGCAAAAGTTTTCTGCCATTTTTTGCCGCATTAGCGTTTCTTCTCTTCCTCAATTTTATCTCCTCCCCGGAAAGAAAATATTAAAGCTTTTTTGTATCCTTTTGGTTGTCTCCTCGTTTTCCTTATAAATATGTTTTCTTCTAGTGTGTGTGTTTCTAACTCTAATAATGCGGTAAAGAAGTACACAAACAAAAAAAATAAGGATGAGGGCAATGTTCGGAAAGTATACTGATTGAAGTTTATCAAACAAAAAAAAATTGATAGCTTGGGCCTGTTGTTGTTTTTTTTGTGTTACTTTCGAAAAGGACCTTCTAAAAGTTTTGCGATATTTTTTTCTGATCTCTTTTCCTGCCTCACACATGGTGAATTTTTGTTTTCTTTTTCAAAGCAAACAGATGATGGGACCGGAAGGAAGAATATCATCTAATTTTTGGTGGATTATGGAATCAATATTTTTTTTTTATTTTTTCCTTTTTCTTTGAAACCATTCTGTTTACGTTGATAATGGTGAATGTAAACAATCAGCTCCGTGGAGGATGTTAGTATTGCCACAACTGATTGAAAAACTTAGAAAGTGGCAACATTTGGTGGGTAAACAGGAAGGAGGTTGTTTTTTAAGGTTTCTATGGGCTTTGTTGTTTCTATGATAACCATTTTTTTTTTGAGAATTAATACTGAAAAACAGGGATCTAAATGCTTATTTTCTAAATGAGATCTTAATAACAAGTAAAGTGAAGATTTTCATTAAAGAAAATTGAAAACTTGGGAAAAATATGTATTTATATTGAAGTGGAAGATGAAATACTATAGATAAGAAAGCCAATCGGGTCGTTTTCAATAACTTTTTCAAGATTTTTAACCGCTTTCTCGATATTGACTTTAAAGTTTAGACTCGAGAGCAGATATGGCTACAAATTGAATTCTTTTAAGAATGAGAAATTCTTTCCTGAATTGGTCAAAAAGTATCAAATCTAAGGAAAGCTCGTGGGGCGGGAGTACAATTGTTTGGTCATTTGTAAAAAACTTACGAAGTTATTTGTCGTCATCGTTTCCTATGCTTATCCTGAACGATACTTCTATTTCTTAAAAAAGATTGATTTGGGGCTAACTCAACGTTTCCAAGCAGATGTAATAACACTTCCAGGTATTTAGGAGCCTAAATGATTTCATAAGACCAATCTACTTTCGGTTTTATTCAGTCGGAAGAGTCTAAATATCTTAATAAAGGTTCTTCCATTAGAGACTTCCTAACTTTGACAGTTGATAGCGGCCATCTTCATGCTACATCTGTAAAATTAGCTGTCATTAGTCTGTTTTGCCAAATCACCATGGACGGATTTAGCGTTCAACAACACGTGTATATGATAAAATTGTTTTATCAAAATGGGTGTTCTTTTCGGGCAACGATCCACGCGCTGCTCCCATTGTACGGTCGAAAAATAATCTTCAGTGATGAGGCTCATTTTTGGATGAATGGGTATGTGAACAAACAATTTTCGAATTTTGGACGATACCAATCCACATGAGATCCAAGAGCGTCCAATGCATCCCGATAAGGTCACTGTTTGGTGTGGATTTTGGGCTGACGGCGTCATCGGTCCATATTTCTTTGGGAACGATGTTGGCCAGATCATCACGTTGGCCAGATCATCACTTTTGGCCTAAATTGGATGATATGGACACCAACGACATCTGGTTTCAACAGAACGGTGCCACGTGCCATACACAGCTCATGCCACATTGGACATTCTTTACGAGCGATTTGAGGGCATTGTCATTCACGTGGGTGTGATGTGAACTGGCCACCGAGACCGTGCGATTTGACCCCATTAGACTCTTTCTTGTAAAATTTTCTTAAGTCGCAGGTCTAGGCCCTAAAAGTCAACATAACCAATGCCATCGGTCAAATTCATTCTTATTTATGCGTTAGAGTCATGAAAAATCGAACAATTTGGATGCACTCCATCAAGATGTGCTCCAACCATGTGCCACACATAATGGCATCGATAGGCCTTTCAAATGATGAAAAAATTCGATGATACACACACTTTGTTTTATTTTAATTTAAAGTTAGGAAGCGCTTATTGAAAGACACAATTTGCCCGCAATTGTTCTGAAGAGGTGTTCTTCAACACCAATCCCTTTTATCGAAAATGCGTGCAGTTCGATTTGATGGAACTCTTCTTCGTTCGGGTAGAAGTTACCTTCTGAACCACTTCATACAAGTCGTGTTGCAAGTTTTACACTCTTTCTAATATTCATCAAGCCCCTCTTGTCTCAAACAGCTTATCCATTTAATTGTGTGCTGGAACCGGGTCCTAATCACACTAAACTAAGGCTTAAGACTTCTATGAAGAAATCACTTAGTACCAACTTGAATACTATATAAGAACAGAAATAATAATCGGATTCTAGTTGATTTTGAGGATCTTGCAAGGACCGAGTTCTTACTAATACTCGGTTCCAAAATGACAGAAATAAGGTTTAGTAGGTGTGTTAAGAAATGAGCTAATACCAATTGAGTATGAACTTAGGAATAGGGCCTTTCCTAGCGTTAAGATTCTGTTAAGAAATCGGCCGTAAATTGTTTTGCTGATGGTAGTAACTACTCTTAGCTTCTTCTATTTCTTTCCAGACTCCTACCCATGTTTTCCAGATGTGAAACTGCATTATTTATAAATTATTTCATCAAATTCTGTTCTTTTTCATCCCGTCTGATCTGTCTATATAGCGTAGGTATATATAAACTTGAGTATAATTGACATATTTTTTAGGCCCCTATAACACAATTATTTTTTTAGATCACATCAAAAAAAAGCTTCAAAACATTGATAGGTTGTAAAAAAATACTGATTCAATTATTAAATCTCCCGAGCACCGCCTTAATGTAACTTGTCTTTCATTGCTTTATCACTTTTTTTTGCAAACAGTGCTTCATTGAAATAGCCATTTGGATTCGTCACCTGAAAGAATTCCACCGTAATACTCACACTGCTAGGAATTTCCATCAGCTTACATATGAATCCAATTTCGGAGGTACCGTTAGGCACTGAGATTCTTTCTTAAGTCGCACCACACGAATGTGGAACGCTTTGCTTGACTGTTTTTCTCCCACTTTTATATGCTTGACTTCAAAACTAATGTGCATAGATATTTATTGACATTCTTCCTTATTTCCTTTAGGCTCATGCGGTGTTCTCTCGTTCTTTTTAAAGCTTTGTCTCTATCTAGTAAATATGTTCTTTTTGTTTCTTCTTCTACTTTGTGTGGACATTTCTCTAAAATACATTCAATCATTTAGATTTGTAAAATATATGTATGTGGTGAACCCCTCAGATGAAAGTTTCTTAATCCTTTAAGTGTTTTATCATCAGGAATAGTGTCATGGACATGTTATTGTCTCTTCAAAACAACATCCATTTAATTTTCCTAATGGCATCATCGATGCGTCACAAAATCATGTGCTTGTAAAATAGTCTTACTGATTTGATTTGATGATTGTATTTGCTACACCATTGGAATAACCATCTTGAGACTTAAGTAATTGGTTTTCAATTGTCCCCTCCGATTCAATACCTTGGCCTACATATCTTGGATTAAGTATTATTTGAATCATGTGTATCTGTTCTTCTTCGTATCCTTAAAGCATGAGCCATATATCCACCTAATTCCATATGCTTTGATACCTTCCAATGATACTTTCCTTACTAATGCATTAATTTCCTCTTTAAAGCTTAAAAATTGATGTTTTGTAGTCAGTTTTTTCAAAGTAACTCCTTCAAATTTAGACTCTAACTGTACAAATCTCGGCAAGAGTCACTTTCTTAAGTTCGTGCAGGACTGAGCACAAATATCAACCTTATTCCTAAATACACTTCGTGTTTATTTTTCTTAATCATTCTAGCTTCGAGCTTTCTTGTAAATTCAATTTGAACTTACAACACTCCCAGAACCAGGCACCACCCACGAGAATACAAATATGAATATGTATATCTTATTTCAGTAGGAACATTATCCTGGAAACATCAAATAAAATATCCATTTCTATATATCCATTTGTTGACATATGCATTAGTAAATTTGATTATCTTTTTTGATTCTTCGTCATCCTGTCCATTGCCCAAATCCCTAGCTCATTGTAGCTGTTACTGTTTCCCTCTTAACATTGATGTTTTTTTTGTTTAATCAATCTCCATTAACCAAAAAGTAATTAACACCAAAACAGCTATTAATAGTCTTAATGGTTTTATTCGTAACACAAAATTAAGTATCCACGTCAAGGAACAACCTCCTTCCTCCAACAACAACAAAACACTAAACAACATCTTGTTCTCGCTAATATCTCCTAAATCTTTGAGAAGAAAAAGTCAACCCCTAATGATTAATCTCATTCTCTGTTCACACAACCCCTACGCCCCAATAATTTATTTATGTCAACTCTGTATTCATTGTTTCTTCCTCCTCCGACTCTTGTAATACCTGCCTGCGTGAGTTCTCATTAAATTTGCTGATTAATCGAATCCAATTGGCTTAGTAGTGCGTATAAAATGGAAGGTATATCCATTTCCTAACCACCCCAACCTTTAATCCAAATTTAGCATTAGCTTTGTTAATTTTTCCTGCATTGCTGCACATATTCCGTTTGAGAATACCATTGAACTGAATTCGTATATCTGCAGAACTAAAGAAAATAGGAAAACCTTCAGTCGCCATTATTGTCACATAAAAACGAACAGAAAGCGAACTAAATATCGATTGGCATTTCTAATTGTATCGAATTTCACGGAACAAAAAAAAAAAATAATGCCATGGAACTTCGCTTCAAGGAGGTTTGAGGAAAGCTCGAGCTCGGGGTTGGTTTTATGGGTGGAAGTGGAAAAAATCAACACGGGAATACCTCGTGAAAATAAATGACACTTCTATTGTGAATGGACATTTAAAATAAGAGTTGGACATCGGTCTTTGCCGCATTCTAGGGGTCATTTCTTTGGAAGGTTCTCTTCTTCTATATTATATGTATGGTAAGAGTATACATATGTGTCTTGTTGTTTATTTATTGATGATAGTTCCCTGCACACACATATGGTGTGAGTGTTTTATTGTTTTATTTGAAAATGGACACTGGAGAATGCTTCCGGAAAACGTCGTAGTCTGAAGCATTAAGGTAGGCAGCTATGTATTGCGAATAATGTGATTGACCTCTTTCTGGTAGCTTTTGTCTTCAATTTCTATTTGAACCCTTTTTATTGCCAGGATGTACTTCTGTTGTTGAAACATGAAACAGTATTCCAAAAGGGGTTGTGGTTGTGATGGGTTTATACATAGGTGTGCAATTCCTTAAGGGGGCTTAGGCTTGGTAATGCTGAGTGTATCCAAAACCTGCTAATTCCTTAACAGTTTGGTAGATACCTTTAAGGCTCTATATCGTTTTAGGTTGGTTTTGGTTTAATAGATCAATGGGATTGAGATATGTATATTGGATATATCTTTACAATTGGTTGGAAGATAAAATATTAAAAAAAGCTGATCCAAAATATATATTTACCAGGAACAACATACAACTTGATTTCGGTTTTGTCAACTTTGCGTTCTTAAAAGTGGAAAGTTCGAATCAATTCCAGAATATTTTCTTAAGTTAAATTATTATTAAAATATTTAATTAAATAGTATCAAACTGTATACCTGCACACCGCAAGAGAGCTTCCTAGGTCCGCTTCTGTTTTCTATGTATTTTACGCCCATTTTCTTGACAAAGTTCTAAAGTCACCTTAAATCTCAATCCAGTAAATCTTAATCTGGGCTTAATTTGGAAACTTAGTTTTAAAAATCTTTAGATTTTTCTTCTTATCAAAATTATTCCTTAGAACTCGGTTTACCCCCCGGAACTTGGTTTTTAGTGGAATTATGTAATTTTTGAAACTTTCGAAGCACCCCGTAACTTCTTACAGGTTTTATACCTGCTATCTGACGGTAAATTTAAAATAAATGTGAGCCCGATTTATTCACAAAGTTCTAACAACTTAATTTAGGTTTTGGAAATTTTTACTCTGTAAGCCGTTTACGTTATACGCGACGGATAGGTTTTTGGCGGATAGCGAAATCTTAAAGAGATTTAAACAATTTTGGGTAAAACGCCATCTTTACGGACAATTCAAAAATCCCATGGATTTAATTGAAATTAAAATTGAAAAAGTCGTAGAAATATGTTACAATTAAATTAAATTGAATACTCTGAAAGCAGTTTTACTCAAGCATCGTAAGGTCCTATTCTTGAGGTGAGTGTACCCACATCTCGTCCCTAGAAAGTCAGGGACATTGACCATGTATGTCTGTATGGCATATGATAAAATTGATATTTTTGTTTTGAATTATTTTATAGTTGCTCTACTTTCCAGAAAACTCAGGTAATAAAAATAAGCACCCGACTCACCAGTCTTTTCCAGTAATAGAAAACCATGTAATTTTTCATCAAGAGTTTTTTTTCTATTTAGCAGAACTACAAGGGCTGTATGCAGTAAAAGAAAAAGTACCGGGCTTACTCCATTTGATGTTTAAGCAGCCTTTTTCTGCAAGTCCACTTAAATCTCTGTCCCTGAACTCAAAAGGGTGTTAAAATGAACCATTCAAAGAAGGTTTTCAGCTACATATATATATATATATATATTTAATGATCCACTGCGCTTTATGTTATAAATCTACTAATTAAAGGAATTGCCATTATACTATCATTTAAAAAACTTTTATAAACGTTCTATCAAGGATCCGATCAACAAAAAAATCATCAATTTTTGAACTTGATATAGATCAACACCATTCGTGAACTTGACATTGAAAAACAAAATAAAAAAATAAATATTAAAACACATTTTCTTCTTCCAATTTTCGTTCGAGAACAAATTTCTATCAAGATCTAAAGCGTAAAACGCAAATAGGATCCAACGATTTCTGTGCTGTATGTATCTATCTCAAATCGAGATCAAAATCCGAGTTCCAACGTCTTAACACTAATAGCCCGTTCAAAATAGACATTCAGCCTTGCATAAATTCCCAGAAAGCTAAAAATTTGCATGAAAAGAGCACCAGAAAGGAGTTATAGGCCAAAGAGTGAAAAAAGTTCGATATTCAGTCATATTTACCTAAATAAGAAAGGGCGGAAGGGGCGTGGTTGTGGATTTTTTTAATTGTATCTATAAACATTATATGAAAAAATTAAAACTATACCCGACCTTTTGTAGGGTAAAAGCTATTCATTTACTGGACTAGATCATAGAGTTGACAAACTGCGAAAAGCCGAGCCAAGTGTAGTAAATTTTAGAATCACTTTTTCTCAGAAATTGTGAATCTGAGAAATAAAGTGTAGATGTAATTTTTTATACATAATTGTATGATCTACATTTTTGTGTCAGCTATTTTAATCATAGAACTAACCGTTTCCCTGTAAATTTAAAAAAAAATTGTGATTTTTTACCTTTCATCACATTTTTTTGCACACATCAGATTGATGTTGTGGGACTTGACACAATTTCATTATAATGGTGATTTTAAAGTTCATGAAAGTTTTCAGTTTGGTGGAAATTAATGCAAAGCTATCCCTAATTTTCGAGCTAACTTGTCCGGGAAGGCTCATCGGAGTTCAAAAATTCCTTTTAACCGAGATTTAGTAGTTAGAACTTTGTAAAGAAAACTGGGCATAAATCTCTGAATTGAATTTTACTGTTTTTCAATTTCCGACCTTATGATGTTTAACTAGCTGACCCACCCGGTTGTACCATACATTTTCTGGATCCCTACAAAAGCGCCTCGTATCGGGTCCAACAGTAACTAAACACCATCAATGATTTTGTGTTCGTACACAAACAAAATTTAATATTGTCGATATGAAATTATATATATGTACATATATAGGGATTCCACATTTTCTTTAATATTTTAACCTCGGGTCAAAATTTTCCAAAAGGTTTTCTTTATCATTTTTATTTTAATATTAAAAATATCATATGGTGTGATTTTGAGCCATAGGGATCCATAAATAAGAATTTTCGAAAAATGTGACTCCAGCCCAGCGCCACCTAGGGGTAATTAAAAAATCCTAAGTAACTCCTTACAACATCAGCTATATCTTGGTGGAAAGACCCGTCAAAATTGGTCCATAAATAAGAATTTTCAAAAAAAATCACCTCAGCACCACCTAGTGGGTAATTAAAATAGCCTATGTTCCACCTTAGAATAATAGCTATCTGCCAGTAAAAGTCCTGTCAAAATCAGTGCAGCCGTTTCCGAGCTTAGCCAGAAATACAGGCAGACAAAATTTGTTTAAATTATTTTTGTATGTATAGACGACACATTCCATTTCTACTAAATTTTAAACATGAAATACGTACAAAAGTTTTGTTCTCTACACCATGCATGCCTAAATTTTGAGTAATATTTTTAATGGCGTTTTTAAATATTTTGTTTTTGAACTTTTGAGGTTTAAGTAATTTTTTTTGTTTGAAAATAAACGATTTTTCTCCAAAATTTCTGATGTCAAAAATAAAAATAAGAGATTTACTAGTACATATTTTTAAATATCTTGAGTAAAATGTATCCCTATTATAAAACCTTTTTCCATGCAATGTTTTAGTTGCCAAAAAGATCGTTTATGCAGCATGTTTGAAAATAAAAGAATTTGGATTAAGAATGTCTTGAGTTTTAAGGTAATAAAATCAAAACATCAACAACATCAACATGTAGTGCCCAGTGGCTTAGTGGTTAGTGTGTCGGACTGCTAAGCGAAAGAACCTGGGTTCAAATCCAGCTCGTAGCCACCTTTTTTTCTGGGGTACTGCCTCTTGCGAGGAACTGACAAAACCTCCAAGAGTAAAATTTGTCTTGAAAAAGTGCATCTCATGTAGGTCCATTCCATTCTTGCAGATTAACAACACACACACAGGAATGGTTGAGAGTATAAGTCACTTGGCCTTGGCTCCTTAAGGAGCTGTCGCGCCAATAAATTTGTTTATTTATTTATAAAAATCAAAACATGAAGGACATGATCAAAAAAAATTCGTTGGTATGATTTTGAGAATAGTCCTTCAAAACTTATTACCTCCAAAGTTTCCAAGAAAATCATTTATTTCTGCCCACTACACTAAACCCACAACTTCCTTAAATTGCCATTTTTCTCTTCGAGTCGTCTTAGATAAAATCTCTGTTTTTTTTTTTTTTAATTAGCGTCATAAATATCATTTTTGGCACAATCAAATGATATCAAAGTATTTTTAAAACTGTACAAAAATTAACTTTACTAACAAAATTTAATTTTACTTAATTTAATTAAATTTACGTAATATAATTTTACTTACAAAATTTAAATAACTTTACTCATCCATTTCTTTTTAATTTTCTCTTTCTAGGTAAGTCCTTTCAATCCAAGCAATTTGTATTTAAAAAAAAAAAAAGTATCAAAATCCAATTATGTAAGTAGAAACTATTTCATAACTCCTCCTTCATTTTCCATGCCAAAGGAAAATTCATTATTTCATCAGAGAACCTTGTCTGCGAAACAATCATTTTAGTACTCTTCGTGTTGAGATTTATTTCCAGTGTCATTTCCGTTCAAAAGTCATAAAGGATTAAGGATTATCTTGTAATTATACTTAAAACAAAACCCCACCCCGCTTGCGACTTTCTCTCTCCGTTTCTTGAATTTCTCCGACTTGTGAATTTTCACGAATTTCCTCAATTTCACCTCAAGTTTTCTCCGTTTTCACTACGGCTTCGTTACTAACTATAACATACAAACTTTGTAGGCCGATGAATCATGCAATAAAATAGCATTTTGTTGTTGTAGATTGCTATGACGATGATGATGAAGTTTATTTTTTTTTTGTCGGTGGTAGTCGTCCTTTTTGTGTTTAATGCATCATCATGCGGTCGTCCTAGTCACGTAAGAACACATGTTTCCCCAAAAAAAAATCGACAGAAACAAAATCGCTGACAACATAAAAATATACAAAACAACAACAAAAATCGCTATAAAATTGAAAATCCATTTCGAGTGTCCTGTATCTTTTTTATACTTTTTGTTGTATCCTTGTTCAATTGAAGAGTGACGAGGCCATTGCTGCACTGCACAGTGCACAGCTTCATTCAGTTCAGACATTCTAAAACTACTGAGAAGTCAGTCGGCCAAAGGACGAAGCCGAGTATACATTTCGCAGGACTAAGTTTCAATTTCGCCAATTGTATCTATTGGATTGGATTTTTTGTGAACAGAAAAACAAAATTGACAAATAGATACAGATACACTGTATTGATTAGCAAAGTTAACAAGAATTTTTTGAAACAAAAAATTCAGTCGAAAAGTTTCGGTGCCGAGTGAAAGGATATTCCAGAAATTTATTTTAAATATCGAAATCAGTTGCAGAAGGATATACCTACACATACATTCTCGCTATGGTGGCCATTACTGCATGTGAGCATTGAAAATATTTGTTGGTTAAAATTATTAAGCTTATTAGAGAGATTATGGTGTTTTTAAGTGAAGTGGAATTTGATAGTTTTTTTTTGAAAATAACTGCATGAATGGAACTAATTCGGCTTAATTTTGTGCAGATAGTTTGTAATATTTTATATTAACTCGGTTAAGTAGTGGAAAGTTCTATTGATTTTTGTTCAGTTGTGCACGTGTTTATTCGGTGGAAAATTTAGTTACAAACAGATTTTTTCACAAATAAAGTGATAAATATAACATATTATATTAAATTCTGATTCGCTTAAATGAGCTGAAAGGGTTTTTATCTTTAATTTGTGTTATTTGCGATAAATATTTATGTGGTTTTTGCGGTATTTGTCTGTCTGTATTATTTTGTTGAAAAATTAATAGTTCAAGGGTCACTTGGAGATAATTATTGCATTTTAAGAAATCCATTGATTTTCTGAATTGGAAAAAAATAATATCTAGTTTGTAATTTGCAGTTATGTAAGAATTTCATTTAGAAGTTGTCGTCTTATAGGACTTTTTTGACTTTTATTTTTGGTAAATTACTGATTGTTTTTGTTTTATGTATAAATTTCGCTTATTTAAAATTAAACAAAATTTCAACTTAAGTTTTTTCAATATGTTCTCTGATCCATTTTATTTCTTTTGTTGAAAATTGTTGGACACATCTAGTATAGAATCCACTGGTTTTCTGTGCATCCAAATGGCTTTTAATACCGGCAAGTTGTCAATGTCATTAATAATCAAATTCTTAAAACTTCTAATCACATGTGAATCTTCTCAGTTTTGTCTACGTCTAAGACAACAATGGAAAAAGTAAGCCTAAAGAAAATTTTGCGTTTTTCTTTGACTTGGCCATTTTTTGTGCGACCCTATCAAAACCCTTTTTTGACATTTTTTACTTAAAAATTGGGCATTTAATAAAAAGTAAATATCATTAAAATAGAATTAAACAGTAATTTTTTGATTAATTCTGGTTTTTTCTTTCTTCTTTCCCTTTCTTTTTTTTAGAAATTTCAATAAAAACAAAATTTTCCTGTATTACGAAAAATTGATAAGAAACTAATTTTGTCTTCGAAAACAACATTATCTAAATAAGAAAAGTGTTTTTATTTTGTATAAGGTTTCTTAACCTTTATTAACTGCACATTTTAAATAAAAATTACAAAACGTATTTTATAAAAAAAACGTTTACTAATTTCCTATATATCTACAAATTGTTATAATATTAAAGCTTATTATGCCATGCGGCAAACTTAAATTGCTTTAAAAATATACAAAAAAGAGAGAGTGTGATTTTTTCATTCGATTATAAAGAAGTTATCAAGTTAAAAAAAGAGTTGGTTGTCTCTAAAGTCCGTTTACGCACGATAATATTACTTGATACCGTCATAAGAAAACATTGATGGCAGCAACACCAACATATAGCCCGTTAACTTACACCCACAAACCCTCTCGTTAAATCCACATACACACATACCCCAATATCTACATCTACTTTCTACTTTAATAAAACTCCGCCTATTTTGTGTTTCTTTTTCTCTTGTTCTTTTTGAATTTGAGTGGAATTATGGGAATTTGCGCCTGATCTATTTTATGTTCGCCTGGTGCTCAGAATACGTTTGCGATCGATTTTGGTTGAAAAAAATTACCCACAAACCCTCTCGTTAAATCCACACACACACACACCCCATTTTTACATCTACTTTCTACTTTAAAAAAAACTCCGCCTATTTTGTATTTGTTTTTCTCTTGTACTTTTTGAATTTGAGTTGAATTATTTTTGGAATTTGCGCCTATTCTTTTTCATGTTCTTCTGGTGCTTGCGATCGATTTTGGTTAAAAGAACCACAGTATCGCGGTTAGAATGAGTGATGAGTCTTATCAGCATGAGTCTTACCAACATGAGTCATTCTATTTCGTACGTTTAGCCTGTCATCGATTTATAAGACGTTATCATGTCAAAAAACAGTTAGTTACATTGCTAATTCAATTATATCAGCTCTCAGTTGCAAATAGATATTATTTTCGGCAAACTCAAGGCAGGTGTTTTAACTCCTTCTGTACTTAATAGCGGAAAAGCAAGCTCGCTACTGTCTTGAAGAGGTATTCCTTAACGTTGGCCGTTAACTTTCCCATCTGTTCAAATATTTTCTCCCCTGAGTTCGAGAGTAGAATAGGCTTCTTAAAATCTGGTGTTGTTAGCTTGGTACATTTGTTTTTCGTTGTACGTCTCTTGAGTCATGCTATCTTTGTGAATAATGGTGATGTTGAGGCATTACAGTACCTATCGCTAAGTGTTCCATTGGTCAATGTCCCTGGGGACCGATGTGAGTAGACTCACCTCATGATATCACCTTTACTGGTCAGATGCTTAGGTAAAACTTCTTCAAGGAATGTCCTGTTATTCTTGTCTCTCCTTGCAAAAGGAGGGAAAACAGGATTTATCCAGCCTGTCTCCTGTGGTCTCCTCCTACAACCGATGGAAAATAGCGTGTCAGCCTTTAAAGCGAGCTTTTATTCACCATTTTCATTATCCACACAAAAAAATCACAAAGGTAAATGCTGGTGAAAATCCTTATTGTAATTGATTCTCCATTAAATTATGATGTTTACGGCGGTATTCTTCTTCGCTTTTTGATAAAACATTTCCACTGTCTATTTTGAAAACATTCATATTTTCGTTAATTTTGTTTTCTAAATTGCTCATTACATTTTTAACTACAGCCTGAACCGTTGAGCCAATCGTCTTCGATATTCAATGTTTCTTAGCTTCAATATTAACAGTATCTGCTTTAAACCGTTAAGCACAGGGTGGGCCAAAAGAAGTCATCCATCCGATGTTGTTTGGCTCTCTTTTTTTTTTAAATGAAAAACTTCGATTCTGTTTTTTGATTATGTTTATTTGAACCTTTACAATTGTATTGGTCAAGTCGAGAAGATGATATCGGCCAAATGGGCGCCGTCACAATTGATTGCCATACGGGCTCGTTTTATGGCATTTTTCATCACTTCAGCGAGAACTTCGGGCGACAGATTCTCGCACTCGTGTCGAATGTTGTCCTCGAGGGCTTCCAGAGTCTCGGGCTGGTTCACGTAAACCCGGGACTTCAAAAAATCCGACAAAAATGTCTGAAATGGTTAAATCGGGCGATCTGGCGGGCAAGTGCAAATCGCCAAAACCAGAGATGAAGTGACCCGGCAACGCCGCCTTCAAAATATCGGTTCATGTCGGTTCCTATATCGCTCCATGGCTTGTTCATTTGTATTCTGCATCCGTCTAGTCCACAATTGTCAAAACAGATTTGCCATTAGCGGCCAATTGCAAAAATGAGAGCATCTTTTGATTTCTTTTTGCCCACCTTGTATAATCTTAATATTCTTGCAAACGGGTCAAAAAGTTTTTTGTAAAAAATACTTTTAATTCAGAGTATAAATGTAGTTTGTTCATCTGTTTAAATTTGCTTTGGAATATTTTTCCTTAAATTAAAAACAAAAATTTTCAAAAATGGTTTATTTATAAACTTTTCCAATGACTTATAAAAAATCGCACAAATGCTTTAAATATATATGCATATATCAACATTTTTCTACGATTTGACTGCTCATAAGAGGAAGTACGTGCGATCCAGTCTTACATTTTATTTCCACAGCCATATTAAACTCCACGCCACACCTTTCTAACTATACAATGTTTTCTTTAAATTGATTACAAGTTATAACATTTCGTTCTCTTTAGTTACTCAGTCCCATGGTCCTTCCAGTTTGATGACTATTTGCAGACTGACTGGTTTGGTTAGCATTGATCGTGCTTTCTTGTATGTTCGTATGTGTGGTTTTGGTGACTTTATGTACATATAGTTGGTATTTTGCATGTCGTTTCCTATCGTTTTATTAGTATATCGTTATGATCTTGTAAATAATATGTAATTGGTCCTTCCTTTGGTCACGTACGCCTTGTGTGTTTGTCGTGCCGTTTTTTTTTGCGTAGCGAGTGCTTACTGTCGTTTGTAGGGTATTGCAATACCTGATCGGCATCTTATCCCACATATGTACATTTGTATGAATGAACATAACGAAAAAGGTGGTCTCACACTGCAAGGTTTGGCTACGTTCCCCAATTGTAGCTACAATACGGTTAATGGTTCCCTCAGGTAGGTTTACAAAGCCAAAACTTTAGATTTCAAAATGAAGTATTAAGCATTTAGTTGCGGCTAGGTATAATGAATCATGAAACGTTTTTTAATTTTACGCCATTTCCTAGATCTTATATATTATAGATACCGCACACTGAATAAATCATTGCATTCTCATCATGATGGCTTTAATTTCACATTGTGATACTATTTTCCAACTCCTTGGGTTTCTAAGTATTCAGTTGACAAACCCACACAAAGGGTATTCGATCAAATAAGCCAATAAAGACGATTAATTTTGCATATAAAAGCCACAATCTCAATTAAAATTTAACTAAACTGCCAAGAAGTCCTTGCAAAATTGGCGAATTATCCTTCAAGCCCATAAAATATTGAATATCTTTCTTCATATATCTCCACCTAAAGTCTGTGTGTATGTTAATATATATGTATATAGCATTTCCATGGAGCCATACAATCGCATAATATATAAATATGTATTAATGTGTGGAGTGGCAATGAAGTGAATGTCCAAAACGGCCATGTTGTTGCTGTTTCTGTGGGAAGTTGGAATGTTGCTATTTTGCTAAACACTACTCTGGGGGTTTGACAGAATGTACTGCAGCATGAAGCATTTACGGACATTCTGAGAACTGAAGTTTTTTTTTTTATGTATTGTTGTGTGTTCGTGTATTTTGCCAGTTATACTGCAGACAAGTTATTTTATAGTCCTGTTCATATAAATATGCAAGGAAAGAGGGTCACTTAAGGATTTTCCTTATAGTTTATTTCTTCGTCCTGTTTTAGTTTCATTTTTTTTTCTTTTTGCATTTTATTGCCTGATGAAAATTATGTGTGGAGTGGAATAGTGCTGAAGGCTATTACCCTGAATCGATTTTGTTTCTTTTTAAACTTTTTTTTTTTGTTTCCTTTGGTGAAGGTAATTTTTAGGTAAGATACATTGCAGAGTTTTACACTTTTACAATGAGGGTTGGGTAATCTGAACCAAAGCTTGAAGGATACTTATTTATACTTGGATTTCTCATCCAAGTAAATCCTTTTACCAAAATTTTATACTTCTTCTGTTTATTTTTGAAGGTATCTGAGGTAATATTAGCTCTGGAACACCTAAGCATTTAAGTAAACAAGTTAGTTTTTAGTTTTGCCAATTAGTTACAAAAAATTAAATAAAGACGCTCAAAACTTATTAATTCATCTAAATTTAATTAAAAGTAAGTGCGCTTACCAAGGCAACTTCAATCCAATTACTTAGTGCTTCACTCTCAAGAACTTCCTCCTCTGCCATTTAAGAACAAAAGAAAAATTGTCGACCTGAAGCACCATCACTTAAAACAAAAATTACATAAGTAACCAAGAATAAGAAAGAAAATTTCGACTTTAACAAACACGTACTATAGCTTTCTTTGCATATACGACGACTTAAGCTATCCTCGGGCGGAAAATGGAGCTTTTTTTTCTACGCATTTATTTCCAGCATCAAGAAAAGTGCCACATACGTAAATGAAAGAAAAATGAATATTAATTCTTCCACTCTTGCATTGTAATTAGAGACTCGTCTCACTCCTCTTAGAAAGATATTCATTTCCCCCAGCTTTTCCTGGAATAAAAGTTAGGTAATTTATGAATCTATCTTTTTTCTCCTCCTCCCTTTCAATTTTCGTCTTTATCAGGAAATTAAAACGAGATACCGTAATTATTATTATGAATCATCTTTGTGTTCATTAAGGTATCAGCGAAGAGGATGACAGAGAGTTAGGATGAACGAGGTACCAAAGAACTAGTTTGTTTTTCAATTTGAGATGCATTTCGTCCTTTTTTTTGTGTGCTTCACAAATTAAAAACTTTCGCAATTAACCTTTTGCAATGGAGGAAGCATTTAATTCACCTGAAAAAAAAATAGAAAATGAACGGAAAATCCCTTTCCAAACAGGAAACTGCATTTTTTAATGGAACCAATAGAAAGCAGAGAAGGGGATATCATTGCTCTTGCAGGATTAGATTTAAAATACCGTTTTTCCGGATAAGGATTTTTCCATCACTTTTTGTTCGTTCGTTTCTATGATATAAGTGTCTTAAAAGTTTTTCATTAAACAATCAAGGAAAAAATGTCGCATCCAGGTAAATGCAGTAGAAGAAAAGATAGACGAACTTTCCTGAGTGCTCTTCGGCAGTAACTCCATCTATGGTTCGTGACGATTTTTTGTTGCTTTCCCTGTAATTGTTTCGAAGAAGGAAGCATGTCGTTGAGTTAATCCCGTCCTGCCCCGCGCATCCTTAAACCCCTCATTACAAACAAGGTACTATAATTCACTTAATTAGAGAAACAAAAGTAGATCCTTTCGTCGAGTTGACAAAAGAGCTTTCGTAGTACACTTTTTGGAGCTTTTCACAGGAAATTAAATTAATAAATTGTAAAATGGCGCACGGATGTCCTTATTTCACCGACACGCCACGATAATAATGGCATTAGTGACTCTCATTTTTGGCTATTTGTGTTGTAAGGATAGACAGGCTATAAAGGTGATTATGCAGTGCAGACAAGGAAAGATTGGACTGTCTGATGCGGGGTTATAGAGAGCATCAAGTGTAAATTTCAACGCCAAGTGAATGTTTAATTCTGGGTCCATTTGTGTTGTTGCTTTCCAAAAATAGGAAAGAAAGACCATTTTTTAATCCATATCCCTGAGGAAACAAAAACCATTTTTTGTTTATATTATTTACCATTACAATTGGATAAACTCACATAAAATGCAAAATCAGTAAACCTTGGAAACTTGATGAAGAGAGAAGGGAATGTTTATTTAGACATTTTATAAATAACATAAACAAATGTCTGTGCAAGTGTGAGTCGATGGCCTAAGGAGATTTCAGAACACTTCCTTGCTAAGAAAACAAATGACAGCCTTAAAGGTTGAGGAGGAATGATGGAATATTTACTCTTAACGTAACGGTCATTGTCATTCCAACAGCTTAAGGGGGTTAACGCGTGAAGCCGTGGTTGGGTTGGTAATATTTGGGAGGACAGTGGTGTCACTTGAGCAATATTAATGAATGGGGAGATTAGGGCCATTGTTAACATCTCGGTCATGCTAAAAAGAGCTATTAGGTCAACATAGGATGAACTCTATAAGTTTGTTCGTGGTCTTGGTCTTATTGCCTTTATTATGGAAGGTTTGCTTAAAATGCATTCAATAAAAATTATAGAAGACATTACAATGATGAAGAATCCTATTGGCGAAATTCTGTCGGGAAGGATTTCAGTTTAATTCAGCATCGAATGGCAAGAAGCTTTAGGCTGATATCTTTAAACCAAGGTATCAAGACATGTCGCATATTCCTTGAGGAAAAAAATTTATATTCAAAAAATTTCACTTCAATATTTTAAGAATTAAACACTTTTTTTTATAAATAAACGATTTTAGTCACCTTTTTAAAAGTTTATTTCTTAAAAAAAAAATTAAATAAATATAGGGATTCTTTTTGTAGCCGAACAACACGAATTTGGAATAGTTTACCCGGCGGGATTTTCCCTTGCCATTTTGATCTGCTAACATTCAAAACCAATGTTAATCGGCACCTCCTATCTCTCCGCTCCCTATCTTCGTAATGCCCGCGCAGTGTGTTCTACATTAAAAGGGAAACACATAATCCCTTGTGCGGTTAATTATAAAAAAAAAATTAAAAAAAATATCATATTTTTAACTTTAGACTGATTTTTTTTTAATTAAGTTTTAAATATTTTTTTAAATGTTATAATTATTATTTATAATGCACGAGTATTCCGTCTATTTCTTTATAAAATTACAAAAAAAAATACAATAGCTCTGATGGTTGGCTTGATTTTTGAGCCATATACATAAGGTTTATGTTAATTCAATAAGATTATGGTTTGATTCCAGGGTGAGCTCAGTCACGATATAGAAGTCCATTAATCATGACCAGTGCTCAAAAGCAGCAAGCCACTCGTACCTCTTTCTGAGAAGCGAGGTCTATCTGTTTGTTAACATAGCCACCACGAAGATCTCACAAAAGGGTCTACTAGGCTATCTTATTAAACCGTAGAACCTGATCTTAAACCAAGATCAGCCTGGGTCTATTCCGGCATAAAGTCAATCATTTTAAAGAACATCTGTTCTGGAATCTCAGACATAGCGGTAATACTGGAAAACCTAATCGCTGCCCGCTCCGCACAGACAACATAAAGAAACTACATGCACCAAGTTAACTGTACTTGATGCATCTAAATTTATGGAAGAATGTGCTTTAGAAACTTCTTACTTTAGGCGCACTTAAACCATAACCCTATTCTTACCCCGGACCTACAAGGGAAAAGGCAATGGTAAGGTTTATGTTGACTTTGAAGGCATCAGTCGTTTTGCATCTAGTGCAGGTGTAAGGTGATTCGAAATCCAACGTCGCTTGAGTTCAGCCACCCCAGAAAAGTTTGCAACTCATAAGCTATGCGAATCGAAAGGATGCTATATCATCAAGTTTGCTTGTCGGCCACATAACGCCTAAGGCGGGCCATGTTTGCAGCTTACCGGCATAGACTTGTGACTTACGAAAATTCGAAAAAACTACTTACGGAATCTAATCCCACCTTTTGGTACCAAGTTCGCTGGATTGAAGCCATATGCTCTCTATGTGGTACGTTGCGTCTTCCTATTTATGCCTTTACCTACGTCTCAAAGAATAAGAAATTGGAAACTTAAAAACGAATTAAACCGCATGACTCCATGAAATGTCAAAATCTTCCAGTCCTTGCAAAACCGTGGATTTAGTGGTTCTTGGCCTTGTCAGGTTACTGTATTGTTACTTTTCGTCACTTGACCACCGTCGTAATGTCTGTTATCTGTCTACGGTCAATGCTCTAGTGAAGTATCCAGCCGCATTCCTCTCCTTAAACAATTCGACTATAATACCCGCGCTTCTAGGAAGGAATCCTCATCAGTTTACCCTTGAGCCTTGGTGTTCTGTCAGTTACAGAAATTCGTTCTTTAGCCGTACTGCACGAATGTAGAATGCTCTGTCTTTCTTTCTGATTGTGATATTCAAAAATGCAAGACCAATTTACTAGAACACTTCCTTTTAAATCACCCCTCCGTCTTTCCTAATACTCGCACTATATCTCCGACATATTAAGGGTATCAAAGCCCCTTGAGTTCCCGCTTATTATAAAAAAAAACGAAAAGGTTTTTTGTGTCATTTTTTGTTCGTTCTTAACAAACCTTAAAGCTCTATTTCCCTTCCCCTTCTTCATCACCATGTCGGCTTTCTGATCACCATAAAAACATCTGCACCCTAATTACCCCCATCAACTTTCCCCCCATAACCGTCACTCATTTATTATGCCAATATTTATTCTTCTTTATGAAGATAATAACATTGAGAACAAAAAAAATAAAATAAAAATGGCATCAAAGTTTGTTTGGTTTTAAATGTAAAAGGAATATATAGGTAACGGGAATACAAACCCTCCCCAAAAAGGAATATATAGAGGGAGTGATATATTATCATCATCGCAGCAGGTCGATTAATTTGCTGAACAAATTGAAGACGTGATGCAAAGGAAATGGACTCATTTTCCGGTTGATGCTGAATGCTGCAGTATGTTGCTATCCACCGCCGTAACTTGTGTCGGGTTTTTCCCTTTTTATAGATAGAGGCATTGGGGATAAATAATTCAATTCCATCTTTCCATCCAATTACTCAAGCTAAAACACATGTTGCGCATCCCCCCATATAAATGGGAGGGGATTAGAGAGAAGAGTCTGTGCGACTGCCTGAATAAATCATAAGGTCCGTTGTGTGCCCTAATAGAGCCATTTGGTTTGATAAAAAGTCCTTAAGTATCACAGGATGATGGATTTATTTTAAGGAGTCAATGGCTATCTTTTTGAACTTTAAGCGTTGTTTCTAGGTTATACGATGTCAAGACTTTCGGTAGATAGTTGGAGCATGAGGTCGCAAAAACCTAAAAGTATTTGTTAAGCAAATTTTTCAAGCATTATGCCTTAATCCATGTTTACATCAGACACATTTCCATCCTCATTTATAAAAAAAAGTCACGTAAACTACACATTTGACGTAAATTTCGTGCAAAAAAATATATCAAACAAGAGTCTTACGAAGAAAACATGGCATTTGGTTGGGTGTAGAACGAGTCCAATGCCAATTTATTGGATTAATTTGCAATAACATATACTTACATAAATATTACGGCTGGACGCCCAAAACATGACTCTATACAAGTCAATTATCCAACAACTAAATCTCCAATAACCATGATTCCGGACCCGGAATCGAACTGAAAAATAAAAAAGAAAAACCTGAACATCTCCTATTTTCCCATTCAGGTTGTCATCAATATATCGGATTACGTTGATGTCGATGTTGACTGACCCCATAAATGTAATCTCTTTCACTCAACCCCCCCTAACACACTTCATCATCATAAAAGAGAACCTTCAAAGGACATCATACAAAAAAAAACCCATCTATTCCAATATTGGAAGGGAAATAGGCAGAAAAGAAAGCACAAGGACACATTTTCTGCTTCATTTCAGATCTAAAAAAAAAAAAACAAAAAAAACAGAACCTTAGGTACCACACGACAACGACGACACCTACCGTTCAAAACCTGGTTTATTAACTATGTATACGCTCAATCGACTACGTGGATGTTTGAGTGGCAACGGATGCCAGGAGCCAGGATTGTTGTTGGTTTTTCGTTTTTTTTTTCACTCTTGCATATGACACATTGTTGTCATCGAGGGTAGACTACCCGGAAAGCTACTTTCCCGAATGCCATCTGCGATAAAGGTTCATAAAGGTGGACACTAAACTGGAGATCATAAAAGCCTTTTTCCTGTCCCGTAAACGCACGTAAGCTGGAAGGAGGAATAAAACAACGTACAAAACTCAATTTATTTGGTGGGCCATCGCCTCAACTTTTTTGTTTGTTTTTTCCCTCCTCCTCTTTATCCTATGTTTGCTATTTCGGTCCATTTTTTTTTATTTATTCTTTATTTGAAATTTCTTCCTCGGCGTCATGTTTTCCCAAGCCATCGTCCATCCTCTTATAAGCAGGACACACATATATGTAGGTGATGCCGTAGTTGTGCAGCAATAAAGTATAAAACGGGGGCTTCGTGCATCAAGGTGAAAGTCATGAATAAATAACCCCCGGATGGAGGAGCATTTTGAAGCTAGAGATATATCTATTCATCCTCTGTCCCCCTCTAGCTGCCCCATCAGCCTCCTGGGCTTTGGTATTTTTTTAACGTGCCATAAAATTTGCTGTCATTCACGTGTCATATCTTGTGGGGGCGATGTCGTTTGGTTGGAAGAATGGAGCTTGAAGTTCGGGTTCATTATATTGTTGGGGAGGAGGAACATGTGCGGCGTCTTATTTGTTTATGCTTGAGGATTTATGTAAAAGTAGATGTAAGGCATCTTTAATGAGCGCGTAGTGTGCCTTATTTGCATTGAAATTGCATGAAAAAAAAAGTTTACAAGTGTCAATGTTGAAGACTGTAGAGGACCGACCTTATGAGTGCCAAAGGGCAGTTTCAAAGTAATAAAAAAGAATTTAGGGCAGTTCTTGTTTTTTTTTTTTTTTTTTTTTGAAAGTAATGTAAACAAATGATGCTGACAAACATAATTGGATACTTTGTAAGGATTTGTAATGAAACTTATGAAATGTAGTATCCAGAGTAGGTGTTGCAAGTTTTATTTAAAATTAAAGTTGGAAAAATGAAGCATTCAATTCAATTCGGTAGTCTGTGTAAGTTGGGTTGTTTTGTAAATTACTATAGCTCTTATCCAAAAATTGGCAAATCGACTGCTTCTTTTGCGCCTAGTTGGATAATTATTCATATTCCGCCACTTTTCGCGGTCCAATTAGCGATCAGAAAGAACTACACGTAGTAGAATATTCCTGAACTACTCCCGCTTGTCATAAGAGGCGACTAAAGTAGATCGTACTGTCAAGTAGAAAGATTTGTTCTTTAGCCGTACCACACGAATGTGGAATGCTCTAACCAGCTCTATTTTTCCATCTGATAGTGATATTTAAAAAAATCAAGAGCAATGTAAACCTTTTAAATCCCCTCAGCCTTTCCAAACGCTCGCGCTGTGGCTTTGGCATATTAAAAGGTATCAACACCCAAAATGAGACTTAAGAAAGTAAAACATCTTTAAACTTTCCCAAAAAATGTGCCTGCGAATTCCTGGGTTCACTGGAGATCACAAGTGTCGTTAAAGAAAGAAGTGTCGTTAAAGAAGAAGCGTGAACCTTCTAGCATCTAGGTGAAGCAGTGATATGTGAGTTGTGGTCCCAGTCAGGGTCATAACTATAGTCGATTTAAAGAACAAGTGGCGAACAGAACTGATACAAAGTGGAAAAACATTCTTTAGTTCCTAACTATGACCTCCACACTCATCCACCTGACAAGAAAATTCTGCATTACAGCCCTGAGGGTGGGAGTCGCCGGAATCCCCGCAATTATCATTTTAATCGACTGCTTCAATTCTGTACTTTATACTTAAAACAAGTTTAAGTCATCATGAATTATTTGTTGTAATCAACGCCTTCTAACTGACACTTGTGTGGATAAGTTTCAATTTGAAACGCTAGGATTTGCCTGTATTGACGAGGCTTCTCCGGCGAATTTGTTCTAAATCCGAACAAAGGGATCTCGATGAAACGGTCTTCGTGAGATGCTTCCAGACGCGCAAATATTTACCAGCCTCCTAATAGCCCATCTACTTAGAGAAGTTCCACTAAACTCCCGCCGAAACTCCTTTTGGACGGAAAGCATGGTACCTAAGAAATCAATAAAAACCTAAACCTATAAAATAAAGTTATTACGCCTTGTTTTTGTAGCACCCGCGATTCGTGCACCAACTTGTAGTTGACGAAGAGCCCAACTAACAATATAACACGTTCAAGGTTCTAAACAAGCTATTTTCAGCCTGCTATAGAAACTGTAAAAAGGCCTATTACAAGTAATTTTAACACAAATATTAGGCAAGCTATTTAACTGCTATAAGACTTTCAATGTTGGATGTTGAAGCAGAAAATAGCTTTCCAATGAAATGTAATAAGCTTAGTTGAGGAAACCTTTTTGCAACGGCCAATTGCATTAATAACAGCTTCGTAAATGTTTATTTAAAGGACTTGTAAAGCGCTTATCGTGGAGAGCCTTTTAGCAGCAATTTTTTTTTTCTGTAAACTTCTTCAGAAAGCTTTAAACCAGCTATTTTGAAGCTTTATCTACAAGAGTTGTATAGAACTTCCCAAACTCACTTTTAAAGGGCCTATAGCAGATATTTTGTGTGTGTGGCTTTCTAAAGTTTGCATTAAATTAAATTGCCAATGGTGACCTATGTATCTGTGAGACCGGGTTTTAATGTTGTTCTTATGGAAGGTCAAATTAACGTCACCAATGGCGGGTTAATAACTTGAAAAAAATCTAAAAACATTGGTCCTTATACATCAAGGTAAATATTGTCAATTGAGAAAAATAAAATCAAATGTAAATTACTTAAAACCATATAAACTTCGCGTTACCTTTTGATTGTGGGCCATCCGGTCGCTTATAAAGATTTTTAAAAAAGTCGACAAGCTAATAATTATTTGTTTGTATACGAACTTTACATACGGAAGGCTTACTTACACAACCCTTATAACAGAGGTTATTTTTTAACTTTCAGTAAACAACTTCGAAAGGCCTTATACAAGCAATTTTGAACCTTTATCTATAAGTCTTGTATAGAACTTTGCAAATTCACTTTAAGAGGCTTTATAGAAGCTAAGCTTGAAATGTGTTGCTTGCAAAAGTTTGCCTTATATAAGTTATGTACAAACTATTACTTACCAAATTCCAAAATTGTATCTTGTACAAGCTGAATTGTTAGTTAACGGCCAGATCTTAACAGCTCGATAAGTTTTAAACTATCAAGTCCAGCTTTTAAATATGATAATTATGTATTCAATAATTCTCATTCTGCTTAATACAACTTCATAACTAGAATTCAAATGTCTCATCATTGCCTTCATTTATGTGTTTTGTACATAATTTTTAGTTTTACTACCGTTTTCGAGACAAATTTAATGACTTGCTTAGAAAATATTAGTTAAAGTCGAGCTTAAAAGTGAGTGAAGCCATCGAAGTTGGGGTCTAATTTGGTTTGTTATTCCCTCCCGTACAGCTTGCCACATTTTCGATTCTTTTGCCGTACATTGTCTTTCCACATCAGCTTTTAAAAACGCATCAATGCGTAACCCTTAGAGCTTTTAATTTTATTGTAACCACTCCAATTCTTTGCAAACAATTCCCAAACGTTCTAAGAAGGTGTCTTAGGGACAAAAGCCACTTACCAGATTTTCCTCAATTATTCCTGAATTCCCCCCCCCCCCCCCAAAAAAAAAATCAACATAAAACAACGTCTTCACACCCACGGACCCCCCTTCTCTTAGATATATAAGAGAAAGCATTTAATATATCCTTAATTAAAAAACGAAACCAAAACGTCACGTGCATCTTCCACAAGACTTATGAATATAAATCACTTCGAAAATGACTTTTTCGCAAACAATTCACGCACACTCGTCCTTATTGTTTGCTCCTAATGGCTTACCAAGCACATTAAAACCCATTAAAATACTTTTCTTTTGTTTGTATTCATTCGTTCAAAAAAAAACACACACACAAACAATAGACGCGTACAAGTAACACGTGTAGCTTCTACCAAATTCTCGCCTTCTTCTGACAATATCTTGTCATTTTACGCCCACTATACTCGCCTCATGTCATGCATATTTTAAGATCCTTTTGAAATCAGCAGCAACAACAACAATGCAAAAAAAAAGTTGCAAGGTGTCAAAACGGAAAAAGCGTCAATCATTCTCTTGTGCAAAATTATTCCTAATCCTTTGGCATTGAAAGAATATTCCCCCATCACGCACACTCGACAAGTGTGTGGTGGCCCTAAGTGTTTTATCATATCGCACAGTCGTCGTCGTCCTTCCCCAAAGGAATTGGTGGCTTTATCAAATATCCTTTTCACACTTTTGCTTTGTTCCAGTTTTAAGATAATGAAGGATGCTATGTGGAGTTGGAGTTGGAGCTGGAGATGTCCTCATTCAGTCATTAAAACATTAAATCTATATGCATGAGAGTGATGTGGTATAATTACTTCAATCGTATACTCTCTCCTTAACCCACAGGATACGTTCTGGATCGTCGTCCTGTGATGACAGAATTATTCGACAATGATATATAAAATTAATATTTGTGACTTTCCGTTGTGAAATCGGTGGTGGGGGTGGGTTTGGAATACCATGTTCGGTTCAAGAATTCATGGGATTTTCATTAGACTGGGGTACCCACTCGTTGAAGGTTCTTCTGGGGTATATCCTCTCATTCGGTTCACTTATTGCCCACACATTTGTTTTAATTTTCCCACTTTTATGACGGCTGGTGTTTTAGACATTAATGGTAGTGGTGGTGCTGCTGTGGTGTCCTCGGAGAAATTAAATTGAAATTTTCTACACTCCCAAGTGGGAGGACGAGTTAAGAGGTAAAACAGGAACAAGGACATTCCGAAAATGACAACACACATTTAAACATCTCTCTCTGTGATCTGGAACACCATCATATTCTATATAGATATAGCTTTTGTTTTGGCCTGAAGGCCAGGCAAGGAGATGATGATTGTCATCTGGGTTGACCAGTGTCCATAAAAGGACCAAAACATCATACCAATCTGCTGCTTTGAAGTTGTACTGAAATGTCAAATAGATTGTGTGTGGACACCTCTTGTGCATGCGGAAAGGACAGAAATGGTATTTTGTGACATTTGATGATAAACTGCGGATAAGGTATTAAGGACTCTTTTGAACTGGGATAGATAGGGCGGGCTGATGGGAATATTGTGTGTGTGTGTGTGTGTGTTAAGGCGATGATGGTGGTCTGAGCTGGTTGATTTCATAATTGGGTTTTGTGAGGTTTTAAGTGGACTTATAGTGGACAGATTTTCACTTGAGATTCGATTTAGGAGGAGAATTGTTTAGAAAGAAGGTATCAATTTGGTGTTTGTATGATGTGGAAGAATATCGATTCAGAGAAAAATTTAATTCACAATGGAGCAATTTTAGTACTCGGAATTGGAACATAACAAGGACCCGAGTTTTTGGAATGTCTCCTTTTGTTACATTTGAATTACCTTTATACAGACTTTAGAGAGAATTAATCACAAATACAATCTTAACTTGGATTGAATCTTACTCGAAAGGTCGTTCTTTAAAAGTGGTTTTTAGATCATCTCTATCCGATTCTTTTCATGCAACATACGGAGTCCCGCAGGGTAATCACCTTGGCCCATTAATTTTTTTCTCTACATCAACAATGCCGATATTTGTTCGTGGTTTAGTGGTTAATGTGTTGGACTACTAAGCCAAAGGGTCCGGTTTCGATTCCCCGTCAAAGCCAACTTTTTCCGAGGTACTGCCTCTTGCGAAATAACAAATCCTCCAAGTCTATATCATCTATACTCGTAAACTCCGCCTAGATAGTATCTTATAAATAGCGTTCAAGTATCTTTTTTTGATTGCCTTTCTTAATTTTCGCACCCACATGGATACTTCTATAAAAAAGCCAACTTAGCACTTGACTTTATTAAATTCATAGTCCATAGTCTGATCCTTACAATGATGAAATCTCAATACTCCACGTTAGTTTGACCCTTTCTTTTAAATACGATAGGTCAGGTCTGGCCTGCATATATCCTTTCAAAATCTGGGCTGCCGCATAGAATCTTTTCAACGTGGTTCTTTCGATTAAGCCTTCCTTTAGCTTCCTTGGAACGAACAGCAGGGCTATGAAAGTCGTCTAGTGCTTATGCAATCTCTTGCACTGAGACGTCGAATAGCTGATATCATCTTTATTCATCAGCTTCTAAGAGAATGTCAATATAGTCCCTTCTACAAAAAAAAATTCTTCTAAATTGATCCTTCTTCGTTCGTTAGTCATTCTTCCTTTTCTCTTCAAATTAAATTTTGAATGCATTGGTTTGGATCTAAAGTATGTACCTGTGTCCCGTATGCCTCAATCCATGATTTATCTGCGCTCTTTTGATTTTTACCTTAATAAAGTCAGCCTAGTACCTCACTTGGAAGAGCCTCCTACCCAGCTTAGTTCTTCCCAAACGGCTTCATAAAACGTCGGCAGGCCTGCAGGATTCTGATTTTTCCTTGTCTGAGGCCCACTAAATGCAGTTTTTGTTGCATTTGATTGATTCAGAGTTACTGAGTCTGCAACTTTTGGACGGACAGCACCATGCCCTTTTGGTTTGATTTCCTCGATACGTTGTGACATTGGAAATGGATTTTCTTTTTTCCAGATACGTCGATGGTTAATACATAGTGGAAGCGGTATGTTACAGTTCTAAGATATGATCACTGAGTACTGCATGGCAATCTATATAAAATATTTTAGTTTTGCTTAAGCAACGTAAGAACGGGTTTCCTAGTTTTTTCAACTTTGTTCAAATCCAAAACAAATCACATACAATTCATGAGAACTCTAAACAAAATCTTATTCAAATGGATTTCAATCAAAGTAAACTGCCTCCCCATAAATCCTCCAATTCAATTGGAATTGGAATCTCTGTTTGAAAAAAAAGAACTTAGGTACTCTTCAAGAACGCCAATTTCCAAATAAAAACGAGTTAATAAAATTAAAACCTTTTTTCCACATTATTGCTGCCCTGAAAGCTGAACCATCAGTGTCTCGGGAGTAATGTCAAGAAACACTTCAAATGAATATTCAAACTAAACGTTTGGCTTTCAAAAACCATATTATTGGCTTTGAGGCAGAGAGTTCCTTAATGTCTCTTGCATATACATTTATGTGTATATACTACACACACTACGGGTGTTCCTCGACATCATTCAATTTTCTTAAGTGGCTCTCTGCTTCTACTTGCTTTTATGTATAGTATATACTATATACAGCATACACGCCATTAGTACCGAAAGTGGAAGTATAATATGATTTTGCAAAAAGCCATCGTCTTCTTACTTCCACTTACTAAGAGGAAAATACAGGGTGGTTCTTAACTTATTTAGCTGAAAAAAAAAACGATTTTTCTAATAAATTAGTGACAAAACGCCGACGAAATGTTCGTTTTTGAACCTGGATGCTCCAAATATCGGTCGTGGAAATTTCTTACGTTTGTATTGTAAGTTTTTGTAAATTTTTAAAATGTAAAAAGACGCGTAGATGATATATACTTGATATATCAAGAAAATTTACATTTTTTTTATAACATTTGTAATTTCTGTGAAATCAAATTTTATTTTTTTAACATTTTTCATCATTTGATTGTTTTTGTTTACATACTTAAATATTAGAATTAAGTAAACAGGTTTAAGATAAATAGTAGGTAAGAAAATGTCAATAAAATTATGTTCTACATTCTTCTTCATTTTATCGTGTAGAGGTAAATTTTGCAAATAACACAAGATGTAGTTCACATAACTTGAATCAAGTTTTTTACATATTTTTACACCAATTATCATTTTTTTATGTTTTTTTATTTTACTTTCAATGGTTCTCTATAAAAATGAATGTGGACGTGGTTATTTTATGTACGTATGGTCCCAATCGAGTACAAAACGGCTTGACAGATTTTGTTGAAATTTCCAGACATTCGTTAGCCCTGCTGTTGATTCTGTATAGATGGCGCTAGGGTGGAGATATTAGCTGTACTTTTTCGTATATTTTATTTTCATATCAACAATTTTAAATTAAAATGGCTTGACTGATTTTGAAGACATTTTTTGTATATGTGCTAAAATGGAAATGTATTTTATCGGTACTCGATCGGTTATAATCTACATAATATAAAAATCGATGTGTGTTTTTTCCCTTGGAGTCAAAAACGGCATGAACGATTTTGATGACATTTTTTATTTGAAAGGGTCATGTATGCCATTATGTATGCTGTATGGATATGACATCGTTCAAATGCCCGCCTTGGATTGCTATATATACGGCAAAATTGCTTGTTAACACATTAATTCATCTAAAAATGCGCCTCGTCGGTAAACGTGATTTTTTAGCCAACATTTCAGGTCCTCTTTCAAATGGTCCAGAATGGTCATGAACTTTGAGCCCCTGGGTAATTTGGATCTTGTATAAAGGTGTAGGCCTAAGTCCCGACGCAAAATTCGCCGAATTGAAGTCTGCGAAAGGCCGAGTTCTTGTGCCTGCAAGGCGAGGAATCGACTGCCTCGGGTTCTGAACATGAAGAGAAAAAAAAATACAAAATAGGCGGAGTTTTGTTAAAGTATAAAGTAGATGTAGATATTGGGGTGTATGTGTGTGGATTTAACGAGAGGTTTTGTAGGTGTGAAATTAACGGTGTTGGTGTTGCTGCCATCAATGTTTTGTTATGACGTTATCACGTAAAATTATCGTCCGTAAACCGACGGTACAGACAACCAACTCTTTTTTTTTTAGAGGTATAGAACTTTGAAATTGAATAAAACAAAGATGATTTTTTTTAAATTGACATGAAATTTATTTTATTCAAAAGAAAATCTTCTGGCATTATAATTTAAATATGATTTCTGGCATATGACCGCCACGGCTGGCTCGGACGTAGTCTAATCTGGAGGTCCAATTTTCGATGATTTTTTTCAACATTTGTGGCCGTATATCGGCCATAACGCGGCGAATGTTGTCTTCCAAGTAGTCAATCGTTTCGTTCTTATCGGAGTAGACTAGCGACTTCACATATCTCCACAGAAAATAGTCAAGCGGCGTTAAATTGGGCCCTTAACGTGAAACTATGCGGTTACCAAACGTTTCTTTCAATAAATCAATTGTGGCACGAGCTGTGTGACATGTTGCGTCAACTTGTTGTTGAAACCAAAGCCCCTG
Source organism: Platycheirus rosarum (assembly GCA_963971375.1). NCBI lineage: Eukaryota > Metazoa > Arthropoda > Insecta > Diptera > Syrphidae > Platycheirus > Platycheirus rosarum. Next base: position 113,260,934 of record OZ020510.1, on the reverse strand, counting down.
CACATCATGATTGCTCAATTGATGAACGAAAAAGTCAGTAATCATGGCTCTATAGCGGTCACCATTGACTGTAACCTTCTGGCCAGCATCGTTCTTAAAGAAGTACGCACCAATTATCCCACCAACCCATAAAGCACACCAAACAGTCAGTTTTTGTGGATGTAACGATGTCTCAGCATACACTTGAGGATGATCATCACTCCAAATACGGCAGTTTTGTTTATTGACGTATCTATGCAACCAAAAGTGAGCTTCATCCCTAGACAAAATTCGCTTATGAAAATTGGGATCAACGGCAATCTTGTTTTGGGCCCATTCACCGAATCTACGCCTTGCTAGGTGATCCTGTGGCTTACACGAGTTGGATTTTGTAAGCACGCAAACCAAGATCTTTCCGCAGAATCTTCCATAAAGTGGATTAACACATATCCAATTCCTGTGCACGATGGCGGATGGACTGATTCGGATCTTCCTCTACGCTACGCTGTACGCTCTACAGCAGCAATGACTTCTTCTGTAACGCACTGTACGACGTCTCTGTGGATGCGTATTATCATTTAGAGTAAACGTGGTGTGAAAACGTTCCACAGTTAATCGAATTAATTGCTCTGATAGACGATTATGTTGACCGTAAAATGGACGTAGGTAGTGCGCGATACGTATTTCGAACAGAACCATCATTTTCAAAATTGAAAGGGTTGTTCAGGCGTCATGTTTAAATCCCAAACCAAACTAAAAATAAATTACTTGACAGCTGACAAAATGGTCGCCAGTTAAAATAGTGTTGCCAACTTAAAGTTCTATACCTCTAAAAAAAAACACCCTTTAGTTAACAACAAATATGGAAGATGACACCAAAACAACATAACCGCCACAGACCGCCTTAAAAATACCCGCGTCAATTGAAAAACCCTTTCATTTTTTTTGTATTCTATAAGAGCAATGCTTACATTTGAGCATGTGCTTACTTTAATTTGGGCCATCTGGTAGGATATTTTCAAAAAAAAAAAGGATAGTCTTAATTGAAGAACAAATTTACACCAGAAAAGACCGTTATCAGTCACTTTTGCGGTCGAATTTTGGAAGAATTGTTCGAAAATACTGCTTAGACACATCATACATTCCCTTATCTTATAGGAGCTTGGATTTACGGATTTTACACAATGAAAGCAATATGAGAGACCTTCTTTTGGTATATTTTATGCCTGGATTTCTTTAGTAGTCGATGCTATCGATAACTTTGTTTAGTTGTACAAAAAGAGAAGCGATAAATTCGACGACAAAAGAAATTTCCTTCAGAAAGAGCAATTTACCGATTGCCCGTCAGCTAAATGAAGATTAAAGCTTTAGCAAAGTTACAAGTGTTGCAGAAGAAATAGAATCTGAAAGCTTCACCAAAGCTTAAGGAAAATATTTCCATCCATCTTCTTAAAAAAGTTTTTCAGACGGTCATCTGTTCATCATCATCTGCCAATCACATCTTCGTTACGGAAAATTCATAAATAACAAAACTTTAAAAGTGTGATATCACTTCCGGCAGAATTTTTTGAAAGCTCTCTCTGTCATATCAGGCGAGCTTTCATGGACTCAAAGCATTCAACCATTACAAAATGTTATTCGCTACGATTTTTAAATGGTACAAAAATAGGCATCGTGATCAAGTCAAAGTAAATACATTGTTTCCAATACTTGTAGTTAACGCAATTCAATTAGACAGTTCTTTATCAAGTTTTGTAATAAAGAACAGGGTGGGACAAAAGTTGAATTATCCGATGTTTCTTGTTTTGGATTATAGCGTTTCATGGCTAATTGACGTGTGTTCTGCAGCTGTTTACATCACAAATGTCAAAACGGAATTGACATTTGCCGCCATTTGCAAAATTTATCGCGTCTTCCAATACGGAGATTAGTTTTACCCTAGCTGGTGCATTCTGGGCCAATATCCCTTAAACTTTGCACCACATTTAAAGACAAAACAATGATTAAAATAAGTGGCCGGAGTTAAAACTGCCAACTCCCCCCCCCCCCTTCCATTCACCCGCTAGTCAGCACTTTAAGTTCCAACCCTGCATTCAACTGCGATTACTTCCATACTTAGTAGAATATGGATGATTCTGAGTATCCCTGCTATAAAACCAAAAACCAATTTCAATTACTTTTAATGGCATACAGCAGCATTAGAAGCGCAAAATTGTTTTCGTACCCAAGTCTAGGAAAACTTTGCAACTCAATATGCTTTAATGAAATGTTCTGAGCTGAGGAGAAAATCATGATGATTCTATATGTATATTATGTTCCTGTGGGTGGTCTTGAGAAGGAATGAGCATCGCAAACGGGTTGTAAGTATTTTATACCAAAGTGCTGTACACTTTGAGTTAGCAATTAAAAGTAGAGAAGCGTTTTTTCACAAGGACAAAACAGTCTAATAGAAAAAAATCAAAAAAAAACTGCACAACTTTTTCATGTCTCAAGAGGACGTTTTTGTTAAGTTGAACGCAGCGCGGTGTCGACTCTTAATACATTATGTTTTCAAAGTGATGTTAAACTATGTTTTCTAAGGAACACCGTTTTTGCATGCAACCTGATTAAAAAGAGGAAGAAACATTCATCGTGTTTAACACATTAAGCAACTGGCAATTCTTGGATGAAGAAATGGCACGCAGCACAGCGCCTTATTATGGTAAGAGTACCACTTTAGAAAAGGTGCTGCTTTCGGGGAAAAGGTGGCAATTATTATGCGGAATTGGTATGGCGGATGTGTTGAAAGGATGTAGCGGAAGTCTTGAGGTGATTATATAAGGTTTCCTCCTAACTACGTCACTGTCGTTATGCCGGCTGCCATCAAACAAGTGTTATGGGTAATAGTCTCTCTAACTTTGTTTTCCCGAAAGAAAAGGTGTGAATTTATCTAATGAGATTGGTCTTTATCTACTCTGGAACAGAAGCAGAATTAAAATTGAGACAATAATTGAAACCTATTATCATTTTGGAATTGAAATGGCGGTAGCGTGACAATAATTGTCGAAGGCCAATGTTGGAATTTTAAGCATTTTGATGGTGACAGTCAACTTGGCTTTGGAAAGTGAGGATGAAATTGTTCTTTAAGGAGGTCCTTTTATACGATGTGTTGAAAGTGAAACTTTATTTAATTAAAATGGAAATATTTGAGCATATTTCAAAGTCATTTTTGAAAATTTCATTCTTCCGGGCCTCGAGTTCTTGGACAAGATAGCTATGTGGCGGCGGGTTAAAATAATTTACTAAAATGTAGTTTTCATATCAACAATTTCAAATATAAAGTTGGACCCGATAGGTGGAACTGTAGTCGGGATCCAGAACGGTAATAATCTAGAAATATAAAATTCGTTTTTACTTGCGATTATAGGTACTATAATGCAAGTTATGCATTCGTGCAGATTAAAAAATTTGAGAAAACAATGAAACATGACATTACGATGATAGAGAAACATATTTTAGTTACTGGCAAAATTCTTTCTGTCTGTCTGTCTGTGCGGATGGCTATTGAACTACAGGCCAAACGGTTGAACTAATCGTCTTCAAATTTAAAACTTAAGGTTATTTTGAGATTCTACAGAGGACTTTTTTACTTTTTTTAGTTCAAATAACCGTTAATTAAAAGCTTATTTTTCTCTAAAACGGCTCCAAGAGTTTTTTATATTTATATTATATTTTTTTATACCACACCTGCAAAAGTGCAGGTATGTACTGGTGAAAAAAAGTGTAATTAAGTGGGCTAAAAATGGTACCCCCATAGGAGTTCAACCTTCGCGAGAACTGCCTAACCGATTACAATCAAATTTGATATTCAGGAAGATGTAGATAGCCAAAGTAATTCGACATAAACATATTTTGGAATAAATTTTTTTTTGTATTTTTTTATAATTTTTTTTAATTTTTTTTTTTTTTTTTTGAAAAATCGATATTTTGAAAATGGGTTGGAGAATTTTTTTCTTAATTTTGTTTTTAAATGTAAATAATTTTAGTATTTAAGTTTGCATTCTTGAATTATTTTTTTTTAAATTTTTAAAAAAAAGTTGTTAAATGTAAACCGTTTTATTTAAAAATCGTTCCTACGATTTCGAAAAAATGCACATTTCTTGACGAAATGAAATGGCGTTTAAATTTTTCCGCTAAAAACTATTTTTCTTGCTTTTTTAAACAATCAAAAGTCAGAAAATCGAAAAATTGGTTTTGACATTGAATTATAATAATAAGGCTAAAAAAAGAATATTTGTACTTGACGGTACTTCAGAAGCTTGGCTCATGGATGCAACGATGGTCGTTCCTAGTGGAGCGAGTATCGTGGGAAAAACATTTCAGAGGAGGAAATCTGATTAAAAATACAGGAATGCAACTGTGATTAAAAAAATGGAAATAATGATAAGCGAAAGACATTTCTACGATGATCCAAAGAAACAAATGTTTCCGAAATTTATTTAACATCCAACCTATCAGTCTTTAGGCTTTTTTCTGAATTCTAGCTATGAAAGCTATTGATGTTTTTTTCTACTTCAGGCCAGATATTAGAAACGTACATATGTTTGCTTTTTAAATTGCTGTCAGATCAGAAGATGCATAGTCTAAGCTCTAAGTAAACTAATTAATTAATTTAATTTTTAGTAAAATCTAATATTTGAATGTTGCAAAAGAGATGGTTAGTAACGCACATACCAAGAATCAAAAGTCTTTCAGTCTTCTTGATATGGAAGTACCATTGATAATAGGAGATGGTTCGTTTTATCTAAAAAAAAAACAGCTTTGGGTCTTAGAAGCATTGAATTCCACATGTTTTTTGAAATCTCAGATAATAATCCTTCTAATGTCGGAATTTAATGAAATTGTCATTCTCTCCCGTTGTTGTTCAACAATCAACACTCAAAGGAGAAGGAAATTAAATTTGAAATAAGAATGAAAACCTGATGCTACTGTCATGTCTTCAGAACAACCATTTAGTTAATTAGCTGTTTCAGACAAGAGATCATTATTGCAAATGAGAAACAAATTCGGAGACAGTACGGAGCCTTGAGGCATGCTAGCATTCATTTTTTAAACTTCAGGTTTGAAAGCATCCAAAACAAGTGCCAGATCAGAAAGGTAGTTTTTCAAATCCACTGAAACACTAATTCATCGATACCAAAAGAACGCAATTTAGATAAAAGAGCTTGGTTGCAAACTCTATCGAAAGCTTCAGAAGTGTTGAGCGGATAACTTTTTACTTTTATGATTCATTCTATTTTTCGGTTAGTTATGCCATCCGATCAACATTAGACCTATTTCGATGAAATCCGTACTGACCGTCGTTGAGAAGCTTAGGTTCTTCAAGATACTTTATTTATTTAAGCAGACGATTGATGAGTACTTCCATGACATCAAAAAGAAGGTAGGCTGTGGCAATTGATGCGCAAACAGATTTTAAATATAATGAAAATTCGTCTTTTTTGGGGTATTTGATGAAAAATGCTTTTATTTATCCACTTGGAAAACGTCCTGAAGAATAAGATAGATTTTTATCTAATGTTTGTGAGTGTAAGGTTCCTTTTTATTTTGATAAAGGGTTGCTATAGACTGTTGAATACAAATTGTCAGTACCAGGTAAGATAGGATGTTTGCCTCTCAGACTGGTTGCATTGGCTTATATATTTCTTTTTCAAGTAAAAGCTCTTACAAGGGTTTCCGTACTTATCATTATAAATCGTCGCAAATATATAATATATTTCTAATTAATATACATACATTACAGTACTATTAATTTAAAAAAAAAATTATTTAATTTTTTTTATTAAAAACATTAGCATTTCACAGTTTAAACAGAATTTAAACCAATTTAAACCAATTTCAGTTGAAAATATTTTTTAACACTGCATATTTTTATATTTTTTAATCACAATACCACTTTGCTCTTATTAAAACAAAATATGACATCAAAACACAATTAATATGACAAAATAATGTACTTCTAGAAAATAACTTCTTTCTACTAAAATACCAAGGCCCAAAAACAATACAATACGATTTTCTAACTATAAATTCTAACAAATAAACAAATACGACAACACCTACCCTCTCACAATACTAAAGTTGTTCTCAAAAGCTTCAAAACCGAAAGCTCTATGATAAAAACCAATGAAAAAGCTATATACATAGTACTTTGTTCAATTGGTAAAGGTAACTCCGTTGATGAAATATTTTTTTTTTTTTTTTGTTATATATTTACACAGCGAGGGTGATAATAGCTTTGTATATACACTGCATATAGTACTATCATGTAGCATCATTTTTTAGTTCTGAATCAAGTCGCAATGAGGCGTGCTGAAAGAATAAGTACAGACAACAAAAGTTTATTAAATACTGGTAAAATATAGGTAAAGGTTCTCGTCTCCACTATTTAGAGTTAGTTCTGAATCAACCAGGAAGATGGCCAGATTAAAAATGACCACCATCAGAGTACTATAGAAAATGTATATACAATGGTAATAGTGAGTAAACGATCAATATTCCATCATCCATCAACCTTAATGGAGTTCGGTCATGGTACAGTGTACGATTTTTGTTCAGAGAGATAAAAACTATTCATGCATGTTAGTCAGTGGCTTTCTATCTTTTTCAATAAAAGTTTTCTTAATTCACAGACGCCACAGTGTTGAAAAAATCTCGCCCATTAACTCTGTACTGACATTTTCTATTGAACAGACTATAGTATAAAACAAAATTAAAGTAAGAAAATCAGAAGAATTGAACGTGTCTCAAAACGATATTTACTTCACATCTTCCGAATCGCCTAGCTAAGAAGACCTGGTTCTGATCAAAACCAGACATTTTTGCACCATAACACAATTCTTGAAATGAAGAATGCTTTAGGATGGATGCAACAACAAGGGAGCTTCAAACGTAAAAAAAATTTAATTGTTGGCACTAGTGTAATATTTTTGCCGATTGCAAACGTATTCTGAGCACCAGGCGAACATCAGATGTATGTATGTGTGTATGTTTGTATGTCCTAAACCGCCTAACAGATTTTAATGAAATTTATAGCGTAAATATAGTTTTGTACAGTGATCGTACCTGTGAATGTTTGGTCCCGCTAGCATTATTTTCGCTTTTCACATTAAAACAAGCCCCGGATACCGCTAGTTAAATATAAAACTGGTGCGGATTGGCGCTTGGTTGTTGATACAATTGTATTTTAGTACTTAGTACTAGAATTTAGTACTAATATATTTTTGGACTATATTTAGTACTAGCTTTAGTACTTAGTAGTAGATTTAATACGTGATAAAGTGGGATTGTATTATATGGTGTGAGTTAACGGGCTGTAAGTTGGTGTCATCATCATGTTTTCTTATGACTTTATCACGTAAAATTATCGTCCGTAAACCGACTTTACAAACAATCAACTTTTTTTTAAACAAACTGTATTATCCGTAGTGCCCCGTGGCTTAGTGGTTATGTGTTGGAATGACAAGCGAATGAGCCTGGGTTCGAAACCCGCTCAGGGACCTGTCTGTAGGTCCCTTCCATTCTTGCAGATTAACAACACATACACAAGAATGGTTGAGAGTATAACTCATTAGGCCTTGGCTCCTTAAGGAGCTGTCGCGCCATTAAATTTATTTATTTATTTATTTTATTTAAACTGTATTATCCCTGATTTCCAATTTCAAGATATTTTAACAAAACACTTAAATTAATTCTGTCTGACAAACAAAAACAACCAATTCATTAAACTCTTGTTGTGAAAATGAAAATCATTCTATAATTCATATAAATTTCCACACAAATAGCCTAATTTTTAAAAAGTTATTTTCATCATATTTATAACCTTGAAACATAAATCACATTGGAATGTCTCCACCAAGCCAACAAATCTATTTACGTTCGCATCTCAAAAACATCCTCCATCACATCCTGATCTCATTAAAAATTCAAAACGAATTCCCCAAGCCACATGAAGCTAAGAAAAAACGAATCAGTTCTTCAGGTCACAACATACCAAGAGCCTCATAATCTTTTCTAATTAAAATTAAAAAATCCCATCCTCAGGAAGGTCATGTTTAGAAATTAAGAAAAAATTCCAAAAGACAAGGCTAAATATAAAGAAAAGCATCCACCCGAAACAGTAACTAAAAACTAAGTCCCCAATTCCATGGAATAAAGAATTTTTGAAATTAGGAAGTGTGCCACTCTTCTTTAAATTAATAACAAACTTGCCGTCATTACGAACTGGCATATTAACCCCGAGCTTTAGGAGATGATCTGGAAGTTTCTTCTCATAAATATCCATTCACCTTTTTGGCATTTGTTTTTTAGGGGGGAAGACATGAGAATTTACAAACAAGTGACATTTTTTCCTCATTCTCGTCACTGGGTGTGTTGCACAGAGGAGATTCCCTGCCTTTTCTGTAACAAGGGTAATTCTTATCCTCCCCTATCCTGGATCCGGCTATAGTGGGGCAAAGTGCGTGCTTAACATTTGTAAACATCCAGAGTGTGTCATTTTATTTTCCTTTTTTCTTCATTAAGCCCGGCCGCCCCAAACTTGTATGCGGCAGCATAAAACCCATCTTTAACCGGTGACAGCCCGAGGGGTGGCTGTAGTTGTTGCATACCATCACATAAACTAATACAGACAACACAACGAAATCATATAATCTTCCCAAAATGAATTTTAGCATTTTACTCGCGTTTTTCGTCCTTTTTTCTGGAATCCCTATGTTATGGCCTTGTACACCAACCATCATCAAACAAAGTTACTACAGGTGGTAGTTGAATAAGGATATAAGAGTAATACCACCCAAGATGAGAATAAATTGGGGAGTTATAGGTAGATAAGACGACTTGATTACTTTGACATCATCATCATTACAAAGAATGTCGCTTTGAATATAAAATTCAAGCCATAAAATATCTCGGGAACTTCCTTTTCTTTGGGGGGGGGGGAACTGAGAGAGTGCCTTGGTGTCCTTATGATTCGTCTTGGTATGGTGGAGTGGTAAAGTTTTGCTTTGGTTTATTTTGTTATTTTTATTTTTTTATGGGAAATGGTCCTGATGGTTTTTGTTATCCCCGGGAGACTTTGTGTTCTGTTAATGTAATTTCGTGTTTTCTGTATTATGTGGGAGGATGACGGGAATTAAGGTGACAACTTTCGAATATTTGTTTATGAATTTATTTTAATTTTTTTCTGAATGTCGGTGGTAAGTTGACACTCTTTTCGGAAAGGTGGTCTTGTATTGAATTAATGAAAATGATTTTTTTTAAGATTTCCTGATTATTTATTTCATGCCATTTCGACGTAGTTTTTGTGCTATTCGAACTTATTTAAAATCCAGGACTTAGGTATCGAATCGATCCTTATGACTTTTTCAATTTAGAAAAAATCTATAATTGGTTTTCAGGGTCCGAAACGTTTTTAAAACAAGAAAATATTGTGAAATTACCTTTTTAATTTTGTTTACGAAACCAAAATTTTTTGAATTCTTATGATTTATCTATCGATTTCATGAATTAAGATGTAAATTTGAGTAATTAAAACGTTTCTAATCAAAATTTCAAGAAATGAGTCTCATTGCTAATTGATATACGTACAGGTTTTTTTTATATAAGGTCATTACTTTTGCGCCACAAGTAATGACGTTATTTAAAAAAAAACCTGTAACTTTTGCAAATGGTGGCAGATTTTAATTATGCTTTGACGTTTGTAAAATAAACAGATGCAGAACACAGCTCTATAAGTCATGGAACGCTATACCCTTTAAGAACGCGGAATAATTGTTTCCAATTTCTTGCAAATAATTCGTCTGTAATATTGGCGCCACGTAGATTTCGTTGTAGATTTTCCGGCTGTCTGGCAACAGGACAAACATTACGGCGTTTAGCTAAGTCGCCTTGCAGAGACCGGGACAACACCCTTTATTGCCAGGGATGGCCAGCCCCGTAGCAGCCGTTCTGTTAAGAATATCGCTGCTGTTGCCGAAAAGATGTTGAGGACGTGACCGGAATATCGACCGGACGTAAATAGATTAGTCGACGAATTTTTGTCAAAGACCTGAAAATGCTCCCTTAAAAATTGTCATTAGCTCTTGACCGCCGAACACGTGTAACCTACACTCAAACCATTCTGAATGTCGACTAAAAAGAGGATCATCATCAGCGACGAGGCCTATTTGCATTTCTCCAGTTACGTGAATAAGAAAAAATTATCGTTTCTGGGTTATCTGCTTATGACCCACGAAGAGTCATTACTCCAGCTCGAAGTTACTGCATGGTGCGATTATAGGTACTACTAGCTTACCCACCCGGCGTTGCTCGGCTATACCATACATTTTCGAAAAAAGCGACCCCGACGTGGCGCCACTTAGTGATCAAAATAGTAACTAATTCTTCTAAAATTAGCTATCTGCTTGTGAATCGACCTCATCGGCACCAACATGTAATTAAAATAGCCTTAGTTATTCCTTACAACGTCAACTATCTGCTCTTAAAAGTCCCGTCAAAATCGGGGCATAAATATGAATTTTCGAAAAAAAAAACGACTCCAGCGCCATCTAGGGTTGTTAAGTTAAATAGCCATACTTACTCCTTATAATATCAGCTACCAGCCTCACATTTTCGAAAAATGCGCCACTTAGTAATCAAACTAGTTTTTGAAATTTTATTTTTATGGCTAAAAACAGCTGTACCTGCCATATAACGGTTATGAAAAAGCTTATTTTTATCGAAAACGGCTTCAACGATTGTGACGAAAATGTTTGAGTGTATTTTGGTAGAAATTGGCTATAATTTTATGAAATTTGATCTTAATTTTAATTTTGGTGGTTAGCCCCATTTATTAGCTTAATACAAGCTTAACTTAAACTTAACTAATTTAACTACTTTAGGAGTAGGAAAAATGATGTAAGAGTCGGGCTTTCAGAGAAGGGCTTGAAAGGTTGAAATCGAAAAGAAGAGAGATCGAATTGATTTTACTCAACATGCGGGTTAAAGGTTCATTAAGACCATAGGAAATACGATGGGGAGGAAGGTAAAAAAAAGCGATGATTTTAAGTTGCGTGGGTTAGTGTTGAACAATATATGAGATCAAAAAGAGGGGACAGTGAGTGGCACCTGTAAGAAGCCTATGCATGAAAATGATGTCAAACACATTCCTTCGGTCTTCAAGGGGGTGTAGATTTATAACATTGAGTCGGTCAAGGTAGGTTGCCAGAGATTAGAAGTTTTTAGGATCATGAGGACGAACTTAGGGAATGTAAAGGGATTTGGTTACAAATGGGTTCCGATACTCTTTGGACCGCCTTTTGAACCAAGGGTGGAATTAGCTCTTGATATGATATGAGAGCGAAATTTAATTCGCAGTCACAGAGGACGTCTAAATCGCGGATAAGCAGTACGCGGTTAATTTGAAGGTTCTGAAGATGATAAGATCTGAGGGCAGGCTTTTTTCTTTTTCGAGAAAACGTAATAAGCTCGCATTTGGCAATGTTAGTTAAGTTCAAGAAAATTCTTATTGCACCATATATGTATACCGCAAATTTCTCGGACTTTCTCGGTAACGGCTGCTTGTATTTCTATAAAATTTTACATTTGAGAAGATCCAAGTAGCCAAATTAATTCTGCATATCAACATTTTAAATAACTTTTTTTCTAATTATAATTAATTTTTAAAAAATTATTTTTGAAACTTCAATATTTTTGAAACTAATCAAAAAAAAAATATTTTAATTTTATTATCAGATGTATAAGCCCTAAAAAACTGCATACCAAAATTAAATAAAAAATAAGAACATGATTTTATCAAAATCGGTCCTAAAATTTTCGAAATACTTTTTTCATAAATTCGTTATTATATAAAACATGTGATGGTGTATTCAATTTTAATTGAAAACCGTTAAATGTTTTGATTTTGAAACTTTTTACTTCTGTCAAAGATCAAGCCTTCCAATGTGAGTAGACAGGCACATAACAGCAAGTACGTGCGACCCAGTCGTAGCCATTTTTTTTGTTCGAAAATGCTTCGGAAAATGCTTACTGCGAACGGCGAGCGCTACAGAACCATGATCAACAAGACTAGAGGACTAGAGGATGGGTCGACAGTGTATAAAATCGACCCATTTGCTACAGACAGATTATCACATCGTTCCCTAGGAGCGGAGCCTTTCTAAATCTATGACCATTGTATATACATTCTATAGTACTCACATTATTGTCATTTGACATCAGGCCATCTTCACGGCTAATCACTAACTAACTCTTAATAGTGGAGACGATAACCTTTGACGACATGTATTACACTTATGTATTTTTTCTTATTCTATATTCACACCAATTGGCGATTTCAGCGCCACTCATTGCGGACTGTGCAGCAATTAAAAAATGCTGCTTCATAAGAGTACTATATAGAATGTATATACAATGCTATGTCCGTTATAGACTGTGAATCAACAGACAAGAAACTGTTTACGAATGGTTGAGTACGACATTTACCGCTGTAGGAGAACTCCGTTCGAACGATATTTCGCCTCCAAATGGGAGGAACCTATCGAACGTAGAGAGCGAGGATACCTGATTCAGATGGATGTAATAAAAAAAAAAACTATAGACAAGACAATCCCACTACATAAAAAACAAAACGCTTCAACCAATATTCTGAAGAAAGCATTTACTTACTTGAAATCCCAGAATTATGTAAAAAATAACACCAGGACACTTCAAGTCCTAAAGAAAATTGTCCGACAGGAATTCGAGAACATATCGCGGTTCTACAACAAGTGATGGGAACTACCACAAAACGAGACAGTATGGGCATCAATTCTAATGGCGGCGGCCACATGGCTGATATTATTTTGATGGATAGCTAGGTCGAACCAAAATGTTGCAAAACAATATCCAGTCATTACTTTTGATCCCATCTTGTATATAGAGCAGAAAATCCTTGAACCTGCTATAAAAAGGCATGTATCATGGCTTTCATGGACGGGACTTCCACAATACACTTAACATATGTTTCAGTTAAAAAACAAATTGAATTTTAGAATTTTTATTTCCCAAAGTACCTTGAAATCAACCATATTTGTTTCTTGGCTCAGAGAGCACAATCTCATATGCATGACTTTAGTGGGTTACTCTTTCACCGCAATACACTTCCTATCAACCCCTCCATTTCAAAATTACAATTATTACTTGCTTTTTATAAACAAAAACTTCTTTGCTCCAACTAATCTCCAAAGTCAAAAAACAAAGTCACGTTTCGTTGCAATCAATGTTGCACTGTAATTTATGGTATAAAATTGGAAGCAAAGCATGGAACGCACGTATGTATGCTCCGTTCGGTCTCCTCAAGGACTCTTAATCCAAATTGTATTTCACTCTGTGTTAAGAATGAACTACACAGGAAACAGCATACCGCTACCACCATGTTTGCTCCAAAGTGTGTAACTTTAGGTTGGTGAAGAAGGCGGTGGCGAAACGAAATAACCTACTTGAATAGTTCAAGCACGAACTCACTTTCCGAAAAGGGGCTGGGACGGTGCAAACTTCTGCATAACATATCTGCACTCATGCAGTCCAGGTCATAATGGCCAATTAATTTCAAATCCAGAATTCTGTACATGGTACGGGGGGAGAAGAGTATGTATTTATTATATTCTATAACAAAGTTCCGAAAAGAGTATAGAATTTTGATGAGATAGCTCAAGCCAATAGCTCTAACTAGTTCAGGGAAATGATCTAATTCAAACAACACATGCTCGATGTGCTTAAGCATCGAATTCCAGAAACATGATATTATGTTGCAAGAATCCGTCATCAGCGTGTAGTGTATCCGGCTGGTGATGTGTGCTAAAGAAGACCCAAAAGGTGACATTGCATGTACTTGTATATTGTTATATAAAGACTATGGGACCCCAATGATAAGCAACTAACGGTGCATGTGTAGAGATTCTTTGCACGCTGTGGTGCATGTTGTATGCAGATGGAGCAGATGTGTCTCATGCATGCATCACTTGTATTTGCATATCCATTGCTTTGAGGTGGCAAAGAATGTAAAGATGGTTGCCAGATGTGGTGATTTTGTATTTTTTTATTTATTTTTTTTTTTGCATATTTTGAACATTATTTAAAAAAATAAATCACTGGCTACATAATCCTCTTCAACCAGACAAATTTTTAAAAGAAAAAAATCGCAGTAGGGTTCTCCGGAGTTAAAGTTTAAATATAAACAACAGTTATTTGTGAATTTCCAAAATGTTCACACCTGTAAGACTTTCATCCGCTGCTTCCAGTCCAGTTGCTTTAACTTTAATCAGCTCTTCTTCTGTAAATAGCTTTTCCTCGCAAGGACGGCGTTTTCGACGCTTTGTTGAAAGAGCTTCTTTTTTGTCTGAAACTTGGTTTATTTGGAAGAAGTTTAAGATGCTCCCTCATATACACCGCCAAGGAAGCAATTCGGCCCGATTTTTTTATTTGTTTAGAGAGACTCACCTTAATTTTGTACGACCGAAAACCCATCGTTGGCAACCATGTAATCCGAAAGTATTCGTTATTCAGCCAAAATCTGCTGCTAATGCCATCCATGTGGCGCGTGTGGACTTTCTTCTTTTGTTATGAAATTTAAGCCCGTTGAAGTTTTACCATATCTCCGCCCGATGGCGTGGATGACGGTAGCTATATAGAGTGTTGAATTATTAGGGCTTCATTGTTGTGCTGTGCCTACCAGCCGGGGCCAGGGAGGTTTCATGGACTACTGAATTCGCGTTGTAGTTTTACAACTTTACTTTAATTCATTTTTTATTTATCATTTCTCTTCTTTTGAATTCGAATTTAAAATGAATTCGTGTGCAATGTAATGTGATGTATTACATCGCAGATATACATTTTAACATCGACCTCTTCACGCCATCACAGAAGATTTTCCCATATCAGATGTTAATGTTGGGTTTCTGGGATTTAAAAAAAAAATAATAATGGATGTTGTACATACATCAACACATTTTTGCTGTTCTTTCCGGAACACTGAATAATTGAAAAGAATTTGTTTTAATATTTATTTTGTATTTTAATAGGTCCTACTAGCTGGTCCTACTGGCTGAACTGATGATGATAATGTAATGCAATTTAATTTTTGTTTGGGCCAAAAACCACAAAAGATTAATAAATTACCAATCGTAATGTTTAAAACAGTTTTATTTAAATTAATATGTATTTTTTTTATTTAAATGAGAAAATAAGAATAATGAGTGGAGTCGTAATTTAAAAGAATTATTCACGCCTTAAGTGTTGGCGAAATTGTGAAAACATGGGCAATGGGCATTGGGCATTCATGTCGAAGGAAAGGCAGTGTTTTTTTTTTAATTGTATGAGGACTTGTAATGGTGTTGTAAGTTTCACTATAGCAATGAATTCAAATGGAAAATATATTATTTTATTATTTAATGCGAGGAGGGTATTTTAAAATGTCAGATTTATTAAACGTGGATAAATAAACGACTAATGTCTTAGATGCAGGCAGAAAAGTTATCATTTGTAGGTTATATGAGCTTACATAAGCACATTATTTAAAACCTAACGCTTATTATGTTAATTCCAAACTTAAAAATATCACATTGGAAGAAGTTAAATTAAATTTAATAATGGACGTTTTTGGAGCAGGAAATAGTTGCCATCAAAATGATGCCCAAACTGCCGCTTGGTATGAAGTTTTTGATCTTTCAAATTTTGCTTGAAGTATGGTCTATATAGTCTAGTAGATTTGCTCATTTACCATTGTGGGTTCAGCAGTATGATTGCGTAACGTTTTTTTTACTTCTAAAATACGCGTCGTCATCGTCGGATCGTAATATGAGAAATCGTGATTAACGGTATATCGCTAAATTAACGACTTATTTGTTTTCTTTTGCGGCTTCTATCATAAAGAGGAAACTACAAAATTCAGATTTACGAAACCTCACCATTTTTAAATCTTTAAATCTTTAAATTTAAATTAATTGGCTCCCGTACCCAAAAAATACTAATAGAAAGCCTGAAGGCTTTAGACCTATTAGTATTCTACCCTGTCTGTCTAAAGTCTTTGAAATAATTATGTGTGATCAGATGAATGATTTCATAAGTCAAAACAACTTACTTCCATTTTGTCAGACTGGCCTTCGTAAGAATCATAGCTGTACAACGTAAAAAATTCTTGATGATTTAAGGTATGATAATGAACGAAACAACATCTCGATTCTATATCTGCTTGACTTTTCAAAAGCTTTTGACGGTGTTGGTCACCAAATTCTCCTTAATAAGCTCAAACTTAATTTTAAATTAAGCAGTAGATCTCTGCTTTTTGTCGAAAGCTGCTGGGAAGGAAGATGTCAACATGTCTGCACTGACTCTGGTGTCTCCTCGTTTATGAGAATTTTAAGTGGGGTACCTCAAGGATCTGTTTTAGGTCCTCCTCCTCTTTTCAATTTTTTATAAATAACTTACTTGAACTTTGCCATGATGTAACAACGGATCTCTACGCAGATGATGCTCAGATAAAACTTTCACGACCTACCGGCTTAGTAGAAGACTGTGTGGTTAGAATGAATGAAGATTTAGAGCGTATTGACAACTGGGCTTTCCTTAATAAATAGCGACTCAACCAAAAGAAATAGTAATTTCTAAGAACTCTATTGATAGTTCCAGTATACCCGCATTAATTCTCAAAAACAGTACTGTTCCATATGTCTTTCCTTATTTTATCGTTTCTTTTACAAAAAATGTTCACTCGAAGTAGCCAGTTGCATTCCTCCCCTTAAAAGTTTCTCCCGTAATACTCGTCTCGCAAGGAATGCTCATCAGTTCACCCTTGAGCCTAATTTCGGACGTACCGTGAAATATAGGGATTCTTTTTTTAGCCGAACGACACGAATCTGGAATAGTTTACCCGGCGGGATTTTCCCTTGCCATTTTGATCTGCAAACATTCACAACCAATGTTAATCGGCACCTCCTATCTCTCCCCTCCCTATCTTCGTAATGCCCGCGCAGTGTGTTCTACATTAAAAGGGAAACACATAATCCCTTGTGCGCGCGTTAATTATAAAAAAAAAAAAAAAAAAAAAAAAGTAAACAATCTAGGTATTTATATCATTCGTACGTTATCGTGTGAAAGCCATATAAATGTTGTGAGACGAATTTATTGTGGCTTTCGGCAACTTTACATAGCTGCCAATGTAATTCCCATCCAAACTAAACTATGGCTTGTGCAAGCTCTCTTTATGCCTCTCATCAATTATTTTTCTGTGGTTTATATCAATCCTGTTGCAACTTCCTTTCGAAGACTCGAAATCGCGTTTAACTCTTCAGTACGTTTTTTTATCCGGACTTCGTAAATATGACCACATATCGAGATTCTCCTCAAATACAACAGATTTTTCATTAAGACAACACATTACTACAAGAAATTGTATTTTCCTTCGTAATATCATTCAAAATCATCAACCAAACTATCTATTTGAAAGATTAACTTCTGCTAACTCAACTCAAATAACATGACTCATGCTGATAAGACTATTCAAACAGAACAAGAAAAGAAAAAGAAATACAAAATAGGCGGAGTTTTGTTAAAGTAGAAAGTAGATGTGATATTGGAGGGTGTGTGTGTGGATTTAACGAGAGGATTTGTGGTTGTGAGTTAACGGGCTATATGTTGATGTTGCTGCCATCAATGTTTTCTTATGACGTTATCAAGTAAAATGATCGTCCGTAAACCTACTTTACAGACAACCAACTCTTTTTCTTTTAAAAAATTGGTCAGTATTGAGTGCTTTTGAAAAGCTACATGACTGACCAAAGCAATATGTTTAAATCGAAAGTTATAAGCATTTGAACTCAATTAGGCTTGGTCTTAAAGCGAATGAAAATAAGTTTTTTTTATTTAAATGCTATTTTTTAGATTTCTTCTTATTTTTTTTTTTTTTTTTTTTTTTTTTTTTTTTTTTTTTTTTTATTTACCACCCTGTTCAAATTAAAGTCAGCGTTTAATTGAACTGTCATTTTAAATGTTTTGTTCTTCCCAAACTTCAATACTCTTCAGTAGCCTTTTGTATCCGTTGTCGTGGTTCATTGACGTTATTTACTGTATTCGAGTAGAATTTTCCTAGGCAGCCCCAGTAAAAAAAAAGAATTAAGATGAGTCCAGTGAGCGAGTAGTCCAGAAAATTGTTCCTCTGCGTCCTATTCACTGTTCACTGTAATTATGGTCTAAAAAGTGTCTGATATCTGTAGCATAATGAGCTGGGTAGCTTTTATTTTGAATTCACATTCACCG
This sequence comes from Platycheirus rosarum, assembly GCA_963971375.1. Taxonomy (NCBI): domain Eukaryota; kingdom Metazoa; phylum Arthropoda; class Insecta; order Diptera; family Syrphidae; genus Platycheirus; species Platycheirus rosarum. Next base: position 113,242,625 of record OZ020510.1, on the reverse strand, counting down.
AACTTATGCGAGGGCCTGCCCCTTCCAACATTAATTCAGCCTATTTAAGAAACATGCAAGTAAGACAAATTATTTGGGCCATTTGACATCCCAGTCCAAAAATTAATTTTAAAAAGATATTTACGGATTTAATGTGGATTTTCTACTTACAAATCTTTTGTACACGGACGACTGAATCTTATTGGATTTTACCAAGCAAAACCACCAATTCCTTTGTTCATAATTCCTCGCGGAAGTAAATTTGGACTCGCTGCAGGTGAAAAGTGTACGTTAGTTTGTGTAACGATCCTCTGTGCTGTCGACTCACTCTGGTATTCCGGTTCTGCTTTAGATGGCTCCCATCAAGTTCTTCAAAAAATCCTTATGATGATTGCGATAATAATAACTTTTTAATTGGTATTATGTTTTCCTAGTAAGAGTTGCGCCCTCTAATGAAAATAATTGAAGTAAATCCCGCTCATAGACACCTTCTTTTCCCTGGTACTGCCTCTTGCGAGGAACTGACAAAATCTCCAAGAGTAAAAACTTGTCTCGAAAAAGTGCATCTCATGTAGCCGTTCGGACTCGGCGGTGAATTGCAGGTCCCTTCCATTCTTGCAAATTAACAACACACACACAGGAATGATTGAGAGGATAAGTCACTAGGCCTTGGAGCTGTCGCGCCAATAAATGAATCTATTTATTTTAAACCCCGCAGACAGAGAAACCAGTCCACTCGAACTTTAATATGTTTGAGACTAAGCAACACTCTATTTGGTGTTATTCCCTTGGTTATTAAATTTAGGAGGCATATTCGAGTTAACTAGACCCGTGATACTCGATCAGAGAGTTTTGTCTTCGATGTTAGATTCAAAATCAAACTGTTTTAATTTTTTTGGTGACACCAATTTTGCCGTCGAAATAAAAATGTTAGAAACGAACTGATCCACAGTCAAATAAAATCAACTTGAACATGGTACGGAATTAAAAAAAAGCCTATTTTTCAATCTAGCGCACCTCATCCATCCACATTCTAAATTTAATCCAAATCCTTTAAGTCATTGAGGCGTGATTGTGGAATAAACATACAAACATTAACGTTTTTAATACATATAAGTAGGATAACTCTTCTAAACACATATTCTGTTCATCGTCATTCTTTATTGTAACACAAGCTTACCAAAAAAACAATAACAGTTACGCCATTGAATGCGCAAACATTTGAAATACCCTCTCAGTATTTATTCAACACTCTGAAAATCCAAAATCCACTAAACCTCGGTTCAAAGTTTATCTTTCAAATCTAAACACAAATTCAAAATCAGCATTAAGTACACAAAACTACTGCAACCAATAAAACTTAACCAACCACCGAATACCCCGAAAACCATCATCGCCGCCGCGCATCGCCTTTATAAACTCACTTCAACCACCCGAAGTCTACCACAATTTTCAATCAATCTTCTGAAAGGAAAACTATAATCCACTCCACCCTCCCAATATCTCTCAGCCACTCCCTCGTCCCCTAAAGCTTCATCAATAAAACACAAACAACAAAAAATCTTATTTTCCTATAAATCCATAAAAACTTATCCGAGGCCGGAAATGACGACAAAATATTGCCGCCATACGGTTGACGAGTTAATGGCCGCGGCTGCTGCTGCTTCTGCTGCTGTCATACTTCATCTCGCTCCCCGTGGGGAATTTGTGACGAAACTTTGTTATTGTGAATATGTCATACACAGATATAAGCCATGAATCACCATGCCTGCCGGCAAAATAGATAGATTTTTATTCGAATAAAAAACGGCTCTTCCATTAGGGATATTGCCAGTGACTTGAAAACTTCAAAAGCAGTTACGAAAAGGGTTGGCGTTGACGGTAGACATTTAGGGAGCAAATAACTTCGAATGCGACCTCCTAATTCACCTCCCCACCCAATTTGGATTTGAATACGCTGATATGGCTATGACCATTTAAAATGATGCTCTAATGTCCCAAAGTAATGTCGGCCCGGCTGAAAGCCATTAATTTCGACAAAAAACAATTCGAAAAAGCTTATCCGAAACTTTAGATGACATTGTCAATTAATTAAAAGTAATCCCAGTTTGTTGGCCTCGTTATTGCCGTTAGTGTTGAGACATTATGTTTTTACTTCACAAGAACGTTAATTGGATTTGTTGTTATTGTTGTTGTTATTAAAAGTCATTCACAATAACAAAAAAAGTTGAGAGTTTCAAAAAAAAAATGGTTGATGGTTTTGGAAAACTAATTTTCGATAGAAACGTAATTGGTTTTTGTGATTTTAATTATTGTGATTGCATTTGTGAAAAAATGTCCTTTTTTTTGAAAATAGTCAAACAAAGATTTTACTGATAACATTTGTAGTTTTTAATGGTTTAATGGCTTTGGGAATGATGATGCTAAAGGAAACATATCGAGATTGTTGGAGTTTTCGATAGGTTGTTGAAAAATGATTAAACTTTTTTTTAAAGAGAAAGCTTTTGGCTTATAGTTTTGGGGTGATTTTGTATGTGTGGCCCAAAGGACATGCAATCAAATTGTTGATATTTTTAGATTTGTCTCCAATATTGATATATAGACCTTTTGGAGTTTTATTGGGAATAGAAACTGAAAAATATGGAGTTGACATTTTGACAAACTATGTAGAGGCCATGATAAAAAAATAAATAAATTTATTGGCGCGACAGCTCCTTAAGGAGCCAAGGCCTAGTGACTTATACTCTCAACCATTCCTGTGTGTGTGTTGTTAATCTGCAAGAAGCAGTACCCCGGAAAAAAGGTGGCTATGAGCTGGATTCGAACCCAGGCTCATTCGCTTAGCAGTCCGACACACTAACCACTAAGCCACGGGGCACTACAAAGAGGCCATGATAACCTGCCCAAAAAGCTTTAAAGTGATTTGCTCCGTAATTAGGAAAAATATTTCCATGACCATGTTTTTTTAACTTGCGATTATAGGGTCTGTAAGGCAAGTTTAGGAAAAATTTAGATAACAATCAAACATACGATCATAGAGAAGTCTAAAAAAGTAAGTGGCAAAAAATTTCTGTCTGTCAGTATGTATAACGAGCTGCAGCATAAACGGCTTAAGCGATTATCTTCAAATTTGGTATGTGTTATTCTTTGGCATTCCCCAGAGGGGAAATTGAAATTTTATTTTAGGCCTAAAAATAACTGTATCTGCCATATGACCGTTTAGAAGAACTTATTTTCCTTAAAAACGGCTCCAGCGATTTTGATGAAATTAATTCTGCATATCAAAGTTTTGAATAACTTGTTTTCTAAGTAAAATTTATTTTTGAATTTTTTATCAATATTTTTAAAACTAATCCAAAAAAATTATTTTAAATTTTATAATCATATGTATATTAATAAACTTTAAAAAACTGCATACCAAAATTAAAAAAAATCAAAAACCTAAAAATAAAAAACAGGATTTTATCAAAATCCGTCCTACAATTTTCGAAGTACTTTTTTCATAAATTCGCTATTATACAAGACGTGGCATACTCCATTTTTACAAAAAAAAAACCGTTAAGGGTTGTGTTTATAAGTTCAGAACGTGTTATTTTTGTACGTAAATGTTACTTGTTCGCTCAAAGATCTTGCCTTCCAATATGATTAAGCACATAAGAGCAAGTATGTGCGACCCAGTCACGCCCATTTTTTCAAGTTCAGATAGTGTTATTTGTCTACGTAAATGTTACTTATTTTTTTTTAATTTTATTCGACGATGTGACCGCACATATTTAATATTTTTTATTTTTATTCTTTTAATAAAAAAAAAATATTTGTTTACATTGAATAAATAATTTATTTGTTTTTTTTTCTCTTTGCAGCTACTGAAATTCGTTGCCAGGAAAAATCCAAAGGGGGATTAAGCTATGAAGTCATTCTTGCTGAACCAGCACCCAATGTTGCACTGCCAAAACGTCCAGTTACACCAGGCAGGAGTGTTTCAGTTGAAGATATTGAGAAGAAACTCAAGGAGGCCGAAGAGAGACGCATTGTAAGTAATTAAAGTTGTCCATTGCGAATTTAATAAAAGAAATCTAAAATAATTTTATTATTTTTTTTTAAATATAAGAACTTGCTTTTTCTTTTGCCTTGTAAATCAAATGCATTGGCTTTACGCCCTAAACTATGCACTTATTTTACGTAGAGTAAATGGTAACTTTCCGAAATATCTCATCGTACAAATATAAATGTGAAAGTTTGTATGTTTGGATGTTTGTTCCGCAATAACGCCTGAACGACGTAACGGATTTGAATGAAACTTTCTAGGTAGATGGATGAGAAGCTGGGTTGAAAAATAGACTACTTTTAATTCCAAAAAAGGTTCCTGTGGAAGAACGCTTTATGTGAAGTGATGTACAGCTGGAGGTTTGCTTTTTATGTTTCCATTCCTCAACGACTGCATGAGTTTGTGAAGTCTGGAAGATGGAAGGAGTACAGGCTACTTTTATTCCAAAAGAAGTGCATGAAGTCGTTTGTTCATAAATCATAATGACATTTTATTTGTCTATTTTCGAAAGAAAGCTAACCTGTTTGGTAGGCAGTTCGCCGCCAGTTCATATTACTTGCGATTTAGGTACTAAAATGCAAGTTATGGATTCTTAAAAAAAAAAATCTAACAATCAAACATGACATTACGATAATAAAGAAGTTGAAAAAAGTGGGTCCGGAAATTCCGTCCGTCTGTCTGTCTGTCTGTTCGCGCCTCTACAGCCTTAACAGATTGGCCGATTTGCTTCAAACTTAGTATTTAGTATTTATTAGGTAGTATGTCGGGGGTGTTTTTCATTTTTGCTCTAAGTCGAAAAATAATGGTACCTGCCATACAATTTTTAACAAAAAGTTTGATTTTCTCAAAAACGGCTGTAAAGATGTTAATAAAACTTTCAGGGTGCTATTTTTTTTTACAACAATACATATTTCAGTTAGAACGAATTTTTTGGAATTTGTTCTGGTACCTCTCATATAACCGGTTTTTTCAAATGCGGTTTTATCGTAAACTATTATCCCGATTTCAATAAAATTTTGCACACAGGAAGTCATTTATAATTCAATTAATATTGCATTTCAAAATTTTCTGAAAAAAAATTTGGTTTCGATAGACATTTAGTTTTCAAATCTTATTGCATACTTAGTTTTTCCGAGAAAACTCTTAAACTAATTAAAAAAATTAAAGATTTTTTGTTGTTTTTTTTTTTTATTTCTGGTTTGTTAAAAATTAAACAAAATAACAACAAGTTCGTGCTACCAAGTCGTACATTTTTTTAAAATTTATTTGATGATGTGACCAATACTCTTTCGCACTCGTATAGTCACCAATCCTGAAAAAATTCGACATACATAAGTCCGCTGTTTCAGGTAGTATCCGCACATTTTTTCCAATTCATTAGATTTTTCACTTATCCTATCCACGAATCCTTCTCCTCCGTAAACTTACGACCGATTGCACTTATGAACCTCCTTTCTTTTCAAGTTAATATAAGCTCAAGAGCACCAGGCTGTCGTTTAACAAAATGCGTGCTTTTGGCATCAATATTTCCTTCCTTCGCTGGAATAGAAATAACATTTTTTGTCGTTCATGGGTTCAAGTGTGACACCTTCAAAATAAATCCTGATGGGTCCCACGGGCGCTGCGAAATAAGGCCTGAGATATATAGGCCCCAAAAATGGGATACTTTTTCATAATGACATTTATTGAAAAAATAAATAATAAACTAGTTTTGCCTGGGCAAAAATAGGATGAACATGGCCATGAAATAAGGTAAATGGTAATAAGGTCGATTCCATCTTATTTCCATAAAAAAGTGAAATAAAGGCGAACTTCGGTTTTATTTCAAGTCGACTCTATTTCCAACAAAAATGGTACCCAATAATGTGGATCAGAATTTCGGCGTTATTACCGAATCAGTATGCAAAGAAATTTTTTGAGATTTTATCTCCCAATCAGTATGAGGTAGGTGTGGGGAGCATGCTACCCCCTGCAACCCCCTTTCTTGGGCATGCCCCCCATACCTTCTTCATACTAACATTTATCAAAGTGGCACATATCTTCAAATTTGTTGTTTGTTTTTTTGGGGCTTATACTGGCCTAAGTGGCTAAGTGACAGTAAATTTAGTTTTCATATTCAGTTTTGGACTCACACCCCTGCTCTTCGAAAATGGATCTAAATGAATGAATGGATGACAACGTATGTAAAGCTCATTAAAATCTGATCTTGGAAGAATTACCAACTGAGGAATACAAAATAGTGTGTCTTCAGTCGTTTGCCAAAAAATGTTTGCGCTTTCTTCGACGATGTAAGACATTTTGTTCCCCCCCTTCAAACAACTCCCATATCTGGCCAGATACTCCTTCAACTAACTTGAATCTCTTGCATGGAATTTAAACAAGAGCATTCAAAATGATTGAAGGTTATGACATCATTGAAACACTCACGTCATTCGTACATCGACTGAATCACTGAATGTTTCATGTCTCTCTCTTGCTGTTATTTCTACGATCCATGTTCTAGAGAAATAGCCAGTTGAATTCCTCCCCTTAAAATAATTTCAGCATAATACTCGTGCTTCAAAGAATGTCCATCAATTTAATTTACCCGTTATCTCAATTTGGATCCTACTGTTTGGTATGAGATTTGTTCCTCAGGCGTACAACTCGAATGTGGAATGTATTGCCCAACTCTATTTTTCCATCGCATTATGATGTTCAGAAGCTTCAAACCAATGTGCATCGGCATCTTCCTTTACTAGGTGTTGATTTAAAAAAAAAATCAATGGGCTATACAGTTAAAAAACGCAACCCATCAACTGTTGCCGCCTTTGCTTCACTAAGCGGTTTTGATCGATTGGGGCTTTTATATGTATTCTTAGAAAAAGAACCGCATTTTCAATAAGCATTAAGTTACTTAAAACAATTATTTCCTCTTTTCAGTCTCTCGAGGCCAAGAAAATGGCCGAGATTTCCAACAAATTGGCCAAAATTGAGGAGGCCACTCGCAAGAAGGACGAAATCAACCATGAATTTATTACTCAGACCAAAGAACAACTTGAGACCAAGATGGAGCAACATGTTGAAAAGCGCGAGGCCATTATTAGCGACTTGAAGGAGAAATTGAAGGTTTTTTTTGACATATAATTCACCTATCCAACCCGAAACATAAAAAACTTCTTCCTCATTTAGATTCACTCTCAAGAAATCGAAAAGACCCGCACTACATTGGAACATCAGAAATCAGTTGAAAAGGAAGCCATTGAGGAGAAGCTCAAGACTGCCCAATCGCTTCGTGATGAGAACATTAAGAAGATGCTTGAGCGTCTAAAGGAGCATGTAAGTACTGAACAAACTTAGTATCTCTTATGTTTAGATAAAGTTATCATTGTAGATCAGAAAAATGCATCCCACATTTGTTTTTTTGTAAATTCTGTAATTCTTTTATCGATACATTAATATATATATATATTTGAGAAATTTCAATTTTTTAAAAAAGTTTTTTACATATTATTGATAATCGATTTAAGTTTGTTATCTAATTTCGATTTTTTTGTTTGTTTTTAAATACTCTTATGTTGCTATAATGAAAATGATGGAAACTTATTTATTTATTTGCTTGAACATACAAAACATTCCATCTTTGAAAATTTTGTTTTGGCCATCATTGTTGTACAAAAAAAATCATTGAAATTTATTTTATCATCACTTTAATTTTTTTGGATCGGAATAGATGACAAACGAAAATGCGAAAACCCATTCATTCAATGACAATTTACAAAAATACCCTCCTCCTCCCCACTGTAAACAAATACAATTTTTTTAATACATTATTTACAACAATCTTTCTATATATATATGTATATGAACCTACTACCACAACATTATTATAGAACACTGTCAAAATTGCCGAAATCAAAAATCAAATTGATCAATTGGAAACGCAGAAGATTGAGGAGAAGGCCCGAATTATTGAAAATAAATTATACACAGCGGAACAAAATCGCGAAAAGGAGATCCAAAAGAAAATCGAGACTGTTCGAAAGCTTGTAGGTTCATTTTTTTGAATTTTTTTTATTTTTCAGTTCAGTTTTTGTATTGCAATTTGTTTTAAGAAAACAAAAAATCATCAGCCATCATCATAGCATAGTTTTTGTTTTTTTTTTTTTTTTTTTTTTTTGTAAAAATTAATAATTTCCCTTAGCTCTCATACGTTTGCCAATGCTTAGTGGATTTTTATGAAATTTAATAATTTTGTTTGTTAGTGTAATCTTAAAAAAAAAATATTTATAAGCTTTTCAGTGAAATTTTATTTTAATTTTTTGGGAATGCACTTCAACATTATGAGAGGATTTATTTGTAACCAATAGCTGTTTTTAATTGAGTTGAGTAGGAACTTTTGTTCATCAATAGAGTTGTTTTTGTAACCTGTTTGTAAAGAAATAGGTAACTATTAGGGGCTGTTTTCATCAGGTGAAACAAACATAAATGAGTTTTCCAAAATTTATCGCAGATAACTGCTTGATTCATACCAGAACAAAAAGAAGATATGAGGACAAAATGAGTTCAGGTTTAACAATATTTCAGAAATCTCAATAAATTTCCTTAGTCACTTTGATGAAGCTGAAAAATGTACCTGAGCACAATTTCCCAGCAAACGCCAACAAAAAAAAACTATCTTTTTCCTACAACCTGAAATTTCTTTTACAAAAAAAAATTAACAAACGAATCCAAAAAGCTATGGTTAATTTTTTGACAGCATTGTTGAGATTTTTTTTTTTTGAGAAATAATGTTTAAGTTTCTGAGAAATCGGTGATCTCGGAGAGCTCAGAAACTTGAAAAGGGTAAAAGAAATAAAATGAGATTTTCTTTTTTGTTTCAGAGTTCAGAGCTACAGCTCTGAATGTTTCTACTCTGAATCTGTTCTGACTTCTGAGCCCTTTCTAACTCTTCTAACTTGTGTCGTGCAACGTCATGTTGCATTCTAAAAGGCAATGTTTAGTTAAAAATATTATTATTATTATTATTATTATTATTATGTAATATTATGAAATAGCCTGTATACTAAGCTTTCACTTGATGAAAATCATCATTTTCCAGTTTTATGGCTGCCATTTGTGAATGGCAAAAACAATTGAAATTAAACAAATTTCCAAATGGATAAATTAATCATAAAAGCCCGCCTTCCTTCTTTTCAACGGTTTTAACGGTTAAGTTTGCCATCGCAAATGTTGTGTTAAGGTTTCACTCAGAATTCTCAGTTAATTTCTACTGACCTATTAGAGAGCGTTCTTTTCAGAATCTTAATCTGATCTAATAAATAATTTTTTTTTCTGAACGCTCTTGAGTAAAATAGAAAATTATTTTTTTTAGACAACTAAAGCCCTGCTCTGAAATAAAAAAAAAGAAAAACCCTTTAACCCCAAAACAATTTTGAAATAGAGATTGATGAAAAATTTAAGAAAAAAACAACTCTGATATTTTCGTCGTTCAAATTTGTTTATTCGTTAAAATTAATAAAAAAAAAAAAATTGTTTTATTTGTCTTTGAACTTTGAATTCGAATTTAAAGACTGATAAACCGTGTTAGTTGATCTCGTGTGAATAGTCCTTATAGCTTCATTGTGTAGGAATGATGTAGGCTTTAAATGTTTTAAAAAATTATGCAGGGCGACTTATATTTTTAAATATTGTTAAATACCCTCAGCTTTTCATATTCGTTCGATAATTCACGTCCTTCGCCTTCGGACGTACAATTGCAACGGTACCAAATGTCAAGCTCATTAAACTCCGATTTATACAGCATTCTCCGCAAAAGCGTTTGGAACTTAGAATTTGCAACCGACTACGAACGGCTGAAGCACACTTTTCAAGACAAGGCTTACTCTTAACTTGGGTGCTTTTTTTTAATTTTCTTTCAAAGTTCTTGTATGTACATTGTTTAACATTGTGAGTCTTCCCCAATATCTTCCACTCTACACTTTACGCAGTTTAAATATTATACTGTCAATGCTTGCAACGCTATTGTTCTAAAAATCTAAGATTCTAAATTCCGCGCCCAACGGAAATGAACAATTCCGTTAGATAGAAGATTAAAAATTTTATCGACAAAGGATGTTCTTAAACGTCATATACTTTCTATCGTTGACATCATTGATCGGTTGTTGCATAATCTCTAGAACTGTCTTAATGGATTTGACAAAACCTTATATGTCCTTAAGTAGAAAATATATATTTATGGTTTGTGCTCGAATAATTTATAAAAAAAATTCTAAAATTATAGACAAAGGTGCGCAATACACTATTCGCCATATAGTGGCTGAACACAATGGTGAAGCTGAAGTATGAAGCGCTGTCAATAACCGTGTTTTTTTGGGAAAGCTATGGGCAGCTTTCCAAAAAAACGCATAGGCTGCCACGCATAGGCAGCCGCCTGTTGTCTTATGTCATAATGCAACCTTTCAAACTTCTGAAACAATGCAACATAAAACGATCATTCACAAAAGACCGTCGGCCAGTGAGTAAAAAATATTTACACCCAAGATACAACCAAAAAGAGGATCGAGCACAAACAATGGCTGCATTGGCATTCGAATCCCAACAAATAAATGTGTATCTATAGATTCCAACACGCCCAAGTGCTACCTTGCAACCTTCCTAAACAATGTAGCATGCAATATCTATGGAAATATAGTATCTGCAGCATGATACAAGTCTTATTTCATGTCTATTGTGAATTAAATCTTCTTGTGTCGAAAATGCAATCCGCAGCCAAATTCAACATCTACTCTTTTCGGCAGCTGGTTGTTGTATTTGTAGTGTGTGTAAGATCTTGCTTTGCTGCGGATAAATTTCCCAAAAAAACACGGCTAATGTTAAATATTCGCGAACCCTATAAGGAGAACACAATGAGAAGCTGAAGCTGAAGCTTGAAATTTAGCTGAAGAGCAAGTTCACTCAACTTCAACTTGCGCTTCACGCTTCAGCTTCATCTTGACATTTCACAGGAACAAAATAGACTAGTTTAGTATTTCTGAACTATCCGAGATCTTTTTTTTCTCAGATCCATTGAAAATGAGTGAGAAAATTCCTTGATCACTCCGAAATCTCAAGAGACTTGAACTAGCTTAATCAAACGAAAACAAAATGTGTGAGGGAAACATGGAATTATTTATAGAGCTAGTTAAACTTAAAAAAGAGAATATTTTATGGGATCTAACCAACCCCAGCTATTAAAATATTGAATTTAAGATATATCATATTTATTATATTCTTGACAGCGAAATTGACATTCCGTACTTCACCATTGTGTTCGAGTCAGCTTCATCACTTAGCTTCAATTTTGACGTGCTTCTTTTTGCGCTTCATACTTCAGCTTCAGCTTCACCATTGTGTTCAGCCAGATATTGTTTTAAAACTTTCCGTGTTTTGTCATATCAGCCATTTGAGCATTGTACATACGTGTGATTAAGTTGTGTGTTTTATTAAATCTTAGTTGAGTTGACCAGTGCTTCCTCCTAAAGAACAAAATCCAAATACAAATATGTATATAAAAATAGGCACATCAAATTTTTACTACAATAATAATTATTCCTAAGTGGTAATCAAAAATCGAAAATTAAAAGCAACCACATAGTGATCCAATCAAAATAATAAACAAACCAATTTAATAGCAAAAAGTCATAAAGTGAACTCATCCAAGCTTATTTTTTTTTATTTTAAAAGTGCATTCCTTTTTTATTCTGTTAAAAAAAATATTTTGTCAATTCCTAATTCATTTCATAATATAAAAATATTTAAATATATTTTTTAACACAAAATAATGTCAATCAATTTGATAAAAAAAAATCTTTTACCAGGAACGCCGCGCTGAGTTGGTGCGTCAAAATAAGGCCGCTCAACAACCATCCAACGAGGAGAACTCTTGCGAAACTGCTGCTCTAACAGCATCATCTGGTTAAACATATATAAACCTAAATGAACAAAAAAAATTAATAAAACATTTCCAAACATCACCGTTAAATCAGTTAATGGTTTAACAAGAAAAAAATAAAATATATATTATTATAAAAAAAACTATCACTCAACAATATTACAACAAGAAAACGAATTCAACTTGAGTCGTGACTCGAATCAACCAAGAATTTTGTTTAATAAATATTAAGTTACCATTATACGTGTCATGTTCACGATCGTTTTCTGTGCGCATTTTTTTTATTTTTATTAATTTTTTTATTTAATTTAATGTTTGATTTTTATTAATTATTATGTATTTTAAGATATGCCTGGTTGCATTCAATTTAAAATAACCTTTAACTTTATTATTATTATCATATGTTTTTTGTACTCTTCTCAATAGAACCTAATAAAAAATATATTTAAATAAAAAAAAACATGAATTTTCTTTTTATTTTATTATATATATATGTTTTAGTTGATTTTTTATGTTTTTTTTATCGGTTTTTATTATCAATAAGAAAGGCATAGCCCCAATTAAAATAAATTAAAAAAGAAAATAAGCAAATTTTTAATTGAATCAAATAGTAGACTAAATTTAATGAACAAAAAAAAATACAACATTGTAAAACATTATACATATTAAAGAATTATTTCCTTAAATAAAATAATAAATAAACAAGATTCAAAATGAGAAAAACATGACTTATTAAATAAAAACGAAACAAATAATTCAAATTCCGATTTATATAAGGATGGCCCTAACTTAAAAAAAAAAAACAAAAATATTTAATCACAACTCTGCTCTCTCCTTCTTATAAACAAAACAAACTTTCTTGTTAACTGTAAGTATGTTGGATGTTCGATTTTTCATGAAAATTCATCTGTAAGTATACTAAAAACATTTATTTAAAAATAAATCAGATTTATTTATAATTTGTGTTTTAAACTGTCAGAAAAATGTTATTATCAATTAAATTTAGTTTATTTTTTGTTAATTTTTCCTAAATTTTTTGTGGTGGTCATAAATTCACTATTTTTGACAGAAAACAAGTGGTTAAGATAATTTTTTTTATGAAAGACTTGAAAAGAATGAGCTAAAACAAGAATGAAACGATAAACTTTAATAAAGTGGGATTAAAGTCAAATTTTAATGTGAACAATTATGAGTAAAAAATTAATTAAAAAACGCATTGTGAAGTTGACTAGCTGTCAATGTCAAATCTATTCATCATCGATTAATTGACAGTCAGAGATCTTTTTTCGATCAATTATTTCTTGCTTCCAGTAAAAGTTGCATTAGAATTTTTTTGCTCGAAAACAATCTTGAAATTTTGAAGAAATATTCAACAATCAACAATGACCGCCAACGGAATAAGAATGTATCCAGAAGCTTGATAGACTTTGAAGAAATATTTAAATAATTTTTTGGAAAAGCTCGCTCAACAAAGCTTTTTTTCAAGTGATATGATAATGTTTACGACAAAGTTTTTAAAAGGCAAAGAAACTGTAATGAAGTTGAGTAAATCAGGTGAATAATATCAATATTATTATTAAATCAGTCTTGTCCTTAAATCGGGATCCAAAAACAATAATCACGTCCAAAAACACACCGTAAGAGGGGTGTCTTTCAACAGCGTCAAGACTGGCCACCAAGAAGTAAAATTACCATTTCTTTTTTTTTTTGTTATTATTTCAAAAATAAATACAAAAAATATATCAATCCCTTGCAAATTAAATGTAAGAAACTTAACCCATTTTCTAAAATAAAACAATAAATAAAAAATATATAATATTTCTGCCCAAATAAAAAAATAAAACAAAATTTGCCGTTTCATCATAAAACAAAACAGAAATAAACTTAATTTCTTAAAAAAAATTTAAAAAAATTTTACTTTTAAATAAAAATAAAAAAAACTATACTATTTGGCATAAAAAACAAAAAAAAAAACTAGTTAAAAATGAAAAATTAATAAAATATAGAAAAACAATATTTTTCCAAAAAATGTAGCATGCAAAATAAAAAAATACTTTAATACAAAACACAAACTTAAATAAAATTTATAAAATTGAATAGTTAAGTATAATTAAATAAATGAAAAACAATATAAAAAATAACAAGAATTAGCATAATTTAAAAATAAATAGATGTTTTATACTTCTATTTTGCTGTTTAACTTTTGTTTCTCAAGAAAGCACGTCTTAAACAGGAAAAATAATATTAAATAAAATTTTGCATGAACATATGCCTATTTAAACAAATAACAAAATAGACTCAAACCCACTTTACGTTTAAAGACGATTAAGAAGAAAAGTTGATTTATTAATAAAAGCAAAATTGATAATAAAAATAAAATAAAATAACAATATTGAAAAGCTGTGTATTTTATATTAAAAAAAAAAAAGTTTAAACAAAATAATATGAAACACGTATATTTGATTGAAATTTACAAAATAAAAATAAATTAATATTATAACGTTTATTATTACGTTTCAAAATTAATCCAACCAAACAAAAATGCCGATAAATACGTCGTCGCATCAGTTTTTTTAATCTAAATACTTAATAATTTTATATATACATATATATATATATATATTAAAGAAAAGAAAATTTTAGGTAGGTACACGGAAAGATTTTCCATTTTCCACTAATTTTCTTTCTTAACTTTCTCAACAAAAAAAAAAACAAAAATGATATATAAAACATTTTATATTTTATAAACAAATGAAATGAGATTAGCAACAAAAGAGTATTAATCTGAAATGATTATAATAAATATTAAACGTACATACTAACAATAAAATATTATAAAAATAAAACATTACATTAAATTTAAACACAAACTATGTATCCTGCTTGCCTGATTGATATGTGCGCGCTGGTATATTCATTTAACAGAAACAAAAAAACATAAAGAGAGAAAAAACAAAACAAAACAGAAACGCGATTTATTTGATATAAGATAAATTATTATTATTATTATTTGTGAATGTATTTTTTTTTTTTTTTTTGAATATGATCAAAAATAAAATAAACATATTTATATAAATGTTTTATTTGCATACAAAAAATAAATAATAATTAACAACGTCTCAAATTTACCATCGACGAAAAATAAAATTAAAATAAAAAAAATACATATATATTGAATTATGTAAAGCGAACATTTAATCGGATGAAAAATAACTGATTCATTATAAAATTAATAACAGAAAAATGGAATAATAAAGATATATTCAAACAATTTGTAATTAATTAAACCAAAATGTGTTTTATTTTATAAAGTTTGTTTTAATTGGCAAATAGTGATTTTTATATTTTATCTGTAACAAACCGACCGCCCTCCCATTCTCATAGGAGATAAGGCCCATTTTCTACACGGCAAGCAAGGGACTCAACCAACAGCAAGCTTGGCAAGCTAGATCGACGCGTATAGCTAGCTGCCTCCAGTTTTGCACGTGAAGTTGATAGTGGTTCTCTTTCACATGCGTGTACCACTAAGTCTCGGTTTTCTCTTTATGCCCTGGAGGACCAGATCCCTAATATTAGTCTAAGAGCCCGCAACAGATTGTTTGCCTAGTGAAGGAAACCATTTCAAATGCATCGAACCCCAACGCCCTCGATACCATGAGTGCGAAAATGTTTGTGACAGACGTCTTACAGGCCGCCAAACCCCTGACATTTGTTTGGCCTTGTCACACTCAGCTCTTTGTTTTTTCTCTATAAGAAATTTAAAAGCTCGCGAAAGGCTTCTCAGTTAGCCAGTTCACATTTCTTGAGATTTCGGAGTGCTCAAGAAGTTGTTTCAGTCACTTTTGATGGAGCTGAGCTTTCGGATGCGACCAATTTTAAGTGATTTCCCAAAAGTCTACAAACGTCAGGGGTTTAGCACCTATGAGAAGTCTTTCACAAACATTTTCGTACTCAGGGTATCGAGGGCGTTGGGATGCGATGCATTTGAAATGGTTTCCTTCACTAGGTCTATTTTCAGAAAAATGGTACTTTTAACCCACCATTAATCGGTAATGCTGCCTCTGCGGGCTGGAACACGATCACCCTTAGGAGGACTGTTTGTAACATAATATAATTTGGTTTCCTCTCACGCAAGAAATCAGTTGCGAGCTCTCGCTCTATATATAACTCCGAGGACGAAGAGCCTAACCAGTGCTTGTATGCCTAAGCTCCCAAAACTTCGTTGCAGCCTTTATAAGTTGTTCACTCAGTAGTTCAATCTGACTGGAACTGGAGAATCTAGATAAAATTCTGTAAATAGTTAATAATATTCCATTTGATACCAGATTCAAGAAAGTCAAGCCTTCCATGACAGACATGATCAATAAATGAAATCTTTTTATGTCAAACATATAAAGATGAGAAATAACTTTCGAATTCGAAAATCTATCCGCAACCAGATTCAAAATCTACTTTTATCGACAACTGGGTCTTGTATTTGTAATGTGTGTAAAATTAAAATCCAACTGCGCTACGGATAGCTTTGCCAAAAAAACACAGCTAATTAATATTAAGTTTTAATAGAGTTATGACGCTGTAGGATGCCGAGACCATAAAAAACACAAAAACACCACAGATAAGATGTTTGCTTTTCGACACTTTATTACAAAGTTTGTGGAGTGGAGTACGATGTGTGGCACATAGCGCCGTTTTGCTGTAACTATATGTTGATATAAGAAATTGGTTTTCATTGTTCGTAGCGCTCATTTCATTATTGTTATTGTTTTCGAAAAAAGTTCGGACCAATGATGCCGACGCCGATGATGCCGTCCCAGAAACTGAACTTTACTGTCCAAAAATGAATTTTAATAATATTTTTACAAAATTTACTATCTGCTTGTGAAAGTCCCGTCAAAAAATCGGTCCATAAATAATAATTAAAAAAAATCACCCCAGCGCTACCTAGGGGTATTGGAATTGCCTTATTTCTTACAATATCAGCTATCTGCCCGTGAAAGTCCATTCAAAATCGGTCCATAAATAAGAATTTATAAAAAAATAACGACCCCAGTGCCGCCTAGTGGGAAATTAAAATAGCCATTATTACTCCCTAGATCCTAGAACATCAACAATCTGTTTTTGTTATAAAAGTCCCATATAAAGGGTCCGCCATCTAACGTTTTTTTTTTCAACTAGTGCTTATTTCGTGAATGGTAACACTTAGCTCATGTCTGATTTGACAGATAATTAGTTTAATCCTTCCGCTGAACGAATATGGTTGTGTATACGCTTGAACAACGCTGGGAAATATTGCGACATTACTGCCTGCGATCGATGCTGATTTTCCCAAAAAAAATCATCTTTTCAGATGAAGCTCATTTAGATCTTGGCGGGTATGTAAAGAAGCAAAATTGTCGCATTTGGGGCACAGAAAACCCGCACGCATACATTGAAAAGCCGATACACCCAAAACGAGTCACTGTTTGGTGCGGATTTTGGTCCAGAGGCATAATTGGGCCATTTTTCGCAAATGAGCAAGGAGTGGCCGTTACAGTCAATGGCAATCGTTATCGGGCCATGTTGAACGAATTTTTGTTCACAAAAATTGAAGAGGAGGATATTGGCCACATTTGGTTTCAACAGGACGGCGCTACGTGCGTTATTTGGCGGGCCCGTTATATGCATCTTGTGAAAAACTTACTTTGATAAAAGATAAATAAATATGTAAATGAAAACAGACACTTAATTTTTATTTATGTGACCGTTTTTAAGACAGCGTATTCATTAGATTACCATTACGAGTAATGATATTCTCCGATGCCTGTGTTCAACGTCTCAGATGGCTGGGGCATATAGAGCGGATATACATCAATGCTCCGGCCCGAAAAATCTTCGAATCCACCCCAGAAGGACGGCGCAGTAGAGAAAGACCGACACTCTGTTGGCGCACACGAGTAGAAGCGGACCTTAACCGACTCCACGTGCAAAACTGGAGGCAGCTAGCTAAGGACCGAGCTGGCTGGAGAAGCTTATTGGTTGAGGCCTTGAGGCCGAGGTCCACCCCGGACTGCAGCGCCACCTATGGTAAGGTAGGATACCCGTGTTCAATGTGTCAAAGTCAGTCAATTGGTCAATTGGCTCTAAAAGTTAGTTGAGACTTAGTCAAGATTTGTTCAACCGACAGTTTCCTCCTTTGCAATGAATTGGTGTCAACTTGTCATTCAATGGATTTACTTCCACTTTGACTAAAAGTTAGTTCACTAAAAAGCCGTGTACGCATGGAACGTGCCCATTCGTATTTTATAACTAGTTCTTTCAGCATTAGTTCGGCTTTCTTCTTGGATTTGTTGTTCCTTTTTTTAGGCATTTTGCATTTGGTTTGTGTCGGATAAGTTGTTGGCAGCCTCGGCCCTCGACCAAAAATATAAATTTCTTCAACTTTGTTTGGTAAAATTTCTTTCTTGGTTCTAATCGTATTATGTATATCATTATCCCTCTATGCGCCGTGAGCGTTGCGTGCCGTGACTATTGTTCCTCGGGTTTCTCATTTTCTGCCGCTCGTTTCGTTATGCATAACAAATTTCCAGGTTCCAGCCCAGTGTATGTGGTTGTTTTTTTATATTTTGAATTCCAAAAGTTATGAAAATAAAAATAGATATCAATACATTTAATATTTTGTCGAAAATAATTGTGCGTATAGCTAGCATTAGACTGTCCTTGTAATTGGTCACTGCAGGGACATAAAAGTGACGTGTCACTGTGCGTGTCACTGTTTTGGTCACTGCAAGGACATGCAAAACAATGACTATTATACGACGTGACACTTTTAGGACAGAAAACTACGTCATAGTGACGTCAGAATGTCACTGCAGTGACCAATAACAAGGACCGTCTAATGCTAGCTTATGTATCGTAATCTCCAAGGGAAAAAACAAAAGACTGCATATAAAAGGAAGTGTTCTATATCGATGTCTCTCCTCACGGATTTTGATATAAAACAAAAAAACGATAATTGTTAGATCGGTGTATAATGTCCAAGGCCAGTAAAAGTCAAAGATTAATGAAATTTACTTTTAAAATGAGTTTTAAAACTAAACAAATTATTTTTAATGTAAATTTATGCATATAAGCATATATAACATTAAAAACGTTGCATACACCAAACCGCGCACTTTAATTTCACTAAATTCACAGATAGTGCTGACGTAGTTGAAAGTATGCTTTCAATAAAGCCAAAGGCTGTTGGGTTGGATGATATTCACCCCAAATTTTTCTATATGATTTTGACAATTGCACTGCCTTATATTTATATTACCTTTGTATTTAATAATATTCTGATGTCAGAAGTCTATACAGACCTGTGGAAGATGTCTAAAATCATACCTATTCCCAAAAATGCAAAAAGTGTCGAATTTCGCCTAATTTCTGTATTACCACATCACACATCTGTCGAAAATCTGAACGAGTCTTACAGAAACAACGTTTTTTTTAACGACAAACTCGATGCTTACCCCGAAGCAATCTGGCTTCCGTAAAAAACACAGCTGTATCACAGCACTCTTAAACGTTACTAAAGATATAAGGCAAGCGTTGGATAAAAACGAGGTAACGTTCTTGGTTCTGCTCTACTTTTCAAAGGCTTTCGACACAGTCAACCACGTTAAACTATGTAATAAGCTTATCGAGAATTTTAATTTTTCTTCAAGTGCTACAAAACTAATTTATTCTTATTTGACTGATAGAAAACAAGCAGTACAAGTCGGCGACAGTCTGTTAAATTTCCTCCCGAATGTTACAGGTGTTCCCCAGGGTTCCATACTTGGTCCATTACTATTTTCCTCGTACGTTAACGAACTGCCATCTTTAGTTAATTTTTGCTCTTCTCATATGTATGCAGATGACGACCAATTGTACCTTAGCTGCCCCCTTGGGCTCATAGAGAATGCAGCCTATAGTGTCAATCCCTAATTGGTTCGAACTTAACGGTCTATTTTTAAATTCAAAAGAAATTAAATGTATCGTCATATCAAGAAAAGGGTTAGATCTTGATTATTTTCCTCCGATAGTGTTGAAGAATGCCCCCATCGATTATGTAGAAACTGCGAAAAATCTCGAAATGACTTTGCCCCGGTCTTTGACTAACCTGGATAACCATATAAACGTACTTGTCGGCAAAGTGTATGGCGTACTACGTTCTCTATGGGTAACTCAGGCCTTTACACCATTTAAAACTCGATTACTCCTCGCAAAGACTAGTAATTCCCATTTTAATATACGGCTGCGAAATTTACTGCAACTGTAGTTATGTAAGCAAGCGAAAACTCAATGTCGTCTTTAATTGTACTGTACGCTGTGTCTTTGGCATTAGGAGATACAATAGATTAGCAGGTTTGCCAAATCTCTTGCTATGTATGCCTTTTGAAAAGTACATTGAACTTCGGAGCTCTCTGATATCCTGGTTACGCGCCAACCACAATACTGCTTTCAAAAATTACAATGGCGATTTCGGAAAGATCTCGTCATTTAATTCATCCTTCCTGCTCGTGTTTGACGTATCAGCGTCAATTTTTCGTAAATTCCGTACTTCTATGGAACTTACTACCACGTCATATTAAAGAAACGCAAAAAATTTTTTTTTAGTTTTATTAACTTTCTTTTATCTCGCTCTTTTTTGTAATATTAGCTTATGACTAGCTTTTAAGATACTGTATCTTATGGTTATTAAGCATTCAAATAAAAATAAAAAAATATAATAAATAATATACCCGCATGCCATTGCCCATGAATGGCACTTGCATCGAAGAAACCGAAAAGCTTTCAGTACTATGTGTGTCAACGACGACCTCCGTTGGAACGACCATATATTTGAGACCGACAAAAAATTCTGCTAAAGTGCTTAGGTTTTCTGTATTGATGCAAGAAGTTTTTTCCCCTTCTGATCTGGCTACAATTTATAAAGCGTTTATACGCTCAGAACTTAAGTATAACTCTCGAGGTAACCAGCTGCATTCGTCCCCATATATCTTCCCCGTAATACTCGTCACGCAAAGGATGCTCATCATTTCACGCTTAAGCTCAATTTGGGACGTACCGAGAAAATAGAGATCCTTTTTCTTAGCCGAACAACACGAATTTGGAATAGGTTACCGGCGATGTTTTCCTTGCAATTTCAATTTGACAGCATTCAAAACCAATGTTAATCGACACCTTCTGTCCTTACCTTTTTTTTTATAATTAACGCGCGCACAAGGGACTATTTGTTTCCCTTTTAATGTAACACACTGCGCGGGCATTAGGAAGATAGGGAGGGGAGAGATAGGAGGTGTCGATTAACATTGGTTTTGAATGTTTGCATATTGAAATGGCAAGGGAAAATCTCGCCGGGTAAACCATTCCAAATTTATTGATTATTAAGGGCAACAGAAATCTTGTGCGCATAGTATTAAAAAAGTTTCTTGAGAAGGATGCTTTTTTTCATAAAAAAGAGTTGGTTGTCTATAAAGTCGGTTTACGGACGATAATTTTACGTGATAACGTCATAAGAAAACATTGATGGTGTTGAGAACATACTCGATATACATATATACACACATACATCTGATGTTCGCCTGGTGCTCAGAATACGTTTCCAATCGTTTTTTGTCACAAGGGCCGATGCATACTTGCGTCATTTTAACGCGGCGGCGCGCAACGGTGACGCTTTTGCGTCTTACAGTACTCACAAATAAATAGACTGGTGCACACACTCGTCAGATGCCGCGGCGTCATTTGTGAGTAATGTAAGACGCAAAAGCGTCACCGCTGCGTCAAAATGACGCAAGTGTGCACCGAGCCTGTCACCGAAACAAAAATTACCCACAAACCCTTTTGTTAAATCTACACACACACACACCCCAATATCTACAGCTCATTTTGCATTTCTTTTTCTCTTTTTGTATTCATTGAATTTGAGTGGAATTATTTTAGGATTTGCGCCTGTTCTTGTTCATGTTCGCCTGGTGCTTGCGATAGGTTTTGGTTGAAAAAACCACTCGCATCGTGCGTCATTTTTCTCATCAAGATTATCAGCATGAGTTATGTTATTTCGTATGTGTTTCGTCTCATCGATTTATAAGACGTCAAAAAAAATTAACAATAATTTTGAAGTACTTTGATAAACATTCCGTTTTCGATTCATCTGCAACTCTTTTCAATTTTAATCTACAGAAAGCGAAACAAAATGATAATTGTATTTCACATTTATTCAGTTTCATTATTATTATTCCAAATTAATTTATATATACTTCTAACTTTAACAATGTCTCTGACATTACATTAGTAATTAAATCTTTAGCTAATTCTTTCTTCTATAGAATAATAAAGTTTTTTTTTTAATTATTTGTTATAAATATATTTATTTAAATTTTATTGAGAACGTTTTCTTTAATTTTTTATTGTTGGTTTTATTTTTTTATCAAATATATATATAATAATGTATCGAATACTTGGTAAAAGCATAAGAGTTATTTAAATTAATTATAATAGTCAAAAAAAAACTTTAAAAATTCATTTTGAACGAACATATTTTTTTTTTAATTCTAAACTTTCAATCCGCCGCCGCTGTATTGTTGATCATTTTTAGTACAAAACTACTAAATGTCTCGAGAGCTAAATGGTTTTCAGTTATCACGATCACATTTTGTTTGCAATGCGAGTAAAATCTACTCTGGCCTTCCGGTGTTTTAATATGCATTAGGTACTGAGGATCCGAATGATCAATCCAGAGTTCTTGGTGCTCTGTGTTTGTTAGAATTGTATAGTCATCAATGCCCGTTGAAGACTCGAGGTTTTCAAATTCCGCTGGAAGAATGTGTTTGCAGACAAGTTGATGTGAGGGCGCATTGTGTGAGACGTTTATTGCAATGATCAACAGTTCTTGAGCGGATGTCTTCTGGAATATCAGGACGGTTTTCGCATGCTATATAGAAAATAAAAAAAAGTTAATAAGTATTTTGTTGGTGATTGCCAAAAATCAATTATTTTAATACGTGAACTCATATTTTTTTGTATAAAAAGTGAATAAGAAAATTCATGTATTTGTATATAATGTGAATGCCCTTACTCCAACTTCCAGCGGTGCAAAGTGCAAGGAGCCTATGTTAATGCCGATTTTAATGTCCAGATCATAGTTCATCAGAATATCACCACTACGGTGATCCCAGAGCGTCACTTGAGAGTCCCCAAATCCAATTAAATTGTCATCTAGAAGAGCCAGTAAAGTTTTAATTATTTGAAATTTCTTTGAGTGACCATTTAGCTTACCAGTTGTGCACTCCAAATAGCGAATTTCATGTCGCATACTCTTGAATTCCCGAATACTGGCCAATGTGTCTAGATGAGGAGTAAGAGAATATTTACACAATCCAGACAGGGATTTACCACACATCATTTCCTGAGACCAACACATAACGAAATACCTCGAATCGGTTATTGTGGTATAGACGACATTTTCAGGGCGGCTGAAATGAGATACACAGTTATATTAGCATTTAAGTACATATTGTTTTTAATAAAGCTTTGTTTCATTTGCCACCTTGTTTCAATTACTACCAAGTTCGGCAACAAGAACCGAATCTTGGAATGGCTGAAGCAAGTGTCCAGCACTTGCCGGTAGCCAAATTTTAAGAGGCCGGTTAAACCGAGCAATCGAAAGCTGGCCTCTTATACATGGTGTACGTTTATCGTCAAGGATAATTTGGGAAATTATTTTTGGTGATATTCTAAATAAAAATCATTTTACTGCAAGTGTTTGGACTCCAATGTTGACAGTATTTTTCGAGGATTTAGGGAAATGCTTACTTTGGTGTACCCGCGTACCCGTGACTTATGTGAACGAGAATTGATCTGTTAATGCTTATGATAGAAACTTCATTAGGGACTTTGTTTATAGAAGAAATTTTAGCTTTTGTAAGTGTTCCAAAGAACTTGATTTCTTATTTCAGTAGATATAATGTAAATATGTATATAAAACTGTTGCATTTTTCTGGCCCATACTAATTTTTGACTTTGGGTTGATTTTTTTTTGCATAAAATGCATAAGACATAAACGGAACCAAATTTTGCTTGTATGAACGTATTAACAATAACAAAAATCATCTACAAACTTGCGAAAAAATTATACAATTTTATGATACAACTTTTTGGTGATGTTTATTTATTAAATTATTATTTAATAATTTTATAGTCAAAAATAGTAAAACTTAAAGCGGATCGGGTCCGGACCTCATTCAACATACATCTTGATAGATGGCCTACGCCATCCAGTATCGCATCGAAGGTTCGGGCGTCTTTCTAACGTTAGCATTGTCTGCCACGTAATAAAATAACTGCAAAATTTCGAGCTGGTTCCTCTTCGCTCATACGAGCTATCAACATCTGCTTCGAGGTGGATTTCATTCAATTCATTCTTGAACCTTCTCCGGAATCGCCATCCTTTGCACACGGGGGTAACAATATTATGTCTTGTGTATTATGCATTTTCTGAAATAAAGTCAACTCATAGTCAAGAATTAGCATGGACAAGACAAATGGAACAGGCTTATATATTTTTACATTATATCTGAAGACTGAAACAAGAAATTAAGTTTATTTAAACACAGTTACAAAGAATAATATTTCTTCTATAAATAAAATTCCAAACAAAGTTTCTACCATTGGTATTAATTGAGCAATTTCCGTTGAGATGAGTCGGAGACGGGGTCCGGGTACGGTACATCAAAGTAAGCCTTTTCTTAAATTCTCGAATTATGTCAACTTTGGAGGAAAAACCCTTACAGTAGAACGATTGTTAAGAATATTGCCAAAAATATTTTCCCAAATTATTCTTGACCACTTAGAGGGGACCCCTGGACCAGTTGTGTCGCATATGACATTGAAAAAGCGCGGTTCTGGTACAGACAAGTTCTGGATAGACAAGCCATTTTCGCTCCCCCTCCCCCTATTTTGGCGGGGCAATTTTCTAAGAAAAGGTTGACATGGAATAAATGAAAAGCATTCGCAATGCTTGCAACACTAAATCATGCCCTATTTTAAAAGCTGAATATTTATTCTTTTGTTTTTCAACTAAGCCATTACTAGTTAATTTATAAGAAAAATTGTTTATAGAAAATAAAATTAAATAATTTGATGTTTTTTTCTTAATTTTTATTTATAAGAAATAATTAACTTTGATAAGTTAGTGCTCTTATCTATAATTGTTAACTTAATATACATATTTGTTTTAATGTTGATTCAAAAAGATTTTGTTTAATGAAGTATTCGCTAAGATATCATTACTTGATTTTTAATATACAATAAACGAATGGATTATCTTAAAAAACACTTTTGCGTTGTTCTTGTGGAAGTTTGTTTTTATTTTACAATTAAATTCCATTTCAAACCGATTTTTGGGAAAAATTAATTGTGCATCCGGCCTCAACGGAGGGAAATAAACTTCCTTTTTTAATGGGATTTTTGATTATCTTGACTCTACCTTCCAGGGATAGTTTGTATGTACATTTTATGAGATGTGCCCTGTATGGACAGGCTCACTATGGCTGGTTGCGGAGCCGAGTTGTACGATGTTGATATATCCTAATAAACACTGCCACAACAAAGCAAACAAAATTCTCATAAATTGTGATTTTCAACTGAGAATCAATCTTTAAAAAAGTGAGTTTTTTCTTGTGTTAAACTTACGGTATTTTCATTTGGTTATGCCACCGTTGAGCTTTTCATTTTATCTAGATGTCCCATTGACTTCATTTTCGTTATTTTATTTTGAAGTTTCTATGGGATCGAACGTTTTACAAGAAACAAAATTAAATATTAATAAATACATTTATTGGCGCGACAGCTCCTTAAGGAGCCAAGGCCTAGTGACTTATATTCTCAACCATTCCTGTGTGTGTGTTGTTAATCTGCAAGAATGGAAGGGACCTACAGTTTACCGCCGAGTCCGAACGGCTACATGAGATGCACTTTTTCGAGACAAATTTTAATATTGGAGGTTTTGTCAGTTCCTCGCAAGAGGCAGTACCCCAGAAAAGAAGGTGGTTATGAGCTGGATTGGAACCCAGCCTCATTCGCTTAGCAGTCCGACACACTTACCACTAAGCCACGGGGCACTAATTAAGAATTAATTAAAATCGTGAGAAATATATGAAATAGTTAAATAATGTGTGCATCGTTTAAGTATTTAACAGCCTAAAATTGAGAAACTGGCTCAGATGTATATGCGTTTTGGGGCATTTTTCACTTATCGCAAAAATGTCAAAGAATTTTTCAATTCGCAATAAGGATATGAAACCTGATAAAGTATGAAGTTTCGGTTTATGACTAAACTTGAAAATTTATAATTTTATTACAAAATTAAAAATTCTAGTTTAGTCATAAACCGAAACTCTGTAATTTTTCAGGTGAAGTGCCTCAAACTACAAACATTTGAGGCAAGTGCATTACTTTAAACAATATTTATGAATTAGGCTGTTAGATACTTTCTCGGTGGACAAAACTATTTTACATTTTCATAAATTTTTATATCGATTTTAATTATTTTTTATTATTATTTA
Organism: Platycheirus rosarum; assembly: GCA_963971375.1. NCBI lineage: Eukaryota > Metazoa > Arthropoda > Insecta > Diptera > Syrphidae > Platycheirus > Platycheirus rosarum. The sequence continues at coordinate 113,216,119 of OZ020510.1, read as the reverse complement.
AATAATATTTTATTTTGTTTCTTATAAACTGTTAGATCCCGTAAAAACTTCGTTATATAACAACGAGAATTAAGTCAATTGGACTGGACACCAGATAAAATGAAAAGCTTAACGGATGCACGACCAAATGAAAATACCGTAAGTTTTACACAAGAAAATAACTAACTTTAAAAACAAAAAAATGTTTCTCCGTTCAAAATCACAAATATTGAGAATTTTGTTTGCGTTCGTTGAGCGGGAGTGTTCATTAAATTATATATACATCCCACAACTCGTGGTTGCAAATAGTCCATTGGTGAGACTGGCCATATTGGGTGCATCGCGTAACATCTACATGCAAACTAAACCGTGAATGTAGGGTCAAGACAATAAAAAATCGTATTAAAGAAGAGGGTTATTGCCCTCCTTTTAGTCGGAAGGAACAATTCTTTTTTTTTAATTCAAAAATCGGTTTAAAATAGAATTTAAATATAAAAAAACAATAGCAACGTCCACAAAAATTAGGAAAAAGTGTTTCTTAATCAGTTCATTCGTTTGTTGTACTTTAAAAATCAAGTCACGGAATTTAAGTGAATACTTTTTTAAACAAAATATTTTTTTTTCAACATTAAAAAATATGTATGTTAAGCAAAAAAATTGATAAGACCACTAAATAGTTAAAGTTAAATTACAAATTAATTACTTCTTACAAGTAAAAATTAAGAAAAAAAAATACTAAAATTATTTAATTTTATTTTACTAAACATTTTTTCTTATAAATTTAACTAGCAAAGCTTAGTTAAAAAAACACAAGAATTGATATTCAGCTTTTAAAATGGGACATGATTTAGTGTGAAAAGCATTGCGAAGCTTTTCAATTTTTTTTCCATGTCAACCTTTTTCTTAGAAAATTGCCCCGCCTAATCAATCAGGGGGAGATGGGTTAAAATGGCCTGTCTATCTAGAATTTTTTTCCATCACAGGCCAGGCCATAGCAATTTTTTCTTATGCTATTAACCTTATGCCGGGTTTTCTTTATTTTGTCAAGAATAATTTGGGAAACAATTTATGGCTAATATATTCTTGGAAAAAATCATTGTACAGTTAGGGTCTTTCTGCAATGCTGACATAATTTATGGAGGATTTACGAAAAAGTTCCTATACCCTGATTGACCCATGTCAACGGAAATTTCTCTGTTAATACCAATGGTAGAAACTTTGTCAGAGACTTTATTTTTAGAAAAAATACTAGCCTTTGCAGCTGAGTTAAAAATAAACTTAAAGATCATGATTTAGTCTATAGATATCCAATTTCTAAGCCTGTTCCATTTGACTTGCCTATGCTAATCAGATAATGCGTAATCAACTTAACGCTTTACTATTTTTTGATTTATGAAAGGCAACAATAATTAAAACAGACATTTTTGATGATTAATTTTCAATTGGACAAAATTAGATTGCGTTAGTTTATTATGCATTTTCTGCAGACAATTAACTCCAAAATAAGTCAAAAATGACCATGGTCAAGAAGAATGGAGCAGGCTTTTGTATTGTATATCTAAAGACTGAATCCAATATGTTTATTGGAACTCAGTAACAAAAGGTTAGTATTTATACTAAAAAGTCTTAAAAGAAGTTTCTACTATTAGTAGTACCTGATCAATTTCCACTGACATGGTTCAGAGTCAGGGTCAGGAAAGCCTTTTCTTAAATCCTTGATATATGATATCAGCTTAAGAAGAAAGACCTTTAATGTAATTTTTTTAAAGAATATAACCATGAATCATTCCCCAAATTATCCTTGATAAATAAAAAGACACTGTCACCGCCCTTTAAGCAACTAGTTAGCCCTAACCGAACAGCAATAAAGCTGTTCTTGGAGCCAGAAATCTACTTTTATATTTTTTATCTAATCGAGTCATTTCAATGAAGTTGCAAAAAACAATTATTTTAAGTTCAGTTTTTGATAAAAAAAAAAAATAATAATAATAACAAAAACGTTTAGTTAGAATATTTAGAAAATATTGTTGTTCTACTTCGTAAACTAATGCATCTTTTTCATTCTCTCCAACAGGTAAAGTGCACGGTTGTGCGAAAAAAAACTACCGGCAGGTCAATTACAACTCAATGCTCTTAACAGATGCCTTTAATGGAAAATCTTTACGATAGTTCAATTAATATTATGTTATTTGATTGTATGATTATAAAACATTTATATAATTAGAAAACTACGGCTTTATACTCATAATTTTAAGATAAATTAAGTAAATAAACCAAAAATTAAAAAAGAACGTTTTCGACACTTTCAATTTTCTTCAAACCAGGACGACATGAAACCATCATCTACTTTTTATTTTTCGACTCAATATTAAAAGAAGCTCTATGCACTTAGGACCCTGTTATGACTCGCGATTCGCTAGAAATATTTGGCGAATGAGAAGATTTGGTATTACTGTTTTCGAATCACCTAATTATTTTCGCCTCATATATTTTTTTTTTAATAATTAACGCGCGCACAAGGGACTATTTGATTCCCCTTTAATGCGCGGGTATTAGGAAGATAGGGAGGGGAAAGATAGGAGGTGTCGATTAACATTGGTTTTGAATGTTTGTAGATCAAAATGGCAAGGAAAAATCTCGCCGGGTAAACTATTCCAAATTCGTGTTGTTCGGCTAAAAAAAGAATCCTATATTTCACGGTACATCCGAAATTGGGCTCAAGGGTGAACTGATGAGCATTCCTTGCGAGACGAGTATTACGGGAGAAACTTTAAAGGGGAGGAACGCATCTGGCTACTTCGAGTGAACATTTTTATAAAAAAAAAACATAAAATAAGGAATGACATGAAACATTGCGTCGGTGTTCGAGAGGGGCAATTGTTTCAGCGGCAGTTCTATTTCCTATCAATCTTAACGCTCGATTTTGAATTCTATCAAGCAGGTGAAGCGATGTTTGCGAAGCACCTGCCCAGAGGTGGGAGTTATACTCGAGTTTAGGGCTTTATAAATTGTAGCCAGATCAGATGGGGAAAAATACTTCTTACACCGATACAGAAAACCTAAGCACTTAGCAGCATTCTTAGCGATCTCAAATATATGGTCGTTCCAACGGAGGTCGTCGTTGACACATACCGAGTACTCGGAGCTTTTCGGTTTCTTCGATTTAAGTGCCATTAACGAGCTTTAACGACAGAAGACAGCATTGGGTTTTCGAAGCATTAAACTCCACACGATTCCTATTACCCCATTTGACAATGCTGTATAAATCGGAGTTTAATGAGCTTGACATACGGTACCGTTGCAATTGTACGTCAGAAGGCGAAGAACGTGAAATATCGATCGAATATGAAAAGCTGAGGGTAGAGTCGTCAGTAAAACAGTTAAGTGGATTAGAAGTAACAGACAGAAGATCATTTATAAAAAATGAGGAAAAGAGTCGGAGACAGGACAGAGCCCTGGGGCACACCAGCATTTATTTTGTGCGAATCAGACTTGAATCCGTCCAATACAACTTGTATTGAACGGTTCAGAAAATAGCCTCTAATCCAACGAACAAGAGTATCATCGATCCCAAAAGCACGCATTTTCGATAAGAGAGCTTCATGCCAAACTATATCCAATGCCTTGGAGATATCAAGAGCAATAATCTTACTTTCACCAAAGCGATGTAAAGATTTGTTCCACTGTTCGGTGAGATATGCCATTAGATCACCAGTGGAACGGTTGCTGCGGAAGCCATACTGACGGTCATGGAGAAGCTTTCGATCTTCGAGATATTCCTTAAGCAGACGGTTAATCAGCGTTTCCATAACCTTAGAAAGATGGGATGTTAGCGCTATGGGTCGATAGGAGTAGGGGGAGCATGGGTCACCTTTATGCTGTTTTCCATCTTCTAGGAAAGATTCCAAAAGAGTAGGAGCGATGGAAAAGCTTACGCAGTGGCTTTTCCAGTGTGGAATAACACCTCTTCAGAAGAATCGAGTGTATACCATCCGGGCCAGCGGATTTGTGTATATCGAGGTCTTTGAGAACTCTTTCTACTGTACGAGTGCGGAAAAAAATCTGTCCCATGGAAAAATTTACATTCTCAAGTCCAGGAGGGGCAACGTTGCTGTTAGGCAGCGTGGAGCTGGCAGCGAAATGGGCGGCGAGCAAGTTTGCCTTCTCTTAAGAGTTAACAATTGGTTTGTTATTGTCGATGAGCGTTGGAACCGAAGATGTTGAGGAGTTTTTAATATTTTTTTACAAATGACCAAAAATTTGTACATTCCTTTGCAAGAATTTGGTTCTTTCAATAACGGAGTTGCATGAGTTCCTTGCTTGTTTGTGCTTTTTTCCGATTTTCCTCTGTAGGGTTGGCTTTGTAGGGTAGGAAACTTACTACTTTGAGCCTAATAGCTTCTTTACACTCAGAATTAAACCGGGACTTTTCTTTAGGCTTGATGCTTTTTTTTCTTAGGAATAAAAGCACGCATCCCTAGAAGAATCACATTTGTGATCATTTCAGCACTGGCATCAATGTCACTATCGAGGAAGCATAGTGGTCAGTTAAAGTTTCGGAAAAAAAATATTCAGGACGTCCCAGTTGGCTTTCTCGTAGTGCCAAACGGTCCTAGTGGGAAGTTTTTCTTTAACTGGGTGGGTCGAGGATGAGAAATTAGCTGAAATGACACAATGGTCTGAAGTGCCAAATGGAGAAGTTACACTAATGGTATATTTATCAGGGTGAGAAGTAAGAAACAAGTCAAGTTGCTTGCCCAGTATACGCTTTGGCACATCGATCAGTTGGGTAAGGTGACATTAACCCGGTCGAACTGTAAATCCTGGTGACTTTAAATAATAAAGCAACAAATAATTTTTGTTTTTCTTTTCTGTTTAAATAATAATGCTGATACTCAGTCGGGGCGATGATTAGCATGCTGCTTCTACAAATTGGACATATTTATCCATCTTTATTCAAGCCCGGATAGCTTTTTGTTTCAAGCACGTCAAGAACTTCCCTTAAAACAACAGACACGCAGCTTGTAAGACCTGCAGCTCGAAGTCGTGTCCGAAAGAACTTTGGTAGCTGCTAGTTTTATGATTGGTGAAATTACTGAACTTTGAGTTGTTTGAAATTATGAACTCATCCATGATAACTCAAACGCATGTTTGTTAATCCAAAAACATAAAATAAATGAATAATATAAAAGGCAATTAGTTGAACAAAGGAAATAAGTAATTTGTTCCTTTGTGTCAGATAGTTCAGGTTGGTTGGAACTATTTGTCTCTCAAACTCCTCCCCAATCGTCGCCAAAAAACAAATCGATTTTACGCAATTTGATAAACCAGCAAAACCTGTTCTGAGAACATGCTTATCATCATGTGGCTGCGATATTGCGATGTGTAGTACGTCGGCTTTCGCAAACGCTAAGTCGATTGTTCAAGGTTCAAACCGAGCTCGGGACCAAAAAAGGTTTTTCGAATTAATTGAACATAAAAGCGATAAAGCACCACTAAAGGAGTCTGATGATCGGGTTGGCCCCCGTGAAATAGCTCCAGCCTATGAACTTGGTGGTAGTACACATAATTTGTTGTTCTTCATTCAAAAAAGCTTCTACTGTGTTACGAGTATAGTCAGCAACCTAGTTGGTAGTGTGAAAAGCACATATAAAAACAAATCTATTTTACTTTTTTTTTATATTTTCTGCTCTTTTTTAATAAACAAAACCCTACACTATTTTCAACACAAATGGAAGTTTTTGACGTTCAACACCAACTTGACTTAGCACATTTGGTTTTTAATCAGCCGAACGTCGGAGTTCGCTTTTCGCAATACCACGAAAAGAGTAATTCGACATGAGTCGAAAGTTCGACTCGCGAGTCATAGTAGGGCCCTTAAAGTTTAAAAAGCACTTGATTACATGGCATTATTTTAATAGAGAAATATTATTGAAATAACTCGATTTAAACAAAAAAAAAAATGAAAAAATGGATTTCAAGCTCTTAATAAATCTACATAATCTCAAGGAAAATAATAATATTTTAACTACGTCTGTAAAGCAGACTGCTTTTTAAAATGCAAGAAAATGTTGTACATTTAAAGAAATAGAAAGACATGAATGAAAACTGTGACGTGTACTACGGTGATTGTGCAAGAAGACCACAGCGTTTATTTGGGTGCGGGTTCGTCATAGTCTTGGGCTTTCGACACGTAAGTAAGCGACTTGTGACAATTCGTATCAAGGCTAAATTCGCCAACATTAACATAAAATGCCTCAACAGAGGATAAAGATGACGCCACCAAGGATGACTTCTACGAGATCCTCGACAAAACCTATGAGCAATGCCCTAAATACGACGTTAAGATCGTACTAGGCAATTTTAACCCCAAAATAGGTAAAGAGTAAATCTTTGGTAGGACTGTCGGAAAATATAGCCTACACGACACAACGTCTTAAAACGGACTTAGGCTAATTGACTTCGCAGTGGCACATAACGTCACCATTGCAAGCACACGGTTTCCTCATCTCGATATACACAAAGGGACTTGGCGACACCCAGATCAAAGAACCGTCAATCAGATTGATCACGTTGCGATCGATGCAAGACACCGAGCAGCTAACATCGATTTGGATCACTACCTTGTTGCAGCAGAGGTAAGAATGCGAATAACCCGAACTCCACAACAACGGAGTAATGTGAGGAAGTATGACGTCGGAAAGCTGCAATCGCAAGAAACCACCAGAACCTATGCCGATCGAATATCCCTAAACCTCTCAAGAAATCCAGTACCGCCAGCATCAAGTGCCGAAGACCAGTGGCAACACTGCCAACAAGCCATCAGAGATGCCGCAACTGATGTGCTAGGTTTCACCAGACCAGCACAACGAAACATCTGGTTCGATGACGAATGCAGGCAGGCCCATGCAGCCAAACAAGAGGCATATAAAGCGGCGCTGCAAAGAAGGACGAGAGCTGCTCGCGAGCTCTGCGAGCAGAAAAGACGGGAAGAACACCGGCTTCTCCAAAAGAAAAAGAGAGAGCATGAGAAGTGCGCGATCGGAGATATTGAGAGATGCTACTCCAGGAACAACGTGCGGAGGTTTTACCAACAGGTAAAAAGAACGAGCCAAGGAAAAAAACCCGCACAGAAGCCTGTAGAGATAGGAATGGAAACCTCGTAGTAGAGTCACAGTCGGTGCTGAGTACATGGAAGGACCATTTCTGCAGACTGTTAAACGGCGATGAAGGCCGAAATCCTGCTGTCAGGCAGAATGAACCATTCAACATGAATGATGACAGACAAAAATTCCGTCTACCTGACTAAAATGAAGTGAGGATAGCAATATCTAAACTAAAAAACAAAATAGTTGCTGGACCCGACGGACTAACCGCCGAACTTTTTAAAGCGGCCGGAGATGACCTGGTGGAGTGCATACACCAGCTCATCTCTAAAGTTTGGTCAGAAGAAAGTATGCCTGATGAATGGAACCTCAGAATCATTTGCCCGATCCACAAGAAAGGAGACCCTCTAAACTGCGCCTACAAGATCCTCTCTGCTGTACTATGTGAGCGCCTGAAATCATTTGTCAGCAACCTGATTGGCCCCTATCAGTGTGGTTTCAGGCCAGGAAAGTCCACAATCAAATGTTCACGATACGCCAGATTCTGGAAACTACCCAAGAATTCCAAATCAATACCCACCACCTCTTTATCGATTTTAAGGCGGCGTACGATAGAATTTATAGAGACAAACTATACAGAGCCATGTCAGGTTTTGGCATCCCCACAAAACTCGTCCGACTGTGCAGGATGACGTTGGAGAACTCTCTTGAACTTGAAAAAATTATAAGAAACTCGCAAGTCAATTGTAGTGGGACAATTTTTTTCAAGTCTGTGCAATTGCTAGCATACGCTGACGACATAGACATCATTGGCAGAACTCGGCGAGCTGTCACTGGAACGTATGCTAGCATTGAAGCTGAAGCGGCTAAGATGGGACTAGTAGTCAATGAGGGCAAAACGGAGTACCTGCTGTCCACAAAAAGGGACACACAACACCGGCGGATTGGACAAAACATCACAATACACAGGTACAACTTTGAGGTAGTTAGGGACTTTGTGTACCTCGGATCCGCTATAACATCTGACAACAACATCTCGTCAGAAATAAAGCGAAGAATTACTCTGCCAATCGCGTTAACAAGCTTTGGAGGAGAAGGTTCAACCAAGAACTAAACGAGCTGTACAGCGCATATCACGTGTAAGATGGCTAGGTCATGTAGAGCGAATGGACAACAATGCTCCGGCTCGCAGGATCTTCGATTCCATCCCAGAGGGTAGACGCAGTCAAGGAAGACCTCGCCTTAGGTGGCGCGCTCAAGTGGAGGACGACCTCAACCAACTTGGAGTGCAAAACTGGAAGCAGCTAGCCAAAGACCGAGCTGGCTGGAGAGGCATGTTGGTTGAGGCCCAGGTTCGTCCCGAACTGTAGCGCCCCCTAAGTAAGTTATTTACCTAAGTTTGTTACCAGGACACGTACAGGTAAACAAAATTGGATTTTTAATCCACTTTTTTTTAATAGCGCGTTTTGTTTATAAATGGGGAAAAACAATATGAATTATTGAGAAATGTTTGGATTTTATATAAATATTAATTTTTATGATTTTGCTATTGAGCACCCGAAATACGCGCTCAAAATCAATAACACAAGGAATAATCCAATATCTTTGACAACGGTCAAACTGAGGTTAAGAGATGCTGGACTCTCTCTTGTAGTCCGAAAACCATTTCTGCGACCACAAAATAAGCTAAAAACTTTAGAATAGGTCAAAAGCCATAAAGACTGGACGGAAGAAGATTTCAACAGTCTTATGGAGCGATGAATCCAAGTGGAGGCTTTTTGTTCGACGCAGCGCTAAACAAAACATGCTATCCGACTGTAATGGTCTGGGGATGTTTCGCTTCCATTGGAGTTGGAGATCTGACTTGTGTCATTGGTAAAATGAACAAGGAAGCGTTAAGAAAATATTAGAAGAAAACGCTTTGGTCTCTGGACTAAGATTGATTGGCGATGGAATCGTATTTCAACAGGACAACGATATTAAAACTTTGCCATGAAGAAATCTTAAAAAAATCATGACCTGGCCGCCGCAGTCACCAGACCTTGATACAAAGGTCCGGGATCAATGCCCATCACTGGAATCTGCATTGTGGAATACACTACAGGATTGCTGGAAAAATATCCCACATGAAACAATTCAAAAACTTATAGCTAGTCTTCGACGCTGTACCCGAGGGAGTCGCAAGCCAAGGTAGACGTCATGCCTGAAGGAGGCCTCCGACCGCTTGGAATGCGAAATTGGAGACGGCAGTCTAGATATAGAGTCGCCTGGAGAAGCATATTAAACCAGCCCCAGGAGCATTACCCTATGTAGCGCCACCAAAAGTAAAAAAAAGTAAGTGGCTTAGATGGATCAAATAGTCAATAAGACGAAATCCAAGTAGATGTTGTCGACAGAAAGATTAAACATGCAACATCAAAAAATTGGCCAAGATGACCAAGAAAAAGAGAGCCAGGAACTAGTTCAAGATAAAATTGAACTACAATCACGGTTTCGCCCGTAAAGAAGGCATTTGAGTAGGAAGGTACTACCAACAAACCATCTACGAATCGCACTTCCAAGAAGACAAGCGTAGAGCGAATGAAAAACCATGTTCCGGCATGCAGATTCTTAGATTCTATTCCAAAGCGATGATCCAGTCAATAAATACCGCGTATTGTGGCGGCCAAACTTGGAAAATTACCTAAACTAACTTGCAGTGCTTATGAAGTGGCAGTCCTGGCTAGATAGACACATATGTATGGTGATTCAGACATTATACAGTTAAGGGTAATATGATGATTATCAAATAAATTAAAACTAATAAAAATAAAAATAAAACAAAAACTCACCTTGGTACTGTGTCCAATTGTATTGAATGTGATTTCGCCACCAGTTCCTCATCATGATAGTAATACACGTTTATGTAAACCGAAATCAAATCGCAATCTCTGTTTTGCTTGGAAAGTTCTTTAGCTCTCATTTCCACATAAATCGGTATTGAATTGTGAACACATATGCGGTTTTTGTAAGGAGCTTTGATCTCAGTATCTAGAAAAAAAACAAACAACTGTTAAAATACACATTTTCCTGTAGGTTAAGTCGCTATTCATACCAGACAGCAGTCTCTTGCACTCTCCCAGATAAAACCATTCCTCAGGCGAGTTCTCCAGTACTTGAATCAACTTGCTGGTCTTCCAAAAAGTAACCATGAAATCCTGAACAATGGTAAGAATGTCCAGCTCGTAATAGGCATAAATAACGCGACCTTTTTCCGGAGTAAGAGGATTAGGCATACGACTTGAGGGGGTTGTTAGAAAAGATATTGGTAGTGGAGGGGCGCATGGTTCGGTCTGAATTTCAGCATCACTTGTTGTCTTTTCATCGGATTTTTCAATCGAAAGAGGATCGATTTCGGGAAGAGAACATTGCACTTTTTTGGTGTTTTTTGATATATTTTTAATCAGTGGAGTTTGGACTTCTTCAAAGATGTCCATGCTATTCTCTTGTGAAATACCCTGGGAACTTTGTTTTCCAGGTGTTGTCTCGGTTTTCTTTGATTGTGGTTGTTTTTTTAATCTGACTTGCGCCATCTGCATCCGAATTGTTTTTTTCTTTAGGTCTTGTCTTGGATGTGACTTGGATGCATTAATCCTAGGTTGTTTGGTGACTGTTCGTTTTCTTAAAATTCTTTGATTGAATGCTCCAATTATAGTCTTGTTCCTTTGGAAAAGCCGACGAAATACTGTTTTCCTCATCGCTGGCCGTTGCTTGGATTTATGGCTTTGATTTTCTTTGGGTGAATTTTCTTTAGGATCAGCTGTATTGCTATTATTTTTTGTAAAATTCAAGGTCTTGCATCCAAGTGTATTTATAGAGTCGACAATGAAAATACTTGGCTTTGTTTTGCGAGACTCTTCGAGATAGCGCCGGTATTTTTCGTGAACATTTTCAGTTTTGTCTGCATGAACCTCAACATGGCTGTCATCTATGTATTCATCTTTTTTGCCTTCAGATGAAGGAATTGTTGAGATACGACCATTGGGCCCAGGTGGGCCATTTTCGTTCGGTTGAGGAGGATCACTTTGAATTGATTCACTCAAATCACTTCTGTGATTATTTCGATGACCATGCTGGTTAAGGCGACGCCTTCTTGGTGCAGCTTTGCTCGGCGATTCGTCACTTTGGGATGATCGAGGGCACGTTGAAGTTCCATTCGATGTTGCTCGGGTGCGTCGTAGGCGGCGGGTTGTTGGTGGAGGTGTGGAATTCGCAGTCGTCACAGATGACGGTGTATTTCCCAACTTTAAGGGAATCGCATTGTTACGCAGTTGGGTGATTATTTTTATCTCGGGGTTTTTGTTGACTGTATTGGTTTCTTGTATAGGCGCTGGGAATTTAGTTGCGATAGGCTCCTCTGGTGGTTGTTTTTCTTCCATACATTTAACAGTTAGCGGAGAAGTATTGGAGCATCTATCGGAAAGAGCAATTAATATATAGTAGATAAGGTAAGTTTTTTTTTAAATTGCAAGTTTTCAGTTTATGCATGACATTTAAAATTACTTGTGTAATAAACGTACTAAATGGGTTATGACTAAGCTCTTTATTGTAGTAGAAGGTATAGGAAACAGAGGAAGGATTGATAAGAACGTAACGAAGTATATTTGTGTCACATATTTAGACATTGAAATGAGAAGACAAATAGATGGTGCTAGAGAATCACACATTCTTGTAGTACGACTTAAAAAGAAAGACAACGCCTCCAAAGAAAGTTTCTATGAGCTCCTTGCCAAAACTTGCGAGCAGTTTCCTAAACATGACATTGAAATCCTATTGGAGGAATTTAACGTACAAATTGGGAATGAAAACATTTGATGGTAATACAATCGGAAAGCATAGTCTTCACTCAACCACCTTCGGAAACGCATTCAGACTCATCGGTTTTGCAACGGGAAAAAATATGGTGTTAAGCAACACGCTCCATCGTCTTCACATCCACAAGGACACAAGGAGGTCACCAAATGGTCAAATATCCAACCAAATTTATCATGTCGCAATTGAAGGAATACATTTCCCTAGTATTCTGAACGTCCTTGTGTTCCGAGAAGCAAACATCGACTCAGATCACTATCTGGTTAGTGCCAAACTTCGTAAACTGATGTTTTACAGGTTGTGGTTCCGCTAAAGAACTAAAGTAGCTTATAATTTCTACGTTAAGCGAAGAAAGGATGAAAAACGCTTACTCTCAAGACAAAGAAAAAAGATCACCAGAAACGTGAAGTCAGAGGTGATACAGAGGTGTTTTAACAGGAAAGAGGTGCCAAACTTCTAGAGTGAAACAGTCAACTTCAGGTTTCACTAGGCGTCATGGGCCCTGGAAAGATGGGTGTGAAAACACTGTAGTAGATACGCAGTCGATGTTACCTATCTGGGGAAACTGCTTCAACCGGTTGTTGAATGGCGATGGCGGCCAATACCCCGCCAATGATCGACCTGGAATAGTCAACCCAGACGACAACCAAGAACTACATCCGCCCGACCAAAATGAGATTCAAGAAGGCACTGAGCGACTAAAAACGCTACAAGCGGAACATTTTAGACACGCACGGACATGGTCAGGTTCATAAACCAGTTCACCGTGTTAACTATTCTAAATTCGCGTTGTTTGGCTAAAAAAAAACATCTATTAGCCCTATCATGGTAACCGATCGGAACGGAATTTTCTCCGACTCATACAAAATGTTTGTTTATTCATCATTATAATCAAAGAAATCTCTTTCAAAGCGGTTACACCTCCGAATAATATTCAATGTGCGCTTAAAAAAGGAAATATTAAAACAGAAATTTTTTCGAAATAAATTGTATTTCTTAAAAATCGGAGAAAATTGCGTTTCGATACCGATCGGTTACCATGATAGGGCCCTACATTTCACGATACGTCCGAAATTGGGCTCAAGCGTGAACTAATGAGCATTCCGAGCGAGACGAGTATTACGGGCAAATGTTTTAAGGGGAGGAATGCAGCTGGCTACCTCGAGAGAGCAATTTTCGTAAAATAAATTAAAAAATAAATATATTGGCGCGACAGCTCTTTAAGGAGCCAAGGCCTAGTGACTAATACTCTCAACCATTCCTGTGTGTGTGTTGTTAATCTGCAAGAATGGAAGGAACCTACAGTTTACCGCCGAGTCCGAACGGCTATATGAGATGCACTTTTTCGAGACAAATTTTGCTCTTGGAGGTTTTGTCAGTTCCTCGCAAGAGGCAGTACCCCGGAATAGAAGGTGGCTATGAGCGGGATTCGAACCCATGCTCATTCGCTTAGGAGTCCAACACACTAACCACTAAGCCACGGGGCACTAAAAGGAAACAATAAAATGAGGAAAGGCATGAAACATTGCGTCGTTATTCGGGAGAGGCAATAGTTTCAGTGGGAGTTCTATTTCCTATTAATCTTAACGCTCGATTTTGTATTCTAACAAGGAGGTGAAGCGATGTTTGCGAAGGACCTGCCCAGAGGTGGGAGTTATACTCGAGTTTTGGGCGTATAAACGCTTTGTAAATTGTAGCCAGATCAGATGAGAAAAATACTTCTTACACCGATACAGAAAACCTAAGCACTTAGCAGCTTTTTTAGCGATCTCAAATATATGGTCGTTTTGACGGAGGTCGTTGTTGACACACATACCGAGTACTGAGAGCTTTTCGGTTTCTTCGATTAAGTTCATGGATAAAAGCATTGGGGGTATGTTTGGCTTTAACGACAGAAAACAGCATTGACTTTTCGAAGCATTAAAATCCACACGATTCCTTTGACCCCATTTGACAATGCTGTATAAATCGGAGTTTAATGAGAACATACGGTACCGTTGCAATTGTACGTCCGAAGGCGAAGGACGTGAATCATCAAACGAATATGAAAAGCTGAGGGTAGAGTCGTCAGCAAAACAGTTAAGTGGATTAGAAATAATAGACAGAAGATCATTTATAAAAATGGGGAAAAGAGTCGGAGACAGAACGGTTCCCGGCATTTATTTTGTTTCCATGACCTTAAAAAGAAGGGTCGGTAGGAGGAGGAGGAGGAGGATAAGTCAGCTTTCTTAGGGACACGCTGGACAAATGCTGTTTTCAATCTTCTAGGAAAGATTCCAGAAGAGTAGGAGCGATGGAAAAGCTTACGCAGTGGCTGGTCCGAATTGCCCAAAGGAGAAGTAACACTAATGGTATACTAATCATGTTGAGAAGTACGAAACAAGTTAAAAAGAGTATTCGAAAGAAAAGTATTACGTGCGATTTATGGCCCTGTTTACATTCCAGTTAACAACAAGTTGCTAAGACACAACAACGAATTGCACGTGTTATACAGCGACATAGCCCTATCCAAAAACTAAATCCGTGTCCAGCGACTAAGATGGCTCGGCAATATAGAGCGGATGAATATCGACGCTCCAGCGCGCAGTCTTCGAAGCCATACCAGAGGGAGTCAGAAGCCAAGGTAAACCTCGTCTTCGATGGAGCGACCAGATAGAGCAAGACCTTCGACTGCTTGGAGTGCGAAATTGATGAAGGCAGGCCAGAGATCCAGTCGGCTGGAGGGGCATATTAAACTAGGCCCAGGAATACAACGCTATATAGCACCACCAAAAGAAAGTAATTCCTGGGTGATTGGATACCACATGAAAATTGTTTCAGGGAAAAAATACAGTTGGTAATTTCTCTAGAGCACTGATTCAACTGATTTTACAAGTGACTTGCCAGTAAGCAGGAGCAAACTAAAAGCTTTCATTACATCTTTTGATTGAGAACCCACATTACTACCTATCTGCACCAATTAGTTAGAAAATAAGACACTTACCTGTTGTCATTCACAGCAGTTGTAGTCGTCACCTCTTCTGGCTCTTCCTCCTTTTCTTTTTCCTCCTGTTCATCGACAATAATTTTCCGTTTTTTAACTTCCTTCTTTTTCTCGCTCTTCTTATCCACTATCTCCGACTGCTGAAGCAACCTCTTGACCCGCAAAGACCTCCTCTTATTGTCAGTAGGCGTTGGACTATAAACCTTTCCATTCATGCCTAATCCCAAATAATTGCAAAACTCATCCTGCTGAAAAGAATCCACTTCTGGGAATCTATCCGAACTTCTCGGCTCACTCTTCCTCTCCGAACTCCATCGTTCGGTGCTCTTCCTCCTATCTGAGTTCTTCCTCTCCAAACTCTGTCTACTCTCAGCGCTCTTTCCTCCAGTGCTTCGTCTGCTTTCAATGTTGGCTTCAACATTTTCTTGAGGCGGATGGTCTTCCACTGACTTTGTTTCACAGCTGCTGGCATCCAAACTCTTTCTACTCTCTGGCAAGGCAAAATATTTCGTGGGGACCGTGGGAGTCTTGAAGATCTCATTGATCTTTGCCTTCAGATTTATCTCTTTATTGTAGTCAATGCGAATCTTTATCAACTGCGAACACTTGTCGATATCGGGATTTAGACGGTTACACCTAAAAACCGACTCCTCGTCGGTCCAATGGAGTCTTATCGACGGAGAAGCTTTGGTGGCATTACTATCACTACTCGGGCAGAGGAGTTTTTCATAGATGGTTACGTTACGCGGCTCTGGCCTGATTGGAGAACGTGCCTTAGCCTTGTTGGTGACTTCCTTTGAGCATGAAGGTTGTTGGGCCAGCGACTTGTTTGTGGAATCTTGAGAAGGTACAGGGCTGCCTTTCAAATTCTCCAGAATGACCGAACGAAAGTGATGATAGTTGTAGTTGGGATAAATTGAGTCTTTTCCAGCGCTACGCCTACCTGAAGAGTTCTTAATGTACAATTTCTCACGTTTTTGGAAATTGTCGTCGAAGTTGTTTACATCCTCGACGTCGCTCAACTCATCACAGCAAATCCAATTAGCCAGTTTTTCTTTATAGGTAATCGGCGGATGACCGTGAGCGATTTCTTGTAGCCTCTCGAATGCTCCAGCCGGTAGGGTGTTTTTCAAGTATTTTTTGCGATGCCCAGCAAGAGGAACAGTATCCGAAGGAGACGAGACAGGAAATTTACTTGAAGTGTCACTGGAGACTTTTCTTTGGGTTCTTATAGGATTCGTATAGACCGAATCAATGTCTATGGGTTCTTCAGTGGGTTCAGCATCTATTTTCGGTTTCTTACTAGACGAAGGGTTTATTTTTGCAGATTGTTTTGCATTCCCCGCAAGACGCTTTGGTTGACTAGAAGAACTACTGTTTTCGCTATCAGAGATCACCAAAACAATGCCCGATTCTATTGCGGATTCATCATTGTGCCTTAAACGAGACATGGTTCCATAAAAATCGAAGAAAAGAAGAATATGTATATTAAGCTTGGTAAAGTATTTGTTAAGAATACGATTTGCGAAGTAGAGGCGCTTATTTGGCGGCAGCACGATAAGAATTTTTACATTGAAAAGCGTTTGGTACAAATATTCACAATATTGTAGTTTAAATCGTTGTTGGATGTTTTGATAATTAAAATTTTGTTTATTGTAGTTTAATTTGTGTATTTCTTATTGGAATTTGGATTTTCTTTATTAATCGGAAGGAAAGTACAAAATTAAGAATTTTTTTTCTACAGCGGGGGTACGTGATGACAGTAAAGAGAATATGTGTTTGCCGATAGATGGCGAAAGTGAAGAAAAGAAGAATCGATAGTATTAAGGTTTGTTCACACTGCGAAAAGGAACAAACATTTTTAAAGTGCCAGTAGACAAATTATTATATATATAAAATGAGGAAACGGAGATTTCAGTAATTTTTCGTATTGTAATTTGACTTTAGAAAGAACTTTTTAAAATTGAAGATAATTCCCAGACATTCATGCAACCACAAACGTAAATAATTTTCCCCAAAATGAAAAAAAGACAGACAACCGAAAAGGGTAAGCATGTAATCTTTGTAGGTATAGAAGTCGAGAATAAAATCCAAAGGCGCAAAATTTAAAAAAATTTAAAACTGACTGAATTAATTTTAAAATGGGATTCGACTCTAAAAATAAAATATAAAACGAGGATCGGCTCTATGTTAATTTAAATTGACAAAATAATTGACTTTAACCTTAAACAACTTGTCTAACATTAAAACGAGTAAACCACTTGCTTATCTTTTTAAAGTATACCTTAGCCAGCTGGCATTTCTAATTTCTTAACAACAAAAAAATAAGCGTCTTAATCTGTCAATATTTAGCGGTGTTGGGGTCAAATCCCGATCTGTGAAACTGAGATTATAATTTTTTGACTTCTGAAATTAAGTTCAATTCTAGATGAAAAATAAATTAAAAATGAAAACAAGCGTCGAAAACTTTTCAAGATTTAATGATAAATTACTTTTCACACCCAAATCAAGAACAATTTGCAATTTGCGATCAATTAACCTTGCATAGCAAAGGCTAATGAGGCGGTACCCATTCATTCTACGGCAATATTTTTTTTTTTTTTTTTAATTTATTTACTTAATTCTATTTTTTATTGTTTTACATTTGTGTTATTTTATGATTTAACATTTTCACAGATCGGGAATTGACCCTTGGAAAAATTTGTTTACATTACGTTACATAACCCACACATCACACTAGTTGTCAGGTTTGTTTAAAATTGAGAACATTTTAAATAAGGGCTCGTATCAAAAGAACTTGTTTAAAACTAGAGTCAGTTCTATTGCTGAAATGAAGCTGTTTAAAATTTTGCGCCAAATTCTCCTACAAAAATTGCTCTGTGAGCCGCGTTCAAATCAAATATGCTGTAGACTATAAATATATCACTTTTACGCCTGCCCCCACACAATAGTTTATTTTTTCGTTGTCTAAGCACAAAACTGTCATTGATCATTTATGTTTGCTTACCTGTATTGAGTTTTTGTTTATTTTTTTACTGTCATCCATCACGAAAAAATAAAGAAGCAGCCGTGCTCAGCTTTTCGTTCGATCTGGTCGGTCATTTCCTTAGGACCTCATCGAGCGAAGGAGCTTCAATCGAGCTCCAATCTGAAAAAAAAAAAGAAATGCAATTTAAATGATCAGATATAAGAGTTCTGACATAGTTCTTTTATAGCTCAGTGTCCATTCGGTACTAAAAAGGAAATACGCCTCATGCGGATAAACATGTTTATTTTTATTATAATCTGCATCCATGAAGATGTCCTCCGAGATCTCCATTTTCTCAGAAACTTGAACACGATTTCTTAGAAAAAAGATTCAACTTTGCTGTCAAAAATCAATCCAAATATTTTTTGTATTAACTTACTCAATTTTAGTTTGTCAAAGGCAACTCATTGAGAAGGAAAGAGAAACAAAGTATTTTAATAAAAAGTGACTGAGGAAATTTCTTGGAAACTCCAAAATCTTCAGAAACCTAAACGAAAATCCTAGGCAGGATAGGATATTTTTGAACTGACTTTATTTCAATTTCGCAAATTTCTTTTGGGATAATACGGTGGAGTTTCTATGAAATTAATGGAAAATATTCGGGACATTAAGGAAGATCAACGTACATGTCAAAAAAAAAGAACTGAAAAAAGAATAATGTAAGCTTGGTCTTAGCTTCACAAAACTATTTTTCAGCAACTTTTTGTTCTCTTGTATACAAAAACTTTTATACAAATATTTTTGACACAAGCTACCCTTGAAGAAAAAAAACCAAACAAAAGTCAAAACACAAATGTCTCATCCGTTTATATTTGAAAATAAAAGCAAGAAAATAGAAAAATAAATTTTCACAAAACTGAAATTTTACTTAAAGCATACAAAATCTTTCCTTCAAACATAATTGCAATTGAAACTCGACAATGCCCAGTGAAATAATTACCCTACAACTAGGACAGTGCGGCAATCAAAGTTAGTTTCCTTGATAAAAAAATCCTGGCAAGCTAAATCAATCAATCCATTGAATAGATTCGAAGTCCTTAATTTTCATGTTGTCCTTGTAATTTTTTCTCTTTTTTAGTTGGTTTTGAGTTTTGGAAGAGATTATGCTTGGAGCATGGAATCTCACCAAACGGTGTATTAGAAGACTTCGCCACAGATGGTCTCGACCGAAAAGATGTTTTCTTCTATCAGGTAGGATGAATGTTTTTTTTTTTTAGCATTTCTATATAATTGTGATATTTGATTATAGGCCGATGATGATCACTATATTCCGCGGGCGGTGCTTCTCGATCTCGAACCCCGAGTTATTCACACTATCATGAGCTCTCCATATGCAAAGGTCTGCGTTAAATGACTAAATTCTGTTCAACTTTTTTCATAGAATGAATTCCATTTCTAGTTGTATAACCCGGAGAATGTCTATCTCTCCAAACATGGAGGAGGCGCAGGAAATAATTGGGCTTCTGGCTACAGCCAAGGTGACAAACTTCAAGAGGAAGTGTTCGACATAATCGACCGTGAGGCCGACGGCAGCGACAGTTTGGAAGGATTCGTACTTTGTCATTCGATTGCTGGAGGAACTGGCTCTGGAATGGGTTCATATATAATGGAACGACTATCTGATCGTTATCCAAAGAAACTAATCCAAACATACAGCGTCTTTCCCAACCAAGATGAGATCAGTGATGTCGTTGTACAGCCCTATAACTCCCTGCTGACATTAAGGCGCTTGACTAGTTGCGCTGACTGTGTTGTTGTGTTGGACAACACGGCACTTAATCGCATCGCCACCGATCGGTTACACATCCAGAAT
This sequence comes from Platycheirus rosarum, assembly GCA_963971375.1. Lineage (NCBI taxonomy): Eukaryota > Metazoa > Arthropoda > Insecta > Diptera > Syrphidae > Platycheirus > Platycheirus rosarum. The sequence goes on along the minus strand of OZ020510.1, from coordinate 113,196,359 downwards.
CCCAGCTTCACTCAAATCAACTCTTTGGTGTCCACCATTATGTCTGTGAGCACAACAACATTACGATATCCATCGTATATGAATAACAATCTCATTGGTCTCACGGCTCCTCTGATTCCAACGCCCCAATTGCATTTCCTGATGACCGGATACACTCCTCTGACCACAGATAATGATGTGGGTCCTGCTAAGTTTATTTTACTCAGAACACAGCTTACATAATCCTCTTTCTAGCAAACTGTGAACATCAGAAAGACAACAGTTCTGGACGTAATGAGACGTCTCCTACAGCCAAAAAACATGATGGTATCCACTGGACCCGATAAGACTAACCACCATTGTTACATATCAATCTTGAACATTATCCAGGTGAGTCTTGATGCAATGTTCCGAATTTACTTCAAATAATTTTCCTTCCAGGGTGAAGTGGATCCAACCCAAGTTCACAAATCCCTCCAACGAATTCGAGAACGCAAACTCGCCCAATTCATTCCCTGGGGACCGACCAGCATCCAAGTGGCTCTGTCCCGAAGCAGTCCCTACGTTCAAAGCAGTCACAGAGTGTCTGGCTTGATGTTGGCCAACCACACCAGCATCTGCTCGCTCTTCGAACGCGTCCTCAGCCAATATGACAAATTGAAAAAGCGTGGAGCCTTCTTGGATCAATTCAAACGCGAGGACATCTTCAAAGACGATCTCTCCGAATTGGACGATTCTCGAGACGTCGTTGATTGCCTCGTGCAAGAGTACGAGGCAGCAACCCAACCAAATTACCTTCACTGGTCGGCAAAGAAACCACAGGAGTAATTATAATCATGCCTCCTCTACGTATTTTAACCCACAATTTCTGTGCTCTCTATGACGCTTCCTTGTTTCGTTTGTTTTTATCCCAAAAATATTTCATTAAAAAACCTTTTACCGTTGATTTGTATTTTTATCTGTATTTCTAAGTTAAATATAAAACTGACATACTTCCTGCTCTTTAACCTTTTATCACTGCAATCGGACGCAGCTTTATGCACTTCTTACTTATCCCAGCGGCATGGCAAGTGTCCACGACGTCAGTCACATCTTTGTAGGATTCTGGGGCTTCTTCCATCACAAGTTTTGGTGAAGCCACACGAATGGCAATGCCCATTGTTTCCATTTTCTCTAGGACTTGTTTGTAATCGAGATTACGTCGGGATTTGGCGCGTGACAAAGCACGACCCTTGAAATAGGAGGGTGAAGCATCATTTCGAAATAAAATTTAGTCCTACTTACCGCTCCATGGCATGTAGAGCCAAATGTCTCGAGCATTCCTTTCTCAGTTCCAGTAAGGACATAACTGCAGGTACCCATTGTTCCACCGACAAGCACGGGCTGGCCGGTCAACTGATAGTCCACTGGGATCAGAGGATGATGAGGTGGGAACGCACGTGTAGAACCCTTTTAATGAGAAGTATTGTTGACTGGGAATTCCCTGTTCTTCTGTAAGAACTTACCTTTCTGTGGACAAGAAGCTTCATCTCTTTGCCATCGACCATGTGGTTCTCAATCTTGGCAATGTTATGCGACACATCATAGATTATGTGCATGTCCAGATCATCAGGAGTCGTCTTATACATCTTGGCGAAAGCCTGTCGGGTTAGGAATGTCATTGAACTGCGATTGACCCAAGCAAAGTTGGCTGCAGCAGACATAGCCTTTAGGTAATCCTGGCCTTCAACACTATTTATCCTGGCACAGGCTAACTGTCGGTCGTTGGTCTCGATTTTGTCTCTCTTCATGGCTTTCTCCATCTGAACCAGAGCATCTGTGGCGACTTGATGGCCAAAACCACGACTTCCAGAGTGAATCATTACACAAACCTGTTAAGTGCCATTTAAAACATGAAAAGAGGTCTGTGAACAAAGAAGATATCGTCAAACCTGTCCAGTCTCTTCGATTCCCATCTTGCTGGCGCTCCATTTGTCGTAGATCTCATCGACTACTTGGATTTCAGCATAATGGTTTCCAGCGCCGAGTGTTCCCAATTGTGGCAAGCCTCGTTTTTTTGCCCTCAAACTGACTTTTGATGGATCAGCATTCAACATGCGACCATACTCCTCGCAATGCTCCTTATCTTCGGCCCAAACATAGCCTTCTCTTAGCGACCAATCCATTCCCATTTCCAAAGCTTCTTCGAGATCTTTGGCATTCATCGGAATAATACCCTTCGATCCTACTCCGACTGGAATATGATCGAACAATGACTGTGCCAGCTGTTCCTTTAGTGCCTGGACATCCTTTTCGAAAAGGTTGGTCCGCAACAAACGAACCCCGCAATTGATATCGAATCCTACTCCGCCTGGTGACACAATACTCAAAGGATTATCTACATCGAATGCCGCCATATTTCCAATGGCAAAGCCATAACCCGAATGGATATCTGGCAGTCCTATGGATCGTCCCACAATTCCTGGTAAAGCCGCAACATTGGCAATCTGTTTGACGCCCGGTAAAAAGCCTCCAACAGCTCCTGGACGACAAGAATTCCTTAATTCATCTAACATAAGTCTTTCCAATCGTGAATTTACATAGAAACATCCTTCCACATTCATATTGGGCTGGAATCCCTTCTTGATGCGCCAACAACAGCCGGAAATTTTTTCCAGATATTTCAATTCATCGTTGTAAGGGCGGACCACCATTTTGAAGTTTTATTTACAAAATGCACAATTTACAATGAGATACTTATCAAATTTAATTGTTTAAGTGAATTATCTATTATCTTTAAGTTATTGCAAAATGATGAAATAAATTGTTTGCAAAATATTTGATAAAAAGCCGAACGGAACGAGTGCCAGTGCGTTGTATTGTGTGGTTAGGTTAGAATGCAAAAAATAAATACATACAAAGCCGTCAAAAAGTTGATCCATTCAAAATGGTTACTCATGGGCTTACACTTTTAAGTCATTTTTATAAAATTATATATTTTGCTTGGACAAAATTAAATAAATATTAAATAAACGGAAGCATTACAAGTTCCAACAATTTAAAAATTCGGATTCGGATCATTTAGACGGGAAATATTGTAATAGTCACTTGTCGATACTAAGCATGGCACACTGTCACATTTTAATGAACTATTTCGTCACATGAACATGGGTCTCTGTCATTCTTTTTGCTGTAAGATGTCATTGCTGTCAAATGTACATGTGTCAGAGCGATTCAGAATAAAATACTTCATGTTTCACGAAACTTATCGAGCGGCGCAGGTGTCCATTACAGCCAACGCCATATGAAAGGGTGTTTAAGGTTATTTACTCATGCCGTTTTGACAGTAAGCAATGCTTGGTCATGTCTTTAGGCAGTTATGTGTAATTATGTGTGAAGAAATTCTAAGGGCTAGTTGTGCAGCAGCGTTTAGTTACTAAGATCAGTTTAAATAATATTCTATTTGAATTATCGAACTCTAAACTTAATTAAGTCCTAAAAAATGGATAGACATTTAAAAATGGCAATAAACCCCCGTGTTCAAGAATTACAACAAATCGGTTGGTGTATGTACACTAATTTTGTAACAAATAACAGCTATTTCCATTGTAATCTGGCCACAAAATAACATGATGATCATTTTCCGTTACACTAATCAAAACAACTATATTTTTAATAATTTGTTTTATCAGTATTTGTGTTTAATTAGGAACTTAGTAAAAAAAAATATGCCAAGTGAAATTATAACTCTACAGTTGGGACAATGTGGCAACCAAAGTAAGTAAATTGCTTTCAATTTACCAGCGGTTATGCTTAACTTCTTTTTGAAGTTGGATTTGAATTCTGGAAGCGCTTATGCCTCGAACATGGAATTTCTCCAAATGGTGTTCTCGAGGATTTCGCAAGCGATGGTGTTGATAGAAAAGATGTGTTCTTTTATCAAGCTGATGATAATCATTATATTCCAAGATCGGTACTGTTGGATTTGGAGCCAAGGGTTATTCATAACATCATGACTTCCCCATATGCCAAGGTCAGCTAGTAAATCTATTGAGTTTTCTAGAATAACATATATGTTTTCAGCTCTATAATCCTGAGAATGTTTTCCTCTCAAAACACGGTGGTGGAGCAGGAAATAATTGGGCATCTGGCTATAGCCAGGGCGAAAAACTCCACGAAGAAGTATTCGACATTATTGATCGTGAAGCCGAGGGCAGCGACAGTTTAGAGGGATTTGTCCTCTGTCACTCAATCGCTGGTGGAACTGGTTCTGGAATGGGTTCCTATATCATGGAACGTTTAGCTGATCGTTTCCCAAAGAAACTGCTTCAGACCTATAGTGTCTTTCCAAACCAGGACGAAATCAGTGATGTTGTTGTCCAGCCGTACAACTCAATGTTAACTCTAAAGCGTCTGACCAAGAGTGCTGACTGTGTGGTTGTTCTGGACAATACTGCTCTGAATAGAATAGCCACCGATCGGTTGCACATTGAAAATCCTAGCTTCACCCAAATAAACACGCTGGTGTCGACGATTATGTCGGTGAGCACGACAACTCTGCGTTATCCATCGTATATGAACAATAACATGATTGGTCTAACTGCGCCTCTGATTCCAACGCCTCAGCTGCACTTTTTAATGACGGGTTACACACCTTTGACTACAGAGAACGATGTAAGTCTTGATTTTTTTTTAGTAAATCTCATGATTGAACGCACCAGTTCTCTTCCAGCAAAGTATAAATGTTCGCAAGACAACAGTTCTGGATGTAATGAGACGTCTGCTGCAACCGAAAAACATGATGGTATCAATGGGTCCAGACAAGACGAACCATCACTGTTACATCTCGATTTTAAATATTATTCAGGTGAGATGTTAGTTTTTTTTTGAATAAAATTAAATTAAATTTGTTTTCTTTTACAGGGCGAAGTTGACCCAACACAAGTGCACAAATCTCTACAACGCATTCGTGAGCGTAAGTTAGCTCAATTCATTCCCTGGGGGCCAGCTAGCATACAAGTGGCTCTCTCACGGAGTAGTCCATATGTTCAGAGCAGCCACAAAGTATCCGGCTTGATGCTGGCCAATCATACCGGAATCAGTTCGCTGTTCAATCGGGCACTAAATCAGTATGACAAGTTGAAAAAGCGTGGAGCTTTCTTGGATCAATTCAAACGCGAGGATATGTTCAAAGATGACCTAGGTGAACTGGATTTATCGAGGGATTTTGTTAACAATTTGGCCATGGAGTATGAAGCTGCCACGCAACCGAATTATTTGCATTTTAATTAAAGAAATATATACAAAGAAGGATTGGATTTTTTTTTTGGATTGTTCCCTTGAAACTCTTTCGTTCAATTGCACTATGCTGGTATAGACGATAAAAATGCAGAAAGTTTGATATAAAATTCAAACTGTCAGACAAAAGATTAATATACCCGGTCAGGTTGGTTGTTATTGACTTGATAATAACCATATTTATTGTGGAACATACTTCGGTGAGCAACGATATACTAAATTGAATGCGAACTCCTTTTTTGTGGGGCAGTAAGCTGCAATAAATCAGTGAACTGTTTACAAATAAATTGAGTTAAACACCTACTTATACTTCTTACTTGTAAAGTTAATAATTTGAACTATGTTTAACTGCATTTTTTGTGTAGATCGCTTCAGACGATATTAGGTGCGAGGGATTTTTTCGTACGACCAGGTGGTCTAGGCAGATCATATTGGAAGACATTTTTTGTTTTTGAAAATGGGTTTGATTTAGCCAAGCTGGTATACTTGTTTCAACAAGAAGGAAGACAATAATTGTTCTAAGCAGTTTATTCTGTTTCAACTTTAGTGGTTCATCAAAGGAAGCTATTGATCCTGGTTTGCCTGGTCTTCATGCACTTTACATTTTTCACATTTTCTTAGAGCGTTGGAAGAAGATAGAAGGAGGTAGCTATTCACATTGGTTTTAAATGTCTGCAAATCGTAATGGAATCGAGCAGGTTAAAGCGTTCGACATTCGTGTAGTGCGGCTTAAGAATCCGAAATTCGATGCAAGGGTAAATTAATGGGCATTCCTAGTCATGCAAGTATTACGGAAAAAAAAGAGGAGGAATGAATCTGACTATTTCGCTGAAGAACTATTTATAGAATATCGACTCAAGTCAAAAAGCTGTACAAGACTCCTTCATCCAGATCGAACAGACGGTACAAAACCTGTGGCTGCATATTAATGAAGGGAAAATCAAGTACATTGTGACTAAGTCCAACAATCAGGATAGTGGGGCATGCATTTTTGAAGAAGTGCGATCCTTTAACAACCTTAGGTCAAAAGTAGCAGCCGATAATACTATGGAGGACATAATACGCAGGCGACTGCTAAAATCCAACATAACCTACAAAAGTTTGTCGAGGCTTTTTAAACCCAGACACCTTACAATAGAAACTAAACTGCTGCTGTACAAGACTATGGTTTAACCAGTACTCACATACGGATCCGAGACTTGGGTGCTTACTAAAAGGCACTATGATCTATTAACCGCGTTCGAAAGGAAATCTTAAGGAGAATTGTTGGCCCCGTGTACGAGGAAGGACGATTCCGGAGAAAATACAATCATGAATTGTATGAAATCTACCTCGAAGCAGATGTTGGGGAAAATATAAAGCTGGGTAGATTCCGGTGGGTTGGGGACCTAGCTCGTATGAGCGAAGAGGAACCAGCTCGGAAATTCTTTGCAGTTCTTTTTTTTGGTAGAAGTCAACGTGGCAGACCCTCCTTACGTTAAAAGGATGGCGTAGACCATGGCACCCAAAGCCTTGGGCGGGCATCGGCCAGCAATCGGGATATATGGAAGAACTTGTTGAACGATGACAATGTGTTGTAAGTAAATAAGCTTTAGCTTGGGATTTGACCACAGAAGGGTCATTGTGAACGAGCGTGGGAAGTGGAAACAGATTCGTAGTTGAATTTCGTACGTTTTTAACGAATGACCAATATTTTTTACTACCTTTTGGACAATGAAATATTAAGTCGTTTTAGTTTTTTCGTGTAAAAAATTGGTTGTTTGAATAAGAGTCTTTCTAGCTTGTTTGAACTTCTTCCGATCTTGGGAAGGGTTGGTTTTATAAAATGGTTTTATGAAATGCACTCATGATTTGATTCTATTTGTTCTGTTGCGAACAAAATTTCTCATTTGTAATCATATCAGCGCTGGTGTCCGCGTCACTATCGAGGAAGCATAGTGACCAGTTAAAGTAACCGAAGATATTTTTGAAATTGTCCTAGTTGGCTTTCTCGTAGCGCAATACGGTTCTGTTTGGAATATTTTCTTTGACTGGTATGTTGGAGTATGTGAAGTTGGCTGAAATGGTACAATGTTTTGACGTTCCTAGAGGTGGTTTTAAATTAGTGGTGTACTTTATCAGGATAAGATGTAAGAAACAAGACAAGAAAGTAGGCGAAATGACCTACAACGTCAGGTATTCTTGTTGGCTCTGCGAAATATCGGTAGAGATTGTCTGGCCAGAATAGCGAAGCCAGGTAGAATTTAAGGAAATCGGTGCGCTGTCTGATTCAAATTGTTATTACAGGCCATTTCGCCATTACTTACTTACTTTTTTTCCTAGTCGTCAACAATTAATCCGTCCTTTTCCGAGGCTATTGGTCGCTTCGCAACTATTTTTTTTCTATGGCAGGGTTGTTAACCACACGCACAACCCTCAACCTGGAGGGCCAGGTCCTTTGTTGGATTCCTTGGACAAAAGGAACCGGAGAATCCGGAGTCAGTGATCCGGTTCGGGGATATGAGTGCTGCCGTTGGCCCTGACTTGCATTGAATTGTCCCAATGACCTTATCTCCAAATACGTCGAAGTAGATCATTAGGGCATCTGCTTCGTTGACTGCATTCTGATTCATACAGCACCCGACCATTTCAGACAATGCATCGAATTACTTTGAAGCCCAATTGCCTTCCAGATTCGGACTTCTTTAAATAAACGAATCGAACCAAACATAACAAAACAAACCTAATGTCAAGAAATCAAAGAACCAAATAAAGAACCAAACACAAGAAACCACTATTTTCAATATCTATTGAGGGTGATGTCGTCGAGCAGTCAGCAAGATAAATAAAGCATGAGTAAGGTCAAATAACAAAATAACAAAGATTTCAATAAAAGAAAAAATGCTAATGAGGAAGTTAATTTGAAAAATTGCACGGATTTTATAAATATTATTGTTCCTTATTGCAGAAAACAAAATAAAAGCAACTCTTTTATTTACCGATAAGCACAGAATTCTATTCTATTATTGTATGGAAAAATATTATTTCTTTTAAGAACAACAATCAGCCATAAGTTTGATTTCAACCACACATAGTTAAACAAAAGAGCTGAGCAGCGAACTTACTGATTTGTTTCTTAGAAGTAGAAATATGTTTTTATTTTTAAAACATCGATTTATTCAGCCTTGGCGATCGATTATTCATTGATTGACATATTCCCATTAAGGTGATTGACACCCTGTATTAAAGATAATACCAATTTTCTGTGAAGTCTCTATTAAGTTTTTTTTTTTTTTTTTTTTTTTTGTAAAAAGTAAGAAAATTAATGTTCATGAGTAGCACGCGTCAAATAATGCACCACACTTGGTATCAACTTCTATCTATCGTGCTTCAGAGTTTTTTTTTTTGGTTTCTTTTAAAAGTGTGCCCCTTGCAACCATATAACAACACGTTCGTTGTGTCTTACGGCATAATGACAGCACCCTACTTCTCCAAAGAGCCCGGCACACAAAGCCGTCATCTAAGATCTCGGCAAAACTAGTCTCGTCCCAACGCGGCGGTGTCGGGCTAGGCTTGGGACGGGCCAACTCGGCTATGTCTAATTTTCGGTCCATATTTTCTATGGATGATGCATATACAACAATTGCGTTTGAAATTTTGCACAAAACGTTATGCTTGCCGCCTCGCCAGTGTGTTTAAATCATAGCGGCAAGCAGCAATTGTTGCAATTGCAACGAATTATTTTGTTTTCTGTTCTTTTCGCCTCCTCTTGTCAGTGATCTTGGGTTATGACTTATTGGCTTGGCACGGTATCTAAGGCACAATTACTTCACCTCGAAAGTTGGAAAAAATCTGGGGTGTCTGTTGTCTGCGCGCTGCATGGTTTATTGTTGTCGGTCCTCGAAGCCAGCCAGCCTGTTCTGCCAAAGCCTCACTGCACCACCTTCTTTCCACCAAAATACAGTCGATGTCAACTTTTTATAACTCTGGTTGCCGCATGGCGGTGAGCAGAGCGGGACATTCATGCACGAGATGTCAACATCCGTGAATATGTAATTACAGGGCGTCGTCGTCGTCGTCGTCGTCTCTTGGTCCATTCAGTTCTCCAATATTTTTGTCGCTTGGTTGGTTCTGAATTCTGAGCTGACATTATAGAGGACGGGGAAGAATTGAAAGTACCTGTATAATAAATTTTACTTATGACTGTGGGTCACGTAAGTCAGGGACTTAATGGCAATCCCTTCATTTCGGATATATATATCGCTGTTCCTTGGTATAACATTTGGGTTGTGCAGTTTTCTCTCTTTCAAGCTTCATTTTATTTCGACTTCACCTTGACCTTCATTACGTGCGATAAAATCATATAAAGTGAAACGCCTTTGGAGACACATTTTGTTTATTTTTTGTTTTTTTTTTAATTTTTGGGGCGAGCTTCACTTCAATTCATGAAATGAGAATTAAAAGATTGTGTGTGTAGGAGGGGGTGTCGAATGATTTATGCAAATAAATAATTTTGTCACTTAAAGGCTTTAACGCGAAAGTTCATTTAAAAATGACGCCAAATGCTGAGGTGGATGCTGCTTGCCTACTGTGGTCTGGTTCCAATAGTAAGAAGCAAGAAGGTGAAGGTAAACCGTCTGCATGAGGAGGTGTGTGCTTCTTGTATTTCGCACGTTGGTGTGAAAAATGACTTCAATTACTGTCGCAGTTGGAATAATAAAAAGGCATATTTAGACTGTAATCGAACAATAAGGAAAAGTTATGATGAGTCAATTGACAAGCTTTCTGGAATATTTTGTGCTGTATATTTTGGGTTTATTTTATTGGTATATTTTTGATACATAGACACCATGTTAATTAAAGTCAGTGGACCGTCAACGCTGACCGCATTTGGCCTTTTTTTTATTCAAACAAACAAAATGAAAGTCATACTGCATGTCCCATTAAGCATATGACGTATTTTTAGCTTTTAAAGTAAATTTATGTCTAGCTGGCGAGCCGAAACGTAATTTATCAATGCAAATAAAAAAACGAAATGCAAACACCAGCTTAGAAGAAAGGATGTGGGTAGCAGTTTATCAATTTCTAAAAAAAAGCTAAGAGCGTGTGCAGGGTGTTATACTAATTTGATAGCAATGATTCGGTAAAAGATTTAAGGACATGGTTGTGCACAAAATTTGGAAATACCCTGTTTTTTGAGAAAGCAACATGATCACTTCGAAAATACGAGGTTTTTACATGGCATAAGGCATAACTATTTTTTTGACCAGGTCAATGAGCTGTACTACGACATTGACCTGGTCAACAAAATACGCATATCACGTTTAAGATGGCTAGGTCATGTAGAGCGAAAGGACAACAATGCTCCGGCTCGCAGGATCTTCGATTCCATCCTAGAGGGTAGACGCAGTCAAGAAAGACCTCACCTTAGGTGGCGCGCTCAAATGGAGGACGACCTCAACCAACTTGGAGTGCGAAACTGGAGGCAGCTAGCCAAAGCCCGAGCTGGATGGAGAGGCATGTTTGTTGAGGCCCAGGTTGGGGTTGCAAGACTGAAAGTTATCCTGTGGGTGTACTCTGCGATGTTTAAACTTCTTCTATCATAGGAAAGCTTGCCTTGGCGGTAATCAACCTATTAAAATACAAACTTTAAAGCATTCATTTAAATTCAGAGACTTGCATAAATGAGAGAGGCCAGTAGCCAGAGTACTACAAACTGCAGAACTAGAACCTATACTAAGGCTCCTTTTAGTTAATCTATATGGACAAGCCACCCATTATCTTGACTTGTTTCTTTACAGAATAAAGTATCAAACCCAAAGAAAAATCTTGGTTTAGCCCGGAGTGTAAAAAGCTAAGTTTCCGATCCTACAAAAGGAAAATCATAAAAAGCAGAAACAACGGAACAAACGAAACTCATACAACTCTGTCATTAATAGAAGCAAATTTTTGCATAACCAAAAGTTAAGGTAACAAATTCTGCAATGTCCCAAAGGCAGTAAAAATGTTTGGTCATTTGTAAAAAAAATATTAAAAACTCTTCGTCATCTTCGGTTCCAAAGCTTATCGCCGTTGACAAACCCATTATTATATTAAGAAGGCAAACTTCCTTGCAGCCCACTTAACTGCTACCCTTACGTTGCCCTTCCTTTACTTGAGAATGTAAATTTTTTCATGGGAAAGATTTTTTCCGCTCTCGTATAGTACCAAGAATTTCCTGGCGCGGATCATATACTCCAAATCCTTATAAGAGGTGTTATTCCACACTAGCAAAGCCACTGCATAAGCTTTTCTACTGTTCCTAACTCTGCTGGAATCTTTCCTAGAACATTGAAAACAGCATTTATCCTACCTGTTGTGACCCCTTTTACAGACTCATGGCACTTACGTCCCTTTTTTCTAAGGTCATGGAAACGCTGATTAGCCGTCAGCTTAAGGAAAATCTCGAAGACCGAACAGTATGGCACACTAACCACTTAACCACGAGGCACTACTGGAGTTAAATGCGTCGAACAATAAACGCTGGCATTGTGTGGCACTTGCATAGAAGAAACCGAAAAGCTGTCAGTGCTTGGTATGTACATATGTCACCGACGACCTCCGATGGAATGACTTTATATGTACTTGAGATCGCCAAAAATGCTCCTAGGTATTTCGGTTTCCTGTATCGATCCAAGAAGTTTTTTCCCCCCTTCTGATCTGACTTTAATTTATAAAGCGTTTATACGACCAAAACTCGAGTATAACTACCACCTCTGTACAGGTGCTTCTCAAGCATCGCTACACCTGCTCGATTGAATAGAAAACAGAGCGTTAAAAATTAGGGGAAATATAATTTGTTTCTGAAACATTTGCCCCTCTCGAACACCGACGCAATTTTTCATGTCTTTCCTTATTATATCGTTTCTTTTACACAAATGCTCAGTCGAAGTAGCCAACTGCTTTCCTCCCCTTAAAAATTTCAATTGTAATACTCGTCTCGCAAGGAATTCTAATCATTTCACCCCACTTTCGGACGTACCGTGTAATATAGAGAATAGAGAATCTTTTTTCTAGCCGGACAACACGAATTTGGAATAGTATACACAGCGAGGTTTTACCTTAGCATTTAAAATTGAAAAAGCATTCAAAACCAATGTTAATCGACACCTTCTGTCCCACTCTTCATAATTTCCCAATGCTCGAGCAGTGCGTTTTGACATTAAAAGGGCAACACAAATCCCTTGTGCGCGCTCATGTTATAAAAAAAAATCTATCGAACAACGAGCCTCACCGAAAATCTGCTATTATTAAGCACTTTTTCATTGAACAATTTTTATTTCAGTGGGGTAAACACGTGCGTTATATTAAAACAAAACCAACCATTTTTACCCATTGAGATGACCCTAAGTATTTAGCATCCAAAAACTAACATCCATCTTAAAAACTGTCATAAATTAAGTCAAAACAAATGATCACTTGTCATCGATTTGACAGTTCACGCACACTCAATGCAAATTTTCCAAATCTACACGTAACTTCTTCGAATGAAAAATGATGCGTCCTCCCAACAGTATCCGTCAGATAAATTAACATTGAACCTGAAGATTGTTTCTTTGAGGAAGCAAAAATACGGTTTCTAAATAGATCTGTTTGTACGCGCGTAGTATTCTCACGATCAGAACTCCCATTTTGGAAACTGGGAAATGTTAAATCGTGTTCCATCTTTCTTTGCATAAAATCACTGTTCCTCTGTATGCAAGGAACAATTAATATTATTCAGCAAAAAAGAAGCAAGCACTTACAATCGGTTATTTCCAAGGCGGACGATGTTATTGAATCATATTGAATTAATCATTCAACACAGAACGCACTTGCTGAGCAAAAAAGAGTAAAGATTCAAGAAACTGCAATTAATTTCTTTGTGTCAAAGTGTCAGAGTGACCTTCACGCTGCTGGCTGTATTGTTGACACTTTTCCCAGAGAAGCATTTTTTCTTAGTTCTATCTCCTGCACGATCACCTTTGTTTCGATAGATGACGATGTTGGTGGTCAGTTCTTCTGCTATTTCTCTTCAAAAGCCACATGGGCATGATAGAACGTATATCCGGTTCTATATAAACGTAGGTTTCCCAAATTGTTTTCTTGTGGCGTTTTATTTCTTTGTTTTCATTTTCTAGAAAGATAATGCTGCCGAGCCACTTTGGAAACGACATTGGTGCGCAATGCTTAATGGCTTGTCATGTGAGATGGAACATGTGGAATTAGCTAGTTGGTTTTCAGATGAACGCATATAAAAGCATATATGTACATTAATTTGGTTCCCAGGATGGTCACTGATCGCAGATAAACAAAGTTTTGATGTTACTTTCTGGTGTAAAGAGCAGAGCGCAATGACTCTTGAAGGCATAATAACATTTCGTGCTTACTAAGCTTACGACTTTCCGGTCGATTAAGTTTTAATGGTGCAAAAATGAAAATTAAAGTTTCGAATTGCTTTCTTGCAAAATTTGGTGCCAAGAAGCTTCTTCACTTTTAAAAGAATGATGGTAATAAAGAGATGGTGCTTAGTTCTTTGTTTTTGTGCCAAAGTTTTGGCATTAAAAATCATTGGATCATAAATCCAATTTGAGATATTTGTTCAAACTTTTTGTTTGAACTTTAATCTTGAAGATGGTAAGACGTTTCTGTCGAAACAAGCCCTACCATTAACTTTTAGTTTAGCTAATAACAGCTTCTTAATGGAAACCAAACAAAACAACAACAAAATTAAGGATGAGAATTGTTGCCAGAAAAATGAAACTTTCTTATGCTAACTAATCAATAGAATCATCGCAAAGAATTTTCTTTAATATTATTGTTCTGAGAAAAATGCACGCCAATTGTGCATTCTTGAATATGGATCAGGTTAAAATCTCGACTGCGACCACAACCACCTCTGGAATTCACAAGGTTTACCTCAGAAAACATGGCCAGGCCTCCCGGTTTCATTACTAATTTGACCTAAAGGCTTTTACGCTTTTCTTCTGCGGCAGAGTAGGATCATAATATGAACTGGGCATCTTCTTTCTACAAGCCAATTCTAACTAAGTGCTTACCTTAGGGGTGGACCCTTCCCCCGGGTGGATCTGGTCTCAAGCTGCCTTCAGTTTTACATCACGTCAAGTTGGTCGAGTTCCTATTTCCCTTCCGAGTTCCCCATAAGTCTCGGTCTTCCTCTACTGCACTGTCCCTTCGGTGTAGAATCGATCATTGTTCAAAATGGCTTTTTTAATGTTGATCATGGGGATGAGGAAATACAACTTGATGTGATAATTTTTTTTCTCAATAAACTTCTTGGCCATAAGGCAGTTATCGTCATTATGTAGCGCTCGCCATTGACGGTGATCGCCTCAACGTCTTTTTCGAAAAAGTACGGAACACTGACGCCATCGGGGCAAAATTCACCCTAAACAATAACTGTTTGATGATGCATTGTCACGTGGTGAAAATTGGGGTCCTCTGCCAAATGCTCCGAAATTCAGTCAGCGAAAAATTATGGCCAAAAATATGGGCCAGTTAAATTTAAGTCTGCGAAAAGCCGAGTTCTTGTGCATGGCGAGGATTCGACTGTCTCGGGTTTTGCTGTACAAGGACCGCGGCAATGTTCTCGGCTGATTTTGTGTTCTTTTGACGAACAAATGTTGGCTGATTGAATGCCGAACACGTTGTTTTAGAGAGCCGAGTCTGAGACGCTTCTGCTAGTCTCAGTATACATTAAGTGCAACTCAGCAAGAAGCGACATACATCACGATCTCCAAATCATCAACAACATTGCGAATCAATACACATTTTGTGTCATTGGAGAAGACTTCAACGGTCGGCACCCTCTATTGATAGATACCGCGGAATCTCACCAAAGCAAAGCAATTTTTGACTGGCTATAAGGAAGTCCCGAGCAGCACTCTTTGGTAGTGTCTCAACCAAAACCAACATACCCTAGATGGATTTCTTTCTGGTTACGTCGAACTTCATCAACATTCTACTTGAACTACGACGAGTATAGACGCACATACTCCGAACTTCAATGCACCAACACCATGTTCAACCAGGCAGTGAAACATCAACAGGAGGATGAATTCAAGAAAAGACTTGCGAACATCAAATCGCCACCCGATGCCTTCAAGAAAATTAACCAGCTCGTTGGGAAAAAGAGCTCGATGCCAGATACAATAAATAATGCACGGGTAACATTCTGCAACAACACCAACCGAAAAAGCAGAAGCTCTCGCTAAGCATTTTGAAAAGACCTTCAAGGATCGCCCGCCCAATCACCTTCCTGAATTCATCGAAGAAGTTGAAAACAAGTTTGAAGAAGTTGCAGCCTCTAATACTTCAGTCACCAACTTTAATGAGGACAATCCTGCACTTGGACCAACTGGAGATGCTTTTACTTCCATCGAGGAATTAACTGACATAATCCACGGAGGAAATTCTAAGAAGTCAGCAGGAAATGATGGTATTTCTGACTTTGTGCTTAAAAAGCTATCAAATCTCACCCTCCTACTGCTGACGATCATCTTCAACAAGTGCTTGAATAACAGCTACTTCCCCGAAGCATGTAAAGCGGCAAAAGTGGTGCCCGTTCCAAAGAAAACCAACCGGACTAGCGTCGAGGGAAACCAGCAAAATCCTGGAGGGACTTATCCTAAGAAAGCTTCATCATTTCTTCAGGGAAAGGGAAATCATACCTGAATGTCAGTATGGTGTCCGAGCACGACACTCCACCGTCCATCCGCTTCTTGGACTGCACTCCGACGTGACACACGGACTCAACAAGAAAGAGACGACAGTCGCCGCCTGTTTACTGGACATCGAAAAGGCCTTCGACACTGTTTGGATATAAGGACTAATATTCAAAATATCAAGTCTAGGACTACCTAAACACTTGGTAAGATTAATCAAAAATTTTCTAACCCATAGATCCTTTTATGTACAGCTAAACAAAGAATATTCACAAAAAAGACGATCAGCGCTGGAGTTCCACAAATTTCCAAGTTGGGCCCCATACTTTTCAACCTTTATACAGCTGATTAGCTTACCAACATCCCAGGGACGAAAACGAAGCTATATGCCGATGACTCCTTAACATATGCAACATCCATTTCACCATAAATCGCAGCCACGAGAGTTGCAGATCACATAAGAAACTTGTGGGACTACTATTTGCTACGATCTGCTTCAGAATCCCAACAACAGCAACAATAGGTCGAAGAGGTTTCGCATTACGCTGTGAAAATATCAGTATCAAGCTACCAGACAACACAGTGATAAGGACAAAGACAACAGCAAAATACCTTGTAGTGAATTTCACTAACCGCTTCAAATTCAGTAAGCACGCTTCATTTATGCTTAAGAGAGCCAACTTCTCCCTACATCTGGTCCACCCGCTTTTTAGGAGAAGAAACTGACTAACACTAATACTAAACTCCTCATCTATAAACAGCTGATCCGTTCAGTTCTGACGTACGCTTGTCCTATTTGGTTAACCATATCACCAGCATATATGTATGAAGAAGATCGAAGTTTTTGAAAGGAAGAAACTCCGTAGCTGTACAGGCCTACACCGAAACCCCATTTCTAGGAAATATGTCCCAAACAAGAAGCTATATGAAGACACCAAACTGATCCCAATAAATCAGTTCATGACACAGCTCTCCAAAAATATTTTGAGGAACTTGGAGGACCACCCCAACTTGGAAATCCAGCAACAACTCCAGCAACAGCTTGAGCCGAGCCATCGCTACCACAACATTCGAGCTATCACAGACGACCGATGCATTTAAGCGTACCAAACAAACCTCAAGCCATACATCATTTCACATTTAAGCCTATCCCACAGCATTTTTTCCGGATAACAAGTAGTCTATTTTTCAATCAAACACCACATCTATCGAAATACCAAATTTCGTCTAAATCCGTTAAGTTGTCGAAGCGTGATTGAGGAACAAACATCCAAAAATACAAACATTTACATTTATATTATTAGTAAGATAAGATTGCAATAATTTACTAAGGAAGATGTGTCAAGCACTTAAAACATAGTTTAGTTAATTTAATTTTATAGAGACTTAAATAAAAAAAAATTGACAGACAAAAACCGAACAAAAGCTCTGTCAAAACACCAAGACTGTAGTGTGTCTTTAAGTTTAACAAAAGGTAAAAAAAAGAGAAACTCTCCTCACCACTCTTGCGTGAATTGTATCACAAGAAAATCACGACTAATTAGGTAGCTAAAAGCATTTTTAGTTACTCGCTGTTTTTGTCATTAACTTAAGGTAATCCTTCTGCAACTTGAAACCTGATCAGCACAAGAAAAAAAAATCCCAACAAAACCACGACAGACATGCACTTCTTCATAAATCATAGCAGCACAAAGTGGCTGCTGGACATTGCACAGAGACACAGACAGCCAGCTTATCCTCCATCACTGGCAGCGGCTATCAGTAGTGCTACCTGATTTACTCCTCCATAAGCGACTTACCTTCTGCAGCCGGCAGCCACTAGCTTAATCCATTTAGATGTGACATCGTCTAATTATGGCGCGAAAATCTGTTGCTACCTTAATTACATACAAATGACCACAAGGAGGAGTTGCTATATATTGCCCATCGTGTTTCTTGTTTTTTTTTTTTGCCATTTACCATTTTGACAGGTGCGTGATGACGATGAAATCGAAATCTGACAGATTATAACAGAAATCTTGAGCAACATCTAAGGTGATAGAAAATTACTTCAAAATGGACAATTTGAATAAATTACAATTACGTGAGGCAAAAACAACAAAAACTGCAACTTCACACGTTAATGGTAACAAACAACTGTCGGAGGAATGTGGGATGTCGTATTTCTTTATTACATATTAGGGAAGAGACGTTGGATGCTACAATTTCATTCCGAAAATGGTTAAATAGAAAATATTTTAAATCTTTTAGAAAACGTTTAAGGAACAAAATGCCATTGTGGATAGAAATTAAAAATGGAGTGTTGCCTTGGTACGCAATTGTCAATCATTTCTATTTCTTCACGTTGAACAGTTGTTTTGCTATTAATTAACGGGAAACACTTATCGAGGGCAATTTGCTGGTAACCTGAAGTGAAATTATTGATAGATAGCTAGCGAATCTTGATTCCATTTGTAAAACTTTCTCTGTAAACACCTGTAGATACAAAACGTGCAAATAATCGATGGGAGCAAAGTAATTATGGCGTTCTTATTGGAAAAAAAATTAAAACGATCGGTTCATTTATTGCGGTACAGAGTATTGTGTCATTGAAAATCCAAAAGACTCAAAATGAGAATCAAAAGTCATGACAAATATTCCATTATAAATACTTTTCAAAAAACCTACAACATAATTACAGAAGTTCCTTCGCCCACAAAAGTAAGCACATTATGCAAATTTAGGAGAATTTTTCAAAAACGTAGGCATGCAACATTCAAATATTGCATATAGAATTACTTCAAACCGCCTTTCATGCAAAAGATACTCATTAAACGGTGACAAATTACCTCACGTAGTTTAATAGATTAATTGCACTTAAACACCAGCCCACGGCCTAATGACGTGAGTATGTCTTCAAGTTTTAGTGGTTTTTGTATATTAAATTATAGGTTTTCAGGTTAAGCCTATCATTAAATAATTTTCTCACGAAAAAAAACCCAAAACTACCATTAAATTAAGTACTTAAGATTACCAGGGAAAATATATATTTAGACGGCCTATTCATTGACATCAGAAAGTTATCGAGACACCTACTCCTTCTTACGAAAGCTTAACCACTACTTAGTAATTTAATTGACACACACAAGCATTATGGATGGAAATAATGTCTTACTTGAGTAGTTTCTCATTTTAAATGTTTAAATATCTTCCGGTTCATATTTAATACAAAAAAGGAAAAAAGAACGAAGACGGTAGCCAAAAATTAAATAAAACAAAAAAAGACACTTAAATCAAGTTCCACTTCAATTTTCCAAAGGGTCATGGAGTAGTTGCCACCTGTTATCGATCAAATTATCAAGGTTTTTGCTTCATATCGACCGTGATGCGCCATTCTCGGAACATAATTGTAATAAATGATGTTCTTTAAAAAAAAAAAGTTCGAACATCAGCTCTTTCGTTTGTAACTAGTTGATATTCAAGTTTTTAATAAAATTCACGGACAAAAACTGCAAAATAAAACTGAAATATGAGTACAAGTGAGAGAACACACATGAAGCCATCTGGATGAGCAAGTTATATGAACGTCTTTACCTTGTTATTCACATCATTAAGCCACTGCGGTAGAATACGCGCAACTTTGACAATTTACTCCCTCTCTGTTTTTTACTCGAGTACATTGACTTTACCATAGAACCTATGACTGCCATAATAAGTTAGAAACAATCAATCATATCAAAGTCTCATCTAATCCCGCCTTAACTCCTCCACAGTCTGAGCTTCAGTGATTAATGTTTTCCAAGTCTATGGCTTGACAAAGTGTACAAAAAAGAACATTTGATATCCAAACAGCCAGTCTTGCAAACTTAGTCGTAAAAAATAAAACGAGATGAAATGTGATATCTGATCTGAGCTTCAAATCCCACCGGGAAAAAAATTAAAATGAGGGGGAGCGATAATTTTTTAGTTTAAATGTTTATCTTTAAATCTCAAAACGAGTGCTACAAACTTGGATTTTCCAAAAGAACCGCAAAGTTTTATTAGCCCCTTCAGTCATTAGTCAACCAATTAAGGATTTTCGTCTTCATTTTATTATTTTTTTGTTAATTTTATTTTGTTGATATAAATCTTGAGTTAACAATTTCCATGGTAATTTATGGGTTGTTTTTGTGTCTGTCTGAATTTATTTGTAATTTGATACTGTGCATTTTTTGGCAAGCATCAACACTAAGAAAGAACCTTTTGAACTGCAACCATGATAAAGTGTTGCATGAGATGCAACCATGTCGCCCCGACAGAGGTGTTAACCTTTTCGTGCAAATCAAAATACTCGTCGAAAAAAGCTTACAAAAAAACACGAACAAATTCAAGCCTGTCTGGAGACAGAGGCGCAGCGCGTTCAAAAAAGATGCCCGATGAAGATAACCGAAAAATAAAAATTACCATAAATACATTGGAACGAGTACCTAACTTCGTGAAAATTAAGAGACTCCTCTTATTAGAGTGCTATTGCATGCATAGTGATCTTTTAATTATTTATCATGAACTGATGGGACGACGTCGTTGGGGCAGAGTGGGATGCCTCTGCAGATAGCGGTGTGCAGCACTGCAGTTTCATGTCACTTAATTATCGTTGACATAATTTGCCTAATGGCGGTGTATAGAGTAATTTAAATTAATTAAGAAAGAGATAAATAGCACATCGTTTATTTAGGCAGGAAAAAGCGAAGAAAGAAAGAAAGAAAAGATTGTGGCAGCACAGAGCAGAGGGTTGAAAGAAACTATGCAAGCAAAAAGTTATTTCCGTTCTTTGAACTTGAAGGAATAGCATCAAAAGAATTTTATACAAATGACATCTTTCTTATACCAAATATTGCATATGAGCCCTAACAGCCATTTTATCGTAAGCGACATTTTTTTTCAAAATCAATTTAATAATGCAATTCGATAGCTTATGCTTTTACGCATGTATCCTTATCATTAGTTTTTCAATAAGACTTTTTAACAAAAAGTTACGGAGAAAACAAAATTTATCGTAACCGACATTCATAATTTCTGCTCGGTCCATTTGAAGCTCAGGAAAAAATAAAAAATGTGTTTCCTCTAAAATTTACATTTTGTCGCTTACTATAAAAAAGCGGTTAGGGCTCGATATGTACGAATTCGATTTGATGCCACATTGATGATCGGACCTGGAGACTGGGACACTGAAGTTGTCAATCAAAAACGTCAACTAATTGAGGAAATTAAAGGATCTTCCGTGTCTTAAGCTTCAGAGAACAACATAAAACATAGACGTACTTCTGACACCAGGCATTAATTCAGAAGAAGTCATCTTGGACCACTATACCTCTTTATAATCGAAAATCCGCAAGGAAAAGTAGTTGCGGTGGAGGCTGCTTTCCAGAAAGTGGCGAATGCGAGCATTTGTCCGAATCATGACAACACTTCGACCTTTGTAATGACATTCATGAAAGAAATCAGCAGGAGTCGATGGTATGTTCAACAGTGTACTAAGACATCTACCACATGAATCAAATGACATCTATGCCATATTGTTTAAAAACGCCCTGAGTAACGTATATTATTCAGTGCTTGGGAAGACACCTGGGGTTTTTGGTAAAAATTGCAAAATAGGTAACTTCTACATTAAAAATGTTCTTTAGAAGAAGCCGTGAACTCGGCGATTCTTTTTAGCGCTAAATAATTACGTCAGAAGAGCTTCAAAGGTAGAGGATATCAGAATTATCATTTGCGAGGAGACTTCGACAAAAGTCAGTGATATTGTGATGATTGGAGATTAAGAATCAACTTTCAGTTGGCTAGAGCTTCGAGGGAGTCGAGAAAGAACTGACGCAAGCTGGTGATCCCTGGACAAAATGGAGTGTAGATAAGTACCTTGGCATCTGGCTAGACACAGTATTTATATATATAAATCCATTAATCCATCTCAAATGGAAAAGATTAGGGTTTTTGAGAGGCAGTATCTTTGACCCTGCCTTGGATTGTTCAAAACGCCAGAGCCGGAGCACACACGATATTATTCCTACCAGATCCTTTATAACGAGGCCAACATAAACAGTATTGATAATTTTTTGTTGAAGTTTATTCGGGGTCTCGTCGGAGCTTACTACCCCAACAACGAATACTCCGAGAGCGTGCCCTTATGTGGCTTCATATCGCCCGATGCATTCATCTATTTTGACAATCAGGGCCTTGTATAGGATAGATTAGTATTTCTGCTAATCCACCATTTCGGGGGAAGAATTTTGGGAAGAACCAGAACATCATCGTACAGGGTGGAGCAGAGCATCTTTGGTTCATTAGGGCTATGTCCGAAATGGGCCAAAGAGACAAAGTAAAACAGGAAAACCATTTTTCCATATTATCGTGGTCGACTAACATAGTTTTATTTTTATGTATTAAATATAGACAGTCCAAGGTGATACAAAAAAAAAAGTTGCCTGTTGGCATTGAATATGAATTTTATAGTACTATCATGAGAAAGCATTTTTAAAGCGTTGCTGGACCACAATGTGTGGCGCTGATCATTTAGTGTGAATATTGAATAAGAAGAAAATTCAAAAGTGTATTAAGGCGTGTCCACACCAAAGAAATTTTTTTAAACATTTCAGAAACAAATAAAAATTTCTGAAATGTACGCTTAATGTTTTTGAAATATTCATTTGGGTCTGGACGCCTCGAGAAATATTTCTAAAATGTTTATTAAATGTTTTTTCAGTTTCCCCTTCCGAACGGAAAACTTTTATTATTCCTCAAGCATTTTAGTCCTGTCGAACAAGGTATGAAAAAGTAAGGTTAGGTGGACTGGAAAGGGTGGGGAAGGGGGTATATCGTTCCGAAAAGTAACTAATTTAAATACCCTCTTCCATCAGAGAAGAAAATTAGCTTTTGTTAATTGGGTTAGAGTAATGGAGGGGGTATATTTTGAAGGTGTGAAATTATTGGTGAAATTAGAAAAATTACATTTTTTCGAAGCGCCATATCTTAGTAAAGAATTAGGGCCCTATTATGACTCGCGATACGCCAGAAATATTTGGCGAATGCGAATATTTGGTATTACTGTTTTTGAATCGCCTAATTACTTTCGCCTTATATGTCAAAAAATGTGGCGAATTGAAAACTCGTTCTATTACCATTGGCGAACATTCATCTCTATCTGCCAGAATCGGTCGAACTGTAAATCGTGGTGACTTTAAGCAACAACGCAGTTTATTTTGAAAAAACGTGTGTTTTTTTAAGAAGAGGCTTTTTTTTCTTTGCTGTTTAAATAATGATGCTGAAACTTAGTCGGGACGATGTGGGTTTAATCCACAGCCAACAATTTCAGGATGTTCAGTTTTCTTAAAGAAATAATTTCTGGCTTATTGCTTCTCCAATTTGGACATATCTATCTTTACCGAAGTCCGGAAAACTTTTAATATTAAGAACGTCAAGAACAACAGACAGTGCACGTTGTGAGAGCTCCACCACGAACTCGTGTCCGACAGAACCTTGGTAGCTCCAACTACGGAGGAACCGCAAGGCTGAAGCTAGTTTTATTATTGGTGAAATTACTGAACTTCGAGTTTTTTTGAAATTATGAACTCATGATATTTAAAACATGCATGTTTGTTAATCCAAAAACATAAAATAAACGAATAATGTAAAAGACAATTAGTTGAACAAAAGGAATAAAGCATTTTGTTCCTTACAAAGTGTCAGGTAGTGCAATTGGGTTGGAACTTTGTATCTCTTAAACTCCTTCTCAATCTACAAATCAAATTGTTTGTATCTCTTATCTGTTGGTCTTCGTCGCAAAAAAAAAACAAATCTATTTCACTTTTTTTATACTTTCTGAAATCTTTTTTAATTAAAAAAACCGTACACTATTTTTTAACATAAATGGAAGTTTTTGACGTTCAACAACAACTTGACTTGGCACATTCAGTTTTTAATGTTGGTAGCTTTGTTATGACAAACGAACGTCGGAGTTCGCTTTTCGCAATACCACGACAGGAGTAATTCGCTAAATTGTTCGACATGAGTCAAACATTCGACTCGCGAGTCATAATAGGGCCCTTAAATTCAATTCAATTCAGTTCATTTGAAACAATACACTAAGACAATGTTTTTTACAGTATTATACAAATTGCGGTTATATAAAAGAAATTAGATCATACAAAAAAAAATATATATATATAGTTAATTAATTCAAGGACAATTGTCCATTCGCTCTACATGACCTAGCCATCTTAAACGTGATATGCGTATTTTTTTGACCAGGTCAATGTCGCTGTACAGCTCGTATAGTTCTTGGTTGAACCTTCTCCTCCAAAGCCCGTTAACGCCAAAAATCGTCCGAAGAATTTTACGCTCGAAACGACTAAGGATATCTTCATCCGCTTTAGATAGAGTCCATGCCTCGGCGCCATAGAGAAGGACTGGGATGATTAGGGTCTTATACAGAGTCTCATTTGTCTTTCGAGAGAGGGCTTTGCTACTTGCCTTCCTAGCCCATAGAAACAGCGATTGGCAAGAGTAATTCTTCGCTTTATTTCTGACGAGATGTTGTTGTCAGATGTTATAGCGGATCCGAGGTACACAAAGTCCCTAACTACCTCAAAGTTGTACCTGTCTATTGTGATGTTTTGTCCAATCTGCCGGTGTTGTTTGTCCCTTTTTGTGGACAGCAGGTACTTCGTTTTGGCTTCATTGACTGCTAGTCCCATCTTAGCCGCTTCAGCTTTAATGCTAGTAAACGTTCCAGTGACAGCTCGCCGAGTTCTGCCAATGATGTCTATGTCGTCAGCGTATGCTAGCAATTGCACAGACTTGAAAAAAATTGTCCCACTACAATTGACTTGCGAGTTTCTTATAATTTTTTCAAGTATTAAGTTAATCGCACGATAGCGCATCACCTTGTCGGAATCCTTTTTTGACGTCAAAAGCCTCAAAGACCTCTATAGTTGGCGCAGTTTAGAGGGTCTCCTTTCTTGTGGATCGGGCAAATGATGCTGAGGTTCCATTCTTCAGGCATACTTTCTTCTGACAAAACTTTAGAGATGAGGTGGTGTATGCACTCCACCAGGTCATCTCCGGCCGCTTTAAAAAGTTCGGCGGGTAGTCCGTCGGGTCTAGCAGCTTTGTTGTTTTTTAGTTTAGATATTGCTGTCCTCACTTCATTTTGGTCAGGTGGTCGGAAGTTTTGTCTGTCATCATCTATGTTGAATGGTTCATTCTGCCTGACAGCGCGATTTTGGTCTTCATCGCCGTTTAACAGTCTGCAGAAATGGTCCTTCCATGTACTCAGCACCGACTGTGACTCTACTACGAGGTTTCCATTCCTATCTCTACAGGCTTTTGTGCGGGTTTTTTTTCCTTGGCATGTTCTCTTTACCTGTTGGTAAAACTTCCGCACGTTGTTCCTGGAGTAGCATCTCTCAATATCTTCGATCGCGCGCTTCTCATGCTCTCTTTTTTCTTTTGGAGAAGCCGGTGTTCTTCCCGTCTTTTCTGCTCGTAGAGCTCGCGAGAAGCTCTCGTCTTTCTTTGCAGCGCCGCTTTATATGCCTGCATTCGTCATCGAACCAGAGGTTTCGTGGTGGTGGTCTGGTAAAACTTAGCACATCAGTTGCGGCATCTCTGATGGCTTGTTGGCAGTGTTGCCACTGGTCTTCGGCACTTGATGCTGGCGGTACTGGATTTCTGGAGAGGTTACGGGATATTCGATCGGCATAGGTTCTGGCGGTTTCTTGCGATTGCAGCTTTCCGACGTCATACTTCTTTACAGTGTTACTCCGTTGTTGTGGAGTTCGGGTTATTCGCATTCTTACCTTGGCTGCAACAAGGTAGTGATCCGAGTCGATGTTAGCTGCTCGGAAGGTGCGAACATCCAAGATACTGGAGGCGTGTCTTGCATCGATTTTGTATACACATATTTTTTTTTCTAGGAATCTAGCTTGGGGTATACGTATGCAACATCAGAGAAAGATATTATTGGAACTAATAAGGTTCTCATCAAACGAAGTCGTGTAAAATTGCTAGCAATCCAGAGTTTCCTAAGAGTTCCATAAATTCGTCCAGCAACAGAATTTATGTGGTCCCTGTAGGACAAGTCACTTTTCACTTATTATTTTGTAACCAAGACTTAACACACATTTCACATATGATATTGTTGTCTTGTTTAAAATAATCAATGGAAAGTCATCATGACAAAGTGCCTTCTTAGATATTATTAATACTTGTGTTTTTCCAGGATTAAGGATGAGACCATTAAAATCAGCTAACTTAAATGCTAGTAAGATCCTCGTTATTGCGAAAAATGAGATCTTCCATGAGACCACATCTTCGAGTGAGGTAGATTTGTATATCATCAGCATACAAATGAAAACAAACATTTTTGCAAACAGATGGCAAGTCATTTATAAATATACAAAATAGGAGTGGTCCCAAAATAGAACCTTGTGGTACACCCATCCTTAGAAAGGTAGATTGTGACAGATTATTTTCGAAAGCAACAACGTGTTGCTCGATTTGTCAGATAGACCTGGATGAGATGAACTGCTAAGTTCGAGAAGCCAAAGTAATGCTTAAGTTTTTAACAGAGAATATCTTCATTAACCTTGTCAAATGCCTTGGAAAAATCTAATAAGCAGAGTGCTGTAACATTATCTTGATCATACTGTAGTCTTATATCGTCTAAAATGTTAACCATTGCAGTAGAACAAGAGTGGTTAGCCCTAAAACCTGACTGATAGGGAGACGGGAGACAGACGCCTTTTGAATTAAGATGTTTAATTATTTGAATCGTTAGTATTTTTTCCAAAGAATAAACAAGGTAAAATGCTTATTGGCCGATAATCCGCTGGCTCAATGGGCAAGATTTGTTTAGGAATTGGGGGGTTATTCTGGCTGGTTTCCAAGCATTTGGGAAAGTAAAAGACGCAATACAGTGGTTGTATACTTATATGAGTTAATGGGCTTCTAATATACGGTAGAATAAGTTTTACGAACCAGAGGAGTATTCCATCTTCACCAATTGCTTCAGATCTAATAGTTTTAAAAGTGTTAACTACTTCTTCTTCAGAAACAACCTCAAAGCTAAACCAATCGACATGGTTGGTAAAGTAAGTTAACGTCGGGCTTGAAGCTGGTAGGCAATTGAGTTGTGGTAGTGAAATATTTGTTAAGAACATCTGGATGGTGTTTACATATCGATATTTGTCGTTTTTCCAACACCAATTTCACCCAAGTTTGCCCACAATTGCTTAGGAGGTAGGGCAGTATTAAACTTTAAAGCAAAGAAATTCTTTTTGGCTAATCGGGTAATTGAAGTTGCTTGATTTCGAAAATAACAAGTCGACTAGGGGAGCAAGAATTGATATACAAATATGAACGAATAAGAAATTTAAAGTGCTACTAAATATTCTAAGATGTTTTTACCTTCGGAAGTAATGGAAAAAAAATTTAATGAACCTAACCTAAGGTCGAACATTTTGCAGTTTTTCCCAGTCTCCTTTTTTGTTGCACAGGTCTTAGAGGTCCAAAACTTGAGAAAATGTTAATTAACAATTCCTGAACAACATCCCAAACTTTCATTAAGTTCCGACCTCTTTCCATCTGAAACTATCTGTCGACTGAACAATTTCAAATTTACACAAGAGAAAATGGAAAACAAATAAATATTTCAGAAATGTTTTCAAAAGCCAAAAACAATATTTCAGAAACACTTCTGAAATATGTGAAGATGGCGAGAAGTATTATGGATTGTATATACATACAATGCTGTGGGTGTACTAGTTTGTAAGTAGTTTAAATTAATTTTAAATTTTATATATTAAAAAATAATAAAAACGATTCACTTTTTTTACACAATTTCTTGGTAAAAAATATAACCTACAAATATTAAAAATTAAAAAGGTTTTTTTTTAACGAAAACCAGTAGCTTTTTAGATAGTGAATTTTCAAATAAGAGGACCCGTTTAGCGCCAGTAAGTTATTAGTTGTAAGCTATTGTTATATTGTTGGTTATAGGATGGAGAAAAAAATTATTAAAAAAAAGAAAAAATGCTACAGGTCTTGAAAAGAGTTTAAAAAAAAACATTAATTTTCCTTTTTCTTTTCAAACCTTCAATTTATTAACTTAATTCAGAAATATTGAAATACTTTCAAAAGTTGAAATATTTTCTTAGTTTAAGAGGCCTCCGTACAAAAAGTCGAACTCAAATTCGAAGACCAGCAATTTCCAAACCAAAACAAAAAAAAACTAAAAATGGGTATGATCTTCAAAAAACGTTATTTTGAACAAAAAATAGAGGTTTTTAAAATGTACTATATTTCAAAAACATGTGACTTTTTTAAACACAAATCGTTGAAGAAAACATATTTTACACATTGGAAAAGTTATGTGGTATTTGTAATGCATTAAAAACCATTAGAAAATAATAAAAAAAAATAAAAATTTTCAAGGCTGGATTATTTAAGAAAATTATATGGAAAATAAAAAATCTTCCCCAGACGTTTCAAAGATATGTTCATTACCTTTAAAACGACATACATGGTTTATCTGGTTTTAGCCTCTATCTCACTTACAGATGTATTCTGTAGATCGGTTTTGAGCATTTTTTACGAAACAAGTCACGGAAATATTGAAATGAAATTTTTTTTGGCTAATCGGGTAATTAAAGTTGCTTGATTTCGAAAATAGCAAGTAGACTAGGGGAGCAAGAATTGATATACAAATATGAACGAATAAGAAATTTAAAGTGCTACTAAATATTCTTAGATGTTTTTACCTTCGGAAGTAATGGAAACAAGTTTTTAATGAACCTAACCTAAGGTCGAACATTTTGCAGTTTTTCCCAGTCTCCTTTTTTGTTGCACAGGTCTTAGAGGTCCAAAACTTGAGAAAATGTTAGTTAACAATTCCTGAACAACATCCCAAACTTTCATTAAGTTCCGACCTCTTTCCATCTGAAACTATCTGTCGACTGAACAATTAACAATTTACACAAGAGAAAATGGAAAACAAATAAATATTTCAGAAATGTTTTCAAAAGCCAAAAACAATATTTCAGAAACACTTCTGAAATATGTGAAGATGGCGAGAAGTATTATGGATTGTATATACATACAATGCTGTGGGTGTACTAGTTTGTAAGTAGTTTAAATTAATTTTAAATTTTATATATTAAAAAATAATAAAAACGATTCACTTTTTTTACACAATTTCTTGGTAAAAAATATAACCTACAAATATTAAAAATTAAAAAGGTTTTTTTTTTTAACGAAAACCAGTAGCTTTTTAGATAGTGAATTTTCAAATAAGAGGACCCGTTTAGCGCCAGTAAGTTATTAGTTGTAAGCTATTGTTATATTGTTGGTTATAGGATGGAGAAAAAAATTATTAAAAAAAAGAAAAAATGCTACAGGTCTTGAAAAGAGTTTAAAAAAAAACATTAATTTTCCTTTTTCTTTTCAAACCTTCAATTTATTAACTTAATTCAGAAATATTGAAATACTTTCAAAAGTTGAAATATTTTCTTAGTTTAAGAGGCCTCCGTACAAAAAGTCGAACTCAAATTCGAAGACCAGCAATTTCCAAACCAAAACAAAAAAAAACTAAAAATGGGTATGATCTTCAAAAAACGTTATTTTGAACAAAAAATAGAGGTTTTTAAAATGTACTATATTTCAAAAACATGTGACTTTTTTAAACACAAATCGTTGAAGAAAACATATTTTACACATTGGAAAAGTTATGTGGTATTTGTAATGCATTAAAAACCATTAGAAAATAATAAAAAAAAATACAAATTTTCAAGGCTGGATTATTTAAGAAAATTATATGGAAAATAAAAAATCTTCCCCAGACGTTTCAAAGATATGTTCATTACCTTTAAAACGACATACATGGTTTATCTGGTTTTAGCCTCTATCTCACTTACAGATGTATTCTGTAGATCGGTTTTGAGCATTTTTTACGAAACAAGTCACGGAAATATTGAAATGAAATTTTTTTTGGCTAATCGGGTAATTGAAGTTGCTTGATTTCGAAAATAGCAAGTAGACTAGGGGAGCAAGAATTGATATACAAATATGAACGAATAAGAAATTTAAAGTGCTACTAAATATTCTTAGATGTTTTTACCTTCGGAAGTAATGGAAACAAGTTTTTAATGAACCTAACCTAAGGTCGAACATTTTGCAGTTTTTCCCAGTCTCCTTTTTTGTTGCACAGGTCTTAGAGGTCCAAAACTTGAGAAAATGTTAGTTAACAATTCCTGAACAACATCCCAAACTTTCATTAAGTTCCGACCTCTTTCCATCTGAAACTATCTGTCGACTGAACAATTAACAATTTACACAAGAGAAAATGGAAAACAAATAAATATTTCAGAAATGTTTTCAAAAGCCAAAAACAATATTTCAGAAACACTTCTGAAATATGTGAAGATGGCGAGAAGTATTATGGATTGTATATACATACAATGCTGTGGGTGTACTAGTTTGTAAGTAGTTTAAATTAATTTTAAATTTTATATATTAAAAAATAATAAAAACGATTCACTTTTTTTACACAATTTCTTGGTAAAAAATATAACCTACAAATATTAAAAATTAAAAAGGTTTTTTTTTTTAACGAAAACCAGTAGCTTTTTAGATAGTGAATTTTCAAATAAGAGGACCCGTTTAGCGCCAGTAAGTTATTAGTTGTAAGCTATTGTTATATTGTTGGTTATAGGATGGAGAAAAAAATTATTAAAAAAAAGAAAAAATGCTACAGGTCTTGAAAAGAGTTTAAAAAAAAAACATTAATTTTCCTTTTTCTTTTCAAACCTTCAGTTCATTAACTTAATTCAGAAATAATGAAATAGTTTCAAAAGTTTAAATATTTTCTTAGTTTAAGAGGCCTCCGTACAAAAAGTCGAACTCAAATTCGAAGACCAGCAATTTCCAAACCAAAACAAAAAAAAAACTAAAAATGGGTATGATCTTCAAAAAACGTTATTTTGAACAAAAAATAGAGGTTTTTAAAATGTACTATATTTCAAAAACATGTGACTTTTTTAAACACATTGGAAAAGTTATGTGGTATTTGTAATGCATTAAAAACCATTAGAAAATAATAAAAAAAAATACAAATTTTCAAGGCTGGATTATTTAAGAAAATTATATGGAAAATAAAAAATCTTCCCCAGACGTTTCAAAGATATGTTCATTACCTTTAAAACGACATACATGGTTTATCTGGTTTTAGCCTCTATCTCACTTACAGATGTATTCTGTAGATCGGTTTTGAGCATTTTTTACGAAACAAGTCACGGAAATATTGAAATAAAACGAAAACAAAATTAAAAATTTAAAAAAATATTTCAGGGGTTTCAAAGCCAAAATACCATTCTTGGATAGGCAATTTAAATTTTTGTAATACATTCACTACGGACTTCAAATAGATGCAATCCGTTTGTGCAATTTTTCGCAATTTTCCAAAAAAAAGGCCGGAGGCCTCTTATTGGGATAGAAAAGATCCACATCCAATTCATATTTTTAATTAATTCCATTTTGCCAACCTTATCAGAATTTTATTAAAAAAAAAGAATGTCTCACTTCAATAACTCGCACTCAGATGAATACCAAGGCCAACTTCGGATCCAAGAAATAGCTAATTATGATGTAATCTATAGGAAAAAAATACTTAAAATTGAAATTAAAAACTACAAATTGTATCTGCAATTTCAATCAGAGGGCACGCCAGACTCCTTTTCAACCGGTTTTTTCTTAAATGGTCTTTCAACATTTCACGATGGGATTAAGCTATAAGTACACCGCCTTGGTGTTGAAAGCGTTTATTCTTTGATGTGACTTTACTTGAACAAATAATTAAAAAATATTTCCATAATCTGCCGGGTTTAAGTATATCACGGCTTGCATTACCACTTTTCTACTAAATTAATTCTAAATCAACTAAGAATGACATATGAAAACGCAAGGCAAATCAGGTCTTAAGGAATGATAAGTTGTTTAATTTACAACTTAACAGTGGCGGAAGCTAGACCAATAACTGTCATTTTGAAAAGATATTTGTATCTGTGAGGTTAAGAGTTTGTATCTTTTTTTTTTTTGGAAGCAATTCGTCTTGTCAATAAGCTCTTAAAGACAAAAAGGAGGTGCTAACAATAATAAGTATCTAAAGTTGAAGGCCACTTTAGGATGCATTGACTGGCAAAGAGAGGTGTGTCACTTTTCAAGTTGAAAGTAAGTTTTTTTTTTTAATTTTGTTGTTCACATGAAACGGGTGTTATAAGAGCCGGATCATTGAATGGACAAGTGGTAGCACTTTAAACTGTTGTTTTAAGCGCAAATAACAATCAAAATAAATAAGAAAAAAAACAAATAACAGTGTTAATAAGACATACATGTTTGCTTTTATTTGAGGCTGTTTGTTTTTGTATTACTTGTTGGTTTGCATTTTTTAATAGTTGGCAATTTATGCATTGGCAGGACGTTCAAACTTAAATTGATAATCCAAAATGACATTACGATGAAACAACAACATAACGTCCAGTTAAGAGAGTGAAATTGGAGATCTTGGGAAGAATTGATTTCGAAAGCTTTGCGAAGAGGGATCAACGTAGCGAGTCTAGAGGTCTTTATAAGATCCTAGAGCATAACCTAGGCAGAGAACAGAAACTATTTTCATGGTTAGTGCCCATAAATACCATATAAATCATCTTTAAAACAAGAGTTGAGCTTATTCTTTTACATTATTGTCAAATGGTCTAGAAGCAAATGCGGAGCAGCCTTTGCAACTACAGAGCAGTGGAAAACGTATTCCATTTTTTAAGAGAAGTGTCCCGGTCTAAAGTCAATTTGACAAAGTCAACAATTTCTTACGTATTTGAAGGAAATCCAAAGACCTCTCGACCATCTTGATAACGTTAAATATTTGATCATTCACAAAAGTTATTTTGCATTACATAAACTACTCATGGATGTTGGCAAATGTTAAGATTTCCGCTTCCAGGCAAGAGGTCATTGGTAAAACAAGATATAAAATCGGAACAAACTGAAGCCTTAAGGCCTCATTTTCTTAAGGCATTCATTTTCTTAAAAAATTCAAAAGAACTTACAACGATAATCCGTGATCTCTGTTCAAAATAAACGAAACCACCCCAATTAATTATTTCCTTTCACATCTAGTACACGCCCCTATAACAGTCAGCCCTATAGCTTTGCATTTAACTCCTTAAAATAAGTCTCCACCTTCTTAAATAAATAAAGATATATAACTAACCTAAGCCAAAGCATAATCACCACAATTAATCGAAATCGAGGTCGTAGTTTGCCGAATATTTGTTTCGATTAAACTCTCATATCCAATGGAAACCTTCAGCTTGTAAGATCACAAAAGTTCTCGATCATCGAGAAGAGATCAAAATATTATAAGCTTTAAGACAAAATCAATCTGCTGCTTTTGCAGCCATCCCCTTCACTTTAAAAAAGTAACTCGAAACGTTTCTTAAGGGCACAACCATCGATATCGCTTAAAACTGCGGCATGTAACCTGAAGTCAAGAGCCAGGTTGCTTATAACAACCACGACCACCACCACGACTTGACTCGGCTCATTAAACTAATTTTTAACCCGTTTTATGTATAAGGTCTATAAAGACTCCAGAAATTAAAAAAAAATATCACAGCCCAATAAACTTACCTTTTGCCATCCAGTCAAGTCAAGCGGTCTGGCTCTGCGTCGCGTCGGTCGTCGCCAATGGCTTTGACCCTTCCAAGCTACAATTGTGACAGTTTGTGACCTCCCTGTGCCGCCACAATTTCCACTATTTCTTCTTCTTATGTCTTTTGTGGTTGCAATTGCATAAGGCGTTTTGTTTGGTAATCGAATAAAAAAAAACATAAAATTGCATAACGTTACGCGACGTAAAAAATAATAAACCACCGCCTTTTCCTTCCATTTCTAAACAGTTGAATTCTTTTTTTTTAACAAGAATGGTGATTAAGCTTTCAACAAATTCTCGTAATTGGTTAGGAATTGTTTGAAAATTGTAAGATGTAATTATTCTCCGGTGGCACATGATGGATTGAGATGGAAAGAATTTTTTTCAACTGAAGAGTATGGTTGGAGCTTTATCGGAGGGTAACATCATTGCTGCCATAAGGTCTACTTAGCATGGTATTGTGGGACTATTGCTGATGGATGATTGTGTGGGCTGAACTCTGAGACGCTGTTAGATTTGTTGATGAGGTGACTTGGTGATGATTCAGTTAGAATTATAATCGAATGCAATTTATAACGAGCTGTTTGTCCTCAATTTCATTGAAATTGCAGCCAGACTTTGAGTGTTTTTATTTTAGTAGCAGAGTGCAAACAATTAGAATTTGAATGAAAGACAGTTTAGACTATAGAGTAAGATGGAAGGTTGAAGGATTGACGTGCGATGGCACTCCCTGTAAGCTGAGCTTCAGAATTAGTTCATAACGTGAGAGAAATATATTTGTCATAGCGACGATTGATAGATATTAAAAGATTGGTTGATGAAAGAAGTCAAACGAGAGGTTGAAGTTGGTATCAAGGGAATATGATAAATGTTTTGAGCTACACTCGAACTTGAATAGCGAATATCAATATTCACGATCACAAGTAGGTACTAACTATAGCCAAATAATAATAAACCATTTTAAATTTTAAATTAATCAAAAATAATAATATGTGTTGAAAACGAAATAATAATTTGAAGAGTTTATTGTGTGAGTTGTGTGTTTGTCACCCACGTTTAATGCCCTCCAGCTCAATATAGAACAATACATGTCTCTACGATCATTTATTCTCAACAACTATTATATCTTTCTTTTTTTTTTGCTAAGCGTCAAAGAAATCGATCTTTACCCAAGGTCTCTTACGAGAATATTAATTCATAGTAATATTAAGATTTGTCTTGCCACTTGAACCACACAGTTAATTGATAATCACAATTCAGAAATATAAGCCCAATCGCTTGTCATTTTAACACCTCATTCTAGTCGAATAATGACAGAATAACCTACTAAGCCACGATTTTCATTGTCAAACCACACATCGCACAGAGAAAATCGTGTGAGAATAATTATCGCACAAGAAAAGTGCCTTAAGCAATCTAGTATTTTGATTCACCGCCAGCACCCAGGAGCTGAAATTTATCTTAATTGTTGATGTCGTATCGTCAGTTCACATAAATTAATTAATAGAATAACCCACGCGTATTAATGTCTTCGGTTGGATGCCAAGAGAAATGGGTAAGTACCTGCAAAACGAAAGAGTTAAGTTACGAACTTGATTTTATTTAATGTGTGTCATAAATCCAAAGTTGATTTCAACTATGGAAACTAATGGAGTTTTTCTTTCTTTTGAATCATTTGACGTGTCATTTAATATCTGTAGTTAGCTTTATGTAATAAATCATTTAGAAATGATCATTGCAAGTAATAAAATCAAAAAAGTAAAAAACCTCTTCGATTTAGTTGCGTTCAGATGTTACATTATTAAAAACTTTATTGATTAAACGTGCTAATGTTTAGCCATTTGGACTGCTGAATTACCTTCGTTTAAATAACTTAATTGTCGACGAGGAAGCAAATTTATTTAAACCAGACATATTTATCTTCTTTTCGCTGGCGACTTCCAATTCAGTTTAATTTATTTCACCGATTCTCCTTTTATAATAATTCACAAGTGAAATATTGATAAGACTCTCAAAAAAACAATGATGAAAATGCAAATAAGTTTCTTCAAACCAATTTGGGGTACGTTGGCAAAAAAAACATATATTGTTGATGAACTGATGAACTTATTTAAATGGCTCTTCACATAGAAAAACCATTATTCAGTGGTTAATAATGTTGTTTTTTTGTATATACATATCTGTTGACACATTAGATGTTGCGTGGCGGATATAATGCCAAGAAAATAAGAAAAAAAACTGTATAAAAATATTCTATATGTCAATTACCTTGCTCGGACCATATTCGGATAATAACACACTCATGTTCAACTTGTTGCTTTTTATGTGCCAATGAGAGACACGTACGATCTTTGAGATAGAATCGACCGTTAAATATGCGAAATGGGAAAACAAACTACAAAAATTGGGTTTATATAAGCAAGGAATATCTTTTCTGTTAATTAAACTAGTTTCGTTAAAAAGATTTTGATTTTTAATTAGGTTTTGTGAAATTCGAAAATAAAAAGTAATGGTTTACTTATAAAAAAAGTACTTGTCACTCAATGTAAGAGCACTTTTGATTTTTGTCGAATAAAATACAAGTTAATTAAGTTTTAAACAGAAGTTTTTTTAATAGATTTTTTATCACAAATAATAAACAAGCAATAAATCTAAAATCGGAAAAAATACGTCCATAAAATCACACCTAAAACCGGCTTTCAAATTACAGATTTGGTTTGTTGTTTTTGTTTGTTATTTTTATGAGGTTTTGATTTTTCATTTTTAGCTAAGGTACGTTTTCGACCGAAAAAAAGTTTGTGCTGTGAGGAAGTTCAACGTCGCATCGGTTGGCTGCAATCGCAAGAAATCGTCAGGTCTTGTGCCGATCGAGCCTAAATGACATTCAAAGGAGTCCTTTACCGGCTGCATGAAGTTTTGAGAGCCAGAGGTAACTTTGTTAACAAATTCCGTTATCATGCAGCGAACCCTTTCTATCTGGACGAAGTAGAACAACAATTCCCCCCACCCAAACTGTACAAAGAAAAGCTAGCTATATCTAAGTTCAAGACCAATAAAAGGCCCAGAGCCGATGGCCTAGCTGCCAAACTCTTCAAAACTGCAGGCGATGACTTGCCGCCTCCCCTACTTTACAAAGAATGTCCATTTGATACTGTTTGTTTCTTTATTATTTTGACTGAACATTTAAGGTAGACCTAAAAGTGAGGTAAGTATTTTTGGCCTTTATTAAATCTTTTAAAACTATTGGGTTTACTATTTCAAAGCGAACTTTAGCGAAAACAAATAATTTTCTGAACAGCGTAAACGAAAATTAGAAAAAATAATTGTGTTCTTAAAGTGGTCGGACGAAGGGTTATTCCCTGAAAAACTTTGTCGACCAGTGTATTTATATTGAGGACAAATGTACCGACCCATTGCTTTCGAATCTACTCTAAAAGCCCTTGGTTCTACCAATCAAAATTCGATGCCCCGTTTGGATAGGTAAGTCATAAACAACCGTACCGGAAGTGGCCCTCTCCCTCCGAAAGTTCCCTGAAAAAGTTTGTCCAGCAGATTCGTGATTAGTGGCCTCGAATCTTTCGATTTTGTTATTATAGTATCTGATTGGATAGGTAATCTTACTATCAATGATAGTAACCTTGAATCTATTCAAAACTTTACATTAAAAATGTATGGTGTTAAAAATTGTAGCAACGTAAATTGAGCAAGAGTTCAAATGCTTTAAAATCTTTATGCAGAGAAAAATAATGCTACTGGAATTTTTTCTAAAAACAAAAAAAAACTTTCATTCAAGTTTAATTCCACCTTGTTTGAAATCACTTTTGCAAAAAATTAAGAGAACCATTTATGTAAGTTCAATGCAACAGAATCCTGTTGTGTTAAAAATAAACCAAAAGATTTTGGTTGGATTTAAAAAAATGAAAGGTTTTCCCCTCTTTGGTTTAAAGGAGATCCAAGACCACTTAATGTTGAAGACATTGTTTTAAATGAAATCGAAGAAGATACCGATTTTGATTGTGAGCAAGACTCCGATGATGATAATTTATAGCAAAAAATAAATCAATGCGAAAAATTCATAATTAGGTTAAAAAAAAGTATTGGTAAATAAATTTATTTCCTTATCATAGAGGGCAAAGTAAACTATCGTTAAATACCAATTCAATAATTATTTGACACAAAAAAAGGGTTTTTTTAACTCTAATAAGTGAGAACGAAACAAAGCGTTAAGTATCTTAAAAGCGGTCGGGCAACATGTTTATCCCTATAAAAGTTTGCCCGACCACTGGATTCTTAAAGAGGACAGTCTTACCTTTCGTTTGGTACTAATATTGTCCACTTTCCGATTAGATAGGTTTACATTAAAAAAAAACCGTTTTTTGAAATGGTCGGGCATGCATTTCTGATTTCTTCCCAGATTTTGTTTGCCCGACCAATGGTTTTACAATCTATAGGCAAAACTCTTTCAGACAGTAAAAAGTTTTTTCACTACCCCGATGAGATAATTTTTCATCAAAAAATGTTACCGGAAGTGACCGTTTCCCGCCCAAAGTTCCCTGAAAAAGTTTGCCCGACCAGTGGTTTTGTGAAAGGTTCTGCAAGTACTATCGATTGGTATTCATTATTTTCACTCTCCTTATGGGATAAGTACTCTGACGGTCGCCTCCCGGACTACTAGAGAATGGCTTAAATTAATAGCTAACCTTGTAATTTTCCGTTTTTCTCGGAAAGTACCTGTAGTTGAAGTACGGCCTTTGTATTTTTTTTCCGTAAAATAATAAATTTCTTACAGAAATGTTAACTACTTTTGGACTTCGTTCAAGTTTTTTACCTAAAGGGCGATTAGAAGGATTTTATTCATCGTAAGCTTCTGTGCGGTCACAGCTTGGAATAAAATTTGAAAAATATTGAGGGAACTTCAAAGTTATTATTCGATTTTTCTGACTTTTGATTATTTGAAAAAAGTACGTTAAATTGTTTTCAGCGGAAAACTTAATAAGCCATTTTATTTCTTTAAAAAAATTGAAAAAGTTTGAATTTTTTTTTTTTAAATCGTAGGAGCAGTTTTCTTAAATAAAACGATTTTATTTTAATAACTTTTTCCAAAAATTAAAAAGAAAAAATAAGTTAAGAATGCAAACTTAAGCAAAAAATAGTCTATATTTAAAAACAAAATTAAAAACAATATCCATCTACCCGTTTTCAAAAAAAAATTAAGAAAATTATTGAAAGTAAAAAAAAAAGTTTATTTTAAAATAAAATTACTTAGGCTACCAACATCTTCTTGAATATCAATTTTGATTGAAATCGGATGACCAGTTTTCGAGAAAGTCGAAGAAAAAAATACGGTTCTATAGGAGGTAACATTTTTAGCTCAACATCTTGAATTTTTTTTTCACAAAACATAACCTACACCTACAATACTATACTGATTTTTTCATAAAAATCCTTGGAGCCGTTTCCGAGAAAAATAAGCTTTTACTTAACGTTATTATTTGAGCTAAAAAAAAATAAAAAAAAAGTCCTCTGTAGAATGTCAAAACAACCTTATGTTCCAAATTTGAGGACGATTGGCCAAACGGTTTAGGCTGTAGTTAAATATACATCCATACAGACGGATAGACAGACAGACAGACAGAATTTTGCCAGTAACTCAAATATGTTTCTCTATC
This sequence comes from Platycheirus rosarum, assembly GCA_963971375.1. Classification (NCBI taxonomy): domain Eukaryota; kingdom Metazoa; phylum Arthropoda; class Insecta; order Diptera; family Syrphidae; genus Platycheirus; species Platycheirus rosarum. Next base: position 113,157,033 of record OZ020510.1, on the reverse strand, counting down.
ATCGTAATGTCATGTCTGATTGTTAGAATTATTTTTTTTACGAATGCATAACTTGCCTTATAGTACCTAAAAATCGCAAGTAAAAAATAAGTCAGGCTATCGAATTGTTCAGAACTGTATCAGTCTCCTCAGTATCGGCTACAAGATTTTTTCACTTTTCTGCTGTAGTGCGTAAATGCCTAAAGTCATTCGTTAACAATTTGTTACAGTGCGGTCTAAGGGCGGGAAAGTACAACATCGACCAAATATTGACATAAACCCAAGAACTTCAAGTTGGTCCCAACACCTTTTCATCGATTTCAAAGCCGCGAATGACATTTGCGATTTTGGCATCCCTGCCAAACTCTTCTGCTTGTACAAAATAACAATGGAAAACGCACGCTGTTCCTTCAAGGTTGGTGAAGACCTCACGGGCACATTTGAAGTCAAAAAAGGAGTTAGACAAGGCGATGTTCTGTCTGTCAGGCGACTTTTTCAACATCATACTTCAACACCAGAGCCATGATCTTTCAAAAGTCCGTCCAACTACTCGGATACGCCGACAGTATAGACACAATCGGAAGGACAAAGCGTAATGACAGTAGCGCTTTTGTGAGTATTGAGACGGAAGCAGCGAAGATGGGTTTAGCAGTCAATGCGACAGCTTGGACCAAACATCACGATAGACAGCTATAACTTTGAGGTAGTTAGAGGCCTATCTGGGCTTCGCTATTAACTCAGAAAACAACACCAGCGATGGGATCAACTTCTTCGAGCTAAGAAGACTATTCAGTAGCAAAACCCTATCACTCACGCAACTAAAAATTGTCCCTTTATAAGACCCTTACTATCCAATCTTGCTATATGGCTATCAATAGTGGATGTAGGACACTTTAATTTGCTCCGACCTTTCAGAGAAAAATTCTCACAATGATTTTTGGTCCCGTATGCATAAACGGCGAATGAAGAAGCAGATTCAAAGAAAGCCGAAGACCATGACTTAGGCACAAGCAAGCGGAAGTGGCCCTCGAACAACCGGATTGAGCTAGCTGGAGAATCTTGTTAATTAAGGCCTCTGTTTACCCCGGACTGTAGCACCACCTAAAGTAAGATAAGGTGTTCTTACTACTCTTATCATGTATTAACACAGTGCGAGCGTATAGGAAAATTGGATAGGAGATGAAAGGAGGTGCCGTTTGCAAATCGTAATGGAAGGAAAAAATCGAGCCGGGTAAAGCATTCCACATTCGTGTAGTGCGGCTAAAGAGTGAGTCTCTATGCTTAACAATGCGTCCGAAATTAGGCTTAAAGGTAAATCTATGAGCATTCCTAGCGGTACGAGTACTACGGGGAAAACTTTTTACGGGAGGAATGCAACTGGGTATTTCGCTGGAGCATTATAAAAAAAGCGATGATGTTCTAGTGAATCAAATGTTTCTGTTATATCCTTATCCCCTATCATTTTCAATGAATTTTTCAGGTGCACCTGTCCAAATATGAGAATTGTACTCAAGCTTCGGGCGAATGTACGCCTTATAAATAGTAGCCAGATCTAACGGGGAGAAGTATTTCTTGCATCGTCTTAGAAAACCTAAACATTTCCCAGGCGATTTTTGGCGATGTCATATATGTGTTTATTCCACAGAAGCTGGTTTGTGATACACATACCTAGAACGCAAAGCTGTTCAGTTTCCTCGATGCAAATAAAACTCATGGATAGTAGCATGTGGGGTAGGTTATGCTTTAACGACAGCAGGCAGCATTGAGTTTTTGAAGCATTAAATTCCACACGATTAATATTTCCCCATTGAACAATGCTGGCCAGATCAGAATTTAATGAACTAATCATACGTTGCCGTTGCAGTTCCACATCCGAAGAACAGGGAAGTGAATGTGGAAACGAGTATGAGAAGCTGAGGGTACTGTCATCAGCAAAACAATTTTATGGATTAGAAGTCTTAGACAAGAGATCATTAATTAAAATAAGGAAGAGTATCGGAGAAAGAACGGAGCCTTGGGGCACACCAGCATTTATTTTGTACTATCAGACAGGAAGCCATCTAAAACAAGGCGAATTGAACGTTCCGAAAGGTAATTTCTAATCCATCGAATAAGAGGTTCGCCGATTCCAAAATGATGCCAAACTCTATCAAATGCTTTTGAAATATCAAGACTTGCATTTTGTCTGCACTTTCATAGCTAAGTAGCACACGATGTAAATGCAAATTCTCATCAGACAAAATGACCTTCAATACTTCGTTTAGGGAGAAGTTGGGATTCGCATGAATGGGTCAGGATTATTGAAAGTAATTCAAGAAATCTACGGATTAAATGCTGTGAGGCACATGATGACTGGAAACAACAAAATACCCTAAATATAAAAATATCTCATTGCTCACTAAAAATCTTATGAATGTTCAAAGCATTTGGCTAAGAAAACTCAAAAGAATTTTCCATAGTCATTTAAACAGAGTAAACGCGGAATACAAAGAGTTGTCTTCTAGGATACAATGTCTTAATAAAATAATAGCTGCCAGAGTAAAAATAGATCTTGATAATGACTTTAGGTCACGTTTAGAAAAAATTAAGCCTTCTCCACAAGCGTTTAAAGAAATCGACAAAATAACTGGCAGAAAATATTTTGGTACGAACATTGCCAAGGATACATTGACTTTTAATGGTGAAGAACTAACTAGTAATGAAGATAAACTGAGGGCTTTTAAGAGAGTATATGCCGACCTGTACTCAGAAAAAATACCCGATTTTGACAGAAACTTAACAAATCATGTTAATTTTAAAGTCAACGAGTTTAAAAACAGACATGCAAATAGATACTTGACCACTTTTCAATTACCTCACATCACTTCAGATAATTTACCTCTCCTTTTTACATCCCCAGACAAAGTAAATGCCCATAGAATGACCCTTAACAACAAGAAATCGCATGGTGTAGATAAAATTTCTAATTATATTTTGCGAAAATGCCCTTATACGCTTGATGTAACACTCTCTTGTATTTTCAACCATTGCATAAATAATGGGTACTATCCTTCAATATGGAAAATATCGAAACTTATTCCTATATCAAAAAAGAAGAATGCGAAACAAATTAGAGACTTTCGTCCTATATCTTTATTATCTAACGTTGGGAAGCTATTTGAAAGAGTTTTGGCTGAGTACCTAGACAGTTTCTGTGATGAAAAAAATATAATTCCGAATAAGCAACTCGGCTTCAGGAAAAATCATTCGACTGAACACTCTTTATTGGTGCTAAATGATAGAATCGTTCAAAACCTTAGAAAAAAAAAGTGTTCTGTTGTCCTTGATTTAGATTTGCAGGCCGCTTTTGACTCTATATGGCACAATGGACTGATTTTTAAACTCATTACGCTGGAATTCTCTGAGGCTTTTATTCGAATGATTATGAGTTTTTTGAGTTCTAGGACAGGAACGGTTTCTATTGCTTCTGAAGATTCAGATGAGTTCTCAATCTGTATGGGTGTTGCTCAGGGATCCTTACTTGGTCCAAAACTTTTCAACATATATCTCTATGATTTTCCTACAAACGGCCAAGAAAATGAGCCTGAAGCCTTTTTATATGCAGATGATACTAAGATATTAACAAGCGCAGTTAGGCCCCCTGATGCACTTAGCAAACTAAAACAGTTCATGCCTACATTAACATCGTATCTTAGGTCTTGGGGATTAGTTTTAAACGCAGAGAAAAGTAACATAACATGTTTTAGAAACGTTTAAGGAAAAGGACATCGTAAAGCAGTTAAGGAGAGTAAAACGCTCTCACTAGAAATCGATAATGTCCCGATCCCACTGAAAACGGAACCAAAATATCTCGGTATACGTTACAATAATAAATTTAAATTTAACAAACATGCCAGGGAAGTGCTTAATAAAGCCAAAATAACTTCGGGTCTGCTAAAACAACTTCTATCATCGCGATTCACTTCAAAGAAAACAAAACTACTTATTTATAAAACTCTCATAAGGCCTATAATTACTTATGGATTTGGTTGTTGGTTTAGTATTTCAGCAACAGTAACAAATGAGTTGGAAAACTTTGAACGAAAACTTTTAAGATTTTGTTGCGGAAAATACCGGAGGTCGAATAAAAAATGGTATTCAAACTTAACAATATATAGAGAAAATAATATTGAACCTCTTTTTGTATATATGGTAAGCCTATTGAAAAATAAATTACAATCTTTTGCCAATCATCCCAACCCTATTATAAAAGATATTTGGGACAGAAATATAAACGAAAGTGTGCTAGATAGCCATTTTTACTTATCCCCTGTCAATATATTGAACCCAAGATTACAATCACTATTTGAAACAACTCACAATTCTTACCTAAAATTACCATTTTACGAAAAGGCTACTTTACCTGCTCTTAGAGGATAATGATTTCAAATGAACTCAAAACTAACCAAATACAAAATAGACTTTTGATTTCTTTTTAGAAATCTTATATATATTATTACTCAGTTAAATTTAAATAATACAATCTTCTTGTTATTATATAAAAATAATTATATACCTAACTAAGTAGATGTTAATGTATTTCGCTGATGCTCCTAAATTATTATATATCTTGTTTTCAATAAGATCAGTTGGTATTTATATTTTTAGTTTATAAGTTGTCTAGTCATACATTTAATTTTGGCCATGTGAGCCATAAAGTGAACATATGTCGGGAGCAAGCATATGAAATAAAAACAAAATAGTAATATATAATTAAAATATAAAATGCTCATGTGTATAAATGTCTTATTGTAAAGATTTATTCTATTTATTAACTTAGCCTAACCAGATTAAATATTGAAGTCGGTTATCATGAATCTAAATATTGTAATCATAAATTATAAAAGTTATTAATGTCTCAATAAAACTAAAATGAAAATGAAAAAATGACTGGAAAAGTGAAAAAGTCAAGACGAGGACACATAATTGTAGATGCAGTACTTTGAAACTACAATGTCTGTTCCGACGCGACGTAGTAATTGTTACTGATCAATGGCAAATGAAGAGAGCTTCTGTTGCAATTTGAACCACTCTTAAGTCATCCGTTGCCTGAACTAATACAGGAAGGTCGAAATTTCACATTCTTGTCAGAGTTTCTGCCTATTTTTTTTTAATGGAAAACTGATTCTTGGGAGTAAATGACAAATCCCCAAAGAATAAATTTTGGCCCGAAAAAACGTATCTTATATATTCGTTCGAAACCGGTGGTAAGTTTTTTTGCCCCCCCCCCCCCCCCCTCCATTTTTTTTTATGCAACATGACGTTGCACGACACTAGTTAGAAGAATTAGAAAGATAGGAAAGAATTTTATCGGCGCAGTAGATCGAGAATTAGGTGTCTATTTTCTCACTTAAAACTCACGGGCGGCTCTAGCTTGCACTAGGAGTTAGACAAATTTCTTCTCAACCTGAGTATCGAACTGACGACCTCGGGGTCAGAAGCAAACATCTTATCTACTGCACCAATGCCGCCCAAGACTGAAAAATCATATGTACAAGATTGGTTGAGAGTATAAGTCACTAGGTTTGGATTCTGGTGGTTTTTGAAGCTGTCGTGACAAAAATTCTAATAAAACCCTATTTTGAAAATAAATTTGTTTTACGTACATAGATTATACACATAAAGTTTTTTTTTTAGAGTTTTGAAAAAAAAAATGCCCACACATTGAATAAGCTGACTTCTTGCGTATGTATTACTAATATATGAGACGTTTTTAAAAACATTATTTGTCTATATTCAAGTCCACGCCATCAGATAAAATATGTCTGCTTTCAAAACTTCTTTCCTTAGATTTGTGGCTCCAGGTTTGATTTATCAAATTCAAAGTCAAGAACACCAATTCATCATCACGTCTTTAAATTTTGCACAAATTAAATTTCGTATTCCATTAATCGGCTTATAAGAAACCTTCCAATCACAATTCAGCATCTTAAGACTCATCATGCCACATAAGTATATCGCGAAAATGTGACATCAGTAAAACCTTTGATCTACAAGTTCATTATATACATATGTAGTATGGTACATACGTCTTACGTGTCGTGAGATTGGATTATCTTTATTTTTTAGCAATGACATAATATTGAATGTCTGGATTTGAGTTCTGTGATTGTATTTCTTTTTATTTTTTATTGAATCATTTTGTTAACATTTGAATTTGAAATGTTAACAATTCCGTCAACACTTCAGTCAAAACTAAAAATATTATAACTAAAGGCAGTTAATAATACGTTTTGATAAATTGCTTGCACCCACAACTCTTGCTACAATTTATTGCTGTTGGCTGTAACTAATCCCGGAAATTCCCAGTACAATGCATATGGAAAAAAAAACTTATACTATCCCACAACTACCCCCAGATTAACTTACATAACCATCGCCACCACAAACTTGGTTAACTTAAAGCCTTAAAGTCTTTAAATCATCGAAAAACAAAGTTAAGAAACAAAACACATTGTACAACAAGATTTATGTGTCAATTGTGTGCCATGTTAAACCATGTGCTCGTTCCAATTTACATACGTATTTGGGGATCTGTACTTCCTTGCCTGTGAATATGTTACAAGTCACAGTACATCCGACCACACAATTGACTTACATTTTTTTGTACTGCAATCTGCAAGCCATGTCATTGTTTATACTTTCTATGGGAAGACGCACTGAGATTGGAAGTACAGGCTTTCAAAACGACGTTTCATTCTTAATAAATGTAAGATAAGCTCACAAATGGGATTTCATTTTATTTTGTCGCGTGTTTCCCTAAATGGAAGGAAGTGTCGTCAATGTGTCTCACATGGAAATGTAACTCTTCCAAATGTAGTCACAAACCACACCTCAGCAGAACTGCAGAGCAAAAAGGGCACTAGAGGCTGGTATGGACAACTTGATTATTTAAATAAATACAGACTTTAGTTAATGATGCATTTCTCAAGTGGTTCTAATATTTATTTAATAATTTGGATTCAATACCTGCTTTTGTCACTTTGAGAAATAAACAGACGTGGATATGTTACCAGAGTAACTTTTTTTTAGCAAAATCAAAATCAAACAAAATCCCCTAAATTGTTTAAAAAAAATCTCTAGGATGTGAAATTAAGAGATTCATTTCGTGGAATTTGGACATCTGAAAAAAAGTTACCCTACACATAACAATTTCCATCATCTTATAAGGTTTATTTCACCCCATTCTCCCCTTTCTGCCGATGATGGATTATTTTGACGGTGAATACGTGTTTAACACCTTTTTTCTACGTTTCACAGTATGCGATTGCAATAAAAAACCACTCACGTGCTGCACACCACCACTTACACCAGTGTGCTAACGACAAACGAAGAAATTGTCGAATTTGAGTAGGTGTTGCTTACGGGTAATGAGGCTGCAACAAAAAAAAAAGCCACGAAGAAAAGAAAAACAATCTGAAACATTGTATACATAATTATGGGGCACGATCGGCCTACGTTTCGAGGCAAACTTGCCTTTGCTGCAAAGAGATTCGACAGCCAAGTCTACCCACCCAATGTTGGGCTTGTAGATTTCTGTTTCTGTTGCTTTTGGTGTCGAATTCACTTTTGGATATTTTTTTTTTTATTTTTTTTCGGCTTTAATTGAGGTACAAAGTGAGATTTGAATGCTTCGAGCTGTTTTAAGAGGTGTGGATTTTCAAGCTTGCTAGTGTGTTTTTACTTGTTTTCTTTTTTCATGATAATTTAAATGTAGATTCAAGCTTTGGATGCTTTAAACTTTGTTATATCAATTGATTTGATTTACACATATTTCCCACCTTATAAAGGTTGTTTTTAGAGGTATAAAACTAAAGTTGGCTGCACTGTTTTCATTGACAGCCATTTTGTTATCTGTTATGTGATTTTTGTTTTATCTTTAATTGGGTTTGTCATTTCATCATGAATAGACTGACGCCTGAACAAGGCTTGGAAATTGTGCACATGATGTAGAGCGCAGCATCGAGGAAGACCCGAATGAGTCCACCCGCCATCGTGCACAAAAATTGGATCTGTGTCCATCCATTTAATGGAAACTTTTGCGGAAAGATCTTGACTTACAAACGATGAAGTCGCAAGATCACCGAACACAGCCAAGAACATTCGGTGTATGAGCTCGAAATGAGATTGCTGTTGATCCTAACAAGAAAATTTTGTTCAGCAATGAAGTTCATATTTGGTTGAATGGCTGCGTCAATTTTTTTTTTTATAACATGCGCGCACAAAAGGGATTTGTGAGTTGCCCTTATAGTGTTAAAACGCACCGCGTGAGCATAAAATAAATCAATAAACAAAACTGCCGCATTTGGAGTGTAAATAATCCTGGAGCCATTGTTGAGACGCCGCCACACTTTCATGCAGAAAAACTGACAATTTGTTGTTCTTAATGGGGTAGTGGAATCATTGGTCCTTTCGAGTATAATTTCGAAAATTTTGAAAACGATATAAGAATGATTTCATGGAACGACATCTTCCTAATGCCTTCACCAGATGACCAAGTCGAATTTTTTATATAGAAATCCTAATATTTTATTTAATCAACACGTTCCAATAAAAACACGAACTAGGACTCGCAAAAATAAACAATGGTTTACAAGTAGGATAAATGATTTAATAAACCAACGTGACCTAGCTTATCATCGATGGAAACATTTCCCTGTTAATGCACTCATGAAACGAACAAATCATTACGGAATAAAGTTGTTAAACAGGTAAGATACGCAAAACTTCAGTTTTTTCTCAAGCCAATTACATGTAAAATCTGATGGCAGAAAATTATGGAACAACCTTCGCAAGCTAGAAATCGTTAAACAAAGACCAAATTCAAGCTGATATGAAGAAAAATCAACTTAACCATAAATTTGCATCCACATTAGTTATGCCTCCAAGAGAAAAAGTATCTTTCATACCTCCGCTCCTTCAACGGACACTTCATTCAGTTTTTCATGTGTGAACGCCACAGATGTAGTTGAAAGCTGCATCAATATTAAATCTAATGCCATTGGAACCAATGATTTAAATCCTATATTTATCAAAGCTACTCTCCCTTTGCTTCTTCCTTATTTTACGCATGTAATCAACTCAGTACTTACCACTGGGATCTTCCCACACCAATGGAAAAAAATTAAAATAATTCCAATCCCCAAAAACTCGCTCTGTAATGAATTTAGACCTATTTCAATAATTCTGTTTCTATCAAAAGTCTGTGAGCGCCTTATGCAAAAACAATTAAGCAACTTTGTCACTCGCAACAAATTATTGGTCGATGTTCAATCAGGTTTTCGCAAACACCATAGCTGTATAACAGCACTTACTAAAATAATCGAAGACATAAGGGCTGACCTCGATATTGATAAATTAACTTTCCTAGTGCTACTAGATTTTTAAAAAGCATTCGACATGGTGAATAACACAATACTCCTTAATAAATTGAATCAAAGTTTTAACGTATCGCCAGAAGCTATTAAATTGTTCTCTTCTTTTCTAAATGATAGAAAGCAAGCCGTTCTATTAAATGGTAATTTCTCAGATTTTATACCGATTTAACAAGGAGTTCCTCAAGGTTCAATTTTATCCCCCTTCTGTTTTCTTTATATATCAATGAAATCGGTTTCATCATTAACCAAGCATCGAAACACTTTTATGCCGATGACATACAAATCTACGAAAGCTGTTCTTTGGGTCTGATTGACGATTGCGCTTTTACGTTGAACCAGGAACTGGAAAAGGTTTCTAACTGGGCATCCTGCAATGCGTTGACTCTCAACCCAAACAAATGCAAATGCCTGGTCATCTCAAGAAAAGAAGTAGACTTATCATATTTTCCTCCCAAAAATCTAAGTGGGAACCCTTTAGAATACGTGAATACCTATAAAAACCTAGGTGTAATATTCAATAGAACATTGACCTGGAACGACCACATTAATTCATTGATAGGAAAAACTTATGGAACGCTAAGAACGCTATGGACCGCCCAGGAATTCACACAACTTAAAACCAGATCATTGCTGGCAAGGACCCTGGTGATACCGGTCCTAACTTACGGATGTGAAATATTCTAAAACTGTGACGCCATCAGCAAAAATAAATTAAAAGTTCCTTTCAATAGCATAATTCGATACATCTTTGGATTAAGAAGATAAATTCCGAGCATTGGTACTGTATTTTAAAGTCTTGAAAACACGTGAACCAACATATCTGCACGAAAAACTCAGATTATCTGTATCCAACAGATCAACATCGGTAATTTTACCACGCTTCTCGTGTCTCACGTCAGAAAGGCAGTTTTCATTGCTGCATGTCGCCTTTGATGTCCTACACACATTCCAAAATATCCTTAAAAGCAACTAACTTAACCTATCCTATCTTTTAAGCTTATACTTAAATCTTCGCTCTCTTTTCTATTTCTATATCTTCCTTTTTTCCTTTCCTTTTTTTCTATATATTGAACTATTGAACTATTATTATAAGTTACAAAAGTCCAAAGTTTTTCTATTATTTTTTTATCATTTAAATTGTATTCAAAATTGTAAATTCATAGGCTTCATAGGCTTTCACTAAAAAATAACATATGTACTATCTTACAGTGCAAGTTTTATAAAGAAATAAATAAACTTAAACTAAAATAGTGCTCAGTAAAATAGCCAGTGGCATTCCTTCCCCGAGACAATTCAACCGTAATACTCGCTCTGCTAGGAATGCTCATCAGTTTACACTTGAGCCCAATTTCGGGCGAACTGTAAACTACAGATATTACTTTTTTAGTCGCACCACACGAATATGGAACGCTCTAACTGGCTCGGTTTTTTCCCCAATTTCGATATTCAGAATTTTAAAACTAATGTCCATCAACATCTCGTTTTACATCGTTCCCAATTTCCCTAATGCTCGCAGGGTGTTTTTAACATTTTAACGGTAGATAAATAACCTCTTTCGTACGTGTTTATTACAAAAAAAAGGTTAAAACCTGCATAAAGTGACCGAAAATTGGACCTCAAGATTGGACTATACTTGAGCCAGCCGGTGTGGATGACATGAGCCACATCTTAACACCTTAAAACTTTCCAACAAGTGTGAATGCAAATCCCTACGTTGAAACAACTTGGAGATCAAAATGTCGTTAAAGATAGATCAAACACAAAAAACGGAGCTGCACAAGACAATAGACAAGACATATATATGTAAACAATTTTGACAAAAGAAAATCAAATTCATTACCAAATTTTAAATTGTGATTATTTTTCACAAAAAAAAATCACTTTCGCTGAAAAACAAAAACAAAAATCAAACAACAAACACAAAAATGTACGTTTAAACAAAATCACAATTCAAATATTTTAACCTAACCAATCAAATTATAAATTTAACGGTTTATTTAAAATAAATTAGCCATTGGACATTTGGACATGCTAATATCTCAAATTTACTTTTCCAGTGTGGCGGTAAGGCGCGACTTTGGCAAAATTTCATACACTAATGCCAAAACTCTTTGCGTCATAATAGCAAGGAATTAAATAATTTTTTTTTCCAGAAAAAAATCAAGCATGTAGAATGCAAACAGCCATGAATTGTAAATGTTGGCTTAAACCCATGACGACTTATCACCGGCATGGTGGTGCAGCGTTTGCGAAACCTTGATGGGTAACCAAAGTTATAAACAAATAACACTTTCATTACTATGAAATGAATGAGTTGCTTTGAATTGTAGATCAATTAACATTAAAATTTCATAGAAAGTGAAAGAATTACTCATCTTCAAATGTATAGTCAAAAAAAAAAAAAAGATTTCATCACAAAATGTAGGTCAAATGTATAGATAGAAGCTGAAAATATGAACGCACTTCCTGAACAAAGATAATTTAGCGCCAAAAATAAACACCTACTGGTGGTAAAAATTACATCGCCTTACGTATGAGTGCACACGCATAATGCTTCGGTATCATGGAGTAACTGCCAATTTAATAATAATCACTATCTAGTGGTAATAAGTGGATACGCTAATTGCGGGCTTTGTGCACATGAAGTTCATAGCTGGCGGAAGTTAACTGCTGCTCGAGTGAGTGATGCTTAAGCTAGCATTATTTTTTGTTTTCCATGGAGAAGGTAAGTCACAGCTGAACATTTATAGTATTAACATTGGGAGAAGTGTTTTTGATAATATCACAGGACTATTTTATAAACCAACAAAATAAGCTTCACTGTTAAAAACCTCAATAAAATATTTAATTTGAAAATAGATAATGTGTTTTTTTTTAACTTTTAGATGAATGCTAATAAACTTGCGGAAGTATTCAATTTTGCATTCGAAACCCAACAAAAAATTAAAAATCACTTCTTATATAATGGGTACCAATACCACAAGCTGTGCGATGATCAATTTTACTTATCAATCTATATAAGTCAGTTAAATCTCATCAATCAACCCATTCACAAAAACAAAGAAATAACAAAACAACCACTAATTAATTAATTAAAAAAAATAAATAAATACAATTTCCTTCCTCTCCACAACAATCTTATCGAAGGTTAAGCACACACACTTCCCATAATAGCATCAACGCCTCCACACAAAAATCTACTTTATTTATTGAATTTATTTTCCACATAAATGGTTTCCGAAAAAAAATTAATTAATTTTCTAACTTAAACTGAAGTTGTTTTCTTATCTTAATAAGTTTCTTCTTATTTCTATATTAATCTTAATTTAATTATGTTTCAATAGCCCCAAGAATAAATTTATTTTAAATGAAAGAGAGCAAAACGAAAGAGCTGAGGTCAAAACTTGATTTGAATTAAATCAATGAGAATGGATTCAAATAAGTTTTTTTCATATTTTTAAAAGGATAATTGAACTTGAATCAAATTGAAGATCTATGAAGTAATATAAAAAAGGATTTTTTTGAAACAATTTCTGATGCTTTATCGTTTATATGCACACCTAATGCATTCCACAAAACGTCCACATGTAGGTATCTCTTAAACATGGTTAAAGAGTTGGCTTACTCTCGCTCTTTTATCATTTTTTCCGTCCATTGACATCGGACTCAGATCTCGGACCGCAAGTTTCAAAAGCCCGCTGCTGATGCACATCACACCGATCACACAATCCAGATGAGAACACAGAGGTCTAGAGAGCGTAATTTTTTTTTAATATAAACCAAATGCGCCTTCAAATCGGTTTCAGTATCGCGTTGGCGGGCAGCCCAAACGGATTGTTGTTCCAAACTGTTAAGACCATTCAATAAGACTTCTCACAAAACCAAAATAGATTCTTAATTCAAGCCGTGTCATGGATTATAGCCAAGAGCGTGTTTAAGCCACCTCTCATGCGTTTGATTGTGTGTTGAATTATATTTTTTTATAACAAGAAGAACGAGTCTTTAGTTTAGCACAAGAAAAAAAAAAAAAAAAACAACACGGCACTCAGACTCTGATGTCAGCCCATGTTCATCAGTCTTGATTTGTATCGCGGTGAATTTGGTTCACTTTAATTTTGTTGTTCGTTCCAGAGTTGGAGTTCTATTTAATGTTCTTCTCTGTGTACTCCGCATATACTTTGTCACTGCTGGAACATATGTTAATATTTTCGGGTGAAATTCAGTGAAAAATTGTCGAAAATTGTTCGAAGTTTATGGTGTCAAAAAATCTATTGAAAATTTAATTGTTTGGGGGCTCGTTATACAAAAATAAGTTAAACAAACGAAAGTAAACGAAGTAAAAGTGAATACAGTAGTCTCTTGATATGTGCAACTGTTAACAAGTCTCAAGTGCCTCATAAGCTAGAGTTAAGAAACGAAAGAAAGAGTTCAAAAACTCAAGTCAAGGATACCTACCGCCCACGTACTGTCTGTACAACTTTTTTTCTGACGTATACTCCTATTTGTGTATATAAGTGCTAGCCAACCGGAAAGTTATTTAGCATTTTAAGACTGCATCATATATGTCATCTTCATCCACCTACGTGTTTTAGCCGCATTTCTTACAACTTGGACAAAAGAGATACAAAAAATAATAAAAATAAAGGTAGGTGCAAGTTTTTCTTTATTTTTGTCATTTCCTTTCATTACCAATCTCTTTTTTATTTGTTTTTTTTTTTAAATTGTCTGCATCGTGTTGAATGAACGAAATTTTGGTTTTGTTTGCCAGTTTCACTTAATTTTTTTTACCTCGTTTTGGTTTTTTTTTTCATTTAAAAAACTGTATGGATACATCTTTTTTATTTCTATTTAAAGATGGATTGGTCAATGCCACCGGAAAATTATAGATACCCCCTAAAAACCGATATGAATCATTTAGCTTTCCGGTTAAAAGACTTTCTGTTTATGTAATACCCAAACAAAAAATATAGCTTCGCTGATGTATTTTTTGAAATTCAAATTTTTTGGTTCGAAGCAATTTTTTAGTGTCGGCTTTTTTTTGTGTGACTCGATTTAGACACAAATATATTTTGTTTAATTGTCTGCCTATAGTCTATAAGCGTCTAGCCTATTGTGTAATATTTTATTTTTGGTTGCAAATATAATTAATTAAGATTTTGTACTCAAATGTAGTAAAAAAAAAAAAACAATGAAGAGTAGTTTGAATATTTTGGAATGACGTTCTTGATGTATTGATATCGATACTACTATGAATGGCCATTCAGGAATATAAATTGGTTCCAATTGGAGGAGGAATTTGATTTGATTTTTTGTGTTTTTGCCTTATATAATAAAATAGTTATGAAACCAAATACGTACCGAATATTTTAACAGATTTTTTAGTAGACAAAAAAAAACAAATTCAAAAAAAACAAAATCTGAAAATGATGTTTTTTTAAAGATACATGCTAAGGCAATTTTCCATTTTATTAATTTTAGTATTAAACCTGCTATAACGTATTATCTTCTTTCTAAAAAATCAAATCTCAGTGGAAGGCTTAAACTAAACTTTTTTTTTATAAAAAGTGATGGAAATAGTTTAAGAAGTTGGTCTTAAATCCCAAAATTAATTCTAACGTCCGTGGAGTTTTAAGCACCTACCAGAAAGTTTTTTTGTCATTTACTGTTTGATCAGTTAACTTTCTTGTAATCGGAAAACATATACTTTTCTCGCTGAATATTCATTGCAAAATAATTACTAACCGAAATCGTTTTTCAAAATGATGAAAGAAAAGGAGTTACAGTTAAACAAAACAAAAACTTAGGATAAGGTGCCGTCACACAATGAAAGCAAAGTGCTTGCAGAAAGCAAATTTTTCATGGTGTGACGACCTGAAAAGTAATTTCTTTAAAGCGTTTTCTGAAGGTGATTTGCTTTCTTGAAAACACTTTCACAAGAAACAATTTCACTTTGTGACTAGTTTAGGAAAACGTTTTCAAGAAAGCAAGTCCTTTTTCAAAAACGCTTTCCGCTTTTAGAAAATGTGCGTGAAAGTTTTTCACTTTCATTCTTTCCTGTATTTCGAAACGTCCTACGATTATTCGCATTTTGTTCAATCATATGCGAACATCATTTTGCAGCTACTCTGCATCAGCGTTGCAAAGGAATTAAATTATTTTTTAAATTAACTCATTTGATTTATCTCCATAAATTCCCCTAAGACTTCCACTTCAAAATATGAAGTCACGCTTTATTTTGAGTAGTTTTAGAGAAGTCCTTGCAGCTTTTTTGAAGCATTTTAATTATGTTGATTTAAATCAAAGCATACTTCATAATGACTGCAACCAATTCAATGTAATGACTTCAATTATTAATCTGTGATTTCAAGATGACTTTAAAGAGTTCAAACAGACTTCAATTACTTCACTCAAATTGCAGAGGATTGCATTTGTTTTAATGTAATCTCTTAATTTCCAATCAATGACATAAAATTCAATGGTGACTTCATATTTTTTTAGTTGAAGTATTATATTGAATTCTTATGAAGAAATGAAAAACTTTTCCTGTGACTTCAATGAATGCAATAATAAATGATTACATTCTTTTACATGTCTGCTCTGAATAAACAATAAACGAAACTGATCTCGAAGTGGCAAATACCATACCCGTTTACACACAAAACACTTTCAAAAACCGCTTTCATGAACTGGCAACCCAAAAAGTGCTTTCAGAAATATTGCTTTCTTGAAAGTAAAAATTCGCTTTCAGAAAGCATTTTTTTTGCATAGTGTGACTGCCCTCTGAAGTCTGAAAGCACTACCATGAAAATTTTAAATAGGGGTTTTGGTTTTCTTTGTTTTACGGCACCGTTAGGTTATCTTATCTAATGATGTGTATTTTTTTAAGAGGTTGAGGACTTTAAATTACAACACCAGACAGAAATATTGTTGGAATGAATTTTGTATTATTATGGCATTTATTTTTTAAATATGATTTCTGGCATATGTTCGCCGTGGCTACGAGTTATATAGTCCATTTTCCAATAAATCCGGGCGTATGGCGTCCATGGTGGCTTGAATATTGGCTCCCAATGCTTGAAGAGTTGCTGGTTTGTCACTTCTAGAAATAGAGTTGTCACCAAATTGATTTTGCAAAAAATTGATGGTTAAGTGCTCTATGAACTTTGCGACCACAATTTGAAAGGGTTGTTCTGGCGTAATACGATTCATAATGAATTTCCAAACATTCTCAACTGTCAAACAATAGACAATAACCATCAAAACTTTTCATGCAGCTAAAAAACACCCTTTACTCATCTTCTTTTTGTAATAAAATTGATCTAGCTTACATGTTGTGTGCGCACTACGCGAGAACTACAAAACGAATTTGAACAAATCTTTTTTTAATTAATAGAATATTAATCTGAAAAACATAAAGAACTCAATTTTTAACTATAAACTAACTAAAACTTAGTAAATTGGCTATAGAAACAATTTTTATTTATTTTTCTTAAATCCATGTCATACATTGTGTACTTCTTCTCTATAAGAGATGGCGCATTGTAACTTTTTACTTTAAGCTACGTTCCCAATTCATACTCATCGTTGAGCATGCTTAAACTCAAAATATTTCAGAATAATTTCAATTTTTCAAATATTTCTCAAAAGTTTTGAATTTTTTTAAAATGTTCCTAAATTACTTCTTTTCCTCGGGGCTTACTCTAAAAAAGAGTGTGTATATCACATACCTGGTGTCTGAATATGTGTGGCCGATTTAGTTATACGACTTTTATTATTACTGCAACTGCACAATAGATGGCGCTTCAAATGAAAGGTATGTCACGGGTGTCACCGTTAGTTGTTGTATTTTAAAATATTAATATACCATTTCTGTACCCGAAGCTAACGCAAGCAAAGCCGCAGGCAGGCAAAGATTGTTATAAAAATAAAATGTCTGCAATGTCTTTGATAAAAATGGTCTAAACTTCTTTTTTTTCAACTTAATGATTACAAATTTAATCTTGTTGGATATAGTTCACATTAAGTTTTTGTCAAAAACTTTATATTATATTGAACTAAACAAATCGAAAGTTACGTTTTGACCTTGACAAAGGTACTCACTGTCAACTGATAACTGTCACCGGGACAAAACCCCAATTTTTGGTGGAATTTTATAAGGCCGTAAAAAGCTATTTTGAATTAAAACCTTCAATTCAATAAAATTTATAATCATTTTAAATAACAAAATTCAGCTTTAGAAAATGTCAAAGTTTAATAAGATTTAATCTGTTTCATTAAAAAACAAAAATTCTTCTGCTTAAAAAAATGCAGTTAATTTTGAACCACTGACCTTTAGATACTTTAACCAAGTATCATCTTAGCTTAATATTCTCCAACACATCTTTGCACCTTCATGACATTGATCTAATTGCTAAGCAGGCAAACATCTATTAGCTTATTTTATTTATACCAAATTAACACGTCTTAGAAACTATTTAAATGTAAATTTATGCAGCTTTATCTTAATAAAAATGATGATGATGATTTTTAAAAGGCAGCCCACAGCTTTGATTGATTAACCGAATTTAAATTAAACATTCGAACAAAAAACGGGACAATCCTGCTGATTTCGATAAGTTAACTAATGCATAACATACAGTATCCGGTAGAACTAGAAATTCAATGGCATTAGATTTTTTTAAGCTTGTGAGAAAAACAAAATAGAAAAAATATTTAATTTTTAACTGTTATTTTAACAAATTACCGCAAGGTATCCGAAATTTGTGCAGTGATTTTAAGATTTTTTTTAATTCTGATATGATTTGGAATTGATAATGGTTGTAAATTAAAAAGTCTATAAGGTTTCAGGTTTTTAAGACAGCATTTTGAAAAATATTTTTTTTTAGAAATTTGTATTTGTTTTAAATATAGTAGTACAAAAAAAATAATTTTTATATTTAAATAACAGAAATAAACCCAATGAGAGCTTTTGATGAATTTTTTCACAGTCATAAATAATTTAATTCAAAAAACGAGTTTGAACCTTAAATCTTTCATTTAGTTAGTTTTGTCAAGAAAAAATTTACACTTCTTCCCAATTATATTACTGTCGTAATAATATTGATAAAATTAATCATCAAACATCTCCCTGAAATCACTCTTAACATCCAAATGCCATGCACCGTGTCAGTGAGCCATTCATTCTTAATTGAGTGTTCTTAGTTATAAATCGATTGTCTAGCGAACAATAAATCTCTTAGTCAAATAAAGTAGCTATAAAACCCATTTTATGCTTCTTATACCGTTCAAATGTCTAAGGAGTAAGTCTGAGATCATCGTTCCCAGACAATCGTCATCCAGCGAAGCTACTGATAGACCGTCAGACTTAACAATTTAGTGACCCCTGACGATGAGTGTGGTTCTATTTGTCTGAATGGCAATGGAAAACAATTCGTTTTCCAAGTCTGACACCTTGTCTGGCAATTTACCAGCTTGTTTATCACTTTTTCACTGTAAATTAGTCAAACATAAAAAAAAACTGAAGTATCTAAGCGCTTTGGAAAAAGAGTAAAATTGCATCGAAAACACACGAGTGGAGTGTTGTGTGTTGTGTGTTGCTATAAGGAGTGCCTCATGGTCCGGTTGATTGAATTTATAACCGAATATGGTAGACACAATTATTTTGTATGTATGTAATAACTTTATTTGCAATTGCAAATAGATTCAGCAAAAATAAAGTCTCGATATATTGGCAATTAATTAAGAACAAACATCACGTGTCGCCGGTTGGTTGTCTGCATTTCACGTAAAAAAATGCTCAACACACTTTGAGCTTTAGCGATCTAGCCGCGACCATTAAGAGACATGGTTTAATTGTTCAAACAGGCGTGAAACATCGACAAATTTTTAATTATGTGTACGCAGTAGTATTTATATTTACAGAATATGAACAAATAAAAAAATTGTTCACTCAATTGAACAATAATTTTGGTCAACTACTTTGCATAAGCCGGTTCGGATGATGGTATGTCAATTTTTGTTTAAAATATTTTTCTGATCCACACACAAAATTTGCATGTCTATACCATTATCATATATAATTTTGTCAAATTGGCTATGAATGACAAAAAAAAAAAAAAAAATAAACGATTTGTTTGTTTGATAAAGTTCGTTGCTCAGCTCTTTTGTTTTCCTTGTTTGCATCTAATGCTGCCCTGCAGTCATGGTTATTTTTACTATCTGTGTTGGTTGTTGTTTTTTGTGGTTGTTTGAAAGTTAAGGAAAGTGAAAGGTTTTTTTTTTAAGTTAAATATCGGATTTCATATCATGTCACCGTGTAAAAGAAATAAATGTTCTGCTTGGGTTCAGGTGTCAGCTGGAGTGTGGTATATTGTCACACCTTTGTAAGCAAGTGACCGGCCGATTAAGACTTTCGTTTTTCTTTGTTGTTAAATTAAGCGGTATCTGTTGTAAATAATAAGGCCTTAAAGAAGGAATGGGATTTGGGAAAGTGAAATATGAGATCCTGAACGGTTTTTCTGGAAAGGGTCAGTATCATTTACATACCTGACTAAAAGATTCCTTTTTTTTGTTGAAAAGCATCAATAACAACAATTATTCTTCTATAATTGGCACCCTTGAGCTTATTTAAACAAAATATACTCTCAAAGCTTGAGGCACACTTGGCAATTTTAGATTAAGCAACACACAATTATGAATAAAACAATTTCCATCTTTTGAAACGTCTGCCTTCACAAATCATCCTACACACTTTTCATTGTATAATCATAATTATAAACACATTTTTCAAACTTCTTATTAAATTTCCATCAGCTGCGAAAGCCTTAACACCTAATATTGTTGCGGTGCAACCAAATCACCGCCCAACCGAGGCCCATTTAAATATCATGTAACACCTCATTCGGAACAGTAAAAAAAAAATAAAATAAATAAATCACTTTGCAATTACAAAAAAAAAAACAACAAAAAGTATTTTTATTTAATTGCTGCTTTAACCTTGCAGCCATTTACCACATGAATGAATAAAGAAAAAAAAGGAAAAACGTCAAGAAACCATAACAGTTGCTGTGGAGACATGTGTGTTCCCAATTGTACTATGACTGCATGAGATATAAATTTGAATAATTATTCATCCCACAATTCTACCCGCATGATTCCAAAATTTAAATATTTTATTTAAAAAAGTTATTTTACTGTGAAATGTGTTTGGTTAGTTTGTGATTAATTTGTAAATACAAAATCAACAAGACGCTGCAATGAACCTTAAGCGCAGTCTTGCAACCTTACAGGTGCCTCATGTTCTTGGAGATTATTATTATTATTATGGTGTAATTATGGTAAACAGTTCGTTTTGTCTGATCGATTGCAGGCAACAAATTGATTGATTGGGTGGACTGCTCCAGTAGCTCGAGGAGCAGAAAGACAGGTTTTCTGGCTTCGTGTATGCAGTTTATGAGATTATCTTGTAGGTAGTTTTGAAAATTCTTTTCACTTCCGCATTAATATGAGACGCAGTTCAAGAACATGGTCGTTAAAATTTTAATAGGCTAGAGGCTAGACCTATAAAAAATCCCAACCTCAAGAAGAATATTTCAGAAAATATATTACTGAAAAAATCAAGCTGTGTTTGAAAAGTACTAGTATAGAGAAATAAGAGTCTTCAAAGCCGCCTAGGATAGCATAGCTCGGTATATAAGCCCGGCACTTATATGGCCATGCGAGAATTCGGAGTCCCAAATAAGTTCGCACGACTATGTAGGCTGACATAAACCAACATTAAAAGTCAAGTTAATGTAGCCAGATTGCTGTGCAGACTGTTTAACGTCTAAAATGGACTTCGACAAGGGGATGGTCCGGCCTACTTCGTCTTCAACCTGGCGTTACAGAAAGCAATCCGTGACTCTAATAACGTCAAAAAGAGTAGGAAGTAGCGTCATAAACTCTGGCTTACCATGAAAACTAAGCTGCTTACTTACCAGACTGTGGTCTTATCAGTTGTCACATACGGATCCAAGATTTGGCTGATCATATTGAAAAGCAATCTGATCTTTAAGCCACGTTCGAGAGGAAAGTCTTTCGGAGAATTGTTCGCCCCGTGTGCCATGAAGGACGGTTTCTGAGAAGATACAATCATGGATTGAAATTCATCTCTAAAAAGATGTGGTGGAAAAAATAAAGTTCGAGAAACTGGGTACCTAGCTTGTATAAAGAAATGTTTTGCAGTTCTTTTGTATGGTAAAAGGCAGCGTGGGAGACCTTGCTTACGTTTTGAAGCCTTGAATGCCGTCGGCCAGCGATCGCAATGTATAGAAGAACTTGTTTGGATGAGGCCCGGATCGGATCCCAGTAGTTTCGCCGATGGTGATGATGATTAAGTATGAAAAAACTCTTTGGAATGATTTTATGGTACACAAAAAACTAAAAAGCAAGAAAATAATTGACTTGTCATCTAAAAGAAAAAAATTGGCACGACTGAGTCGCACGTATTTGCTCTTATGTTCCTAATCACAATGGAAGGGAAGATTTTTGACAGAAACAAGTAACATTTACATAGAAAAAATAACACGGTCTGAACCTATAAAAAGTCAAAACCACAAGACTTAAAGGTTTTCAGTGAAAATGGAGTAAGCCATCACACGTCTTATATTATAACGAATTTATGAAAATAGTATTTCGAAAATTGTAGGGCCAATTATGATAAAATCATGTTTTTGATTAAAAAAAAATAAATTGGAAATTTTGCTATGCAGATTTTTAAAGTTTATTCATGCACACCTGATAGTAAAATAAAATAAATTGCACGACTGGATCGCACGTACTTGCTCATATGTGCGGTCACATTGTAGAATAAAATTAAAAAAATTAAAGTGAACATCAAAGCATTTATTCGATTTTTGTGACTTTTGATGGTTCGAATAAAGTACGTTAAAATGTATTGGGTGAAATAATTTAAACGCCATTTTATTTCTTTAGGAAATGTAAAAAAATGTGAATTTTTTTCAAAATTGTTAATTTAATTTTTAAAAAATTAAAAAAAATAATTCAAGAATACAAACTTAAGCACAAAAATAACGTATATTTAAAAACAAAAATTAAAAAAAATTCACTTACCCATTTCAAAATATTGATTTTTCAAAAAAAAACAATTTTTAAAATATTAAAAATACAAAAAAAAGATTTCGAAAAAAAATTAATGCAAAATTACTCAGGCTATCAAGAAGATGTTCTTGAATATCAATTTTGATTGTAATCGGATCTCCAGTTTTCGATAAAGTCGAAGAAAAAAAACGGTCATATGGCAGGTACCGATTTAGCCCAGCATTTTCAATTTTTTTTTCACTTAAATATAATGCATACCTACAGTAGTACACAGATTTTTTTTTATAAAAATTCTTGGAGCCGTTTTCGAGAAAAATAAGCTTTTACATAACGGTTATATGACAGGTACCGTTAATTTTTGAGCTAAAAAAAAAAATCATCTGTAGAATGTCAAAATAACCTTAAGTTCAAAATTTGAAGACGATTGGCCCAACCGTTTAGGCTGCAGTCCAATATACATCCGTACAGACAGGCAGACAAACCGACAGTAACTCAAAAAATTTTCTCTATCATCGTAATGTCATGTTTGATTGTTATCTCAAATTTTTTTAATCTGCACGAATGCATAACTTGTATTATAGTAAGTAAAAAATATGGATTAGTTTTAAAAATATTAAATTTTCAAAAAAAAATTCAAAAAATAATTACATTTATAGAAAAAAAAGTTTTTTAAAAATGTTTGTATGCAGAATTAATACATTAAACTAGATCTTTTCAAATATAAAACTTTAAAGAAATGCAAAGAACCGTTACCGAGAAAATCGAAAATTAAAAAAACCGTTACATGAAAGATACCGTTAATTGACTTTTACGATAAATTCGGTTTTGATAAAATATTAGCCAATATCTACAAAAATATTTTCAAAAAAATGTTATCAAAATCTTTGGAGCTGTTTTCGAGAAACCGTGATGGTTATATAGCAGGAACCGTTATTTTTGGCCCTAAAATAAAATTTCAAAAAACCCTCTGATTTGAAGGCTCTGGCTGACAGACTAACAAACTGACAGACTGACAAAAAAAAAATTGAGATAATATTCAAACGAGACATTACGATCATAGAGAAGCAAATGAAAAAAAAACTTTATTAGCAAAATGAGTGTTCGTTAGTGCAAACATTACCATTTTACGGCAGACGTTGTGACCTTTCAAAGACGAAGTCAATTCTTGTCCGAATTTAAGAATACCGCAAGATGAAAGTGTATTGCAGAACCCGAGGCAGTCGATTCTTCGTCATGCACAAGAACTTGGCTTTATGCTAGACATCATCTTGGCGAATTTTGCATCGAGACTTGAGCCTACTCGTGTACAATCTCTAACTGACCCAGGAGATTAAAGTTAAGTTCATGATTACAGGAAACACCATTTTTTGCTGACTGGGTTTCTGAGCATTTGGAAGGAGAGGCAGTCACCGTCAATGGCGAGCGCTGCACAGCGTGAAGAAGGCCTAACGTCAGCACCATTAAGGCTTAATTTTACGATGGGCCCACCCACAAAAGGAGTCGAATTGAGCATCGACCTGTGCCCTGAGTGGTGGTCAACCACTTTTATTACTACAGTGGTTCGCCAAGACACTTCTAGTTGCAAATTTATATTTTTGTTATGGAAAAAAATATTTCCCTTGCTGAGGATATGAATGATAAGCATCGCTATCATGCACTTCTTAATACATATCTAGAGCTAATCTTTACAACTAAAATAGTCTTCTTTCGAAAACAAGATAGTCTGCTCCGAAAAAACAATGAACCTTATTCTCCCGCGGTACTGGATAACCACAGCCAACACGAAACTCTTCCCACTCACACTAGGAGGTCTACCTTAATTTATCAGGCAGCTGATACAGAGCGAACTCACGTAATTAGCTGGGTTTTCCTGATAACCCGTGGTACATTTTTTATTTGAGCTCTGGGTACGGCCTCATCCAATTCCTAAGAACTGAAGTTAAGGATCGATCCAAATAAAATCGATGATCCTCCAGCCAAATTCAAAAACAGCAGTTCCGGTAATCTAGATCTTTCGGTGGATTCTAGGAAACCTTATCGTTGTACGCTTAGTCAGCAGAACGTACCGCACGTGCTGCACCGTATAGTGCAGTAGCTGAAGCTACTACTTGATCATGGAAGCCTCTTATTTCCGGCGACCCAAACCATCCAAGGAAGAGATTTGGTGTATAGAAGACTTTTACTTCAGGTACGCCCCAAACTGTATCACTATCTACTACTCCGAACCTACAGGGGTGGCTTTTACTGCGGGCCACCCAAAATTCTGCAATTCTGCCCGGACCTACAGGGAAGGGCACAGTAGAAGACTTTTACTTCAGGCCTGGTACCCAAACCATAGGACTACTCTACTACTCAGCAACCTAGTGAGGTTGGTGTATAGGTAAGGCCAATTCTGTAGGGCGAGGTCTTTTGGCAGCCTCTTACTGCAGGCACACCCATAACCTGGGCCTATTCTACTAGGTACCCCGAACCCGACCGCGGACTACGTAATTGTGATAACCACATTTTTGTATGACCCAAATTATACCATGTGGATCTAGATGATTTATGCTTCTAGCAAGAAGGGTCTTACGTGTCACACATCCGACATTGAGATATATATATATTATCTTGAGGATGTCCTAAAACCAACTATTTACTCAGAATTCAATGGACTTCTAGAATGATGTTCTCTGATCGCCCTTGTTATTTTCTTTCGACTTCCGGGTCAAAGTCTGGAAAGTAGCTTTTGGTTTTGGCAAGACGTTCCCATCTTTATTGGCCTTCTTTTGTGTCGTCGAAATGTTGTATTTGATTTTCGGCTTTTGAGAACTTCTATTCTATTCTATTCTATTCCATACAGCCTGGCCTTATAAGATGCAAATCGTTTAATACAGATAGCCATTTATTCCACACGAGCTAGTTTTACCTAGCACTAATAAATGGAGCAATTACTTGAAAAAACTTTCAAATGACTTGAACTAATTTAAACAAAATCAAGTTGTCTAAAGATATTTCCATCATTAATTCCAATCATAAAAATAACTGCACCCCTTTAAGTGAGTCACAAACAGAAAAATATTTATAAGAAAAATGACATAAAAGATATTAATTAATTAAAATATTACTATTTCCATTGCTCTGTCAATTAACTCTGAAATTCTTGATTCAAACTACTCAAGAAGTATTTGTTTTTTAAACTATTTACCGGACTTTAGTATCACAATCGCACAAATGCCTCTATCAATTAAATGTTTTATGAAAATCGGATTGAGAAAAAAAAATACCACTAAGCATAGTAGAGATGCATCTGATTTTATTTAAAGCTGCATAAAAAGACGAACACTTTGCATATAAAATATTAAATTTGAATATTCAATTGCGATTCTTGAGTCATTCAATTAAAATGGTAATTTAATGATCTTATATCACTTAGTGGAGTGCAGGTTGATAAGGCAAGGTCTGAATAAGTTTTGTATTATTTGCAAAATTATGGCGGACGTGTGCGACAAGTTGGTTATAAAATATAAAACGATCAATTCAATCAGCTAACAGCTGTTTCATTGTACATTACAGTAGGAGAATTATAATTCCTGGCGTATTCCACCGGACATATATCTTTTCAAAGAGCAAACAAGTTGTCCAGTTAATTTTTCAACCTAAATCGTGACGTGACTGCTCGATTTTGTTGACGTTTTAAAGGGGAGTTGGTTTGGTCAAGGAATAAGACATTAGTGTTGTAAATCTGAATGAGTATTCTTGAAGTAGCTACATGTGTAAGACCTTGTGTTAATTTTAGTTGAATGATAAATGTGTTCTTCCGCAAGTAGGACCTTCCGATTAGACCTTTTCAGTCTCCACTTGAAACTGCATTCTTTCATAGACGAAGATTGAAATGTGGTCAGTTTTGCATAATTTGTTTCAATCTGGTTTAATCTCGGTTTAAGTTTCCTTACCAAACTCGTCTAAATGGTTGATAACCGTCACGTATAGAAATCAACTGAAGATACACTTGTATGGTATTGAGACGTGTGCTGTACTTGAGATTACTCATTTCATTCCAAGTTCAACAAAAGGCATTCCAGTATCTCGATTACATACAAACATATATTAACTTTAAAATGAAAATCTCAAGATTATTAAATAATTTCCATCAGCACAAGACCATGTCTCCCTTCAGCATTTTCTACGCTACTATCAACACGATTTGCTTATAAAATCAATTCGATTTGCATGACAGCCCATCAGCAACTTCATTAAAAAAAATTATAATCTTCTCAATATTTTCGTTGGAGAGACGGGTGTGTTCCAACGGCCGGCCACGACTAATTTCAAGAGATAGTTTTCCTGAAGCCACAGTGTTTTCAATCAAACTTTTTTTAATATACAGACACACATGTGTGTTATTATGAAAAGATACAAGAAAAATTTACTACCGCATCTGATTGACTTTGACCATCACGGTCTGAAAATTTGCATCGCTTAGTTACCCTTACCTATGGTGAATACAAAAATATCTCAGAGATACATTGAGGATGGTCGGTGTTCTGGAATAAAATTTAAAGAATTTGTATTCTTTAACTCTTGCGTTTCCTGATCCACATGAAACTAATTAGAGTCAATATTTGGTTATGAAATGTCGGTCACACTTCTGGAAAGAGCGGTAATAATTCAAGCCTCAAAGAACACAAACGACTTGAGTCAATATTTGGCCAAATATTAGAAGCTATAACGCAAGAGTGCCCAAGATAAATATAGGCGTACGGTTAGCTATTTTAGTTTAAATTATAAAATATTTAACTGTTTTAATGATTGTTAGGAGCTTTACTATGTTATGCAAATGTTTCTTCGAGTTCTAGCAGGCTTGGTAAAAATGCTAATTGCTTCTATAAAGGTAAAAAAAAAAAAAATAAAAAAGATGCGATTGCAATACTTGCTCATATGTGCGGTCACATCGTCGAATAAAATTTAAAAAAATGCACGACTGTGTCGCACGATCTTGTTCTTATGCTAGATAATTGCTTAGTGGCTGCATATGTATGTACATATATAAAGGGTGTTTTTTTTTAGACGTATGGTTTTCAAGCAGCAATAAAACGCATATAATTTAATGTTATGGCAAAGAATTTAGCTTAAATACAAAGATAAGGGTTTGTCATTATGTTTTGAAAATGATTTCCGGCAAGTGGCCTCCGCGGCTGGCTCGAATAAATTGCAGCCGAGAGGCCCAATTTTCCCAATTTTGTAATAATCGGGATCGGTGGCCATCTCGTTTTGGGCCCATTCACTGAACGTGTGACGCGCTTGATGGTCGTTCGGCTTCAATTCTTACACGAGTTGGATTTTGTAAGCCCGAAAACCAACATCCTTTCGCAAAATCTTACATAAAGTGGATGGGCAAATCTCCAATTGTTGCGCGCGATGGCGGTTGGACTCATTCGGGTTTTCTTTGATACTCTGCTCCAATGAACCGAACCATTATTTTGGTAATAAATGGCAAACCAAACTGAGCATAAATCAAGTGACAGTTGTCAAAAAGACCACTTCCGAAAAAAAATATTGCCAGATTGAAAACCCAATGTCTAAAAAAACAGCCTTTACTAAAATAAAAATATAAATTTTTTTTCTAATTTTTTTTAATTAGTTTAAGAGTTTTCTCGGAAAAACTAGGTATGCAATAATATTTGAAAAGTAAATGTCCATCGAGGAAAAAAAATATTGAAAATCGTTCTTTTTTTGTTTTGAAAAACTTTTCTATACATTTTTTTTATAAAGAAATCTGTATTTTTCATCTTCCCCAATACGGACAATGTTCTAACACGAACTTTAACACCATTTGGCTCAAATTCACTGTCCGCAAGCATATCATTCATTATTGTTTCATTTATAGGAGTCCAAATCTTGACAGTAACTCAACTTTTAACGAGTTTGATGCGCTGTCTGATCCCGTCTCGGAAATTGTTTCCTTTGTCCCCGCACTGAAATCGTTATTGCGGGCGATTTCAATGTACACAATTCCAATTGGCTCCGCTATTCTGGTCAGACAACACCCAAAGGAAGGTATGTCGAGCTCTTTGCCGGGTTAGATCACCTTACCCAACTGATCGATGTGCCAACGCGTATACTGGATGTTGCTGGGCAAGCCGCTCATACTCTTGACTTGTTTCTTACTTCTCACCCTGATAAATATACCATTAGTGTAACTTCTCCATTTGGCACTTCGGACCATTGTGTCATTTCAGCTAATTTTTCATCCTCCACCCATCCAGTTAAAGGAAAACTTCCCACCAGGACCGTTTGACAATACGAGAAAGCCAATTGGGGCGGCCTGAAGATTTTTTTCCGAAACTTTATCTGGTCACTATGCTTCCTCGATAGTGATATTGATGCCAGTGCTGAAATGATCACAAATGTGATTCTTCTAGGGATGCGTGCTTTTATTCCTTACAGAGTAAAAAGCATCAAGCCTAAAGAAAAGTCTTGGTTCAACTCTGAGTGTAAAGAATCTATCAGGCTCAAAGAAGTAAGTTTCCGATCCTACAAAGCCAACCCTACAGAGGAAAATCGGAAAAAGCACAAACAAGCAAGGAACTCAAGCAACTCCGTTATTGAAAGTACAAATTTTGTTCATGGGACAGATTTGTTTCCGCACTCGTACTAAGCAAAAGTTCTCAAAGAACTCGATATACACAAATCCGCTGGCACGGATGGTATAACCCCGATTCTTCTGAAGAGGTGTTCTTCCACACTTGCAAAGCCACTGCGTAAGCTTTTCCATCGCTCCTACTCTTCTGGAATCTTTCCTAGAAGATGGAAAGCAGCCAGTCCCTAAGAAAGGTCACCCATCCTCCCCTTCCTCCTACCGACCCATAGCACTAACATGCCTTTTCTCTAAGGTCATGGAAACGCTGATTAACCGACAGCTTAAGGAATATCTTGAAGATCGAAAGCTCCTCCATGACCATCAGTATGCCTTTCGCAGCAACCGTTCCACTGGTGATCTGATGGCATATCTCACCGAACAGTGGAACAATAATCTTAACATCGCTTTGGTGAGAGTAAGATTATTGCTCTAGATATCTCCAAGTCATTTGATAGAGTTTGGCATGAAGCTCTCTAATCGAAAATGCAAGCTTTTGGCATCGTTGATACTCTTGTTCGTTGGATTATAAGCTATCTTCTGGACCGTTCAATACAACTTATATTGGAAGGATTAAAGTCTGATTCCCACAAAATAAATGCTGGTGTGCCCCAGGGCTCTATTCTGTCTCCGACTATTTTCCCCACTTTTATAAATGAGCTTTTGTCTGTTACTTGTAATCCACTTAACTGTTTTGCTGACGACTCTACCCTCAGCTTTTCAGATTCGTTTTTCGTTATTCACGTCCTTCGCCTTCAGACCTACAATTGCAACGGTACCGTATGTCAAGCTCATTAAACTCCGATTTATACAGCATTGTCAAATGGGGTAATAGGCATCGTGTGGAGTTTAATGCTTCGAAAACTCAATGCTGTCTTCTGTCGTTAAAGCTAAACATACCCCCAATGCCATTGTCCATGAATGGCACTTACATCGAAGAAACCGAAAAGCTCTCAGTACTCGGTATGTCTGTCAACGACTAACTCCGTTGTCCGTTAGAACAACCATATATTTGAGATCGCTAAGAATGCTGCTTAGTGCTTAGGTTTTCTGTATCGGTGTGAGAAGTATTTTTTCCCGTTCTGATCTGGCTACAAATTATAAAGCGTTTATATGTATTGATAGAATACAAAAAAGAACGTTAAAATTCATAGGAAATAGAACTGCCACTGAAACAATTGCCCCTCTCGAACACCGACGCAATGTTTCATGTCTTTCCTTATTTTGTCGTTTTTTTTTCAAAAAATCTTCACTCAAAGTAGCCAGTTGTATTCCTCCTCTTAAAAGTTTCTCCCGCAATACTCGTCTCGCAAGAAATCAATTTCGGATGTACCGTAAAATATAGGGATTCTTTTTTTAGCCGAACAACACGAATTTGGAATAGTTTACCCGGCTAGATTTTCCCTTGCCATTTTGATCTGCAAGCATTCTTCCCCTCCCTATATTCCTAATGCCCGCGCAGTGTGCTCTACATTCAAAGGGAAACAAATAATCCCTTGTGCGCGCGTTAATTATAAAAAAAAATTAATTATAAAAAAAAAATTCTATAGCAACAATAGTAAATTTTTATTACTTTTGCCTGACCTTGTAAATATACACCATTAATTAGGTAAAAATAATCTGTGATATAAAGTATCGTAGTTTAGTAAGTCGGTAATGCTTAAATTTATTAAAACTGATTTGTAATGTCTATATAACAAAATTTAATTCAATGGTGTTGAAAAATGATTTCCAACACACCCAGACTTTACTTTTATTAATCTTATACAAAACGACATACAAATAAAATGTTTCGTGATCTTCTACCTATTTCCGCCTTTTGAGTTCTTATCAACATGGTTTATGATTTTTTTTTTCAATTGAATGGTAATATTCCTAAAATAAATCCAACTGAGTCCATTAGATGTTTGAGTGGCTTTTATACTTTGCAGTTGGAAATTATCGGCATGTTGTCTATTCACTATACAAAATTATTTTTTTATTATCCGCATAAAAAAGCTCATATGTAGTCATATGTATATCTGAATTTATTAATCAACCACCCTCATGCCGTTTTGTTCACATCCAAACCAACTTCCGCGTTAAGATCTTATAAAAAAATCCATAGGCTTTAAACTTCCATTAGACTGACTGGAAATGAACAACCGACAAAAAAAAAAGATAAATTTAACAATATTACGACATTTGCGGTTCATGTGTGGGAAGGTGTGTAAAAGCTATAACATGCGGCCATTTGTGCGTCTATCATCAGAGTTAAGTGCGGCTATAATACAAAACACAAGAATAGTGCTTTGTTACTTTTGATATCTAAGTTTGATGATCAAAGCACGAATTCAGGAATGACGATTGAAATATCAGTGCGGCTTGGAACTATGAAGTGTTAATGAAGCGAATACTTAACTTTAAGACGAATCTGTGGAGTTTAATTTTGGCTAAAAAGAAAAAAATAACTTATTCTGTCCTTGAAAATAAGTAGTTATAGAGAAAAATATAGAATGTTTCTGTCAGCTGCCAACAAAGTTAAAAAATAACTATTTTTTGTATCGGATTTCCTTTCAATGGAATACCGCATCTCAAAAAAAAATCAATTTCAGTATCCCCACAAAAAAAAAACACTTTTCCATTTTCATGAATGGCAACTTTCTTCTTCGTGTTAATTTTTTTCTCTCAAGGAATCTTTCGAGTTTTGACCTTTAATTTCTTAAGAATCATCACTCAGATTCACCATGGAAAACCCAACATCATCATCACTTAATGACGTATCTTTCAGCTTCTACATCAGTCGAAGACTATAAACATCTACAACAACTTTCTCATCTTGATTAAAGTAAAACAAAAAAATGTCTTCTTTCCGGTTTTATGCTTAAGCCTCTTTTTTTCTTTGAATGATTTCATCACAATTCTTCCGAAATTCACATGGGCGAGCAATCAACAGTGAAAAACTACTAGTTAACAACAGCAACGAGATTTCGATATGGCATTCTTTTTTTAGGTTTCTTCCAAAACTCACATAATTGGCTCAATTTTCGTCAGTGAAGTGCTCATTTTCTTTAAAATTATACTGCCTTTTGAAATAACTGACTCCTGTAACAGTTGCTTGTAACTACTTGAAGTTCTTTTTGCAAAGACACACTCTGTGAGTGTGGGAGTCATTAAATCACTTGGCGCGCGAACAACAAAAAAGACTCAAGTTTTCTGTGTTAAGCTATACAACCGTTGTCTTGAGCTGTAAATTGTATATATTTATTGCAAAAAAGCTCACTTTCGTGTAACAGTACTTAAGGGTGTCATATGGTTAATCATTTGATTTAGACTGTTGTAGGTGTAATTAATTTTCGTTTTTGTTTGGCATTTTACAATCTCTGAGAAATCAAGAGAAAGGTGGTTAAAAATGAAATGGAAACATTTTGACTCACAAAGCGAAAGGTAAATTTCCTCACTGAGTAACTTGCGTGTGAAGTTCTGAATAAGGTTTATTTAGGTTGTAAAATTAAGTTTACAACTAAACTAATGAGACATCATGCACCATAAAGAACTTCCCCGATTAAATTGAAATACATGGAATTTTCTCTGTAACCTGCTTGATCAATCATCACTACAAATCCGCTGAGTGTACTCTATATTCAGACTCATTTATAACCTCATTCGAATGCAAATCAACTTAGTCATAATCTCCGAAAGGCTGTTGACCTTCATAAAAATGTAATTTGTGCCAAAACAAAGCGAAAAAGAAAAACAAGTTCGTTGCTCAGCTCTTTCGTTTTCATACAAAGTCGATATCAATTCTCCTCTGACTAATCTATTTCAATCTTAAATATATATTTAATCGGGAAACACCAAAACACATTTATTTTGTTGTATTTAAACCCGTTTAAGTCAATAAATCTTCCTAGGAAGCATTGATGTTCTAGGCTTAGAACAGAAAATCCTCTTATTTGTAGCTTTGATTTTTTATCTCTTCGATGTTCATTTATAGAGCTACAGGATGTTTCTCCATTTTGTGTATCTGTGGGAAATCTAATTGATTTATTAAACCTCTGGTTTTCAATTTGTTTATCTATCTAAGGGCCACAATCGCCTTAAGGGGAATTGAGTTTTTTTTACAAATAACATGAACAACAAGTCATGAACTTTTAGAACGGAAATGCAATGTTTATATTCAATTTTTTCTTCAGGCGGGTTCCTTGTCTTCTTACAAAGAGGATTTACTTAAGAATATTTAGGTTAAGCAAAAAAGCACATAATAAGATGGATACAAAAAAACTCAAACTCATACAAAATAAAAAAAATTTTTCTTGTTAGCTCTGTCGTTGCTCATCGTTGAGCATCGGTAACCCAAATTTTGCCATCAAGTTTTCATCACTTTAACTAAAAAAAAAAAAACACTTTATAATCCAAAAAACTGACAGAACAGAGTAGACAACAACACACAAAAATTGAAGACGAGTTCAACCAAATTTTATGACTTTCCGCGTAATGAGTGCAAATCGCTTACGGATATACTCGAGCACTCACATCACATAATCAGATGTGCCTGAGGTATTTATCTGGATCTGAGAAAGCTATGTTGTTGTAAGACTGTCTTTTGCGTTGTACCGTTAGAACAAGTGGTCTTTATTCTTTTTTTCGTTTTTGGCAATTCAAGTAGGAGGCGAGTTATAAGTTTTGGGACCTTTTTTGTCGGCTGATTTCAATCAAGGTTTTGACTGACGTATGGACAGTAATTGATGAGCATTTTTGGCAGGAAGAGAATTTTGTTGCATTTTTTTTGTTTGGCTGATGGATACGTTTACATATATGATTTATGAGGAGTGTCGTGTGCAATTAAGAATGCAAGACAATATACTTGCATGCATTAGCTTCTTTCAGTTGTGTTTTTGTTTAAAGCATTGGATCAGTTCAGTTTGCGTGACAAGTATTAATGGAGTGATGAGTTGTTATGTTACGTGTGGTGAAAGAAGATATTTCAAATAGTATAGGAAAAATGATGTTTGAATGCTATGATTAGGTGGTTTTTATGAGTTTAAATTAAATTAATAGGATTGAAAGAAGCGACTAACACAAGATGGGCCATTATTTTATATGCGATTTTTGCCATATTTCTATTAGTCATTGAATTTAAATAACAATTTCTCAATGACAGTGAATGCAATCATAGTTTCGATTGACAAATTACACGTCCTTCGTTTTCGACAAAAGCTAATTTGAATTGCGCTTCCCAGAATCCAGCTGCAATTATATTCTTAATCAAAATGACACTCATTGGCACCACGACTGTCAATAGTTATAATTAAATCCATAATAACATCCTTCACCTCAACAAAACCAATAAATTACTCATAACAGCCATTAAGACACAGCTAACAGAAAATTGGCTTGCATAGTATATCGAGTTCCTGACAATAAATTTATTTGCAATATTTTTTGTACCACTATCCGAGTCACAAACTCCATAAATGCAGTCAGAATCTTAAATGAAAATTCCACACCAGACACCAGTCATCATCATCTGTATAATAACGAGTAGTCACGTTTCACGTTCTATTCACACCAAAGAACGACCACAGAGACCAGAATAACACATTCGGAGAAGAGTTGTTTCTTCGAAAATGTACTTACATATATTCCCGGGGAACACAACAGATTTGCAACACAAAAAAGTGGATTATTCCTTTTCGGGATACAAATCACAGTTATATGAGTATTTTCTTTTTGGTTCGCTAACAGTTTTTTTATTTATTTGTTCTTGTTCTGCTTCTCGTGACACTTTTCTTTTTTGGTTTGTTAGGTGAATCAGTGGAAAATCCACGGAGTTGTACTCCTTGTCAAATATACAAATATGCTATGCTTTCGGAGATAAATTGGGTCTTCTTGAATGAGATTATTCATGCAACTGTTGCAATGGAATACAGGATCGGTTGCATAGATACTTACAATGTATCTGAAAGATCTTTCTATTGCATGCTAATTTGTCTTTTTTCTGGTTCAATGCTCATGGGAAAAAAACAAGGAAAGGAACATCAGGGTGTTAGATCGACAATCCCGATTTCTTGATTCACATACAATGTTTTTTGTGTGCATAAACAAATCATAAAAATTTAAGCGGATTGAAATCGCAACATTGTTAAGAACAACTTGGTTTAAATTCTTTTTTAAGAATATTTTGTGTTGAGTACATCCTTTGACCAACTGTTCCAACTTTAAGAAATTGTAATAACTCTTGCAATTTGTTTAACTAAGGTTATCGATATAATGGCTTTTTCAATAGGGACTTTCGAATTTCGACAGTTGATATCGACCAAATTGTTAGAGCTACATCTATCAACTTGGCTGTCATTTGTTCAGCCTGTTAAGCGCTCAACATGACGTGCAAATGGTTAAATTGATTTATCAAAATTGGTGTTATGTTCGTGCAACGTTCCGCGCGCTTCGCTCTTTTAACGTTGGCCATAATCGTTCTTCCGAAATGAAGAGGAACTATTCTTTGTGTGGTGGTGGTAAATAAATTTGAATCCACTGCTTCAGTGAGCGATTAACCCACCCGTACGTTGACGAGACGCCAGATCTGCCGAAAACATCGCCGCTGTCCGTGAGAGTGTGCAGTGCAGTCGAGCGAGCAGTTGGAAACTGACCGTAATTTTCATCACAAATCATCTTCAGTGGGGAGGCCACCGAGACCGTGCGATTTGACCATGTTAGACTTTTTCAAAGGGTGTTTTCTGAAGTCTCAGAACTTTCGTTTGTGACCCTAGCTTAGGCATTTTTCTGCGAATAGAGAGAGATGGATAGATCTAGTTGTTGTCCTATGCATTAGGAGCAGTTAAAGTGAATGTAGTTTCCAGATCACAAAGAAGTAAAAAGACGACATTTGCCGATGTTTTTTTTAATAAACTTAGTTTGTTCTTAATCCAATATGCTTAAGAACCGAAAAAGAATTAAAAAAGGTCCAACACAAAGTTATCATTGCTCTATTGACAGAGACTTGGTTAAAAAACGAAAACAAATTTGTTAATGACAATTATATATTGTAAATGCAACTTTACATTGAGTTAAGAGTTATTGTGTCTGATCAGATTAATCAAAGTTCTGAATTTTCAAATGAGAAATTATGTTTTAAAATATTTGAAAGATCAACAGTTTTAGTAGTATTTAAAAGGGGAAGGTAGATATTCCTATAAACTTTTTGAGCTTTTAGACGTGCAGCGACTTCAAATATTTTATAACGTGACTTTTTATTTGAAAACATATAACTCAATTCTGAGAACGTTGTTTTTAAATTTTAGCTTAGGTCTTCTTTTCGAAACATTGTTTCCAGCACACTGATGGTTGGGACTATGATTTACACTTTCTTGCAATGTTTGCCTTACATTGTTTCACAACTTCAAGTACCATAACCTCTTGAGATATTTGTAAAAAAATTATTTATAGATAAAATCGGATAATTCATTCAAATGAGTTTGTAAAGTAGCTCCAAATCGAAATTGTGTGTTTTAATTTGCATGTAAAAATGTTGTTCAAACCAACATTTAAATTCTAATAGCTACGCATATTTCTTAAGAGCAGCACTTTTACATAACCACATAACACCGGTCACGCCGCCAGTCAGTTGAATTCTATTGTATAAAGTTTCCTAAAATTGCTTTCACTTTTAACTAAGAGCCTCTCAGCCATTTTGTTATGCCAACTTTGTTGCATTAAATTGCATTAAACGACTTGCACAGTTTAAATAACAAGTAATTTCAATTTAATTGCTCCCTGGGATGCCAAAAAAGCGCAATAAGATACTTTTACAACTTGCCTTTTGTTGTTGCTTGCATCGCCATATAACTTGAAGTTGAAGTTGTATCGTTGTTTGACAACCACTTCCCCCATCATCAAATTAATTATAACAATAAACCATTGGCAAACAATAGTTACAACTCGTAAAATGAGAATTAAATTCGTGACATTTAAACCGAACTTCACGCAAGATACAAAAGTATCTTTTGTGGAAGTGAATAAAATGAAAAAAAAATGAGAATTTTGAATGGTAACATTGCAATTGCAAATAAAAAGACTTTCTCCTATATTTGATCTCATATGGCCATTGCAATTAGGAAGCCTTGTGAACAAGTAATGTGATTTTGTGCTTCAAATTAATGTCTTTCGAATTTCATCTACAAAAGTCTATCTAACCGACTAATTGCTCGATTCAAAGAAAGATTAATACAAATTCAAAGGTCGTGCGCGAGTTTTTCAAAAAAAAAATTGTTTTCATCTTCAATTTCTATTTCCATTTTTTTTTGTAGATGAGAAGAAGCGAAGGAATTATGATTATTGCCGGAAAAAAAACAAAATAAAAACAGAAGAATTATATGAAAAGTGGTTGAAAGTTATTGCAACAGCCGAGCCACAAAATTAGACTTTAATGATGAACAAAAAAAGAAGATAAGAAGGAAAATTAGAGAAAATAAAAGTTGTAAATTGAGAAATGGGAAAAAAACAAATCTAGATAAATTTATTTTCTAAAGAAATACTTTCATTGATAAATTAATTTGATTTTTTACGAGAAACAAAAAAAAGTTTGTACCTCAGCTCTTTTGTTTTTATTATGAGGATGTTTTAAATTGAAAAGAATTATGATATTTCATAGTCAAGTTGTGAGATTAAATTGGTTTATTCAACTCAATATAAAAATTTTGGAAAGTATTCAAAAAATAGAGCAGAGGGAGAAGAATAGTTTTAGAATTTATGCTCACAAAAGTAGAAAACTTTTAAAACTTACAAATGTACCTTAAGTGTATACAAGAAAAGTACAATATTACAAGAGTTGTCTAATTATGTTTAGTTTGATTTTAATTAAAAGTATTTTACTTATAACTTAGTTATGCAACTAGAAACTGCATAACCCATACAGAAACCATATAATCGAGTTCAAAAACTAGATACCAGACATTAGACAAATATTACGCAAGAACCTCACTCTGACCCACGTGTCTTGTCAACTTCCATAGAAATCAGAAAAAAAAACCGATGTTCTCAATCCGTCACTTAAATATCATTTCCACGACTCATTCAGCGGTCCTACCTCAAAATACCATCAACTTGAATCCATTTAACAAATTTGAACACACAATCCTCTTGGTCAGAGCACCATCCAAATAATTATTCAGATTCGGATACAAAACGTATACTTACTCACACACAACATCAAAAAATATTGTTTCCATATCCAGCTGGCATATGACCAGTACGGCGGCGCCACCATCGACATGAATATTTAATAAACCATGTCTCGTAATGGACTTGCATACAATATACATTATACAACCCAAAGCAAACCCACCTTCGCGTTTCCAGCCCAGAACTGTACAACTTCCATCCGCTGCCGCCGGCCGCATCTAATTACTCCGGAAAGGTGGCTCCAAAAACATCAACTAATTTGAAGTCAATCCAAGCAAAGGGACATTAAATCACCTCGACAATCCAAAGAGTCGAAAACAAGAATTCCTATTTAGCACCATATGTTGGCTCTATGACTTTGGTCTGTCTCTGGTCTTGGCCATATACCCAGCGGGAATCTCCAAATATGGTCTTGTAAAACAAACAAAATCAAACAAAAACAAAAAAGTAGAAAATACGAGCCAATAGAACACGACAAGGATATTTTTCTTCACTTAACCATAAACAGAATCGACGAGGTTCATTCTAGAAGTGCGCACGAGGGTTCATAAACAAGGAAAGAGATCCGGTGTTAAGGTGGTGGTGGCTTTGAAGCTTGCGGAGTCCCCTCTAGGGACACGCCAGCCACACGAAGCACCAAGTATTTTATTTATGGCCAAAGTGTCAGTTCTAATCAAATTCAAGGATCTCTTGTTGAACGCAACAGCGATCGAGCACCAGAGTATACAGGAATACCATACAAGATATTCTGTTGGTCTATGCTGAGCTATTCTAAATTGGATTTCAAGATTCTGCAAAAAAGTTGGTGCAGGAGGCCATTACAAAAAAAAAATCCACAAAGATGGAGAGAAATATGTATCTGGTTGTGCGCGAGCTAGCGTAAGAATTTTTTCTGCTAGAAATCTTAACACTTCGATCTTTCCTTGCATGCTGGCTGGTACATTCCATCCCAGCATATTGAAGTAGACCTTTGGAGGGCCTCCAGAAGGAGCTGGAATATAACAACCTACACAAGTTTGTTTTGTTGTTGTCAGAGTCTATCTTTCTGTTTATGGAAGAGTTTGTGGTGCCCTCTTGTTGCTGTTGTAACTATTTATGCAAAACCAGAAGATGGATACAAGTGGGTATATATATACCTTAGGCTTTGATGGAGGAAGAGAAGGAGAATTTATTTTGTGAAACAATAAGGCAGCTGACAGGGTTTTTGTTGTTCTTGTGAAAAAACCATATAAAAGATGCAACTTCAACAGAAGCTGTAAAGGAGCAGCTGAAATGAAAGAGTCGTTTGAAAAAAAAACAGCAGCTAAAGGTTGTTGGTATAAGGTATTGCAATTGTAGAAGGAAAGGTTATCGCTCCTAATAAGGGCTTACTGAGTGGCTTTAGTAAGATATTTGAAAATGAATATTTTGGTTTGAAATATATTTTTGTTTAATACGCTAGTTTAACCAAGCCGGAAGGAAAAAATGTATGAGGATTACGACATTAAAATTCATCAATCTTTTTCTATCGTCGGACCTTAAAGTTGGCTTTAGGGGTCATTTTACAAAAAAGGTTCAAGCTATGGTCAAATTGGATGGTCATCATTATTCCGGTCTCTAAAATGAATCCCTGAGGAATAGGGTAGCAGAGGTAGCACATTATCATAAACAATTGGAAGACCTCAATCAACTTTGCGTGATAGTTGGATGGGAAGGCTTGTTGGTTCAGGCCTAGGTTCAGCCTGGACTAAAATGCTACAATTAGGTAATTGAAAGACAACAAAATAGTGTTTCTTAAAACTGGCTTATGGAATTATCAACGTTTTTCTACATAACTGCAAAGAGTGGACATAATTCTTTAAAAAAAGCAACTAAGCTTTCTTTATTTTCTTCCGAACTTTGACAATTAATAGTGGCCATATTGATGAAGCTATACATTTGTCAAATTGGCTGTCATTTATTTATTTATTTTGCCATTTAACCATGAACGGATATAGCTTCTAACAACACGTCCAAAAGATTAAATAGTTTTATCAAAATGACTGTTCGGGAAACGTTTCGTACGCTTCGCCCTTTTTAAGGTCACCGTAATCATCCTACTAAGAGGATGCCAGGTGGGGGATAAATTTTAGTCCACTGCTTCAGTAAACAATCAACCAACACCTGTTCGTCAACGATGTGCAAGATCTGTCGAAAATATCTTCGCCGCTGGGGTCCGTGAGAGTGTACAGGAGAATCCAAGGCAGTTGATTTCGCATGGCTCACAAGAACTCTGCCTTTCGCAGACCAAACCTTGGCGAATTTTGGATCGTGAATTGGGCATGCACCCGTACAAAATTCAACTAATCCAGGAGCTGAAAGTAAACGACCATAGACCACGACCTGTGTTTGCTGAATGAGCTTTGAAGCAGTTGGAAACTGACCCTAATTTTCATCGAAAAATCATCTCCAGCTATGGCGATGGGGCCCATTTCTGGATAATTGGATAGGTCAACAAACAAAATTGTTGAATTTGGGACGATACCAATCTACATGAGATCTAAACGTTTTCAATGCATCCTGAAAAGTCATTGTTGGGTGTGGACCATATTTTTTTGAGAACGACGTTGGCGAGGCCATATTCCCTGCTGATGATGAAGGCCTGGCCAATGAGCACTATCGGTCGATGATTACTAACTTTTTTTTAGCATGAATTAGATCATTTGGACACCAACGGTATGCGATTTGAACAAAATGGTGCTCAGTGCACCGAGGGTTTGGTCATCTCACGTGAAGGTGATGTTAACTGGCCACTGAGATCTTGCGAGTTGATCCTGTTATAAACTTTTCTTAGTAGGGTTTTCTGAAGTCGCAGGTCTGTGCGAATAAGGCACACACCACTGTGACCCTAAAAAATTAACACACCCCATGCCATCGGTCAAATTTAGTCTGATTTATCATGAAAAACATACTTAAAAATCTGATACTTCAGTTTGTTGAAAAAATGCGTCCACTGAAATCCGAAGCAGAAAAACTATAAACGAAAACGTAATGATCCCATCCCATATTAAAACAAAAATGCCTGTTGCACCATCTAATTCAAATAAAAATTAACCTCTTTTCCCACCGTATAAAACCACTCAATCTTGAATTGAGTAATTCAAAATATGACAGTTGTTCATTCATTTGGCAAATAAAAACCGTCTTAATGCTTAAACAACTTCCAATCAACCAACAAACAATAAATCTCTTAACGATCTGAAAATTCCACAACTCAAAGTGCTTCTTTTATTTGCTGCTTCATAGCCATCCATCAAAATGCTTTGCCAATAAATCAAAGCTTTATAACTAATTGTTCCATGCACACAGGGTGACGTCAATCTGTCCTACTGAACTCCTGAATAAGTCTCTTATTGCCAACCTCCATTCCACATAAAAGCTAATTACATTCCCTCGAAACCCCCACACCTCATTCTTCACATACAAAAAAAAAAGATCAAGCAAATTCCATACAAAAAAGACCAAACTAGGTTAATCTAGCCAAATGTCCAAAGTCAGCTAAAGCCATAGAGTGCACTCTCTATTTGGCCCGTAAGAGCAAAGAAAGCAATATGTTAGAGCAAAAGACTTTATTTTCAAAACGGTCCATTAGGCTTGATGGAGCCAGCTTAAAGAAGAACCATTGCAACCAAAGCCATCCAAATAAATATCAGCCGAAACGTTAGTTGTCGGAAATTAGTGGCCTAATGGTAGTTACTCATGTGTACTCAGCTCAGCATTGCAAACGACAACACCCAACACTCTTTGGAGGAGTGTTGTTGGAGGCTGCTTCCGCGGCTGAAGAAAGTTTTTTTTTTTTTTTTTTTTCATTAAGATCCCATTAAACGTTTTTTTTTACAGTTTCACTCGGTGCAGAGCATTTCATCTCTTCCTCTATGATCACAAATTGTCGGCGTTTGAGTTTGAAGGCGCAATGGAACTTATTTACGAGGGTGTTCAAGACCCGTTTGAAGAATCGTGATGTTTTCACTTTAGTCATTGTACTCGATGGTGCAGTGGGTGTAGTGGGTGGTAAAAGGTTTAATTTTGGTATTTTTTTTTGTATTTTGCTGCTGGCAATACTTTTAATTTGAAGCTAAGAAAAAGTATGAAAGGAAGTGTTGAGGTGTGGGATTTAAGTGGGTGGTAAGAGTTTACAAATTGGTATTGTCGTTGCTGCAGGGTATTTAGGTTATTCAGCAGAGAGAAACTCAGGTATTGTTTGTTGGTGAGTTTGGTTACCTTAGGTGTAATTTTATCTTTTTTTTTTGTTTGACAATGGCAGATGGCTTTATCGAATTTGAAAACAATGATGGTCATGACCTCAACCTTGCATTGAAAGACCTAGATTCTTGTATTATCTTACTGTTTGGTTATATCAACGGTTAATTACGGAAAACTCATTCCTTATAGAATTCAATTGAGCTAAATTGTTTACGTTACGAGTTTATACAAAAGCTAAACCATTTCAGTTTCTCTGCTTGTGTTGTTATTCTGCAGGAATGCAACGAGGTTCTGTCACATTCAAGCCTTCTTGATGAGATTCACCTTTTAAATCATGAATTACTCGAATAGAATTTGTCAGAAGTCAGACAAGTAGTCATTAAACTCAAAAGTTTCAGCATTCTCAAGCATTTTGTGAACGTCATAAAAATAAAGTTTTTTTCTCAGCTCTTTTGTTTTTTCTTATTAAATTGCATTTCGTACAACACAATGTGTATTGAAAAGGTCTGTCTTTGAGTGATTTGTTACTTGGTTCAATTAAGCATCAAGAAATGATCAAACTATGTTTTTATTTTATTTGGCATCAAAAAACTAACAAACTTAGAGTGGTAACCACTAGATTGTGTAAATCCAAAATTGCGTGCTTCCTTTACTAATTCAGTAAATTTAATTTACTAATCGCAGTTCAAGTTTCCAATTTTGCTATTGTGGGGGTCAAGATCGCAATTTGCGTGATCAGTATTTAATAGTTTTCCCCTTCAGAAGCATCATCAAAAAGTTAAATGCCCATCAAAACCAAAAAAAAAAATAAAACTTTAATAATAGTACACCAACAAAATATGATGATGCTATAGTATGGGTGCATGCTTCAATCGAAAAAATCAATACCTAAAAACCGCATCTTTGCAAGATGGCGATACGAATTCAAATTAAATTATTGGACAACAATAGCAGCTACCAGGTAATTTATAATCATTCCTTTACCCTTGTGGATTTAACATCAAGATGATGTTGGAAGCATGCTCTTAACAATGCCTTAACAGAAGCGCGTCCATGCCGTGCTGCAAGCTAATCGCATGCATCGCATCAAAAACTATGAAACAATAACACACACAAGCCGAAGCCGGCATCAAGCCGGCAACATGAAGCGGCTGTGCTGCGCGGCACGGCGCAAAAAGATACACTTTTTCCTAAGCACATGCGCGCAGCAGTGCACATTTTTTGGTTTCATAAAATTTTATTATTTTCGATAAAAATCTACGAAAAAACTATTACAGCTCCGGAACACTTCAGAGAGTTCATAGACATACAAGTTGGCTCTCTCTCGCTGGCTCTGTCTGATTTATTTTTGTTTTAACTTTGACTTTTTTTTGCGCAGAAGTAAATGCTGCCGGAATGCCTTTTTTTTACCTAGCCTAGGCCGATATGCACCCATCGAGATAATTGGTTAGATTGCAATGATGATGATGATGATGGGGATTTTGCTGCCGTGCCGCCACTGCTGCCGGTGCAATAGTTTTGGCGGCGACCGGCTAGTTTGATGGCGATTTGGAATCACCTGGATAGTGTTTTTTTTAATTTTTTTTTTGTAGACAGATTGGGATAATGGTATTTTTTTTTGGTTTGCAATGACCGATTGAGGAAGGCTTACATATTCGATTCGTGATGGAAATTGGTTGTTTAAATGAGATGAAAGCACAAGTGGTTAGTGAATGTCATTAAGCAATTGTCACGTTTTGATCTTTGATTTCTTAAAGGGGTGACAACAGAATTTGGATAGTGATTCAATTAAAAATTGAAAATGTCAATGAAGAAGTCCAATTTCTAAGAACGTTTAATTTTTTTAACAAGAGAAATGCTTATAGCCTTAAAATTGAGAATTTTTTTTATATATAAGACAGTTTTATTTGTTCACAATTATATAATAACTAGTTTCTACCCTCGACTTCCGTAA
The DNA here is from genome assembly GCA_963971375.1 of Platycheirus rosarum. Lineage (NCBI taxonomy): Eukaryota > Metazoa > Arthropoda > Insecta > Diptera > Syrphidae > Platycheirus > Platycheirus rosarum. The sequence goes on along the minus strand of OZ020510.1, from coordinate 113,112,584 downwards.
GCCTTAGCCTATTTTTCAATTCAGCACCTCATCCATCTTCCTACCGAATTTCATCCAAATCCCTTTAGCCGTTGAGACGTGATTGAGGAACAAACATCCAAACATCTAAACATCCATACAAATTTATAACATTAGTAGGATTAGAGTAAAAAGTCTATTCATACGGTTAAGAGCTTGTAGTATGCCAAAGTTTGTTATCTATGAAAGTCAACATGTAGTATAACTTAACCTAATAAAGCCTAATAAATACAGAGCATCAATTTCGCCCTCTTTAAGTTGATGACCAATTACTAAACCGTTATTAACACGCTTTTGGTTAAGAGTTTTTATCGAAAGAAGCTGGATTTACTGTTCATATTTTGGCAGATTAAAAGGATCATTCCAAGGTAGAGGCCTCCACCCAAAATGTCGACCTCAGACTCAGAGAGAGCATATACCCTTTTGTGATGGTTCCCTCTTCCGAACGGCATTACTGTTCTAATCACCTATCCATTACATTTTCCTTCATTTGAAGAAGGTATAATAAATATAAATCTGCTCCAAACGTTTCAAAGAGCTATTCAATACATTTAAAACGACAAATAGAATTTACCTAGTTTAAGAATCTGTTTCAGGTTCTAAAAGTATCGTCTTTGAAAAATTTAACGAAATGTTGAAATAAAACAAAAACTAAATCAAAAATTAAAAAAAGGGCTCGAGCGTTTCAAAGCCAAAATACCATTCTTAGATCCGCAATTTAAATATTTGTAAAACATTCATTAGGGAATCCACAATACATGAATCCATTTGTGTTTTTTTTTTCAAAAATTAGGGCGAAGCCCTCTTAAGGAAAATTAATTAAATTGTGTTGAATTGCTTCAATTCGGTTCTTATGAATTTCGTATTATAGAGTCCATATCTGTGAAGCATACTCTAGATGAGGGCATATGTAGCAATCTTACAAGGAATGAGTCACATATGGATCATTAAATATCATTGCCTTGCGTTTCGTTTTATAAAACCGAGTATATTTGTCCACAATCAAGTTAATGCGTGGAGTAAATTCTTAAAAGTAGGTAAAATGGACAATGAAATCATTAAAACTGAAGAGGCTACAGAGTTTGTGCTGGGAAATGCAATAAAAATGCACTTACGATACTTTACTAGTGAAGGTAATCTGTTGGCATTTAACGCCAAATACTAAAGCTATAATATTTGCCTGCAGAAGAATGCGGTCATTACTTTATCGTCTTAAAGTCTTAATTCCATCAGCGAATATAAAAATGTAACTTGACTGTATACGTGATGTTACATCATTTATAGAAAAAATTAATAGTAGAGGACTAAGTTGATTTCCTTGGGGTACGCCAGATTGAGCCACGAAAGGGTCTGATAGACGACCTTTTCTAAATGTTACCTTGTAGGTTCTATTCTTACGGTATGATTTGATTTGGTAAGGAAAACCAAAGGCTTATAACTTGAACAAAATTAATTGGTGATTTAATTGATTAAATGCTATTGAAAAGTCAAACGAATTTCCCTGCTTTCGGACGGTCTACCATCCGATCATTAACCACGCCCAATGAAGCTTGATTTCGCTGATCTATCGGGAAACGATGCTTTATAAGAGCCAAGGCCGTTGATCACATTCTTCTTCTTATAACTCATATGAATTGCTCATAAAAAGTATTCTTCGTAAGTCTATTTACATACAATAAAATAATATAATAAACATTTTTTTAAAAGAATTTACTTTTACATTCAAGAATTTACACGTAGAAAGGATGTAGATAAAAAAGTTATGATCCATTGCAGTAAAGTTAGAAATCTCAGATCAACTTGAAAGTGAGAATAAACAAAACAAAAGAGTTGACGCACAAACTCGAAAATTGGAATTCTTCCTCAAAATAATATGAATTGCTCAGAAAAGTATTTTTTGTTGTTAAAAATCTTACACCAAAAGAAAATCATAAGTCTATTTGCATCCTACATACGAAAAAATCATATAATAAATCAAAGCTCATCCAATTTTAGCGAAATTTCCAAATGATTAACATAATGATTGTTTGTTAGATTCACAGATACGCCTACTGGCTTCTCTTTGAAAACAAAAAATTAAATTTAGGTCACTTCATCTGTCTTTTCTAATTTGGCTCACTTACATTGTATTCCAACCAAAGTGCGAACAACAAACCAACCAAAAAGCACGCCCACTACAGGCAACAAAAAAAAAATGCCATTTGCTAATGGTGTGACCTACTTGACCATAAACGAAAATTATCTCAAAAATGAATCAAAATCGTTCCGCATTCTTGAAGAAACAAAACGCTCAACATTAATCAAAGTCACCTCGACAAAATTAATTTTCACGCTTCATCGAACTTTAATTGACACCTTTTCGATATGATTTCCAGAACAAAGACACCATAGCAGCAAATACAATCAATCACAGGCTCACTGATTTCAGATTACCTTAAAAAGTGCATTTAGATTATATTTGTTTCAAAAGTGGTGCAAGAAATAAAAACTAGATTATACACATGTGTCGTGTGAATCTGTTCTTTCAAATAAAAAGAAAAAAAAATGAACGCACATAGAAAATGTTTTCCGCATTCCTTAAGAGACGATAGTTAGCCCCAAGTATAGAAGATCAAGCACACGCATGACGGCCTACAAAAACAAGACACAAGATTGTAATAGAAAACCAACTTAACCACAAGTTAAACACACACACAAAAAAAATGAGAGCACCGCACCACATTTCCTAGTTGCCACCACAGGTTGTAGGCTTCCCCCTTTCTGCCCGCGTCCACGTTAATTATGGCCTTTATACTATTAGACTTTCTTAAAAGAGTTCCTCGAGGCATCTTTTGCAAGACTACGAGTTGTAGATACCGTCTCCCAAGATTAATTACCAGTCTAAGATGCCATCTGAAGAATAATTACCGTGTGCAGGACTCTTGCACCGATACATTCTAATTAAATCTTCCAAACTACTATTTATCGTCATCGTCGTCGTAGTCATAGCTGTTGTCTTGGAGTTTTCTAAGAGACGACATGACTTCCATAGAAGACCAAAGACCCAATAATCAATTCATTATATCATCATCAATAATTCATCAATTTTCCGATTTAATTAATTTTTTCTTCGATCTTCTTCTTCTCTTCTCTCTCTCTCTCTCTTAAAACAGGTGGTGCGTGTTTTGAAATAAAAAATCTAGATACAAAGTAAAGCATCCCGGTTCTTCGAAGTTAACTGGAAGAAGAAGAAAAAGTTATGTACCATGCGAATCGCGGACAGTAGCAACAAATTATTATTATTATTATTGAAAAGTACTCCGTCTACACCAAATAAGAAACAGAGTTAAACTCACTCAATTATACACACACACAAACTCACTCAAACTGAAATTGTAAAAAATGGAAGTCGCAATACCAGGGAGTAATAATGGTGGTACACCATTTCAACGCGAGGTAAGAGAATGGCAGCGGATCGATCCAAATACGGGAGCCCTTCTAACTGGCCGCTTGGAAGCTGATCGATGGATAAATGGATCACTTAATAGCTACGGCAAGGTAAGTGGAAAAATAAAAGAATCTATGCCAATGCGGCAAGCAATTGGAGACTGGGGGTTGTGAGACTTGATAATAATTTATGGTTTATTGTTATTACAACCAGAATTGGTAGCAGGGTTGTTTGGTGGGAGATTGGTTAGCTTTGCTAGAGTCTGCTAAAGGTTCTTAGTCAAACATGATAAATGACCGAAGGAAGATGAAATATTGTGAAGGTTATTTAAAAGAGCTGTTGCCACAGAGGTCTAGCTACTGGTTGCCAGCTACCGACCGTTTTGTAAAAAATTGTTCCTCGATGTTATAATTGGTGACATTTTTAAATGTGTAGTTAATTGTCTGGAGAGGAATGTAAACCTATGGAGTATCCTTGAAATTGCATAGTTTATTGGTTGTTATTTGGTCCGAAATCGTTTTATAATTGCTAATGGGATTGATTGAGTAGAGTGTGCTTAAAATTAAAATGTCAACAATTGAATGTCCTTTTTAGGAGTTTTGATTGTGGTGAGTAAGGCAAATGCCAAGGAATGGTAAGAGAAGAAACAATGGCATATTTATTGGCTGAGGATTGACCAAGAAAAGAGTTATTGAAGAAAAGCTACTATTATTCGGTCAATGATCTCATTTAATGAATTATGATCACTTCCAAAATAAATGAATGCCTGTGAATTCCATTTGCCTTTAGGCATACATCTGAAGAAGAATCTTTTAAGTTTAAGATTAATGTAGGTCAGCTGCTTAGATTATCACCATTTCTTAAGAAAAAATGTCTGTTCATTTCTATATGCTTCAGTAAATTTTTGTTCTTCTACGTCCTTACAGAGCATTTCAAACTTCAAAAAAATAGCAAAATCTCATTTAATTAAATTCATTTTAAAGTGAATTTCTTCGACCACACTCCATCATCTTTAATTCTGTTTTGCCTCTTCAAAGTGATCCTCACACATCACTCCATAAATGTCTATAGTCTCCTTCTTTCATTTAACATTATACCTATCCGCCAACAGAAGTGAAGAAAATGTTATGTGAGGTAAACAAAGCCAGCGAACCACCCATTGCAAAGTTATAGAACCGCAACCAAAAGCCATGTCTATCTTTTTTTCAGAATAAACCAACTTCTCTATCTGACATCTGTGAGATATAATTACACATTTGCGAAGCAAACAAAAAGTAAAATGTGTTAAATGACCGACTGCCAGGCGCGACTTTACGTATCACATCAGACACGTATCTAGTCTGACTTGGAGTGAGATAAAACAAAAAAACTAAAAAACAAGAACAAACAATTAAAACCACATGAAGATCATTTTCTTTAAATTAAAATAATAAAAAAAAAAAAATTATAATGCCGATCGCAAGGCCATCAACCTGAACCAGAGTTGATGTGGTAGATGCGGTAGAAGAGATGATAGTTGATGCGGTCGTCGCGTCGGTGGTATGAATGACAGCATCGTAAGTCAACATTTCACCGGTTTGGAGTAGTGTGGCCAACATTCCTAAATAAATGGATGTTTTGGGTATTTAGGTGTGACCAACAATTTTAATTCTGCATGAACATACAGTCCCGAAAACTGACACCCATTATTTTTATTATCATACAAATGATTTTTCCGAAAATTATTCCATAAAAGCTTTATTTATAAAAGAAAAACCGGTTTTTGTATCAAAGAATAATCCTTCAACTCAGTTTTGAAAATTTTCGATAAGCTTTCTCTCCTTTTGAAAAGATATGTGGTTACCACTAATTCAGATTACATTTTTACACAAAACAAAAGGCGACTTTAATTCGAAGCTGGTCACCCTAAAATCTATGAAATAGTTCAACATACGATGCTGACACCACAGCTTAATACGTATCTATGTACTTGTTTCTCATATATATTATAGTGATGAACTGAATTCTAGCATGTCGCACGTTTAGCTATTATAATTATGGCGAGCAAGAAACACATGCAGCAATAAATTTATAATTAAATTTAATCACGAGCGCAGTTAAGCGTGCACAAGCGGCTTTATTCAGCGCGCAAAAAGGGCTTTGTGTTGCGTTTGCGTTCTTTTGCATTTTTTTTTTTTGCAAATAATTGTTGTTGGTTAAGTTGAAAAAGGTGTTTTTTTATATTTTACTATAGGATTGCGTGTTAAATTAATGCGTGGTGTTAACCAATACCTAGTGGGGGTCATCGTTGTCGGTGTCTCATGCACGCATTCTTCACAGAGAAGTAATTGGTGTTCATTTCAATACAGCAGGCAGATTTTTTTAAGAATATTGCAAGAAATGGGAACAAGAATCAAATGAAAGATATTGATTGAAGGATTCTGGAAGCAGAAAGTGGGTATTTTTTTAAGAACAGAATTGTGACTTGATAGATCCTTCGAATGAAACCAAAATCTCGAAAACTATGGAAATCATACATTTTGCTTGCGATTATGTAATCATAAGAACCATAATGCAAGTTATGCATTAAATTTTTTTAGATAACAATCAAACATGACATTACGATGATAGAGAAACATATTTGAGTTACTGGCAAAATTCTGTCTGTCTGTCTGTACGGATGTCTATTGAACTAAAGGCTAAACGGTTGAACCAATCGTCTTCAAATTTAGAACTTAAGGTGAACTTTTTTTTTAATTTTTTTGAGCTCAAATATTAACGGTACTTTTCATATAACCATTAAGTAAAAGCTTATTTTTCTCGAAAACGGCTCCAAGAATTTTTATGAAAAAATCAGTGCACTTTTGTAGGTTGCGTTTATGTACTGGTGAAAAAAATGTAAGTTGGTAGGCTAAAAATTGTACCCTACATAGAACCGTTATTTTTCTTCGACTTTCTCGAGAACTGCTTAACAGATTACAATCAAATTTGTTATTCGGGAAGATATAGATAGCCAAAGCGATTCAACATAAAAATATTTTCGAATAACTTTTTTTTTTGTAATTTTAATATTTTTTTTTTATTTATTTTTTTTTTTTAAATCGATATTTTGGGTATTTGATTTTGTTTAGTTTTGTTTTTTAAATGAAAGTAATTTGTTTGTTTAAGTCTGCATTCTTGAATTATATTTTTTTTATTTAAAAAAAAAGTTGTTTAATAAAAACTGTTTTAATTAAAAATCGTTCCTACGATTTAAAAAAAAATATGACAAATTTTCTAAAGAAATAAAATGGCGTTTAAATTTGTCCGCTGAAATTTTTTAACGTACTTTTTTAAACAATCAAAAGTCAGAAAAATCGAATAAAAACTTTAAATGTCCTTTCAAATTTTATTCGAAGCAGTGACCGCTTATGAGAGCAAGTACGTGCGATCCAGTCGTGCAATTTATTTAATTGACTTTTAATCTATGAATTAAGTTACTTTACACTTATAGCAATTGCTTTGAATTTAATGGCTACTTCACCCAACTTCTTATGCAGAATCATTTTTTTAACAAATTGCTTATATGAACAATGAAGATTTAAATTTTTTTTTTAAGAACAAGAGGTCCTAGTGACATGTAAGAATTTTATAAACTCTTATGAAGGATATAGGATCTCAAGCAGAGGTGTTTTTGATTTCCTCTGTAGGGTATAGCTGAGAGTGCTCTTTCTTAGCCAGATAAAGGCTGGACATTTACAAAAATATATGTGAATTGAAGATTGACATTTTCAATAGATAACCTACATTCTGTGTTGGTTCTTAGGTTCATTTTGTTCAAATGGAAGCGCAAACCACATTGGCCTGTAAGGAAACTAACCAGTATTCTTAAATTTTGCTTTCCATGGTTAAAAATGTCTTTATAGATATGTGTATAGTTAGTTATATGGGCTGATTACTACTGGGATCTGGGACTAGATCTTTTGATCTGGTCCCACTCATTTAATTTATTGAGGTCGAATGTCCAATTAATGCCACAGAATGATGGAAGATCCCGCCATTGTAAGGTGGTCCTTAACTTCTTTGTGTGCAATACCATAATGACGTGGTACCCAACCAAGTTTAACCTTATTGTGCCTGTCTAGAGATTGCGAAGCATTGTAGCAGATTTTGACCGACCTTGAATCCATATAGTATTTGAGAATCTAGCGGTTTTAAGGCAGCTTCACTGTCAGAGTAGATTTAAATGACTGCACCTTTAATGTCTTTCATAATGTTGGTATCCGCACAGATGTCAATAGCATGGAGTTCAGCATGAAAAATCAAGGAACTAGTTACAATTGGTAAATAAATGTTGCTTTTCGTTCCGTAGACACCTGCATCTACTTCATCTGCCATTTTGGATCAGTATTTCATACTAGAGTTTTTTGGTCTATGTTGGATTATCAGTAGACAGTAGGTGTTTCTATATTAAAACGCCTTCCAAAACAATATTCTGTAGCTATCACATCTGGTATAGTTTAACGAGTATTGAGTCAAGTATTTTTAGATTTCCCAATTGGACACCTGGTTTGAGCCTGTAGCCAAGCTGCATTAATGCTCATTTAGCAGCTGTCTGTTTTAAGCCGATTTCTAATGGCAAAAGCCTTACAGCCTCTTTAGCAGTAGGGCAGTAAGCGCGCATAGCAGCCGCTATACCGAGACACGCTTCATTATCCTGGTTCGTTTAAGTCTTTTAGGCCAACATACTATATCCGCATATGTTATGATAGGTCTGGTTATCATAGTTTATAGCCAGTATATCATTCTTGGGTTGAGTCCCTTGTTTTACCATATAGACATCTGCTAGCTTGTAGCACGTTTTGTGGCAGATTCTAAGTGGGAATTCTAGTTAAGTTTTGATCAAAGGCTTACACAAAGTATTTGGTTTCGTTGGAATATAAGAGCGTAGTTTCTTTCACTACTATTGAATTCAGGTCCAGTTGTCTTCTTTTAGTGAAAGAAACTAAAGTAGTTTTAGATGGATTCTAAACTTCCTTGTGGACATCATCTGACTGCAGAAAATGATGTTCAAATTTTGACTTTCCAACATGACCTTGATCCAGTTGTTGGTTGTGTCCTCAATACCTCTTTTACTAACGGCCGTTGCTATATATAGTATAAAAAGACTCATATGCTTAATTTTTAGACCTCAAGACTCCTTCTACCCTCCTATCTAGATAGCACACATCACCCACTGTAGATTTGCTTTTCCTGTCTAATGAGTTTCTTAAATGTGTAGGTTTAAAAGGCAGAGTAGGAACAGAACGATAGTTACTTCTAAGATTATGTAAAAAAATCATTTTTAAGACTTTAAATTAAAATAAATGTCTTACTCTTAGAATGCCTGTTGTTGTAAATAGATTCATAGTATAAGCTAAGCGAGAAGAATTGCATATTTTACTTATGATGCACTATTAAAGGATATTTAATTGTAATTGGTTTAGATAAGCACCTCCCCAACAGCATATTTTATATTGTAGACGCGAATGAAATATTCCATAATATACGGGTTTTAATATTTTGTTTGAACAATTTTTTCTCAGGAACAGTTTAAAAAAGTACTTCATAAGATTCCGCATGCTTTAAGTCCATTTTAAGTGCCGATCAATAGTAACACCAAGATACTTATACTGATTAACCACTTTTTACAAGTGGCATTGGAATTAAAGGTCAATTGGGAAAAAGCGCTTAAGCTTTTGCTTTAAATAGATTGAAACTTTTACAATCAGGAGAATGCAAAATAACTAACTGTTGCCTGGTTTGGGTATACAAATTACGTTCATTTTGCTCTAGGGGCGGATATATGCTTTCATCCACAGGAACTTAAAAAAGTTTGAATGACCCTAGTTCCCAAGAAACTTTATTTGGCTAAAAATACGGCCCTATGGCCGTATTCAAAAGAGTGTGTGAGTTGTTCACATAGTAGGGAAACTAGAAAATGGACTTGAAGTAGGGTTTCAAAGTGTGTCTTTCCTTTCCTTGGTGTACGACACCCCTGGCTTTTTCAATAGCCCTAACCTATTTTGCTGATCTTGTTTTTTTTTCAAAACAGAATTTCTTTTACGAGACTCTTTTAAATGGCCTAATCTTAGCCTTTAATTCAGTTAAAGCAACTTTGCAGTTGACCGAACTTTTTGTGTGCTCTGAGCTTTATTGAATAGTTTCCTGACTTTCTTCCTAGGTGTGCGGGCGACAATTATGCAGTACAGAAGGTGCTTACTTGCTAACCAAGAGATCATCAGTTTGATACTCAGGTTACGAAGCAATATTTTTAACTCCTAGTGCAAGCTAGGGCCGTCTGTGGGTTTTAAATGAGAAAATAGTCACCCATGTAATTTTCGATCTATACTGCATCGAAAAAAACATTTTTTTATCTTTCCTATCCCATATCTAAAAGGGAATTTGAGTTAAAAAATATTATTGTTATTATTATTGGGTTGTTGATCTGTTTCCACGAAATTGCTTGTACTATTTTTGACGACACAACTGTATATCTTTTAAATGATTTGCACAGCCCAATCAAGGTTCCATGTAAACTCAATGGAAGTGAATCGGTACAATTTTCGATATTAATCATGTTTGTTATAAACCAAAGTATTAATTTGGTTTTAAAAATGAAGCAAATAAAAAAATCGAGTTTTTTGCTCAGCTCTTTTGTTTAAGAAACTAGATACAATGTTATAGTTGCCTCTGTTTGATTGTGCCCGTTTAAAAAAAAATTCCTTAAAGTTGTTTGGTTTCTGATTCGATATGATGAAACAGGAATTGTGGCTTAAATTGCATCCTGGTTGCGAAAATACATTATGCCCTGAGTATTATTTTTTTTGTACATAACTCAAAAAATCACGCACATCAAACTAATGATTATGGTTGTTATCGACTATGTAGGACCTATTGATCGTGATGATGACATTAAACGATTGTTTAATAAATCGTTATTTTCTATCATTGTGTTAGCCATCGCCTCTGTCTCTGTCAACCTTCTGTGGTTTTACTTGCTGAGCCTAAGTTTATTTTTTTTTTTTTTTTTTGAATGATGGAAGTATAATTTCAACAAATTGCTTTCGAATACGATTAAATAATCGAATTTCACAGCATGTCAATAATTGGGTATAAAAAAATCATACATTTCACTATAACCTCTTCAACATGACTTCATATACGGAACTAATGATATCTCTACAGCCAGCGCGTGGGTGCTTTATGTCAAACAAAAAGATGACAAAAAAGTCACAAAAGTCTTAAACTAATTGCCACAAATTTTATGATTATCCAAGTGGACAAGCATTTTTTATAACTCATTAAGTCTTCCATATTCAACACATGATGTGACAAAAAAGTGATGTCCCCAAATAAATTTCTCGTTCTTTTGTTTACCAAAGAATTACGCCCCTAAGTTTTATTGATCTCACGATCTTATTTGACAAATGTCATAGATCACGAATAAAAAAAAAAGATTTATTCTTATATGATGTCTATTCCCACTTAAGAAAACATCTTTTATTAGTTTTCGAATGAACACATCCCTAATTTGGTAAACATCTCATAAATATTTAACAATAGTTTGTTTTTGTATCTAAAATTGAAGTTATCAGATTGAAGAGCAGAGTCTTCTCAAAAATTGACAGCATCATCAACAAAAAAATCATCATTTAGATTTTTTTTTAAAGATATCCAACAAACTTGATACATTTTTTAAATCAGAAGCAGAGACACCTATACCAGCACCGCCCGCTACCAGGACCTTGCGGTGACCGGATGATGTAACAAGCAAAGCTTTTTGCTGTGACTTTCAATTGGATCAGGCACACCCTGCATTTTGGTTTTGGGTTTAATTTTTTTTTTGTTCTGTCAGTCAGCGTGGCGGATGCTGCGTGAAAATGATTTGGCCTCGAGAACATTTTTGAAATGGAATATCCATCCGAACGACACATCAACAGTGAGTAGCAGCCTTTCGAATTCAGTGTCTTCTTCTTGGTTTTGTATAACTTTTGGCAGCAGCAGCTGCTGCTGTCGATTGATGGTCTGCGGTTGATTTTTTTTTTGCTCTGGATTTTAGTAATTTTTTTTGGAAATGAACAACTCTTACGTCTTCGAATTCGTGGAATTGTCTTAGCTCAAAAAAAATTGTGGTTTGTTCTGGTAGATGGATTCTACATTCGTCGAGGTTATTTATGGGATTCCTGATGATGAAGGGTCTCTTGGTCGGGTGTCAGTTTTTATAATTATAGGATTGAGTTGTGAAGAATTAAAGCCATGATGTTGGGTAACTATAACTGAAGTGCGATTCTATAGAAAGAAGTTATCATTAAACTAATTTATTATCTGAAATATATGCTAATTTCTGCTGACGGATAGGACAAAGAGAATTGATGGGGGTTATGTTAGTTGCTACCAATGCTTTGCATTTTCGGGAGAAAAACACCTTCCGAATGAGGTCGATATCAATCAAAATTACAATGGAATTGTTAAAGGAGTATTGTTTATTGTTTGAGAATTAGAAAAGCCCGCGGTACTGAAAAGAAACTTTGCTTGTGTTAATTTTTTTTAAGTTGTGAGAAAAAAGCATTTCCTTGTCTACTTACTTCGCAATCATCGACTGGGAAGAGTTCATATTTGTATCTTTGGGCTAAATTGTTGAGCATCATTTTAAGCAACGCTCTTGATATGCTTCGTCTACCATGTGGTATCAGAAATATCAAAGAATATTCATGTTTTTGAATTTACAAACATTTAACAATTTTCCAATTTCAATCCAATTTAAAGTTGGTAAGGTTCCTTCAGCATGGCTTTCAGCAGCCTCAAATCATCGCCGATTGCCATTGGTAAATAATTCCCACGAAATCTTTATTTCATGATTCACCAATCCCACCTTTTTAAACGCAAAATAGGTACACAACACAGCACAGAATCACTCCTTTCCCACGACTTAACCTATCCCAAGGAACCTTTTGCCTTTTTCGTCTTTATCCACATCGCTGTTTCAACTTGCTGATGCAACCAACAATACACAACTTGCAGATATATTGCTGGGCGAAAATAAACGATGAAAACCTAACACACACTCTTTTGGTTATGACAAGAAACACTCTTGAACTTAGCTACTTCAAATTTACATATAGATTCCCAGCTGAAGTAATACCAGTAGCCTCGGGAAGCTGGAGGTACTCAGCCTAAGATTTCCCACCATAGACGACAGATGAAGAACAAAAAAAAAAAAAAAAAACGAAACAAAACTTCCAAGGCCAAGGTGCTGACATCATCTTGATAACCCTAACCTCTGCTGGACCACAATCACTAACACAACCATCAATACTATTATCAGAACGATGATCATCAGCAAGTTGCAGCAGCTTCGGTAACACCATATGATCATCATCATCCACCAGAAGCACCATTGGCTCCGTCGTCATCTGCCAATAATCCTTATGGAATGGAGATTGAAGCAATCGATGCGAAGTCGAAGAGCCTCTACTTGCAACAACAATCGATGTCGTCGTTAACAAAATGCATCCCGATTAGAAGCGCATCTCGCCCATTCGGGCGGCTTGTGCGAGGAAGATTACAATGCACATAGTCCATGGGGTTAAGAACTCCCTTATGGGCGAATTGAAGTAGAGATCTTTACTTCCCTTTTTTGTTATCTTCATTTTCGCACACACAGCATCCAGCACACACTAAACAAAACCCTACTTAGGCTTCCAATATTGCCAGCTTGCAATAAGAAAAACAACTACAACAACAACAAAAAACACTCAAGATCGTGACAGAAGTAATATATTTAAAAATAGTTTTTTGCAAAAAGCCTCTCAGAGCCGAGTCATCTTCATTTTTTGTCGTTTTTTTATGCAGGATCTTCGTTTTTGTGTTCTTTTATAGTTTTATTGTAATGCCAGTGGGTATCATGCCGTCTTCAAGCCTTTGGTAAAACGTTTATTTAATGCTGATGCATATGTGTTGCATGCAGAAATAAATAGACAAAAACGGTCTTGAAAAATGCAAAAGACTTCTTGTATAACGATCTGTCTAGGAATAAATTTTAAAACATCTTCCATACAGCCAGTTGGGTCCCACTTCCACTTGGATGTTGGAAAAGACTTCGAGGGCCACAAAGTGTTTGTTTTTTTCTTTTGCAATAAACTTAAACTTGACTTTGGAGCTGTTAGTGGCAGCATAATGATACATCAAGATGTTGAATTGTTTAAAATGCAGTGGGGTGTGGGATAAAATAAGAGGACAATTAAGTTCGCCGGTTTAACCGCAGAAATCGTCGGAATAACTCCCGGTTGTTGCTCAATTATGCGGCCTGAAAAAGGTTCGATTCCACCCCGTAGGAACGGCGGGCGTAGTAGACGAAGATCGAGACTTAGGTGAAGAAAGCATATGAAAGGGAACCTTGAACAACTTCACCCTTAAAACTAGGGAAAGCTAGCTAGGGACCGAGCAGGCTGGAGAAGCTTGTTGGTTGCGGCCCAGGTCCACCCCGGACTGTAGCGCCACCTATGGTTCATATTTAAGAAATAAAGTTTCAGCATCAAAATATTTTTTTTATTTACAAAACAAGTGTGAACCTCAAAACGGCGCCACTGTTCAGTCTGCTCAAACTACTGTCTCGTCGCCATCCTCAAGTACCAAAACGATCATTATCATCATAATCATGATCATCCAAGTCAATTGTCTATTTATGTCTATCCGCCTGTCCTGTCCATTGTTACATCTCTCTACCATCTCAGCGTCATTTTGTATTCCATAGTTTCCTCGTGCAATCCTCCCCGTCCTCCCGCAACTCAAATGGCACCATTTTAACTATTCTATTGGATATGTAACCACCAAGAGGAGACCATATCGTTTCGCTAGACCTAAGTTTAAAATAAATGGAAGGAGATTTGAAATTCAATGGGGCGCAATTACTTCTTCGTCTTCTTCTTCTTGTATACCCTTACGCCATCTCCATCTGCATCTCTTGGTGCTCCTCGGTTAACGTTTTCCAGATGGTTTAGCACTGCCAAGTCCATGGCAAGAGCAGCAAAAGGAGAAATAGACTCCAAGTGAAGACCATGACTTTGGCCGGATCGCTGTGGATTTGCAAAACTATATGGCATTGTGTTGCCCTTCAATTCGAAAAGAAAAGAAAAACAAAAAACATTTTACGAGCCATCAATCAATTGGCCTATTGCAGAGAGTTTTTGAACAAGCAACATCGTTTGCAAAGATTATTGTAAATTGGCTTGTAGGTCTTTTTAAAAACCAGTGTCAATATGTCATTGTAACCAGTCCCTGTGGATTGGAGTTGCCACACGATCTAGACCGCCTTAAGGCCCTTTGATCATCATCGGCGTATAAAAATCCAACAGAAAAAAAGCTGTAAAATCTTTTGCGATGAAGGGCAAACCATCTTTTTTTTGTCTATTTTCATTTATTCCATTTGTGTTCCATGTGACAGCAACAGAAGGAGATCGCTATCGATGCCTACGACCGAACCAGGCAAACTGATCTTTCTTGTTCTTTTACAGCCAAAAGGACTTGAATCGTTTAATAGAAAAACATAAACCCAAGACACACAAAACAGGCAAAATAAAAGAAAGTTGAATTGAAGAAACTTGTTCTCCGAACTTGATGATGGCTCCAGAGCCTTTTGATCTTCGCCGAACAATTTACCGGAGCTAAAGTGGACCCAAATACCAACTCGAATTAGAATAGTTTTTTTTTTGTAAGCGTTTGACCGTCTAAGAGCGCCTGCCGCCTGTCTGCGATTTGTCTGAGAATTTTATCGAAGTCCAAGCCATATCTTAAGCGGATTCAGATGAACATTAAGATACACAGGCGCTGTCGCGGTGAATGCTTTGCAAAAGCTTGACAAGGATCAGTGGCAAGGTGAAAGTGATGAAGGGTTATTTGTTTTTAAGCGAGCATTGGTTGCAAACATAATATGAAATTATGTCCTGAATAAGAACGAGATAATAAAATATAATAATTAAAAGGAACAGCCATATTCTTTGAATGTAGTGGCTCTAAGATAATGCCTGATATGTCAAAGATTATTTTTTTTATAAAAAGCAATTTTTAAAAAATGATTTAACATTTTATTTAATTAGTAAGAGTTGTTCAAAATAGAGACAAGGTTGAGCCGATGGCCTCAGTAGTCAGTGCTTATAAGTGTCGTAGATTTATCCACGGAGTAGATCAATATATAATGTAACGTAATGTAATGTAGAGAGAAGGTTTTAACCAACAAATCTCTGACATTGAAAACTCTAATCTCTACACAGAAATAATTGTTAATCGTTGATTATTACACAAAATACAGGAAACTTGTTCTTTTCCTTTCTTAACCGACGATTTCACCACAACTCTCCTAATTCACGGCTACGCTTCAAGGCTCCACGTATGGATTTCGCCATATTTGATATCAGGCGTCCGGGTTCTAGATAATTCTATGTCTACGCTTTGTTACTCCTGCTGTCACGCGAAGGATCTCTATTTCAACTTGGACATTGTCCTAGATTGTGAACCATAGGGCCTTCTCTTCAGAATTTTGTCGATCATTGAGATAGCATAGTTTTATCGCCGCTTCATTCACTCTACATTTATCAAAAGATCTATTGATACTGATCCTAGTTCCAAGATATTTAAGCTATTCGCACTTGGGAAGAACTTTTCATTTGAAATAAATGTACAGAATAGGCTTTTTTGCTATCAGAAAATGGGCAAGATATCGCAAGAAAGTGGAATCTTCATTTATGATGCCTCTATGGTCAGCAAAGAATAATTGATTCACTTTCCGGTTCGTCACCTTACTTTCTAGTATAGGGTAATTACATAAGACTCAAGGCGCTTCTCTGGTGCACACCAACTCTCTTCGATCACTCCGGAAGGGCATCTAACCCTTGTTTTGAATTGCTCTCAAATTTCCAAGAACGTAGGCACTTAGATTTTCGGAACTACGAGCTGCTGCAACCCATATCAGATTTCATGGTTATCAATCGAATGCTTTTTTCAAAATCAGCAACACAATGTGAAAATCTATTCAGAAATCTTGATGTTTTCCAATTCTGATTCTTATAATCTGGATTGCATCTGAGATTGACTTACTCGAAAGAAATCCGCACTGGTCGTCAGGAAGCCGTATTACTATTTTCAGATGGCCATCAAATACCAAATACCCACTCAACGATCTTCATGTTCTCCAATTTTAGATATCAACGACTTTTTCCTTCACTGATTAGACAGATCATTGAAAAGTAAGGAGCCATTTAGACCCGAACTTGACCTTGAGCAGCATTGTTAAAGAATGTTGGCGATAAAACTTCCTGGGCATTTTTCTTGCGTTGACCGACAATTTCTAAAATAGTTGCACCTTTGTTCATATTGGCACGTCGCAGTTCCGAAGCATCGTTTGCAGTTTGCATCAGAAGCATCTGAAATATTTTTTCCAACTCCTTATTATGCTCTTCGTTTTTGATATTTCCAATTATTACAACTATTTAACAGAATTCCGCAGGTGGAGTGTGGAGTCTTATGGTGAAGCACTGAAGAGAGAGAGTTCATGTCGACAACAACTGACAAACTTTCGTCACCTAGTGAAACCATGGTTTTCTGGATGTAAGAAGTTCAAAACTGGTTATGAAGAATTGTTCATAAAAATTGATTTTTTGTTCAACATTCAAAGCTAAAGAACTATCTAAAACCTGACATGGGGATAATTTAAACATTTTTTATCGAAAATCCGCCATAAACACTAACATTTTAAAAACGAATATTGAAAATCGGTCCAGTTTTGAATTTTGTGCAACCAAAAAAACAGGTGACCGCGAAAGTGTATAATTACCAAAATTAATTATGAAAAAATACACCATGGTTGTCTTTACGGCCGATCAGTGAAACTGTCACTTGTGACGTACCTATAAATATATGCGCAAAAGATTCAAGAATTAAACTCAAATTGTCGTAATTTTATTTTCTTTCATTAACAGTTTTGGACTATTGGACGTTCCAAAGATTCTTCTTTCAAAATCTCATTCTGACCCATGTTGAATTAATTTAAAATTTCAAACCCCTGAATGCTTCCAAATTCAAAAAAAAAATTACACGATTGGATCGCACGTACTTGCTCTTATGTGCAGTCACAGCTTCGAATAAAATTTGAAAAATATTAAAGGAACTTCAACGTTTTTATTCGATTTTACTGACTTTTGATTGTTTGAAAAAAGTACGTAAAATAATTTTCAGCGGAAAAATTTGAACGTCATTTTACTTCCTTAGAAAATGTGAAAAAGTGTGATTTTTTTTAAGTCGTAGGAACGTTTTATAAATAAAACGGTTGTTATTTAACAATTTTTTTTTTAAATTAAAACAAAATTATTCAAGAATGAAACATAAAAATTGCTTACATTTAAGAACAAAATTTAAAAAAAATCCATTTACCCGTTTTCAAAATATTTATTTTTGAAAAAAAAATATTAAGAAAATTATTAAGAATACAAAAAAAAGTCTTCGAAAATATTTTAAAATTACTTGGGCTACCAATATCTGGATATCAATTTTGATTGAAATCTGATGACCAGTTTTCGAGAAAGTCGAAGAAAAAAAAAACGGTTTTATGGGAGGTTTTAGCCCACCATCTCAAATTTTTGTTCACCAAAACATAACCTGTATTTCCAATAGAACAGACATTTTTTTGTTCACAAAAATTTACGGAGCCGTTTTCGAGAAAAATGAGCTTTTACATAACGATTATATGGCAGGTACCGTTAATGTTTGAGCTAAAAAAAAAATTGAAAAAACTCCTCTGTAGAATGTCAAAATAACCTAAATTTGAAGACAATTGGCCCAACCCTGCAGTCCAAAATACATCCGTACAGACAGACAGAAAAACAGACGACAGAATTTTGCCAGTAACTGTTATATGTTTCTCTATCATCGTAAGGTCATGTTTGATTGTTAGCTCAAATTGTTTTAATCTGTACGAATGCATAACTTGCATTATAGTTCCTATAATCGCAAGTAAAAATATAGTTTTCATTTCGAAATCGTTTTTTTACTTGTTTTGGCTTCAAAACAACGCGTTATGATTATTTATAAATTATTTTTTTGATGTCGCGTCGCGTTAAGTCTTCGTTTAACAGAAGGCTTTTTAAACGCCGCACACAGATTATTTTGTTTTTGACGCGGGGTTCTAAAGAAAGATTTTTTTTTCAATATTTTTTGCTTAATTCACCAAGCACAAAGTCATTCTGAATTTGTTGTAGAAATTTATAAATTACTTTTTTGACTTATTTTCTGTTATTTAATATTGTATTGTTTAAAAGGAAAAAATAACCTATAATTGGCATTTATTGAGAAAATGAAAATCAAGATTCAAATATTAAACGCGCTGCGGATAGCTCTCTGTCTGGCGTTCTCTAACGCCGTGTGTTAAAAAAATAATCTCAACGCTGCGTAGAGTAATCTTAACACTGCATTAAAAACGCAGCCTGTTTGACGAAACCTTAAGCAAACGTTTCTGAGGCCGCTAAAAATAAGTCATAAAACCTAACAACAACGCACTGCAGATAAAGAAATTAGCATGCATACCGTACTACTAACAAACGTAAGCTACGTTTATAGCGAAGCGTAATAGCGCCACGCGGTGCGACGCGATTCGCTGCAAGCGATCAGTTACAATAATTGTTTTGGTTGTTGAATGTTCAATGAATTTTGGATTCACCTGCACTCAGACTTTTGCATTTTGGTGTTAAAATAAATAAATAAATTAAATAAATTTATTGGCGCGACAGCTCCTTAAGGAGCCAAGGCCTAGTGACTTATACTCTAAACCATTCCTGTGTGTGTGTTGTTACTCTGCAAGAATGGAAGGGACCTACAGTTTACCGCCGAGTCCGAACGGCTACATGAGATGCACTTTTTCGAGACAAATTTTACTCTTGGAGGTTTTGTCAGTTCCTCGCAAGAGGCAGTACCCCAGAAAAAAAGGTGGCTATGAGCTGGATTTGAACCCAGGTTCTTTCGCTTAGCAGTCCGACACACTAACCACTAAGCCACGGGGCACTACATTTTGGTGTTAAAGTGGATATTATTTGCCTTTTTTTTAATATTTTTTTTTGTGAATTTGTTTTAATTGAATTGGAGAAATTTGTAATTTAATTTTAATATTTTGACTTTTTTTCTACAAACAAAAAACAATTTAGGTACTGACAGTTGTTGTTAACAACAACAAATTGAAATGTCAAAATGAACAAATCTCAACACATCGTTCTTTTTTGTTATTTTATGCGGACAATGAATGATATACAAAAGAGAACACGAAACACAATGAATGATATATACCAAAGCGACAACGTAAATTGAGGACATTAATTTGGGCAATAAAATTAAAATTAATTTCATAAATCATAAACAAAAAGTGTGTATTCCTACGTTTATTTGTGTTATGTACCTACTACCAAATTTCATATTTAATACCAAGAGACGGCACTGCGATTTCCTTTTGACTCTTTAAAAATAATTTCAATTTTGTGACTTGCGCAAAGGTAGGTGGTTTTTAACTTTAACTTTTATAGGCGGCGACGGGATAGCCGTTCCGTAGTCCTAGGCCTAGTCCCTAGTCTCCTAAATCTAGATTAGATGAGATAAGATAGCCTCTAGTCTCTACTCTACACTTCTACAATCTACTTCTACAGTATGCATGCATATTGCATACAACATTCCCAGAACGCAGAGAGCTGAACTGAGTGACAATGAACACAATAAATTTTCCAAAAATATTAAAATCATGAATACAACAGCTTAGAGC
Source organism: Platycheirus rosarum (assembly GCA_963971375.1). Taxonomy (NCBI): domain Eukaryota; kingdom Metazoa; phylum Arthropoda; class Insecta; order Diptera; family Syrphidae; genus Platycheirus; species Platycheirus rosarum. Next base: position 113,092,347 of record OZ020510.1, on the reverse strand, counting down.
TTACAAGTGGTTTTTTTTGGCCAGTGAAAAGCCGTCTTAAGTAAACAAAATTAATTTTGGCACTTTATAATAATAAAACAGACGGGGGGGAAGGGAAGGAAATTGCGTTTAAGGAAACACACCACACAGGCCATGCGTCATGTCCTGAACTTATAATTCACTAATCAGAGTCACTAAAGAGACTATTACAACTAATTTCTAAGTATTTTGGTATTATAAATAATAATTTATTTTTAATTGCCCCGCTTTCGCAAGGCTTGACAAAAATTCTTTTAGACTCATTAGAGTGCCCCTCTCCACGGAAATCTTTAGTAAAAGGCGAAAGATTTATTCGACATTGAAGAGAAGCCAGAGTAACATTTCACTCCTAATCAAAATGACTTATAAGTTTTCAATGCTAAACTGAGTGTGAATTATATAAAACAAATAAAATATTGCTTAGAAAAATTAAAATAGGTTTGTACTCACTCGTGGTTTGAAGTTTGTTTGAAATTAAAATTATGTATGTAGTACAATATTGTTGATTATGGATATTTTTGTTTTTTCATTGTTTGCTTCATTCTTCTTTAATATTTATAAATACACACTGAATCTGAAAGATAGAAGACAATTATTTATAATCGGAAATATAAAAAAGATAGGAAATTAGGATTTAGGATAATTGTAATAATAAAATCCGTTTGTTTTAATAATATAAGCAAATTTTAGGCTGAACGGCAATTATAATAAAATATGTGTAATTAAGAGCCCCGCACAGTGCCAGTAAGTTAGTTAAGTTGATCCGTAATTAATAATTAGTTTTCAAGATGTTTTGTCTAGCATTATGTTAGTTATAAGTTAATGCAAAATAAGAAAATGGATTAAAAATAATAACAGTTTGTCACCCTTACCCTATTTAACTAGAGAAAGTAAAAAATAAAAATACAATAACAGGAATAATTTTAAAAAGTTTAAATTGTTTTTAGAAAATGAAAATTATGTGAGTGTTGCGTGTATTACTTAGTGGCCCCTTTAGAAGCTGGGCTGCCTGATTATACTATTGTCTATATCTTTTTGTATACCAAGAATTTTCAATTGATTTTTGTTTTTAAGTTGCTTTAGTGAACAATTTTTTGAAAAAAAAAAATAGATAAATGATTATAAATTAATAATTGAGGAGGCCTCCTGAACTACACCAATTACAGAGGCATAGTTCTTCTACTAGGTATATCTTTGTAAATAAACTCTTTATCATAGAAAAAAATATAAAAGTTGTAGAATTGAATTCCGCGTACCTACATAGTTAAAAATGGAAGCCAGACCAGTACCGATAGCACCAACGGCTGAGGAGTTATTAGCAATTAAAAGAGAGTCGGGCGAATGCAAAACCTTCCATTCATTTTATTCCTGGCGGTACCTACAATAATTATTATTCCTCGCCTTATTTTTTTGGTGTATGGAAAGCTGATGTATGGGTAGGTGGAATCAATACCAATCTAACAGTGCAAAGATGCATTTTCTGACAGGCGACCCTTCAATACGCTCCTGGAGGCGCAATTATTCTTTGAAGTAATTTGTGGTATATGGGCTAATTAGCTGGGCTTTACATATCTGACAATGTAAAACATATTTAGGTAAGATTTCTACACATCGAGGTATAGGCATCGGAAGGTAAAAATGTATAAAATGTAAAATGTGTAAAATGTAGTTTCTGACAAGTGACCCTTCAATCCGCTCCTGGAGGCCTAACTTTGACTTTATGTAATTTGGTAGCAGCCAGTCCAAACAATTTGGTTTTCATTTGACGCGGAATTAAATACGCTACAACTTTTACTCAGACCATTTTTGAAAGTATTGAATAAGTTTTAGAACATACAAGCGAAAAACCACAAAAGTACCCCTTTTTGGGGTACATTTTACCCTCTTCCCTTTAGCACAGCTCTGCCGAGGGAAAAAACTTAGGATCTTTGTATTGGCCATTAACAAAGCCATTGCAACAAGAAATACTTTTGTTGGAATTATTTCCGATATACATATGTATGTGATCTTTGTGTCTAACGCTACTGGCCTATAATTTGATGAAGCTGATGTAATAAATGAGAAAAGTTTGTTGCCCACCAAGAGTGATAATTTTTACTTGCGACTATAGGTACTATAAAGCAAGTTATGCATTCGTGCAAATTAAAAATTTTGATATAACAATCAAACATGGCATTATGATGATAGAGACACATATTTAAGTTACTAGCAAAATTCTGTCTGTCTGTCTGTTCGTATGTATTTTGGACTACAGCCATAACAGTTGGGCCAATCTTCTTCAAATTTAAAACTTTAGGTTATTTTGATATTCTACAGACGACCTTTTTAATTTTTTTTTACGTCAAATATTAACAGTGCCTGTCATATAACTTAATTTAATTAAAATTTTTTTTTTTTTTTTTAAATAAGTGTCTGTAAGGCAAATTGCCTATTCGAATGCAACATTACCTTGCACGACTCTAGTTAGAAGAATTAGAAAGATAGGAAAGCATTTTTTTTTTCGGCGCAGGAGATCGAGGATTAGGTGAATATTTTCTCACTTAAAACTCACGGACGGCTCTAGCTTGCACTAGGAGTTAGAAAAATTTCTTCTCAACCTAAGTATCGAACTGATGACGACCTCCGGGTCGGAAGCAAACATCTTATCTACCGCACCGTTAGTTACGTAAAAGCTTATTTTTTTCGAAATTTGCACTCTTCTCTCTTCTCTTAGGTGGCACTACAGTTCGGGTTGGAACTGGGCCTCAACTAACAAGCTTCTCCAGCCAGCTCGGTCCCTAGCTAGCTGTCTCCAGTTTCGCACGTGGAGTCGGTTGAGGTCCTCTTCCACTTGTGTGCGCCACCTGAGTCTCGGTCTTCCTCCTCTGCGCCGTGCCTTTGGGATGGATTCGAAGATTTTCCGCGCCGGAGCATTGATGTCCATCCGCTCTATATCACCCAGCCATCTGAGACGTTGAATTTTTACTCTTTTGGCTAGGTCTGTGTCGCTGTACAGCCGGTAAAGTTCTTCATTGAATCTTCTTCTCCACTCTCCGTTAATGCATATGGGACCAAAAATCACCCGGAGAATCTTTCTCTCGAAACAGCCTAAAGTGTCCTCACCCGCTTTTGAGAGCGTTCAATACTTCTGCACTATAGAGCAGGACTGGGATGATAAGGGTCTTATAAAGGGACAGTTTAGTTGCCCGAGAGAGGGCTTTGCTACTCAATTGCCTTCTAAGCCCGAAGAAGCAGCGATTGGCAAGAGTTATTCTTCGTTTGATTTCAGCGCTGGTGTTGTTGTCTAAGTTAATAGCGCAGCCCAGGTAGACAAAGTCCCTTACCTCTAAGTTATAGCTGTCTATAGTGATGTTTTGTCCAAGACGTCGATGTTGGGTGTCTCTTCTTAATGACAGCATATACTTGGTTTTGCCCTCATTGACTGCTAAACCCATCTTTGCCACTTCCGTCTCAATACTCACAAAAGCGCCACTGACATCACGAAAATGGCTCAAAGAATTTTTATGAAAAAAATCTGTGCACAGCCAAAGCAATTCGAAATAAAAATAATTTGGAATAACTTTTTCTTTGTATTTTTAATATTTTTTTTTTTTTTTTTTGAAAAATCGATATTTAGGTGATAGGTGAATTTTTTTTGTTTATTTTTTCATTTCAAACAATCCAAAGTCTGAACAATCGTATAAAAACTTTGAAGTTCTCTTAATATTTTTTCAAATTTTATTCGACGCTGTGGCCAGTCGTGCAATTTATTTTAATTTGGTTTAAAAGAACATAAACGCAACTAAGATTACATTTACCAGAGAAATTCCAATCTATTCTTCTCCTTCATCTTATCCTTATCCCTGTCATCGAATTTGAAAAGAATACAATTATGGTCTTTAACCCAAGGATATTTATCTGATAGTTTAAGTCGTTATTATCACCAATAAATGTTAGAATGACTCTGGTATAAACCAAACACACATCCTGTTTTCATCAATCTATGTTGAGCCTCCTTTAACTCAAAAGCCGTCTTCCAGAGATCAGGTTTAACACAGGAAACGATAATTGAATGCATTGCAGCGTTCGTCGGTTGTTCAGGTTTATTGCAGAAAATTATCTGATGCCGGTCCGGTCTGCACAATCTTTTCCAACAATCACTTCATCTTCACTCAGACTGAGAGAGCTTAGCTGGAGACTCAAACTCGAAGTCAGTCAGTCAGTATTTTATTTATTAATAGAAAAATCCTAGAGGAAGTTCCAACGCTAATTTATGAAATAACTTATAAGTTGGGTGTTTAGCAATTATAAAAGCATCCATGATGATCAACGCTTCCCAGGGCCGTGCGTCAAGTGAGGGGCTGTCATGCTAAAAAGTGCCAAGCAAAGATCATTATCATCTATCGTCAGCGCGCGTTGTTGTCGTTGTGCTAGAATGCAAGAAATAAATTGCTTGTTGCATGTGACGATGACAAAGGAGATGTGTTGCAGCCTCGTTGTTACTTTGTCAGAGGCGACGACGACGGGAAATTCGCGCAGATGCTTGGAGACGTCGAGTGTTATAAAGTGCGTGTACAAGTGCACCGCCCCACCTTTAACCAATTAATCGGTGGCGGTGAGACTGCAATCCGTATAGCTATGTGGCGATGTTGGTCGTCGTCGTTGCAAGACGCAACTTATATACTAAAATGACATCTGATTCACTCGTGTGATAATGGCTGCGGCCGGTTGGTGATGTTAAGTGGTCAACAAATCGTTTAATGACTATGAGAGAGTAGATATTTTCTATTTGTTGATTTGGCTGTTAGATTGAACAATGTGATAAGACAATAATTGGAGAAGGTTGATAGTTTGTTGTGGGTGTGTTGACATGCAAAACGTTATCAGAAATCTTTTAAAATCACAATAAAAATATTGAAATATAATTGGGCTTGTGTTGTAGTAGAGATGTAGAGTTTATTGAATCCACATCCAATCCCAAGTCTCAACTCTCGACTTATCAATTTCATTAAATACAAAATATAGTAAACGCACTTAAACATTAAAAAAATAGGCATACAAAGCGTGTCCAGTCAAATGCCTTCACTGGTTTCCAACCTATTATTCCTACATTTCAGTAAGGTAAGGGATGGATATGCTAGCCACTAGCATAGCAAGAGTAGTGTAAGTGTACACACTCCCATGGTGTAACCTTGAATTTTTCTATTACAAAATATTCCCCCTTCTGCCTTTTATAATGTGTTTCCAAGGAAGATTCCAATATTTTCAATTTTCATCCCTTCTTCGCATTCGCATTTCCTTTGCACACACAGCAGACAGGAAACAGGGTATTTTTTTTTGTTAGTCTTTATAATTCACATTCTCTTGTTGTTGAAAATATGGTAAGAAAGCATGGAATAACGGTAAAAAGCATACTTACCTGGCGTAGGGGTTACCGTGATCAAGAAGGCGGTTCCCCCGGGGCGAGGCCTGACCATTGCACTTCGGTTGGGTTGACCTCCGCGATTGTTCCTAATGCGAATAACTCGTTCGTGTAATTTTTGGTAGCCGGGGATGGCGTTCGCGCCGCCCCGACATAAGAAATGAAAAGAATAAGAAACAAATGAATAAACCAATAAAATTATTTTTTTCCAAAAGTTTGAGAAAATTGGATTCTAGTCAGTTGGGCCAATTTAGCATTTTTCCTGCTATTATATCTCGACTGAAAAGGTAAAACATCTTATGTCAATTTAAGATGATTTGCTTATTATTAATGGATCTTGTTATCATTTCAAAGGAGCATAGATCTGTCTCATCCGTATTCTTCTATCTCATTCCTTTTCCTTTTTATTAAGGAAATTTTTGTATCTTATGTAGGAAAATTGTATTCTGACACAACGTAAAATATCTTAAACCCACATAAGATGTTGTGTTCAATCGAATAAAAAAATTGTAAGCAGGCTTTAGATTATTTTATCTAAGGAGTTTGTTATGATTGTAAAAAGGTAAAACATATTAAGTTGACTTAAGATACTTTACCACATGCAAACCAAATAAAAAATCACCCTTAAGTTGACTTAAGATACAATTTGTCAAAAAATGTTTGAAAAGTGAGAAAAGGTAAATCATCTTATGTTGATATTAGATGTTTTCGTGAAATTTAAACCGTTGTTTTCTGAGCCCTAAGTAGACATTGGATAATTTACCGTTTGTAAAATAAAAAAAATACACGCAATAACGATGACATAAGATACATTCTATGGCAGTTTATTATTATTATTATCTACATTCCATTTAGAAACTTCGGTATCGTTTTATAAAAGACTTTTATGGACTTACAATTTGACAGTGCATGACTGTGTGTCTGGACAACCAGTTTGCATGATGTGGCATGAAGGCATTGCTAAACGTGGTGGAAACGAAATAGCTTCAAGTATATTGCAATACTTAAAATCAATCCGAAATGATTGTAAGCATATAATTTTGTATAGCGACTCTTGTGCTGGACAAAATAAAAACGCATTTGTTTCAACTATGTTTTCAACATTTATGCAGAGCGAAACAACAATTGAAACCATCGACCATAAATTTCTTGTTCCGGGGCATACGCATATGGAATGTGATATCGATCACTCCTTGATAGAGCGTAAAAAGAAGAAAACGCATGCACAGATTCATCATCCACGGGATTGGTACTTGTTTATATCAGCATTGGGGACCAAAAACATTTTTAAAGTACATGAAATGGACCAATCAATGTTTTTGAACTTTTCAGCGACCTTAAAAGAAAAATGTATGTGGCGAAAAACAAATACTAACGGAGAAGCTTTTAAATGGAGTTCAGTTAGATGGCTGAGGTACACAAAAACATTTGGAATTATCAAGTATAAGACCAGTTTAGCGGAAGAAGAGGATTTCAAAATATTGAACATTGAAATATTGAAGTGATGTAAAAACGGCATACAATGGACCCATGAAAATAAGTGCTGCAAAGAAAAAGGACCTTGTTGATATGCTTGATTTGATAAATTCAAACTATCATGACTTCTACCTTAATCTGCAATCCGATGATCAACCGGATATTCATCCAGATCTTTCAGAGGACTCGGAAGAAGAAACCTAATTTTTAACTACGCATTTTATTTTTAAGTTCGAAGAATACTTCAATAACTTAAAAATAACATCAAATATAGTATTGATCTCTATGAATTCTTTTAAAGATTTTCTGTTACCGTTAACTTTTTTTAACTGAAATGTGATTTAAGAATAGTCGTTTATGTTTTTGAAGCTTTTATTTTTAAATTTAATAAAAGTATTAAAATTTCATCTTATGTCTCATTTATTTCTTCTAAAGCATTTGCAATTCATCTTACATCGACTTAGAAACTGGGAAGATTTTTCGAAAAGAATAGGCAAAGAATCTTATCTCAACTTAAGATTTTAGAAATCAATAATTGAAAAAAATTTTAAATAAGCAAACTATCTTAAGTCATATTTAGGCATGTAACTCACAAAATATAAACTATATCATCTCACAATAAATTTATAAAAAAAAGTACGTTAAATTCTACATAAAAAAAAGTTTTTTTTAAGAAGTCTTTGTTTGAAAGGTTTTTTGGAAAGCTTCTATTTAGAGTTTTTTTGCTCTCCTGAAAAATGCTAAGAATAGACTTAAGATGATTTACCTTTTTAGTCGAGATATATATTTTTAATTTTAGCAGCTGTTTTTTTAAATCATGAACGCATTTTTTTTAGCATGACATCATGGTTTAGCAGGATTTTGGTTTTAACATGGTATAGGTCAACGTCAAAACAATTTTATTTAATAAAAAAATGTTAATGTATAATTTATAATTTTATATACTTTTAAAATCTACCAACATAAATAACGACCAAACATAATTATTTTAATTCGTTTCTTTTATGAAATAAATGGCCTGCTTATATTATAAATCATAGAGTAAATTATTATATTTAGTTATTTTTTTTAGTTTAATTTAGTCAGTTTAGGTCACTGATGACGTCAAATTTCGGGATGGCGCTTTTTATCGTCAAGTATCTTCCAACACGCCCAATTTCGTGTTGAAAAGAAGAGGTCAATTATTTGACTACTACACTCTCAGACGGCGTCAATAATTATTTGACCGTTCTAGGTACATCAATACTTATTTGACCAGCTTGTATAGGCATTGTCAAAAGAAGGCAGTAGATTTCCCTCTTTATAGTATAGTTACTCTATGTTATAAATGTGAATGTTTGTATGTTTTGGATGTTTGTTCCGCAATCACGCCTCAAGGGCATGACGGATTTGTATGAAATTTGGTATGTAGATGTATGAGCTGCTGGATTGAAAAATAGGCTACTTACTTCTCATCCTGGAAAAATACACGGCTTAAATGTGAAATAATGTTTTAATGGAAGTTTGTTTGTAATGTTTCTATACGTCAACGACTGAAGGAATTTGTGTGAAGTTTGGTATCACGGCTTTTTTTATTCAGAAAAAATGCACGGTTCTTGCGGGAGAAAATTTTCTTTTACGACTTTTAATACAAATAATATTCTTTTTTTTTTTGTTATTTTAAAATTTCAAACAGGTTTTGATTTTAAAAAAAATATCATTATTTTTAGCACATTTTTATATAAAAAAAACATGCTAAATTGCTAGTTTTAGCATGCTTTTCAAAATAGATTTGGTCACACTGCCAGAATGTCATTGTTCGAATTTTTTCAAAAGTCGCATCTCGCATGTCGCATAAAAAGTCGCCAAGCAAGAATATTTCTTCGATGCGAAAAAAAGGCAGTTAAAAAAAAGAAATACAATAAATTCTAGTATTATATATACATACATGACATTAAAACAAAAAAAAATTTATTCCATTAAAGCAAAAATGATGATGAGGTATAAAACATAAATAAACATTTTTTTTTTTTTTGAAAACAAGGAACTTCAAAATTGATTAATAATGAGCCGTACGTAAATGTAACCGTAGTAGTACCTATACCTATATATGTATAATTATTACATTATTTTGTTGATATAGTTTCTCTATTTTTTTTTTATATAAAATTTGCACACGCTAAAGGGATTTGGGCTACCCTATTTGATGTCGGTAGCCACAGCGCGAGCAAAGGATAAGAAGGATAGGGTTTAATAGGACTTGCCGATGCACATTAGTTTTAAACTTCTGAACATCATAATGAGAGGGGAAAACAGAGGTAGGCAAAAGATTCCACATTCGAGTTGTACGGCTGAAGAACGAATCTCTGTACTTGGCTGTACGACCGAAATTGGGCTCAAGGGTAAATTGGTGGACATTCCTGGAAGTGCGAGTATTACGGTTAAATTGTTTAAGGGGAGGAATGCAACTGACTATTTCTCTAGAACATTGACCGCAGAAATAACGGTAGAAAAGAGAGAGACATTAAACATTCCGTCGATGTTCTCCAATCAACTTGAAAGCTTTTCTTTGAATACCATCCCCAAATGGGAGTTATATTCGAGTCTTGGACGGAGGTATGATTTGTAGATAGGTAGAAGCCAGATCAAAAGGGCAAAAGAATTTCTTACATCTTCGGAGAAAGCATCAATATCTTGCGGCATTTTTGGCATCATAAATATTTCCACAAGACGTGACTGGTGATGTTCATACCGAGAATTTCAAGATGATCTGCTTCCAAAATGTTATTACTACTCATGGATAATGGCAAGGGGGTGTATTTCGCTTTAGAGACAGAAGACAACATTGTGTTTTGGACGCATTAAATTCTACACGATTTTTTATTCCCCATTATACATTACAGTTTCAGACATTAACTTCATAGAAATGACAACTATTGGTAAAAGAAATTCATTATAAATTAAATAAATAAATTTATTGGCGCGACAGTTCCTTAAGGAGCCAAGGCCTAGTGACTTATACTCTCAACCATTCCTGTGTGTGTGTTGTTAATCTGCAAGAATGGAAGGGACCTACAGTTTACCGCTGGTTCCGAACGGCTACATGAGATGCACTTTTTCGAGAGAAATTTTCTTCTTGGAGGTTTTGTCAGTTCCTCGCAAGAGGCAGTACCCCGGAAAAAAGGTGACTATGAGCTGGATTCGAACCAACGCTCATTCGCTTAGCAGTCCGACACACTAACCACTAAGCCACGGGGCACTAGTGAAAGAAATTCATTAACCAAGGAAGAAATAGGACAAAATCGTGCTTACAAGGAACAAGGAAAATCTATCCTCTTCATAGCCGGCAAGTTTGAAAGAGGACCCCGATCCACTGTTGTTCAACTGACAACTATGGTAAAAACTGGAAAGGAAGAGAAAGCGAAGCAACAACAAGAAACAAGTCAGGATCGACGGTTATACTAAGATTTTTCGTAAGTAAAATCAAGGCAGCTATTGGAATTGAAGCTAGTAGATCGAGTGTCACATCAGGGCGAGAGTGGCATAGTCTTTTCGGATGAAAAATAGTTTAATTTTCACGGGCCTGATGGATACAATAATTATTATTTTCACGATTTGAGAAAGCATGAAATACAATTCCAAAGACGACGCAGCAAAGGAAGTGGACTTGGAGCAAATCTTTAGCAGTCTTACAGACTTTGATTCTCAAATCTCAAAAATTACCAAAAACATCTACAATATTGGAAAGGAATATTCCAGAGTTTTTTGAAGTATCAGAACACAGAAAAAAAAAATGGAATCCTAAACAAGCCTGGTCGGAAACTACACTAAATATTATTCGAACAACACAAGGGGGCCTACCGCGATTTTAACAAGCAGCTGCTACCGAGCTCGGCTCACGTACTAAGACTCTTACCTCAGGCACTCACAACTATAGGCCAATTCTATCATCCCAAAACCTATAGGGGAGGAGCTTTAGCAGCCTCTTACTGCAGGCATATCAATACCGTGGGCAGGACAGGACTATCAGTCATCTGGTCTTACCACTTCTCCCTTCTAAAAGTAATATTACATACGGTTACTTTCTTTTTACATATTTTGGCCGTTAATATATAAGAATGGAATAATGGGTGTCCGGTGCCATATTGCTTAATATGGCGTACTTGGCTCGAAGTTCGAATCCCCGATACAGGCACTTGTTTTTTTTCGACAGGAATTCATAAGTTCTCCAAGAAAAAAAATTATCTAGAAAAAGTGTAAAGCCGCTCGTATTTGGGGGTAATTTGTAGTCCCATTCCGCTCCTGCATTTTTTGTTTTGAGTAATAAGGCCTCGACTCCATAAGGAGCTGTTAGGTCAACAAAATTTGTTATAAAATACTTAAATCGTGGATTTAAATAAGTTTTCAAAAAATATTAAAAATTTTGCAAAACGCAACATTCAGCACTGATGGGAGCCTCGATGCCAATACACAGATTAATCCTACAATTCTATTGTAGTTATATTCTTTACTGGGATGGAAGATAAATTCCATAATTCTTCACAAACAGCAAACATAAACTCAGTGAATAACCAAAAACTATATAATTATTTTATTTCGTAAAACAAAATGCTGCTATTGTCTCTTTGTCGTTGTGTTGCAGCAACAAATTGTAACCTCTATTATGACATGCTGCATTAATTCTATTCACAGCCACTTCGCCTGTTGTTTCAACCTATTATAATATGAGAACATATTTAAGTCATTGCTCATGCTATTCAGTGTACAACATGCACATGCATCTAAGCCTAAAACCAACCACAGCCGTTCGTCTAGATAAATAGATTCAATGAGTAACATAGTGTTTTCCATGTCCCCATTTTATTAAAAAAAAAATTGTAATTTTTTGTTCCAACAACTAAAACTCCAACCTCTTTGTTTCGAAAGTGCAACAATGAAATATCGACTTGTTAAAACAAAAAAAAAATATAGCCCCGTCCAAGTGGTGGTCAGTCTCTGTCTTCTTGGTCGAGATTTTAAGGGTGACTCACTCGCTGTGGCGGGGCAATTGTGAATGGTCAACTAAAAATCGTGAATTTAGAACAAAAAACAACCTTCAAGTCTCAATTTTTTTTTTTTTAGTTTTTTTTGTATCTAAATTCTTTTTCTTAACAATAATTCCAGGTGGTCGATTCACAGAACGTCTCACAGCCCAACGGCACCCAGCACAGCCAACGCAAGCAGTTGGAAGTGCTGCAGGCTCGTACATCCTCTGGTTCCATGCAGGTGATACGAGCCCACACTGTGCAAACAACATCCTCCCGCTGGACAGCCACATCATCGTCATCTGCCTCATCGTCGAACTCATCGAGTCCTGCTATGATGACATCACTAAGTGCCAACGGTGCTGGCGGATATTATCCGTCCAGATTCCATACAAATCTTAGTCTCTCAAATGAAACTGCTCCAGCAGCAGCAACCGATTGTAGCATCAATAATAATGGTGGTGGTGGACCAACGGCGGATGAGGATCATTTGACAAGCAATTTCCTTATAAATCACCACAACAAACTACACCAACAACAACAACAACATTTGTTTAGTACGGCGCCAAGTTTGAAATTGAGCAATCTAATGGTAAGTGAATAAACGTACAAGATAGAAAAACGCATTTCTGCTATATTGTATCTGCAGATACTTTTTGTGTTGTTGGGGATAATAATAGATAGACAGTTGATGATGTTGGGTTGGATGTAGGATATTGTTAATGGTTTGGGGCATTGCGTAAAGCTGGACAATGCTGGGTTATAATATTGATAATCAAACTGAATTGTTTGCTAATGTTTAAAAAACAAAATAATTATGATTTGTTTTTTTTTTTTATCTAAGAGATGTGAGATATTTTAAGACAATTCTGTGAAATGTTTTAACTTTTAAAAATACACGCTACAATGACAATTTGTAATCAACTGCGGTTCGATTAAATCTTTAGGCACTTCAAATTGAGAATTTATTAATTAAATCTTAGATAAACATGCTGATGTTAAGGTTATCAGAAATAATTGTTGATGCCTTTGAATTGTTTGGGAACTTTTCAAGAACATTTTAAAAACATTTTTCAATAACCTTACGGCCAATTTCTTCACAGAGTCCTAATGTTAGGACCTGTCTTAGTCCTAAAGTTAGTTCTCAAATCGGTACCCAACCCCAACGGTTTACATAGAAACTAAGCCCTAGTCCTCTCAATTTAGAACCGAGTACTAGTAAGGATTCAGTCCTAAATAGCTCCTCAAAATCAACTAGTACCCGATTTTATTATACCAGCTGTTAGTACTCAAATCCGTACCAAGTGATTTCTTCATAGAAGTCCTTAGCTCTTGTCCTGTCAAATTAGGACCGAGTATTACTTAGGACTCAGTTTTAGCTAGAACCTCGATATCGAGAGTCTAGCAGCATTTAACCCTAATTATGCAGGTTTTGGGCTGATATTTTTGTTATATAAGTAATTTTTTTTATTTAATTAACGCGCGCACAAGGGACTATTTGTTTCCCTTCTAATGTAGAGCACACTGCGCGGGCATTAGGAAGATAGGGAGGGGAAAGATAGGAGGTGTCGATCAACATTGGTTTTGAATGCTTGCAGATCAAAATGGAAAGGGAAAATCTCGCCGGGTAAACTATTCCAAATTCGTGTTGTTCGGCTAATAAAAGAATCCCTTTATTTCACGGTACTTCCGAAATTGGGCTCAAGGGTGAACTGATGAGCATTCCTTGCAAGACGAGTATTACGGGAGAAACTTTTAAGGGGAGGAATACAGGAATGCTACTTCGAGTGAACATTTTTTATAAAAGAAACGATAAAATAAGGAAAGACATGAAACATTGCGTCGGTGTTCGAGAGGGGCAATTGTTTCAGCGGCAGTTCTATTTCCTATCATTCTTAATCATCGCTTCTATCAATCAGGTGAAGCGATGTTTGCGAAGCACCTGCCCAGAGGTGGGAATTATACTCGAGTTTAGGGCGTATAAACGCTATATAAATTGTAGCCAGATCAGATGGGGAAAAATACTTCTTACACCGATACAGAAAACCTAAGCACTTAGCAGCATTCTTAGCGATCTCAAATATATGGTCGTTCCACCGAAGGTCGTCGTTGACACACAGACCAAGTACTGAGAGCTTTTCGGTTTCTTCGATGTAAGTGCCATTCATGGACAATGACATTGGGGGTATGTTTAGCTTTGACGACAGAAGACATCAGCATTAAACTCCATACGATTCCTATTACCCCATTTGACAATGCTGTGTAAATCGGAGTTTAATGAGCTTATCATACGGTACCGTTGCAATTGCTCGTACGAAGGTGAATCATCAAACGAATATGAAAAGCTAAGGGTAGATTCGTCAGCAATACAGTTAAGTGGATTAGAAATAATAGACAACAGATCATTTATAAAAATTAGGAAAAGAGTCGGAGACAGAATGGATCCCTGGGGCACACCAGCATTTATTTTGTGGGAATTAGACTTGAATCCGTCAAATATAACTTGTATTGAACGGTCCAGAAGACATCTTCTAATCCAATGAACAAGAGTATCATCGATCCCAAAAGCAGGCATTTTCGATAAGAGAGCTTCATGCCAAACTCTATCAAATGCCTTTGAGATATCAAGAGCAATAATCTTACTTTCACCAAAACGATGTAAAGATTTGTTCCACTGTTCGGTCAGATATGCCATCAGATCACCAGTGGAACGGTTGCTGCGGAAGCCAAACTGACGGTCATGGAGAAGCTTTCGATCTTCGAGATATTCCTTAAGCTGACGGTTAATCAGCGTTTCCATGATCTTAGAAAGAATGGATGATAGTGCTATGAATTGAAAATGAAAGATGCACCCTGCTGGGCCCGAATAAATCGAAACCGAACTGCCAGATAAAATTTTCTTTTACAGTTGCAATAAGAAATTAAATATTTTTTGATTGGTGTTTTATTTGAAAAAAAGGATCAGATATGACAATATTTATTCATGTCCAAGAATTTTCGATAGAATCAATCGTCCTCATCACTGACATTGCAACATTTGTCATTTTTGGCCATATTGGAAAGGGTTTCGGTGGATTATCCAATGCTTCTATGACAAAGATTCAAAGATTGATTTATCCTCATTATCCATCGCGACTACATTACATTGTATACCTGACTTTTCAATGTTTGCACATCTGAATTCAGTACTTTAATCAAGCTTCTGACACGCAGTGTTTGGCTTGGTTCTGGTGGTACCCCTAATTGATGTTCATTGCATAGCAATTGTTGCCTTGCAATATCTCCAGAACCCTATCTGCTTATCGAGTCTGTTGCGTGGTTGTTGCACTCGAAACAAGATTCGAATATATGGGCTGCAAAATAGATGCAGCAGAAGAAATAGGCCTTGTAATTGATTCAGCCGATGCCTGGTCTGCATTCTTTTGGCAGATTTTCTTCATTTGTTTTTTTTTTATTCAATGCCAAACTGTCGCAATCAAACGATGGCATGGCAATCCTGAAAGCAAATGGCCATAAAATACACAAAGCTCTAACATAGCGCCAGTAATTTCCATTTTGGGTTGCCGACCACGAACCACCACCTGTTTCCTTTGAATTTCTCCTTTCAAGAGCAAAATGATTGTTAATACAAAGGTAAATAGATTCTTTTAAAGCCAAGTACATCCTTTCGAAGTAAATGCAAAAAAGTTAAACGAATCAAAACAAAAACCGCAGACAATAATAAATAACAAGAAAAATAATAGTTTAAATGAAAAATAATGTCAAACTTAGTTTTCGACCAGTCTTATACTTATTAGGTTCTAGGACCACTTTTTGAATTTAGGACCGGTCCTAGTAATGTGAAGAAATGCTCAGGTCCTAATTTTTCGTTAGGACCGAGTACCAGAGCTAGGACTTGGTCTAGCTAGACCGGGTACTAGGCTGGCTAGGTACTGAGGTGAAGAAATCCGCCGTTTTTTTTCGAGGCATACGATAGAACTTTTTTAAGAATGAAACTCAACAAATTCAATGTAATGACTTAAATTTTGGCTTAATTAGCTCACAAATTTGATGGCATTTAATATTTAAAAATAATTGCTGGCATATGGCTCCTGCGACTGCGACTTATGGACGCCATCCTGTTGGTCCAATTTTGCACCACTTTTTCGAGCATACCGTTCCCATTTCGTCAATAAAGCGTCGAATATTGGCTTCTAAATCGTTGCTATTTTATCAGAATAGACCAAACATTTGACGTACCCCACAAAAAAGTAGTCCAAAGGTGTCAAATCACACGAACGAGGTGGCCAATTCACAGGGTCATATCTTGAGATGAATCGGCCACCAAACGTTTGAGTTAATAAAGTGATAGTTTCACGCGCTCTATGGCATATTGCGCCGTCTTGTTGGAACCATTTCTCCTTCAAAATGATTTCCATTGATATGAGGAATGAAAAAATCACGCATCATTTGCCAGATGCGTTTGCCATTCAGAGTAATGTTGGCACCGGTTTCGGATTTAAAGAGAAATAAGGCGATGACGCCTTCGGCATGTAAACTGCACCAAGCCAGAAATGAGCCTCATCGCTGGAGATGTTTTGACAATAAAAATCTGGTTCAACGTCCAGTTGATTTTCAGCCCATTCACCGAACACACGACGCAATTGATGGTCCGCTGGCTTTAATTATTGCACCAGTTGGAGGTTATATGGATGTAGGCCAAGAGTTTTCCTCAAAATTTTCCAAGTAGTGGACGGGCAGAGAACGAGTTTCGACGGCGCGTCATCGGATTGATAAATTTGGGTCCTCTGTCACACTCATGTTAATGGCTTTTTAAGGGCACAACATACGGGATCCTGTACGAGCCTCATCCAAAAAGTTCTTCCATATATCCAGATTGCTGGCCGACTCCATACAGTTCTGCACACCAAGGCTTCGTTCGTCCTTGTGTTCGGCATCTCTCCAATGTTAGCTACGTTGCCTTCTGCCATAATGGTGGGTCACTGATGAGCCAATGGTGTAGCCAGGTGAATGGCGTCCGATGGCTAATGGGCCTTTGATGGCTGTACACGTCCACACTTTGCGCAATACTCATTATTAGACTGAACTTCATCAAGAGATCGCAGCAGCAGCTGCTTCACCATCTCCTTTCACTGCTTAATCAAAACTCCACATCGCAAACGTGTAGAGGCGACGCAACCAATTTAAGGCCATCTCCTAGAAGCATCGACCATCTGATGGGCCATCATGTAGAGGGGTCAAAAAAACGAAATGCAAAAGATTTTTCAAGATGGTTCCTCTTCGCTCATATGAGCTACGTGCTGGATTTGAAGAGCCTCGACAGTGTAGAGAAGATTCAGTTCAGTTTTAGCACCCGCTGCCACTTTTGACCCAAGATAGTTTACGGATTGCATCTGCAGTGCTTCAAATTCATACGCCACTAGCCTGATAGTTAAACCAACACTTTCTTGCAGACGAAGCTACTATGTACTTGGTGTTCTTCTCATGTAGATATATACAGCTCCAAGTTGCACAGGTTTTGATCCACTTGCTCAATCTGGATGAAGGAGGGAGTCTTCTTCTCTTGTTGGCTTCTACTGATAATGTCAATGTAGTCTCGGTAAGCCTGGCTGGACTTGGTAATCATAGTCCTTCTTGTCGATGTGACAGACACATTGCTTTTTCTAAGAGGATGCAAGCCAAATCATGCCCTTGTCGGAGTCCATAAAAGATGTTGATTCTTGATTGGTCTGGACAGCAAACCGCCTACTTTTACTTGGCTTGTAATGTTTGTCAAGATCAACCTAAAAGTCGTGTCAATTTATTTGGGATTGCAAAATCCTTATGGCCTTACAGAATTCTGCCTTGGGTTTGCTTTCTGACGGATTTAAAGTCTATACAAAATTCCAGACTTTTATTGGTATTTTGGAACACGAAAATAGATCTGGAATTTTTGGGAAAACTGTTGAGTTTCGAAAACGATCTTAAAATGTCATAAGCCCATCCACCGTCAGCTAAGCTTCCATCCTTATATGCCTTTCCAATTAACTGATTTTGGTTATTGAACGATTAAAAGACATTTGCAATACTTTTTTTTCCAAAAAAGTAATTTTTAATGAATTTTAATGACATTTTACTATTTTTCATTATTTTGTGTTTGTTTTGTAATTTTTTTTAGAAAAGCACACCCAGTATAATAAATGGTACCAGCAACAACATAATCAACAGCGGTAGTCAAAGCCAAGCCATCCTACACAGATCTAACAACAACAACTCGAGTACGAGTAATCCTCCAGCAGCTTTAAGTCGGCCAATGCAGCGCCATCAGCATCAATTCCTTACATCCTCATCAAGACAACAGAATAGTGATAACACTGCGGCAGCACTCCTGCAACAGCAGCAGACATCATCAACATCATCTTTGTCATCGACTTCCACTATTGCTCCAACGGTATCTAGCCGCCAAATTACGACTACCAGTTCGGGATCATTTTGTTACGACAGCAGTCGATACGATCTGCCCACAATGATGACAGATACTTATGTAGGTGGCAGTAATGTTGGCAGTGGTGGCGGTGGCGGTGGCGGTGCAAGAATCATAGATATCTGCAGTCGAGATTTGGATGATGATGTTGGCGTTGCCGGTGACGACAATAATGATGATCGACTCCACTCATCATCAGCGTCACATCGTCAGAGCCAACGAGGATCTACTTGGTAAGTTGGCATTTGGAGAGGGGCTAGGGGAGTTCTGGCTCACCCCCATACTCTTTTAACAAAGTTTTTTTTAATGACTAATTTTTTTTTTTTTATTAATTACGCGCGTGCAGGCAACCATCGATGACTCTTCAGCGCGGGCGTTCCATTTCAACAGACGACTTGTCAACGACAAATGGAAATGCAGATGGCGTTGGTGGCAGAAATAGTGGTGGCAGTGGTGGTGGTGTTGGTGATGAAGACGACGATGATCCAGCTGAATGGCGACGCGTTTCAAAAATTCGTCGTTCATTTCAGTTTCCATCGACAACAGCTTCGGAAACTTCGCGATCACGTCCCGCAGATTTGCCCGCGAGTTCCGTTAGTGTGTCAAAAATTCGCGAGGAATTAGAAAATGGTCGTCGACTAAGCACAGCTATGAGGAATAATCACTTAGATTTGGTTGCTCTGGATAATATATTGAATGGAGGAAGTGGAACAGCATCGCCTTTGACTGCGAGAAAGAAAACAGCCTCATTTTTGACAGCTGAATCATTGAAAGAAATTCGGGGAAAGTTAAAGAAACTGAGTGACGAATCATTGTATAAAGATGATTTTGTGACGAAGTTGGAGGGTGAGCGGGAAGACTCGCCAGAGAAAGTGGCACCTAACTCCGTTGCTGCTTTTCAATATACACCTCGATCGAATGGGACGGTCCACACGACAAACAGTCTTGAGTCGAGAAGTGTCAAGTACAAAGACACCTCTTCAGCAGAATGGCACCTTAGACGAAAGTCCTATGGTTTTGAAAAGATGTCACCACCAGACGATAAGAGCATGTTCCGAACCGAAAACTCTACCGACAGTGGCTTAGGGCGGTCCAGTGAACTGGGCAACTGGTCTCCAACAACGGATACGACAAATTCTTCGGCTCGGGCTACAGTGATAACTTTTGGTGAACAGGCAAAGCCAACAAATTCCGAGAGTAAAGTTCGTCCCATGGTTCAACGACGCCTCCGCAATCGGACACAACCTCAATCTGAGGCAGAATCTGCAGAGATGAAACGCCATTCCATTGCAGTCGATGAAAGCCAATATGTCCGAGAAAATCTAAGAAAAACTTCTGCAGTTCACTTAAACGGATTCTATAGCAAAGATTCATCTCCCCTAAACTCAGGATTCAGCGATGACAATTCTCGGCGGCAAAAACGAGTTGAATTCTGTAAAACAGAAGTTCACTTTGCAGCAGAGTCTGGGCGGGTCAATATTGTCGAAACTGATGGAAAACCACCGCCATCGAACAATTTCCGCCGCAGAAGGAGAAGCAGCAGTAGTAGCAGTTCCACAAGCACCACCAGCAACTCCATTTTGGATTCCAACAGCAAAAAAGGCCTTCCGGTTATACATTTTGGTGATGAACGTAAAGCTACTTTTGATGGTGGACACTTGGATATCGAAGAAGAAGTGATAGATGAAAAACGTAATGTTACAGTTTCGATTCCGATAAGCTTAGATCGAAGTTACGATTCAGAGAGCAGAGATGGTGATGAACATCAGGATGAGATATCGATTCGGGGAATTTTGAAGAATAAACCGGCCAAGCCGAAGCCATACCATTTGGGTGAGAATATCGACGCGTCCGATGTTTTGTGGGGTGTTCAGTTGAAACCAGTTGCTAACAGGGGTTTCAGCGGCGAGAGGGATCAGACAGAAGAAGGTGAGTTTATGACGTTTACATTGTTATTTATAAAAGCAAATAATTACATAAAATTGCAATGATACAAAAATAAAAATCGCGTCAGTTGTTTCACCGATAAGCCCCAACACAACTGATTTCTACGAAGTCAGAAATAAACCCTCATTATCATTTTATATATCTATGTATAAATATTGACATATAACACAAGCCTAGATATAATTATGTCCACTCACCTTGATTTCGCGCGGCATTCCATGAACCTAAATTAATTTTAGCATTTTACAAACACATTTTTTTAAATTACACTTTTCTTAAATTTAATTCAAACACAAACACAAATTTTTGACAACAAAATTTAGTAAACTATAATTTTTATGGAAACAAACCCGCACTGAAAAAAAAACCAGCACTGACACTACCGACGCGACGTGAATAAGAGAACTGAACACTGAACAGTGAACTGAGGTCGTGGGTCATGGGCGGCAAAACAATATGACAAATATTTTGAACTCAAGACAGAGTAAAGACTCAAGAGCGAGAGTGAAAAATGAAGGCTTCAACTTTTTAATTAATCCATCTTTGTTTTCGTTTTGTCGTGACTCTGACAGTGTGGCTCCGTGAGCGTCCGGATTGATTCTGAAACCGTTTCATTCTGATAAGAAAATTTTGCATCTCGATTTGAAGTCAGAACAGAACTCAGAATCCTCTCAAGAAGCACTAACACATATAACAAAAATGCGAACGACAAGGAGAGCAGCTTATAAAAGTTTTCAGTATTTAAATGTCAAACGTTTGGCGGTTCCATTGAATTTTAGAATGAGTTGACCTAATGGAAAATGTTGAAAATATGTCTTTAAGATAGGCTCAACGGTAGTTATTGCAAAGAGAGCCAGAAAAATGTCAAAATATAAATTTGATGCGCAGAAAAAAGTGTCCCTCATGCGGTGAGAGTATTTACTTATCTCATATAAAAAAATAAAATTTGTTTGTTCGTATTTAATGCGCTGCCATACCGTTCATTCAATTGCAATGAAACTTTGTCAGTTTATTGCCTACACTTACGGGAAGGATATAGGCATAGTAAAATTTGTTTCCAGCAGGTGGCGCGGGGCGCACATCGTATAAGGAATTGGTGTTTTAAAGAGCAATAGAAAATTACAAATTAATGAATTATTATAGGAAAGAGGGAAATATGAATCTAAATAATACCAAAAGAAAGGTTCTTGAATATTTCGAATAATGCCCTATAGGTGGGGCTAAAAAAAAAAAAAAATTAAAGGACGTAGCTATTTGGATAAGAAATGTGAAATAGGGAAAATTATGTTAAGATTATCAAAACACTAAGGGCCCTTTTGTTCAGTCAAAGTTTAACATAACTTGAGGATTTTTATTTCTAACTTGAAAATTTGTTTTTTTTCACTCGAAGTTGATAGTTTCAGCTTTCGGTGTTTAACTCGAGAGTTACAAAATTTTTGTATTTCTAAACTTCCCGAAATAGTAGAAGTTGAGAATTAAACTTTGTGATTTGTTTAATTTTTACTTGCGATTTATACGGACTATAAGGCAAGATATGCATTATGTAATTAATAAAATGATTTGAATCTGAGCTAAATTGAATTTAATTGAGTTCGAAATCCTTGTTAGGTAGATTTTGTTGGTCTGACATTTGTCTGTTTTTCTGTCAGACTATTTTTCTGTTGATCTGAGATGCTTAACATATCTATAAATTTGGTAAGCGGTTCATGATTTTCAGAATTAATATCGCATCATTCGCTAGCTACACTATTAAATGTGCAAACCACCTTTTCAATTCAATCTTCACTCAAATGCTTTATTCTCTGATCTAAAGTCGTAATTCGTTCGATTTCTGTTCAATAAAATATAAAATCGTGTAATTTTTGCCTCATTTCCTAAACCGTTTTTGTTTAGAAATCAAGAAGAACAATCTGATTATTGTTTCCAAACAAAGTATATTCAATACATTTTTTATTCCGAAGTTTGTATTCGGTAAACATCGAAAAAAAAATCAAAAAATTACATGAAAAGGATTGGATTTTATTTTATCAATGCGACATAACTTTGCCCAATAATAATGTCAGTATAAATAAAATAGGGATATTTTTAATTTTCATTCACATTCTTTTCTTTTCCATAGTGCAGTCTTCTCAATTCTAACAAAAGCTCTTACAGTGTTGCCAAGCAAGCATTTAAAAAAAAAACAAAAATCTTATTACGTAACTGTTTGATTTTTTTAATTAATTGATAAAAAAACTAAATAAAACGTATCTTTTTCCCTACCATATATAGGGAGTTTTATTTTTCATTCGCACTCTTTAGTTTTCCATAAGGCAGTCTTCCAAATTCTAACAAACGCTCTCAAAGTGTTGCCCAAAAAAACATTTTAAAATTAGCAAACATCTTTGTATGTTACCATTTCTTTTCTTTTTTTTTTAAATTAAAGTTAGCTTATATTTTATTGATAAAATGAAAATAAAATGTATCTTTTTCCATACCGTCAAGAAGTAAAAAAAAATCTTCTAAAAAATTGTCGGTACAAGCCTTATTGGAGAGCTTTTTAAAAACCATTCGAGCAAATCAAATTTAATTCACAGCGCCTATGTAAAAATATTAACCCACCTGTTTTGGTAACTGATGGCTGGGAAGACTGCGAACTGATATGCCCATCTGCTCTTGACCGACATTGAACATTCATATGCATTTACTGGTCAATTCAATACGAAAACCTTTTAAGAGCTTTTATTAAAAAAGTATTTTACGAAAGCTCAAACACTGCGGGTAAAAAGTAAACATTCCTTTCTTCCTAGAACTGCCAATCTTTTATAAATGAACCATAGGCAGGGTATATTATATAGGCTTTAAATCACAAAACAAAAAAATAGAATAAAATAAAAAAAACACACACACAAAACATCGCTTTCCTGTCAAAAATTCTCTGAGGTTATCCAGGCAGAGCGGTCACATCGGATGATCTGTACAGCTAATGTAAATCGCCAAAGCGAGATATTAAACGACGCGGTAGGAAAAATGTATTGATCATGACTCTGTTGCACTCGCCGCTCACAGCAACTGTTTGACCCACATGTTTTTCGAACAAATGGCGCAATGATTCCTCCACTTCTTTGTAGGGGAACGCCTTCAGGTCTTTCACCAACATTCGTCGTACGGAGGACCGGCTAATATGCCCATTTGCGTCGTCTTGTCGGTATTCCGAGGCCCGATATTCCCAGAAGAACGGCTGCTTCGGAATAGGGTCCCCTAACAAAATGTCATGTGTTATGTTATCCCAGAGCCTTCAAAGCGACCGGCTTAACGCAGCAGTGTTTGTGCAGTTAGTGCCAGGGGCCAGAAAATCTGCCATGTTCAATATATAGCATTCCATGGCTTATTAATGTGACCTTTGAATCTGTTTAGTTCACAGAATTGACATTTTCCGCTTATTGCAAAAGTTATAGCGCCTTCCAATACAAAGACTATTTTTTTTACTAACAATTTATATCAGACAGAGTATCATGTATTTAAGTTAGGATGTAGTCTAAAAGCAGGCCATATAATTTATAGTAGTTGAACTTTTTTCTTTATTCTTTTCAGACTTTAAGGAAGCTACTGTTTCCTCCAAATCCGTAGCTGAACGAGTTCGAATTGTCGAAGAACGTAAGGAAGGAACTGGGTATTCTACGAAAATCAATTTAAATCTCTCAAATTCACCCTACGAATGGAATGATACAGGTAAGGCAAACAATAGTTAATTAAAGCTGATTATGTTGCTTGTAGTCTTTAGATTTTGAATATAAATAAATGTAAATAGAAATTGCTGCTGTTTTTAGATACTTGTTGGTATATATTAGTGTTTTTATATGATTTTTCTGTTCGTAGTGTAAAGTTTGATATTACTTCTTCTCGGAATGATCTACGTCCTTGTATATCTTAAATTATAAGTTTTGACCTATAACTTTTCTCCAATGCATGTCTAGTTATTTTTAAAACCCCCTTAACCCAACTCACACCAATACTAAACTCCTTGGCACTCATGTATAACTAATTGGAAATTTAACGAAAAATTACTAGCACACCAAAATTTTAGCACTTTGTTTGTAAAAAAAAAAAAGAAAAACAATCGAAAACACACACAAAATCCAAAAAATTTCAGGTCCTTCAAAGTCCTTGTATGACGAACAGTTGCAAAATGATTTCTATGGAATTTCTGGACCATCGACGTCACTTAACAAGTTCTCACCACAGCTCACGGAAGAAAGTTTGAAATCCACACCGCTTATAATCAAGACTCTTCGATCTGCTACTCAATTCGATGAGGCTATGAGGAGACTGAGTATATCTTCGAATACGTCAAGTGGAGCCGAGACTGCAACGGCTTCAGTTACCACGAAGCATGTTTCAAGTCTCAGTCATATAACCAAGGCTGGTAATGCTTCGTCATTGAATGGAGACTTTAAGACTTCTCAAGAAACAAACAGCTACAGTTACCACCAGTCGGAGAAACTGGACACTGGCATTCGTAGTTCTAGAAAGCCTGTTGCGGCACCAAGACTGAAAGTTGTCGGTTCAACGACAAACTCTGTGAGCCACCAATTGTCCCAGCTGAGACGAATGTATGATTATGCTGGAATGGACAGTGATGATAGCGCCAGAGCTGATGAAGAGGTAAAAGGATACTTTGGTGGAGATTTCGATGATGGAAACGATGACGATGATGATGGTGGATTCGAAGCCACCGAACTATCGGGAAGCTGGAGTCGTGTTAAAACGAAACGACATGAATTGAAAATCCAAACTGCCATTGCCAGTAAAATTTATCAAGGTAAGACGTGTAGTGGTTTAATAATTTGTTTTGTAAGGAGTAGATCATCCCTTGGGGTGGAGATGGTTTGTTTGAAGCCGAAGTGGTACAAAATATTACAAACATCAAGCAAATTACCAGAAATTTGCTCTGCACCTTACTAAAGATACACAAACAATAATTTTTTGCACCAAGGTTTTTAGTGGACGCTGGCTTCACTAATTATAATTAATATTTATGCTAAATCTCATGTTTTGTGTAATTCATTGTTTTTTAAATCAATTTTTTATTAAAATATGTATACAAGTTTTTAGTAAATAAAGTTTAAAGCATACTTCATACCATTTACTCATTTTTTTTTCAATTTTAAACATCTTTAATCAGTTTTGTTTGATAAAGTTAAAAAAGATACATATTTACACCAACGGAAATTCAAAACTTATTCTAAAAAAAATAGAATTGAACCCGTTTCCTTCAGGTCGTGTTCCTTTGCAACATTTTAATCAAAAAAAAAATCTGTGATCGTTTTTCTTTCGTTTTACCCATTTAAATTTTTTTTCCACAGAAGTTCCTCAGTCGAATATAATGAACATTGAACTGCACTCTCCTCTTTCACCAACAGTAAAGAAACCCGAACTTATTCGAATGCAACCACCAGTAGCCAAGCCTAGAACTTCTACAGCTGGTAATTGCTTTAGGTTTCTCACATATCCTCTGCCATTATATTAATTATCATTAATTTTGCAGTAAAACACAGTGTTATCCACAAACAGATCGAAGCTCAACAAAGCCATCATCAATCCGCGACTAAATCAGTGAACCAAGTTGCTCCACTTCCAACCGCTGATCCCAATGAAAATCTAAAAATCGTCAAAGAAGCTCGTGGTGCTCGAAAACTTCGCGAACATGAACTATCTTATTTTGGAGTTAAGATGGGATCAAGCAATACCACAGATACAAAATCAACAAAGCCAAAACTTACCACATCATCCAAGCGATCTTTGCCGAGTCGCAGGCTTCCGTCAGCAGCAAAGGCCGACGAGAAATCTTCATCGAACAAATGGAGTATGCCAAGCGATAAACCAGATTTACTTCGACATAGTCCGATTTTGGTTGAGCCGCAAGTTGTAACTAAGACAGCTGTTGTGGCGCCATCTATTGGAAAACAACATCAGCGCCATAAGAGTCCAGTTTATAGTTCCGATGATCAGACCGATGGCATATATGAAAATATTAAACAGCCAACTAGACCATATTGCAGACAAAAAGATCTGGAACGGGACGAGCTGATCCTCAGTGAGATGACCAAGACTGCTGATCAAACAATGAAGGTGAGTTTAGATACAAACAAATATCTCCTTAAATATAAACAAACACCTTGTTTCTTTTAGGCCGTTTCGGATGAAGCTGCCCGAAAAGATCTGCGACGTCATTCCATCTCCAGACGAACATCATCATCGAAGCCCCTTGAGACGATAGATGAAAAGTTTTCGAAATCAGTTAGTAAAACTGCAACTAGAGCGAAGACCACAACTGCACATCGTATTGTCCGTGAATGTTCAACTCGGCCTTCCTCCGCATCGTCTGGTGATAGCCTTCCAACTACCCCAATCGCACAAAGATCACGCTCACGGTCCCGCGAAAATGTCGAATATGTCAATCTAAAGCCGAAACCGATAAGTCGTTCCATTAAGCACCGATCAAGCAGTGGTGAATCACGAAGATCCATCAACAGCTCAACCGAAGATATAGCAAAACCGAGGATCACCAAATCCATTAAACGATCCTCAACGAAAGACGAACCGCTTTTGGTGAGACACAGTCACAGCCATCAGCAACGGTCGTTACGAAGCAGTACCGAAAGCCAAGATCGGCACAAGGTCACCCCACGATCATCGACCAGAGATCGTGTTGAGAGTCATGACCCATCACAACACAGTCGTTTGCATCGGAGCTCACATACAGCAACAAAATCCGATGTGGAACACAAACGCACCTCTCACTCTTCCACCGTAGATTCAAAGAGCAGCACAAAAGTGAGTCGCAGTCGAGCAGCTGAAAACGAAAAACCAAGTAAATCTTCAACAGAACGTGTGTCGAGATCAAAAGGTTTGTGTGCATTTTTAAATTTCATTTATTCAACCAGAGTCAATAACTTTGACTAATTTTATTAGGTCATTCAAGCCATTCGGAGAGCAGGCCACATCGTTCAATGGGCAGCAAATCGGCCACAATATCATCGTCGGGTGGCAACAATTCCGATACTTTGATGTACGTATTAGAACAGCCTCTTGTTACGCGTATTATACCACCTCCGCGTAAAAAACGACTAAAAGCTCAAGCTAAACAGAAAAAAGAGAAAAAGCTCTCTCTTACAAATTCAACCTCATCGTTTACTTTCCTACCGACGAAATATTACCAACCTCCGAAACGTAATTCGGACGTTAGTAATATTTATGATAACTATCTGCTCTATGCGACACCAAGCTTTGCAAAAGCTTCACAAAACCTTCACATAGAAGAGGCCCAACAGCAACCACGTCCGTCCCTGGCACGAAGAGTGCATCGAGTAACAAATCCATTTGCGATATGTGCATGTTCATAGCCAGCGGAATAGAACTTAAAACCACACACAGATAGAAACATTCCAAATGGAGAAGGCGCACTCTAACTATATATATGGCCTTTAAAATGCACATAAGCACGCACAAAAAAAAACACTAAAAATACACACACTACCACCACTCACTTTCCTGCTTTCCCTTGCAACAAAAAAAAAACAATCTTTCGAATCCCTTTCAGATGAAAAAAGATCGAAAAAAAGCCAAAGAATCAAATATCCATTTCAATATTGTATTCATTTTGCAAATATTATTTTAAGGGACCAACTAGTGGTCCTAAGCACACAAACACTAAAGCATCTTCCCACCACGCGTGAAATGGAAATCTTATTACTTTTCCTCGCGTAAGGATAATTCATTTTTTTTTTGCTCACTAGATTGCTTTTCTAATCGATTTTCTTAACTCTAGTAGAACTTACTTGGAACTAACTTATTAAAAATGAGGACTTTGAAGCAGCTAATTAAAAAGTAGTTTTTGAAAAGTACGAATCGTAGTTTTAGGTATTAACAATCTACTCAAGCTTTTCTAACTCTGATTTGTTTTTAATCAATTATAATCCTTGTGGTCCTCTATCCCGTTCTGACAAAGTGACTACTTTCATCCTTCTCTGATAATCTTTCCCTGTTAAACTAGCAATATACCCAATAACAATTCACATCAATTGTTGGTGTGTAGGAGAGAAATAACTTCTTCAGGAGCACCACACGAATGTGGAACATTTTAAAAAGACTCGCAAGTTTTCAACATTCAAAATAATTGTTACGACGTGAACGATAACTTTTATTTTTCAAAAACTGGGAAAACACAAGATATTTAAAACTTGAATAAGAATTAATTTAGTTGTTTATTTAAAAAAAAATTAAAACAAATTAGTATCCATTTTTTAACCTATGTTCCTATAATTTTGAAAATTTTTAAAAAAGACAATGATTAAGAAAAAACTTGCTTTAAGAATTAAAAGTGTTGCCGTTGCTTCTTATTTGTACCTCAGAAGTAAAACATACTTATTTTTGATGAACTTATATTTTGTATTTCTACTGAAATTTATTGTTTATAAAAAAAAACCATATTTCGACTTAAATTACCAAATTTATCAAAACTATTTTAAGTGTAACTGGATATCATAATTTAATGTCTGAGCCGATGGCCTCAGTAGCCAGTGCTCATAAATGTCTCTACTTCGTAGATTTATCTACGGAGTAGATCAATATGTAATGTAATGTAATTTAATGTCGAGTTTAATGGATTAAACTTTAATGTTTTACTAATGATAGAACAGAAGTATAGTTAAACAAATATTTCATCCTTTATTGAAAATTCTACACCAACTGTCACAATATCTGTATTCTAAATAAAATTAACCTTTTCAAACTGTTCACAATTAAATTAGCAGCACACTACTTTTTTACTAATATCACTCATTTAACTGGCTATGAACATGCTATATTTTTTTTTGTTAGTTTTGAACTCTACAAACTCATCAACAATGGACTCTTACTTACTCGTTATATTGAAAATAAATATGAAAAAAATCAACACACGATTAAATGAATTTAAACTTAAGTTTAATTTAATACTTTTATTTTTAAATCTTTTTTTGTGTTTTACTATAGTAGTAACATTTAAAAAAATTAACTCTGTAGTTTTTTTCTGACAAAATTATCTTCTAAATTAATATTTTTTTAAAAATTAACATCATATTTTACTTTTCTATTTTTTAACAGTCAGCATAAAAATGCCAACAGATCAACTCATTCATCATCTTTGAAGACATCAACTAAACGTTCCAGTAAGGATCGAAAGTGATGTGAAATCACTTCGCCTTCTAAAAAAACAACACCGCACCGAAAACAACAACAAACATGGCAATAAAAAAAAGAATTATTTATATTAAAAATTTAACGATTTGTTTGAAAAAAATTATTTATAACATATATATATATATTTTGTATATGTATATATATACAACAAAATTCGAATTCTATACTAATAAACTAATATTTAAAGGAAATATTATCTACAAAACAAAAAATGTAAGAAATCAGTAATGTGATTGAAATAACTATTTTATTTTTCGAACGAAATTCTATAGTTGTAAGTTCCTTTTTTTTTGTTCTAAAACATTTTTGAAAAAAAAAGCCTTCAGAAATATACATAGAAAGTAAGAATATTTTATTTAATATGCTATTATTTTAATTTGACATTATATAAAACTTTTTACTTATCCGTTTTGTGTAAACATGAAAATTAAAATCACATTTAAAATTAACAAAAAATGATACTCATACATTTTAGTATTTAACGAATTTTACTTTACGCATTAAATATCATCAGATTTATTCATTAATAATAAAAGCTACATATATTACGAATAAAAATGTTTTTATTTTATATTATTAAGAAAATGCCTTGTTTGACTCAGTTGCAGAAAACCTTAAAAAAAAAAGAAAAGTCACAACGCCGCGCATAAACTTCTGAAAGCTTCAAAGAGTGACCAATGCATCTTTTGTAGAAGCATATAACTAATTCTTTTGAGAATATTGATAATATTTTGACCAAAACCAAAATTTCAATTTCAACTGCTTCCGAGCGAATTTTGAAAAATCAATTTTTTTTAACAATTACTTGGAATAAAAATCAAAATGATTCATTTATTTGTTTAAAAAAAATAAACCACATTTGTTATCAATTTTGTGCATTTTAATGACTAATTCTTTTAATCTTATTAAATTCGTTAAAAAATCTAATCATATGATTAAAGAATTCATTTCAAGCAAATGGGGAATGATCATACAGAATAATTCTATCAAAAGCTTTCAATAAGTTTAACATTGCAACAAAAATTGACATGAATTTATAAATCTTATCAAAAAAGTATATTAGCACAGGTGTTTAGCTATCACAAGTTTAAAGATTCTTATCGTCTATTCTATACTCTATACAATCTCATGAAGCTTTTTCCTCCATTTAATAGTAATCACTATGAATTGCGTTCATTAAGACAAAATTCAAACTTGTAGACTTGAAAAATATTGGAAAGGTTCGGGAATATAAAAATCACTTCAGCCTGAAAAATTCTGATATATATTCAATATCATTGTGGTTTTTTGTTGTCAAAAACCACTTTCGTAATTTTAGTTTAATTAATTACAAAAGGCTTTGAAAAGATTATACTTATGTACATAAATGTTGCTTACACTAAAAAAATTTAAGATTTTTGTTAACCACTTAAACGCTTCCTCTGGTGTTGATACAATTTTTTTTGGACGGTTTATCCATTAATCCAATTTAATATTATGAGTTTTTTTTTAACTGTACGAGCGCACAAGAGATTTGTGTTGCCCTTATAATGTTAAACGCACTGCGCGAATATCAGAAGGTTAGGGAAGGAGGAACAGAAGGGTTCGATTAACATTGGTTCTGAATGCCTTCAAATTGAAATGGTAAGAGAAAACCTCCCCGGGTAAAATATTCCAAATTCGTGTTGTTCGGCTAAAAAACGAATCGCTATATTTCACGGTACGTCCGAAATTGGGCTTGAGGGTGAACTGAAGAGCATCATTCCTTGCGAGATGAGTTTAAAGGGAGAAACTTTTGAGGGGAGGAATGAAGCTGGCTACTTTCAATTGAACATTTTTATAAAAGAACCCATAAAATAAGGAAGGACATGAAGTGCCAATGTGAGTTTGTTTTTGTTACCTTAAAGCGTTTTACTCACTCAACTGATCTGTTATTAAAAAGTGGAAAATGGAGTCTTTTATCGTGTGGAGGAATTTCGTATGGACTCTGCCAGCCTAATCTCTTGAAAGCGAGTTTCGGAAACCTTTTTGCACTAACTTTAAGGTGACCAGACCTGACAAACCTATTAAAGAATGAGCCAACAAAATAAATATTAAAAGCTGTTTTATATCGGGAAGGTCAGGCCCGCCTAGAGAATATTCGGGCCCGGGGGTAATCATGCACGTCCAAGGGGTCCAAGGGGTCCAAGGTGGCTTCCTTGAGGAACCCCCGAAAAATTGTATATTGTCTTTAATAAATGTTCACCAATTTTAACAAACTGAGTTCCATTAATGAGATACTGTTGGAACCACTTTAAGATATACGAGTTAAATCCCAAAGTTTTAAATTTTTCCAGAACAATTACATTTTGTACTCGGTCAAAAGCCTTTAAAAAGTCCATATATCCAAGATCCACCTAACCACCACGTTGAATACCTTTTATGGAAAAATGCGAGATAAGTTTGTCAAAGTTGATCTTCCACCAACAAAACTATGTTGGTTTTCAGATATCTCACATCTTAAACTTTCCTAAACATTCCTTACATAATATCAAAAATAAGGGAGACATTTTATCAAGGTCTTCGTTTTTCTTATCATTAATTTTTTGTTAATAATGTTTAACAAGTTAAAGCTTACGATCAAATAAAACGAAAAATAAAAAGAAACACCATTACCATTAGAAAACAAAATAATATTAAAATTGTGCGTCAGTACATACATTTTTGGTGTCAAATTTATAATTTTTTTTTTTTTTCAATTTCATTCTGGTCACACTGCAACTTCTCATAATCACGAACCTTTATCTTGATTTGAAGATATTAACATTGTCCGCATGAATAAGACAATTAGAATATTTCAACTTTGGTGATAGATCATTTATAAACACAATAAATAATATGCGACCTTAATGACTTCCCTGTGGCATTCCGCAGTTAACGTTGATTCATATTATTAAAAAGAACGAGTAGAATGTTTTGCAAAAAATATGATTGAAGAATTATGATTTTTGGACCAATCCTGATTTTATAGCTGGCCAAATGCTTTACTATAATCCGTTAACACGCACTCAATTTGCTTTTTTTACGAAAGACTTGAGGAGCTAATGCTGTGGGTTAGTGTTGAAGATGATAAGATAAAAAAGAGGGAAAGGATCAGTGACATCCGCAAGAAGGCAATAAATGAAAATGATGTCAAACACAATCCTTACGGACTTCAAGGGGTGAAGATTTAATAATTTTGAGACTGCGAGAAATAAAGGGCTGTACACGTGTACACGGTTAATGGAAAGGTTCTAAAGATGATAAGATTTGAGGGGAGACTTATTATCTTTTCGAAAACACGTTATAAGCTCACATTTGGCAATATATAGTTCAAGAAAATCTTATACTTAACTAAGTGACGAACAAATTGGGATTATTTAAAAGTAGAGGAGAATCTCGACTAGATGAGATAACCTTGAAAATATTTCGGTTGCGTCGTCAGCATAAAGGGAGTGTGAAGATGATTGAATAATCTTTTCGACATCATTAATAGCAAGGATAAACAGGAGAGGTTCAAGATGGCTACTTTGTGGTATTTCAGAGATGGCCACGAAATGAACTGAATGAGCAGAATGAAAACGGACTCTGTATTTGTCGTTGTTGGGGGAAATTCAGCCTTCTGTGTAAATAATCCGGTTGCTGAGTTTGAATAATTAGATGCAGGTAATTAATGGAACGAAACTTCAAAAAACTATTTAGGCTACAACCGCAAATTTGTTTCGAAAAGGTAGAGACATGGTCATATCCACAAATATTATATATATAGCGAGCAATATTGTTATAAACAATATTTAGTTTGCGGGTAGTCGCGTAGTCCAAGTCACAGAAGATCTCACATCCATATAGCAGAACTGGAAGTAAAAGAGTTTTTGCTAGCAGGAGTTTAGTTTTTGTAGGAATGAAATCTTGAGTGACCCGAAGTACACGAAGGTTTCCATAAACTTTTCCTATTGCACTATTGAGGTGGTTGTTCCATGTTAAGGAACGATTGATCTGTCTGATTTGACGGATAATTAGTTTTATCCTTCCGCTGAACGAATATGGTTGTGTATACGCTTGAAATATTGCGACATTACTGCCTGCGATCGACTTAGAGAAGATGCCGATTTTGCCAAAAAAAAATCATCTTTTCAGATGAAGCTCATTTTGATCTTGGCGGGTATGTAAACAAGCAAAATTGTCGCATTTGGGGCACAGAAAACCCGCACGCATACATTGAAAAGCCGATACACCCAAAACGAATCACTGTTTGGTGTGGATTTTGGTCCAGAGGCATAATTGGGTCATTTTTCGAAAATGAGCAAGGAGTGGCCGTTACAGTCACGTTACATTGATGTATAATGAGAAAAGAATTGGTCCAAGAATATACCCTTGCGGCACACCTGTCAAAACATTCATAAAGCTGGATGAGCGACCATTTGCGATAACATATTGTTGTCTTCCACTAAGATACGGACGGATCAATTGACATGATTCTATTGAAAACCCATAGATATTTTTCAATTTTTTGCATAAAATAGAATGGTTGACAGTGTCAAATGCCTTTGAAAAATCTAGAAGAGTTAAGAGTGATGTGATCCTCATCCATTGCAGTTGTTATTTCATCAGTGACTAGCAGAAGAGCTGATTTACAACTTCGTTGCGGACGAAAACCAGACTCTTTACGATATATTTTCAGGGGACGACCTAAACCAGTGATGAATGAAGCCCCGAAATCCAGATTTTTCTATCTTTCTTAACAAATTGTTGTGGTTGACCATATCGAAGGCTTTAGCGATGTCAATAAATAAGCCAGCACCACATTTTTCTCATCGAGATGTTACATTGTTAAGGAACAAAATTGTAAGAGAGCATCTTCCGTTGATTTCCCTTTTAAAAATCCAAATTGAGCTGAATTGAAAAACTTGGTTTTATTTAAAAAAGTATGTTCTAAACCAATAAATATTTTCAAAAACGATCCGAATAAAACTTGTAGAGCATCAAATTCTGCGTCAAATGAGACTAAAACCAAATTTTTTGAACCACCTGCAGCCAAACTATATAAAGTCACAGTTGGATAGTTGGAGGAGCTATTAGCTATTAAATGGGAGAGTCGAGGCGAATCAAGTTGGAATAATAAGGTGGATAGCTTGTGTACGGGTAGCTGGTTTCAATACCTGTCTTCAGTGCAAGAACCACTCACCTAGGACCTATAATATACGAGATATAGGCGTGTAAATGCTTAAGTGAAAAATGTATTTTCTGACCTGGGAGCCTTCAATCCGCTCCTGGAGACGCAGTTATTTTTTCGATATGCACGAAACCGGCGTGTCGCGAACTTTAAAAATAAATTAAATAAATTTGTTAGCACGACAGCTCCTTAAGTAGCCAAGGCCTAGTGACTTATACTCTCAAGCATTCCTGTGTGTGTGTTATTAATCTGCAAGAATGAAGGAACCTACAATTTACCGCCGAGTCCGGACGGCTTTATGAGATGCACTTTTTTGAGACAAATTTTTACTCTTGGAGATTTTGTCAGTTCCTAGCAAGAGGAATCTCATCCTGATAAGTATACCATCAATGTACTATCGCCTCTAGGAACGTCAGACCACTGTATCATATCGGCAAATTTTTCGTGCTCCATCTTAAAGGTTAAAGAAAACATCCCAAAAAGAACCGTATGACGTTACGAGAAAGCCAACTTGGAAGGTTTAAACAATTTCTTTAATAACTTTAATTGGTCACTATGCTTCTTCGGTAATGACGTAGATTGTAGTGCCGATATGATTACAAATATTATTATACTTGGTATGAGAAAATTTATTCCAAATAGGCTAAAAACTATCAAACTAAAAGTAAATTCTTGGTTTGACTCAAACTGTAAGGAGGCTATCAGAGTGAGAGAAGTAAGTTTCCGATATTTTAAAGCCAACCCTTCTGAGGAAAATCGGAAGAAGTTTAAATAAGCCAGGAAAACCTACAATGCTCTTATTCAAAGAACAACATTTTTACACGAACAAAATTTAGGGCAAAAAATATTAACATGTCCTAAGGGAAGTAAAAATCTTTGGTCCTTCGTAATAAACATACATAACTCCACTTCGTCTTCGGTTCCGACGCTTGTCCATAATGACAATTATGTGGCCAACTCCCAAGCGAAAGCTGATTTATTTGTTTGCAGCTAAGATCTCGATATTCACAAATCAGCCGGCCCGAATAAAATTTTCCCTATACTTCTGAAGAGGTGTGCTTCCACGCTGGCAAAACCACTGTGTAAGCTTTTCCATCTGTCGTATTCAACAGGCCTCTATCCAAGAGGATGGAACACTGCATTTGTCCAGCCCATACCTAAAAAAGGCGTATCTTCATCTCCCTTTAACTACCGACCAATTGCACTTACATCACTTCTTTCCAAGGTCATGGAAACGCTGATAAACTATCAGATTAAGAAATATCTTGAGACACGGAAACTACTAAAGGACCGGCAATTACGGCATCAAGCTCTTTTATCGAAAATGCGTGCATTTGGAATCGGCGAACCTCTTATTCGATGGATTAGAAATAACCTTTCGGAACGTTCAATTCGCGTTGTTTTGGATGGCTTCCTTTCTGATAATCACAAAATAAATATTGGTGTGCCCCAAGGCTCCGTTCTGTCTCCGACACTTTTCCTTATTTTTATCAATAATCTCTTGTCTAAGACTTATAATCTATTAAATTCTTTTGCTGATGACAGTACCCTCAGCTTCTCATACTCGTTTCCACATTCACTTCCCTGTTCTTCGGGTAGTAACAACACAAAAAGTGGCTATGAGCGGGACTCAAACCCAGGCTCTTCGCATAACAGTCCGACATATTTATATATAAATTAATTTCTAATCCTATTCAATCACCTAGTCATGAGTTAGATGAGATAGTAATTATTGTTCTTATTATTAAAATAATAATAAATAATATTTTTTTAAATGAATTATTAAAAAATAAAAAAGAAAAGGATTAAAACCTTTATTAATTAATTGGGGTATGAACCCAATAGTTTTCCAAACATTTTGCTGAAAAGAGAAAGAAGTGATATGGGTCTATAATTACTAATTTCCGTAGCTGAACCTCTTTTACAAACATTGATTTCGATAAAGAAATAAAGAATTTTTTTTCTCGATAAAGTAAAAGTTGAGAAAAAATGTTCCATAAGTACATTGCTGGAAGACAGATAATTTTGTATCTGCTTGAAGATGGCCTTTTCAGAAACCTTTGAAAGAAACGGCAGAAATGCTATCGGTCGGAACTCTTTAATTTTACATGAAGTTTTCTTAGAAATGGTAATTTAATTATTTTAGCCTTCTTTAATTCCAAATGGAAAATAGAGGTTGTCAAGATGGTCTTAAAAATGGGGGTTATAAAGCGCATTAAATAAGGAAGTAACAACCTGATAAATTTTGGGTTTATTAAGTCGAGAGGCTTTGTTGTTCATTATAATGCATTTTAGCTGACTTTATCATACGTAGCCTGCAATGGGTTTGGTGAAAACATTCAGCCTTGTATCGTCTCCATTGACTGTAGGCGGCATCTCTTCGTGACATCACATAGGAAATGTCGCCATTCAGCCAAGGTGGAGACATATGTTTTGTAAAACAGGTTTTTATTGGAACATGTAAATCATACAGAGAAATCACGTTAACCACTAAAAAGTTTATCTGCTCGTTAACATTTGACGTAAGGTAAATTGAATTCCAGTTTATGTTATTGAAGTATATGGCTACAGAGTCCTTTAATATTCTTCCCTTTTGTCCTTGCTAAGACCCCTTTTGCGCGGGCTCATTATAAAAAATTTAATCTGAATTCCTCGCTAACGAAGTCGCGGGAAGAAGCTAACATATATATATGAATATAGATCGCAAAATAACATAACCTTACATCTTTTTTACTATTTTTTACAGAGCATAATTATTGTTGTAGCATACATTCTATTTCACAAAGTAAATCCACGAATTCGAAGTAATTAACTGGACAGGCCTCCCGTCCCAAAATTTAAACGATTGTGCAAGGATCTATTAGTCACTGCGCTATTCTGTAGAAATAAACTCAGCGGCGCGGGGAGGGGGGCGCGTTCACGTGCCTCAGCCGTCACGGCGAGTGACGCGGTGGACGGCCAGCGCTAGAGGATGCGCGGGTTTGCGGCATTTTCCTAAAATATTTAGGGCAATTTTTCAGAAAATTATTACGCCCAAATTTGTTGGACTTTTTTCCCAAAACACTTTTGGGCGTAAGTTCCTATGGCGTAATTTCAGGAAGCCGTAAAAACTTTTTGGTTGAGACTATGGGTACAATAATAGATTTTGTATGTGAAAACAGAAGGATAGCTTGAAACAGTTGGGGAAATAATGAGGACTGAAAAATAGACCTATACCTTTAATTCAAGATTTTATTTTTCCTATCCTTCTTAAGCAAGGGAATTGTGACAAAATTTGTCAATATGAGAGGAAATTCACATGGAGAAAAATAAAAAATTAAATAAAAATAGATGAGACAAATGCTATGTAAAGTGTTTAATACATAGAATTAGAAACACTTCTATCCAAAAAAAAAATAATTTTTTTTTATTTTGATCACAGTATCACAGTTCTAGGCAGATTGAAAGAAATCTGAAAAAAGTTCTAATGTTATGTCATATTAAAGCCATGTTAAGAACCAGCTTTAATTTAATTTGTTTGAATTTGCTTAAACTAATAGACTTAAGGTCTTCGTCATCAAAATTTCTGCACATTAAAACCCCATAGTTCCAACTGTTTGCAGAATTATTCAGAGAAAGGTCCTGTAGACAATAAATTGTTTGTTAATTTAATTTTTTTTTTTCAAATTCAGTAGAAATAGTTTTTTTTTTAGAAACAAAAGCACGTATTTATTTCTTGTGCAAAGATTTTCAACAAATTTCTCCACTCACCAACTTATCAACGACATGAATACGTATTTGAATATAGTGTCCTTCCAAAGTTCAATTTGAAGAAAAACCTTTCCCACCACCCAACCACCCTTCTTCTTTATAATAAACAAATATATGTACAAACAAATCAATTTAATTAAAGTATAAAAGATCTTGATTTAGTTTATGTTTTATCTAATCAAATCCAACAACAACAACAACGCAAAACACCTGCTAAGCGCAAAACTCACAACATTACCCATGGAGAACGATAAAAAGCTTCCGTCGGAGACTCAATAACAATAATGTACATTTATATATACGTATAATCAGTATATCAGTCATAGATAACAACAGGTGAGCACGGAACACTATCTTATTTTACCTTAGCTTGGAGTACTTGTAAAATTATATAGAGCTTTTGTCTTTGAACCCAAATGCGAATCGATATATTTTTTTCTCCCTGAAATCGGTCAGTCGTTGTTCACATTCTAAGGAAGTATCTTTGCATCTCCGGTTATAAGAACAAAAAAAAAATAGGGTCTAACACCTAATTAGCCAAGTTTGTCGTTAAAAAGGAAGTGATTCTCTACTGGATACGGATTTAAACTTTTACTTTTATCCAACAAATTTGTGTGGGTTTGGGGGAGTTCTTTGGGTTTTAGTAATTTATTTATTTGAAATAAAGGTGAGTTTGGTAGATAAAAGTATTTTTCTTTCAAAAGGTTCCACTGTTTCTGACGTTAGAGTTTGAATGCTAAAGTGTATATATTTATTTTCAACGTTTACACCTTCTCTGATAAGATAATATCCTGGTTACTGGTTTCCATCAAAATAACAAATTTTGTAACGATGAGTTGTCAGTCTAAATAGTAGAAAAATACTAAAAAAAAACCTTCATAAACATATGTATGCCGGGTTTGAAATCTAGCTTTTGTGTCGCATATAAAGTTATAATTAAATACAAAAATAAAACATAAGTAAACAGAGGGTAAGAAGATTGGTTGTTAATAATTTTGTTTAAAGTAAATAATAACGATAACAAGTTATCATATCTTTCTCCGAATGTATGCCAGAAACGCGAATTCTTTTTAAGCAATGGTTTATACGTGTAGTGAAAAAAAGAAAATTATTAAAAAAAACCGAAATCATTTATATGAATTTGGATAAATAGCTTTTAGATTAAACAAATCATACGAACACCTATACACTTTTTTGAAGACGTTATCGAATTGGTTGTTAAAAGCGTAGTTTTATGATTGTCTGTGTATTATGAAAAAGTTTGAGTTGAAAAAAATGATTTAAGTTTCTTAACGGAAACGTGTTTCTGAAAACATCTATTTTCTTCATATTAATAAAATAC
This sequence comes from Platycheirus rosarum, assembly GCA_963971375.1. Lineage (NCBI taxonomy): Eukaryota > Metazoa > Arthropoda > Insecta > Diptera > Syrphidae > Platycheirus > Platycheirus rosarum. Next base: position 113,052,555 of record OZ020510.1, on the reverse strand, counting down.
ATACATAAGAGTTCACTTCGCCAAACACATGTCTGTTGAACACACTTACTTCTTTTTAGAATGCAACTGAAACGTTGCAAGACACTAATTAGGAGAATTTAGAAAAATTGGAAGAAATTCTTTGATGCAGAATAATTTCTCATTTAAAAACCACGGGCGAAGTGAAATCCAACAAATCTAATGGCCCAGCTTTTTCACAAAAAAGGCAAATCTTCTTCATCCTCAAACTATCGACCAAGTGCACTTACGTGTTAGTCCCTTTTTTTCAAGGTCATGAAAACGCTCTTAATTACCGGCATTATTTCGTAGCAACAAGTCCGCTGTCTATCTAATGGTATATCTTACCGAAAAGTGAAACCAATCCTACACAGTTTCGGTGAAAGTAAAATGTTAGTACTTGATATTTCCAAAGCTTTTGATAAAGTTTGACACAAAGCCTTTTTTATCAAAACTGCGTGCATTTCGTCTGGATTAAACTCTTCTTTATTGGATTAGTAAATAAATAGCTTTCGAAACGTTCAATACAAGTTTTGTTTGACGGTTTCAAATCTGATATTCACGAAATAAATGCTGGTGTGCCCCAGGGCTCTGTTTTGTTTCTAATTCTTTTTTTCTTATATTTATCAACGACCCATTATCTGTTAATGTTAATGCAAAACCGTACAAAATGCTAAAAAAAACTGCGATCGATTTCTTCACGATAAATTTATATATATATATATAAAAATGGATATATGTTTGTATGTATGTCCGGTATGGACTCCTAAACTGCCCAACGGATTTTTATGAAATGTTTAGGTTAAATAGAGATTAGTCCAGGGATCGTTTCTGTGAAGGTTTGGCGACCCACCCGGCGTTGCTCGGGTATAACATACATTTGCTCGATTCCGACAGTAGCGCAACTTATCGGTTCCAACCGTAACTAACCAACATGTGTACAAATGGATGTATGTATGTGCGTATGTGTGTTCGGTATGTACTCCTAAGCTATCCAACGCATTTTTATGAAGTTCTTAGGGTAAATATAGTTTTGTCCATGGTAGGTTTGGTGCCGATAAATAATTTTTAATTTCACATTTCACTTTAAATACATGTTTTTGCTTGGGCGAAGCAACGTGCAACGGGTACCGCTAGTATTTAATAGAAAAAGAAACATAAACATGAGAACATTAGAGGCACACTAGTTGATTTCTGACATTCGAAAACACAATAGACTTGTGTACGTTACGTACTCACCTGAATCTACCCAAATCTATACCAAAAAGTGTTTCTTTACTTTTTTCTGCCACGAAACAAATTTTGTATCTACTCGAACAATTTAGCTACTACACGAAATCATCCGATCGAACAAATATTGAGTTTGAATTAAAATTCTGTGAGTTGTGAATTGATTTGTTTGATTATTTATTATTATTTTTAATTATTGTTATTATTTATTATTAACCCTTTGATTGGTAATGCTTTGATTTTTTCTTTAAATTTTTCTTAAACAAAAATTTGTTTGAATTAAAAATTAACTTGTCATGTATGACATTTAACCAGAAACAGCTCAAAATGCGTTTTTTTAAGTTCGGGCAGAAAATTACAAAAACAACATCAAAAAGCTCGTGCACAAACTTTTTACACCGTATCAGAAAGGAATGTAACCTCGAACGTCCCCAATAACGTTTAGGTTCGAAAGTGAGTATTGCCAAGGTTATATTTAGCCAATGTTTGAAATGGGTATTTACTAAAAGTTTTATTTTCAAAATGTTTTATAAAATTTTGTAAAAAACTGTTAAATTTTCAAAAATGCTAAAAAAATCAGCTGCACGTGAAAATTACGATAAAATCCTGCTAAAATCTGAGGAAACTGCTAAATCTGGTAACGTTGAGCGTGATAAGTTTATTAAATTCAGAAATCGCGCAGAATTCAAAGCTTCAAAAACTTAATACTGTCTTTTGAAGTTCAAGCGAGAAAAAAGCACTAATGCCATTATCTTTTCGACTTCGCCAACAATTCTGACAAATGTTTAGATTTTTTTTAGAAGTTGTGAGAAATGTTTTAATCCGTCTGATATGGCTACTTATAATGACCTTTAGTTTTTTGGATTGTATCCAAAAAAAAAAGCTGTAACATTGAAGGATAATATAAAAACTATGGATTCAACATCTCTCGAGCAGCGCACGATTTTTACAATTTAGTGTTCCAGTGAAGCAACCAGTTGCACTCCTTCCCTCAAATGATTTCATTGTAATGTTCCACTGATTGGAATTCTCATTAGTATACTATTGAGTCCGACTTCGGACGTATAGAGAATCTCTTTTTGTTCGCACCACACGAATGCGGAACCTTTTGCTTTTAAATTTACTATAAATTATTTAATTAAGATATTAAATATTTTTATGTTTTTAAACGTTAAAACCAATTCCTATTATTCGTTGAAAACTAGTATAAAGATTTTTCTTTTATTAGAAAAAAAGGAAAACGACATTAATACATTTTAATTTCAATTCGCTACATAAAAGAGCAATTTCGTGCAACCCATCGTAGTGGAGTAATTTGTTCTTTCTTTTTAATCACAGATTGTTTATCTTCAAAAATTATTTTTTTTATATATATTTTTATATATTCTATAGAAAATAGATTATTCTTTGTTTGGCGATCGTTTTGATTATAAAAATATATTTTTAGACAATCTTTATTGCTTTGCATTTAAGTAAATATTTTTTTTTTTTTTCAATTTTCTTGCAGATAATTTAAAAAATCATAAAGTCAAAAGATGTCCCTACTAACTGGGAGTGCTAATTGCATTAGGTACACTCTCTTTGGATTCAATTTTGTGTTCGTGGTAAGTATATGGAATTTTTTTTCAATGCACCCAAGAACCTTTAAAAAAGCTTTTTATTAGTAAATGTGCAGCGCACATTGGACTGAGATAGTTTTAAATATAGAATTAATGGAGTCAAGAAATTCATAGAAGAACATTCTACCTAGGTTAATATTGTTAAGAATGAAAACCTTGAAAGTTTTCAATTTAATTTCAATGATGAAATCTCTTAAGTTATAAGTAGAATCTGTGACGAACCGCAATGTTAGAACCTTTAAAAAGATTGCACTTGAAGTGGGAATACGAAACTTAGCTCTTGGGAACTCAATGCGTTATTGGTGCTGAAGTACCCATTTAGTGTTACTTTCGTTTCGTACTAATCTGGCTTCGAAGATTCTTCAAGCTAGTTAGTTAACTGCTTGAATTCTCTTAAGTCATTTGTGGTTTCAGAGAGTTATTTTTAAGAATATTTTTCAGTGAATTGATGCTAAGAAGTCTCACTAGGAAGATACTTAAAAACATCATTATCTAGGAGGTAGTTATCCCTAGCATAAAGAAGCTCTTTGTAAGGAACTTCTGGTTAAAAATAGCTCTTGAACATAGAGTAAAAATATTATAAAGGGTGTTTTTTCTTAGAGCTATAGAACTTTAAGTTGGCAACACTATTTTAACTGGCGGCCATTTTGTCAGCTGTCAAGTGATTTATTTTTAAGGGCCCGACCCATAGAATCCGTTGCATCCGTTGCGGCAACGAATCCGGTGACATTGCCGCATGCGATGAAAACAGGTGACCATTTGAATCCGTTGCGTTTTTTTTGACATAAAATGTAAAACGTACTAGCGATGGGTCAATGGGTGAGTTAAGAGTTATAGTGTGATGTGGTAACTGGTAAAGAGGATACAAAATATTTAAATCGTATCTACTTCTTCGATAGCGATATTAATGCATGAAGATTATAGGAAATACATGAATGTGGATTTACATATTCGTTTTCTAACAAGTTGCAGAGAATATTTTTTCGATAATTTGGTAATTTTGCATTTTGATAGTAATTTTAATGTAGTTACTTAAAAAAGAACAATTTTTTATCTATATTACTTTAGAATCCTAGGTTTTTAGCAAGATTTACACCGGTTTGCACTAAATTTATGACATTTCCGAATCATGACCGAAGTTTGCATTTCATTTGGATTTTGTTGTGGTTTTGAAAAGTTTTGTCATAATAGAAGAAAAAAAATGGATGAATAGTTAAAAATGTTTAACGAGTTCTTGGAATCCGAATTAGATACAACGGCGCAAAATTATATGTATACGCTTCAATATGAAACTAAAACAAATAAAGTTTGGTGCTAAGATTTATGGTTTTTGAATAATTTGTTCTTATTGAGAAACTAGATTATAACAGGAAATCCTTTTATCATTTTTCTAGTGTAAAATGAAGAACTCTCTTGAGAGAATCACAACTCTCACAAAACGCCATTTTGTAAATTTAACTTAACACAAAACTGTCTAAATCCAATAAGAACACAATTCTTTAAAGTTCTTAACGTGTTAAACTAGATTTTAAATAGTACAATGGTTTCCGTTTGTAACTGTTACTGTCGGCAATATTCTCAGAATATTTATTATTAAGCTATTTGTTTCAATATTCATATTGATGTTTTAATTAAATTTTCAAGCGAAACCAATTTATTTATACTTTGATTTGAAAAATTTGAAATCTGAAAATTAAAAAGAAATCTAAGAAAATCTCAGCATTTATTATTTTATATCCTCTTCTTTTTCCTGTACTTGTTGTTACTTAGCGCAATTTTCGCTGCTACTTAATGTTATTTAAGTAACAACAAGCGCAATTTTTTCTGCTACTTAGATAACAATAAGTAGCAGTAAAAATTGCGCTAAATAACAACCCATGAGTAGAAAACAATTGAAACTTCAAATTGCTTTTGACATTCAATGTCATCGAATTTGCCGGAGTGAAAAGTTAAAAGTTGGTCTACTTGATGCGGTGCGTCCGGCACATGCGATTCCTATGGGTCACCTCCCATAAAAAACACGTGTATTTAATCGAGCTGTCAGTTGTATGCGGCAACGCAACGGACGAACGAATTCTATGAATCGTCCCCATTAGTTTGGTTTGGACTACTGAACAACGCTTCCAAATTGTGCAAATTTATTTTGAAAATCATGGTTCTGTTCGAAATACGTATCGCGCATTTTACGGTCAACATAATCATCCATCAGAGCAATTAATTCGATTAACTATGGAACGTTTTCGCACCACGTTTACTCTAAATGATAATACGCATTCACAGAGACGTCGTACAGAAGAAGTAATTGCTGCTGTAGAGCGTAGGGTAGACACAGGTTCCCAATTTGTTTCGGCCACGAAACTCTAAACTATTATCCTATTTTTTGGCGGACCCCCTACTTATAATAACAGAAAACAGCGGATATTTTTATGTTTGACAAAAAAGGAACAAATGATAAAAAAAATAAGATGTATTCTAAGTTTTATAAAACATTTATTGTGCAACAAAAAATTCGTTGTAACGTTTTATTGTGAAGAATGTTTTTTTTTTACATATTTACTTAAAATATCCTTTAAATTAGGTTTTATGTCCGAAAACTGGAGGCGAAGAGATGGACTACCTACATGTATAAATACACAAGTCCTGTTGCGGTCAAAATAATAGTGCACTTACTAAATATGTTTAAGGCCTCTTATTGTCCTGATTTAATACTTTTTCGTTTCCCAGTTCAACTTTTTGTGAAAGAGCTGTTGAACTATATCGTTATGCTTTCATAACAATTTTGTTGAATTTAGCTTTCTGGTAAGTTTTCATTTACACAACGTTTTTGGCCAGTCAAAATAATAGTAGTGTTTGCAGAAATCACGCTAAGAGCAAAATTTAAGTATTATACATATTTGCAACAGGAGCACTGTTCCGCTGTCAGGCGTAAGAAAAGCACCTGCCTCCTGGCAGTCTAAGAAAATTACAGTTTTCGTCAAAAAAATTTGCTAAAACACGAGTCTTTCCTTTCGAAAGAACATTTGAAGTTGTCCTTTTGAAACGGAGAAATATTTTATTACCAGACGAATCTTAAAATGTGATATAAAATGGCAAATGCTCAAGGTAATATGTCCGGTGGCCATCAAACTCGGCTTTTGAACCTCACTGCACGAACCAAATTTAACCCGAAGGCTCCAGTATTATGATCGGAGCTTGTTTTTATTTTACTGAATAGCGCCGATTTATCGCATAGAAAATATCGTGCAAATTACGTAAGAATTTGTGCTTCCATTTTGCCAATGAAGGAACGTCATTGATTTGGCTTTGCAACAATACAATGAACTCAAATACACCAGCAAGGATGCGAAAAAGTGGATTGAGAATAATAATTTCAAGATGTTAGAATGGCCTCGTTAAAAAAATAGTCTGTCAGCTGCTCCTTTGGGTAGTTTTGGGATGCTTGGGCATCAGTATCCGTAGAAAGATGCCAAAAACTGATTGATTCTATGCAACGCCTCTGCACCGCTGATAAACAAAATGCACGAAACACGCAACCAAATATTAATGTTAAAGTAGGTTATCAGTAATATTAAAGAAGTTGGAAAAAGTAGGCTATTTTTCTAACATCTTACAGGCTATATCTAGCAACACTACTATTATTTTGACCGCCCGTTTTCAAGACAAATTTATGTTTTTAAGCCTCCTTTTTTACTTGCGATTATAGGTACTATAATACAAGTTATGCATTCGTGCAGATTAAAAATTTTGAGATAACAATCAAACATGACATTACGATGATAGAGAAACATATTTGAGTTACTGGCAAAATTCTGTCCGTCTGTCTGTCTGTCTGTACGGATGTATTTTGGACTGCAGCCTAAACGGTTGGGCCAATCGTCTTCAAATTTTAAACTTAAGGTTCTTTTGACATTCTACAAAGGACTTTTTTCAATTTTTTTTTAGGCTCAAAAATTAATGGTACCTGTCATATAAGCGTTATGTAAAAGCTTATTTTTTTTTGAAAACGGCTCCAAGAATTTTTATAGAAAAAAATCAGTGTACTACTATAGGTATGCATTATATTTTGGTGAAATAAAAAAAATAATATAGTGGGCTAAAAACGGTACCTCCCATAGGACCGGTTTTTTTTCTTCGACTTTTTCGAAAACTGGTGATCCGATTACAATCAAAATTGATATTCAAGAAGATGTAGGCAGCCTGAGTAATTATGCATAAATTTTTTTTCGAAAACTTTTTTTTTGTATTTTTAATAATTTAAAAAAAAAAATTTTTTTTGAAAAATCAATATTTTGAAAACGGGGAAGTGAATTTTGTTTTTAAATTTTGTTTTTAAATGTACGTTATTTTTGTGCTTAAATTTGTATTCTTGAATTATTTTTTTAATTTTTTTTTAAAAAGTTGTTAAAAAAAACCGTTTTATTTAAAAACGGCTCTAACGATTTTGAAAAAAAAAATCACACTTTTTCACATTTTTTAATTGCAATAAAATGGCGTTTACATTTTTCCGCTGAAAACTATTTTACGTACTTTTTTCAAACAATCAAAAGTCAGAAAAATCGAATATAATCTTTGAAGTTCCCTTAATATTTTTCAAATTTTATTAAAAGCTGTGACCGCATATAAGAGCAAGTACGTGCGAACCATTCGTGCAATTTATTTTGTTAAGTTATGTTGAGACACCGTTACATCCACAAAAACTGACTGTTTGGTGTGCTTTATGGGTTGATGTAATAATTGGTCCGTACTTCTATAAAAACGATGCTGGCCAGAACGTTACAGTCAATGGTGACCGCTATAGAGCCATGATATATGACTTTTTCGTTCAGCTATTGAACAAGCATGATGTGCAAGAGCTGTGGGTTCAACAAGACGGCGCAAGATGTCACACAGCTCGTGCCACAATTGTTTTATTGAAGGAAACGTTTGGTAACCGCAACCGTCTAGTTTCACGTTACGGACCCGTGAGTTGGCCTCTAAGATCGTGCGATATGTGAAGTCGCTAGGCTACGCCGATAAGCCCGAAACGATTGACCACATCGAGGACAACATTTGCCGGTTATTGCCTAAATACGGCCACAAATGTTGAAAAAAGTAATCGATAGTTAGACGTCCAGATAAGACTACGTCCGAGCCAGAAGATTATCTGGCATAAAGTAAATTTCATGTTAATTTGAAAAAAATCATCTTTGTTTTATTCTATTTCAAAGCTATATGCCTTTAAAAAAAACACCCATGCCCTTGAATGCCAATCATTGATACTCTGTTATCAAATTGCGGTTGGATCATCTTCTAGAAGCTTTTATGAAATAAAATTTCCTAAATAAAAAGTTTTCAGTCTTCAATTACGTACGTGCTTTACATCATAGTGACCCTTAGTTCTTAGTCAGTAAGACTTGTTTAATTTATAAGAAGTGAAAAAGAAATTTCCCAGCGCTCGCACATTTAAGGGAGCTTAAAGCCTTTTGGTGTACTCACATTGCTTATGTGCAATCAACCTAAGTCCTTATTAAGTGATTACAGAAGCGTGTTTCACCATTTCCAAAATATCGACCAAAATTCACGTCACATATCAAGCAGCAAATATTAGAATTCCAAGAAATAATTTTTTTTATAAAAACACTTCTTTCAACATTTAAATTTAGTTTTCACTTTGTTCTTGTTGATTCTCATCTTTTCATATATGACAAACGGATTAAAAAAAAGTAATAATGACTTTTATTTCATTTCTTTCTAGATCACTGGTTTTATATTGATTGCTGTTGGTATTGCTGTTGCAGGAGTCTTCAATCAATATGAGACGTTTTTGGCTCCGAATTTCTTTTCGATTCCAACATTCCTCATAGTTATTGGAATTCTAATATTTATAATTTCATTTGTCGGATGCTGGGGTGCATTAAAGGAAAACTACTGCTTCATTTTGATCTTCTCCGTGCTGCTGGGAATTATTTTCATTTTGGAAATATCTGCTGGCATTAGCGGTTATGTGTTGAAGGGCGACGCACAACAACTGATTGATAAAAAACTGAAGGAAACAATTCTGAATTATAATAAAAATGGCTATGATGGTACAACGTATCTGTGGGATACAATTCAAAGACAAGTATTTTTTTGATTTTTTTTTTTTAACTTGTGTTTAGCTAGCTATATTATATATTTTGTTCTTTTTAGTATCCATGTTGTGGTGTTGATGATTATAAAGACTGGATTCCTGTATCTAATACATCACTACCGCTTAGTTGCTGTGACATTCCCGATGGTACAATTGGTCCGTTCTCTTGTACAGGGGATATTGAGGACAAGAACCGTCATAGATACGGTTGTCTTACAGGATTCTCTAACTTTATAAGTGCTCATGCTGTCAGTCTAGGTGCTGCTGGTATTATAATTGGTGTTATACAGGTAATGTTCTTTTAAGATAAATTTATCAAGAAATTAAAAATTTTTTTTTCAGTTCTTTGGAGTTCTGTTTGCCTGCTATATTGCTCGTGAAGTGAAAATTAGGAATGGAATAACTGGTTGGTTTTAAAATAAAAGTAAAAATATTGTTAAACTTTTATCGTGTAAGAAACTTTTTAATGTGTTAGTGTAATTTTTTTTTTGTTTTTGTTTTGTATAAGTGAGTTTGTTAGTGCCAATGTTTAAGAAAAGAAACAAAATAATGACAAGAATTATTAAGTTAAATAAAATGGTCAAAACATGGAGGATTTGTTTTAATTTTTTTGACAAAGTATTAACTGAATTTTAAATAAATACGATCCAGGCACTGGATTAATAAACTTCAAGTAATATATATTAATGTTATGGTTAAAGGTTTTTTTACCTTGGCTGAATGATTGGAAATAGCCCTTTAAAAGCATAGCAACTGGTCCATTAGCTGGGGATTAAATGTCCATCCGCTCAAGGCCAAATAAGTTCTGTTCACAGGGGAACGGAACATCCCAATTACTACTGCTACCAAAATTACTGGGACAACAGTTCAGATCACTGGTGCGGTAAAGTATCTTGGTTTTGTGATAGAATGTAAACTAAATTGAAGAGAAAATATTCAGGAAAGGGAGAGGAAAGCTTTAATAGCTTTTTGAACTTGTAGTAGAATTTTTGCCAAAAGAATGTGTCTTAGCCCAAAAACAGAGCTATCATAATGCCAATCCTGACAAAGGCATACTTAGTTTTAGTAGACAACCTTAAACAATTTAATCAATCTCAAGATAATGACTATCTAGAATAATAACTTGTAAATTACTAGTCCAATAGTCGACTGATTCACGAAAGATTTGCCGGCCAAAAATGCCTAGTGACTCAATCAAAGTAACATGTGGACCGGACATTGCGAAATAATGACGGCAATGAAATAGCAGATAAACTAGTAGACAAAAACTGTTCTTCCCTTGAACTGAGCCAAATTGTACATTAGGTACTTGTGCCACTGAACAAAGAAAACAACAGAACTATCCAAAATTTCCTCAGAGGTCTGCAAGTGATACTTGTAAGATAAAAAATAAAAAAATGCACGACTGGATCGCACGTAATTGCTCATATGTGCGGTCACATCGTCGAATAAAATTTAAAAAATAAGCAACATAAACGTAGGGAAAAAACACTATCTGAACTTAAAAAAAGCGTCATAACCACAACACTTAACGGGTTTTAGTACAAATGGAGTGCGCCATTACACGTATTGTATAATAACGAATTTATGAAAAAAATATTTCGAAAATTTAGGACGGATTTTGATAAAATCCTGTTTTTTATTTTTAGTTTAAAAAAAAAAAAAAGTTTTTTAAAATGTTGGTATGCAGTTTATACATGTAATTATAAAATTTAAAATAATTGTTTTCAATAGTTTTAAAAATATTGATTTTTCAAGAACAAAATTCAAAAATTAATTTTAATTAGAAAAAAACTTATTTAAAATTTAGATATGCAGAATTAATTTGGCCACCTAGATCTTCTCAAATATAAAATTTTATAAAAGGTACCGTTAATAGACTTTTCCCGTAAATTTGGTTCGGGTCAAATAATAGCCAATACCAATAAAAAAATTCTCAAAAATTGAAAAATAAGCTTTTCCTAAACGGTCATATGGGAGGTACCGTTATTTTTAGGCCTACAAATAAAATTTCAATTTCCCCTTTGGGGAATGCCAAAAGAATCACACACAACAAATTTGAAATAATCGCTTAAGCCGTTTAGGCTGCAGCTCGTTATACATACTGACAGACAGACAGACAGACATTTTTTGCCGCTAACTTTTTTAGACTTCTTTATAATCGTAATGTCCTGTTTGATTGTTATTTAAATTTTTTGTATATTCACGAATCCTAAACTTGCCTTTTATTTCCTATAATCGCAAGCAAAAATCATTTAAGAATATTTTGGTGGTATATGATGCAACAGAGAATTAAATAAATCGCACGACTGGCTCCCACGAACTTGCTCTTATGTGCCGTCACAGATTCGAATAAAATTTGAAAAAAATTGAGAAAACTTCAAAGTTTTTTTTCGATTCAGTCAGAAGACTTGGTTGTTTGAAAAAAGTAAGTAAATGAGTTTTTAGTGGAAAAATTTAAAATCCATTTTATTTCGTTAAAAAATGTTAAAAAGTGTGATTTTTTTCAAAATCGTAGGAACGGTTTTTATTCAACAACTTTTTTTGAAAATTAAAAAAAATAATTCAAGAATGCAAACTTACAACCAAAAATATTTACATTTAGTAACAATATTAACAAAAAAAAATTCACCAACCCGTTTTCAAAACATCGATTTTTTTTTGAAAATTTTGTTAATTAACTCAAAGTTTCATTAACTTCCGTCCTTTGTCGACCTAAATCTACATATCGGCTGGACTATTTGATTTTATGAATAGCTTATATAACTCGCTTCTCTACAAATGTCATCTTAGTTTTGAGTTGAGCAGGGAAAGGAACAGCTTTCATACGAATTAGGTCATTTACATTGAAGGCATATTTTAAAAAACATACCATTCTGAAGTATTTGCAATGCAATACTTTAAATGCTATCTTATCTTCTCTGAGCACTTCTGCAATCTGCATGATAAAAAACTTGTAAATAATAAAATAAAGCTCTTAAATACAGGGTGCTTACAAACATATTTTTTCAAAAATAATATGCAGAATTCTTTTATTTTTTTAAGAATCTCTAAATATGTTCACATTTCAATAGAAAAACAATAACTTAACGACTCAACCGATTTTGATCAAATGTAATACCTACACATGTATGAAATTTCATACGCGTAACATTTTTTAAAGAAATTTTGAAATTTTGGTATGCAGTTTTTTAGAGTTTATTAATACACATGTGATTATAAAACTAAAAATATTTGTTTTGATTACTTTTAAAAATATTGATTTTTCAAAAAAAAGAACATTTCAAAAATAAATTTTTATTAGAAAAAAAAATATTCAAAATTTTGATATGCAGAATTAATTTGGCTACCTATATCTTCTCAAATATAAAATATGACAGAAATCCAATGAATTGTTACCGAGAAAGCCAAAAATAAAAAAAAACCTTATATGAAAGGTACTGTTAATAGGCTTTTTCCCGTAAATTTGGTTCTGATCAAATAATAGCCAATACCAACAAAAAGATTCCCAAAAATTTTCATCAAAATCGTTACAGCCGTTTTCGAAAAAAAAATAAAAGGCACGACTGGGTCGCACGTACTTGCTCTTATGTGCTAATCCTTTTTAAGTGCAGGCGTCTTTTTGACAAAGATTTTATTTTAATATTTTTTGTATGACGTGCAACTTCCTTAGAATCGTTTTGGGGTGAAGCTCGAACGAACATGCGTCACGACAAAGGGATAAACACATAAATATATAGGATTGTTAGCTTTTGCAGTTTTTTAGTGTAGTAGTTATTATCTTTCCACTTGCTGCTTACTGTTTATAATATAATTTGCTAATAGAAAGATACAAAGGACTTTTTTCAGTTAAATTTTCATTTTGGTATGGAAAAATTTGAACAACTGGCATAAAGATTCGTCGGAATCAGCAGTATGGCAATAATGCTAGGTAAAGGGACCTTTATACGTCCCAATATGGGACCAATGGAATTTATAAAGGATTTAGGTACCTATAATAAGGTTGGAAGGAAGGTAGGTACTAAAATTAAGATACGTGTTCCAACTACTGTTAAGCCAGTAGGTATAGAGACAATATTAAAAGTTAACACAGTGGTTTTGTTTATTTATAGGAAGGTGTAAACTTTTGTTTTCTCGATTGAAATTTTTGCATTCAGTAGTAATCGAATAGTTTTTTTTATTTGTTAGTTGTTTTTGTGTGTTTATCAAAGGCTTCCTTATTTATTCTGTGCTTTTATGATGATGAAAAATACTTTAAAATACGTAAGTATGTATGTAATGTAGGTTGTCACTTTCTTTTATTTGACTAATGGCTTGGCTAGGGCTTAGCCGAGCAATATGAAATAAAATGTTGGGGAAAAAAATGTATGAATTCAAAAAAACACTACTCATAACGTTTTTTGGAAAAAATGTTGTAAGCCATCTTATTTCTTTTGCTGTTTTCTATTTTATGAATTTTTCATTTCAAAATCGTTCGACCAGTTTTTTCAAAAAAATGTTTTTTTTGAAAAACTTTTCGAAAACATATTTTAAAATTTTTTTTAGTATGTCAATTTTAAGAAATCTATAGTTTATACTAGGAGAAAAATTTTAAAAAAAATCTATAGATCCGTTTTCAAAATATTCAAAAAACAAAATATTTTTTTAAAAAAATTATTAAAATTAAAAAAAAATGTTTTTGAAAATTTTGATAAGCAATATTATTTAAATCATAAAACACTACATATTTTGAAAATTTCATCAAAATCCGTCAATTAGTTAACGAGAAAGTTGATTTTAAAAAAACGGTCATATGGGAGGTACCGTTTTAAAACTTTTTCTGAAAAATCCATTAAAATTAAAAGATAGATTTTGCACAGAAAACATTATTCTGAAAGTTTAATCAAAATCGTAGGAGCTGTTTTCGAGAAAAATAAGTTTTTTAATAAAAGTTATATGGCAGGTACCGTTAGTTTTGGAGCTAGAATGCCAATTCCAAAAACTGTCGGGTAGAGCACTCTAAAAATACTATATACCAAGTTTGAATCAAATCGGCCCAACCGTTTAGGCTGTAGATATCGATACGGACAGACAGACAGACAGACAGACAGACAGACAGACAGACAGACAGACAGACAGACGGACGGAATTTCCGGACCCACTTTTTTTGACTTCTCTATCATCGTAATATCATGTTTGATTGTTAGAATTTTTTTTATTTTTTTACGAATGCATAACTTGCCTCATAGTCCCTATAATCGCAAGTAATAAGCTTTTCCTAAACGGTCATATGGCAGGTACGGTTATTTGTAGGCCTAAAAATAAAATTTAAATTTTCCCACTGAATGCCAAAAGAATCACACACACCAAATTTGAAGATAATCACTTAAGCCGTTTAGACTCCAGCTCCTTATACATACTGACAGTAGACAGCCATTTTTTCTCGATCACTTTTTTAGACTTGTCTATGATCGTAATGTCATGTGTCATTGTTATCTCAGTTTTTTTTATATTCAAGAATCCTAAACTTGCCTTATAGTTCCTATAATCCGACAACATCCAAAGGCCACTGCAAAGAATTCGTTCCTTGTGTCCAAAAATTGGTTGTTGCGACGTGAGAATAAAGATTTCTGCGCAAAACTAATGCGAGAATAAAGATCTGAGGAGCTAGAGCTCTATCGTCTCGTCAAACAGCCGCGTTTTGACGCCGCGTTTTAGCGCCAATTTTCAATGCCGCGTTGTAATATACCGCAATACATATCCCATGTCACAAAGAGCGCGTTTTCAACGCCGCGTCGAGTTCAATGTGGCGTCAAAACGCGGCGTTGGAATAAATTACAAATTGACGCCGCGTGACAAAAGATTATTTTTTTTAGAATTAAGTCATTTATTTTGTGTCATTTTCATTTTTAATATAATTTATCATGGAAAAACTGATAGAATGTTTTAGAAAATAATAAATCGTGTAAGAATATAGTTCTGAAGAACGAGAAAAATCGAAAATGAATCGAAAGAAAATGGACATTTATTAAAATCAATTTATTGAGAGAAAATTTTGTTAGAAAATGACAACCAACATTCAAATATATTTAACGCGCTGCTTACAGGCCTGTGTAACGTTCTCGGTGACGGTGCCTGTCATTGTTTTTGTAACGGCAATGACATGCAAAACAATGACGAATACACAACGTGACACTTTTAGGACAAACAACTACGTCATAGTGATGTCAGAGTGTCACGGCAATGACACATTACAAGGACCGTCTAATACTAGCTTAACTATTGGTAAGTAACAATCTTACCCATGCGGCGCAGCATCTGAGAATAACGAAGGGTTTTTTAACACCTGGCTATTTCGTATGTGGAAATTAGAGAGCTACCGTTAGTTAGGCTGTCTTTCTCGGAACCCAATGATTCATAGGAGCTTGTATTTTTATTATTTCATGATACCTACGAAATCAACTTTGTTAATTTCCGATAGGCGCAAAAGCTTTGCCAACATCGTTCAAAAACACCTTTAATATAGCAAATAACTTTATCAAGTTAATATCAGTCATACGTTCGCACTCGGAGTGGGTACCTACATGTAGTAAATTGAAAAGAGAAAAATACACGGGACTCAACAAGAGCCTAGTAACTAAGAACATAACATCTGTTTCAAAAAAGACCTGAGTTCACTCTTATTTGTATTTTTAAATTCAATAAACAAAAAAAAAAGGCCAAATGACAATATTAGATGCCTACCGACTTAATTCTGGCATGAAATGTGCCAAATACATGCTGCTGATCATCAGTCTTATGTTTGCTGTAAGTAAATGATTATTGTTTTTTGTGTATTTTTTTATAAATCTATCTAAATGATGTTTTTTTAATAAATTTGTGAAAAAGAAATTTTGTTATTTGATCCAAGTGATTGTTGGAATTTTTTTGTTTTTTTTTTTTTTTGAAAAGGGTGCAGCAAGATATCTTATCAGTTTCAACATTGGTTGAAAAACAGTCACTTTTATCGTTTTAGACATTATTTCGTAAAGATAGCGAATACTTTACTTTATTAAAATGATGATAAGCGAATGAGACGGTATATGTAAGTGAGAATTGAGTTAGCAAAAGATACTTTATTTCAAACTTCGGAGTAGAGAAGTCAGTGTTGATATGTGTGTCCTTCGGGCGGCTACACATCCCCAATCCCCCAATTATAACTTAATGAAAAGCTTTTAAGGTTCTTTTAGAGATAAGAATATTAAAACGATGATAAGGTAACTGATATTCCTTCCACGTACGTTGCTGATGTGGAGAATTTTTTCAACAATAACTTTATTGACTGTTATTTTGTTTGCATTAATTTTAAATGAGGCTATTAATGAGGTAAAGTTAATTGCATTATTATAAATATTAATTATATTGTGAGTATAATACCCAAGTAGATTGCTTCTTTCTGTGTGTGAGCAGTATCTGTGTGAACTATAAAATCCCTGGTTAGATACAGTATGTATTTTTAGCTAAAATGCAACTCGCTTTAAAAAAAAAAACAAGAAAGCCCCCGAGCTTATTTTAATGTTAACTAGCTGACCGATTCTACGTTACTCGGGCATACCAGACTATCTGAATTTCGACAACAGCGTCACAAGCCAGGTCCAGGTCTAAAAAAAAACACCCAAATAACCACACACACAAAAAATTTCACCAAAATCGTTTAAGCCAGTTTAATCTCAAAATATAAGGACTTTAAAAAAGCGCCACCTGGGGGCCTAATTAAACATATGGTCGGAATATAAGGAGAACAACTTTAGTGTTTAGAGTTGTCTCGGCTTTGCCCGAGAAGCACTGATTATCTTATCTATAGGCAACTGACTTCAGTAGAAAGCTGCTGGGCGTGGTCATGTGAAAAAGTTTTAGTTTTGCTACACCTGAGGAGAGGAGGAAGATTAATCTCTTCAGACAATTGGCTCAAATAGATTATTTCGTCCCGTCCTTAGCCTTTCTCGACATTGTCAGTGCAGACCTTAAAGGATCCAAAGCGGTTCTCAGAAGAGGGAAGAAACGAAGGATATGGGGGGAACAGTAAAGAAATTAGTGTAAAATTAGGTGCAGGGTGCCTCCTTGAATCAATTTGAATAAGCGATGAATAGCAACCAAGAGAGACATTTGATTTTGAAGATTTTTTGTTGAATTCTGTTCTTCTCTTTTTCCAGTTGCACAAGTACCTAGGGGATGATTCGGCCAGTTAATCTGCCATTTCATTTCCGTATAAGTCACAGTGTCCGGGGACCCATCGATAACGATCAACCAGTAAGGACTTGTGGATAATTGAGGGCATAGCATTCCTTAATTACCACATGCTGTCTATGAAAATATCAATATTCTTACTGACCAAATTACACGAGAGAAGGTGCAAGCCTAGTATTCTAACAAAAATCGTCTACTCTGCACCGGCATTTCTAGAAATGACGAATTTCAATTTCAATTTATTTCAATTTCAATTTCGCCATTCATGTGAATGAATGAAATATCATCCTGATAAGTGATAAGAAATACAAATCATTCACTGAACCTCAATAATACATTTATCATGGTTCCATTGACCGTTACACAAAAGCTTCTGAGAAAGTCGAAAACCAAAGCTTTGGGAAACCCCTAATACAATTTTGATAAGAACTTTTATACCTTCTTTCATTGGAGAACAAACATTAAGTCATCAAAATTGTTAGAAACGTTTTCGCGAAAAATAAGTTTCTCCGTGTTTGATATATACCAGTATTTCTTGAACTAAAAAAATGCAATTTTCCAGCCAACCACATAAAAACCTTAAATCCTAAGGCCCAATGCACACGGAACAACTCGAAAAAAACTGATTACCTATGCGAGTTGGCAACTAGTTTGCTTTGAGTCATAACCTGTGTCATCAAATGGGACGACGCACACGACGCTACTGGTTGAAAACTCGTTGGCAAATCACAAAGAAAAGTCTGTAACCAGTCGTCTGTTGATTTTCATGTTGGGTTGCGTAGTGATTTCAGTTTCTAGTTTGTCGAAGATGAGTGAGGGAGGTGTTAAAACATTTATTTTATATAATTTTTGCTCTTCCGGCTATTCAAATAAAAATGAAATAGAGAAGGCGTGAATAGAAATAGAAAATGTCGTTAAATTGACGGGTATGTTTTTTTATTTCGACTTGAATGTGGATGTGATTAGTTCCAATCTATTGTGTCATATATTTCCACAGTTAGTGCAGATAAGCTTGTGGGGTTTTCTAACTTGATAGCCTCTGAGATCACCTGCTCGAGAGTTGTTGTTTATGGTTAAAGGCTGCAGGATGATAGCCTGCCTCTGCATCTATGTACATCAACACTTGCATCATTTAACGTATGTAAGTCCTTCTCGTTTTTTTAATAAAATTGTATCGAACGCAAGATACTTTGATGACTGCTGTCGCGATCTCACGATTTCGGATGCGGATGGAGCTATACAAAACAGCAAACTTCTCGCATCCCATCCCAAAAGTTTTCATAAGTTTTGTTTTCAAGGTTTTGGTGAACCCAAAAGTTACTTACTATTCTTGTCCTCTTCCTGAGATAATAGTACAACGTGATGGTTTCATTATTGCTCTAGTCCTCCGAAGACATTTCACGCCCGGTATCCATGACGAGACTGAACGAAATAGAGATTTTGATAGGTGATGAGTTTTTTCGAGTGCGGAGTCAAGTCACCGCTTAGTTCGTAACTGGTCTGTAACCCGAGTTGCCAACCGGTTTAGTTTCTATCCAGTTGCTCCGTGTGCATTGGGCCTAAGTTTCAAGAAGATTTTTAAAGGAGATTTTCGCCTGTTAATTGTTGGAACACATTTCTCCATCTCTTTCTTGTGTTAGCGAAATAAAGCAGACATCCCTGTCAATTTATAGTACTTATCAATATGTGTGAAGAGTGACATATAAAGTAGCAAGCAGCGTCTCTCATTTTTAATTCATCGGTTATAGAGTGCGAGTGCACAGGTTTAAGAGAAATAAATTAATAATTTAACTTTTTTTTTTAGATAACTGCAGTTCTGTTGATCTTAGTCGGCGAAACAATCCAAACAATATTCGGTGATTTCCGTCAATTCCTCGATGACTACTTCCTCTCACCACCAGCCCTGCTGATAGCATCCGGATTCTGTATGCTCATTGTGGCAATGCTTGGTGCATGGGGTGCTATCAGAGAGAGTGTTTTAATTATTAACTTTGTAAGTTCTAAACTCAACTTTAAACTCTATTTCACACAAAAAACCTAATTAACATTATTAAAACCACTTAGTATGGAGTTGCACTTTTTGTGGTGTTTATCCTTGAAGTTGCAGCAGCTATTGCTGCTTTCCTTCTCCAAGCTGATGTCGAAGTGATGCTTGTACGAACAATGAACGAATCCATGTACCAATACCAAAATAATTTATATCTGCAAAATGGTGTTGATTTTATGCAATCTGGAGTAAGTAATTCAAGTCGAAGTGACGCAAAGGATGCTTAACATTATTTACTTTCAGTTAGAATGCTGTGGAATCTATGGTCCTACCGATTGGAAGCCAATCCTTATAGAAAACCAACTTAATGACGATCCCTTTAACGTCTTTGTGCCGCCATCTTGCTGCCAAGATAAGAATCCAAGTTCACCTACTACTGCATGCAATTTTGAATATGCACCTGGTTGTTTAGGTCGGATGCGTTTTATAATTTCACAAAGTGCTATGCTTATTGCCACTGGTGCCAGCACAGTTGCTTTTGTCCAGGTTTGTAGAATGAAAACATTATGAATTGGATTACATTGTGTGCTTCTCTATTGTTTTGCAGCTTTTAGGATCAATTTGTGCTTTTATGCTGGCTAAGACACTGAGACGTAACAAGTCGATTCGGGAAGCAAGACGTTGGCAACTACAACAGAGCTTAGGAGTTTTGATATCTGGTTCAAAATCGATATCAATGCCCCAACAAGAGGGTTATCAGCAACTGGGTAAACCGGAAAAATGTATGGAGGAATATAATGCAAATAGTCCAAGTGTGAATTGAAAATAAAATCATTTTATATAAATATAAGTTAAGAAAAAAAGAAAAATGAAAAATAAATAAATAAATTAGTATAAAAAGCTACTACAGACTACCGCACAGTACTTGAAGACATAAAAATGTTATGCCGCTTTCTTATTATGTCATTTATTTGATATCTTGTAGGAAGAATCTATCTATTTCTTAACCGTTTTTAAGGAAAAGCTTCTTTTGAGATAAGCACCTAGATGTGCGATCTCTTAGCAAAGTCCAGTGGTCAGGGTCATGTACATCAACGGTGTTCTACGTTGGACACCTTTCGCTGCTTTAGATATGCTCCTTAACCTCATACCCCTAGATATTTAAAGTACACGATTGCCAGGTCTGACAATCATTGCCAGATCAGCAAATATCTGACAATGTCTGAAAATGAGCCGACAATGAGCAGAAAATTAAATCTGTGTGTACACGGTACACTTTTTTCAATGCAGCTATAAACTTTTTTGACAGTTGCAATGTGACAATGAGCTGAAAATGAATTTGCAGATCCAAAATTTAATTTGGTGTGTACACGGCTGGCAGAAAATCTACAAATGTTTGCAAATCTATTGCCAGCTATTTGGCCAAACTAAATTGTCGACATTGTCAGCCAAATATTTGGCAACAGATTTGCAGACATTTGTAGATTTTCTGCCAGCCGTGTACACACCAAATTAAATTTTGGATCTGCAAATTCATTTTCAGCTCATTGTCACATTGCAACTGTCAAAAAAGTTTATAGCTGCATTGAAAAAAGTGAAATATAAAAAAATAAGATAAATAAATAAAAACGTAGCAATTGCAACTATTTTGACTGCTTATACATATATTAAAAAGCAGCAATGATGAAACAGTTTTGGGGCGGTGGTAATCAGTTAACTGGCTCAACAACAATGGGCTGACATGTTCCCGTATTCTCATCTTCAATTTTCACATATTTACATATTTTTTTTTAAATACAAAAAGGCACCTTAAAATTTATTTTGGAATCTTTGCCAAACTTGTCTGCCAATGAATAAATTTGCAAATGTTTTTTAAACTGCGTCACCAAATTTATTAATTTGCAGACATTTGCAGA
This sequence comes from Platycheirus rosarum, assembly GCA_963971375.1. Taxonomy (NCBI): domain Eukaryota; kingdom Metazoa; phylum Arthropoda; class Insecta; order Diptera; family Syrphidae; genus Platycheirus; species Platycheirus rosarum. The sequence goes on along the minus strand of OZ020510.1, from coordinate 113,031,492 downwards.
AACGTCAGAAAATGAAACAAATTTGGTGATCTGCCAATGAATTCTGTGTACACATGCTTACAACATCTGCAAATTTATTCGTCTTTAAAATGATTGATGAACAAAATTTTTTGCAAATTAATTTGCTGTGTACACGGTTGTCAGCTTGCGTGTACACGATTGCCAGATATCTAAAAATTAATTGGCAGATATTTGTCTACAAATTAGGAGCCAAACCATTTTTCTGCAAATTAATTTAGTGTGTACACGATTGTCAGCCATTCGAGACAATTTTTTCACTAGCAGATCCAGCAAAATTTGCAGTCCTGGCAATCGTTTACACTTAGCTTAATTCTTCTTTGATGATTCCAGTGATTTAATAAACACAGTTATCATCAGTCTCCATTGCTTTATCATTGTCTTATCTACAGAAATCAGTTGAAGTTTCTGATAGCAAGAAGATTACGCAAGATCTTATTTTTCATTTTATAATTTACTGATCAAAATAAGTCATTTGAGAAGACCTGTATACCTTATTTACTGTTCACAAATCTTTTAATAACTTCAACAATAAAAGCTTTGAATCTCTATAAAGCTTTGCAAATTCATTTTAAAATCTGCTCTTTAAAGCTTTTACTCGTAGATCTCCTTGGTTATACACTCTACAATTTTCTCTACAGCATCTCTGAACATACGAATAAGCTCCACACTCATTTTCTAGTGATAATTTAGTATTCTCGCACTTAAGTAATAAACAATTGATAAGAGTATGATAACCTTGGTTAGTGTCTGATGATGAGCCATGAGCTACGAAACATATGACTATGATGATTTCGGTTAGTTGTTTTCGAGCTGAATTGTGTGAAGATGTCAAAACTCTGGGGAGGACGTTTTAGTTGCGACACAAGTTCAATATTAGCTGAACTGAACTGCAGTTTGCCAGTGGATTCACGTCTGTTCGCTGACGATATCGATGCAAGTAAAGTCTACGCAGAGGGACTATTCAAAGCTGGTATTCTGACTGCAACTGAATGCAGTGCAATTCAGAAAGGTCTTGAGTTGGTGCGATATGACTGGGTCGAGGGTTTGATTGAGTTCCAGCCAACGGACGAAGATGTCCATACTGTGAATGAGCGTAGACTAACCGAGCTTATAGGAGATACTGCTTTAAAGCTGCACACCGGACGCAGTCGAAACGATCAAGTGGTAACTGATATGAAGCTATGGATGCGCAAGGCCATTCGGGAGACTTTGTTCAACTTGAGAATGCTTATCGAAGCTACAATTCTATTGGTGAAGAAGTTTCCAGGTGTAATGATGCCGGGCTATACTCATTTGCAGAGGGCGCAACCAGTTCATTTTGCACATTGGATCCTGAGTCACGGATTTGCTATGAAGGAGGATTGCTCGAGATTTATGGACTTGAGAGAGCGAATGAATGTCCTGACGCTGGGAAGTGGAGCTCTGGCAGGAAATCCTTTGAATGTGGATAGAGTTTTTATGCAAAAGAAACTTGGATTTAATGCTGTCACTCAGAATAGTATGCATGCTGTGGGTGATCGGGATTTTGTGGGTGAGTCGTCTACATAATAATGAACTTATGAACGAAAAGTTGTCGAACTGATCCTTTTTGATTGCAGTTGACTTCATCTACTGTACATCCCTGGCTAGTCTTCATCTGTCACGTTTGGCTGAAGACCTTATAATCTTTACTTCCCAGGAATTCAATTTCATTCGGATTGCGGATGCTTTTTGCACTGGCAGTAGCTTAATGCCTCAAAAACGAAATCCTGATAGTTTGGAACTGGTCCGGGGAATTTCTGGGGAAATTTTTGGTTGCCTGACAGGGATTATGATGACAATTAAGGGAATTCCATCGACTTACAACAAGGACTTGCAATTCGATAAGAAATATTGTTTCACAGCATTCGATCAGCTGGAAAAAGCACTGAAAGTCTCCAAAGGAGTTCTTACAACCCTTGAGGTGAACATCGATAGAATGGAATCTTGTTTGAGCCCAGATATGCTAGCCACAGATTGGGTAATCTACACATCCTTTTTTGTATAGATTTTATATAATTTTTTTTTTTTATTTCAGTCATATTATTTAGTACGGAAAGGAGTACCATTCCGACAGGCACATCATTTTATTGGAAAAGTTGTCGCCTTAGCTGAGAAACGCAATTTAGAACTGACTGAAGTGCCTCTGGGAGATCTACAAGCTATTTGTCCTCTTTTTGACACTGACATAGGAAAGGTAGCCAATTTCCATCAAATTTCTGAAACTTACAATGTCATCGGTGGAACAAGCTCATGTTCAATTGAAAGGCAGTTAAATGTATTGAAAGATTTTTCTAGTCACATAAAGAAATTTGAATAAAATAATTACTTATGATGAAACTGAATGGACTGACTTTTCAGTAAATAAAAATATTTAAATTTCTTTTTGTAAAATTAAATTTTAAATTCAATTTATATGTACGTTATCTAAACGGAATGTTTCAAGTATTTTTGAGATATAACGAAAACTGGCAACGTCTCCACCGGTTGGTTTATCAATCTGTTAAATGAATGATACAAAAACTAATAAAGGCATTTCTTTAAGCTTTGAGAAAGAGATTCCTTGTTTTTGAGGACGCAGAGCTTCCTAAAGCAGCGTTCACACGCAGACATAATAATGGGACAATAATCAATTGTCTTGTCCGAGCTTCTTGAACGGGGTTGGATGATGTCGGCTAGCCTGCCGAGCTATCTCTGAGGACAATATAATGACAATTGTCTTGTCCTTGAAACAATTGTTCACATGGAACAATGATTTTCTGGTCCCATTGTCTTGGCCTCTTCATTGTCCTATGTGAATCCCGCTTAATTCAATGTTATCAACTCCCATGTTAATAAAACAGCTGACGGACAGCTGACCAACATACGATATATAAAACACAAACCTAAGCTTTCGCACCAATTCATTTTATTTTAGTAATTGTAGACCATCTGGGTGGGTATGACAGAAATTGATACCGATTGGGCTTTAAGTGTTCCCAAATCTCAGAGACTATCCCAAACAATCACAAAGGTATACTTTCCAGAAAGTAAGCCTTGGTTTCGGTCACGTTACGTTTCATTAGCATTGTGTTCTCTTTAAGTGACATTTTCCAAATTTCTGTTTTTGTTTTTCCTGTCAAAGCGAGCAAAAGTTCAACCAGTTTCTACTTTTTGCTTTGAGTTTGAGTCACGTTACGTTATTTTATACGTATATGAACCAAACGTTACGTCAAAGCCAAAACGACATGAGATGTATTGATTTCCTATGCTTAAAGTTGAACTTGTAAGCGTGGTTGTCTTTGAAGCATTATTTGCTTCGTGACTTTGTGGTCAAATTTATGTTTCGCAATAGGTAAGAGCGAAAAAGATGAATAAACAAACGCTGAGACATAGTCACCCTTTTAACACCCCGTCATGATGAGGCTGATTTAACGAGTGAAAGATACAGGCTTGTCCAAAAGAGATTTGATGTGTGTAAAACGAGTCTACGATTTGTGTGCTGATTATCCTATAAAAACTTATGTGTAACTAGCTCTCATATGATTATCTTTATACAAATAGAATCGTGTTTTGTTCGGATGCTTAAAATTTGAAAATCACTGGACCAATTATGATACTTTCTTCTGCGGGTTTGTTTGTAATTGCCCCGCGAAGGTTTGGGAAATGGAATAGTCGGAAAATCCTCAATGTGACACTGCAGGTGCACATAGTGCGATAAAAAAAGTAATACAAAACTTATTTCTTGATTAATGTGAGGGTTATATACGTAGTTCAATAAACTTAGGGCAGTCGGCACGTATTTCCTACCAGCAAATGTGCCGGAAAGACCATTTAAGATGTGAGAAGCATATATCCGATATAAACAAACAGAGCGGCAGCAAAGCGCCGGGTACCAGCTTGTATTAAATAAAATTAATGCTATTTCCATCGAAAAATGTATTTTAATTTTTTACCTTCAGGAAAACTACCTACTTTGACCGACGCCATTTTGATGTTTGTTTTTTTCAACACTGTAATTTGTCAAAGCACAACAAAAAAGAAACATAGATCTTATTTTGACAGCTCAGTGCCCTTCTCTGAGCTCAAAAAAGAAAAACACCTTATAAAAAAAAATCATTCTATACATTGCTCAGTTCATAGCTATGGAGAGTATTCTATTTGGAAAAAAATTGAAGAGCGTTCTCTTTTCTTTTAATGCATTAGAGCAAGAACACAGCAACACTTTTTTCTCTGCAACATTTCTGCAAAGCAAATAGTATTCTACGAAATACCCATCACAAATTTTCTTGCATTCTATTTTTCTTCCTTTCTATAAAATTGACAGTTGGTTTTCTATAAAATATAGATTGTAGAGACACCGTGTAACTGACTCGATCTAACTTCAAAACAAATTCAAACAAACGCAATTAATAAAAAAAATAATTACAGATAAATTGAACACATCCCATTTTGAAACTTCTACTCCAACTTGCTTTCAATTGCTCTACTTTAAAAGCAAGTGTGGAAAATCCAAGCAGACAATTCCTTACTGAACAACAAAATGTTGCTTTTTCCGGCTTAGAGCAGCTAGAGCAGACTCACTGAACAGCAAATCTGAATAATTGAGAGCAGTTTATAGCAGAAAATTCTTCACTGGACATCAAAATCTTGTTTTTTTCTATCTAGAGCAGTTCATAGCATGCTCACTGAACAGGCGTATTTATTCGCTACTAGCACCCCCAGCATACGTCGTCATTTTTACGAACTACAAACAATCAACCATCCCTGCACATCCCAAATGACAACTGCATCAAACTTCACAAGCTCCAAGCCTCTTCTGTCAACTTCTGGTCGATAGCCCTGAAAAGGAAAAAATTTTCTTTAACCTCCGCCGAGTGTAAATTTCGTATTCCTCTTGTCTTGTTGCAAAAATAATTTTCAAACAAAACACGAAATACAATTTTGAATAATGGCATCGCTTTCTGGTCGTATTGCCCTCCGTGCAGCTGCTCGCCAAAATGTCACCTACACTCCAGTTCGATTCTGCAAAAGTAAGTTAAAAAAAAAAAGAAAAAAATGTATGAAACGCTCCCGACCAAGTTAAAAAAAACGAGGTTCATGTGTCTGACATTTGCCTGCAACCATAAAGTTGCACCTTAACTTGAATTATGATGTTCCAAAGTTACGTAACAACGATTTTTACATTGAAAACAATTAAATTCGTTAAACTGTTTAAACAAATATCAGGCGTAATGTTCTCGATGAGACATCACACAGCGAAAACAGTTTTGCATTATGTAATCTCAAGATAAAGCTGAAAATATAACCCTCTGGTCAAAATGCACAAATGCTAAGCAGCAAACTCCTAAAATGACAGTTCAGGCAGATTGCATTTGCTAGAGAATTTCGTAACAATTCACTTGATTTTTTTTTTTAATTTTCTTCTTTTTGTTTATGTAACGACGAAAACTTTGAGAGACTATGACAACAAAAACTAAAGAAACCCAAACCTTTTTTTCTTTTTCGCAGTGATGAACGACCCATTGGAACACGCAACCGGTATTGAGAAGCGTGAACTTTTGGCCAAAGCTGCCGGCAACGACAATCCCTTCGACATGAAAGTCTTCAAGCGTGGTGCTGGTACCAAGGAAACACCAAATCTGATTCCATCTGCCTTCGATGCGCGTATTGTTGGGTGTATTTGTGAGTTCTTTTGCTATTCCTAATTATTCCTTCTTACCCACTTAAACACACCCTCTTTGCATTCTTTCCAGGCAATGAAGACCAAACATATGTCCAATGGATGTGGCTGCAGAAGGGTACACAAAAACGCTGCGAATGCGGTCATTGGTTTAAGTTGATCGAGAAGGCCCCCGTATAAATTAGGAAATCCAATCTTACTATGCCAGTTTAAATATCAATAACAACAACAACAAGTGTCGCCTCAAAGCATAACCACAACAACAACAACTTTCCTAGTTTATCTAACTAATTCTTTTGTTTGAATTATTTAAATTAATTGAGAAATACAAAACAACAAATTAATAATTGTTGGTAAAAAACTAAACAAAAAGAAATTCATTTGAAAGAATTGCACACATCTTGGAATCTTTGTTCACTCTGTTTCGTGGTCATTTTGTCTTGGCTTGGTTTGTGCGTCATCACAGCCATGTGACCTGCCGATGTCAGCTGTTTTTAGAACAAGTAGTTGGCATTGGATATTTCACATTTGTTTTTACTCATAAAATATTTAGCATGTAATCGACATATTGATCTTTCCGATGGACATGACTGAGGAAGGCTCTTAGTTTTTTGTCCCAACTAGAACAAATATCATACTGAAACAAAGCCAGGGATTTTGTTCTAGTTTTAGTCTTTTGGAGACGAAGATGTTTGTTATAGGTTCAACCATCTGAGTAAATAATTAGAAAGGTTATCCTGGTGAACGTCTGATGATCTGGCGCTTGGATTATTAGCAAGTTAATGGGTTTATTTTTTTTTTTATTTATTTATTTAATGGGTTCCATAATGGAAGATGACAAATTGTGACACCACAATTCGAATACTCCTTTTCAAACCATATTTATCCTTAGCGGATTGTCTTTACTGCTTTATTTTGTGCAGGAGTGCTTAGGCCTACCTCTTCTCTTTGGCTATTCACAATCTCTCCTCAAAACATGACAATAGCAACTGAGCCGGTCGCGGTCCATTTTTTCTAAGATGGTATTTTTGACGTGAAGGCTTCTTCGGATTTTAGTACTTCTTATTCGGTCAAGCTTTGTTACTCCTGCTGTCCTGCGAAGCATCTTCATCTCAGCTTCTGTTAATTTACTTTTATGCGTTGTCCAACATTGTGAACCGTATGTAACTGCTAGACGCACAGCTGCAGTGTTGAGCCTGCCTTTCAGTTTAGGGGGAATTTTTTGATAGTAGAAGATAGTAGAATTTTCCAGCCACTTCATTCACCCTACGCTTACGCGGTGATTGATGTTGTCACCACAAGATGCTTCATTATTAATCATATATCCCAGATATTTGAACTTACTTTTCGCATTTGGAAAGCACTGTTCCATCCAAATAAATCTCTGGAATAGGCCTGAGTGGGTCAGAGAACAGTGCTCCGGCTCGCAGGATCTTCGATTCCATCCCAGAGGGTAGACGCAGTCAAGGAAGACCTCGCCTTAGGTGGCGCGCTCAAGTGGAGGACAACCTCAACCAACTTGGAGTGCGAAAGTTGGGGCTACTAGCCTAAGACCGAGCTGGCTGGAGAGGCATGTTGGTTGAGGCCCAGGTTCGTCCCGAATTTTAGCGCCCCTAAGTAAGTAAGGATCAGAAAACGGACAGCATAAGTATTCAGTCTTTGGCAGTAATACGGTACCCGTTTCTTTCCAAACCATTCGTGAAGTGCTCGCTGGAGGGATGTAGGATCATCGCTTATAATGGCTCCATCTTCAGCAAAGAATAACTGATACACTTTTGAATCCGTCACTTTCTCTGCAAGCAGACAATCAAGGACTGTTATAAAGAGCAATAAAACGCTTCCCTGGTGTACACCTGCTTTGATTGGAAATTCTTCGGTGATACCAGCAGGACATCTAACCTTTGTTTTTGCTTCCTCATACATGTCCATAATTATCCGCACGTAGGTTTCCGGAACTCCTTGTTTTCTAAGAGCCAACCATATCAGATTCTGTGTTTCAACTATCAGACTTTGCAAATCCCTTAAGGAATCACAATGTTTTTCCATTACGATCCTTATACTTTGGATTGCGTCTGTAGTTGATTTACCAGCGACAAAACCGCACTGGTAATCGGATATTGGATCGTATAGACCACCCAAAACCCGCTCCACGATCTTCAATGGTGTGTGACATCAGCTTGATTGAACGGTAATTATCACAGCTTCGCGTATCACCCTTCCCTTTGTATATTGGGATAAGGTAACTTTCTCTCCATTGATAATGCATTCGATCACCTCTAAGAAGTTTTGAGACGGGAATCACGAGCCAATTAGATCCGATGTCTCCCATCGTTTTCCAAAGTTCTTTTTGAACGCATCGTTAACTTTTTCTACTCTGACCTCGGGAACTTCATCGAAGTAAGTTGCGGCTATTGGAAAATATAACCGTCGAAATTGTTCATTCAAAAGTCCCTCAGAATACTGTCGCCACCTTTGAAGGATTTTATCGTCCTCTACAAGAAGTTGTCCTTGATCTTTGTTAATGAACTTTGGTAAACGAATCTCCTGAACATTTTTCCTTGTTTGAGCGGCCATTTTGAAGAAGTCTTGTCGCAGAATCTGGAAAGTTTGATTAGCATTAGTAGCCAGGGAAAGATATTTCATCCAGCTCCCGATACATGCTTTTCGTATTCCCTGCTTGGAGCTGGGCAAACTTCTTCGCTCCTTTCTTACAACGGCTGTATTCCACTTCGAGGCGTGCTTTTTCATCTATAGACCTAGAGGGACACTTCGACCAAACTTGAAAGCTGCTTTCTTCTTGCTTATCACTGCCTTGGCTCCCAATTTCCAAGCATTGATTTAACTCTCTCTAAGCAGTTCTGCTGTCGGGAATCTCACATGTCTTGTGCTCCGCTCTCTACATTTCAAAATCTGTTGATGGTATAACACATAGTTTTGCATATTGGAAATCAATACCTCGCCTTTTGGTTTGATCAAGTTATACCATTTGATTTCCCCAGAGTCCCTTGTTTGTTAATTTTCCTTCGCCGCCTCCATACAAAAATCTGTCAGTAGAAGATGGTGTTGCTTGGCGATCGCCTCACCTAAATATCACTTTGCAATCTTTTCCCCAAGGCTTCATGAAACTGGCTACGAAACGATAGTCAATTTGTGTTTCATTTCCACTACAATAATGTAATAATATAATATATTATCTATTGGTGACCAAACGGTTGTTTACGTTGAGTACTCTGACATGAAGGTTAGGTTAACCTTAGAAATCATTTTTACAAACAATTGAAAAAGAATGATTGATAACATAAAAGGATTGCCTTATACTTCCAGATCTACAGACGATCTGAGCCTCGAAATAATGAAAAATAATTAAAAAAAATATAATATTGTTTCATTAATAATATTTATTTTATAAATTTAAGAAAATTATATTGGCTTACTAGAGTAAACTTACAAAATTACAAATAGAAAAGAAAACTCCCGCAAAAATACTAGTAACTGTAAAGAAACAAAACAACGTCAATAGATATCCTTCAGGATTATAAATTGAATTGCGTACCTTTGCTTGAAACCATATTTTTTTCTTTCGTAAAACAGATCGGTCTTTGAACTTCCCAGGTTGACGATTTTAGGGCATCCGTCACGCTAGTGGATAATATATTTATACAAATATATAAATGCAATGGAAAACAGTGTTCATCACTTACATCCTTCTCTTGAATCGTACATTCCTTGCAATAGTAGGCATCCGAAACTCCAGGTCCACCACAAATTACACATCTTCCCTGATATGAACCATAGTTGCATTCGTCACAAATTCGCACCAGTGTACACGGCCGCACATAGGAATCGCAAATAACACACTTGCCATCACATTTTTCGCATAGGCGTCCAATGGCTGGACAAGAGTAGTTTAAAATGTAAAATTGAAACTAATTAAATTTTTTGTTATTTACCAACTCCTGGTTGTTTTCTACAGAAAATCAAATCTGGATGATGCTTGGCCATTGTTTTATTTAATAAATATTACTTTTTTGGTGAAAAATGCCCACAAAAACGTTTATAAACAAATTTCTTGACACAGAAAAGAAACGTCAAAAATGGTGGCTCTGTTTCTTTTAAATAGAACTTGCTTAGCCGCTGTAAGGTATTTGCCAAGGTGTTTTGATTTTTTTGTCGAATTCGTTATTAAATTTTGATCTGATATCGTATATTATGCTCGTTAAAAAAAATTGTTTTGATTTGAATCCCTTTTTTTGGAAACCACGATTTTTGGCAAAATTTAGACACAATGCACACGGAGCAACTATAAAAAAACTAAACCGATTGGCAACTTGAGTTAAAGACTGACAGAGACGAGAAAACTCATTGCCAATCAAAATCTCTAGTTATTTCAGTGCCGTCATCATGTTTTTCAACATCTCCCACCAGCAGCAACCACTGTTGTTCGCTTATCGTGAACAAACCAGAAACTGAAATCAATAGGCAATCCGACATGCTAATCAACAGACTACTGGGTACAAACTGGTTCTTGTGAATTGCAAGTTTTTCAGCCAGTAGCGTCGTATTCGTCGTCCCATGTGATTACACAGGTTATGTCTCAAAGCAAACTAGTTGCCAGTTCGCATCGCTGATCAGTTTTTTCCACTTCGTCCGCGTGCATGGGACCTTACATCACTTTGCACCCTCAACATACTATTTGACAACCCTTATGTCAGTTTGTAGTAAAAGCTATGTTTCACTGAAACGAAATCTCGGATTTCAAATGAAATCCCAGATTTCAAGCGAAAACCCCGCATTTCTCCTTACGTTTTTGGAATTTCGAAATGCGATATTTAACCAAAATCAGTTTGAAATCCCATTTGAAATCCAAGACCGAACCAATTCTTTTTAGTTTTCAACAATCAATTTTTTATCAAGATTACAACAAATTAAAATAAATTATTTCATATTATCCCAGATCCTTCTCATGTGAAATCTTCTTGTAGGTGTCAACCACCATTTTGAAATCTTGAAATCTTTGACAAAATCCGAAATTTCGGTAAGAAAATAACATGTGCGAACTGTGCATTTATTAATCAAACAGTACCCCAAATTCTTGACACATGACAGCAAGTCGCACTTCTTTCACGTGTTGGATTTTTGTTTTGAATTATCTTCCAAAAAATTGTAATAATCGTGAAAAAGTTTAGAAAACATGTTCGAAAATCCACTCAAAATAAAAACAGGCGACTATGTAATCCTCCAACGCCAAAAATACACCAAACTACACAAATTTGGAAATCTCGAATCAACAGCAACTCTAGGAAAAGATCATCTAGAACTTCGCGCCATCGATGGCCATCCCTATTATTCCACCTTTAAAATGGTTCAAAAACAAGGTAAAGGACGCAATCGATCCTGTACTCTAGAAATCTGCTCGGAGAGTGAAATGCATGATATATGTGATGTTCTTGGAGGATCTGGCAGTGGTGTAGACAATCGAAACATTATTGACGACGGAGAATCACAGAATCTCGGCCCTGAAGATATATCTAAATTACGCGAGGAATGCAGTGATTCTTCGAAAATAATTGAAAAAATTGTCGAGAATTCAAAGACATTCAATTCGAAGACTGAGTATTCGCAAGAGAAATACTTGAAGAAGAAGGAGAAGAAATATTTTGAATTTGTCCAGATTCGTCAGCCTTCCATAAGGCTGCTGACTGAAGTCTTCTATCGGCAGGATCCTGAAAAGGTACTGGGTATTCGTGTTGATAGTCTGTCACAGATTATCTCGTATTCTGGAGTGAGTGCATTTGGCAATTATCTTCTCTATGAGTCGGGGACAAACGGCCTACTGCCGGCTGCGTTTCTTAATTCAATGGGTGCCAACACCGAAGCCAAAATGGTCCATATGCATCCTGGCAATGTTCCCCAAAAACAGGCTATCCTGGCTCTGAATATGCCTGAAGAACAAACAAAACGCTGTTTGTCGGTAAATATTTACTCTGTTTTGCGAGAATTTTATCAGGGGTCTCCCGGGGTTCAGGAGACACTTATAGAGAAACTAGAGGTTCAAACTCCAACTGACGAAAATCCTAGTAAGAAACCAAGACTGGACGAATCCGAAGCCAACACCCACCCGTCGACCTCGACTGAGAAACCAGTACAGAAATGGCAATTGGAGAATAAACGAGCCTGTGAGTTGATGAAGGAGGGATTCGATTCTCTTGTGATTGCAGCCAAGGAGCATCCCTTAAATATCACTAAGGCATTGTTATCCTTCGTGAAACCTTCTCGACCGGTTGTCATCTTTAGTCAATCCAAAGAGGTCCTCATGGAGTTGTATGTAGAACTTAAGTCGACCACTGAAGTCACAAATTTGCACTTGACATCAAACTGGCTGAGAATGTATCAGATCTTACCAAACCGAACGCATCCCGAAGTGAACATGAACGGGAACAGTGGGTATCTGCTATGTGGATATACAATTAGATAATAAAGTTTCTGTTTTCTTTGTCCATAATTTTGATTTGGAACAATTATTTTCGTCTCTTTTGTTCCTCAGGCTCACAAAGACAACTTTGTTGTTTAAATATTTTTATTTAAGACCTAACTCCTTCAATATAAACCGCATGATCAAAGATTCATTATCCCGCAGCTCTTCAATAATCGTAAAATGATCATTTTTAAGAGCTATAGCATATTTTGATACCAAATTACTAGATTCTAGTTTCTTGTGAAACTTCTTGGAATGGTCTTTGAACACAGAGCTGTCATGTTCGGCGAAGATAACATTAATCCGAATATTTGCGGTGGATTTTGGAAATTCAAATAAAATTGGCGAAAGCCTCTCGGCAGACTCTTCGTCCAGGGTCAGAACATTATTTGGATTAGCTGCGTTAGTTGTTCTCAATTCACGCAGATCGTAAATTCCAGAAATCAAAAAGAAGTCCTTGATGAGGTGGGCATTGGGCAGATTTAGACAGTCTTCTTGTAGTAAGATTGCAATTAGGTAAGCACCAGCTGAATGGCCACAGAAAGAGATTTTACTGAAAAAAAGCACTTTGAATGCTGTGTCCTGTTAAACGATTATTCTTCCGAACTACACTTACTCAGCATTTGTATCGCCAGCATACTTAAGTAAGAATTTCAAAAACTTTTTCGTCTGCTGTACAATCTCCTCCAAAGTTACACTAGGACACAGATCATAGTCCATTACAACGACCCTATAACCTCGTTCAACCAACGGTGCCACACAAATTCCAGACTCACTTTTGTCCAATTCTATCCAGTACCCACCATGGATGTAAACAAAAATTGGTGTATCTTGAAAAGATCATTTATAAGAAGATGTACACACACATTTTTTTTATCTTAATATTACTATGCTCCTCGTGCTTGAAATAAATATCTATAGATTGTCTCTCGGTGTCTCCATAGCTAACATCCAAACGGCTTTTGTAAGTTTTTTTCACACGTTCAGTTTCTGTGCTTGAAAATTATACTTTAAAAGGACAAAAGTACTCATAAAAGCAAATTTACCGGTTTACCTTCAATGTGAATTTTCACAAATGAATTGATCAACTCTGATGGGTCATTATCAATAGCCCGATGACTACATTGCGAGGGGGAATACTCTTTCTCTAGGTCCATGTCTATTGTTTATGTCTATCAAATATGCTTGTGCGTACTTTGGTTGGGCTTTTTACTTGAACAGTCTGATTATGACTATGATGGCTTATCGCATCACATAAATTTATGGTTACAAGCTAATAGTAATTTAATACCTATACGCCTGCGGTTGAATTGAAGAGATAAGAATGTACGACTTAGATTGTGAAATTCGTATGTTAATTCAAAAATGAGAGATTTCTCTGTAATCAGAAAATAAAAACTCAGTCTAGCCATGTTTGAGCATTTTTATATGGGTGGGTGATTGGCAATCGATATGTCCTCATTCAGATGGTTGGAGAGTTTAAAAAATAATGTAAACAAAATTGAAAATATAAATGAAATATTTTTCAGGCCGGTTAAGTTACAGTTGTTTTAATGAATCTCACTTTGAATAAGATTTCCTTATCAAAGCTGGTTTAATGAAGATTCTTAAGGTTATTTGGAGATGAAAATTCTGGGGAAACGTATGGAGCGGCTCGTGTTGGTAAATACAAAATAAATTTGTTGTTATAGTTCAGGTTTTCGTTTAAATATTTAAATGACTAATATATCAACAGCTGATATCGACTTTTAAGCAAACACAGAAAATCACGTTTCTACTTTACGTTGTTTTTTTTTTATAAACTTGCATTTGCGAAAGGGTTTTTTTATACCCATTAAAATGTTTTAACACCGTACGAGCATTAATTAAATAAGAAAGGATGAAAGAGTAGATGCACCGATGCACATTAGATTTGAAGTTCTACATATCAAAATGGGAGCAAAAAACAGAGCCTGGCAAAGCGTTTCACATTCGTGTGGTGCGAGTAAAGAAAGAATGTCTGTAGTCAACAGTACACCCGAAGCTGGACTCAAGGGTAAACTGATGGGAATTCCTATCAGCGCGAGTATTAAGCAGGAATTCTTTCGGGGGAGGATAGCAACTTACTATTTTATTGAAAAATACAAAAACTGCTGTTTTATTAGGACTTTGTTGTTTAACTTTTTTTGAAAATTTTGGCGTCAAATGGGTCTTTTCCTTTTTTCTAAAGCAACAGGGATACTTTTCTAAAAAAAAACTGTCCTTATATGGAAAAAACATTTTTAAATAACGGAAGTGTTACAGTTATTTAAAAATATTTTTCAAACAAAAATGATACCTAGAATAATCTTCTTTTAGTATATACTACTTATTTACTTAGGGGCCCTACAGTTCGGGACGAACCTGGGCCTAAACCAACATGCCTCTTCAGCCAGCTCTGCCTTTGGCTAGCTGCCTCCAGTTTCTCACTCCAAGTTGGTTGAGGTCGTCCATCACTTGAAAGTTGACTGCGTCTATCCTCTGGGATGGAATCGAAGGCCCTGCGTGCCGGAGCATTGTTGTCCATTCGCTCTACATGACCTAGCCATCTTAAACGTGATATGCGTGTTTTTTTAACCAGGTCAATGTCGCTGTACAGCTCGTATAGTTCTTGGTTGAACCTTCTCCTCCAAAGCCCGTTAACGCCAAAAATCTCCCGAAGAATCTTACGCTCGAAACGACTAAGGATATCTTCATCCGCTTTAGAAAGAGTCATTGTCCAGAGCCATAGAGCAGGACTGGGATGATTAGGGTCTTATAAAAAGTCTCTTTTGTCTTTAGAAAGAGGGCTTTGCTACTGAATCGTCTTCCTAGCCCATAGAAACAGCGATTGACAAGAGTAATTCTTCGCCTTATTTCTGACGAGATGTTGTCAGATGTTAAAGCGGATCCGAGGTAAACAAAGTCCCCTCAACCTGTCTATTGTGATGTTTTGTCCTATCCGGCGGTGTTGTGTGCCCCTTTTTGTAGACACCAGGTACTTCGTTTTGGACTCATTGTCTGCTAGTCCCATCTTAGCCGCTTCAGCTTCAATGTTAGCAAGCACTCCAGTGACAGCTCGCAATTGCACAGACTTGAAAAAAATTGTCCCACTACAATTAACTTGCGAGTTTCTTAACATTTACTCGATTGTGGACTTTCATGGTCTGAAACCTCACTGATAGGGGCCAATTAGGTGGCTGACAAATGGTTTCAGGCGATCACATAGTACGGCAGACAGGATCTTGTAGGCGATATTCAGGAGACTTATTCCTCTTAGTTGGCGCAGTTTAGAGGGTCTCCTTTCTTGTGGATCGGGCAAACGATTCATTCATTCATTCATCAGGCATACTTTCTTCTGACCAAACTTTAGCGATTAGTTGGTGTATGCACTCCACCAGGTCATCTCCGGCTGCTTTAAATAGTTCGGTCGTGTCCAGCAGCTTTGTTGTTTTTTAGTTTAGATATTGCTATCCTCACTTTATTTTGGTCAGGTGGACGGAAGTTTTGTCTGTCGTCGTCCACGTTGAATGCCATTTAGTATATATTTGACATTTATTTATTACAATAATAATTTACAAAGCTTTCATCATAAAGGCTGCTCTTATAGCGAGTTTCATTGAAGAAAAGATTTGCTCTTTCTGTCAAAAGATTTGATCTTTTTCAGTTTTGAGAGTTTCATTGCAAGAAAAAGAGCACTCAACACAAAAGATTTGATCTCTGATGGGGTGGCAGATTTGATCTGAATGCACACATACATGTAAATAGTCTTTTCAGAGACGTCAAATGGAAAATGTTTTGTAATTTGTTGTTTGTTGTTAGCTTGTGCCAGCCTGTGTTAAGCAATAAAATCAACAAATAGCAATAAAAGAAACAAAATAGTAATAAAAGATGTTTTTGAAGTCAGAAAATTTCAAAATGGCATTTTGAGTGAATCAACAACTGTGCATAGATATTTTTGGGTGTCGTCAAAATAATGGTGTGCTCGTCAGATAATCACAAATATTACGATTAAATCGTAAAACAAGTTTCATTGAAAAGAGCAAATCTGAATTTTGAGATCAAATCTTTAAAATTTGAATAAAACTCGCTATTAGACAACGCGGGGTTCCAGATACCTTCATGCAAATCATCATGGATATATGCGAGTAAGTCACAACAAAGTTATAGCGAGTTTCATTCAAGAAAAGATTTGCTCTTTCTGTCAAAAGATTTGATCTTGTCCGATTTCGAGTTTCATTGAAAGAAAAAGATCAAATCTCAATCTTCAACATCGCGAAAATATAGATGTTTTTTATGAACGATCTTGCATCCCTAAATGAAAATGATTGGAAGAGTGTCAGTCCTTCACCAATACTACCATTTAATCATGAAACAAATTTCATTGAAAAGATCAAATCTCGATTTTGAGATCAAATCTTTAAAATTTTAATGAAACTCGCTATAAGCTGGTAAGAATATGCCCTGAGAACACAGTTCAAAAATCAAAAGGCTATAGTATGCCACTTTCCAACACTATCGCGGGAGAGAGACACGCGCATAAACTCCTGGAGCAAACAAATGCAACGACACCTTCATTTAATTGGCCTCAGACCTCAGACATGGAACAATCCAAAAACCCAAAGGCCTGCCGACGTTTTCTGAAGAAAATCCGGCGAACCCCACTAGGAGAGCCTTAAGGGGGGGCAAGAATGCGCTAATTATGAGTTTGCGCAAATTATTTTCGACATCCACGAGCAGGCACGACTGCACATTCTTCATTCAGAAATATATTTTAACAAGTGAAGTTGTCAGGGTTTTAAGGACTTTTCATATTCGTCCATTTTGACTTTTCTTTCACGTGGTGTTGTTTTGTTTGTAACGACCAACCTCGAAGAAAACAAAACCAATGGTCATTTTGAGGTTATTCGCGAGCGAACAAATTGTTCATTGAAGTGTGGATCGTATGTGAAATGCCCCCTCTACACGATAGCCCATTGATGGCTCATCAGATGGTCAATGAGATGGCCGTGGACGGTTGCTTCACCTCTGCACGATGGCAATGTTCATTTTCGATTTTGTGGTCAAAGGTAAAAGCCATCGCTGCTGCTTCGATCTCTTACTGAAGTTCAGTCAAATAATGAGTAGTGGGCCAAGTGTGGACGCGTATGGCCAACTATCCTTTGATGTACGGACGAAAAACCGAGAAAATCGACCACCGGATGCCATCCCTCTGTGCCATCGGACGCCATTTACCCTTCTACACGATGCCCCATCGTAGTGGGCCACCGTGAGGGCTTGAAGGCGAATAGCGTTGGGAGTTCGTAACAATTAGATTCCAATTCGCGACGGCTAATTTGTTTTCTCAAATTTATCTTATTTTAGATGTTTAAATGTAAATTGAAGTATCTAAATATGTGTCAATATAAATAATATTGCTATATTTTGTGTTGGTGTTGATTTTTGAAGAATTTAGGTTTAGGTACTTAGGTCGTTGGTCGCTTTTATCTGAAAAGTACTTTAGAAAATGAAAAAAAAGAGTTACAGACTCAAAAGAAAACACTGCTGCTGGTTAAAGCCATGGCTATAAAAAGAAATACAAATTCATATAAAAAAATGTTGTGAGAATTAAGGCTGACAAGGGTTTCTGTTTTCATCTTCAAAGTCTTAGGTAGTTGATCTACCCCTGGTGATCTCAATCTCGTCGTTTCTCAGAAAATTCAATCATCGAAGGACGATAATTTGTGCATTCATTGAAATCCACAGGCAGGCATGCTGATGAAACCCACATTCATGTCTGCGAAGTTTAAATTTTTTTAAATTTTCACAGAAATGCCTGCGCAAGCTAACAAGCCTCGACATCCACAGGCAGTTTTGCTTGCGCAAGCAAAGTTTTGCGCAAGCTTGCCTGACAGTGGATGCCCGCTTTAGGGCGATGCAGAGAAATTCTTTCAATTATCACAAATAATTTGACATCCGATTCTGCAACTTGTATTCACACTGCTCTCAAAAGCTTTATAAACACTAAAAGCAAATCGCAAAAGTTGAGAGCAGTTTAAAGCAGAACATTTGTCATTGAACATCAAAATGTACCTCTTTTCTGCCCCAAGCTGTTCATACCACTTTCATTGAACAGAATTATTCACAGCAGATTCCTAGATTGTTTATTTCCAGTAACCGCCAAACTGCACTAAGAACTATCAACCGCTGTACGAAATTAACTGACTGTTTGTCAGAATTTGACATTTCTTTAAGGAAAAACTTCAAAATGTACCAACAAAAAAAAATGACCAAAGAAGTAAATAGTTAAAGGAAAATCACCCAAATTTCAACAAAACACTTTGTGGGAAAACATGTTCGCCTACAACAAAATAGTAACAAAATCCAAAGGAATTTTATTCGATATTTAAAATTTATATAATTTTTGTTACTTTCTGCGTCAACTATTACTCGATTTCGGTTAATTTCTTGACGAGTGTGAGACTGTTTCTCACATCACCGGCTACGATCAATAAATTTGAACAGAAATTAATTATAATTAAATAATCTAGAGTTAGACGAATCATTTGAATTCTATGGCAATCAGTAGTTAAACTAGTCACCAAGTAATCTAAATTCTATTCTATCATTTCTTCCTTCGTTTTCGCAATCGGCGGCAGCGAAAAATGTCCAACAACGATGCCTACAACGTAGTCAAGGGCTTTCCGATAACAGCTCCGCGCAGTATTTGGGCCGCTTCGGGAGGTTCATTTATTGTTTGCTTTGTATTTTATTTCTTTTATGGTGGTTTTCTAACATTAAGTTTATTTAGTTGCCTCGCACTTGGTAAGAAAGTCTCCTTGAACTAGAGCAAAGATTATCCCTTTATCACTTGTTTTCTTTTTAGGTATTCTATACTATGCTCAAGATATACTTCTATATCATCCAGATTTACCAGCGAATTCACGTATATACATTCCCATTCCTACGATGCATAATCTGCCCCACGAAACCGTAAGCATTCACACACCAGACAAGGTAACGCTTCATGCCTTCTGGGTCAGCCAACCGCAGGAGAGGAGCAAATTTGTTCCAACATTTGTCTATTTCCATGGAAACGCTGGAAACATGGGCCATCGGATGCAGAACGTCTGGGGAATATTCTATAATTTACACTGCAACATACTCATGGTAGAGTATCGTGGATATGGATTGTCTACTGGAAGTCCATCAGAGAAGGGATTTGCAATCGATGGAAGGGCTGCAGTGGATTACTTATTCACCCGACACGATCTCGATCACGGCCAGATAGCGGTTTTTGGAAGATCGCTAGGCGGTGCAGTAGCCATAGATGTGGCGGCGGATCCTAATTATAGCAGAAAAATCATGTGTGTCATTGTAGAAAATACGTTTACCAGTATTCCTGATATGGCAATAGAACTAGTCCATCCGTCTGTGAGATATATACCGAACATCTTTTACAAAAATAAGGTAAAATGTTCTAAAAGTTTTTTTTGATTGCTCTTCACTTCTTCGCACTTTCTACGTCACCTTATTCTGCGGTCCTTAATTTACAAGTAAGTACTTTTGAACATGACATGACCTGGGCCTCATCTCAAATGCCTCTATAGGTAATCCCCATGTTTGTTTCTTACAGTTTAGCCTGGAAATAACCCAAAATATTCTATGGCTGTAGTGCCCCGTGGCTTAGTGGTTAGTGTGTCGGACTGCTAAGCGAATGAGCCTGGGTTCAAACCCAGCTCATAGCCATCTTCTTTTCCGGGGTACTGCCTCTTGCGAGGAACTGACAAAAACCTCCAAGAGTAAAATTTGTCTCGAAAAAGTGCATCTCATGTTGCCGTTCGGACACGGCGGTAAACTGTAGGTCACTTCCATTCCTGCAGATTAACAACACACACACAGGAATGGTTGAGTTTATAAGGAACTAGGCCTTGGCTCCTTGGCGCCATTTAATTTAATTTAATTTAATGTGGTCTTGAAAAAAGACTTCTTTACCTATTCGAGGGCTTAAATACTTCTTCGCATACATCAATCCATTCATCCCGATTGCTGGCCGACGCCATCCCAAGACTCGGGCTTCCTGGTCTGCAAAAGACTTTCCGAGCTGATTCCTCTTCACTCATGTGAGCTAGGTACCCAGCCCAGCCGAGTCTTCTCCGAAATCATCCTCCCTCGCACATGGGGCCAACAATTCTCTTGCCTTCTTATCCCTTAAAATAATTCTTAGACCTAATAAGCAGCGATTAGCAAAAGTTTTTCGTTTGAAACAATATTATCAGAGCTGACTGCTTAACCCATTCTTAATACCGTAAGCACTGTCCTTGTCTTCCGGCTTTTGAAAGATCGTTTTCCAGTTCAGAGTGCATGTCTTCTCTAAATCCTTTTTTGACTTCTCTTTTCTATTCACTGCTGGTGGTCTGAACAAGATGGTCTCTAAATTAATTTGTACTTAATTTTGTTTAGTTTAATTTAAATAAAACTATTCATTTAAATATTTTTTTTTTAAATATATTTTTTTCAGTTCAATTCCTTAATGAAAATTCGCAAATGCACATCACCGTGCCTATTTCTATCCGGCTTAGCTGACAATTTAGTTCCACCGCGAATGATGCGATCTTTATACACAAAATGTGCCAGCGAAAAAAAAAGAATTTTAGAATTCATCGGAGGTTCACACAACGACACTTGGGTAGTGGAGGGGTAAAGAATTTAATTCTAATAACGTTTATTGTTTTCATATAATTTTTTTTGTCATTATTTCAGATATTACCAAGGAATCAAAGAATTTCTCAACGAATGTCAAAATGTTACATTACCGTTGCAAAAACCACCAGAAAAGAGCAATGTGTGGAACGAAATACAAACTGTTTAATTAATTAGTATTTGTGTTTATAGTACTAGATGCATACTACCTTCGAGTTAAATATTTATTTAAGATTATTTTGTAATTATAAAAAAAAAATATAACAATAATATCGTTTGCAATACTAGTTAAAGAATATTTAAAAAAAAATAAGTTTATTATTTCTTGACTTTCAATTGCATGTATTTAAATTAAAAAAAATAAGAACGTATTATGTATAGATGGCTTTTCTGAAGGAAAAAATAAACTATTTTCTTAGAGAAATAAAAACAAAAAGCATGATTTTTTTTTTATATAATTAACGCGCGCACAAGGGGCTATTTGTTTCCTTTTTAATGTAGAACACACTGCGCGGGCATTACGAAGATAGGGAGGGGAAAGATAGGAGGTATCGATTAACATTGGTTTTGAATGCTTGCAGATCAAAATGGCAAGGGAAAATCTCACCTGGTAAACTATTCCAAATTCGTGTTGTTCGGCTAAAAAAAGAATACCTATATTTCACGGTACGTCCGAAATTTTGCTCAAGGGTGAACTGATGAGCATTCCTTGCGAGACGAGTATTACGGGAGACTTTTAAGGGGAGGAACGCTGCTGGCTAATTTTTTATAAAAAAAACCGATACAATAGGGAAAGACATGAAACATTGCGTCGGTGTTCGAGAGTTTTACTCGAGTTTAGGGCGTATAAACGCTTTATAAATTATAGCCAGATCAGAAGGGGAAAAATACTTCTTACACCGATACAGAAAACCTAAGCACTTAGCAGCATTCTTAGCGATCTCAAATATATGCTCGTTCCAACGGAGGTCGTCGTTGGCACACATACCGAGTACTGAGAGCTTTTCGGTTTCTTCGATGTAAGTGCCATTCATGGACAATGGCATTGGGGGTATGTTTAGCTTTAACGACAGAAGACAGCATTGAGTTTTCGAAGCATTAAACTCCACACGATTCCTATTACCCCATTTAACAATGCTGTATAAATCGGAGTTTAATGAGCTTGACATACGGCACCGTTGCAATTGTACGTCCGAAGGCGAAGGACTTGAATTATCGAACGAAAATAAAAAGCTGAAGGTAGAGTCATCAGCAAAACAGTTAAGTGGATTAGAAGTAACAGAAAGAAGATCTTTTATAAAATATGAGGAAAAGAGTCGGAAACAGAACAGAGCTTTGGGGCACACAAGCATTTATTTTGTGGGAATCAGATTTGAATCCGTCCAATATAGCTTGTAATGAACGGTCCAGAAGATAGCATCTACGAACAAGAGTGTCATCAATCCCAAAAGCACGCATTTTCAATAAGACTTTCATGCCGAAACTCTATCAAATGCCTCTGAGATATCAAGAGCAATAATCTTACTTTCACCAAAGAGATGTAAAGATTTGTTCCACTGTTCGGTGAGATATGCCATCAGATCACCAGTAAAACGGTTGCTGCGGAAGCCATACTGACGGTCATGAAGAAGCTTTCGATCTTCGAGATATTCCTTAAGCTGACGGTTAATCAGCGTTCCCATGACCTAAGAAAGAAGGGATGTTAATGCTATGGGTCGGTAGGAGGAGGGTGAGGATGGGTCACCTTTGAAATGCTGTTTTCCATCTTCTAGGAAAGATTCCAGAGTAGGAGCGATGGAAAAGTTTACGCAGTGTTAATCTGCAAGAATGGAAGGGACCTACAGTTTACCGCCGAGTCCGAACGGCAACATGAGATGCACTTTTTCGAGACAATTTTTACCCTTGGAGGTTTTGTCAGTTCCTCACAAGAGGCAGTACCCCGGAAACGAAGGTGGCTATGAGCGGGATACGAACCCAGCTTCATTCCCTTAGCAGTCCGACACACTTACCACTAAGCCATGACCGAGTAGAAGTGCGAATTTGGAGACGGCAGGCTTGTAATCGAGGAGACTTGAAAAGCATATTGAGCCAGGCTCAGGAGAACCACTACGATTTGTGGCGCCCCAAAAGTGAAGTATGTATGAGATGGACTTTTTTAAGACACGTGAAAAACACTAGCAGTCAACAAAAGAACTAAAATTCTGGCAAAGCGTTCTTTTGTTCGCGTACAATGATAAAGAAATGCATTTCAAAATAGGCTCGTTATAGTCTTTCAACGTTAAAAATTACAAAAAACCAAATTCACAACAATGCTTGCAGCGCCAACTAATTTAACTTAGTAAATAGGATCACATGAAACAATGTCTTAGGTGGCGCTAAGGTCTGGGGTGAACCTGGGATGCAACCAACAAGCTTCCCCAGCCAGCTCGGTCCCTAGCTAGCTGCCTCCAGTTACGCACGTGGAGTCGGTTGAGTTCCTCTTCCACTTGTGTGCGCGGAGTGTTACCACTAAGGCACTACTCCTTGCATCCAGGCGGCAGCGGAAGAATTCTCTACATGGAATCAATGGTAGCGTCTACAGTTCTAGTCAGGCTATACTACACCTTAAATGGGTTACTACGACGTTTCCGAAGCTCAGGCATATGAGGTGCGGTTTGTCAGGCTCTTCGTCCTTAGAGTCACAATAAAGGACCTGGTCTTCCAGGTTGAGGTTTGTGCCGTCGAGGTAACTTCCCGGCCATGTCAAAAACAACAAGTTGCGAAGCAACAACAAGCCTCGTATACGGACGGATTCACTGATGACGAACCCTGCGAACGAAATAAGCGTTTGACCATTGTAAACAAAATATAGCCTTGAGTTCTTCTTATTATTCCTTAGTTTATGTTGCAAGAGTTTGACTAAGAAGCACTAATAGCAAAGCTAGAACCTAATTTATTAAATTTTGAAAAAAAAATTAATAGTTAATAGTTATTTTTTTTTTATTTAAAACCATCCTTTGAACATAGTACCTACATAAAATATCAACAAGTTGTTTGCTCGCCTTTGAAATCACCCACATACAAACCTAGTTTTATTTTGTTTGTGTATGTAAAACTATCAGACCGTCTCGGTGTTGCTCGACTACAAATAAAAATTCGTGTTTCCACGTATAAATCAGCCTTTCACACATGATAAGGAACAGAAAAATTCATCAATGCATAAAATCTGTCGTTACTCGTTAGTGACAAGTTGATATTCTGCAGCGCCATCTATATTTCGTTAACCTTGCTTGAATAATTAAAGTACCTACTACTAATATTAAGAAATCATTCGAATATTCGTTCATGCCGATAGCAAACTGCATTTTTAGATATATGTATAATTGTAAATATGTATAGGGTTTCTTCCACCACACTACATGGAAAACTTCCCCTTTTATGCCTTTGCCTACAAAGGTATCAACGTTTTATCGTTATTTATTTGTATTTTCAAAGTTATTTTTTAAATAAAAGTTCATTTAATACTTCTTAATATCATTTTCCGGTCAATTCTAATTTAAAATAAAGCATTTCTTATACAAATTTAAGCAATTAATATTTTTTTTTAATATTTGAAGTAAACATAAATGCCTAACCTCACTCATCCACTACTATTAAATTTTTATTAAAAACTAGCCTTTACTCAGATTAAATATTTGTATTATTGAAATCAATACCCGTTCAAGAAAAAAATTCAGGAGTAGCCTGTTTTGTAGTACTAGTGCAGTAAATCCTATAACTCTTCCATCTACCCATGATAAACAGAAATACAAGGTACGCTCACTTTGGCTGATTATGCGTGTGACGTCACATGCTTCGGATTTTTGTTCTAAGAGAGTGTAAATAAACGTATTAATTGTCCGATTTTGTTATTGTTTTTTTTTTATGTTTATTGTTCTTATAATCATAAAAAAAATCATTTAAACCTTCAATTTAAAAAAATAATTTTCACTTAATAAATAAAATAATAATAAAAGAAGAATGTGACGTCATAAAAATATCAAAATGGCGATTTGTATGCGTCTACTTAGCATACCTTGTATTTCTGTCTTGTGTGTATCATGCATCTACCTAAATTCACAAATTAGTGCAGTCGTTAAGGAATTCAATAAAAAAAAACGTCCAGCCACCTATCATTACACATTTAAGCCTCCCCCACAGGAACGGTGCATTTTTTCGGGATGAAAAGATGCCTATTTTTCAATCCAGCACTTCATTCATCTACCTACAAAAATTCATCTAAATTCCGTTAAGCCGTTAAGGTGTGATTGCGGAACAAACATAGAAACAATTATAATATTATATTTGTAGGATATAACAAAAACAAAAGTTATGTTAAAAAAATCTTGCATTAACAATTTAATTTTTTTTTAATAAAATACTGGTTTCTACCCTTCGTCTGCGTGATTAAATAATTTGCATTATCCTCTGCCACGTGAAGCATTAATTTGTTTTGGGATAAAAGTAACCTATATTTGAATCCAGACCCTAATCTATCTACCTACCAAATTTCACCCAAATCCGTTAAGTAATTACGGCGTGATTGCAAAACAAACATCCAAACTTAAATTAAAATTTCTTTTTTTCTCTTCAATAATAAAAACAAAATTAAAAAAAAAGATTTTTTTCAATTCCGTCTTTAAACGAAAACAAAATGTTCCTATCTTACTAAAATACCTAATTCATCCAACAAAAAACATATATCCTTGCAACAAACTGGTTAATGGAGTAAACCAACAAAAATTTACGGCCTCTACCTACAAATGTTACATTACGTAAAAAATGCACACGACATTACTACAAAAATTCAACAAAGTCACGTTTCAAACTGAACGCACTCATTCCGTAGCCGTAGTAGTAGTGTCACAATCACCGACATTCAATTCAACTTGCCACGGAACCGTATTGATTGCTGCGAAGTACGTACCTACTCTCACATCAACTACTTGCATTCACATTCCATCATTATTTTTATTTTGTGTGCCAAAGAGCACTCTAATCAAGAGCTCGCTTGAAAATATATAATTTTTTGTTGTTTATATTAAAATACGATTCATACAGTTAAGGGAAACAACAATGGCTGGCGATAAAGGTTGTTTCCGTAAAAAAATTGTTCGCAGGAAAATTGATATGGACGATGATAAACTAATCGAATTGGTACGACAAAATCCCTCACTTTACGAGACTGATCATATTAAATATGGAAGTGGAACTTCTAGAGCAAAGACTTGGAAAGCCATTGGCGCAGAACTTAAAAGACACCGTGAGTAGTTTTTTTTTTATTTTGTTTAATTTTATTTTATTGTTGCGTACTTTTTGTTTTTATTTGTGAGCCTATGAGAGGTTTGAGGAGATAGTGAAATGTTTGAACGTAAAACCAGACCAGACGACGACAGGGGGAAGTTTGCTTAATGACGATGACGTGACGACGGCATAACTTCATTTAGGTGTTCCGTAGGCAACAACAATTCGACCACTTTCAGGCTGGTGTGTGGTTGGTATACGTTGAGTTGTATACCAAGCTCAATTGTGAGGTCATTAAAGAGTCAGACAAGATTACGATACTTGGAATTTCTTTTGTTCATTTCTAACTCGTGTACATAATGTCGGCATAAGTACGTCACGAATGGCCGAACAAAAAAATTATTTCTTTAATAGAAAAAATAACCCGCTGACTCTTTCATGCTTGCAATTTAGGGTCGAAATCGACGTCATCTTCAATTAATAAGACATTTATATAAAATGCGTTAAGGAGATATAGGCGTTGCTTTTACCTAGTTTAAGGCAAGCATTAGTATTTTCCATCCAACTCCATTTTTTGTATTTTTGTATCCAAAGTCGTCCGTATTTTTGTGTATCTTTGTATCTACATACATATCAATGTTTTCAGGCTAACCTAGATCAGCGAGATACATTTTTGGCGTTAAGTTCTTCTTACTTTTTTATTTTTTTTTTTAACGTCTTAACGAATTCAACTTTCTCAGTAACGTCATGAACGATTCAACTTAAATGTTAAAATTTCTTGACAAAATTAGCTATTTGGCTGGCTTATACGTCCCTAAGGACTATCCGACATTGTGTTTTGTGTTCCTCAATAAATTATCCTTTATTCATATATTTTTCCTTTGTATTTCCAGCAATATTTTGTAAGAAAAGATGGGGCAACATACGTGATAACTACAAAAAGGCAATGAAAAAGTATTACTGGAAACATGAGCAAGGATGCACAACAATGAAAAAGTACAAATACTGTGATAAACTGGAATTCCTAGGCAACCAGCTAGAAGATAATAAGGATAAGGAGTCTTTCAATGATAGTTTCTTAGAAGTCAAATGTGAACCAGACATTGATACCAATGATCTCAACGATAACAATTCATTTGAACAATCCAACAACAAGGAGGATGATGATATTGCTACTGATCAACCTGATGATTTTTCAATGGATCAGTATTATGCTAAACAACAGAGCGACGAAGAACGAACCGAACATTTTGATAATTATAGCCCCACTGATACAAGAATAAGTGAATTGGAAGAAGAAGAAGAAGAAGAAGAAGAAGAGCAGGAAGCCGACAAACTTATTACTCCCAAAATTGAAATTACCACACCAGCTACACCGCATTCAACAACGGCGTCAAGAACAAAACGGAAGCTTGTAGATTCTGATTGTGAAATATCGAATGCGAAATCAATGAGATATATTGTTGAGCGAGTGGAAGCAGAGAGATACATTGAAAGACATCCTGTAGATGCGTTTTTGTCTGGAATAGCACCAACATTGAAAAGCCTTTCGCCGTATTTTTTAAGTTTGGCCAAAACACAAATTTATTCCATTGTACAAGAGTACGAAATGGCTATGATTATGGAGAAGAGGAATGAAGAAAATCATCGAATGTAATTAAAATTGTGATTTATGTAAAATATATATTATGTACATGTGTACATGCGTTATATAAAACTGTTTTTGCTTCACCGATTTAAAAAAAAAATGCGTTTTCGCATCGAACTTCACTCGTAAAGTAGGAGTGATATATGTTGTCCGACTGCAAAGCAGCACTTCAACTCCTCCTGGAGCATTGGGTAGCAACAAGATCCTTCTATCTGTACCGATTCGCCGCAACTGGCCTTAGCTGTGACCACGATTGAATGCCTTGGGACCGAACTTCCTTTAAAACAGATGACCTCCAAGTTGTTTTTGGTCTTCCCACGCGTCTATTACCCTGAAGATTCCATTCGAACGATTGCTTCGCTATATTGTCGTTAGGTTTCCTCATAGTATGGCCTATCCAACGCCACTTCCGTTACATGATGTCGAAATCCAATTTTTTGTCCGGTCCTATTCCATAGCTCTTCGTTCGATATGGTATGCGGCCACCGGATCTTCAGAATGTACCACAGACAACGGTTAACGAAGGCTTGACGCTCGAGATGTTTGCAGAGCATTTCCATGTTTCTGAAGCATATAGCAGCACAGATTTAACGTTGGATTCGAAGAGTCTCAGTTTGGTGCGTAGCGATATTTTGCTGGACTTCCACACAGGAGAAAGGATTCCAAATGCACTACGGGCTTTGTTTATTCTATTGTTAACATCCAGGTCAGTTCCTCCGCCATCGAGTGCTATGAAACTGCCCAGATAATTAAACTGCGTGACCTTCTCTATGGGTCGCTGCCTTAGAATTACTTGTGTGTTTTGGCCCGTGATAATTACTTTTGTCTTATTTGCGTTGATCCTTAAGCCAGGCACTTCCCTATTTAGTTGCAGCGAATGACATATTTGATTTAACCCAGCCGTATTGTTTGCCATGAGACATATGTCGTCAGCATAGTCTATGTGGCTAAGTTTGTCAAACAGACTCCATTGGATACCATGTCTTTCAGTTGCACCCACCGTGGCAGTCATCAAATCGTCAATTGCCAGCAAAAACAGAATGACAAGACATCTCCTTGTCTCACTCCTTGACGCATATCGAAGGAGTCGGAAAGCTGTCCATTGTGCAAAACGAAACACCTTGCGTTGTTGTAAGACTCTTAAATAACAGCGACAATTTTCTCAGGGATACCTCTCGCAATAAGCGATCTCCAGATGCATTCACGATTAACCCGATCAAACGCCTTCTCAAAGTCTACAAACATGAGGTACAGCGGTGATTGGTACTTAGACGATTGTTCAAGTATGATTCGCAAGGTGTTGATGTGGTCGACGCATGATCGGCCACTACGAAACCCCGCCTGGTGCCTCTTGAGGGTAGACTCGATCCTGGATTTTATTCTCTCGAGAACAATGGTTGCCATTAATTTCGGAAAAACAGACAGAATGGTGATACCGCGGCAGTTATTGCAGTTTTTGAGATTTCCTTTCTTTGTTAACTTCACAATAACTCCATCCATCCATTCCCGTGGGTAAGTTTCACTTCTCACAGACAGCCTGCACTAGTTTTAAGCAAAATAGGGGAAGCTGCTTCAGGATCGTCTTTTAGGAATTCTGCGGGAATACCGTCGAGTCCAGCTGCTTTATTTTTCTTTAGAAGATGGATCGCGTTCTTAATCTCTGTACTTGTTGGGGGACTGGTGTCAATACCCCTAGAAGATCTGCGCATGTCGTTCAATTGAGGATTTAATACTGCATTTTGGTCATCATTTAGCAGGGCACAAAAGTGTTCCTTCCATCTTTGTTAGCTGATCTTCTATCGTCACTAAAAGGTTGCCGTTCAAATCTAACACGGGATGGTTAATGTTAGTGCTACTACTGTGGCCGACAATATCTTTAGTGACTTTGTACAGTTCTCTAGCGTCTCCTCTTCCCGCAGCATGTTATCTTGCCCTCTTATCACGTCTCACACACCGCTGCACTGTCTTATGAAATGCTCTATACTCGTTCCGTAGAATCAGTTTACGCTGAGCATCATTTTCTGAATTGATCCTTACTTTAAGTGATCTGCGATATGTGATTTTGTCCTAGGTGTCTTGGGATATCCAGGAATCTCTCGCTCTTGACTGTCTTGGTACAATTTCAGTTCCAGCTTCCATGAAAGCACTCTTAATTTGAGACCACATGTCATCTATCGATAAACCAGCGTTTTGTAAATTTGAACGCTTGTGTTGAATCTTGGTCTCCTCGCTATACCTTCTAAACGACGCTGGGCAACAGCTGTTCGTAAGCGAAGCAAACCCAGCAGTAAGTGATGGTCACTATCAGCGTCAGCCTTTCTTTCGTTGCGAACATCGCACAGTGACTTCCTCCATTTCTGCTGTATGATGAAATGATCGATTTGATTTTTGGTTCGACCATCCGGAGATTCCCAGGTGATTTTGTGGCAGGTCTTGTGCGGAAATGGAGAACCCCAATTACAAGTTGACGAGCGTTGCAGAAGTCGACAAGCATATCACCATTTTCGTTACGCTGACCTAAGCCATGCTTCCCGAGCATGTTATCGGAGCCAATTTTGGCATTAAAATCCCCCATGATGATAATGATATCGCCCCCTGGAACACTGTTGTATACTGAATTGAGATGAGCGTAGCATTGAATAATGGTGACTTTTCGGATTTTAGTGCTAAACCTTGCAATCATAAGCCTCGCCGAAACCGGTTTCCAGGAAATTAGACTTTTGATAGCTTCAGCATGATGCCCACACCATTGAGTCTTTAACCTCTATCTGCCTCCTCTTCGCCAGAGTACAACACTCTCGTAAGTCCCGATTCTGCAGTATATTCAGCTCTTCCTCTCCCACTTGATTGCGCTCACTCCCAGAATTCTTATGTTATGACGAAGCATTTCACGTTCTACCTACTCGTACCTTCCTGGTGCGTGGAGAGAACAAACGTTCCATGCTCCAATCTTTGTTCGTGTTTTGTAGCCAAAGGTCCGTTTTGTTCCATCGTACAAGCGTACGAAATGGCTAAGATTATGGAGAAGAGGAATGACGAAAATCTTCGATGTAATATTAAAATTGTGGTTTATGTAAAAAATATATATATTATGTACATGTGTACATACATTATATAAAACTGTATTTTATTTCACCGACTTTAAAAAGAGTGCGTTTTCGCATCGAACTTCACTCATAAAGAGAAGATAACGATATAAATCTTATGGAACTGCATCAAAATAATTAAACTTTTTTGAATTTATTTACAAAATTAAGATCTTATTTATTAGAAGTTTACTTAACTATATTACATTTCATAATCACTATCATCATCCGATTTTGATTCGTCATTTGAATCCTTCCTTTTCCTTCGTACTTTTGCCACCTCTTCCTTGTCATTTTCCACAACTTGAGGCTTTGCCTCGCCTTGAGATCTATGATGAAACACAAAGGATACGCATTTACTAGTCGACCATGCCTGGGCCAGGATACTATCCGGAAGTCCTTTGTTATTGGAACAATGATACCATTGCGATAGATGTGACGTGCAGTCTGTGTCATCAGAAGGTGGTTTAATTTGAATGTTATTGATGCAGCGTTTACATTTGAATCTGGAATTTGAAAAACAAAAATATTAAAAAACTCGGTTATCCGTATAATTTCCAACTTACTTATCATGTGTATCGGATAGAGTTGTATTTTCAAAACGAAACAGATCCTTCAAATCATCACGCGAGAAATGTTTTTCAGAACTCTCGTTGTTGTCAATGATGGCACTGGACAGTGACTTCTTGTGAGTTTGTCGTTGCAGGATTTTTTCTTCTATTGATCCGGTCTGTTTGAATTGTATGTTTTTTTTTCTTGTCATAAAACATAGATTTTTCATTATTTATATTTACTCACAGCAACTAGTCGATATATAAAACATGGTTTCTTTTGACCATCACGCCACACTCGTGCCATGGCCTGTTCATCATTGGCTGGATTCCAATCAGGGTCGAACATAAACAATCGGTTAGCACCGATCAAATTTAATCCACATCCCCCAGCTTTAGAGCTCAGCATAAAAATAAAACAATCAGAAGTAGGATCGTTGAATAAATCAACTACTTTTGAGCGTTTTTTAATGGTCATTGTACCATCGAGCCGAACATATGTATATTTTCTAAATGAGAATGTTTTGGAATTTTTCAAATATGGTTAAGAGCCTGTCCATGATCGAGTCTATTACCTTTTCCTTGAAAGTCTTTCGAACAAATCTAAGGTTTGCGTATAGTTTGATATAAGCACAACTTTGTCTTCTGTGTTTGCTTTTATAGATGCCAACATAAAGTCCAGGAGCATAAACTTCCCACTTAGTTCGGGGTTTATTTCTCTGAATACAAAAAAAAAAAAAAAAAAAATGCGGATGGGAAATTAATATTAATTATTTTAATTAATTTAATTTAATTAATATTTCTCTGTGCTTGCTTAAAAATGCTTGTAATTGTAAATACTAGCGAAGTCTGTATAGACGGGCCTACCCGGAGTATCTTTTCAATAATTGAGACATAGCTCTGTCTTAGATTTTAGTAGTATTTAAGTCAGACGAGAAAATTATGTTCGCTCACAACGATGAATAAGCATTTTTATACATAATAATGAACACTTTATTTTTTAGCTCAAAATCAATTTCTATATTCTGGGAGAGGGAAAGCCTTCGATAACGGAAAAACTAATTTTGAATAAATTTATTTTATTGGAAAAATGTTAGGAAAATCTTCGAGCTGCCCGATCTGGAAATTACTTCAAATCCTGGAGAAAACAGAAGAATTTAACACCGAGATCCACCACCAGTACACGATTTTTAGGCAGACTACGACAGAGTAAATAGGTATGAATTGTACCAGGCTATGTCTAGCTTTTGAATTCCTCCTGAACTTATACGTCTCATTAGGATCAGTGAGCTTTCTACTGATCCGACACCACCAGAGGAAGAGTTACGACAACGTCATGCACTGTCCTGCAGCTGTTTCAACATTGTGCTTAAAAAAGTAGTATTAAATTCAACACAAATACTTGGATTTACTGACGACATTGATGTGATAGGAAGAACTGAGCAGCAAGCAGTAACCAGAGCTTTCACTTGGAGGTAATCAACAGCAAGCAGGAGGGGACTTCTTATAAACGATGTCTAGAAGAACCAAAAGACGCTCTACAAAACACTCACTATCCAAGTCGGAGGAAAGCTCTCTTGGGGTATTCCGAGAGAAAGGTACTGCGACCGATGTATGGCCATGATTGCGACCCAGGAAACAACAAATGACGAAGTAGATACACAAAAAAGGCAACCTGGGAACAAAACATTGTCTATGAAATGGAAAGAAATAGAGAGCGAGGCATTCTGGAGCAATGGGAAATGTACTTTAATGAATTGCTGAACGGTCAGTTCACCGAAGAAGCATTTCAAGACGAACCTCAATAAGGCCGTGAAATTTACACGACTATTTAGGGTGACCATGACCAACATTACAAGCCAAATAGTAGCAGTTTAGCTGTTCAGACCTTTTACAGAACTCCGACAAGGTATAACCCTGCATCCTCTTCAATATTTTTTTTTTTATAATTAATGCAAGGGACTATTTGTTTCCCTTTTAATGTAGAGCACACTGCGCGTGCATTAGTAAGATAGGGAGGGGAAGGATAGGAGGTGTCGATTAACATTGGTTTTAATGCTAGCCGGGTAAACTATTCCAAATTCGTGTTGTTCGGCTAAAAAAGAATACCTATATTACACGGTAAGTCCGAAATTGGGCTCAAGGGTGAACTGATGAGCATTCCTTGCGATACGAGTATTAGGGGAGAAACTTTTAAGGGGAGGAATGCAGCTCCTTCGACTGAACATTTTTAATAAAAGAGCTTCAAGCCAAACTCTATCAAATGCCTTGGAGATATCAAGAGCAATAATCTTACTTTCACCAAAGCGATGTAAAGAGCTGGCAGCAAAATGGGCGGCGAGCAAGTTTGCCTTCTCTGAAGAGTAAACAATTGGTTTGTTATTGTCGATGAGCGTTGGAACCGAAGATGTTGAGGAGTTTTTAATATTTTTTTACAAATGACCAAAAAATTTTACTGCCTTTGGGACACTGCAGAATTTGTTGCCGTAATTTTTGGTCATGCAAAAATTTGATTCTTTCAATAACGGAGTTGCATGAGTTCCTTGCTTGTTTGTGCTTTTTCCGATTTTCCTGGTCCTGGTTGGCTTTGTTAGATCGGAAACTTACTTCTTTAAGCCTGATAGCTTCTTTACACTCAGAATTAAACCAGGACTTTTCTTTAGGCTTGATGCTTTTTACTCTGTTAGGAATAAAAGCACGCATCCCTAGAAGAATCACTTTTGTGATCATTTCAGCACTGGCATCAATGTCACTATCGAGGAAGCATAGTGGTCAGTTAAAGTTTCGGAAAAAAAATATTCAGGCCGTCCCAGTTGGCTTTCTCGTATTGCCAAACGGTTGGGTGGAGGACGAGAAATTAACTGCCGTTGGAGAAAGCAATCCGGCGACTCTGGCACGTCAACAAGAGGGACTATTGTCAAGTTCAGCCAGATATTGGCTTACGCAGACGACATCGACATTATCGGTATAGATAGATTCCGATCGAGCAGGTGGCACAAAACTTAGGACTGTAAATTAATGAAAGGAAAACCATGTTCATAGCGACTGTGTCTGCGATATATATTGGTCCAATAATCAGGGTAATGGGGCTTGAATTTGAAGTAGTGCAACCCTGGCAAACAAAATTATCGTGTCTAAGTGTAAAAAAAGGATTGGAAAGGAAGGATGAGTATAAAGAAAACTGTACTCTAAAAGGATGAGGAAATTCTTACACAAATCAGGGACTTTGACGCCATTCAAGGGAAAACGTATTTACAGGGCATACAAAAAAGGGGTTGGTTGTCTGTAAAGTCGGTTTACGGACGATAATTTTACGTAATAACGTCATAAGAAAACATTGATGGCAGCAACACCAACATAAACGTTAAATACACACACACACACATACTTTAACAAGACTCCACCTATTTTGTATTTCTTCTTCTCTTATTGTTCTTTTTGTATTTGAGTTAAATTATTTTGGGAATCTGCGCCTGTTCTTTTTCATGTTCGCCTGGTGCTTGGGATCGATTTTGATTGAAAGAACCACAGTATCGCGGTTAGCATCAGCATGAGTCATGTTATTTCGTACGTGTAGCCTGTCATCGATTTATAAGACGTTATCACGTCAAAAAATCTAACCTTATATAAAACTAATGATATTACTATTAAATTACATCACAAAAAATAATATAAAAAATACTTAATCTAAGTTCCTATACTAAGCCTTAAAACTAATGCACCCTACTTTTTCTTCTCCGTCTTAAATACTCTTCAGATGTTATTGACGAGGTCTGGCCAG
The DNA here is from genome assembly GCA_963971375.1 of Platycheirus rosarum. Classification (NCBI taxonomy): domain Eukaryota; kingdom Metazoa; phylum Arthropoda; class Insecta; order Diptera; family Syrphidae; genus Platycheirus; species Platycheirus rosarum. The sequence continues at coordinate 112,996,309 of OZ020510.1, read as the reverse complement.
CCCTACCAAGTTTCTTATAGATACTTCCTATCGCTACCTCCTTGGCCGATTGCATACGAAGGTATCTAGCGGGTTAAAATCCAACAGAATCCTGTCGAGTCTCTTCAAATCCTTTTGTGCGATGAAATCTACCCCAAAACAGATGTTGTGGAAAAAATAGCGCTCCGTAGAACCGTTGGACATCTAGTTGGTTTGAAGGAAGAGTAACCAAGTCGGAGTGTTTTGCAGTTCTTTTTATGTAGTCCAGGACATCCACAGCTTTAAGGTTGCGCATCTGGATGGCGTCGGTCAGCAATCGCAATGCAAAAAATTGTTGATCGAGGCCCCAACCGGATTCCGATTGTTGCACCGATGATGATGATGATGAAGAAGATACAAGTTATACTTGCTGTAAATCGACATAAGCGTGGCCAAAAAATCCGTATCCATATAAAGCGGATGAACAGCGAAGCTCCAGGGCGTAACGTCTTCGACGCCATGCTAGATCTCATCTTCGAAAATGCGACCAGATATAGGAAGACCTCCAACTGCTTGCAGTACAAAATTCGAGTAAAAAGGTAACAAAATAAAATAGAAATGTCGGGTAGCTTGAGCGAAATCTATTTCCAATTTAAGAATCTTGCATTCTTTAAGAAATAATTATAAAAATCAATTACAAAACACCTCAAACCAGTCTATTTGTTTATATTAATTCATATCAACCTCCATTGAGAACAGGAACCTTTGTTTTTAGTGTTTTATGGGAATTTATTTAGCGAAAACTCTTATTGGCCATTCAGAAGCATAAAATACTACCACACGTTGGCTTAGCATAGAAAAAAAAAACAGTAGGTATTTCCCTCTTTAAATCAGACTTTCTTGAACAGTTTTTCGGATGCAATACCGTGAAGGATAAACCCGTTTAAATAAAATAAATATTAAATTAATTAATTGGAAGTTTGCAATACAACGAGCAAGAGGAGTGACGCAAAGCTAAACCAATGCACCAGCCACATCGAAAATAATTGGGTACACATCCATATGATGTCACGTCACGTGAAAATAAAGTGAAAAAGAACGTCAAAGCAAAAACAAAAAATCAAAAAAAAGATGTCAGGCAACCTAACCTCACAAATAGAAAACGTAGATATTTCTTTCTACTTTATATTGCAAATGGGTTTGCGAAATAAAAATATTTCCCGAAAGACTTTTAAGCACATTTTAGTTGAGTTTCTGTGTGCAAAGCCTTCAGATCATTGTTTAAAAGTGTTCCATTGTAAAATTATTATTTAAAAAGGTAAGTACATACATTTTTGTATGTAGAGCAAGAGTTATCTGGGGAAAAAAATCCATAGGCAGAGAAAATAGAAACAAAATTATTTGTTAAAAAAAAAATAATAAAAATCGATTCCTATGACTATGTTAATACAAATGTTATATTAGTCTTGAAAAATGATGAATTTCTGTACGATTCACTTGAAAATATGTTAGAAAATCGATTAAAATTAATTTAATTCGATAAAAAAAAAACATTCCTTTATAAATGAGGTCATTTTAAGCCAGACAATTTATACATACATAAGTATGTATTTGAAGGCCTATAGAAAAATGGTTATTTGACTCAATAAAAAGCCCTAAATAGCTCCTCCGCAGACTTTCAAATTCCATTTTTTCGGCTACGCCCAATAAATGTATACATTTTCCAACATTTTTACTCCATTTATGCTACTCGATCTAATTCCTTACGTAAATTAAATGCAATTTTTCAATTAATCGACGCCATTTTTTCCAAATTGCGTTCTTTGTTCGGAAATACATATATATATATGCACTAGGGTGTGGGCTCTAATTAGAAAAAATGTTGCTAGACTGGATGCAAAATTGTTCAAGAAAATAGGTTCCATTATGACAAAACCAATCGTAAAACCAGTTCTGGAACTTCTTTCTTGTTCGAGAATTCACATAAGTGGCCTGTGGAAACCTTTGTCTTCTGGACTGTTCCACGTGTAAGGTAAGCCATATTCTTAAAAAAAAAAATTGAGGAATCTAGTTCCACTATCACGTAACTTAGAAGCAGGTAGGTACTCTATGTAATCCACCTTAGTTCCTTGAAAAACCTGCAGGAAAATCTATTTTTTGATGGATATTTGCCTTACATAACCTTATTTGTATAAAATAGGCAATTTTTCTGGCTGTCTCTGGACTATTTATAAGAATTTTTAATTACTTGGTATTCCCAAAGTTTGTTCCTACAAAATGCTGATGAAATGTCGTCAAAATAACCTAAAAAAAAACTTCAAACCAAATTTATTTTATTTTGTACTCACTTTGGATTGTAATTGCTTGGCAGAACGTTTTGGGAGTTCTCGAAGCCATTTTCTCTAGCAATGAGTTTTTCATAGATCAAATCTGGATGATTGCAGAGCTTCTTCAAGGTTGTTATGTCCGCCAAGGCGGTAAGTGTTGTTCCCTGTTTTTCATCTGTGTTTCCTTAAAAAAAGTAAAACAGTCGTTATTTTATCCACTTGACCATCCCCAAGACCATTCCCACCTGCTAAACTTCTTCTAATCTTATCTGACTTCAAGAAATTCATATACAATTCTATTTGAATCGATGTCAACTTGGAACAAATGACCATTTCGAATTTTACCGGAAGGTATTTTGTAAGAATCTGATTTGTCCTTCGGATGATACATTGATTTACAATACCAATCAGTTCTTGGGTTTTTGCCAGAGCTTTTTCTCGTTCGGCATCGGAAGAATCAGAATTCTGACCTCGGAGAATTGGATTTTCATAGATTCTCTTGAAGTCATTGGCTGAACCAAGCATATTGGGATTTACGAAATTAATCAAACTGAAATATTCAGTAAGATCATTTTGGATGGGAGTTCCGGAGAGAAGAACTCGTCGTTTGGTCTTCAAGCCCATTAAAGCTTGATAGGTTTGGTTTTCGGAGTTCTTAAGACGATGACCTTCATCGCAGATGACAATTCCGACCTCTGAACGGTTAAGAATTGTTGCATAGAGGCGAAAAGTTTCATAGCTGATGAGCAAAACTGGAGTTCCACAGCGCTGATTGGTGTTGGTTATGTATTGTTCGAGGCTTTTTGTGGTCTCTTCTTTGGAACCACTGTCGATAGCTAGACAATGTAAGCGACCATGCAGCCATTTATTGAATTCTTTTTCCCAGTTTTTGACCAATGAACTAGGCGATACAATGATCGCTTTAGAGATAGTTGGTCGGCATTCGGCGCTTTGTCTTAAAAGTGTCCAAACTAGGGTTACACATTGCAGGGTTTTCCCCAAGCTAATTGGGAGAAAAAGATCAAACATTCCTTTTGAGTGGCTAAAAACCAAATTTTCTTACCCCATTTCATCGGCCATAATACATCCGTTGAAGTCGCCTTTGTTTCCGACCACACAGTCGTACATAAATTTGACACCTTCACGTTGATGTGGACGCAGAATATTGCTCAGCAGAGGATCGACGACGATGTGAACAAGTATCTTACTAGTGTCCATTGTTATTCGATCATGCTCAGAGTATTGTGGTGGTTCGAAGAGGACCAAAGCATTGCAAGCAAACGGATCATGGAGGGCTCTTCGAATCGTTGTCCGTCGGATTCCCAGACACCGGTTGCTACTATAATCCGGCACATAATCAGCTATTGGTACTTTGAACGGCCTCGAGAGTATCTTGGAAATGGCTTCTTCGTACTGGGACTGAGGTATCGAGGGGATATTTGTAATATTTTCTGTGTTTTTACATGTCCGTTTACGTTTATTTTGAAATGGAGTAACAAATGTACTTGCACATCCATGTCGGCTGGGTGTTTGACTTGGAGCCAAACTGCGACGCTAATAGAAAGATTTCTATATTTTATGTATTATATATTATTGTTTTCAATAAATATTTACCATTATTTTGATAATTTAGGCAAAACAAACATCACCAGCATGAAAATTGCAAAATTTTGCGTTTTGGTTTTGATTTCAAGTTTCTGTTTGAATTGAATTTTTACTTGTCAAAACAAGTGCATGATCGAAAAAAAATTATTGTGAATTGGTCTCGGTGTAATTTTTTCGAATTTATAGGGTGACTTGTTTTTTTCAACTATTTATTTTTTTTTAAATTATTATTTAAGAAAATTATCGCTTTGTTTTTTTTCAATTATTTATTTATTTTATTTTTTATTTAAGAAAATGATAAGTGGAGAAAAATTATTGGTCTAAGAATACTGGAAAAAAGTTACGTGCCCATTTGTTTTGACTTTTATTTAGTAGTTTTTTTGTTATGGAATTAGGAAAAAAATTACAAAAAGGAAATTCATGCAACGTCGTAAACTTTACCACGTGGTAAAATCGTAAAGTTTTCGAGGCTTGTTTCATGAACGCCCCTTTTTGCAAATGTTGTAAGTTTTGTCGTATCTCAAACAGCTGTTTTTTAAACGTCATGCTTAAAATAAGTAATAAAAACAAATTTGTTTAATTGTATGAGAAAATTGTTTTAAATGATATTTTATTTTGTTGGGATTGGGAGCAAAATATAATTTGTACATTTGTCAATTCAAGTTCCTTACCTAAATTTAATAATTTCATAAAATTGATAAACACGAACAAAGTGAATGAGATCACAGAAGACTTTTTGGACGTTTACAAGTTTACTACACAAATTCATGTGTGCCAAAGTTTATCATTTGTTGTAAAAGATTTTCCATAAAAATTTTAACAGCTAGTTTACGACGTAGTAAACTTTACAAACTTAACATGTTTACGACGGTTTTACGATGTTACATGATTACTAATATAAAACCAAATGACATTAATTTATTATACACTCCAAGGAGTTTCTTAGATGACCTTAAAAACAATTAATATTTAATATTTTTTTACAAGTTATTCTAGTATTATTAATAAATATTTCTACAATGTATTTCTTATTACAATACCTTATCGAAAATAGAATCTTTAAGTTTTTGAAAGGCGACGTATATACCACATATCGAATTTTTGGGTAAGTAACTATTCTTTTGAGAAAAACATGTTCGTGTTGCATGGAAATACGATTTTTGTTTACATTATTTTTATTTTGAGCCAAATTTGTCCAGTGCTTGAACGGTTTTGATTAGGTTTTAATTATGTATTTACGTTAAGATGACCTAAGCATTTATTTCTTTAACTGTGTGATCTTTGTGATTTCGACTGGAACCGCAATTCTCTGCTTTGTCCTAAGGCTGCCGCTGTTGGGTTCGATAGGTTCAGCTCAGGAAATGTCGGCAAGATTTTGGACTGTTCTATTAACAACTTAATACAGGAGTTATTGCATTTGTTTGATCCAGGAGTTTCCGCGCCTGTCTTTCTTCTGCAATAGTTGAAGTTAATTTTGTCGACACAGGCATGCACCATTTCTTGTTTGTGTTTGATCTTTCTTTAACGACACTTGTAAACTTAATTAAATCCAAGGATTTGCATGCATATTTGTTGATAAGCTTTGAGGTGTTTAAGTGCCGCTATGCTCAACTTGATGTTCACTGCCTATCTTTAAGTCGACTTTTACGATAAGCAGGCAGACGCTGCAGTAAAAAAAAATCTGGTATGGCTGATCCACAGCGATAGCAGGATAATTCATCATCATCATCGGCGCAACAGCCGGGATCCGATCCGGCCCTTATTCAACAAGTTCTTCCATACATCTCGATTGCAGGCCGTAGCCATCCAGTTTCGCAACCTAAGGTCTCGAGCTACCTGGTCTACTTTATTCTTCCAACGTTAGCAATTTCTGCGTTGTTCTCTTTTACCATACAAAGAACTGTTAAATAATTTTCCAGCTGGTTCCTCTTTGCTCATGCGAGCTAGGAGCCCACCCCAACGAAGTCTACCGAGTTTTATTTTTTCAACATCTGCTTCGACGTAGATTTCATACAATTCATGGTTGTATATTAACACACACACACACGAAACACGATGCCAACAATTCTCTGCCAGACTCTCGAACGCGATCAGAATGCCTTTTAGTAAGCACTCAAGTATCGGATCCTTATGTGAGTACTCTGGTAAGACCTTCGTCTTGTACAACAGCAGCTTATTTTTTTTTGTAAGGTAGCAGAATTTGAAAAGCCTCTACATGCTATACTAGTTTCTGTTGGTTTAAGCAGCCACCCGCATATTTTGTCTCCATAGTATTACCGACTGCTACTTTTTGCCCAAAGATTGCACTACTTTAGTCAAGCTCCACAATCCTGATTGTTTGATCAACACTTCTCCTAAAAGTAGCCACCATGTAACTCATTAATATGCAGCCTCAGGTTTTATGATTGTTGGTTTCTGCCGATAATGTCGATGTCGCCTGTCAAGGATTATTTTCTCCAACCCTGCAGGTTGAAGAGGATGCAAGCCAGACCATCCCCTTCTCGGACTCCATTAAACTTGTTGATTAATCTGTGCCTCAAACTAAAAAAAAAATTATCAAGATACATTTGTAACCAAATATTGACCAAATAATTTGTATGCTTAAATCTTCGGGATCATAAGAGATCATCACATAAGACCTGTTGTATTGTAAGATACATTAATGTTTAAACACCCTCTTAAAACTAAATAAATTCATTTGATATTTTCGTAAGTGTTCTGCTGCTAAGGAATGAGTCATTTCTTGTATTGTAAACGATACGAAAAGATATTAGTTACTAGGTGGTGGTAGCTTAAAATGATTTTTCTTATTTCTTATTTATTTATACATACATATATCTTCGTTTAAAATTACTTTTAATCTATTTGATTTTATTGCTAAGCTCATAGCTTATTCATTTTTTTCAATTATTAGTGCGCATAACTGCAACAATAGTTTTTTTTTATTTTGCCTCATCCAAAAAATAAAAAAAAAATATTTAATTGGACTTTAGACCCATTCGCCATTCCATGAATTCTTCTTTTCTCTTCGAAAATATAAGAAAACAACACAGAAACTGCATTTTCGGATATTGAATAAAATGCAACCCTACAGTAATTCTTTAAATAAATAAAATGGAATAAAATGTTTTTTTTTTTTTAAATATACTTGACTTTTAATCAGTTCTAACCTTCTAAAATCGTTCGTTATCATTTTTTTTTATAAAAAAAACTTGTTTTGAATTTGTAAAAAAGTCTAAACAAATTAAAATAGGTAACATCCCATTCCAACAGAGTTCGTAGTTTTTCTATATGTTTTTTTCTGTATACTATTCATTCACAATAATTCTTCTCTCTACACTTCCTTCTTCTTCGAACTTAACTTTTCATCTATTCCTTTCCCTCACTCACACACACTGCATCACAAATTTTCGAAATTTAAATTTCTTGCACGAAGAAAAATTTCTAAAATGGCCGAACAAGTCGATATAGTTGGATGTGTTTCGCTGCTATACAGTTATTTTGCCAGAACAATTTACAACAAAAAAAATTCAAAATAAAATAAAAACAAAGCTTTAACCTTCAAAAAAGTGCATTAAACAAATAAAAATAATAATTTATAAATAAAACGAAACATTTTCGGTTTAAAATACGAAAGAAAAAAATATACCTATTCAAGAAAAAAAACTTAATTCGGTTTCTATGAGTATATATGTATGTATGTATGCATGACTACTGTGAATGTTCATTGTACACCAGCCGAACCAGCAGCGCGTAGCTTCGAAAAAATAAAGGAGACAAAAAAAATCACCACTCGTATGACAAAATGGCGTCGAAGATGAAAAGTTGAAAGACCATTGAAAATTTTGCTTTGTTGGAGATTTTTCTAATTTTCAAAATTGAATATTTAAAAAGTGCATAAAAATACAAAATAATATCGGAAAATACTCCATTAAGTGTGTTTTATCAGTTTAATTAATTTTTTTCTGAATGTTTAATGTCTGCGATAGGGAAAATTGATTTTCTTCAATTATATCATGAGCCAGGTAAGTTAAATTTGGTTGAAAAACTATTTAATATTTGTTTAATCTTAATAAAAATAAGTTTTTCAAACTGCCCGTGTTTTTAACTTTAAATTGGTGTTGAATTTTTTTCACTGGGTGTGGTTTTTCTATGATTATTTTAGATTTTCCCTAAAGTCCACTTTGAAGCCTGATTCTTGGACTATTTTGATAAATTTAATAATATTAACTATTATCCTTGATTGTTTCATTGTTTTTTCGACGGATTTTGATTCCGGATGAATTTCTGCGTCCATAGGTGTTGGATTTTTGAAAATCCATTGGGGACCCTTTTTTGCAATTTTAACTTGAAATTCAACAGAATTCATCATTTCTAAGCGATTCCCGCCAAAACAATGTCCTTTTCAATGTTTTTGGATGTTTTTCGGTCTAGTTTGTTGGTTGCGTAACAGTGTTTTCTTGCTGCGTAGCTGGTTTTAGAACCAACTACTTTTCAAAGGTTTTTTAAGGATTTTTTGGCCAGAAAACGCCCTCCAGATGGTTGTTTTGATTGGTTTTCTGATGTTTTTGTTTATTTAAAGGAAAACGATGAATCGTTCAATAGTGTTGGATCAGAGGAAAACGATGATAACTGCCAAAACCATAACTTTTCGGGCAGTAGCAGCTCTTCCGGATCAGATAGGTGGGTTATTTTGGCCATTTTTTGTCCAAATTTGCCATTACTTTGTGTGTTGTGCCTCTTGACAGTGACTCGGATAGTTCATCATCGAGTTCTGGGGGATCTAGTGTACGGAGCTCAAAAGGGAGAAGATCTCCATTGCCTGCAGACGCTCCTAATGACAATGCCCAACCGGAACCACCTACGCCACAGCAGAACTCCCTTGATGGCGACGACGAGCAGAGAGTTCAGCAGGAACAAGATGATACCAAGACCAATGGTTTCTCCGAAGAAGACTCTGATGAATCTGAAGCAGAGAATACAGTTGTAAATGGCGAGAAGGACACGTCGCATTCCAATGACACTGATGATGATGATGATGATCGAGGTGACAAAGAAAGTGACGAAGATGCTGACCATGATGGTAGCGATAAGGACGATCATGGCAATAACAATGCTTCAAATGATTCATCTGATTCAGAGAAGTCAGAAGAGAAATCCTCGTCGGAGAAGTCAAGTAGTAGTAGTGTAAGATCCATTCTTAAATCTGGAAAGGGTCTTCTTATTCAGAATTATAATCCTCATTTAGGAAGAAGAACAGGACTATCGGCCGAAAAAACAAGCTCGAGTAGCAAGGAAACCTGCAGCTTCAAATTTGCCTCCAAAGAAATCGAAGAAGAAAAAACAAAAGTAAATGAATTCGAAACCTAATGTCAAGTGCTTTGTATTTTGTGACCAGTTCTTTTATTTTCTCCCTATTTTTTCAAACATTTAGTTGGGAATCGGAGAGTAGTGAAAGTGATGAGGACAGTGATCGTAGCTCAAGGAAGAAGAATAACAACAACAATCGCAAACAGAACAATCGGAAGAACGCTCACTATTCGACGGATGATAGCGACGACGATTCTAAAAGGTGAGTTTCCTATATACAATAAGGTCTTTTTGAAAGCTTTTCAGGAGGTTTTGAGATGGAGATGGTGGTGTATGTTGACGGTTTTAACGAATTTTTCATGGTAAGTCAACTGTTTTTCTTATGAATAAGGACAAAAACATGAATTAAATTGATTTTAAATAATTTTTAAACATTTAAAGCTACATATTTTGAACTAAAAGTGTAATTATGAACCAAACAAAAAGTTTCCAAGAGCTTGCAACGATTTTAAACTCCAATCTTGTCTTAAGAGATGAACTGTTGTGATGGTCAATAGGTTAACTGTTTTTAGTGATTTTATTTAATTCAAAATTTTAATGAGCAAAGTTACCGCACGGCAACACATTTTTTCAAACTTAAGCTTAGAATCGGATTTCAAAACAGAACTCGTCTCAATATTAAGTTTTTTGTTTAAAGAAATTAATAAATTTAAGCTCAAAGTTTTATATATCAATAAAACAAATGCATGTTCCTGGAAAAATAATGCAAGAATAACCTTAATCTAGGATTAAAACAACATTTCTTTAGTTAATAAGAAAAGCTTTCCAGTTACAATGGTTTCGGTTTACAAATCTACGCGATCACGGTTATTGTATTCGGGATAGCTAGCTTCGGTGATTGCTAGAACTAAATTTAAGTTAAATTCAACATATCAACACTTAAATGAATAAGCCTGCCTGGAAGTTAATAAGTGTCTAGTCCATAGTTATTCGAAGCACAATCAAAACTTAAGAATAGAATTAATCGAATGCGACCAGTATAACAGCTGGGTTCGGCTTTCATGTTAAATCAAATCGATCGAAAATAAAATGTGGTGTTCTACAATTTACTGTTTCCGGTTTCGAATTCAAGTTTTTCAAAATCGGAACAAAATTAAAAAAGAATTCGAAATCATCTCATTTCACTTACTCGATTGTCCAACTAAAAATTGTCAGTACAGGCCTTATGAGAGAGCTTTATTTAAGCAAATGGTGCCAGTTGGTGGTTTTACTCCCTGATATATCCACTGAAATTACCAACGAATAACAGTTGTTGATGCTAAAAACCCTCTTCGTGTATATATTGAAAACAAGCACATTAACTCCGGGTTACCACTTTTGCGTTAATGAAATCATGGTGTGTTTTTCTTAGGATTTTGCTAAAGAGCTTTCACAATTGGTGCTTTTTTTAAAGCTTTTTTACGACCAATGATCTAATTTCTATTATTTGTACTACGGAAACCATTTATATTATCGTAATAATTCCACTGCAATCAGAGTGAGAGATGAACATCCTATGTATCTTCACTGTACTGACCATTTTTAGTGGACATACTATAACATCATTTGCTATTAAGATTACTGGGGGAACCACTTATTCTGAAATCCAATGGAATAGCGAAATTGCTTCTCCTCAGTTTTGATGTGACCAAATAAAAATACACACTGCAAAAGAGCTGACGCCTCTTTTTGACATTTGTGTTACATGTAATTGTGCTTTTTGATTAGCTTTCGACTTCAAATCAAAATTCTCCTCTGAGAATAGTCCAGAACTGCTTGTTTGTTCCAATGGAACGGTTTCAGAATGATTCTTGACACTTCAGCACTGCCAATGGAAAATGATCTAATACATTCTTGCTTTTATTTTACTTTTTTTTTGTATTTATTTAAAAAAAAAAACTTTTCATACTTTCTTTGAAAAAAATATTTAGGATTTTCTTAAAACTCGCTTGGAAGTCAATGATTTTTTTAGTTTTAGAAGCTTTTTGCTTTTTAAAAGCTCAGTTAAGGTAAACTTTTGATGAAGCTTATAAATTTAACTTTACTATTAAATAAAAAAAAAACATAAATACATCAATAAATAAAATTAAAAGTAAAATGTGTTCTATATTATCAATTAAAAAAAAAACAACATATTTAAGTTTTATACTTGTGTTTTAATGTATGGTAAGTATTTATTCAAAATTAATAAAACAAAATTATATTCTGTATTAGGTTGTTCTTTTTTGACTGTGATGGTTAGTTCAGTTCATATTTTGCAATCACTCCTAGCATTAACGGTATCTACTAGTGAAGACCAATCCAAGGTATTTAAAACTATCGTTGTTCAAGTTCAATGCATCAATGCCACCCAAAAAGTTATGGCAACATTTACGCAGTGTTGGAATAAGTGAAGCTAAAAGCAATTAATAATATAGTTTTGATCCCGATGAGCTTAATAACTTCTTTTTAGGAAATTTAATTGGTGGAAACCACTTTGATTTAACACAATGTAGCTAGCCTCTCCGTTTATTGATTTTGAATTTGTAACAGAAAGTGATTTTGTTGGCTGTATTGCAGCCATCAAATCAAACTCAATGGGTGAGGTTATAATCACACTACTTATTTGACTCATATCATAAACCACTGCATAACTACTTCGGCTCTTCAATCCTGAAAAAATGTCTAAGGTAATCCCAATACCTACAAAAAATCAATCTAATTTCAATTTTTGTCTCAAAAGTTTTTAAAAAGTAATAGCTAAGCAGATTCAAACACATTTATCACTTAACTTTAACCCATCCAGTTAAAGAAAAACTTCCCATTAGGACCGTTTGGCAATACGAGAAAGCCAAATGGGACGGCCTGAATATTTTTTCCGAAACTAACTGGTCACTATGCTTCCTCGATAGTGACATTGATGCCAGTGCTGAAATGATCACAAATTTAATTCTTCCTAACAGAGTAAAAAGCATCAAGCCTTAAGAAAAGTCTTGGTTTAATTCTGAGTGTAAAGAAGCTAGCAAAGAAGTAAGTTTCCGATCCTACAAAGCCAACCCTACAGAGGAAAATCGGAAAAAAGCACAAACAAGCAAAGAACTTATGCAACTTCGTTAATGAAAGATTTAAATTTTTGTAGACCAAAAATTACGGCAAAAATTTCTGCAGTGTCCCGAAGGCAGTACAAATTGTTGGTCATTTGAAAAAAAAATATTAAAATCCCCTCAAAATCTTCGGTTCCAACGCTCATCGACAATAACAAACCAATTGTTTACTCTTCAGAGAAGGCAAACTTGCTCGACGCCCATTTCGCTACCAGCTATACGCTGCCTCACCGCAACGTACTTGAGAATGTAAATTTTTCCATGGGACAGATTTTTTCCGCACTCGTACAGTAGCGAGAGTTCTCAAAGATCTCGATATACACAAATCCGCTGGCCCGAATGGTATACCACCGATTCCTCTGAAGAGGTGTTCTTCTACACTGGCAAAGCCATTGCGTAAGCTTTTCCATCGCTCCTACTCTTCTGGAATCTTTCCTGATGGAAAACAGCATTTGTCCAGCCTGTCCCTAAGAAAGGTGGCCCATTCTCCCCCTCCTCCTACCGACCCATAGCACTGACATCCCTTTCTAAGGTCATGGAAACACTGATTAACCGTCAGCTTAAGGAATATCTCGAAGATCGAAAGCTTCTCCATGACCGTCAGTTGCTTCCGCAGCAACCGTTCCACTGGTGATCTGATGGCATATCTCACCGAACAGTGGAACAAATCTACATCGCTTTGGTGAAAGTAAGATTATTGCTCTTGATATCTCCAAGGCATTTGGTAGAGTTTGGCATGAAGCACTCTTATCGAAAATGCGTGCTTTTGGGATCGATAATACTCTTGTTCGTTGGATTAGAAGCTATCTTCTGGACCGTTCAATACAAGTTGTATTGGACGGATTCAAGTCTGATTCCCATAAAATAAATGCTGGTGTGCCCCAGGGCTCTGTTCTGTCTCCGAGTCTTTTCCTCATTTTTATTAATGATCTTCTGTCTGTTACTTCTAATCCACTTGTACCGTATGTCAAGCTCATTAAACTCCGAATTATACAGCGTGGTTAAATAGGAATCGTGTGGAGTTTAATGCTTGAAAACTCAATGCTGTCTTTTGTCGTTAAAGCTAAACATACCTCCAATGCCATTATCCATGAATGACACTTACATCGAAGAAAAGCTCTCAGTACTCGGTATGTGTGTCAACGACGACCTCCGTTGGAACGACCATATATTTGAAATCGCTAAGAATGTTGCTAAGTGCTTAAGTTTTCTGTATCTGTGTAAGAAGTATTTTTCCCCATCTGATCTGGCTACAATTTAAAAAGCGTTTATACGCCCTAAACTCGAGTAAAAATGTTCACTCGAAGTAGCCATCTGCATTCCTCCCCTTAAAAGTTTCTCCCGTAATACTCGTCTCGTAAGAAATGACCATCAGTTCAACCTTGAGCCCAATTTCAGAAGTACCGTGAAATATAAAGAATCTTTTTTTAGCCGAACAACACGAATTTGGAATAGTTTACCCGGCGGGATTTTCCCTTGCCATTTTGATCTGCAAACATTCAAAACCAATGTTAATCGACACCTCCTATATCTCCCCTCCCTATCTTCCTAATGCCCGCGCAGTGTGTTCTACATTTAAATGGAAACAAATAGTCCCTTGTGTGCGCGTTAATTATAAAAGAAATAGAACCAATTCAGTGGAATGGAGTTTAGCCCACAAAATTCGTGGCATTTAAAGTTTAAAAAATTCTTTCCTATCTCCTTAATTCTTCTAACTAGTGTCGTGCAACATCCGGTTGCATTCTTAAAGGCATTGTGCCTTACAGACACATAACGGGTGATTTTTTTGAGGTTAGGATTTTCATGCATTAGTATTTGACAGATCACGCGGGATTTCAGACATGGTGTCAAAGAGAAAGATGCTCAGTATGCTTTGACATTTCATCATGAATAGACTTACTAACGAGCAACGCTTGCAAATCATTGAATTTTATTACCAAAATCAGTGTTCGGTTCATTCACCGTAACGTTGCGTCCAACAGCATCTTTGAAAAAATACGGTCCAATGATTCCACCAGCGTACAAACCACACCAAACAGTGCATTTTTCGGGATGCATGGGCAGTTCTTGAACGGCTTCTGGTTGCTCTTCACTCCAAATGCGGCAATTTTGCTTATTTACGTAGCCATTCAACCAGAAATGAGCCTCATCGCTGAACAAAATTTGTCGATAAAAAAGCGGATTTTCTGCCAACTTTTCTAGGGCACTGATTTTGGTAATAAAATTCAATGATTTGCAAGCGTTGCTCGTTAGTAAGTCTATTCATGATGAAATGTCAAAGCATACTGAACATCTTTCTCTTTGACACCATGTCTGAAATCCCGCGTGATCTGTCAAATACTAATGCATGAAAATCCTAACCTCAAAAAAATCACCCGTTAGTTAAAATATTATTATAGTGCGTCGAATGTTGGCTTTTAAATGATCAATCGTTGCTGGTTTATCAGCATAGACCAGAGGTTTGACGTACCCCCACAGTAGTCCAAATGTATCCAATCACATGAACGAGGTGGCCAATTCACAGTTCCATTTCCTGACATGATTACGTCACCAAACGTTTGGCTGAACAAAGTGATGGTTGCAAGCGTTGTATGACATGTTTTTGCCGCCGTCTTGTTGGAACTCTCTCCTCCAAATTATTTCCAATGACGAGGAATAAAAGAATCACCAATCATTCGCCAGTAGCGTTTGCCATTCACCGTAATGTTGGCACCGGTTTTGGATTTAAAGACAAAATGGCCGATGATGCCTACGGCATGTAAACCGCACCAAGCAGTGATTTTTTCGGAATGTAATGGAGTCTCATGGGATTATTCTCATTCTCATTCCAAAAACGACAATTCTGCTTGTTTACATACCCGTTAAGCCAGAAATGAACATCATCGCTGAAGATGATTTGACGATAAACATCTGATTCAACCTCCAGTTGATTCTCAGCCCATTTACCGAACACAAGACGCAATTGATGGTCCGCTGGCTTTAGTTCTTGCACTATTTGGATCTAATAGATGGATGTACGCCAAGATCTTTCTCCAACATTTTCCAAGTAGTTGACGGGAAGATACCGAGTTGCACACAACTTCGTCGGATCGATAAATTCGGGCTTACTTTGGATCAACATTATCTAAAAGAGTAAATGTTGTCATGAATCGATCCATAGTATCTCGTATTAGCTGCTCAGATGGACGGTTATGCGCACCGTAAACTTGTCGAAGTACTCTATAAGTTTGGCGAGCAGAGCGCGAATTTTGGAAATAAATTTCCATGATTTGTAAACTTTGTTCTGGTGTAAGTCTTTGACATTAGTATGACAGCTAGTTTGGTAGTTATCTCTATAGGGAGTTCTATACCTTTTTAAAAAAGCACCCTTTACATCAAAGCAAGAAATTGTATATAACAGTATAACAGTATTAAAATAAAACAAGCTGCGTCATACCTTTTTTCTAAGATCCTTTCGCGCAGTCAGTTAGAACTTTAAATGCAATAATTCCACGTTTAAAAAACGTTACTTCTCGACTGTTTTGTGTTCATGCTATAAAGCTTTGGAAATAGCTTCTCATTATGTATTAAAATAAAAATAAAACTCCAAACTTTAAGGATTGGGTTCATAGACATTTCTCTGAATTGAATGAAAACATTTCCCGGTGAGTGGAGAAAATGATACAACGAAAAACCTCAAAGATGGCTGGGTCTTATAAGCGGATGGACATCAATGCTCCGGCCCGGAAAATCTTCGATTCCACCCCGGTGGGACCTGCGCAGTAGAGGAAGACCGAAACTAAAGTGCGCACGCAAGTGGAAGAGGACCTCGACCTCGACTTCAGTTGCAAAACTGGTGGCAGCTAGATAGGAACCGAGCTGGCTGGAGAAGCTTTTTGGCTGAGGCCCAGGTCCACCCCGGACTGTAGCGCCACCTAAGATAAGGTAAAGTAATATTACTAGATACTAGAAGATTCGAAGGAAGAAATTATTTCTATTGCTTTTCTTCCCTTACCTCAATAAACAGGTTAAATTAATCCAGCAGATCAACACCTCCATCTCAAAACTTACACATACAATATATTGTTTGCTCAAAAATCGTTTCTTGCCTAAACAAAACATATTCGTTTTTTCTTTTATTAATTTAATTTAGATTTGGTACTCGTCGAGCAGCAGCTGCAGTTAGCTATAAAGAAGCTAGTGAAGATGATAAAACCGATTCGGAGGACTTACTTGAAGTTGAGTATGGTGATGAAACAGTTCCGACATTGGAAGCCGATGTCGAAGAGGAAAAGTGTGAAACTATCGAACGGATAGTAGCAAAAAGAATTGGTAAAAAAGGCGTCACAGGCAATCCAACAACAGTCTATGCCATCGAAGAGAATGGTGATCCAAATGAGGGTGTTAATGAAGGTGACACTGAAAACACCGAGGTGCAATATTATATTAAATGGAAAGGCTGGTCATACATTCACAATACCTGGGAATCAGAGAACTCGTTGCGAGAGCAAAAGGTCAAAGGAATGAAAAAGCTTGATAATTTTATGAAACGCGAGCAAGATATTGACTATTGGCGTAAGTACGCCGGCCCAGAAGACATAGATTACTTTGAGTGCCAACTCGAGCTGCAAAATGACCTGCTCAAGAGTTACAATAACATCGACAGGATTATTGCAAAGAACGAAAAGCCCGATGGAACTTGTGAATACCTTTGTAAGTGGCAGTCGTTGCCATATGCTGAGGCAACATGGGAAGATGGTAGTTTGGTTATGAAGAAGTGGGAACAAACAGCTAAAGAATTTTCAGATCGTGAGCTGTCGAAGTGTTCTCCATCACGGCATTGTAAAGTGCTGCGGAACCGTCCAAAGTTCTATAAAATGAAATCTCAACCGGATTATCTGGCAGAAGGTTTAATTCTTCGAGATTATCAGATGGATGGTGTGAATTGGCTAATCCATTCATGGAGTAAGGAAAATTCAGTGATTTTGGCGGACGAAATGGGTCTGGGCAAGACAATCCAGACGATTTGTTTCCTCTATTCACTGTTCAAGGGACATCATTTGTATGGGCCGTTTTTGTGTGTTGTCCCACTCAGTACGATGACAGCATGGCAGCGTGAATTCACTCTATGGGCCCCTGACATGAATGTTGTTACATACTTGGGTGATGTGAAATCAAGAGAAATGATTCGGCAGTTCGAATGGTCTTTTGATGGCTCGAAAAGGCTAAAATTCAACACAATCCTAACAACATACGAGATAGTTCTTAAGGACAAAGCATTTCTGGGAAGTCTGCAGTGGGCAGCTCTGTTGGTGGACGAAGCGCATCGCTTGAAAAACGATGATTCGCTGTTATACAAGAGTCTTAAGGAGTTCGATACAAACCACAGGCTTTTGATTACGGGTACACCACTGCAGAATTCCCTGAAGGAGTTGTGGGCTCTGCTGCATTTTATTATGCCGCAGAAATTCGACACATGGGAGAATTTTGAAGCGGAGCATGGAAATGCCGCCGAAAAAGGCTACACGAAGCTGCACGAACAACTGGAGCCGTACATTTTGCGAAGAGTGAAAAAAGACGTAGAAAAGAGTTTACCTTTGAAAGTGGAGCAGATATTGCGAGTTGAAATGACTTCGGTTCAGAAGCAGTACTACAAATGGATTCTAACGAAAAATTTTAATGCCCTACGCAAGGGCACAAAAGGTTCAACAAGTACTTTCCTCAATATCGTGATTGAATTGAAGAAATGCTGCAATCATGCAGCCCTTATACGTCCTTCGGAGTTTGAGTTGGCTGGCATGATGCAGGACGAAGCACTGCAGACGCTTTTGAAAGGCTCAGGTAAACTGGTACTGCTCGATAAGCTGCTTTGTCGACTGAAGGAGACCGGGCACAGAGTGCTGATCTTTTCTCAGATGGTCCGAATGCTGGACATTTTGGCCGATTATCTGCAGAAGAGGCACTTTTCTTTCCAACGTCTGGACGGCAGTATTAAGGGTGAAATGCGACGTCAAGCATTGGATCACTTTAATGCTGAAAACAGTAGTGATTTCTGTTTTCTTTTGTCAACCAGAGCTGGAGGATTGGGTATAAACTTAGCCACTGCTGATACTGTGATTATATTTGATTCCGATTGGAATCCGCAGAACGATTTGCAAGCTCAGGCCAGAGCTCATCGAATCGGTCAAAAAAATCAGGTTAACATATACCGCCTTGTCACAGCGCGGTCAGTAGAAGAGAACATTGTGGAGCGAGCGAAGCAAAAGATGGTCCTGGATCACTTGGTTATCCAGCGGATGGATACGACAGGCAGGACAGTCTTGGATAAGAACAGCTCTTCTACGAGTACCCCCTTTAATAAAGATGATCTATCGGCGATTTTGAAATTCGGTGCTGAGGAGTTGTTTAAAGACGAGCAGGAGAATGATGACGATTTGGTTTGTGATATTGATGAGATTTTGCGACGTGCTGAAACACGCAACGATTATTCTGAGATGCCAACTGACGATCTACTGTCGGCATTTAAGGTGGCAAGTATCGTTTCATTTGAAGAAGAACCTGACACAACAACGGTTGATGCCAATGGAGATGCAAACAACGAAGATACAAAAGACTGGGACGATATTATTCCGGAAGATTTTCGCAACACAATACAAAGCGAGGAGCGTAACAAGGAAATGGAGGATCTCTACCTACCACCGCGACGAAAAACGGCCATGAACGCTGGTGAAACGCCACGACAGCGGAAAAATAGCAAAAAAGATGATTCTGAAACGGACGAAGGCAGTGATGCGAGTGGAGATGATCGACCGAAAAAGAGGGGGCGTCCTCCAGTAAAGGAGAAGATTACGGGTTTTACTGATGCAGAACTAAGGCGGTTCATTAAGAGTTACAAGAAATTCCCATCGCCTCTCGACAGGCTGGAGGCAATAGCTTGTGATGCTGAGTTGCAAGAGAAACCTTTAGCTGAGCTAAAGCGCATAGGGCAAATGTTGCACGATCGGTGTGTTCAATTCCTTGAAGAGCACAAAGATGTAGATGTACCAAAAGCTGTGTCAGGTGAGGAAGCGGCCAAGAAAAGAAGTAGAGCGACGTATTCATTGAAATTCGGTGGCGTCTCATTCAACGCAAAAACCCTCCTTTCATGTGAAGAAGAACTTAAGCCATTGAACACAATAATTCCAGCTACGCTACAAGAACGTCTGACGTGGCAGCTGGATGTAAAAACGCGCCCAGCAAATTTCGACGTTGAATGGGCAAAAGAAGAGGATTCAAAGCTCTTATGTGGTATCTATCAGTATGGAATCGGTTCATGGGAAGCAATGAAGATGGATCCATCGTTAAACCTCACGGAAAAAATTCTTCCTAATGATACGAAGAAACCGCAAGTCAAGCATTTACAATCGAGAGCTGAATACCTGCTAAAGATAATCAAAAAGAATGTTGAGTTGAATAAAGGTGTAACTCGACAAAAACGAACGAGAAAACCAAAGGAACCAAAGGCGGAAGTAAAAAAAGCCAATTCAGATCCAAACACTGTTGAAGATTTGTCACAGAGTGGTGCCCCCGCTGATTCCGATAAGAAACAGAAAACAAAAGAGCCTGCGGAAACTACAGAAACAACCGATTCGACAGCCTCTAAAACACCTGCTGCTGCAACAGATGAGGTACCCAAGAAGGCAAAAACAAAACGAGCCAGCAAGGAACAAAAGAAATCAAAGAAAAAAGACTCTGAAAATAAACCGATGCATTTCACAGCGAACAATGAACCACGAGCGCTAGAAGTACTTGGAGACCTGGATCCGAACATTTTCAATGAGTGCAAGGAGAAAATGCGACCTGTAAAAAAGGCTTTAAAAGCTCTCGATCGTCCCGATTCAACGCTATCTAATCAGGAGCAAGTCAATCACACACGGGAATGCTTGTTGAGTATCGGTAAACAAATTGACGTTTGTTTGAACGAGTACAAAGATCCAGATAAGATCAAAGAGTGGCGAAGTAATTTGTGGTATTTTGTATCGAAATTCACTGAATTCGATGCGAAAAAATTGTTCAAACTGTACAAACACGCGTTGAAGCTGAGCGAGGATAGTGGGAAAAAGAAAAAGGCTACTGCAAGTGCGGCAACTACTGCTGCTAGCTCTTCTGCTAAGGAACAAGATCAAAATGGAACATCCAAAACCAAAACTGTTAAGTCGGCCAATAAGCGAAAAAAGAAAGAAAAAGATAAAGAGGCTAAAGCTGCTGCGGAACAGGCAAATATTGTCAGTGCGAAGGAGAAGAAAAATCGTGCAGCGGCAGCAGCTGCCGTAGCATCAGCCCTTGCCCTGAATTCATCACTGAATTCCGTCGATTCTCCACCCAAGCGAAAGCGTGGAGACAGCGAAGGTGATACAAAGAATTTCAAACGGCTCAACACGGACGGAAGGTGAGTTAAATTTGTTTTGTTGTTTAAAATATTATTTTAGAATAATTGTTTTGTGTCAGAAGTCGGGAAAGTCGTGAAAAGGACGACCGGAAAAAACGCGATGAATACTTTGGCGCAGCGAACAATCCTGAAACGCCAAATCGTGATAGAAGAAACTCAATTACATCCCCAACAACACCAAATAATCGAACTCATCCGAGCTCAAGTCAAAGAATGCCCGGCGGATATTCAGATCGAACGAATCCGGCGTATGTGGAGTCAGATCGATGGAATCATAGAGAGAGGTGAGTGTTCGATTGCGAAGTCTTTGGATCATAATGTTAATACATAATATAAGAATCATGCTGAACTAATGGATCATAATTTTGTGTCTATTTAAGGTATAACAGTGGAGGAGACTTCAAAAGAGGCGATCGTTATGATGGCTATGGTGGTAGAAGTAGTCATGGCCATGGCTACCATCGAGACCATCGGGATCGCGACAGAGATCGTGATAGAAGACCTGAAAAGAGAAGGTAAGATTTTCTTTTCCAATGTTTCCCGTAGTATGCTTTTTTGACAATCCATCCAAGTTGTCGGTAAGACAACAAGATTACCGTTCACAAAATATAAAACTATCCGCTTTAATTCTTAGATATCAACCACCTCATCCCACTGCACAAATGAACTATGCTGGTCATTACATGCCACCAAACTATTATATGGCAAATGGAGTTCCTCAACCCAATGCACCGCCACATGGTTACCGAGACAACCGGTATCCACCACAACCTGGCGATTGGCCGCGAGACGGCCGAATGGTCGACTATCAAACCGATTATCGTCGTAGCGGTGCCGGTGGAAGTGCCGGTGAATACGACAGACGCCCTCCTCCTTCATAAACAAAATAATGCTTCATCCTTCCATCATTTTCTCACAAAATTACCATAACTCACATACCTTTGCATAGTTACTATTTAAATATCCATTATACAAGCAACAACCCAACAACAATTTAAAAACAAAAAAAACAATTCCAAATTGGAATTAAAATTTAAAATAATTTAGGTTTTAAGTTCTAATTCAATACACACAGATACAGGCATGTATGCCTGACTTTAAGAGGAACAACAAATTTTAAGATAATAAAAAAAATAAACAAAATTAGTTTGTAGCGTATAATATTCATTTTATATGCTGTATGATTTTATTAAGTGAAAAATAACGATATTACGAGAACAATGTTCAAATAAAAAAAAAAATTAAACTATCACATATTATTTATATAAAGAAATTATAAATAGAATTTAAAAAGTATTAACTTTCGATTGCCGTTTAGTGTTAATATTTTATCAATTAATCAAAAATCAATGCATATTTAGAAAAAAAAACGCCTGGGTTTTGTATGCAAGGCGGTTATTCCTTTTGTTTTATTATTTTATCTTCAAATATTTCTCCTCTGTGTATGATAGATGACAAAAAATAAAAAAAAATATTATTTCGTCTAAGTAAGTTTGTATAGCCGCATTTCTTCTAAAAACAATTTATTAAGCTAACAAATTAATTAAGAAATCTAAAATATCCTTTTCTATTTAAATCATATACAGACAAATGTAAGCGTATATTATACATGGAAATGTAGAGCTCGTTAGTAATCTAATAAAAAAAAAAACAATGTATCGAATACGAAGTGACAATGTGCCCCAAATCACACATTGCACAGCAAGTACTAAGATTAACACTTGAAATACGTTTCAATGATTTTTTTAAAGGTACATTTTGTGTATAGGAAAAAGAAGCAAATCTTAAGTTAAATAAATCTACATTTATAAGTAGGTAATTATGTAAGCGCTGTAAATAAATTACATATAATTAAATAATAATTATAATATAAAAATGGATTTAGAAAAAAAACAATATCATACAAAAAATAAAAACAAAATATACAATTTATTTTTTGTTTTGTTTTATTATTATTTTTTTGAAATTATTTGCAATGATTTTGTGTAAATATATATTTAAAATATAAAAAAAGAACGAAAACTAAATAAATACAAATTTATATTATGAAGCTTGAATTTTTATTTCTGACAACATCTTGTTTATTGAAACTGAATGCACCCAAGGTTTATAGCATTTGGTGTTCCATGATCCATGATGTAACGATACTTTTCCTTTAAATCACCTCTATCGTGAATTTCATGCGGAAAGTTAACATTTAAAAGCAATTGCAAGCTCCGCCCGAATGACATTTCACTTTGAATTTGCAATGAGAAATTTCAGCCGACGCGAGGCCATCAAGTTGGCATCCCAATACTTCGGGCGTCCCTGGTCTACGCCATCCATCAAACGTTATCTTCTAGGTGTCCAGTCTACCGGAGTCTCCCAAGCTTTATTTTTTTCCAAAACATCTGTAGGGTTATTCCAGAGAGCGAAGCGGATCGTATTGAAAGCGATACCTCAATTTCGACCGTCTTCGCTTTTGGGTATTCTCAAATGCGAATGGGGCGAAAATGATCATTTAAATTTTCCCATATCTATTTCCACTGTTTCCAATCTGCCTCTCAATTTTGTCCAGTCTGACTCAATTTTTCCACTATGGCTCTCAATTTTTCCATTGTCATTTCCAATTTCCCATTGCAATTCCATTAATATTTTCCAACCATTTGACAGTTCTTTCTCGTCGTTTACAATTGTTTGCATGTTTATGTTTGAATTTTGTTAATTTTTCAACAAGTGTGTTTTTAATGCCGAAAATGAAGTAGAAAGGGAAGAAAATGTGGCAGTTTAAATACGCAGAGAAAATGTTTGAGAAGTGGGTATCCTCCGTTTGATATCCCTAACAAAGAGTGAGTGCTGAGTGAATATTTTGATCAGAATTTAAACGTTTGTTTACCTAGGTTTTTTAGCTTTTAGGTAGATCTCATACAATTCGTGATTGTAACTTCTCCGAAATCGTCATTTCTTCGCGCACGGGGCCAAAAATTCTCCGTAAGACTTTTTTCTATAACGTGGTTAAGAGATCAGAGTGCCTTTTTGTAAGCATCGAAGTCTCGAATCCGTATATGATTCGTCTTATACAGTAGCTGCTTAGTTTTTATGGTAAGGTTTCTGGATTTAAAGAGCCTCGTCAGACTATAGTACCGCGTATTTCTTTCTGCATATTATTATCGGCAGCTACTTTTGACAAGGGATGCCAGAGATTGTCCGATTTGTCGTAAATTTATTTAGAACGCCAACTCAATCGTAATTGGCGTATAAATCGGTTAAAATCTAATGTTTTGCGATCATTTTTTTACGGTTTCCCCTTCGAAATTCCAACAAATTTGGAATATAATTGCGCACTCTTCCATCTACCAAATTTCACAAATTCATGCAGTCGTTGACTCTTTTAGGCTTGGAAACATATCAAACAAATCGTCACCCATAAATTATTTCAAATACATGCCTCTCTCATAAAAGCGTTTATTTTTATTTTTTTTTTTTAAAGAAACATATTTTTCAATTCAGCACCTCATATATCTAGCTACTAAATTTCATCCAAATCCGTTAAGTCGTTGAGGCGTGATTGTGGAACAAACATTACCATTTATAACATTAGCAGGATTGTTAACAGCCAAAAAATATCTTAAGTGAGATAATATTTTTAATTTTTCATTTTGTGTTCATGTTGTGAAATAATAGCTTTGTTCGTCTACTCCTTATGTCATTTGCACTTAATTTAAATTTTGTTATTTATTTTTTTAAATTGACAGATCGCAATTTAATAAAAAAAAAAACAAATTTACTGATATTTTCATTTTTTAAAATTACTGATATTTTTGACTTTTGGTTCCGTTTCTTCAATACAAGAGCTGTTCATGGATAGTAGCATAGGGGGTAAGTTCCGTTTTAACGAGAAAAGCAGTCGATTTTTTATCCTCAATTAACAATACCGCCAAAATTCCAATTTAATGAAACTAATAACAGCTGCTTGGCAGTTCCTCGTCCGCAGAAAATGGTTGAGAATCTGTAAACGAATATGAACAGCTGAGGGTTCTGTCGTCGACAAAACAATTTATTGCGGATACGTTTTTCACACAAGAGGTTTTTGATCTTCTTCTTCTTCTTTAATCGACGATTGTTATGATCTCGACTAGGACCACAACTCTGCCACATCTCCTACACCTTTTGGATTCACTGGCTTGACTCCTCCCTCCTCCCTTAGGGTTGTTCCATGTCTGAGGACAAGTAAATGCAGGTGTCGTTGCATTTGTTTGATCCAGGAATAGTCATAGTGTTGGAACGTGGTATGCTATAGCCTTTCGAAATAGGTTCTCAGGGCATTTTAATATCTTTATGGCAATATAAGCTAAGTTGGTCATGCTGTATTTTGTTCTTTATGTGGAAGCTTCCTTGGATTTTTTTGATTCTTATTTGATCACTCTTTGTCATTCCTGTTGTCATGCGAAGTTTGATATATTGATTTTTCAAAACAAATAAAAAAATTTATTAAAACCCAAAACAAAATGATATTTGAAAAAAAATTTAATGCGAAATAACTTTGACTCCCAACATATTTCTGAATATGAATTTGGATTACAATTGAGAAAATCGAAGAAAAAAGTTTATATGGGAGGTACCGTTTCTAGGTCGAGACTTACACGGCGCATGTTTGCCTTGCATGCTTCGAGTGCGAAAGGGAAAGATAATGAAATAGAAATAGAGTAACCCGAACATGCAGGGGTAGAACCGCCCTGCAACTTTTTTAACGTTTCTCTTTGTCTGTATTCTTTGTTCTTCTTATTTTGCTTCATACTTCATACTTGAAGATAACAACGTATGTATGATGGTCGCAGAATTTGAATGGTGTATGGAATTAGTTTCTTTTCATTTATTCATTCATTCATAAAGTTTTTGTTAATTTATTTCATTTAAATTATTTTTTTTTTTAAATACTGATCACTGAAATGGAAAGTAAAATAAAAGATAGCTGTCAAAATAATGCGCAACTTAAAAAAAACGCGCAACTCGAACATGCTTCCGTGTAAGTGCTCGTGCATTACCGAATACAAGTTCAAAAGGAAATAAGCAAGAGTTGCGCGTTAATTTAATGCGCCGTGTAAGTCCCGACTTTGTGGTGACCATGTAAAATCCCGCTCTCCAGAGATGGCCTCCTGATGTCATTTTGGCAATTTTGCCAATGGTTCTTAATATTTGATGCTGGCGGTAAAGGACTCCTTCAGTGTTTAAAAGAGACTCGATCGGAACGGAACATGGCGATTTTAGCCGTCCGACTTCAAACTTCCCCACAGTTTTAACTTCTCGTTGGCGTATATCGTGATATCCACATTCTTGGCTACAACGAGGTAGTGGTGTGTTTAATGCTCTTTAAAAAAACTGTGTATCGATTTTCTTTCCAATTTATAGTTCTAAAAAAATATTTTTTTTTCTTAAACTTAGCTTTGATTTGATCGGTTGGGGGCAACTTAATATCTCAAATTTCTTGCAATTCTATTGGAGCTTTTTTCTGTTGACTACATTTTTGAAATCGTCTTTTCAAAATGACAATATTCAGCTGTATGAAAAAAAGCAGGGGTGGAATCGGCTAAAGCGACAATTTTTCTCCATGTAAGGTGATTATCAAATTGACAATCGTTTTTTTGCTTTGATATCAAGTGGTATCGTTTTCGTACATTTACATGTTTGGATAAGTCGACTTCAAATTGGTTAGTTGATTATATAAGTGCAATGTTTACATCATTTGCACTTTTTCAAACCTTTTTTTAACGAGTTTCACTCAAAGCCAAAACAGCAGGGCTGTATTACACTCAGTGTAGACATGCACTTTTGAAGCCATTCATATTTACCTAATCATTCGATTTCGAATCGTTCAGCTTACTCAGATAGCAACGGTTCGCGTTGACATGTACGGTGGCGATATTTTAAGAAATTCTATAGAGAAAGATTTTCACAGCGTTCTAAAAATAGCTTAAATATTAAATAATTGTAACAAAAAAATCCACACATTATTTGGCTGTTAGTAAAAGCTTTGTTCGATGTCTGCCCTAGGGCGCACTGGTGTACACTGGATTCGCACTGAGGTGTTTTATGTGACACTTTTTTCGCCCCAGTGTTTTTGCACTGTGTTCGATGTCAACCCCGAGCACGCACTGAGTGCATACTCTCACGCCCCAGGTTTTTGGTCGGTGTAAGAAATCAGTGCTGTCAAAATTCAAATCAGCTGTTGGTGCTTGGTGGTAGAAGTTTAAAAGAAATTTTATTTTACAAATTTGGAGTGCAATATCTGGTAAATATAAGATATTTTGTAGGTTATTTTGCAATTATTAAGTTATTTTTGTGATTTTAGATAAAATGCCGAGATATATTCTATCTGATGGAAATGGAAAACCTGTAGACTTTGTAAAGAAAATTAATACATACATGAAATGTCAAAAAATTAAAACTGTTGCACTGAGCTGTTCGATGTTAAATCAAACCCCGAGCAGAAACACAGTTTTTTGACAGCTAAACGAAATGCACTGACATTCCCCAGTGCGCACTGGGGCGGGGAACATCGAACAAACCTAAAGTCTTTACAAAATGTCTCATCGGTTCACTATGGATTTCGCCTTGTTTTTCAATTAGCTTGAACTGCCTTTATTCACATTCAACTTTTTTTTATGTGCCAACAGGGTCGCTGACATCAATACGGGCTTCCTGTCCTTGTCTTAAATATTTCTGAAGCTCAATTCTAACAACGATATCCGATTGCACAAAGGAGGGAAAATAATTATGCCATTTTAAGTGATTGAAAAGAAACACAATTAGAAATCACAAAATCGAAACAAAAAAACTATAAAAAAAAAAAACTAAAAAATGACAGACTTATAAGTGATGCCAAAAAACAAACAATATTTACCGATCGATTTACACAGAGCAAAGAATAGTTGATAATCAAAAACGACTATCAGAAAAGCGACAATCAACTATCACCATATCCGATTCCACCCCAGAACAAAAATAATTATCAATTAAAATGTGTGTATTGACCAATTTTTTTAGATATGATTAGGTGGAATTTCGAATCTTCCTTCGGCTTTTTTTGGTCACATTAAATTTAGCAAAGAAACAAAAACAGTAACTTTGGCATGTCCCGACGTTTCGGCAAGGGTTGTTGCCTTCTTCAGGGGAACTTTATTACACATAAAAATAAAAGATATAGTTATATTCACAATAAATAACAATAGTAAGAAACTTACATTTCAAAACAAAATTAATTTTTTTTTTTTTTTAATATAACTAATATAATTTAAAGTTTTTGAATTAAAAAAAAAAAAAAAAAAAAAATGAAAAAAAAACTTCTACTTAAGAAGTTTAGTCTTCGATTGAAAGCGAAAGAGAAAAAGAGATATTTTGTTTTTATGTAGAAACAAGAGAACAGTATACTGATGATATACTCTGTGTATCTTGCTTTCGGTTCATGTTGTTTTTGTTTTTTAATATATGAAGAGTCTCGAGGGTGTATCTCTTGGAGGTATGTTTTTCTGTTTGGAGAACTTGGACTCCTTCAAAATCGGGAAGATGGCCACTTTCAATGGAATGAGAAGCAAGGGTTGTTAGTGTTGATGTCTGATTTATGGTTGGACAAACGTTGGCGCAAGAATTGTTTGGTGGTTCAATGTAACATAATGTGATGTGGCAACAAGTTAAGATATTCGGAGGATACATTTTGTAAATTAACGCCATCTGTTGGATTCATTGTGTACAACAACCAACATTCATTGTGAGCGCCTAAGAGTATGCTAAATATTTGCAATATGTTTTAACTGAGTACTAAATCGAACTTGAAGTATCAATTCGAGACTCGAATTAGTACCGAAAACTTAGATTGTGCCAGAACCAGACAGAAGCTTCCAGAAGCTTGTAAACTTGTATAAATACAAGAGTAGATTGCATTGAAAGTTTACTTTATTTTCGAAAGTGGAATTGTTAACAACTGGAAGTATTAGTAAAAAGTGATTGAATTGAGATTAAATAAAAAGTGTTGAATTATAAAAACGTATTTGAATTGTGAATAAGTGAAATAAGTTAAATTGGTGTTATTTAAACTGAAAGACGTTGTGTTTTATAAAATAAAGAGATTTGTTTTATTATTGTGGAATTTTGATTGAGTTTTATTGGTCGAAACCCAGGCGAAAATATAACAATAAGTTACAGGGCTCGTCCGCTTTTCCTTTGCAGTTGATTTTATAAATAACATCAGTGCTTTTATCGTTCTCCGGTTTGACTTTCAACTTTGTAAAAAGATGTCCAAGTGTTTGGTTGGATTTGAAGGCCAACCGAACATCTTGAACGTATTTGGCGACAATTTTCTTAAAGTTGTCAGTCAGACTTGGAACATAAACGACGCTGTTAAAAAACCCATTTGTGTTTTAGACATTCCCCTGTGTCGGTGTTTTGTATTTGTGTTTTAAAATCAAACTGCGAATGACCGCAGTAGGGTAGCCGTTGTCACTCAATATTCTTGTGATTCTTTTCTCATTCGCACAGTGAAACTTTTTATAATATGCTTGACATGGTTTGAACGGAAGTTAATGAGTCTTCCTGAAGATGTTTCTTTTTGAAACCAATCAAATGAGAGATGATTGTTTTCTCGTAGAATTTTGACATCCACGAATGCTATTGTACAGTTGTGTTCTTTTTTGACCGTGAACTATATTTTTGGATGAAATTTGTTAAGCACCAGTAAGATGTCATCAACTTTTCGTCTATCTATCACAGCAAATATGTCATCGACGTACTTCGCTATGAAATTCGGTTTATCTTTACAGGAATTCAAACATTCGTCCAATAAATGGTCCATGACAATATCGGCAATAGTAATTGAAAGAGGATTACCCATTGGCATTCCGAAAACTTGTTTGTAGATATCCGTTTTGAATTGTAGATAGTTGTTGTCTCTAAGACAAAAATCAACAATCTCGAAAATTTTTTTTGGTTTGTCTTAGTTTGTCGACGAAGTAAATCCCATTTCATTTTGATTATATTGATCGCTAACTGTGTTGGAATGTTGGTAAAAAGCGATACCACATCAAAAGAAACCAAAACATCATTTTCTTTTAATTTGACTTTTTTTTGTCTTTTCTACAAATTCGAACGAATTTTTTACAGTGTACTTGGAGTTGTGCGTAATACATTGTAAAATTCTACCAACAAATTTCGATAATTCATAGCAAGGTAATTTCAAAGATAATATGATAGGGCGCATAGGCATATTTTGCTTGTGTGTTTTTTGGTAAGCCGTAGATGAAGGGAAGCTGCGCGGTGTAAGTTGTCAACTTAGCCTTTTCTCTTTCATCTATGATTTTGTTATTGCTTAGCCATTTAACCAATTCATTGTTGCGGGTTTGTAGTGTTGTTGTTGGATTGTTTCTAGGCAACAACCCTTGCCGAAACGTCGGGACATGCCAAAGTTACTGTTTTTGTTTCTTTGCTAAATTTAATGTGACCAAAAAAAGCCGAAGGATGATTCGAAATTCCACCTAATCAAAAATAATTATCACAATATCTTTCGATTAATTTTCCTATAATTTTATTAAAATTGTGTTAATTATTTTCCTTAAAAAAATTATTGCACTAGCTCGCTCATTCATTTGTGCCCATCACATATTTAAAAGAACTAAGTAATGTATTGAAAAACCTGGCCCATAAAAACCACCACAAGACTTTGAAAAATATTCATCAAAATCAGGAGAGGCTTTCATGGACTTTGTTGACTTAATGATAGCTTTTGCGTTCCTTTAAACCTTGAAATTAGCATATCACATCAGGAGTAAAAAATAAAAAAAAAAACAAAAAACAGTTTAATTAGAAATGCTCTTCTTTAATGTATTCACTTGTAGTTATCATCTCAAACTAAATCTTTCTTTATTCTACAGCCTCCCTTACAATCACAGCAGAATAAGTTGCAACGGCCGACTCCACAACAGGTTTCATTGGTAGGTCCATCTCCGCATAGGTATTGCCCTTCGGAGAAAACATAGTTGCAACAATCAGATCTAACAACTTCTACGATGTTAGCCAAAATAAAGATAATTGCGCACAAATATAGGATTTTCATTTTAAGACTGAAATTTAAGTTTAATTTTATTAAAATAATTTAGTTTGGCATTTTTAATGAGAACGACTTACTAGTAAGAGTATTTCTAGTATACTGGTGCTGCATTCTTTATCTACAATCTGTTTTTATACCTTTACATACTTGCTACAGTAAGGTAATCTCATTCTGACATTCCCTTAGATCTAGAAGTTCCCTGCTCTAGTTTAAAGAAGTCTCAGTAGTTTGAGATCAAAAACATCAACAATCTATGTATGTTTTGTATATAAGAAGCGTTGCGTAATAAATGACATTTTGTTATACAATTTACATACTATCACCCTTGTTAGATTTCAATAAATGCATTTGATTGCCGTTTAGATTAAGTGTTCGATTATTTTATACTTCATGTAGAGAAATAATTGAATTGACAACAACGAATGTATTATTTATAATGCGGACTTTTCAATTGTGATAACTGTCATACGTCATGCTTGCGTAAACAAAAATGTTGCTTGATTTAATTTACTTTCATCATTCTTTATTCAATATCGTTTGAGTCGTTTTTGAGATATTCCATTAGAGTCAAGAAAAATTAGTTGAATATGAGTTTTTTGATCAATAAAAAATAAAAGGCACGACTGGGTCGCACGTACTTGCTCTTATGTGCTAATCCTTTTTAAGTGCAGGCGTCTTTTTGACAAAGATTTTATTTTAATATTTTTTGTATGACGTGCAACTTCCTTAGAATCGTTTTGGGGTGAAGCTCGAACGAACATGCGTCACGACAAAGGGATAAACACATAAATATATAGGATTGTTAGCTTTTGCAGTTTTTTAGTGTAGTATTATCTTTCCATTTGCTGCTTACTGTTTATAATATAATTTGCTAATAGAAAGATACAAAGGACTTTTTTCAGTTAAATTTTCATTTTGGTATGGACAAATTTGAACAACTGGCATAAAGATTCGTCGGAATCAGCAGTATGGCAATAATGCTAGGTAAAGGGACCTTTATACTTCCCAATATGGGACCAATGGAATTTATAAAGGATTTAGGTACCTATAATAAGGTTGGAAGGAAGGTAGGTACTAAAATTAAGATACGTGTTCCAACTACTGTTAAGCCAGTAGGTAAAGAGACAATATTAAAAGTTAACACAGTGGTTTTGTTTATTTATAGGAAGGTGTAAACTTTTGTTTTCTCGATTGAAATTTTTGCATTCAGTAGTAATCGAATAGTTTTTTTTATTTGTTAGTTGTTTTTGTGTGTTTATCAAAGGCTTCCTTATTTATTCTGTGCTTTTATGATGATGAAAAATACTTTAAAATACGTAAGTATGTATGTAATGTAGGTTGTCACTTTCTTTTATTTGACTAATGGCTTGGCTAGGGCTTAGCCGAGCAATATGAAATAAAATGTTGGGGAAAAAAATTTATGAATTCAAAAAAACAATACTCATAACGTTTTTTGGAAAAAATGTTGTAAGCCATCTTATTTCTTTTGCTGTTTTCTATTTTTATGAATTTTTCATTTCAAAATCGTTCGACCAGTTTTTTCAAAAAAATGTTTTTTTTGAAAAACTTTTCGAAAACATATTTTAAAATTTTTTTTAGTATGTCAATTTTAAGAAATCTATAGTTTATACTAGGAGAAAAATG
Organism: Platycheirus rosarum; assembly: GCA_963971375.1. Taxonomy (NCBI): domain Eukaryota; kingdom Metazoa; phylum Arthropoda; class Insecta; order Diptera; family Syrphidae; genus Platycheirus; species Platycheirus rosarum. The sequence goes on along the minus strand of OZ020510.1, from coordinate 112,963,861 downwards.
TAAAAAAAAATCTATAGATCCGTTTTCAAAATATTCAAAAAACAAAATATTTTTTTAAAAAAATTATTAGAATTTAAAAAAAAATGTTTTTGAAAATTTTGATAAGCAATATTATTTAAATCATAAAACACTACATATTTTGAAAATTTCATCAAAATCCGTCAATTAGTTAACGTTAAGTTAAGTCTGATTTTAAAAAACCGGTCATATGGGAGGTACCGTTATAAAACTTTTTCTTTTTTAAAAGATAGATTTTGCACAGAAAACATCATTCTGAAAGTTTAATCAAAATCGTAGGAGCCGTTTTCGAGAAAAATAAGTTTTTTAATAAAAGTTATATGGCAGGTACCGTTAGTTTTAGAGGTAGAATGCCAATTCCAAAAACTGTCGGGTAGAACACTCTAAAAATACTATATACCAAGTTTGAATCAAATCGGCCTAACCGTTTAGGCTGTAGATATCGATACGGACAGACAGACAGACAGACAGACAGACAGACAGACAGACAGACAGACAGACAGACAGACGGACGGAATTTCCGGACCCACTTTTTTTGACTTCTCTATCATCGTAATATCATGTTTGATTGTTAGAATTGTTTTTTTTTTTTACGAATGCATAACTTGCCTTATAGTCCCTATAATCGCAAGTAAAAAACAACAGAATTGTACAATTCATTATTTTTATTGATTTTTTGAACAAAATTAAAATATCAAAGAAACCCAAAGAAAAAAATTAGTGCGGAGTCTTCTACTTAGTTGTTTTTTAAATTTTATTTTTCATACAACTGCTGCTTTTCAAGATGCTGAAATTATTCAAAGAAAATCGCCGCGATTCAAGATCAAGAGGTGTGATAACTAACTTTAGTTTACAGCTCTTCGTGTAACTATTGTTGTTGGAAGATAGTTCCCCCTTCATGCTTCGAAGTGTGTACTAAGTTCACATAGGAAAGTGGAGTAAATTCCCACCTTACGGCAAGTTTAGGATTCGTGAATATAAAAAAAAATGAGATAACAATGAAACATGACATTACGATCAAAGAGAAGTCTAAAAAAGTGATCAAGAAAAATGTCTGTCTGTTCGTCTTTCTGTCTGTCGGTTAGTATGTATAACGAGCTGCAGCCTAAACGGCTTAAGCGAATATCTTCAAACTTGGTGCGTGTGCTTATTTTGGCATTCCGCAGAGGAGAAATTGAAATTTTATTTGTAGGCCATATCACCTTTTAGGAAAAGCTTATTTTTCTCAAAAACGGCTCCAACGATTTTGATAATACAAATTTTTTGATATTTTTTTTTTTGGTATTGGCTATCATTTGACTAGAATTAAATTTACCGGAAAAGTCTATTAATGGTACCTTTCATATAACGGTTTTTTTAATGTTGGGCTTTCCCGGTAACGGCTCTTTGGATTTCTTTAAAATTTTATATTTGATTTTATATTTTAATTCTGTATATCAACATTTTTAATATCTTTTTTTTATAATTAAAAATTAATTTTTTTAATTTTTTTTTTGAAAATCAATATTTTTAAAACTAATTTTAAATTTTATAATGCATATGCATATTAATAAATTCTAAGAAACTGCATACCAAAATTTAAAGAAAATTTTTTTTTCAAAAAAACTAAAAATAAAAAACAGGATTTTATCAAAACCGGTCCTACAATTTTCGAAATACTTTTTCCATAAATCCTTTGTGTGATGGCGATTTTTACTAAAAACCGTTAAATATTGTAGTTTTAATACTTTTTATAAGTTCAAACTCTGTTATTTTCAACGTAAATGTTACTTGTTTCTGTCAAAGACCTTGCTTTCCAATGTAATTAGGCACATAACAGCAAGTACGTGAGACCCAGTCGTGCCCATTTTTTAAAAGAAGAGTTAGTTCCCGGGGACTTAGTTTCCTGCACCCTTTCCTTTCTGCCAAATATGGTTAGAGGAAAGAATGCCCCATGATTGGAATCTCAATACCATCTGCCCGATCCACGATCTATTACTCGCACCAATTTTACCCTTTTAAATATCGCTTATAAGTGAACATCTTGAATAGGTACCTATCTGAATGGAAAGCAAAATTCAAAACAAAAATCCATTTCTGCAAGGACGGTTGTATAAATACAGCAAGAATTAAGTTAGTGTTTAAATTTCAAGAATGTATGTGTACCTACATTTTTTGAAGACGGGGCAACCTTCATAATAGTAAACAAAAATTGAAAATACTAAAGAATTCGAATCAAAAGTCTGGTCAATGACGTACGTATGTATAAGAATACGAATGTAAGAACCAGTTCTCGTTCATAAAAAAAATTTAAACAATGAAAATGCTGGATCGTGTATAAATCCCAACAAAAAATTATTCGCCTCAGCTAAGCGAAACAAGATACTCAATTATTTCATGTTCGCCTTATTTTTTTCCTGGACATGCGCAGTAAAGTAAGCACAAAGCATAACACTAAAAACATGCTCTTTATTCGTCTCTCTCAACTCTCAACCAGTTAGTAAGCGCACGAGCCGCTTGGAGCGCCACGGTCCCCATGTCGCCATGATAGTACTATAACAATGTATATACAAACTTTTATAACAAACTTCGTCCTGTTACGTTTATAAAGCTTTAGAGCGCTGTTCTGTCATCGTGAATGTGAAAATATTGGGAACCTACTGTACAAATAAAAAAAATCCATTTTGGACGTATTCATTGAGTAAAATGTCAAAAATCGAGCAAAAGTTCAGTCAATTCGAACTTGTTCGTATATCACTGGCTCTGTTACGTTATCCTTACGTACGTCAAACAAAGCGTTTGAAGAAAAAGCAATATTGTGATAAACTTTAAACATTTTCGTATATTTGAACTTTTTCAAATTGTCAAAGTCGGTTGTGAAGCGTGATTGTGTTTCTACTTTAAACGTCTGCACTACTTCAAATTCATGCTCCACAACCGTAATTGTTGGATGAACACTTTTCACAGGCGTAGCCACTATGTACCTGGGTTTGCCTTCATTTTTATGCAGCCCCAGATTTTTGCACAGCTTTTTGAAGAAAAAAAAATTACAATAGCATTTGTAAATAAATTATTATTTTCAATCACTTTTCCAATGAAATCGAATATTTTTTGCGTTAAACAATTTAATTTATATTTAGATTGAGTTGTTTTACAAAAAAGAATCGAAACTATCCCGAACTACCCCATGCAGAACAGAAAGACTCCGAAACAATCCAAGGGGTCCCTTAGCTACATAACTTTGAACACAGCTAAAAGACATAATTTTGAATATAAACAAATACTTAAAACAAAAAACTAAATAAAGAATACATTTTAAAGAATTTGTGATTTTTAAAATTATCAATTTATTTTTTACGAAAAAAATTGGTAAAAGTTAATCTTTTCATCAACAAATGTTTTCCCCACTGTAGTTTTCCGTCAAACACTTTGCTTTTCGTTTTCAGTACGTCTCTCTGCTGTCAGTTTGAGCTCATCGGCTCCAAAGTGAACTATCCACCCAGCTGTTTGTGTTTAGTTTTGTTTTCTTCGCCGTCGCCGTTGTTCTTGCTTGTTGTTTCGCGCCGTGCGTCGTACATCGTCTTACAAAATTCTTCAAAATTTCATATTTTGTTCAACGAAAAACTTAAACAAATGTTTAAATTAATAAAACAACAAACTTTTCGACAAATTCGATCATTTTCAACTGCTCGCAAGGTTGATATACGTGAAAATTTAGACGCATGGAAAATCAAGTTACGAGAGGCTGGCGTTGGCGACATCGACTTTAACCTCAAGTGTATTGTTGCTCATGTAACCAAAAAGAATTTCGTAAGTATTTTTTTTTTTGTTATTTTAAATTACATTAGTAAAATAATTATTAATTCACAAGAAATAAATAAAATTGGAGGTTTACTGAAATTATAAAAGAAATTGTTAGCTTTACGTCTACCGGGAATATGCGGCGAATTCGATAATAAATACAGTCTGAGACGGTACGTTTGAGTCATTTGAATAAATAAAAAATAAACTGGAGTTTACTGAGCTTATCATACAGTACCGTTGCAATTGTACGTCCGAAGGATAAGGACATGAATTATCGAACGAATATGAAAAGCGGAGGGTAGAGTCGTCAGCAAAACTGTTAAGTGAATTAGAAGCAACAGACAGAATATCATTTATAAAAATGAGGAAAAGAGTCGGAGACAAAACTCAGCTCTGGGGCATACCATCATTTATTTTGTGGGAATCAGACTTGAAACCGTCCAAAATTGAATTGCAGAAATATTAACCGCAATAATCTTACTTTCACCAAAGCGATGTAAAGATTTGTTCCACTGTGAGATAAGCCATCAGATCACTAGTGGAACGATTACTGCGAAAGGCATATTGACGGTCATGGAGAAGTTTTCGTTCTTCGAGATGCTCCTTAAGCTGACGGTTAATCAGCGTTTCCAATGACCTTAGAAAGTAGTGTGCTATGGGTTGGTAGGAGGAGGGGAAGGATGGGACACCTTTCTTAGGGACAGGCTGGACAAATGCTGTTTTCCATTTTCTAGGGTGTTTGTTTTTCTGTTTGTCTGTTTATTTGTTTGTTGGTTTGTTTTTTGTTTGTTAGTTTGTTTGTTTGTAGTTTTGTCTGTTTGTTTGGTTATTTGTTTATTTATTTGTTTGTTTGTTTGTTTGTTTGTTTGTTTGTTTGTATGTATATTTTTGTTTGTTTGTTTGTTTGTTTGTTTGTTTGATCGTTTATTTGTTTGTTAGTTTATTTGTTGGTTTGTTAGTTTAATTGTTTGTTTGCTTGTTTGTTTGTTTGTTTATTTGTTGTTTTTGTTGTTTTTGTTTATGAATGTACTTGAAAGAGCAATAGAAAATTACAAAGCAATGAATTACTATAAGAAATGGGGAAATATGAATATACATATGTAGCTTGCACTGTAAAGAAGTTTCTTAATATATTTCGAATAATACCCTTTAGATGGCGCGGCGCTACAAAAGAGATTTAAAGGGCATATGTTTCATATGTTGAAACTCGTTTGAAATTCGACACAAGATGACGTTTCATTATATCAAATTCATGTAGTTAAATGATAGTGCGAAAACAGTTTTTTTATAAATATAATTTCGTTATTGCCTGAATATCGAACTCGCTGTCTCTGGGTTATTTAGCAAACACCGTATTTAATGCACAACTGCCCCCGCATGGTTTTTATATACAACGTGGGTTAGGATCGACAACCTTAAACTAGGCCTTCTTCTGCTGTGTTGATCCTGTGAGTTTTAACGTTTCCAAAGCGTTGCGCAAAACTCTTATAGCTCATCATCGTGCCTCTGATGCCTGATGTTATTACTGCAAATGGAAAATAATTTTTCTTTCAGCGTTCATCAAGCTTTCTCGACAATAAAGCCGAAGTTATTCTCACACAAAAATCACTTTAATCTTCTTCAATACCAAGCAGACTTCTAAAAAATTAAACCATTCTACATACATTTATTTTTCCTACAGAGCACTGTCGCCAAATATGAAGAAATCAAGTTGTCCGAAGATGAGTACAAAGACTTTGAACGTCTTGTCGAATGCCGAATTGCACGCATGCCACTACAATACATTCTTGGTGAATGGGATTTCATGGACATGACCTTGAAAATGCAACCAACAGTCTTCATTCCACGTCCTGAAACTGAAGAATTTGTTCGTTTATTACTGGAAAAATTCGACCACGAAAAGCCATTGACTCTGCTCGAAGTTGGTTGTGGATGTGGTGCAATTTCACTAGCAATTCTCCATCAAATGAAGAATGCTACTTCAATAGCCCTAGAACGTAGTGCAATTGCTACTAAATTAGCAATGGAAAATGCCAAGCTTCAAAATCTTGATGATAGATTTGCCGTCTATCTACATACAACAACCAAAGAAACACTTGTACCTGAAGAATTGAAAGATTCGAAATTTGATATTGTTATTTCAAATCCGCCCTATGTGAAGAATAGTGAGTTTCAACTTCTAGAACCTGAAGTTAAAGTGTAAGTTTTTTTTTTAACATTTTCTTGCAAGTTGTAAATACTATTTGTTTTCTTAATTTAGTTATGAGAACTCGAATGCATTGATTGGAGGTCAAGATGGATTACATGTTGCAAGGAGTGTTCTCGATGTGGCAAGCAACCATTTAGTTTCTGGTGGAAAGCTTTGGATGGAATTGGGTAATTCCCATCCACCTCTGGTCGAAACTATTGTCAACACACAATACGAGGGTAAACTTCAGTATTTAAATGGATACGAAGATCAGTATAAACATGAGAGATTTGTTGAAATTGCCAAAGTGTAAGATCACATTCTTTCTTCAAAACGTACCTGTTCTGTAGTTAATTGAAAGTAGATAATATGTGTGTTTAAATGAACAAAAATATAAGTAATATATGTGTATCAGTATGCAGCGGAATAGAACAATGTTGTGTTTTCTTATTTCAGAAAAGACAATTCCAGAACACTTGAAGAGGATAGAATAAAATTTACTTATAACGGGTGATTTTTTTGAGGTTAGGATTTGCATGCATTAGTATTTGACAGATCACGCGGGATTTCAGACATGGTGTCAAAGAGAAAGATGCTCAGTATGCTTTGACATTTCATCATGAATAGACTTACAACGTCGAATTTTCAGTGAATGGGCCCTAGAAAAGTTGGCAGAAAATCCGCTTTTTTATCGACAAATTTTGTTCAGCGATGAGGCTCATTTCTGGTTGAATGGCTACGTAAATAAGCAAAATTGCCGCATTTGGAGTGAAGAGCAACCAGAAGCCGTTCAAGAACTGCCCATGCATCCCGAAAAATGCACTGTTTGGTGTGGTTTGTACGCTGGTGGAATCATTGGACCGTATTTTTCAAAGATGCTGTTGGACGCAACGTTACGGTGAATGGCGATCGCTATCGTTCGATGCTAACAAACTTTTTGTTACCAAAAATGGAAGAACTGAACTTGGTTGACATGTGGTTTCAACAAGATGGCGCTACATGCCACACAGCTCGCGATTCTATGGCCATTTTGAGGGAAAACTTCGGAGAACAATTCATCTCAAGAAATGGACCGGTAAGTTGGCCACCAAGATCATGCGATTTGACGCCTTTAGACTATTTTTTGTGGGGCTACGTCAAGTCTAAAGTCTACAGAAATAAGCCAGAAACTATTCCAGCTTTGGAAGACAACATTTCCGAAGAAATTCGGGCTATTCCGCCCGAAATGCTCGAAAAAGTTGCCCAAAATTGGACTTTCCGAATGGACCACCTAAGACGCAGCCGCGGTCAACATTTAAATGAAATTATCTTCAAAAAGCAAATGTCATGGACCAATCTAACGTTTCAAATAAAGAACCGATGAAATTTTGCAAATTTTATGCGTTTTTTTAAAAAAAAAAGTTCTAACCTCAAAAAAATCACCCGTTACAAGCTTTTGAGTTTTCTAAACAATTTTGATTGACACATATCTACATATTTTTATGTCTGAATTTAACACGTCTCACAGCCCATATCTTCATCTTCATCATGATCTTTATTTAATTGCAACATAGTTATTCATGAGTACTAACACATTTTATTTAAAATAAGTACATTTAAAATATATAAGAATATTTTAAGTTCATCGACAAAAGCAGCAAAGTACACAAACTTGATTAACAAAAAAAAAAAAAAACTAAAGTTAGTAACAACTGCTACGTGAGATGACAGAATCCCTCGGAATTTGGCTGTTTTGCCCGCTGAAATTGTTGGGCATTTCACTTAATTTTATTGTTGCCACTTTATCATTTACTTGATGCGGGTGGCATTGGTGTAGTAGATGAGCTGATTGCTTGCTAACCCAAGGATCGTGAGTTGTTAGCATTTTTTCGAACTCCTAGTGCAAGCTAGACGCCGTCCATGGGTTTTAAGTGAGTAAATAGTCAAATAATTCTCGATCTTCTGCACCGAAAAGAAAAATGTCCTTTTTTTATAATTCTTCCAACTAGTGTCGTACAGCATCCAGTTGCATCCTAAAGCCAATGTGCCTTAGAAACATAATTAAAATTTTATTGTTGTCTAAAAGCCCCCTTTTTTGTAAGTCTAAGGACAGGATTTTAGAACTATCTGAGAAGCGCTTTTTTCGAGTTGATGGAACATGCTGAATAAATTGTATACTACAGGGGACTTGTTTGTTTATTAATACTTTAAATGCTAATGTTAACATTACAATATTTTATACCTATTTTAATATACTTAAATATCTAAATTCTAAGCTAATTGAATACAAAGTTTCAATGCCTTTGAAAAAAGAAATTATATTTAAAGTTGTCGTTTGAAGAAAAAAAAGATTAGAACATTTATTAAAAGTTTTAATTAATTGATTAAGAAGACTGCTCTTGCCATAATTTGATCTGCTGAATATTGTGTAAAGAGGCAAATTTCTTCTTAAACTCGTACGACCCAAATCGAAATTTATTCGACTTAGAGTTGTTGGGGATGAAATAGATCCATTCATTATTTTAGTTATAAAGCAGAACTGCAAATATTCTCTATAAACAGCAAGAGATGGAAGGTTTATCAGTTGTAGTCTTTGAATGTATGGAGGTAACATAATTCTTTCAGTTCAGACCAAGGAAGAAAACGAAGAGAAAATCTTAAAAATCTTCATTGGATGCTTTCTATTCTATTAATGTGAATTGAGTAGTAATGTGGCGCCCATACAACGCAACCATATTCAAGGATTGGCCTTACAAAAGAAACATAGAGGGTTTTGACAACAAATGGATCAAGAAACTCACGTGCAAATCTTTTGACGAATCCAAGTGTTTTGTTTGCTTTTTTTATTATGTAGTTTTAGTGATCAATAAAAGATAGTTTTGGGTCTAATAGGATTCCAAGATCGGAAAAACTAGATAATTTACACAAATTAGACAAATTCAACACATAGTTATAAATAGGTTAATTACGTTTGCGTGTGAAACACATTGTCTTACACTTGTCAATATTTAAAAACAAACGATTATTATTGCACCATTCCCAACATTTAATTAAATCATGCTACAAATGTTCACAGTCTGCGCTGTTATTAATTGCTCGAAATATTTTTAAGTCATCGGCATAAATTAATGTTATTGAATGTTTAAAAAACAGAAGGGAGATCATTAATAAATAAAACAAATAACAGAGGTCCAAGATAACTCCCCTGAGGGACACCAGAATTTACATTGAATTGATGTGAGCGGTTATTCTTAAATACAACGCTGTAGTACCTATCTTTGAGGTATGAAGCAATCCATAAGACAAAGCCGTCGTTAAGTCCAATTTTTTTTTAATTTGTGTAAAAGTATTTCATTGCTCAACTTGTCAAAAGCTTTACTGAAATCTGTAAAGATGCAATCTACTTGCAAGTGTTTTTCAAAACCATGTTGGTTCCACATATAACAGAAGAACAATTAAAAGATAGAACGTCACAGACCAACGATTCAAACAATTTTGGAATAGCGGATAATTTCGCTATAGGACGATAGTTTATAATTAATTTTTTAGGACCTTTTTTATGGATTGGCGTTAAAAAAGAGTATTTCCAAAGAGAAAAGGAAATTTGGAACATTGAAGTGATTCATTGAAATTTGTATATTGATAATGGCTTTCACATACTTGATAAATCATTTTTGCTGGATAACCATCGCATTTCCGCTTTTCATTAACGTATTTCCAAAATTTGTTTGGGTTCATTTTAAGCTCTCTTTCAGTTTTTGAAATAAACTCAGAATATAAGTAATTTGAATAGTTGATAGTCAGTTTGCAGTTCTTGATAAACTCGTAAGTGTCTCTTCAGTCTTAGATAAATTCAACCTCAACCAGGCCTTGTTTCTTTTATTTTTTAAAGTCTTTATATGCAAATCAAACCATGGCAGGTTGTTGTTAAAGCTTCTAAGATTTCGTAATGGAATAGTTTCTAAGAAGATATCCCAATTTTGATCGATAAGTAAATTAAACAACTGATTGAAATTAAATTTTTTTAAATCAAATACAAGTTGATCTTTAGGTTCATTGGAAACACATAAATTCAATGAAATAGTTAAGGCAGGATGGTAGATAACAGCAGCATCGGTATTCATTTTATCAGAGAAGTATACCAGATCTAATATTCTGATTTAAGCCAAAAGAAGCCATTCCATCAATAATACAAAATTCGTTTAAGTTCGATGCATTGACAGGCAAAAAGATATCATTACTACTAGACCTGGTCCATTCCAAATTGGCAAGATTGAAGTCACCAATTACAATAACTTCGTCTTTCGGATCAATTTTGTCAAATATCGTTTCCAAAGTATTGCAAAAATGTTCGTAAATTTCGATGTTAGAGCTGAGTGGAATATATGAAGCAACCACATAAACATAATTAGATGACATTTTTATTTTTACACATAACACTTCCAGTGCTGTTTGCAATCAGCAAGTGGACAACTAAGAGAGGTTCTTACTCCTATTAATAAACCTCCTCCGAAAGTGTCGATCACGTCAAAAAATTTTGTAGGTATTGTCAAACAACTCAGTATCAGAAAAAGATGAATTCAACCATGTTTCCGTCAGAACAATTACATCATGAGGAATATTATTTATATTTTTATAAACCTTGTTGGTTTTAGTCCTTAGTCCTTTGACATTCTGACAATGTATTAGTATTTGTTGTAGCTGCTTTGGCGGAGATTTCGCATTGTCGGAAGTTGTGGAAAATTCTTATGTTGTTTTATTGTGCTCCTGTTTTCAAATTCATGCATAATAATACCAGTAGGCCAAAAGGACGTTGAAAGTAAAAGATGAAATATAGAGTCTGGTGCTTTTATTTTAAAAGAAGCGTATTTAGAGTAATTACGTTGAATCATTTTTTCCACAAATATATATCGAGTTGTGCCTAGTTTATTCTGTATATAGTTTTTTATGTCCAAGGCATTTGTTTTGAGGGGCAAGTTTAGAAATAAATATGGTTTTTTGTCCTTCTACTATTTTTAGTCCAGCCTCGATAGGAGATATGCAGTTTTTGTTGTTGTTTTTTTTTTATAATTAACGCGCGCACAAGGGACTATTTGTTTCCCTTTTAATGTAGAACACACTGCGGGGGCATTAGGAAGATAGGGAGGGGAGAGATAGGAGGTGTCGATTACCATTGGTTTTGAATGTTAGCAGATCAAAATGGCAAGGGAAAATCTCGCCGGGTAAACTATTCCAAATTCGTGTTGTTCGGCTAAAAAAAGAATCCGTATTTTTTTACGGTACGTCCGAAATTGTTGTTATTATTCGCGGTTATCGCTTGATTTGTAGGGATTGTTGTGAGAGTTGAGCAGTCTAAGCGTTCATTCGGTGATGTGGTTTTAGCAATTGGTATAGACGATATTGTAATAGATGACTGAATAGGAACTGTAGCTGGCAGCGATAAAGATGGTGAAAACGAAGAAGTTCCTGATGTAGTCAGATTTATAGATGATGTTGGTAACATAGGACGGAGCGATAGAGGAGTAGGTACGTTGTTATTAAAGTTAAAGTTGGCAATTGGACGGGACAATGTAAAATCAGTAAATACTGATGAATCAGCCTTTTTCTTTACCGGATTTTCATCGGAATTGTCATCATCAAGTTCGTCATTTTTACATTTAGATTGGGTTTCGTTAGCTACATTTTTAGTTTTTGTTTTACTTTTTGGTATTTTGTTTTGTAACTGTGGCAGAGAAGTAATATTGTCGACTTTTTCTGAAAGAAACAAAACCTGTTTTTGCAAATTTTCCAAACTTTTTGAAGTTTGTAGAACATCACGAGTAATGTTATTATATACGAACGGGTCTGTACCGGTATACGGTACCGTTCCAATTGTACGCCCCAAAGCGAAGGACATGAATTATCGAACGAATATGGAAAGCTGAAGGTATAGTCGTCAGCAAAACACTAAGTGGATTAGAAGTAACAGACAGATAATCGTTTATAAAAATGAGGAAAAGAGTCCTGGGGCAACCAGCATTTATTTTAAGGGAATCAGACTTGAATCCGTCCAATACAACTTGTATTGAACGGTCCAGAAGATAGCTTCTCATCCAACGAACAAGAGTATCATCGATCCCAAAAGCACGCATTTTGGATAAGAGAGCTTGCGAAGCAACCACAAGCCTCGAATACGGAAGGATTCACTAATGACAACCCTGCAAACGAAATAAGGACAACGAATTTCGGATATGTACGTGGAATGTCAGTTCCCTTAACAGACCACGTGCAGCCGAACAACCGCCATCCAAGAAATGCTATGAAACGGACCGAATGAAAAACTGCGATATTTACTATGGCAACTGCTATACACAACAAAAACAGCGCTTATTTGGATGTGGATTAGTCGCTGGAGGCAGGTTCCGGCATTGTGTCAACGAGCGCTTCATGACAATCCGCATCAAGACTATATTTGCCAATAAAGCCTTTTATGCGCACAAGCTCCCCACAGAGGAAAAAAATGCTGACACCAAAGAAATATTTTTTGAGCTCCTGGACAAAAAATATAAGTAGTGCCTTAGCTATGACATTAGAATTGTCCTAGGCGACTTTAACGCCAAGCTAGGGAGAGAAGATGTCTTTGGTGGTCTGAGCGGAAAACACAGCTTGCACGACACCAGCTTCGATAACGGATTCAGGCAACCGACTCCACGTGCGAAACTGGAGGCAGCTTGTTGCTTGAGGCCCAGGTCCACCCCGGACTGTAGCGCCACCTAAAGTAAGGTAAGGTAAGCTAAGGTAATATACATACCCATCGACAAATAATTTATAGTAATTGGGGTTTCATCTGACAGCCCTTATAAAAAAAGGTTTCAGAAGAAGAAATACTTCTGATTAAGACTTAACAAGTGTTCCTTTTTCTTGTGCTCTTTCTAACCTTCCCAAACAAAAAAAAAATGGTTCATTCTATTCTAGTCCTTGTGTTAACATTTTTCTCATCGTAAATTATGTCATTATTCTATTAAATAAATTAAACTACTAAAAAGCAATCATTCGGAGATACCTTTATACCCTCATAAATATATATCTACTCCATTAAAACCCTATTAACCACCTGTGCGTTGTCGTTAGTTTAACGACTGACTTGACTTAAAACTGACTTGTCCTTCTATAGTTGTCACTTATCTCAGCATAACTTGCCTTTTGTTCTTAACTTCCTGGAGTTACCATTGCTTTAGTCTGGCAGAATGATTTCAAATTGGTATTTCATGTGAAGTAGATGATATCCGGCCGTCGTCGGCTGTCGTCGTTGGTCGTCCTCCCTTAAGAGCCCTTCTCTATTGAAAATCAATGCGGGTAAATTTCATGAAGATACTTTGCCTAACAAAAAAAGCTCGAGGGTGCGAAACACAGGTACAAAGGGAGATAATTTCTCCAATGACCCTCAAACAATACCTAGTATGTAGTATTTTTTTCAAAGAAAAAGAAGGTTTTATCCTTCTTAAGTATCTCTGGATATGGCACGGAAACATTCTGTAGCTACGTTCAACAAGTATTGTAGTTATCCTTGGCTATTTATTATTATCGTGGGGGTTTCAGTATTTACCCATCGGACATTACCGTATTTAAAAAAAAACTCCGCTATCAAATCAAAACTATAAAAAGCAGAGTTGGTTCACTAGGGCGTATACTTGTTTTTTTTTTTTTAAGATTTATTTCCGTTTTGAAGAGCATCTTCCTTTTGGGTAACCTAAACATAAATCAACCATAAAACATTACTTCTTTATTGACAAGTGTCCAAGCTCCGGTTATCAAGATACAGTTAGTGTACCTTTTGCCCAAGGCTGGGAATATTTCAAAGAATTTCTATTGCTTCTACTTGAAACGGTCGAGGGTTTACCTTTTGTTCTGTCAAACATTTTCCTGTTGCTCTAGGCCCTTACACATACCGTTCCTAGTAACGGAAATCCTTTCACACACTGATATATGTATATGCGTTTTCTTTCTTTAGGCGTTAAACAAAAAAAAAAAAAAAGACCTACCTTCGTCCTCACAGCAAACTTTGCTGTATATCTACATAAATCCTTAAAGTGCACAACGCAGAGCAAACAGCCTTTCAATCATCCTCAATTCACTATCTTACTGTGTCGACCTCGACACTTTGTGTGTGTCATTAGCAATAACCAGAAATAATGAATGTTATGCCTTTCAACACTCATTATCAACAGAAAAAAGGATATTCTTCACAAGAGTACACTCTTGGATATTTACATATCAGCTAAAGGTAAAAGGCATATATAAGAAAACAACAAGACCTCTCCAAAGGACTTAATATTGCCCATACACACAACCTTATAACCACCCATCTAACCATGTTTTTCTCTCCATTCACCAGCATCACACACATGTAAAGGACGTGAGAAAAACACAAATTTAAAAAGGATATACTTCATCACCATACTTCGTCAGCGCCACCAGTACCATCTGTGCTGTGTGGTACTATCATGCCACACGGTGTTGTGGAAAAAAAATGAAAATGAATAAGCGGATCTTTATTCCGAGGCACCGTACAACGGGACTGTGTGTTAAAGTTTTCTTCTAAGTACATAGAAAACTACACAAGGAACATCGTACGTAGATATAGTTGGAAAAAGATGATGATGGAGAAGAAGCCAGAACCATAAGTTCAGACTTCAGAACACAATACAAAATTCAATTTGAAGTGTGGAGAGCTTTGGTTGTTTTTTTTGTTGTTGCCTCTCATTTTTTTGTTTTTTGAATTTTTTCTTTTCAATGTCGAACGAAAGAAAGAACAAGGAGAAGAGGCAAAGTTCTTCTAACTTTACTTGCATTACCCGTTGATATCCTTGGCATCTATCAAACTCTCAATTCTTAGAGCCACTCCACTCTGCCCACACCCGTGGATGGAAAAGAGAAAAGGGAGAGACCGAGAGAAAGGAGGCATTTGTTATCAAATGAGAGGAATATTTGGAGAGAGCTGGAGAAAGTTTCTTTAACTAAGTGTCTATTACTACCTTTTTGTATAACTAGTGCTGCCATTTTGAATTTAGTATTGATGTAGGAACAGAGCTGTCGTTTAAATATTCTGATTTCTGATACTATGTTGAGGTGTTTTAAAAGTTCTCTAATTTTTCGCACGCAGTCATCCATCGTTAAGGGAATTCTTGTGGATTTGTCGTGTATTCAATTTTGAATTTTGTAAACGAAGCGATTTTGAATGACGATTCGAAATTTAAATGTATGATTGTTTCAAAAAAAAGTATCGTTTCAATCATATTGTAACTTCCAGGCTTATAATGTAACCTTAATGTGGAATATCGACATTTTAGAGCCAATACAAAATTATTCTCCACTCGTTTGGAGACATTCATAGTCGACCCTAGAAAAAAATTATTGTTATTATAGTTGAATTTTGAATGTTCAGTTGAAAGTGTCAAAGTGAATAGTAACCTTGCAGCTGAGAAAACGAAAATCAATATTAATTGGATGTTTGTTCCGCAATCACGCCTCAACAACTTGACGGATTTGAATAAAATTTTGCAAGTAGATGGATGCTGTACTGGATTGAGATATGGGCTGAATTTTATCCCGGAAAAGTGTTCGGTTCCTGTGGGAGAGGCTTAAGTGTGAAATGTTGCTTCGCTTTCATTCATGCTTCAACAATAGAAAAGATGTTGAATGAAATGGAATGGTACGGAGATGGATATGACACTGGATCAACTAAAATCCTACTTTTTACCCCGAAAAATACACTGTTTTTTATGGGAGAGGCTTTAATGTAGAAATTTTATATGTTTGGAAGTTGAATTGTTTGTTTCTGTTCTTACGACTGAAAGAATTTGTGAAGTTTAGTAGGTAGATGGATGCGTTACTAGATTAATTATATATTCTATTTTCCTGTCATCATCAAAATATTTTGTTTAGAATCAACTAAATCGGTTTAGCTATTCTTGAAAAGTTAAGAAAAAAAAAATGATTTAATAAGAATAATTAATTAATTTAATAATAATAATTTTCAGTTCAGCCTAATTATTAGGCTCAATGCACAAGGAGTAACTGAAAAAAACTGATCAGCGATACGATCTGACAACTAGTTTTCTCTGAGTCATAACCTGTGTAATCAAATGGGATGATACATACAACGCTACTGGTTGAATCCTCGTTTGCGATTAACAAAAACCAGTTTGTAACCAGTCGTCTGTTGATTAGCATGTCGGGTTGCCTGTGATTTCAGATTCTAGTTTACCGAAGATGAGCGAACAACAGACCAACTTGTTGCTGGTGGAGCTGGTGGGGGAGGTTGAAAAACATCCTGAAACACTGAATGAACTGAGATTTTGATTGGTAATAAGTTTTGTCGTGTGTAAAGTCAAGTCACCGCTGAGTACGTAACTGGTCTCTAACCCGAGTTGCCAACCGGTTTAGTTTTTTTCTAGTTGCTCCGTGTGCATTGGGCCTTACGTTTGAACGTTTTAAGCCTAGTGTCTCTAAATGTTTGACAAAATTATAGAGCATACTCGTGCACAGGGTACAAAAATCGCTTAAACAACAACTTACAACCAGAAATGTTTTCCGAATACATAACTTGCTCTCACGGAAGTGACATGGTGAAGAAAAAAATGCCAAACAAAAATTATTTAAATGCTTATAGGGAAAAGGATGTTTATCTAGAAATAAAAGCCACTGCCACAGCTTCAAACTCTTTAATGGCTGCTCTAGACGATTGGCCATCATGGTAGGCCACTATGATGGGCTATAGTTTAGAAGGGTGAATGACGTCGGATGGCTGGTTTCGGTGGCCTCCGATGGTCGATTTTTTGGTTTTTCGTTCGCACATCAAAAGATAGTGGACCATTGATAGCGATAAGGATCCATGCGTGTCCACCTACTCATTATTTGACTGAAATCCATTAAGAGATCGCAGCAGTAGCGACAGCTTCTTTATCGCCCATCTTTAACTATATAAAATATAAAATATAAAACAAAAAATATAAAATATAAAATATATAATATAAAATACAATAATATAAAATAAAAAAATAAATAAATATAAAATATAAAATATGTATAAAATATGAAATATAAAATATAAAATATAAAATATAAGATATAAAATATAAAAAAAATATAAAATTTAAAATATAAAATATAAAATAAAAAAATATAAAATATAAAATATAAAATATAAAATATAAAATATAAAATATAATATTTAAAATATAAACTATAAAATATAAAATATTAAATATTAAATAAAAAATATAAAATAATTTAAAACTCCACATCGCCATCGTGTAGAAACAACGCAACCGTCTTACGGCCATTCAATCGACATTATATTTGTCTTAAACAAACAACAAACAAGCTGCAACAAAAATGTAAAAAAAATCTATAAGAAGTACCCTAACACTTTTTTTCCGAAGATTCACCAAGTTGTGAATTTTTGATATGATGTTTGAGATGCCCGGCGGATACCAAAATAATATTCCACAACCACGCCCCTTCGCCCTCTTCATTATCAGGTAAAAATTGCTGAAAATCGGCACTTTTTTCAATCTTTGGCTGGTGTAATGCAAAATGACTCAATATAAAAATTTGTTATAAATAAATCATCCTACAAAATTGGTGTACAAAGTTTTTTGTAGAACCAATAGCAACGGACCCACGAAGCAGCCATAAATGCATTTTTGCTCCAAAAAATGTTCCTTGCCTAACTCCCTCCCCCCTTGAAAAAAGCTTTGCAGCGGACGTGTTATCTTGTTGAACGTAATTCATTCTTGTGCCTCACAGCACATTAAATGTTTAATTGAATTATAAAAAAACGGCACTTTCGACACCTCTGAACTTTACAGTACCATTATTTCCAAACAGATAAACGGATGGATAAAAACATTGCGATGAATTGAATACCACGCGCAAATAACAAAAAAAAAATCACAATATAAATGAAACTGGAGGATACTAGGGTGGGATCCTTAATGCCACATTCTAATGTCGCTGCTTCTAATTCCCATTCAACAAACAAAAAAAAAAAAAATAAGTTCCTGCGCAAGATTTCGCACAATACTCCTCCATACTCTTTTGTATTAGATATACTCACATTTTCCAATTTAATTTCCTACACACACAGTAAACAGGGGAGAAGCATCAGCACAATTTCTCCACAGCATCAGAATCAGCCAGCTTCAGCCTCAACACAATATCTACCATCGCGCCATCAACCGACACCGACACCGACGACGACAACGGCGACGACGAGGATACATCAGGAGAACCATACTTCATAAAAGAGATCTAATTTTCTATTCGCACTGGCGATGATGGTCCATGGCCAAAAAAGCTGTCAAGACTACAAAATTTTTGCTCAATAAGTTGCAAGGATACACAGAGAAAGGACACATATAACATTCGTTCGCGGAGTCGCTCGGAGTTAAAATTTTTAACACACAATAAATTTTATTAAAATTAAACTTTAATTAACCCTGATAAAATAATTTTTTTTTTTGCAAATTCAAAAGAAAAATTCAAATTGCAAAGGACTAAAGTGGAGAGGATCTTCAAAATTAAAAAAAAAGCGTTTTTAAGTTTTTGAACGTTAGTCCTGTTTTTCTGGTCTTTGTTGGAAGAAGTCTGGATTCTTTTGTTGCGCGTATCCTCGAAGTAATAATAATTGTTTGTCATATTGAATTAAGGACATTTTTAACCTTCACATTTCGAATCTGTTTAAGGAAAATAACACTCGCCATATTATCATCGAATTGAAGAAAAAAGTGTATCCCTTGTCTTTTGGTCCTGCCAACTTTTTTTTTTCTGTTGTACCTCTAATAGATTTTGTGTAAGAAATATCAAGTGATATCCTTGTTGAATTAAGAAGAAAAAAAACATAATAATCTAATTCAATTTCGAAAATCATAATTTCCCACAAGTCAATAGGAAAAAAAAATCACAAGTGTACCTACAATCCTACATCCTTGCAAAGGCAATTGTTGATATCGATAAATATTCCATGATTTCCAAAAGAGGGACACAAAAGGGGGTAAAAGTGTATATCTTCTAGAGTGTGCTTTTGAACTTAAGTGTGTTCGCAGTTCGCACTTAATGAAAATTGAAAGAATATTAAATGCTTGAGCGAACAGATTTTTTGTTCTGAAAAGTGGAAGAAAAATTATTATATAGATATAGAAAAAAAACATCCTGATAAGAGATATTCTATTATTTTTTTTTGCCTTCATCCTTATCTTCAAAATTGCGTGCGGGTGTGTGGGTGTATATCTACAATATCCCAATAAAAAAAAAGTAAATTCATTCTTTCTCCGTGTTCATACATCCGCCTTTGTAATAGAAGAAGAAGTAGAAGAGGACAACAACAATAAACCAAAAAAAATAAAAGGGAAGAAATTCCTTCATACATCTATCTACCTGCAAATAAGATAGAAAATTTAATTTGTATCTACACATATACACAGCCGTAAAAATATAGCTATGTATCTTTAATTTCATTCTTTTCTAACTTTTTTTTTTACTATGTCGTTGTTTTATTACTAAATTAAATCCTTGCATTACATATCGTGGATGAAGGAATCTAGACAAAAATTTTGAAAGCTAAATTAATTTTAATAAATTTTACGCTATTCTGTATATAGATACATATTGTATGTAGATACTTATTTTGTACATATACTTATATCTATGATTCTCTTTTTAAACGCATACAGAAGAATAATGAAATCGATTTTATTCAACAAGATGATGATTTAAATTTGTTGCTTTGATTGTTTTTTTTTGTTTTAATTTATTTAAATTCATTATATTTTTTTTATATCTTACACTACAGCCTGCTGCAATGATAGTTTTGAAAAATGTTTCGATTCTTCACACACACATTTAAAATTATTTAAAATATCCAAGCAAATCCAATAAATAAAAAAAAAAAAAAACAAAATCGAACTTAATCAACTTAAATAATAAAAATATGCTAAACGAAAAAGTGTACAAAGTTAAAATTTAATTTAAATATAAACCTACGCAAAAAAAATCACAACAAAAATTAACAAAATGCTAAATACAAAAAAGAAAAAAATAATTCATTAATATTAAAAAAAAAAACATACCTACTTAGTAAATTAAAAAAAAAATCTATAATTTTATTTTTAACTTTTTTCAATTGCACGTTTTTTCTAAATATTTTCACACTTTTCAACAAAATATTTCATGTAAATTAATAAAACAAAAAAAAAATAATTAAAAATCATATTAAAGCTCGCAATGAATCGGATTAATATTTCTCATCTAGAGTGTTCGTTTTTTCTTGATTCTTGTTTGTTTGAGTTTTATTTTTTGTTAATTCTAATTTAAATTAAATAAGAAAATTAAAAATGAAACAGTTCTGCGTTTTAACTAAGTAGTTAGTAATAATTAAATTCGCTAAAATAATTAAACAAAAAAAAAAAATAAAAAAATTAAAACAAAAGATTTCATCGACTTTATTTGAAGTATGGAAAACACATGCATATTAAATGATCGACATTTTACAGCTGCCGGAGAGTGTATCTTCAGACTAATAAAGGTATTTATAACGTATTTTTTATAAAAAAATTAAATATATTAAAATATTTTTAATGAATATTGGTGATGGTTTTTTGACAAATTTAATACTTCTTGGGGCGTTTTACCAAAGTAAATAAGGGACAAAAGTTTTTCTTGTGTTATATGTAAAGCTAATGCGTATTTAGCGTCGTCACTTATTTTATCAAAATGTTTTCGGAAAATATTGAATTAAAATGAAAAAATGTAAGCCATTTTCAAGTTATGTTTTGTATGAGTTTATTAAAAAATAACGTAACAAATTCAATTTTTACATTGTGAGTGACTTTTACTTGCCATATACATTATGTATGTACTGTAGGTAGGATTTGTGAATATAAAAAAAATGCAGATAATAATCAAACATGACATTACGATTATAGAAAAAAGCATAATGTATTTAGTAGAAAAATTCGGTCTGTCCGTCTGTATAGTTTTTTTTATAGTGATTTTTTTATTGAACTTTAACTTTGTAACTACTTTAATGATAGACACAAATTTTAAAACTAGCTAAAACTATCAACTTAATTAACTTACTGGCCATATGCGGGCACTCTAAATCAATCTCTATCTTAATTTTAATAGCCTTTCGGCCTAGAAATTAATTATTAATATAATTTTATCTTATCTATAACGGGTTTTATTTTTCACCCAGAAAATGAAAAAAAAACTGGGTCATCTTTATTGGTTTCTTAATCTATCTTAAACTAGTTAAAAACTAACTTAAAATAAACTAAAAATAAACTTACAATTACTTAAAATAAACCTTAAATGTTTAAAGTTGGAACAGACATAGCAAGCTTTTTAAAATTTTATATTTTTTTTTTGTATTTTTATATATTTTGTGATTTTTTTTGTTCGTCTGAATGTATGAAGCTTTGTATGCTAAGTGGCTGATAACATCCGAATTTGTTGCGTAGTTCTTTCAACATTCTCCAGAAGGTTGTCGCAAAGCTTATTTTTTTTCGAAAACGGCTCTAATTTCTGATGAACATTTTCAATAGTATTTTGCAATGTATCATTTTATCGAAAAATAAAAAAAATTAACGAAAAAGTCATTAGCCGTTTCTTTCGGGTTGGGTTCTCTTAACAAAATTCTGCAAATCATACAGAAAGCAAAAGTTTGGAAAATTGTTAAAGCGCGCGTGCTTTTAAACATTTTCCAAATCTTTGTTTTCTCTATTATTTGCAGAGTTTTCATAATCAGAATGCTTACTTTCTTAAGAGTTTAATGGAAAAGCAGTTTTCTTGTTTTCTATCTATAGTCGCTCTACTTCTTAAGACAGTTATTCAGTTAGTGTCATTTGTTATTTACTTGTTTTTTTTAAATTTTTTTTCATACCTAAAATAGTAGATAATCGTAAACGGGAAACAGAAATTAACCAAAACAATGCAATAGGTAAACTTTACTACTTATTGGATTGTTTTGTTTTATTTTTGTTTCCCGATTACTATTTAATTTGATAATTTGTTGAAAATAATTATTTTTTCTTTTGTAAATAAAAAAAGTGAATTAATTTTTTTTTACGGCGAAAGATGAAAAAATCTTCATAGACACCATAACCCCCGTACCTATTCTTACTCACTAAAAAAACACCTTCATTTGGTCATTCGACTACAACAAAGTTGCCTTATCAAGAAGTTTAATCTTCCTTTTTATGTTTGGCAGGGAGCTCTCCATCGAGGGGACCTGCAATACCGCATAATCACACGGTTATATGTCTTGCTACGCTACGTCGAACGGCCTCATTCTCCCAAGTCGGCGTACAAGATTTGTCTTTTCAAAGGCTCGCTGTATGCTTCTTTTACAATGGCCTTGTAAACGTGTTTTAAACTTGGTGGCAGATTCGCTGTTTCGTATGTACCATGGAGCACCAACAATTGCTCTGAGGACTTTGTTTTACAGTGTTTGTATATGGCTTGGCACAACCCCAAAGTTGTATTGCTTAAGTCCACACAGGTTGTAGCACTTGCTTGTAGATAAGCAATTTGTCCATTCCTTCCATTTAAGCTTAGCATCAAGAGTCATGCCTAGATATATTGCTTCGTTAGCATACGGTATTTGAACCGAGTTAATAAAGATGAGTAGATTTTTAACATTCTTGTAAAGTTAACATGTGTTGATTTGGACTCGATT
Source organism: Platycheirus rosarum (assembly GCA_963971375.1). Classification (NCBI taxonomy): domain Eukaryota; kingdom Metazoa; phylum Arthropoda; class Insecta; order Diptera; family Syrphidae; genus Platycheirus; species Platycheirus rosarum. Next base: position 112,941,173 of record OZ020510.1, on the reverse strand, counting down.
AGAACAATGCGCCATTTCTTCGTCCAGTTTGTTATTTTATCAAGAGTTTTCTGTAGCTTTTTCAGATGAGCTGGATGATGCAAGTATGGCCGTATCATCAACAAATGTTGCTATCGTGACGTCTTCTTCTTTAGTTATATCTCGAGTATAAAGAACGAATAACACTGGGCCAAGAACGCTTCCTTGTGGAACACCAGGATTTATTTCTTTAAATCCTGAATATTCAGTACCTTGTTTCACTCGGAAAAGTCTATTTTCCAGATAGGATTCTAGAATTTGTTTCGGAAAAACCTGTCTTAATTTAAATGTCAAGCCGTCGTGCCAGACCTTATTAAAGCTTGGGAAACATCAAGAAACGCGCTTGAACATATCTTTCTTCCGTCTAAGGATTTTTCAAAATCATTTGTTATTCTGTATACTTGAGTGGTTATTTCTAAAACCGAATTGGTGTTGGGGAATAAGCCGTTTCTCTTCTACAATTGGAAGTAAGCGCTTAAGTAATAATTTCTCGAATAGCTTAGAAATTATTAGGCTGTAAAACTTCTTTTCATCAAGAGTTAGCCTGGTTTTAGGACCATAATGACTTCGGCCACTTTCCATTGCCTTGGAACGTATGCAAGCCTAAACGTGACATTAATCAGATGTTGGATTTTAGTTATTGCTTTTCTCGGCAAATCTTTTTGTTTTTTTTTTGCTGTCTTATGGCGTCTAGTTCTGTAAATGTGACATCTAGAATTCGGAAGTTTTCAGAGGTCCAATGAGTATCACCGGGTTCATTCAACAACTCCTCACCGTCAAAGGGTTTGAAAGTTTCCTCTAGGGGATCGGCAAATAGATCTGCCTTTTCTTTGTCTGTTTTAGCCCAGTCTGCATTGTTTGTTCGTATTGGTGCGGATTGTAACTTGGGTTTTTAACATCTTAAATAGCCTTCCACCGAGAGTAATTCGTACTTTTTTCTGCGGAAAGACCTTCGAGATAAGTAGAAATTTCACCGTTTTTTGAATCTCTGAATTAAAATTAAGCATTTCTTGTCTTTTTTAACAGACAGATTTTTGAAAAGCAGAAATAAAAAAACAGAAAAAATGAAACAAAAGCAGAGATTTGAAAAGCTGAATTTTTGAAGCCAACATTTCGACCCGCTCCAGTTTCTTTCACATAAGTTTTTTTTTTTTTTTAATTTGTTACTTCTTGGTAACGGTCATTGCATATCTAACAAATTTTGTATTTGGAAAAATCTAGGTAGCCAAATGAATTCAGTTTATCAACATTTTGAATTTTTTTTTATAAATTAATCGAAAAACTTTTTTTTAGTTTTCAATGTTTTTAAAATAAATAAATATTTTTTTTTATTTTATGATTATTTACTAAGATATTAATAATAACCTTTAAAAACGGCATACCAAAGAAAAGGTTTTTTTTAAAAAAACATGAATTAATTAAAAAAATAAATCAAAAGTTAAAATGTTTGTTTTAAATTTTTAATTTAATTTAATTTTATATTAGTTAAAAAAAATGTAAACCTGTCTATTCTAAAAAGTTGAAATATGTTTGTGTGTTTTTTGTTAATATATATTATTAAAAACACGAAAAATCATTATTCGATTTTTTTTAGGGAAAATTACTAGGGTTTCCTTGTATATAAAATCAATTCAGTTAAAATCAGCTAATCTGTTCTATGTAGAGAAAGAAACGACTATTAACTTCTAATATAGAAGTTTTAATTACAATACACGCATTTTTTTCAGAAATTTTCTCGCTTTTTTGAATTTTTTTTTTGAGGTACAAGTGTTTCGAATGGTTCCTTTAATTAAATAAAAATGATACATAAATATGTATATAATAAATACTTCATGCTTTTTTAACAGCGATATCAAACATGACATTACGATGTAAAAGAAATATTAAGTAGTTTGTGAGAGAATTCTTTCTGTCTGTATCTGTATGTCCGTCTGAATGTTTAGGGCTTTGTAGTATGTATGGTTTTTCAGCATTGCTCAGAGTGGTTTTAGAAAGTATAATTTTTGGTCTTTAAATACCTGCGATAATGTATATTAACGAAAAGCTTATTTTTCTCGGAAAACCGCTATTAAGATTTTGAAGAACAATTTTAGAAATGTTTTGATGGGTATGGTCTATTTTCTATTATTTTACGCTATATACATTACATATAAAATGTGACCTTTATTCTTAGTGAACAAGTTAGTACTTAGTCCGATTATTTTTACATATATGATTTTGTCCGTTTTGAGTATTTGAGCATGAAAAACTCTACACCTTAGTCAAAATATGTGGCTTGGTCGTTTCGCTACTACAAGAACTATTGTATAACAAAAAAAAAAAAAATGGCCACAACTAGGTCGCACGTAATTGCTCTTATGTGCCTAATTACATTGGAAAGCAAGATCTTTGACAGAAACAAGTAAAATTTACTTTAAAAATAATACAGTTTGAACTTATAAAAAGTATCAAAACCACAATACTTAACGGTTTTTAGTAAAAATGAAGTACGCCATCACACGTTTTAAATAACAAAGAATTTATGAACACAGTATTTCGAAAATTGTAGGACGGATTTTGATAAAATCCTGTCTTTTATTATTAGTTTTTTGAAAAGAAATTTAAAATAATTTTTTTGATCAGTTTTAAAAATATTGATTTTTCTAAAAAAAATTTCAAAAATTAATTTTAATTAGAAATAAAAGTTATTTATTCAAAATTTTGATATGCAGAATTAATTTGGCTATCTAGATCTTCTCAAATATAAAATTTAAGAGAACTCCAAAGAGCCGTTACCCAGAAAGCAAAAAAAAAAAAAAACCGTTATATGAAAGGTACTGTTATTTTTAGGCCTAAAAATAAAGTTTCAATTTCTCCTCTGGGGAATGCCAAAAGAATCACACACACATTTAGGCTGCAGCTCGTTATACATACTGACAGACAGACAAACAGTTTTTGGCACTAAGAAGACTCATGCCTCATGTAAAAATCTTCGTAACCATCTTTGATGAGAATTGTACGCACGGCCCGTAACCCAATCGTCCTTAAGTTGGACCTCCTTTAGTCTGTGGTTAAGCGAATCCTCAATGAGCAGACCAGACACCCTGCTCAACGCATCGACATGCTTCATCCTTGTTCCTGATCGATGCTCAATTTCATATTGGTATTCTTGCAAGAACATCTTGCTTCTGCATGGTCTGCGTGAATGCATTACAGTCCGTAACGACCTTAAATTTCGTCCCGAGTACGTAGACTCTCAACTTCTTCAAGGCTCCGATGATGGCCAGGACCTCTAGCTCATACAAGTGGTACTTCCCCACCGATTTAGTGGTCTTCCGACTCATATACTGCACTAGGTGGAACATTTGATCATCGGCGTTCTTTTGCAATAAGACCGCACCGTATCCGATCTCTGTTGTCGCTTTGGGGTCGAACAATTTTAGGACAGGTGGTTTTATTAATACCGCTTTAAGTTGCTTAAAAGCAGCTAACTGTTCCGCTTCCATCTTGAACCTCGTGTTCTTGCGAAGTAAGTCTTATAAAGGTTTGGCAATCATAGCGAATCCATCTACAAATCTGCGGAAGTATTCGGATACCTATCTGTCGGCACCGGATACTCTGCCACTATTCTCTTGTCTTGTCAATCGATGGCTGAATTCTCCAACATCCTCAATGATATACCCAAGGAATTCTATTCGCCTTTTCAGGAATTGGCATTTCTTCCAATTCAGACGCATAGTCCGTATTTCGCAGTCACTTCGAGCACCTGTTCAAGCCTTTCTATACCTTCATCTTCGTACCTCGACGGTATTATTAAGTCGTCCAGGTACACGTGCACCACACCAGCTTGGATTAAAGACGGGTAAATCGCGTTGATAAAGCGTGCAAAAACAGCTGGGGAGTTCGAAATTCCGAATGGGACGTATAAGAACTCATATTGTTGGTCCAGCGTCACGAAGGCGGTAACTTCCTTGACCTCGGATCCTTCGGAATTCATCTAATACGTTATCTTAAAAAAAAAATGTTTGTTGTTATTTCTTCCAGTTACGAAAGCCCTCCAAAAATATAAAAAAAAACTTTGAAATATCTCGATTTAAAAAGAAACAATAATGCTTTTTTTTCGATTTGTATTTAAAATAAAAGGCACGACTGGGTCGCACGTACTTGCTCTTATGTGCTAATCCTTTTTAAGTGCAGGCGTCTTTTTGACAAAGATTTTATTTTAATATTTTTTGTATGACGTGCAACTTCCTTAGAATCGTTTTGGGGTGAAGCTCGAACGAACATGCGTCACGACAAAGGGATAAACACATAAATATATAGGATTGTTAGCTTTTGCAGTTTTTTAGTGTAGTATTATCTTTCCACTTGCTGCTTACTGTTTATAATATAATTTGCTAATAGAAAGATACAAAGGACTTTTTTCAGTTAAATTTTCATTTTGGTATGGAAAAATTTGAACAACTGGCATAAAGATTCGTCGGAATCAGCAGTATGGCAATAATGCTAGGTAAAGGGACCTTTATACTTCCCAATATGGGACCAATGGAATTTATAAAGGATTTAGGTACCTATAATAAGGTTGGAAGGAAGGTAGGTACTAAAATTAAGATACGTGTTCCAACTACTGTTAAGCCAGTAGGTATAGAGACAATATTAAAAGTTAACACAGTGGTTTTGTTTATTTATAGGAAGGTGTAAACTTTTGTTTTCTCGATTGAAATTTTTGCATTCAGTAGTAATCGAATAGTTTTTTTTATTTGTTAGTTGTTTTTGTGTGTTTATCAAAGGCTTCCTTATTTATTCTGTGCTTTTATGATGATGAAAAATACTTTAAAATACGTAAGTATGTATGTAATGTAGGTTGTCACTTTCTTTTATTTGACTAATGGCTTGGCTAGGGCTTAGCCGAGCAATATGAAATAAAATGTTGGGGAAAAAAATTTATGAATTCAAAAAAACACTACTCATAACGTTTTTTGGAAAAAAATGTTGTAAGCCATCTTATTTCTTTTGCTGTTTTCTATTTTATGAATTTTTCATTTCAAAATCGTTCGACCAGTTTTTTAAAAAAAATGTTTTTTTTGAAAAACTTTTCGAAAACATATTTAAAATTTTTTTTTAGTATGTCAATTTTAAGAAATCTATAGTTTATACTAGGAGAAAAAATTAAAAAAAAATCTATAGATCCGTTTTCAAAATATTCAAAAAACAAAATATTTTTTTAAAAAAATTATTAAAATTTAAAAAAAAATGTTTTTGAAAATTTTGATAAGCAATATTATTTAAATCAAAAAATTTCATCAAAATCCGTCAATTAGTTAACGAGAAAGTCTGATTTTAAAAAACCGGTCATATGGGAGGTACCGTTATAAAACTTTTTCTGAAAAATCCATTAAAATTAAAAGATAGATTTTGCACAGAAAACATCATTCTGAAAGTTTAATCAAAATCGTAGGAGCCGTTTTCGAGAAAAATAAGTTTTTTAATAAAAGTTATATGGCAGGTACCGTTAGTTTTAGAGGTAGAATGCCAATTCCAAAAACTGTCGGGTAGAGCACTCTAAAAATCCTATATACCAAGTTTGAATCAAATCGGCCCAACCGTTTAGGCTGTAGATATCGATACGGACAGACAGACAGACAGACAGACAGACAGACAGACGGACGGAATTTCCGGACCCACTTTTTTTGACTTCTCTATCATCGTAATATCATGTTTGATTGTTAGAATTTTTTTTTTTTTTTACGAATGCATAACTTGCTTTATAGTCCCTATAATCGCAAGTAAAAATTGCATATAAGGCAAACTTTTCGAACACTGTTATTTTTGTGTGAAACTCATAAAAAAGAAACTTACAAGGAGACTATATTGGGACTTTGCTTGTATTTTTAATTTAACTAAACGACTTTCTTTATACCTAACCCGTTTTTGGCCCATTTCCTATGAGGCAACAAATTCGAAATTCCCCTTTGTTCCTCCAGATTCAAAACACACTATTTATAGTTATGAATGTATTGCCCAAAACAAAAAAAAATTAACGAATTTCCCATAGTATTTGCTCTCTCGGCCATCTTAGTTCACCACTCCTCTCATCTTCAGTTAAATCCGAACTCCCTCAAAGCATATTCCCAAACAACCCCACAAAAGGTCAAGAAAAAAAATGTTATTATCACATGTCATACAATTTATTATATTTTATATCTCCACATTACCCTTAACAACAAATTCAATCAAAAAAATTGCTTGTTTAAAATGAAAAATCTATCCTGTGCCTCCTCTCTATCGTCCTTTAGATACATAATACGAAATGATAAACAAAGTCAAAATAAGTCCTTTAAGCCATGTGAGTTTTAAGGCCAAATGATGCCATCAGACGTTTATATGAAAAAAGAGGGCAAACATATTTTTGTGCAAATATTTATTCCTATACACAAAAAGTAATTAAATTTTTTGTTGTCCGAATTCCCAATCGACTCAAATGTTGTTTGGACAAAAAAAAAAAAAAAAAAAAAAACAATATTGTACACAAGTGAAACCATTTTCAACTATTATCTTTCAAGTTTTTCCATTCATTGGTCTTTATTGAAATTAAATAAATAAAAAATATATACAAAGAGCCTCTAAACAAATATTGGCAAAAAATAACAAAAAAAAAAAAAAACAGGGACCAGATTCGAGCTGGGATCTTAGCAAAATAAGTTTGGCAAATTGAACTTTGGTAAGAATGTAGGGATATTTTATGATTCGCTTTCATTTATTAGGATAATCCTTTTAGGATTTTTACTAATTTTATAATTTTTGGATTTTTGTAATCTTTATACTGTTAAATTCACATAAAAATTTTGGAAAAACAATTTAGTGCATCTTTTGGTTAGTGCCCTAACTTTTATTTTTTTTATAGCGGTAGCACAAATTATTGCACTTCCGGCGATCAATCCTCTGATCTACAATTTCCCACAGACAGATGGGGGTGAGATCAGGGGATTGTGCTGACCACTTCAAAACGGTTATACCGCCTTGTTTAAGCCAATCCTTCACAAGTTTTTCGGTATGTTTAGGATCGTGCTCATGTAAAATCCATCGCAACGCCATATTCTCCTCAACATTAGGAAGCTAGACGTCTTGAAGGATTTCCCGATCCATGAAACGATCTGGAAAAACATCCAAAGAAAAAAAATATTACCTCCACCGTGCTTAACTCTGTTCTTGGTGAATCGGGTATTTAGGCGTTCGCCCTACTGTACAAAACCCGTCAGATCCCTTAAATTTGAATTTTGATTGATCAGAAAAGAAACGCGTTTTCTATTTTACGGCAGTAATTAGACTGTGGGGCTTGGTAAACTTCAATCTTGCTCGTCGATTGTGTAGGGAAATAAATTGCTTTTTTATAGTTCTCTTCGCCAGATCGTTCAACTTAAGATCTTTAGTCCCAATTCCTTTTGAATATTGGTTGATGAAATGAAGGGGTCCTTTTTGATAAGCCTATACGACATTACCACAAATTACAAATTTAAAAAAATTGACATTACCTAATGGCTTATACCAAATTTTTTGACAATAAATAATAAAAGTTTCTCTCCTGAACCCATGTTTGCAGCCCTTCAAGAATTCTCACCAAGATATAAGCATATTATCATCTGTGGTGATTTCAATGCAGACCATGCCACCCGTTTCGCACCTAACTCTACTCCTAGTCTCCTTGACCTAATTATAGTTTCGGATCCTTCATATGTTCTTTTACAGGACCAATTATCCTTGGATGGTTTTTCCGATCACGATTTGCTTTTCTGTACGTATAATATTGCTTTTTCGCATTTACCTACGCCTTCGACCTTTTAATTCAGGGATGTTAAATCCATTAATAGTTCTCAACTACAAAATGATGCCATCAACTACCCTTGGAATCAATGTTATGCTTTCTCTACTGCCAATGACAAGGTTAACTACTTTCAATCTCTGGTTCTTGAGTTATTTGACAAACATGTTCCCATTAAAACTTTCTCAGTGGAAGTTAGGAGTGCGTGTATGCTAAATGGAAAAACAATCCTTCAAATATAAATTGGGAGTTTTTTTACCGCTCAAGAAATAAAGCAACTTTTGTGATTCGCCGAGCCAAAAAACGATTTTTTAGATCAAAGCTAGATACAAACCAATCTTTTCGTCGGCTATGGAATAACCTTCGTTCTATTGGAATAGGAAGAAAGCAAGTAGTTCATAACATTCCTGACCCAGATAAACTAAATAGGAGCTTTATAGCATGTGGAATTCCACAAACTGACTTTATACAGAATAATGAAGCAAATTTTGTAACAACAACGGAACTAGAATTTCAGGTGGTATCTGAACATGAGGTGCTTGAAAGCTTAAAGTCCAATTAAGTCCGATGCAGTTGGAGAAGATGGGGTCCCTGTTAGTTTTATCAGAATGATTATAATCCATATATTACCCGTATTCACTCATTTGATAAACTATTGCATAACATCATCATCATTTCCTGATTGCTGGAAGCTAGCTAAGATCATCCCGATAGCTAAGAACAATAATCCTATTTCGTGCTCTGATTTCCGTCCAATAAATATCTTGCCTTGTCTTTCAAAGGTTTTTGAAAAGATTCTGGCAGCACAGATCACTAGTCACATTGATCGGTTTAATTTGTTGTCTTTATATCAATCAGGCTTCCGAGCTCATCACAGTTGTCAAACTGCAATGATAAAGGTGCTGGATGATATTCGAATTCAGTATGATCTTGACAATGTGACTGTTCTGTGTTTGCTTGATTTTTCGAAAGCCTTTGACAGAGTAAATCATCAAATACTTTGTTTGAAATTAAAGAGATACTTTGGTTTTCACGACAGAGCAGTGCAATTATTAAAAGATTATTTATCTAATAGAAGCCAGAGGGTTAATGTTGATCAGGGGCATTAATTTGCAATTAATGAATCTGCAAATGGGGGTTCCACAGGGCTCCATTTTAGGACTAATTTTATTTTATCTTTTTATTAATGATTTACCTAAAGTTTGTTCAAATGTTTCAATTCACTTGTACGCTGATGATGTGCAAATTTATTTGTCTCGCCCTATTGGCTTACAAGAGGATCTTATTTTAAGGATAAATGAGGACCTCCTTGTAATCTCCAATTGGTCCCTAAACAACGGTCTAACATTGAATCCATCTAAGTCACAATTGATTGCGATTTCTAAGAAGCAAATAAATACCTTGAATTTACCTTGTGTTTATCTTCTTCAGGTGAAACTTAAGTTTATGAAAAGTGTGAACAGTCTCGGTATTAAGATAAATACTTCTCTATCGGCTGAAGATCAGGTGAATTTTGCCATTGGACGAATTTATGGTGGACTGCGCAGGCTTTGGTTGTTTTCAAACATAACCCCCAAAAAACACTAAATTGAGGATTGTTAAAACATTGCTTGTTCCTCTAATTGACTGTCTGTCTTAGTGTACAACGACCTGCAGCCTAAACCGCTTAATCGATTACCCTCAAATTTGATATGTGTGGTTCCCCACAGAGGGATATTTGAAAATTTAATTTTTAGGGCTAACAAAAATTGGTACCTGCCATTAAACCGTTATTTCATAAGTATATTAATAAAAGAAAAGAAACTATGTATTTTATTGTAGTTTTATTTAATTTTAACCAAAAATCACAAAATTTTTTTATTTTACGCGACGCGACGACGCACGGCGGAAATTGTATTTCCATCATCAGGCGTAATTGTATTTGTATTTGTAACCGTTGTTATTTTTCCCAAAAATGACTCCAACGATTTTGATGAACATTTTTAAAAGTATTTTTGTAGGTATTGACTCATTTCATCAATACCAAATTTACCGGAAAAGTTTATTAACGGTAACTTTCATACAACGGTTTTTTCAACTTTCTCGGGGTAATCGCTAGTTGATTTCTGTCAAATTTTTCATTTTTACGGTACTTGCCATACAATCTTTTACAAAAAGACGGTTTTGATAAAACTTTCCGGGTGCTATTTTTTTTACAACAATACATCTTTCAGTTAGAATGGATTTTTCGAAATTTGTTCTATAACGGTACCTCTCATAGAACCGGTTTTTTCAAATGCGGTTTTATCGTAAACCATTATCTCGATTTCAATAAAATTTTGTACACAAGAAGTCATTTATGTTTCAATTAATATTGCATTTCACAAACTTTTTTTTCGATTTTTTAAAATTTTCTAAAAAAATGGTTTTCGAAATATTTTGAAAACAGATTGATTGAATTTTTTTTAAATAATTTTCCCAGATGAAAACTACAGATTTTCTTATAATGACATACTAAAAAAAATTTTAAATATATTTTATCTTATTTATAGTTTTATCAAAAAAAACGACTTTAAAAAAAAATCTAGTCGAACGATTTTCAATATTTTTTTTCCTCTATATACATTTAGTTTTCAAATTTTATTGCATACTTAGTTTTTCCGAGAAAACTATTAAACTAATTAAAAAAAATGAAAGAATTTTTGAATTTTTTTTTTTTATTTTAATATTGCAGCCAGCCACTTAGCAATTATCTAAGAAAGAACAAGTTCGTTCGACCCAGTCGTGCATTTTTTAAAATTTTATTCGACGATTTGACTGCAAGTACATCCGATTCAATCGTGCAATTTATTTATTATAATTAATGTTTGAAGTTTTTTTTTGAAAATTCAATATTTTTAAAACTTGTCAACAAAATTATTTAAAATTTTATGATCAGCTTTATATTAATAAACTCTTGAAAAAACTGCATACCAAAATCTCAAACAATAAAATTCCAAAAAAAAAAACTAAATATAAAAACAGGTTTCTATCAAAATCGGTCCTACAATTTTCGAAATACTTTTTTTTTTTATAAATTCGTTATTATTTAAGACGTATGATGGCGTACTACAATTTTACTTAAAACCGTTAAGTGTTGTGGTTTTGACGCCTTTTATAAGATCAGACCGTGTTCTTTTTCAGCATGGATTACTACTTCAAAATATTGATTAGAAATTGATTCTATTATTATAATTTTCGGGATCAAGGGGTGTTTTTTAGAGGCATAGAACTTCCGGAAGGGATAACTGTCAAACTAGCTGTCAAACTAACGAAGTGTGTTTGACTGGAGAACCCGAATTTATCAATCCGACTGCATTGTCAGCAACTCGACTTGGAAAATTAGTAGGAAAGATCCTACATCCATATAAGATCCAACTGGTCCAAGAATTAAAGCCAGCGTACCATCAATTGCGTCGTGTGTTCGGTGAATGGGTTGAGATTGAGAGCCAACTTGTAGTTGAATCAGATCTTAATCGTTAAATCATATTCAACCGTGAGGCTCATTTCTGGGTAAATGGGTATGAACAAAAGCAGAATTGTGGTTTTGGAGTGAACACAATTCTCATCAGACTCCTTGAGTCTACATTTCATCCCGAAATAAATCATTCTTTAGTGCGATTCACATGCCGAAGCCGTCATAAGCCCATTTGTCTTTAAATTCAAAACCGATACCAACATTACCGTGAATGCCGAACGCTACAGACAAAGGATTCGTGATTTTTTTTAGTCCTCATGTCATAGGAAATCATTTGGAGGAGAAGCGCGTGCAACCATCACTTTGTTCAGCCAAACATTTGGTGACCGAATCATCTCAAGAAATGGACCTACGACGAGAATTGGCCATCTCGTTCGTGTGATTTGACACCTTTGGACTACTTTTTGTGTGTAAGACCGGGTATGCTCGAAAAAGTTGTGCAAAATTGGTTCGACCGACAAGATGGATTTCAGAAGGCGCAATCGCTGAGGCCATTGTGAGCTAATTAAGCCAACATTTTGGCCACCCATTAAATTTGTTGTGTTTTATTTAAAAAAAAAATTCTATACCTCGAAAAGAACATCCCTTATTAATGGTACCGGCCATATAACAATTTCATCAAGTCTTATTTAATTCAAAAACGGATCCAAATATTCTTAAGACGCGCAATAATTTTCAAAAACTAGGCTTAAAACAGTTCTACGCGTATAACAAACTGAATTTTGTTATGAATTGCTAAACCGATTTTAACCAACTTTGTAAATAATTTTTACATATAATGCCCCCTTTTATATATCAAATAATCAAATCAAACTAAATATGTTAAGATTTATATAAGAAAACATACGATTTTTTTTCTTTTGCTTTTAAAATAATTTTACCAAAACAACTTTAAAAACTTTCAATCTTTTGAAAAAAGACCTTTGAATTTAATACGGAACATTCGAATTCGAACCTCGATGTTTGGCGAAGCTTTTGTTTCTTTATATTTTTAACTTGTTTCCTCACTCAGCAAACTTTTTAATATTCACTAGCCGACCCACCCGGCGTTGCTCGGGCTTACCTTTAATTTTTCTGGATACCAACGAAAGCGATCCATTTATGGACAAAAATCTTAAACGTAACCGTGATTACAAAATGTTTTCAAAATCGGCCAATCCTTTCAAATTAAATGTTGGTTATATGAAAATAATATAAAATTCCAAAAAAATCAATTTTCGATTTTTTCAATTTCTCGACTTTTCCGGAGGGGTTTCGCAACATTTTCTTTCATAAAAACCTGACTATTACGAATAACTGAAAAAAAAATTTAACCAAATCGACCCAGCCGTTCTCAATTGATGAATTATTATACATTTTTCACACAATTTTAGATAGATTTTATTGGAAATTTATTTTATTAAAATTAAACTTACATGTTCAACAACCATTTTAAGAAGAGTAATCAAATTTAATACATGCCAATTGACTCAATATGAAAACATTAAAAAGCGATTTATACAAATTCTATAACTACCGTCTTTGTTTACATATTGTGTACCAACAATTTCCGTTCTTTTTATCCCGTTTTTAAGATAATTTTCTCTATATTATTATTCTCCCTTCCATTTATATTTCTATTGAAAGAAGAACTTGTTGTGTGTGTTTATTTAACAGTGTTGTTGGGATTGACGATTTTCCTTTTCCTTTTTCTTTTTTTTTGTTTGATACTTTTACTATTTGGTCCTGTTTTCAAATTTCCAGGATTCTCTATATCTATCTATTGAAATTCACGATACTATTCGGTGCGTTTCTCTCACAGAGCAAAAATTATTGCGTTGAGAGAGGAGCGAATTGCTCTCACAGTTAATTCGAGTACCCATATTTGTTTTTCATTTGGTCCTTCAAGCCGGAGCAAGAGTTGCTTGAGTATTTATATGGGCAAGGACATGGTCTTTCCTACCACCCGAGCTTGGATGTGTACATATATGCTTGTATGTGTATGTTGGTTTAAGAACTCTGGGTGCTGTGCAAACGTTTTGGGGTTGCTTTCGGACAAGGATAATATTATCAAGCAGAAGGATAAAAGCAGTTTCATTCCTTGTGATTTGTTTTTTTGCATGCAAGCAAAGCAAAAAAGTAAGTAAAGTAAGGGATGACTGGGATTTCTAAGTAGCGCGGCAAGATTTTGTGTTTAATATGAATGTTCTTGCTGTATGTATCTGGGGCAGGAATACGATAACGACGAAGGATATGAGGGTAAGAAAACAATTGCTTGGGCTAGTATAGTAGCTTTTTCTGTTGCATTTCATTTGTGCTAGGTTGTGATGGTGGGCGAGGAAAGCAGGCTATTCTCTATGTTCTTTATTGTTGCGAAAGGTTATTGCTTTCGATTTTCTATCCTCATTTTTTTTTTCTCATCTGTTTAACTCTGGAAGAAGAATCGGTTCGTTGTCGTCCGTTCGTCTGTTCTTTTGTCGTCATCGTAGTCATTCTCCAAGAAACAAAAGAAATAAATTAAGGATGGTATGGAATAAATCTGTATATACGTATCTATGTGTTGGACAGAGGAATATTGTTTTTCTTAGGTTACTGCAACTTTGTGCGAACTGGCATAGTGGGACAATTTGCATATAGTAGTATAGAGAAGTTTGGTTTTGGTATTTGAAGGATTTAATTAAATTTTCACGAGATATCTAGATTTTACTGCTTAAATTGATGTTCTCCTTTTAACTGGCGTCCAATTGAATATCTGGGTGCGGATTGAGGCCATCCACTTCCGCAGCAGCAGCGGATGTGTTGTTTCTGTTAGTTGCATTGATGGTGGGAAACTTAGAATTTATGGCGTTTTTGCGAGGGTAATTTCAATTACCAATGATACCTTATGCTTTATTCCGTCTTTGGACCAATTTGATGGCGACGACGACGTCTTGGTGGTGGGATGATTCTTTTTGTTTTACTGCGATGACACAAAAAAAAAACAATATCACTTTATTATCTTCAAGATGTTAAATGAATGTTAAATGAGAGTTGAGTTGTTGTTGGTTTTTGTAGTATTTCGTTGTTTTTATTGCAATACGATTTGAGTATTTTAAGGATTTTTTCGCGTTAATTTATTTTTCAGCGATAGTGTCTTAGGTGGGTTTGTATCCGAATTTTAAAGATTTGTTAAGATTTTCGTTTTCTTCAAGGGAGGTTTGCTTTAACAGTCGAGCCTTACTTTATTTATTAAAAGTTACAACAATAAATTTCGGTATGTAAATGAGTTGGAAAGAAAGTTATATCAGAAGGCATTTTAGTTTTGAAAATGATTCGCAAAGAAAATTAGAAACGTTATAATTACATTTACACTGCAGAAACCTTTAGAGTATTTCTTAAGTTTGAGTTTCAGATCTTGAAATTATGGTTAATTTTATAGAAAAAGTAATACAATTTCCTTAAATGTAGAATTAATTTCATTCCGCCCCTGAAACGATTCAACCGTAATACTCGTACTGCAAGATATGCTCATCAATATACCCTTGAGCCCAACTTCGGACGTACTGTCAAGTACAGGGATTATTTCTTTAGTCGTACCACGCGAATGTGGAATGCCTTGCCAGACTCTGTTTTTTCCTTCCTCTTTAATGTGCAGAACTTTAAAACAAATGTGCATCGTTACCTCCTTTCACATCCTTCCCTATTTTCCTAAAGCCCTCGCTGTGCAAAATTAACATTATAAGGGTAGCCAAAATCCCTTTAGTGCGGACTAATTATATATAAAAAAAAACTGATCTTTATTGAAATGTAATATTTTTTCTTTTCAAATTGATTCACTTCAGAATGTTTTGTTTTCGAAAGAATCCGTATACAAGTCAAGAAAGTACTTAGAACTTAGGCAACGATATCAACCGAAGGCTCCCAATTTATAAATTAATAATTAAAATCAAATGTTCAAGTTTAATCAAGATAACTGTTTTTAAATAAAAGAAACAAATTACTTACTATAGACATTTATTCAAAAAAAACTTCCCCAAGACCTGGCGATAAAAATAGGAACATTTGAAATTTTCAAAAACTTATTTTTTTTTTTAATTTTAACAATTTGTTTTTCGTTGGAAACCCATTGTCTTCTCCGTGTTGGGCATGAAATCTACTAATTTTTTTAAACTTTTTTTTGTAAAAGTGCAGACCAGATTTCTTAGACTGTTTCTGTAGCGCAAATATAAAAGCTTGACCCTTTGGACGTCGACTAAAAAGTTTTCCGTTCATTCCAAAGAGATATATCTCTGTCCCCTCGCTGAACAAGTAATTCCTTCAATATTAGCCGTGTTTTTTTGGCAAAGTTATCCGCAGCGCAGCTGGATTTTAAACGCATTACAAAAACAACAACCACCTGCCGATAAAAAACATTTAGCTGCCCTTCAAAGTAGATGTTGAATTTGGCTGGGGATAGAATATTTGACATGAAAAGATTTCATTCACAATATATCATTTCTGTCATGATATAAGACTTGTATCATGCATTTCTGTGTATCTAAAAGGCTTCGTTCATAAAGTAGATTATCTGATTATAGGAACTCAATCAAACAAGATTATGGGAAGTAGGAGAAATCATGATTATGTTAATTTTGATTAAATAGCATTTCGTCTGCACCATAGTTTTATTCGTTTGGGTGACTCGTTTTCTAAGTTTAGTCAATTCTGGTCATTTTACATATAAAAGACTAAAATCATTAATTGATTATAAGAAAATATTATCGCATTTAAAGCACTTAAGTCCATTAAGTCGATATGATGCATCGTCATCCAGTGCTAAGTTTTAACAAACCTAATAGTATTTTAACCTCTTTAAATGAAATGGTTCATGTGTGTAAACGGCAACATAAGTGGTTGAATCCTTCTTAAAAAATGATTCACATTTCTTAATTTCGTAAGGAAATACATGTCTCGATATTTTGAATTTTCTGAAATTTGAACAATGCTAAGAATACTCCTTATGGCGTGAGATAGATTCATATTTCGCCCTTTCTTTTAGTAATTCATTAATTTGTAATTTTCTATTGCTCTTTCAAATCCACAATGCGCGCCATCTATTGGACGTTTATTTTACCATGCTTATAACCTTCCCATAAGTTGACAAAGTTCCATTACAATTGAGTGAAGAGTATGGCAGTGCATTACATACGAACAAATAAACAAACAAATTTTAGTTTTTATATATATACATATGCATCAAATGTTCAATATTGATTGAAAAAACTGAAAACCGATTCAAGACTGAATCAAACGATTGTGCAGATGAAATGTTATAAAGCAGATGAACATCGTTGTCTTTACTATAATTTGCAATATTCATGACTTGTATTTCCTATAATCTTGAAGATCATCCCCTCTCTGTCTATACTTTTGAGTTCTTAAATTTAAAAATTGAAGCATTGTGAATTAGGTATTTGTAATTTCCGAATCAAAAATTCTGCTGAGAACGTCAATCTTGAAATTATTTAATTAAAATGAGGAGTACGTTTTAAAAAAATATTTCAAATTTTATTTACCATTTACTTTGTAATTTTGCAGCTTTGAAAATCCATAATTGCGTTATTAAAACTGATTTTTGTAACAAATCCCAACCACCTAGCACAATAATTGTCATTTTATCATCCATAAACTTTTATGGCAAATACCTGATTCTACGAACAAACCCCGTTGCTTTAAGTAGTCGAGATGTCAATTTGGACATAAGAAAGAAGGCGGCTTCCTATGTTTTTTTTTTTTTGGAAATCCAACTTCACTGCACATAACTTTCCCAAAAAACACGGCTACTTTCTAGCTTTTGGGGGATCATCGTTGATTTGAAAAAAATAAAGCTCGGTAGACTCCGGTGGGCTGGACATCTAGCTCGCATGAGCAAAGAGGAACCAACTCGGAAAGTCTTTTGCGGTACTTTTTATGGTAGAAGACAACGTGGCAGACCTTCCTTACGTTGGAAGGATGGCGTAGACCAAGACGCCCGAAGCCTTGGAGTGCCCTTCTTATTACTAGCAATAAATAATACGAGAAAATATCTAAATAAGTTACAGTTATAGTTGTATTTACTTATATGGTAACATAGGTGATCCTTAGCTATTGCTGTCGTGGTATAAAAAAATGTCTGATAGTCCCCAGCAACACCGGATAAGTCAGGTAGTTAAAAAAATTAACAAAACTTGTTTACGACGACACACTATTTATGTATATGAAGTTTTTCTTGAAAACCTACATTTTTATATTTCAAGAAGTTTAGGTTCAGAAACAGGGTTTCAACACTTCTTGTAAGTTTCCAGTTCGTGTCAAAATCATGGCTTGCAATGCTTTAAAACACATTGACATTAGCAATAACCTAAAACCATTTTCGCAATTTCACGTTTTGTAAGTCTTAAATATCATATTCAAAATAAAGTTATTATAACTGCTTACATTACATTACGTTACATTTACAATCTACAAAATAATGGCTTTTGCTTCGTCAGTTTACATTTCACACGCTTTGTGTCCGCTTTGAATGACATTTTTCAAATTTCGTTTTTTGTTTTTGCCATTTTCTGTCAAAGCGATTAACATTTCAACCAGTTTCTACTTCAGCTTTGCGTTTGAGTCACGTTACCTTATCTTGTACAAGAACCAAATGTAACGTCAAAGCCAAAGCGACATTCTGATAAGATGTATTGATTTCCTATAATTGAACTTGTAAACGTCAAGCGAAACCGAAGCTAAAGCGTGATTGTGTTTTAGCCGAGAACTGGCAAGTTAGACCATCGGCTCATACAACACAAGACGTTACATGACAGAGAAACTTACAGAACAGAAGAAAGAAAGAGACAGTGAACACATATGTCAAAAGTACGCGTTGACGGTTCCCTATCCGACTACTAACCACAAGCAATGATGCTTGAATTCGCGGATGTATCTGGAAGCTATGCTTTATCAGAATCAAGCCTAGTATGATCTTTAGGTTACTTTACGAGAAGCCAGGATTGGAGAGAGCTATACCTAAAGGACCGAATTGCTAGAAGCTTGTTGGTTGAACCCCAGTTGCACCCTGAAGTTTCTTGTAGAGTCTAATACGTCTACACCTGTTACAAATATCTTTCTTCCAAACAACAGTTTTAACTGTACCAATTTTTTCGAAAAAAAAAACACAAATTGTTAAAGGCATTTGCATTTCGTATACATTTTAAATAAAAACAATAACTTTAGTAATATTTCAATATGATTCTATTAGTTCAATAAATAATAAGGCTGAAAATACAAATGTTAAATAAAATGCTCTTGTATGCAGATTGTAGCTCATAAAATACACTCTAAATACCAAGATCACTTCTTAAATTATTGTTTTAAATTTGAATTCAATCGATGCGCGCCCAATTCTATTAAAGCTTTCACCTGGAAAGCACTCAAAGCTGTTTTAAGTCTACCCATACAAAATTCACTCTCATGAAAGTGCATCATCTCTTTTACTTATTTTCAGTTGGCTTGTCAGTTCATTGTGTGCGTGCTTCGCGATCGGTTGCTTTTGTTTGTTTCTTTTTGAACAGTTTTAAGACTTAGTTTTAAAGTACGTTCTAGAAAATGTTTTTATTTAAATTAATCATTGAAAATAGTGTCAAACTTTAATGTTTTGTAAAATGTATTATATATTATATCTGAAAAAGTTCTATAAAATGTTTTATTTTTTTTAAATTATTGTCTTTTTGTGCAATGGCGTGGTTTTTGTAATGCAGTGCGCGTCACGTCGCGTCGGTCGGAGGTTCAGTGTTTTGCTTTCTTTGAAAATATGAAAATAAAGTTCGTCATTTTGGTTTTGAGCTCAACTAGTCGATTGAAGAAAAGAGGTAAGAATTTGTTTCCCCTTTTTGGGTAATTTTTGTATTGGGATATTTTTTTAAGGAAAATATTTTTTCTGGCGTTTTTTTTTGGTTTTTGTTGTACAGGTGCCTAATTTAGAACTTTTTTTATATGTTGTTATAAGAATCAAAGATATGCAATAGCTCTCCAGTTATCTACCTTACCTTAGGTGGCGACGAGGTGGACCTGGGCCTCGACCAACAGATTTTTAAGCTAGATCGGTCCCTAGCTAGCTACCTCCAGTTTTACACGAGGAGTTGGTCCTTTTTCACTTGCATGTGCCACCTAAGTCTCGATCTTCTTCCACTGTGTCTTTCAGGAGGGAACCGAAGATTTTCTGGACCGGATTATGGGTGTACGTCGACTCTATATGAAGCAGCCATCTGAGACGTTGGGCTTTTACTCTTGGCTAGGTCTGTACACCCGTGGATTTTCGCGTTGCATCTCCTTTTTCACTTGCCGTTTTTCTCTCGAATCAAACTGAAGCGTTCTTAATTCTCATCCGCTGTTGACAAAGTCCATGCCTCTGCACCATAAGGAAGGAATGGGATGATCAAGTTCTTATAAAGGGCTACTGTAGTTCCCTGTTAGAAGGCTCTACTACCAAATTGCCCGAGGAAACTGCGATAGTAAAAGATTTTCTGCGTTTGATCAGAGTGCTTGTGTTTTTCTATGTTCTATGTTAAATTATATTTCTCAACAAAAAAAAACTGTTTTAGGACTCCACTCCTTCAAAATGTTGCTTGTTTTAATAACATTTTTTTTATTAATAAAGATTTATATTATTGGCAGGAATCTACTAATTTTAGTTATTTATTTAAATTAAAAAAATATAAATTTATATTAACTAATAAAATTATTTATTTTTTATCGAGTTATCGAGTAGATCAGTATTATGTAATTCAATGTAAAACAAGAGTTGGCTGTCTGTAAAGTCGGTTTACGGACGATAATTTTACGCGATAACGTCATCAGGAAACATTGAATGCAGCAATACCAACATACAGCCCGTTGACTCACAACCACAAAGCCTCTCGTTAAATCCACACACACACACACACCAATATCTACATCTACTTTGTACTTTAACAAAACTCCGCCTATTTTGTATTTCTTTTTCTCTTCTTGTTCTTTTTGAATTTGAGTGGAATTATTTTGGGAATTTGCGCCTGTTCTTTTTCATGTTCGCCTGGTGCTTGCGATCGATTTTGGTTGAAAGAACCACAGTATCGCGGTTAGCATCAGTCATGAGTATTCCCCATTAGTCTTATCAGCATGAGTCATTTTATTTCGTACATGTATAGCCCGTCAAAAAAATTAAACAACATAAACCTACTTTGTCCTACAGTTAATGCAACATAAATCTGTCGACGCAATTTTAATGCTACAAATTTGTCACAAGTGTTATTAGGTTGCGTGTCGAAAAGCTATAAAACTTACCATTTCAGTGTCAAACGGTTCACACTGTTTGCCACGCAAGCCAAAACATCAGCCTTCCTTATCAACCCTTAGGACTATTCTGTACAGTGTCAATATTCCGGAAGACGTAAGCATAAAAGATTTGGCAGTTACCTCGTTTTATTATCGCAAATTAACTATTCATATGGCAACGATTGTCAGCTTATATTTCGTGACCAGGAGCTTAAAGCACCTTCTTCTCTTGTGTAGCGCGAAAGTGACAAAGAATCGAATGTAACACTCCAGTATCCTTAGTAATGGTTCTTTTTTCCTTTCACATAGGACGAACGAAGTAATCACGACCCTTTCGCACATTTTATTACCTTAGTGATGATAACATTTTATCATTCACTTCCAAATGTCACACAACCCTATTGCGCTCTTCAGTTTAGCACCTAATTTATTTAATTTATATTAAAATTCACACTCAGTTGGGCAATGAACAACAACTCAACTATCACTTAATTCGAATTCCGAATACCCTGGCCTGAGAACCTCCTTGACACATCTGTGTGTTGGCTAAATTTAATTAAATTTTAGTTCCCCTTTTCCGCACACTATCAACTAACTCACTGCTCACACCATGTGCTTATGACGTACAAAAACAAATAAAACGAAAATAAAAACAAAATTCAATTTGGTTTGTAGTGTGTCGATGTCGGTGAAAATAACTATTTTTCTATATCACACGAAACTCCATGTCGATAAAGATTTAATAACATCCCTGCAGTGCGCCAATTCACCAGGGTACTCAAAACAAGCAGGGGTGGCCGTGAGGTGGTTTTTATATTATTTTTCATAATATTTGTTGCAAATACATTTTTTTTTATTTTTGTTTAACTCGGTCCTTTTTTGTTTTGATATAAGGTCATAATATTTTCAATGCACGTTGTCGTTCGCTATTCTCTATTCAAAGAGAAATCCTTTTAGAGTTTTCTCTTTTTGGTATTTTCGATGATTTTAATTTTTTTTTTGAAGTTTATATATATTTTGTGCGGTGGTGTGCTCTATGATGGATTCAGACGGGTGTGCTCTTTATGGAAGGCACAACCACACCATATAAATTGGTCGACCGATCATCATTGTGCGAGGAAAGTTTTCTGCTCCACTAAAGCTGCAATTCCACATAAAAGATAGATTTATTCCCGTCCCTAGTATTTTCTTTAGAAAACTTAAAACGAAGAAAATAAATAAAATGAAAAATATATGAAAAAAAAAACACCTTCGCCTTCTATTCCTCTATTGAAATATGACCTTTTTGTGTTCGATGTTCGTCGATGACGGGTGACGACGAGAAGGACAAGAGGCTGTTAAAATAAAAAAAAAAAAAAATTTGTTGTTCAAAAAATTTGATGCCAATCGATATGTCAATGTTGAGCAGTGCATTCATTTAACCATAATGGATATGAGGATATCAAAGTATTTCAACACATCCATCCCATCGATGGATATGACAAGGAACCACGCCGCACACTATACATGTCAAATATATTAGAAAAAAAGGTTTTCTGTATGAGTGCCAGAGATAAAAGGTTTTTCGACGACAGGATCGGATCAAATTAATTTTAATTAGGATGTACAAAAGTCAAATAAATGCTGGTTGTGTTCTTTGAATTTTTTGAAGAAGGAACGGATTTTTTGTGGACTATTGCTGTCAAAAGAATGTTGGATTTAAGGAGTAAATACAACAGGGAAGTCATGTAAATTGCTTTGTCGTTGTCGTTGTCGTCTGGTCTTTGTAATGGGGCTTTTGATGTTCTCTTTTGCAAATGGGATTTGAAAACATGGGGTTAACATTTTCTTGGACTTTTTTTGTTTTAAGGATATTGATTGATGAGAGTCTTGATGCTGATTAGAGAATTTTTGACGGAACTGTCGAACCAGAATTGCATTTTGAACGCTTTTCAGAGAAAAAACATTTGGGCTTTGCTTAAAATTTATGTAGTTATTTCAATGGATAGTTATCAGATTCGTCACCAGGGTTTTTATATAGCCTTAAAATGTTTGAAAATCAAACGAGCTTTAGGACATAAGAAAGAATGAAAGAAAAATGGGAGGACAAAACTGAGTCTGGCAAAGCATTTTATATTCATGTGGTGCGGCTAAAGAAATAATCTCTGTATTTAAGTTGTATTGCTGTTTCTGAAACATGGTTTAAAAGTGATATAAATGATAAATTATATACTATGAAAGGTTATAAATTATATAGAGCCGATACATTAGAATGTACTGTGGTAGTGGTGTTGCTTTGTATGTTAAGGAAAATTTGAAGAGCAGGGTAAAGTTTACTTCTCTAGCTGGTTATGCTTTTCAATGTCTGTTTATTGCAACAACTGCTATTGGGAGTAGTGTATAGGCCTTACTCATATATTGATTTATCTACAATCAACTTATTTTTGGAAGAACATTGTACGCTTTTCCCAAATATTGTTCTTTGTGGTGACTTCAACAGTAATATCTTAGTTGATAACAGTCTGACCGACAACATGAGAACATTAAACCTTTTTCCCGTTAATGTTTATTGCCCAACCTCTTTATATTTTTTTTTGTTACCGACACCAATAACATGTTTCTGTATTCTGATTGATCAGCACCTGGTTTTTCACGCCATGACCTCATACATCTTTCATTTGATTTTTCACCTGTAAGACCAGAAATGAAGTTTCAGTACCGTGACTTCAAGGATTTGAATTTGAGTGCTTTCGAATCTGATACCAGAGCAATCTGTTGTCAAAATGTTTATTACATGGTTTCTCCATCCGATCAAATTGATTTCATTGAAAGTAACCTAGTTCGATTTTTTGAAGCCCACGTTCCTTTGAGGACAAAGACTTTAAAACGTACCGACAATCCCTGGGTTAGTGTAGAAATTCATAACTGTATAAACCAAAGAAACCGTGTGTACGAAAAATGGAAACGTTTCAGGATATTTGAGGATCGACAGGAATACCGACAACTGCGAAATAATTTTGTAGGCCTCATAAAATCAGCTAAAACTAGGTGGTACTCAAATCATCTGAACTTCTCTGAAAATGGCCGTTAGCTCTGGAAGAACCTGCGTGAAGTTGGAATTGGCAAACAGAAATCATTGAACCATTGGAGGTTGATTGTGATAAGTTGAACAAGTTATTTATTTCGTCCGTTCCTCAACCCACTTCTCTCCGCTCATCACTTATCCAAGTCCAATCTCCATCATCTAGCATTACAACTGACTTTAACTTTGAAACAGTTTCTTTTTTGGATGTCGTTGAAAGTTTAATTCCTATCACAAAAAATTCAGTAGGGTTTGATATATTGCATCCTTCATTTGTCAAAGCAGTAATGCCATTCATTTTGCCATTTTTAACATACTCCATAAACTCAATTTTCACGAAAAGCACTTTCCCACCTCAATTGACATTTTCCAAAATTATCCCAGTAGCCAAAAATTGCAGAGGAACAGAATACCATCCAATATCGATTCTACCATTCTTATCCAAAGTTGCTGAAAGATTAATACTTAAACAAATAAATCGTTTCTTCAAATCATATGATCTCTTATCGCCCAAACAGTGGATTTCAACCTCAACATAGCAGTATTACTGCGCTTTTGGATGTTAGGAGAGCTTTAGATGATGACAAAGTCACGTTTCTGGTTCTTCTCGACTACTCCAAAGCATTCGATACAATTGAGCATAACATATTGTGTCAAAAATTATCTTCTAATTTTAGATTTGGCCCGGAAGCAGTTCAGCTCATATCTTCATATCTAACTGGTAGGAAACAAGTAGTCATGTCTGGAACTCAGGTCTCCGAATTTCTTTCTTTATCGCGTGGTATTCCTCAAGGATCCATTCGAGGACCACTTCTGTTCTCTGCTTATATACATAAATGATATTCCTAGTCTCATACGCTACGGAAATGTGCAAATGTTCACAGATGATGTCCAATATCTTCAGAGTTCTGCGTTGGCCCTCATTGAAAACTGCGTATACAACATAAATGAAGATTTAAATGCTATTTTGGAATGGTCTAACACCTGCGCTTTTGTTTTAAACCCCCTCAAAACAAAGTGTCTTATTATCTCAAAGAAGACGCTCGACTTAACATGCTTCCCTTCAGTACTTTTGAATAACATTCCCGTAGAATTTGTAAATACGGCTAAAAACCTAAGTAGGTGTTTGCTTCAATCGAACTCTCACTTAGAAAAATTATATAAACGGTATAATAGGTAAGGCACGGTATAATAGGTAAGAACGTTGTCCATCGCAAGAAAGTTCACACCCATTGAAATAAGAAAAAATGCTTGCCAAAACTCAAGTAATTCCAATTCTGATTTATGGATGTGAATTTTATTGCGATTTAGATTCATAGACATGTAGTCTTCGAAAACTAAACGTTGTGTTTAACAATATAGCTCGTTATGTCTTTGGACTACAAAGATATGCCCTTGTATCATTTTATTCTAAAAGTTTGTATGGCATAAGTTTTACTAATTTGTTGAGATTTAAAACACTTTTTTTTCTTTTTTTTTATAATTTACACGCGCGAAAGGGGTTTGTGTGTACCCTTAAAATGTTTAAACACCGCACGAGCATTAGGGAAATGAAGAGGGATAAAAGAGGAGATACCGATGCACATTAGTTTTAAAGTTCTGCATATCAAAATGGGAGGGAAAAACAGAGCCTGGCAAAGCATTCCACATTCGTGTGGTACGACTAAAGAAAGAATCTCTATACTTAACAGTACGTCCGAAGTTAGGCTCAAGGGTAAACTGATGGGCATTCCTAGCAGTTCGAGTATTACGGTTGAACCGCTAGAGCATTGTTTGTAAAAATAACGATAAAATAACGAAAGGCACGAAACATTTCGGCGGTGCTCAAGAGATGTAAACGTTTCTGTTATTGTTCGGTCGCCTATCATTTTCAAAGCTCTTTTTTGAATTCTATCTAGAAAACTCAAGTGGGTTATAGGAGCACCGGCCCAAATATGGGAATTATACTCGAGTTTCGGTCGAATATATGCTTTATATACTGTAGCCAGATCAGACGGGGTAAAGAACTTCTTGCATCTTCGAAGGAAACCTAAACACCTCGCAGCATTCTTTGCGATGTCAAATATGTGGTCATTCCACAGAAGGTGGTCTGTAATGCACATACCGAGAACTGAGAGGTGTTCTGTTTCTTCAATGCAAGTGCCGCTCATGGATAGTGGCATTAGAGGTATGTTTTGCTTTAACGACAAAAGACAACATTGAGTTTTAGAAGCATTAAATTCTACGCGATTTCTTATTCCCCATGGTACAATGCTGTCAAGATCAGAATTTAATGAACTTATCATACGCTACCGTTGCAGTTCAACATCCGAAGAACATGGATGTGTATCTGGAAACGAATATGAAAAGCTGAGAGTACTGTCGTCCGCAAAACAATTGATTGGATTAGTTGTTTTAGATAATAAATCATTGATAAATATAAATAAAAGAGTCGGAGACAAAACAGAGCCCTGGGGCACACCAGCATTTATTTTGTGAATATCAGATTTGAAACCCTCCAATACAACTTGAATTGAGCGGTTCGAAAGGTAGTTACTAATCCAACGAAAAAGAGATTCATCGAGTCCAAATGCACGCATTTTCGATAAAAGGGCTTGATGCCAAACTCTATCAAATGCCTTAGAAATATCAAGTGCAATAAATTTGCTTTTCCCAAAACGATGGAGAGATTGGTTCCACTTTTCGGTGAGATATACCATCAAATAACCAGTGGACCTGTTGCTACGAAAGCCGTACTGCCGGTCATTAAGACGCTTTCGTTCTTCGAGATATTTCTTAAGCTGAAAATTAATCAGCGTTTCCATGACCTTAAAAAGAAGGGACGTTAGTGCAATTGGTCGGTAGTTTGAGGGTGCAGAAGATTCGCCTTTTTTGGGGATAGGCTGGACAAATGCTGTTTTCGGAAAGAGTCCAGAGGAATAGGACCGATGGAAAAGCTTACGCAAAGGTTTTGCCAGCGTTGAAGAACACCTCTTCAGAACAATAGCGGGGATACAATCCGGGCCAGCGGATTAATTTATGTTGAGATCTTTCAATACCCTTGCGACTGAACGAGTGCGAAAGAAGATTGGTCCCATAAAATCATTTACGCTCTCGAGTACAGGAGGAGTTCTGACACCTGCAGCCAGTTTTGAGTTTGACGCGAACTGGGCAGCAAGCAGATCTGCTTTTTCTTGAGAACTGACAGCAGGAGTATCGTTGAAGACGAGCGTAGGAACTGACGATGATGAAGAATTCTTTACTTTTTTTTTACAAATGACCAAAAATGTTTACTGCCTTTGGGACATTGCAGTATTTTTTGCCGAATTTTTTGCTCATGTAAAAATTTGGTTTTTCAAATATGAACATTGCAGGCCTTTCTAGCTTGCTGAAACTTTTTCCGGGTATAATGACCCTGAAGGGTCAAAACGAATAAAATTATGTTGGATTGCTTCAATTCGGTTCTTATGAATTTTGTAATAAGGAGTCCATGCCTGTGGAGCATATTCAAGGTGAGGGCGGCGTACGTAGCAATTGTACAAGGAAAGAGTCACATATGGATCATTAAATTCCTTTGCATAGCGTTTTATGAATATCAGCATAGAGCTAGCTTTATTCACTATAAAGTTAACGTGTTGAGTAAATTCTAAGTTGGAGCTAAAGTGGACACCCAAATCTATAAAACTGAAGACGCGGCAGAGTTTGTGCTGCGAAATATGATAATCGAATTCACTTATGATACGTTTTCTAGAGAAGGTAATCGTCTGGCATTTTACAGGGTTAAGGCAAATACCACTTTTTCTGCACCAAATACTAAAGTTATCAATATCTGCCTGCAGAAGAATACGGTCATCGCTAGACTTTATTATATTGAAAATCTTCATGTCATCAGCAAATATGAGAATGTCACTTGACTGAATGCATGATGTAACATCATTTATAGCCAAAATGAATAATAATGGACCAAGTTGGCTTCCTTGAGGTACTCCAAAATGAGCCACGAAGGGATCTGAAAGACAATTTCTAAATTTTACCTGGTAGGATCTATTCTCAAGGTATGATTTGATCCAAGCTAAGATACAGAGAGGAAAACCATAAGCTTTTAGCTTAAACAAGATTAGTTCGTCGCTTAGTTGATCAAATGCTTTTGAGAAGTCAGTGTAAATGCAGTCAACTTCATAACCTTTTTCTAATTTGAACATTTGTGGGAGAACGTAAGAAGGTTTGTAACAGTTGATCTGTGCCTTACGAAACCGTGCTGTTATTCACAAATAAGATTCTTACTATAAAAATGCCATACTTTCTTTTTTTTTTTTTGGAATTTTTTCTGTTTTAAGTGAAAGCTCGAAAATGAACCTGAGCGGCTGAACTAAAGAATTTCTACATTTTTTTAACACTATTGGAGGAATGCAATCGGGGCCAGCTGAACAATCATTATTTAATGAAGAAAGAAGTTCAAGTACTGTACTCTGTTCTACGTGGATATGGTTACAGCTTGTTTGCTGTAAGTCAGTGGAAATAATTTTATCAAGAAAAGAAAGTTCTATTTGTGATGAAAATAAAGAAGCTCCTAAGTAGGATTCATCCTCAGATGTAACCCAGTCAATGTTAGGTAAATTAAAATCACCCAAAAGTAAAATATTGCTGTCAGAGCAGGACAAATCTATAACAAAATCAATAGCCATGGAGAGTTCACCATAAACGGATGATAAACTTTTTGGTGGAATGTATACTTTTAAAATATAATAAGTTTTTGCCTGCACAGTTAGTTTTACACTGACTAGTTCAATTGATAGTTCAAAAGGAAAAAAAGACTGACGAAGAAAAAATTGTGTTTCTTACCGCAATCAAAACACCTCCACCTAGTTCTTTTGCATTTCCATTATGACGATCTTTTCTATATACTAGGAACTATGGGGAAAAAAGTTCCGTTTCCATGAAACTTGAATTTAACAAAGTTTCTGTAAAAACAAATATGTCATGGAGAAATGCTTGAGAATTTGAGAAAATGTCAGCAGTTTTACTCCGAAGCTCTCTTACGTTTTTTACCACTGAAAATTTTGTTCTGTCGCGTTGTTGAGTTTTGTTGTTGTTTGAGTTCTTGCTGCTAGTGCGGGTAGGATCTTCATCTCTTGTAAATAAAATTGCTTATCTCTTTATCTCTTTTTCTTTGTCTCTTTAACTCTTTTTCTCTTCTTACCTTTTCTTCTTTTTAGTTTTTTTGTCTCTGTTTTATATATTATGCACTCACTTAAATTTAATTTGAAATTTAAATTTATATTTTTCTTTTAATTGTAAAACTATATTATTTAATGTAAAATCAAATCATTTAATTTATATACAAGGCTTAGTTATCTAAAAGATGTTAATCTTATTATTAAGTTCTATGATTGATATTCATACTAATACTAAATACTAAATATTACTATTTCTTTAAACAATGTTCTAGCGCAATAGCCTTTGCTTTTCCTTCATGCACTCTAAGGAATGCTTATAAATTTACCCTTAAGCCAAACTTTGAAAGTACGGTCAAAAAGCCGTACCACACGAATGTGGAATGGCTTGGTGAACTCTGTTTCTCCCTCCCAATTTAGAATATATTTAATCAACATAGTAGCCAAAACCTCTTTGAGGGCAAGTAAAAAAAAACATTGTTTAAACATTTGTTTATTATTTATTAATTTATTTTTGAAATAGTCAATATCATGGTAACTTAAGATGCCATTTTCAGACTAAACATTTTTTTTCATGATTATGACTTTGCGACCTTGTTATTCCATTCTGAAGTTAGAAACTGGATACTCGAACTTTCAGAGAAAAAACAAAACAACTTCATAATTCCAGTTTTTGAAAAGTTGTCATTGACCTGGTTCTGTTGTGTAAGCTAGCAGTTTAAACTAATTCTGTCCTTAAACGTTGAACTCTGGCTATACAATTGTTTTATTTTTATGAAAAATTTGTAAGCTTTGTTTTTTTTTTTCTCAAAGGAATTCCTAGTTTATCAAGTTTTATATGCAACTTCATATCAAACAGAAAATTTAAGCTTTGTGGTTAAGTTTAAAATAGTATGCGTTCTCTGCGGTTCATTTTTTGTTACCTCGACACATTTGCATCTGATAAAGAAACCTTTAGCTTTAGGTACCTTTTTAATGTTAAACAAGGACTTTGAAACGGCCAGGGTTGGAGTAAAAAATCTAGAAAACCTGTAAGTTTTAACTATTTTGTTTATTTTTCTCTTCATATATATGAAGTTTTTCTTCTTTTTTTTTAATGTATAAATGAAGCGAATTCAAGTTGTATTACTTTTGAAGGACCACAGAAATGTGGTTAGCTTAAAAAGAAAATAAACAACATCAAAGGATTCTTGAAAATATGTACATCTCTATTTAAAATTTTTTTTTACATTTTTTAGTTGGATTTTCAATTTTTTTTGCTCGTTGAACACACCCTTTCCTTTTTTTTTATTTGAATCTTTGAAATGTTAACAGTAGAACTTGTGTCAATGTTATCAGGAATACCCTTAAAATCAATACCATGAAGTATTTCTCCTTTGAAGTGATGTTCTTGTTTAGGTTTTAAGTTGTTGGTTTTATAATACATAAATACGATTCTGAATAATTTCATTTTCTTGGTTTGGGGTTTCTTAAGTGTGTTTTCGAAATCTGAAAACAATTCACTTCAAAAATCATCAAATTATTTCAAAATACAGATTGTCACATTTTCTTCAGAAATCTCAAAATTTTATATGAAATTAATGAATTTTCAAAGCTTTTATTAATAATTTAATATTTTAATGATGTGAATATTTTATGCAACAATTTCAACTTAATTCAAAAGTGAAATAGGTCAGTAATGCACTTGTACTTTGGTATTTCTACTGAATTATTATAATAAAATTTTTGTTCTTAGAAAATACATACATATATTTCTTTAAGATACATCTGTGATATACACAACCACATAGCCTACATATGTAGTCGTTTCATTAATACACTTACCTAATAAATCAAGCATAATCTGTTAAAGTGGCTTCTAAGGAACTGCTCTGAAAACTTCCACATAAGCACGTTCTTAAGTTTGTTTTGTTACTTAGTTACATAAGAACATCAAAATAAGGTAAATTTGTGAAATTCCCAATTCTGTTTTCCCAGAAATTTTGTAGAAAAGAAACGTTCTTCGAAATTCTTTGAGTGTTTTTAATTCAATCCCTAATTGACTTCATCGATTTTCTATCTTATGTATGAGGATTAAGAAAATGACGAAGGATGTCAGAAGTATGCTGCTGCACATTAGTTTCAAGTTCTGCATGCCAAATAGCAAAAAACAACAAAGTCAGGCAAAGCATTCTATATTCGTGTGGTGCGACTAAAAAAAAAAAGAATCTCCGTACTTTTATCCTTTTATCCCCGACGGCTTTATGATCTCAACTGAGATCACAATTTTCCCAAATTTATTGCTTCATACCAGTGTTCCACCTGTGGGGTTGGCCAGTTTGACTACAGAGAACGTCGGAAATCCTCCCAGTTTTAAATATTTTAACGTCTGAGGCCAATCATATGCTGGTGTTTTTGCATTTGTTTGTACCAGGACCAGAATTGCTTAGGCCTGCCTCTGCTCTTTCGCGATTTAATTGGAACATTGTATGATATTACCTTTTTGACGAAGTTTTCAGAATCTCTCTTAAAACAAGACAATACACACTGATATTTGTACAATTTTTGTACTTTACAGAACGTCAAAAGTTGTTAAAAAAGTTTGATAAAAAATAAGATACATAAAGAATTTTTTAATTTTTTAGAAAATGTAATAAAGATTAAATTTTTGACGTGATAACTTCTTATAAATCGATGACAGGCTGCACGTACGAAATAATATGACTCATGCTGATAAGACTCCCATCACTCATGCTAACCGCGGTACTGTGGTTCTTTCAACCAAAATCGATCGCAAGCACCAGGCGGACATGAAAAAGAACATGTGCAAATTCCCAAAATAAATCCACTCAAATTCAAAAAGTACAAGAAGAGAAAAAGAAATACAAAATAGGCGGAGTTTTGTTAAAGTAGAAAGTAGATGGGGTTATTGGGGTAGGGTGTGTGTGTGTGTGGGTTTAACGAGAGGGTTTGTGGGTGTGAGTTAACGGGCGTTGCTGCCATCAATGTTTTCTTATGAGGTTATCACGTAAAATTATCGTCCGTAAACCGACTTTACAGACAACCAACTCTTTTTTTTAAATAATATCGTTCAAATGAAGAAAGTTTTCCCCATACACTCTTGTTAGCGAACTCTTTTATTCGCCATTTCACGCAAAAAAGCTCAGGAGAGATGGCTGTCATTTCATGTCTAATATTTTCTTGTAGGTCATATATGGTGCTCCACACGAAAAATTCACACCATCAAATCTGACGACCATGTTGGCTAGAGTATGTCTCCGTACTTGTTTATTAATTTTCCAGGGAAAATTTCCCTTAACTTAGACAGGTTTAGAGGTTGGAGGCTGTGAGTGGAGTTACTCCATGCTGCTGAAAATGAGCCTTTATACATATACTTTGAAAAGAAACTTATCAATCATGCCAAAGTGTATCATATGTACAATTGACTTTGTGATCCCATTTGAGGCGGTAATCTTTCTGACTGATTTACTCGGATTTCTGATTATTATTTCTCTTACAACTCTGTGATATGTTCTGATATTGCTCTAATGTGGACGGTCCTGGATGCGGCTTAATAATTGTTCTTCCTTCTTTCCGAAAATTTTGAACCCATGACCAGATAAGTGTTGCATGCTTGGAACATCTCTCCGTCCGTTTTATTCGATTCACAACACTTCGAATATTGTTCTACTGCAAATGCACGGTACGTTCCCGACACACGGTAAAGACTACGCAGCGAACGATACTCCACCCGTGTCTCTAGTCCTGCTAACAAACTAGTAACGAAAAATTGGACACCCATTATTAATAGTTTCACACAAGAAGTCATAAGCGAGAGTATTATAAAGAGTGTCGGGTCATTATTGAGGCACACCAACTTTTATTTATTTTATCAAACTTGAATCCGTCCAATACAACTTGTATTGAGCCGTCCGAAAGGTTATTTTATTTTATTTATTTATTTATTTAGCATGATGTCAAAATTCTATCGAACGCTTTAAAACTATCAAGTACAATAATCTTAATCTCTCCTAAAAATATGTAAAGATTGATCCACTTTTCACACTCAGAAAAAAAGTAGTTATTTAATAGACAATTTTTATGTTTTCGGATCAGCGTTTTCTGAATTTTCGGTCTTTAAAATTCTAATGCTAATTAATTAGATCTGTATCTTTAGAGATAGCGACCTTTTGGTCACTGACTATAATATTGCTTAAATAAACTGATAGATGACGGTCCCTTAAGTAAGTCAACAGGGATCCAAAAAAAACTATATTTTTTCTTAAATTCCAAACCTTATTAACATGCTCTGCTTCAGAGAATTTAAATTGATAGGTTTTTTTAATTTTTTTTCACATCAACAGAGTTTTCATAATCATAAGTGATTTATGTATATTTAACTTATCATCTATAGGTATATAGAAGAAAAAAAACGATTTTTTAAGACTCAGAAACAGAAGAACCTATAGAAAATTAAACTTGTTTTATTCACTAGAAGGTCGAATTTTATTCATTATCTCAAAACATTTTGCTGCCTTTTGCCGAACCTCATACCTTTCATAAAATGCAAGTTATAAAGCTTACAATTTTCATCGTTTTATATACTTTTTTGGGTCAGGGAAATGATGGATTATTAAATTTCTTAATTTTTCTTTCAATGCATTTCTATTTATTCAAAGCCGTTGCTACCAATTAAGGATCTCATTACTCACAAGGTCGTGCTTCAAAAAAAAAAAAAAAACCATGTTTAACCTCTAAAAATGATATCTCTCAAATTATATAAAAAAAAAAGAAATACATATTTAACTCTTACCACCTGGCTGTATATATATTATATATATATTTATAAAATATTTATGTGAATATAATTCTGCAAAAAAATACTATTCATTTCAATAATTCTTCCTTTTCCGTTTCTTTTCCTCTTTCATTTTAGATTTGGCATTTAAGTAAATACCATTCATAGTATTTCAACGATGATGCTATAGCGAACGTTTAAAAAACGATGAACTAGAAAAAAAGTATAGCCAACCTTTAAAAAAAAAAAAAAAAAAAAACAATCGCTCGCTCACCGCGAATACATTTTAACTCACTATTCACAAACGTATCTATAAGGAATTTCATTTGAAGTGCTGTTCGACTTTTTTTCTGTTCAAATCCTTGTTAAATGAGCCGATAGCAGACACTCACAATAATTATGATAAATAGCTGAAAAAGCTTCTCGAAAATCGACAAGGATCGATTTAAAAAAAAAAAAAAAAATCGTGAATTGTGAATTGTGACGGGCGAGGAGTGTTGGTATTGATTTGAGATTTAATTGGACATTTTAAGGACTAAGGAGACACTTGCTTGCAGTACCTTTACGAAGCATAGATAACAATATCACGAATGAGTTTCAATAGCCAACGGCACACGACATAGCATCCCAAGCTTTGTTGGGAAATTAGAAAGGACGACGGCAGTAGGAATTGATCTGCTGCAGTTGCAGAAGTATTTCGGGCAAACATTTTCATATTCAACAGAGAAGGCGTTTTGTACCGCCCGGACAACAAACACAGGGCCATGGACACTCATCTGTTTGCTCTGTTCGTCTTTCTCGTGATAATTAAAGGTGAGTGATAGATTTTAAGTGTTAACATGTTATAGAAAAAAATATTACATATATATGTTTTATCGATTCAAAACAATTTTCTTCAAAAACTTTTTAAGACAATATTGATCAAGGCAGATTTTCTTTCAGAGTGTCTATGATTTTTTTCCTTAAAGGCTTACCTAGTCTCGACCCCTGTTGACTTCTTTTTCTTTAGTGATTTTAATATCATTTGGAGTTGGACCTTCGAAATAAATAGGAGTTTGGCTTATTCTGCTTGGCGATAGTGGCGTTTCGTAACGTTTTCAGTACAAGAAGACAAAAAGAAATACAAAATAGGCGGAGTTTTGTTAAAGTAGAAAGAAGATGTAATAATGGAGTGTTTGTGTTTTGATTTAACAAGAGGGTTTGTCATTTTTTTCAACCAAAATCGATCGCAAACGTATTCTGAGCACCTGGCGAACATGAAAAACTCCAAAAATAATTAAAAAAAAGAGAAGAGAAAAAGGAATACAAAATAGGCGGAGTTTTGTTAAAGTAGAAAGTAGAAGTAGATATTGGTGTGTGTGTGTGTGTGTTTGTGGGTAATTTTGTTCAACCAAAATCGATCGCAAACGTATTATTAACACCAGTCGAACATGAAAAAGAACAGGCGCAAATTCCCAAAATAATTCAAAAAGAACAAGAAGAGAAAAAGAAATACAAAATAGGCGGAGTTTTATTAAAGACGAAAGTAGATGTAGACATTAGTGTGTGTGTGTGTGGATTTAACGAGAGGGTTTGCGGGAGTCAGTTAACGGGCTGTAAGTTGGTGTTGCTGCCATCAGTGTTTTCTTATGACGTTATAACGTAATAAAGTAAATTAAACGTACGTAAATTTTAAAAAATTGTAGGCATTTGCCTATGCAAATTAAGATTTGTTAACCCGAAGTTAGTAATTAGAAAACTAAAAAAACATCAAATTGGAACTTTTTTTTACTTTGTATCTGAACCTCGGGTTTGATGTCCCAAACATCTTTTTTTCTGGATTTAAACAAGCTAATGCTTTTCTTACTTTTCTTGGAGACCAATGATGATCAGGACTTTTCAGTTCGATTTTCGTGTGTGCGAAGAAGTTTGAGTAGACGCTGAAGTTATCGAAAGAATTTCTTCCATCACAATCAAACGTTCCTTTTCTTAGTTAACTTGTTTATTATTTATACAAAAAAACTGTTTATTTCTTTAAAATCAGAATCAGGTATCAAAGTCTAAGATTATAAAGTTTCAAACCAATGACGATTCTCACCACACCACAAATACATACTCACTTCATTATAAGACACAACGCTTGTCACTTTGATTGATGGTCTAAAAAAAGATTTTACATACCTTTACCCCTACTACATTCAAGAGTAAAACTCTATCCTCTAACTATGAAGCTTTGACAGTTCATACACTATGGTCCGTGTGATAATGGCGGGGACAGTTCATTTCCTTCGAACCAGAAGATACCTCGCGTTTCTTTTCAGTTCGAAATTTCTTTTATTTTTCATAAGTATCCTCGTAAGTAGCCTTCACGGATTTTCCTTCCTTAATTTTTGCTTACAGTTGAGTCCATCCAAAGAATATTATAATCCCTCTTCCTGTTTCCCATGGCATGACTTCCTGTCGTGTTTAACTTGATAATAATTGAAGAATTTTTCAATTTCCTTTAAAAAAAAAAAAACAAAAACAAAATATCAGCAGGTTGGCAAAATAAATTATTTTAATTACAAACGCGTAGCAAAGGACGAGTTAATGCAATAACTTATGCAAGTGCACACTATACAAACACAGAATCCGCCTTCATCATAGTCCTTACTCTCAAGTGTTCCATTATATTTTTTTACACAAGAAAAGATAGCGTAATAATCCGTAAAAAAACACACAATCACCATCGTCGTCGAGGCGGTAATTGCTTTATCCTTATACAAAAAAAAAACAAGGAAATAATATAAATCAGAAATAAAATATTAAAATATGTATAAATACATACATATCCTTATTCATATACAAAAAAAAAAAAAAAAAAACATGAAAATAAAATCAATATAAATTTATAAATTAATATATATCTGAGCGTCCGATTTCCTCTCTTTATGGTATTTTATCGAATGAGGATTAATAAATTACGCGTGTAGGTATACATTTTAAGTGGTGTCCTTGTGACTGTGCAGCGCAGCTATGGCAGCGAATTTTCAATTATTTATAGGAAACAATGTCAGATTTTGTGCGTTGACTTATATTTTTTTGCGGGCAACAGCGGCAAGCTGTTGATGTTTGCACTGGCAATCTGATGGATGAGAGATAAAGAAAAAATTACACTTTATTGGACATATTTACAAGGGATTCCATATTTTAACTGTTGAGCGTTAAACAGGGTGGTACAGTTGAGAGCCTAGCAGAGATCATTTGTTTTTTTACAAAAAAAAAAAAAAAAAAAAAATTAAAAAAACATATTTGAAAATGTAATTAAATAAACAGTGGCAACTCATGGATCTATTTTCCAAGACTTATGGCCAGTTTCACAGTGAGAGTTTAAACCAATGTCTTACTTCATCTAAAAGAGAGTTTGGTTTAACTCGTGCGGTTTCACAGTGAAAAATAAACATCCAGTTAAGTAAATGCAGTTTGAGAGGCTATTTCAGGATTATTTTCTTATACGTATGTATGTGTTTTCGTAAAAAAAGAAAATAGATTTAGATTATGTATTCCTTTGATTTTTTAGCAATAAATCAAGTTTTTCTCAAAGTGAACCGTTTGTAAAATCGTATTGCGATTTTTTTTTAATCATATCTTAGTTCTAAAATAAAAAAAATAAAAACAATAATGAAAATGCGACAAGAAAAAGAAATGAAAAAATATCAAAGGCGGAGTTTTATATTTTAAAATGATTTGCATTCATTTACCTCAGACTTGATTGGTCATCGCTGACCTATGAAATGACAGCTGCGAAAAATAAGATACCTCAAAACTCAAAATGCCTGTGTCTCTGTTCTATGACGTTAAACGAAACGT
This sequence comes from Platycheirus rosarum, assembly GCA_963971375.1. Lineage (NCBI taxonomy): Eukaryota > Metazoa > Arthropoda > Insecta > Diptera > Syrphidae > Platycheirus > Platycheirus rosarum. The sequence continues at coordinate 112,903,769 of OZ020510.1, read as the reverse complement.
TTAACTTAAACGTAAAGTTAAAACTTCATTTTCGGCTTAAACGAGCACTGTGAAACCCAAAACTTATTAAACCGATGTTAAATATAAAACCAGAAATAAAACCCTTTCTGTGAAACTGGCCATTAGACATTTTTGTTTTGTTTAGCTTAAGAGAATATTAAATGTACGAAAATACTTAAAATTGAAACCTATACAAATATCTTAATTTAGTTTTAACTAGCTGTTACCTCCGACTTTGTCCGCCTAAAATTTACGAAAAGCGCCACCTACGGGTAATTTAAATAGCTTTAGTTATTCCTTGTAAAATAGGCTCCCTGCCTATGAAAGTCCTGTCAAAATCGGTCTATAAATGAGAATTTTCGGAAAAAAAACAACACCAGTGCCACCTAGTGAGTAATTAATATAGCCTAAGTTACTCCTTAGGATATCAGCTACCTGCCAGTGAAAGTCCTGTCAAAATCGGGGCATTCGTTTCCGAGATAACCCGGAACAAACAGACAGAAAGACAGACAGACAAGAAAAATTAAATGGTGTTTTTGGTATAAGTACTGTATACTTTTGTATACATCAAGTAAAAAGCTGTTATTTATGTGTATAGATTTAGAATTTATTTTAAATATTAAAATTTAATTTTTTTTTTATTTTGAAATATTTAACATTTCTAATTTTTAGTGATTATTGATGAAAGATAAAAATAAGAACACTGTCAGGGTTGCCAATTTACTTTCTTGTTGAATTAAAATCATTTTTCGTTACAAAATTACATTAAATATTTTTTTTAAATAATTTGAATTATTTTTGCATTATTTCAGTGAATAAGATTTGTATAAGTGTACAACTCCAACTGAGCCACCTTGTATATAAGATAATTATTTTGCTGATACAAAATAAATGAAATGTGTTTAAAGCTTTTGTTGACAAAATTTTACTTGTGAACATTTTTAATAAGGCTTTGATGCATAACGATACATTCGAGTTTGTTGGAATGTCATCAGGGAAGAGAATTGAATGACAAGTGACAGTTTTTAAATTTTTTACTTACTCTGCAACATATATAAATATTTATCGAATTACTCTTATAGCCCTTTTGGGTATTCGTTGGCTTAAATTCGCAATAGCATCGGTATAGCTTTAAAAATCCCCGTGGGAGGCATTATTTATATACCTGTCTTATATCGATGAATAGCCAAATTACTTATTACTTACAAAAAACCTTAACTAATTAAATAAGTTTTATTAGAAAAAAACAGATTATTAGTATTTTCTTAGGATCGGTTCTTACGATTTTGATTTTTTCCACTCTTTGTTTCTATCGTTTCTTAATCAAACTATATTATCGGTTATAGAACCAATAACGCACTAGAATCATTAGCGCCACCTATTGGGTATAATTAAAACTATGCTAAGAAACTTCCTTATTGTGTGATAATTGATAGATTATAGAAAAGATTCACATTCGTTAATTTCGGAAAAAAATGCATGTATTCTTGCATTTTTTTCTTTTATACGGCCATCTATCGGGCATAATTCGAACTATACGAAGAAACATTTTTATGGTGTGATAAAAAGGGTGTTTTTTTTAAGAGGTATTTAACTTTGAAATGGAATGAAACAAAGATGACTTTTCTGGAATATGACCGCCACGGCTGGCTCGGACGTAGTCTAATCTAGAGGTCCAATTTTCGACGACTTTTTCCAACATTTGTGGCCGTATATCGGAAATAACGCGGCGAATGTTGTCCTCCAAGTGGTAAATCGTTTCGGGCTTATCGGCGTAGAATAGAGACTTCACATGGCTCTATAGCGGTCACCATTGACTGTAACGTTCTGGCCAGCATCCTTTTTAAAAAAGTACGGGCCAATTATTCCACCAACCCATTAAGCACACCAAATAGTCAGTTATTGTGAATGTAACGGTGTCTCAACATACGCTTGAAGATTATCATCACTCCAAATACGGCAGTTTTCTTAATTGACGTATCCATTCAACCAAAAGTGAGCTTCATCGAAAAACAAAATTCGCTTATGAAAATTGAGATCAATGGCAATCTTGTTTTGGGCCCATTCACCGAATCTACGTCTTGCTAGGTGATACTGTGACTTTAATTCTTGCACGAGGTGGATTATGTAAGCACGCAATCCAAGATCTTTCCATAAAGTGGATGGGCACATATCCAATTCCTGTCCACGATGGCAGACTGATTCGGTACTTTCTCTACTACTTTCTCTTGCTACGCAGCAGCAATGACTTTTTCTGTACGCACTGTACGACGTCTGTGGATACGTTTTATCATTTACAGTAACCGTGGTGCGAAAACGTTCCATAGTTAATCGAATTAATTGCTTTGATGAACGATTATGTTGACCGTAAGATGGACGTAGTGCGCGACACGTATTTCGAACGGAACCATGATTTTCAAAATAAATTTGCAACAATTTGGAAGCGTTGTTCATGTTAAAATGCCAAACCAAACTAAAAATAAATCATTTGATAGCTGACAAAATGGCTGCCAGTTAAAATAGTGATGCCAACTTAAAGTTCTATACCTCTAAAAAAAAAAAACAACAACATTTATTTCCAGATTTTTTAATTTTTCTGTGTAGCGCCATCTCTTGGATATAATTCGAACTATGCTAAGAACCTACCCAATAATGGTGGGAAATAGTTAATTGAATTTTTAAAATGTCATTTACAAACAAAATTTACGTCATTTTGTGTCCCTTTCAATAAGAGAGAAATGTGAAAGAGAGAAGAATCTTCCGTGCGTCTGCCCTTTGAACCGCCAGGTTTCGTAACATTTTGATAATAGTTCCTGGTTCCAAATCTATAAGTTGATATCTATGAAAGATTATTGCAATTATAATGAAATCAGTAGTTGGGTTCTACAAATTAAATCGAAAATTTACCACAGCACTGTATATTTATGTTGCAATGCCAGTCACTTGATTAGGCGTATAGAGAATAATTTAGTAAATATTTTTCCCTTAACTTCTAAACGATCTTAAAATTTTCAAAATCAACAAACAAGCACAAATTTGCTTCTGCAAATTTTGTAATATACAAAATTCCTATACCATTTCCTAAGGACCGGAAGGAAGCGAGTACTCCAACCTAAAACATTCAATAATACAAATTAAATAACTCAACACAAAAACATCTCATAAAAGGTTAGATTAATCCTTTTATTGTATTATTACCAATATCATAAGCTTAGCAATCTAATCCTGAGTGAGGTAAAAGCAATCGAAACAAAATCATTTGATTGGGACTAAGTTGGTATGTACTTCATACAAAAAGCTATAATCCTCCCCAAGGTTACACGGCAATTGAACAAGATATCTATTTCAGGATTGATTCAATAAAACTGATACATGTTGACTTCTTTAATTTACACAGATATTTCCAAATAGAATAGTGTTTTCTTAGAAAACAATTCATTATCCTTTGCTTTGGAAGAAAATGCTTGATAAAAAACTGATATATATATCATGCTTCATGCATCAAAAACAAAAACAAAAAGGGTAAGCATCTAAAAGCCTGTTTCAATATGTAATACTTTTCCCACATTCAAAAACAAAATCCTTTTATCCTCAATTAAATATATAATTCGCTCTAAGCTTTGTTCTCGTTTGTATAGTTTCCCTTTGTAACCCCAAAATGCCGCCGGATATTTGACATCTCTGAATAAGACGCCATTTTATTTTAGTTAAACTTCTTCTCAAGAACACGCGAATACAGATTATTCTTTGGAAATCCTTAAACCATTCATTTAAACATTGCAAACACCACTTCCGTTACAAAATTACAAAACTTTATCTCTCATTTACGTGGGTAGTTCAAGCAATAAAATTAAATAAATGAAAAAAAAAACAAACACTTGGATGCACCGGATGACGACAAATGTCGACGACACTACGCCTTAAGCATTCCACTTAGCGCCGAAACATTTATGAATGATAAAACCTCCCTTTTCCATCCTTCCTGCCTTTTCAGGCGACACTCTCACTCAATCTCTTGGGCAAATGTATATGCTGTGCTGTACTGTAAAAAGTCATTCAAGAGTTTCCTCATTCAAGACGTCAAAATCATACAAAATGAAGAAAAAAAAGAAATTGCATAGATAGGATATAATGTCCTCGCAAAAGAGCACGCATATTATACACGTTTTAAGTTTCGTCCCATTTTCTGCTCATCTCAAATTATACCCACTCAGTCGCCATGCCACTGCCACACCAACACCGACCGCCCACTGTTATCTTATCTTCATTTGAAGAAGCGCAACACGTATCTTCCTCCCCATGATCCGGCTGTACAGACAATCTCAGGATACTCGCACACACCATATAACTACCTATACCGCTGCTGGGCAGGACAAAAGTGTTCTTCAGCTTTCAATGGGGAGATACGAGATAGATATTTGCACAACGTGCCTCTGGTTTGAAACATTCATTTTTATGCTCTGTGCAGCAAGAAAGTGCTTCTGGTAAACAAGGGCAGTTCTAAGTGTATCAGCAACAAGAGCAATGAAGTTTTTTTCTTAGTTCTTTTTTTGTTATTTTGTTATTTTTTTTTTGTTCCGAACCACCCCTTCCTGTCGCCCAATTTTCTTCGTCCTGATCCAGATTTTCCTGTTGCTGTTGCAATTGTTAAATCTGGTAATGGGAGTTATCCTGCTGAGAGAAATGGTTAGGGGAGCTGCTTTTCATAAATCCCATTAATAAAATCACACTAGCCCATTGAACCATCGTACAGGGTGACTCGAGTTTTTGGAAAAAAAATTTTTTAAAGGTTGTTATAATTATTGAAGCAGAATATTTGATATTTGATATTTTGATATTTATTCAGAAATTTTGCTGTTAAACCACCTAAACACAACTTTGGTAGTATGTAATTCCGATTGAACATCCAAACTAACGGTGTTTTTTTTCTGAAAGTACACGACTTTGGTCATTTTGTTTTTAATCCACTTGAAAGAAGTCACATATTTTAAAGACACAGCTGCTCCGATATCGGGTCCCAATACAATATTCTTCAACAGATAACAGTGAGCCACAATTCACATTGCTGATGCCTATTCTCGTCCCATTTTACTTTTATATAGGTTTGAACTCGGTGGGTTACCAATCCTTTGAAAAAAAAAATTGTATCGGGCTGAAAACGTATCAGTATTCGAGTGAGACGTTGACATGAATTAAGTTTCGATCTTCTTCCATAACTCTCCCATTTTACTGCTTCACTTTAAAACCCAAACTGTGGGGTTCGCCGAGTTAAACACAGAAAATATTGCAGAACTTCCGGTTTTGGATTGTTCTATGTCCGAGATCCAATATATGTAGGTTTTGTTGCATTTGTTTAAGCCAATTTTGATGATGATACGCCTGATTTCTTTCGAGGTAGTATTGGAAAGTTGCATTATATTGCCTTCTGAACTAGATTTTTGAAGATAGTATTCTAAATGTGGAAGTTTCCTCGGAATTCCTCTTGGTTCTTATTCGATCGCGGTTCGGCAGTCCCGCTATCATGCGAAATATTTTGATTTCAACTGCCTCCAACTGGTTCAACTAGCTCTCATAAGGCTTGAACATTGTCCAACATAGTGTACCGTATGTAATCGCTGGGGAAAAAAATGTTGATCACCGAAGATCCAAGATATTTAAACTTTGGGGAGAACTTTTCCATTCAAATAAATGTCCGGAATAGACCTGTGTGGATCAGAGAATAGGCATCATAGGAATTTAGTCTTTTTTGACTCACATTCAGATCTGCCACTTTTTTCCAGAAGAAAGTCAAGAACTAAAATATAGAGGAAGGAACCTGCTGCAAACCAGCTTTGACTGCGAACTCTTCGGTGACTTCTGCGAAAATTCGAACTTTTGTCTTAAAAGTTAACTTGGTCGAAATGTCTATGATTATACGCACGTAGATTTCCGGAACTATACGTGCTTCGTTATGGCAAATTATATCAGATCTCTTGATTTTCTATCGAATGCTTTATCAAAATCAATTAACAAATTGTATAGATCTTTTGAGGAATCCTGATATTTTATCATTCTAATTTTAATTCTCTGGATTGCATTTGTAGTTGATTTACCCGAAACAAAATAAAACTGGACGTCAGAAATGTAAGTACACCTCTCGAAACTTATAACCTATGACCATTGCGTTTATTTCTACAATTTGTTTCCAATCCAGTTAAAGAGAAAAACAAGAAAATCAGCTTTATGGCCGCTATTATTTCTTCAGGACCTCTAACTGGTTTTTACGATTTTTGATAGTGACATTGACATTTGATAGTGACAATGACTCCAGAAGATAAGGCGCAACAAATGTTAATATTCTTCTAGAAATACATTACATTACTTATTGATCTACTTTCTACTCGGTAGATAAATCTACGAAGCAGAGACACTTGTGAGCACTGGCTACTGAGGGCATCTGCTCAGACAATTAGAAGACAACATACAAGACGTCATTGATGATTGAAGCTATTCTTTTTCAGAGCCAAGGCCGTTGACGTCTTCAAGAAATATTTAACCCCGATAGGTCAAAAAGTATTAAATGCAAAGAAAACTCAATTTTGGATTCGAAGTTAAGAGAAAACCAGAAAAAGCTTCAGCAACCCGAAATTAACTTTAACGGAACCAAATTCTAACTTGGCCAACAACTGGCCAGAAAACACTACAAGATCCCAAATGCAGTAAAAATGTTTGGTCATTTGTAAAAAGCTTAAGAAATTCTTCGTCGTCATCGCATCGGTTCAAAGGTCTTCCACGAAACATATTCATATTCTCTATTCTCTTTCGAGTAGATGGAATAACATTATCTGTCCAGCCTGTCTCAAAAAGTTTAAAAATGTTTGGCCCCAAACTCTTATCGAAAATATTTTCGATGAACCTCTTCATAATGCTGTATTTAGTGTTCAATGAAATGTATCAAATCAAAATTATCGGTTTGTGCATCACAGTCCACATTGTGTGGATTCAATCACTTATCAATATTTGGAATGCGCACTGTATGGATGTGGAATGGTTTGCGTGGCCATGTTTTTTTCTTTCTCCTTAGATGTTTTACTACTTGGGCATCGCAGACAACGTTCTGTGGAATAAATCACGTATCAAAATTTGGACGTACTGCTTTCTACATAGATTTTATCTTTAGTCACACTACACGAATGTGGAATGCGTTTGTCTGGCCCTGTTTTTTCTTCCTATTTAGATGTTCTACACATTTGAAAACTGAGATTAGTTAGCCATTTGTGCATCACAGACCACATACTGTAAAAATGAATCACGTATCAAAATGTGGACGTACTGTTAAGTACAGAAATTCTCTTCTTAGTCGCACTATAAGAATGTGGAATGCTTTGCGTGGCGCTGTTTTTTTCTTCCCATTCGGATGTCTAACGATTTGAAAGCTGAAATTATTTATCGATCTGTGCATCACCGACAACATTTTAAGTAAAAATTACGTATCAAAAATTGAGCGTACTGTTCAGTACAGAGATCTATCCTTCGTCGCACAATACAAATGTGGAATACTTTGGGTGGCTCTAATTTTTCTTCCCATTTAGTTGTCCTTCATATATCGGTTTGTGCATCACAGATCACTTTCTGTGGAATGAATTGTGTATCAAAATTGGACGTACTGTTTAGTACAGAGATTCTGTCCTATGTCGCACCTTACGAATGTGGAATGCAATGCACTGATTTTTTCTTTCGTTTGGATATTATAAACATTTGAATTGGTTTTACACTTATCTTCCCTGTTGATGCTGTCTATTGCGCCCTTAAAATACTTCTTGATTTCCAACCATCAAAATTCCTAAAAACTGAACTGAAATAAAAAGTCTAAAGAATAACGGGTATCACAGGAATATATTTTTATTGACTAGTTTAATACGTGAAAACACCCTGTCTGGACAGCCTTTTCCCTGACGGACAATGACGGAAGGCTTCACAATTCAAATTAAGTGAGCTGCAGTATGTTGGGAGACTGTTTATTTTTGTACATAAAACTTAAAAAGCCTCTCCCCATATTACAGTGTGTGCCCTAATACAAAAGGATATCCCCGTCATGTCATCGCAATGATAGTTGATCAACATCATCGTCATCGTCATAATTCTTTACCAACATTCACTCTACTTACCGACATTACATCCTTGGTCCTTTTTTGTTGGTCTGACATGGTTGGTGTTGTTTTGTTGGTAACAATGAATCGGAAATCATGACATCAAGAGTCGACGGTGTATTTGATACACACAAGGGGTGTCGTGGGACAGCAAGTCGGGGTTTTGGAAAATGTTGTGGTTTCATATATTTGCCTATATCATTTTCCTGTGGGGGGCTGATGGGGATCCTTTTTTAGTTACATATATTGTTTTTGTTTCATATTTTTTGTTTATTATTGTTGTGGTGGTGGTGGTGGTAGAAATTTGTATTTTTTGTGAATGGCGAAAGGTCGAAAGCTTTTGTTTTGTTTGCAAAAAGCTTTCTCTTGCTTTCATTTTTGAGTACACACTTACTCTCTGTCTGTCTCTCTGCTCTCTTTCTCTATTGTCTATGCGAATTATTTTCAATGAAAAAGTAATAATAAAATTGGAAAAGCCTTGGAAAGGACCTTTGCGCAGATTTTCAGTTGTCCTGTGATTGAAAATATGAAAACCTATTCCCATATGGAAAAGCATGCCATCGAATACACAAATACCTCAACTCTCTGGGGCTTTTGAGTTCTGAAAGTGCGTGCAAACAAAAAAGAAAATTCAATGAATTTAGGATTTAGCCCGAGGTGAAAATGAGAGTTTTGGTGAGGGACAATAAAATCTGTAATTTGTACGCGCAATGTCTGAGGAATTTTTGTATCTTTTTTTTCTGTATATGTATATGTACGAGTATGTTGTTTCTTTGTTTGTATTTCAAGTTAAACAATGGTATCTAATGTGGAATTCTAGCTTATTACTTTCAATACCTCATGATAGTTTAGTGGAATTTGCTTTAATTGCAATCAAGGTTGTTTGAAAATGTTTTTTTGTTGGAACTGGAATACATTTTGGGAATAACATTTTTAAAAAGACGTCGCAATATCTTCTGCCTCTTCGAAAACCTAACATTTACGTCTTTCTCGTTTTTTAAAGTAAAAAAAAAATCAAACGTTTAAGAAAAGCTAAAATCAAAGACCTCTTTTCTAAACTAATTACTGGAATCATAACTTTCAAAAAATGTTATCATAATCAACAACTGAAGCTTGGTTTTTCCGATTCATGACTTTAAAAAACGCTAGCCAAGTGAAGAAATAGAATAGAGGCAATACTTCTAAAATATTGGATACTTTTCGTTATCTTTTTCGTTTGGTCTGAAATCGGGAAGGTTTTAAATCATCGAAAATATGATTTTCTGTGAGAACAGTGTATTGAATTTCTTAGACTATTCAACATCTGTCGTCCGAAAAAGTAGAATGATGCCCAGTAAATTTTGGAACGACTGCTGTAGATATCGAAAAATGATTACAATTATCATCGGCTGTGCTATCAGTGCCCATAGAATTCCTCAGATCACCAGTAGAAAAAGTGTTGGAACAGAATCCACACAAGAGTTTTAGCTTAGCCCTTCGGAATTCTAATTTCCTTTCTAAGGCTCCAATTTTTCAATGCAAGTTCTGCTAAATGCCATTCCAATACGTTTCAGAAAATTATTTGTTTTAAGCTGACTAAAATCGAACAATTTTTGATAGAAAAGAACACATTTAATGCACTGCACTTATAAAAACCTTTTTTTTTTTTAATTTTTAACTAAGTGCCTCAATGTCATAGCGTAGCATGTTCATTTTATTGACAACACAAGCCGAATTTTTCATCGACTGTGACCTCTGTTTCAATATTCAACAGATTAATATATCCTCAACTATGCAGTTCCGTCAATTAAACAAATCTGGCACCACAATCACTCTCATCGTGCCCCGAACTACATTTATATCAACAACACCTGTCAACAGAGCCAATTATTCTGTTGGAGAACCAACTAGCCTTCATTGTTTAGTCATTCAGTAATTCCCACTCCTAAATCAATTCGTCCACCTCCCATATGACCTCCAGCTATTAAAAAGAGTGGAGTCAACAAATCTATTCTATTGATTTTAATTCCACCACGTATCCCAACATAAATGTCATCGCCATAGCTGCTGCACCTGCCGCTGTTGCTGGTGCACACTAGGCCAAGGTCTGAAACCACTTGACACAACTTTAGCAGGGTAAATGTTGTAGAAACCCTTCACTCGTCGTCGTCGTCGTCGTCGCCGTCGTCGTTATCCAAGGTAAAATTACATTCCTGATGCATATTTGTTGTTAGCTATATAGGTTGTGGCATGCTGCACAATGACATACCTAAATATCCTGTCAAATGTCAGCAAGTCAAAGCTTTGACAAGGAACTTCATGAATTTGCAAATTTTGTACCCCAAATTCAAATTAAACAAAACATATAAAAAGTGAGTCCATCCGTTAGCCGCATGAAACCCAACTGTCATCTGAAAAATAAAATAAAACACTAGAGGGAGTTAGCACAGAGTACCTGCTTAATTTCCCCTGCCATTTGCAATGTTAACTGCGACGATGACCTAGGATGACACTTTTTCATTGTGTAGTGTGTGTTGCCTTGCCCTATATATAGTAAGATGTGTAACAGCCTTCAAAATAAGAGTGAGAAAGAGGAGACGAGAGAACGCGAAGGTAAAATATTTCTTCTTTTCTCATTCCATGTCGTCCTTCATCCCTTATCCTACATTAATTGCATGGCTTATGGGGGACTTAACACCTCGCAATGGCATCCGACTTTGACGCGCCCCAGCTAAGAAATTTTTCGCTCTCACCCTCCTCCTCCCCCACTCCATGTAACAGAACATATTTTTAGTGTGAAATATTCATGGCGAACAGCACTGAAGCCTGATGGAGAAAGTCAGGGCTTAATGTAGATGTAGTAAGTCAGCCGCCCGCAGGGGGTGGCAGGTGCCGCGCCTGGTGAAATTGTATGCTTTACGTGATCCTTTTGGATGTAACCTATAAATGTGTTAATTAACTCTGTTTCAAGGATATTGTTGCGCATGACTTGTGTGTTTGTATTAGTGAAGAAGAGTTTATGGATGTGTGTTTGTATCCTCTCCCGATTTTTGGGAGAAAAGTTACACGGTGTCGGTCGTTGCTGTTGCCCCATGTGACATCTCTAACAATGTACTTAACTGTACCTAAGATTGAAAGTGAAGGCCCTGTCCTATGTACATAATGGTTAAGTTTGGAATTTCCAATCTTCCAGCATTAACTTGGCATACATATACACAGAAACAAAGCCGCGCATACAAAAAAAGTAAAGAAGAGTGTAAAGGGGGATTTTCTTGAAGACCTTTCTTCACGTCGTCTTCTTTGTCAGGAGTATATTCGTCTTTTCGTATTTTCGAATGAAAATTGAATTTGAAGGAAGAAATTTTGGGGCAACACGTTTTCCACGTGAGAATGATAAAGTATGTGGGGGAGGGGTGGGGGGTAAAAAACCATCACAAGTGGAATAAAGTTTGAGAACTGAATGCCAATTGGAATTTTCGTTGGTTCTTTTGTTCTATTCGACTTGAAAAGAGAAAAAGGAAAAAGAGTATTGCCAGGCTTAAATTGTTCTTTGTTCTTATAGTAATGAACTCGAACAAAGTCTACGACAAGGACACACCATAGAGTAGAGAGTTTCATTGGCATCTGGTTGAAGTGGCTGGTGATTCTTCTTGACTATAAATGCGGTGAATACCTATAAAGAGGTTTGACATGGAAGGAGGCTGGAAGCGCGTACTAGAATCACCTTCGGTCCCCTATATTCTCGAACCGAACAAGTTTTAAGGCATAATTAGTACCGACATTGGAGATGAGTTTTGGTTGGTAAAGGTACACGTAGTTTTATTTAAAATGGGCTTTGAGGTTGAGGCTCTTTAGTTTTTAAATGGGACAACTGTTGCGGTAATTGGTTTATCGATTTTGGTTTAGAGTGAGAAATAAATTGGTGGGTGGAAAAAGTCCTTTTTTTGATTGCATTTAGGTGGTAGATGTTATGTATGTATTTCGGAAAATCGAAGAGAAAGAGGTTTTTTTTGTTTTTTTTTTTTTATAGGTATCCACTTACTCTTCGTTTAAATGTAGTTGCAAAGATTAATTGAGTTTAGGCTGACGACGTAGAAAATAGTTTTTGAAGGAAGGGGGCGCATAGTGATCAAAAATGGTTTCGAAAGTCGACTAATTTATTGCTGTCTTCGCCTAGCCTGAAATTGGAATTCAAAGCACGTCCGGGAAAAGTTTGAATGGTGGTGGTGAATTAGGGCAGAATAATGACAACGACTTTGGGAAGGAACTATAGCATTGAAGGCTTTTAGGGATTGTAATAAAAAATTTAAATAAAACTTCAAGTTCGTATAAAATAGTAATTTAGCCAAAAATCTCTTGGAATTTAGGTAGATAGTTATTCTTTAGATGTTGCCCTTTGCATTAAGTTGTAGGTCTTTAGACTAATTGAGGATTATGTCTGTTGGTTATGTCTCTGTAAAGTGCTGCGGTAATGTATTGTAATTGGTAAATGTAGGTTTTCTCATTTCAGTGGGTATATGCCTCATTACGCTTAGTCTAATGGTCGCATTCTCTGGGGTCGACCAAACGGATTTGTTTCATCAAAGGCCTGTTGTTGTTGTTCTTCTACTGCAATGCGTTTGAAATTTTTTCCAACTTGATAGCAAGTTTCTTCGACAATTTACTGAAAAGTTCTGTGAAAATCACTGTTTCTTATGAGTCAAGGAACATTAACGATTGCTTGGAGGAATTTATTTTTATATGATTGCAGTGTTTGTCTACAATTTGGCTTAGTAGGTCCCCAAATTTGTATCGTACGGCAAAATTCATTCAAGCACTTGCTTGTAAATAAGCATTTTAATGTACGTATACTTTCATTGGAATATATTCTAATAAGCCATATAAATTCTGGTGGTTTATTATCGAGTTCTTCTCGTTTTGTTTTTAACTCATGTCATTCGATTTAGCTAAATATTCAGATTCATGCCAAGGCAGATTGTTAACAATCTTGTTAGTTAATAATAATTCCTTAGGTAATAATACGTATTTTGTAGCTTTTCTATTGTTCTATTATTCTATTTAGATTTAGATTTAAATGGCTTGGATAACATATTGTTCTAGAGGTATAACTCGAGTAATAAGTACCAACAATACTGGCCCAACGACAGTTTCTTATGGAATACCAGATAAAAAAGTAAACAAGATCTGACGTATTGCCCCACACGTTGGTGTTTCGGTACAGCATTGAAGATCTGTAAATTTGTTTTCTTTTTTTTTTTTTTTGGTATTCATTCTGATTCCTAAACTGTGAGTCTCGAATTAATGGCACCGCCTATAGTGAATTTGGGTTCGAGCTGAGGTCTCTTACAATAAAAAGAGAATCCACCTCTTGCTGCTCTCTTAGATGGCTGATACTCATTCTTCTTCTTCTTTAACCGGTGATTATTATGATCTCGACTAAGAAAACACAGCTCTCTCACTTCTCTAGCCAATTAGTCTATTAATTACGTGTTGAACGTTAAGCTCAAGCTTGTTAAATTTTTAAAATATTAGTGAATCAATCAATCAATCTCAACTTTCTCAAGAATCAAAGAAGAACCTGGAGTAACCGAGGTTTAAAGCAAGCAAAAGCTTGGGGTTGGAATTAGGTGCAGGACTTGCGCCACATATTCGGTTTTTGTCTGAGGCTTTGGATTTATAACTACGGAAAATTACATTTCCTTACCAGATAACCTTTCTACCGCTCCATTAGTTTTCCTTAGGTTTGATACTCTTGACCTGTTTGGGTTAAAATTTCTCATTCCTAAGACAATCAAATTTGTAACCATGTCTGCGCTCATCGTCAATGTCACCTTCGAGGAATCATAGTGACCAGTTAAAGGTCTTGAAAAAGTTATTGAGACCTTCCCAGTTGGCTATCTCGTATTACCAAACGGTTCTCATAAGGGTTTTTCCTTTAACTAAATTGTGTTGGCACGATTGTTGCCAAATTTGTAGAAAGGAACACTGGTCAGATGTGCCTAGAGACCATAAAACAAGAAATAGATATTTATCAGGATCAGTGGTAATAAACAAATCTAGAGAGTTGGCGGTTTGGCCTTCAATATCAGTAATCAGGTTGACTCATCAAAAATATCAAAATACCTTCTTCGGGTGTTGTTTGGCCATAAAAGCGATGACAACTAGAATTGCGAACATTGACATCGCCGCGTAATAACATCAAATTTGTTAGAAATTGAAACTCTGTCTAAATTTGGGCTTCTGTATGGATAAAACACAAGTGAACGATGAACTTGTTTACCGAGAAATTTAAATCTGTGCCTGTTCGACACAGTATGGGATATACACATCACAAAAGTCCACCAATATTGACATATTCAATTTTAAAATTACCTACTTTATGAACGAAGCTGATTACTGCTCGTCTAAATGGCATTCTTCTGAGGAATTATTGTTTAAGCATTTGACGCAACGTTGCTCCTTCTCACAGTAAGATTGAGTCGTGTTGGAATCGTTTGCATAAAGTTTCCACGTACTATCCGATGAAATAACTTATTTGAAATTCGTTTTTGAATTCAGACATTTGTTTTGTCTTGCGCGCTAGTTCTTCTTCATCCGTCCTCTATTTGAAATCCTTAAACGCTGTGGACTAGCCTTGAGTTCTTTTTGAAAATATAAGTTTTAAACACCTAGTGTTCTTCGCAAATAGGATCAACTTCTTTTTGAACTGTGTATAGAGTTGCGCAATTTCTTTAAATATTTTGACAAGTTCTTTACTATCATCCTCAAGGTTCATTAATGTGCTTGTTTGTGGCACCAAAGGACTCTTTTCCCGGAAATATTTGATCTAGTTGGTGGTGATCGAAATTCCCTAGAACTTTTCATCAATGCAATGAGCCATCCTCAAAAGAAAACCGTTCTCTTCCTGGGATACTGTTTCAAAAGTATATTTTGTCGTCAATACACAGAGAGTAGACTTTAGTCTCCTCTTACGAAAGACATGTACCTCGGGAACATTCTTGTATTCCCTTACCTGGAAGGATAAAATATATACCTGTGGTAATATTTACTATGCCAAATGCGTTGGCTCAACTATTGCATCTATGGAAAAGATAACTCTTTTCTAAACTAGCGTTTTGGTACTGTGCCGAGTTTAGACAAATTTCAATCTCGCAACTGGCATTTAAAATATCCACTTTGAAAGCAGATATTTAAAAAAATACAAAAGGATTTGAAGAGCTAAATAATAGTTTCACCGCAGCTGTTGCTAATATTTCAGAATTTAATATTTCTGCTCATGTGTATACATCTAGTGAAGACCTGGTTCTGGAAACTCAACCTATTTCAACAGTCAATCCCATTTCCTCCAATTTACTGAATATAGCCAAAGATGACACACAAACAATGAAAGGCCTATCCAGGAAATTATGTGTGGAATATAACATTTCTCAAATGTCCAGCGCGACTTCTCTTGTCCAATTTTCCATGACTCTAGCGCCTAAATCAGGATGAATTTGACCGATGGCATTGGTTACGTTGGCTTTGAGGGCCAGGGTCAGCTACTAACTGCTCTAGAGCCAATTTAACGAACAGCAGTCGCTATCTATGGTCATTTACCTTCAGCTCCTCGGTCAGTTGAATTTTGTACGAATGCAGGCTCAAGTCAAGACGCAAAATTCGCAAATTTCGCGACCGTACAATGGGTAAATCGCCCGGAACGTTGCCCGAACAGAACACTTATTTTGATAAAACAACTTTATTATTTGCACGTGTTCTTGAACGCTATATCCATCCACGGTGATTTGGCAAAACAAACTGAATAAATGACAGCCAATTTGACAGATGCAGCTACAACAAGATGGCCACTATCAACTGTCAAAACTCACAAGCCCCTGTTCGAAGACCCTTTAGTTTAGAATTGACATCCTCAGCAGTTCTTATCCCTCCTTCTATTGGTTATGGAAACACATTGATTAAGTCTTTCGAATGAATTAGGTTGCGTAAAATTATTTACACAATCTAAGGTGGTTTATTTGCTTAATGTGTATATTCCTCCCAAAAGTTGTGCTATTGTCAACACCGAACTTTCTATGGTCTTAGATTACGTTTTTGACCTCTCATCTTCTATCAGCAATGTTCTACGTCTAGAAGACTTCAATATTCTTCATATTAAATGGGTTCCTTCTGAAGATGGATCTCATCAAGAAGCATCTTTAACTTCATCACAACAAGAACTCATTTACCTTGATGGCATTAATTCAACTGATTTACAGCAAGTTAGATGTATAATAAACTCCAAAAACAGAATCCTCGATCTAGTTTGTTCATCTGACGCAATTAGTACTGTAGTTCTTGAATCTAGTCCAGGCATTACTAATATAGATAATTATCATCCATCCCTGGATATCTTTTTTGACCTGAGCAGTCATCTTTTTGAAAACAGGACTTTTCGAATATTTTTTATTTCAAGAAAGCCAGCTCTCAATTGCTCTCAGCAAGCTTAGTTAGCGCTGGTATTGATACTACTACTAATATTGACGAAGTTTGCTAAATTCTATATAATTTTGGGAAACTGCATAAAAAATACTATCGAAACTTAAACATCCAAAAACTTGAATTTTTGCTATCCAGGGTACACTAAAGAACTTAAATCATTGCGTAATTAGAGAAATAAGGCTTGGAAGACTTGTATATTAAAACATTGTTAACACTATATTTTACTGTTTGAGGCATTTAAAACTCTTTCTAACATTTTATATACAAGTCACGTAAACGAAATAGGATGCTCTCTGAAATACGACCCCAAGAGATTTTGGAATTTTGTTAACACCAACACAAAATCGGATGGCTACCCAAAAAACTTCATGTATGCTAACTGCTTATTACAAAACTCAACCGACATATAAAATGCGTTTGCTAACAATTTTCAAAAGTCCTAAAGTGAGTCTTTGATAAGTGTTGATGAAGAATATTTGTAATACTTAAGTAATTGTCCCCAAGATATATGTAATAACATCTCCATAAAACAGGAAACAATCCTGCACTTACTCTCAACCCTAAAGGATTATTATTCTTCTGGACCAGATAATATTCCACCAGTAATATTAAAAAATGTATAAATGTGCTAGCCAAACCTCTCGAATATTTGTTTAGGCTCTCTCTTCGGTCTGATAAATTTCCTTCCTTAGGGAAGAAATCCTTTACAATTCCTGTCTTTAAAAAGGGCGAAAAAACTGACATTCTTAACTACCAATGTTCAAACGTTCTGAAAAATGGAAATGAGATGGATTGCATACACACTGATTTACCTAAAGAACCGATCTTATCAGGTGACATTTCGAAATTCCCTTTCGAATCCTTTTAATGCTCACTCTGGTGTACCCCAAAGAAGTCATTTAGGCCCTTTTCTATTTGTTCTTGCAATAAATGATGTAACATCCTGTATTCATCATAGTGAGATTCTTAAATGGTGGGCTAAAAATTTAACCATCCTTATATCACTCTCTCTCTGATATAAATTCATCCGTTTTGTTTTAAAGGGACTACCATGGGCTGATACTTACAACCTCCCACCTTATGAACATCGGGTACAACTCTTGCAGATCCAACTCTTGCAGTTTATTCACCAACTTATTAATGGCTTTATTTACGCCCCGAAATTGTTTTGTGATATTGGTCAGAATTACCGCGGTGGTTCTCATCACGTAATCTTCAATTGATCCATGTTTCTCAGCACAGAACCAACTAAATGAACCCTTAACAAGAATGAGTAAGCTTGCCAATACTAATGCATCTATATTCTACTTCAATATTAATAAAATAAAATTTAAATCAATGTTATGTACCAGTGCTCCACTTGTATAAATGTGTAATTTATGTTTGTTATTTTTGTGGGTGAGTTTTTTCAACCAAAATCGATCGCAAAAGTATTCTGAGCACCAGGCGAACTTGAAAAAGAACAGGCGCAAATCCCCAAAATAATTCAAAAAGAACAGAAGAGGAAAAGAAATACAAAATAGGTGGAGTTTTGTTAAAGTATAAAGTAGATGTAGATATTGGGGTGTGTGTGTGTGGATTTAACGAGAGGGTTTATGGGTGTGAGTTAACGGGCCGTATGTTTTCTTATGACGTTATTACGTAAAATTATCGTCAGTAAACCGACTTTACAGACAACCAACTCTTTTTTTTACAACAATTCACGTCACCACATATGTATTGCATACATATATTAGCAATTCAATCAACAAACGTGTGTTCTTCGATGGTGTTTCCTTTTTTTTCTTAAATCCTTGCATGTTTTTCCCTCCATATTCGTGGAAATGCATTTTACGTGCCGCAATGCATCAAGCTCCTGACTTTCTCATCTCAATATCCGATCTAATCCCATTTTATTGCAAATACCAGCACAACCCACATCCTGATATCCCTCATTTTCTCATCGTTTTTTGTTGTTGTTCAAAATAGAAAACAACCTGCATCCTGAATGAATTCGCTAATATTTGCACGAACTTTCATTTCAATGTGCACATACTATCTTACCATTACAGCTCCATATCCTTCCTCCAAAATCCACCCAATAAAGGAGAAGAACCCTTTTTTGTATAACTTTTATATTCGGTTCTTAAACAAATTCAGGTATTCCCAAAAGGCTAAAATCCTTTTTAATATATACATGTACATACATATGTATGTATATATTCATAGCGACATTTTCTTCGGAAAGAGGTGTACTTTCATTCAATCAATATTTACTTACCTGAACCTCCTGTTCAATCCTTGTAACTGCATCGTGTCGACTACGGGAAACCAAACCACCCTCCTACAAGCCTTTTGGTTGACAATACCCTGTACAAGCTCTAGAACAGAAGACAACACTAGTTTTCTTCGGTGCAAATGATGCAACCATTTATCGAACGCCCGCATCATTTCCAGGATGATAAAGGAGCCTTTGCGTTTCGTAATATCCTGATCTTTTTGCTGCTCCTGCCTCTGGCTCTGACTTAGATTGAATGAAAGTGAATATGAGAAGCTTACCCAGAGTCAAAGGATATTTTAGAGATGCATGTTTGCATTTTCAGCAGAAGCACCAGAGTTGTTATAGTAAATCGTTTTTTTCTTTAAAAAAAAAAAAAAAAAAAAAAGAGTACGCATACGCCCTAGTGTCCTTAAAACAAAAATCATCAGAAATTCTCTCAAATCGAGTTTGCACTTTGAATCAATTGTAACTTTTCAATATTATTTACAAAAAGTCACTTCAACAAACTCATTAGAAACTTTTCTATTGCTTTAACCAGCAAATATCAATTCCAAACACATTGACATAACAGAAACTTTGTGTTGCGAAATGTGGTGTGTCAATGAATTTTTGAGTTAAATAGCAAATAAACCAGAAAACACACACACAAAGTGTATGAAAAAAAAAACCTCAATCGATGTGCCATTATCCATAACAAATGTGTTTCGGTGCGGTCTTTAAACCAAAACGACCAGAAACCAATTTGAAAGCCAACCCCAGTGCCCATTTCAAAGGACGATGTAACTTCAATTTATTTAACTTCTTCTTGCAACTTCTCCACCATTCAAAGTCAGGTTAAGTTTTTTTTTTTTTTGGTAGTTTGTATAAATATGTCCAATGTCCATGTCCTTATATGTACATCAGAGTTTGACAATTTTTTAATGGTCCACGTCCAACCATGGAAACTGAAATGTGTCCTTGGACATGTTTTACACACGAAGCAACGGACACATAGAGAGCATTTCTGCAACAAATTGAATCGTAAAGTCAAAATCAAGTCCACATTACACATTGACAGTGTGTGTGCCTATAAATTTTGTGTGATTTTTTTTTTGAAAAAAAATATACACCCATCAAAACAACCCATGTGAACCGAACTGCACTTCATTGTCCTTCATTGGAAAAACATACCAAGTGGAGAGTACGCCGATGTGTAGTGTACCATCATCAAAAGGAGACGACATCCTGGTATCCCATATTCGTGGTGTATTTCAAAAGGACGCACACAGTGAATCTGGAAATCGATAAAAAAAAAAATGATGTAAACAACCGTACGGAGCTAACAATAATGGCTGCGTGATGTTTTTGTCATTTGAGTTTGACGGTGTTGACGACAAAAATGATTTTTTTCCCCAATGGTAAGGGTTGAACATAAAACTTGAACAGAGCTTGGGAGAAGTGACATTCGAACTGCAGATATATTCAGTTGGAGACTGGAAAACGTGAAGTGGTTTTGTAGATATTATGTGGGATTCCTGTTGAATGCACTACGTGTTTGGAAAATATGAGTGCAGGAGTTAAGGATGTTGAGAATTTTTGGTTTGAAGGAAAAAGGCTTGAATTGATGTTTAATCGTTTGTAGTTAATATGGGAGTGCGTCAATAAATATGTTGGGCTGTCCAATGAAATTGAATATAGGCTTTGGGTTCCAGCTATTCTACCGATTTTAAGGCGTTTTTTCCATTCGAGCGGGTAAATTTTGGAGGCGCTACCCTCCAGGTGGCTCGATTTTTCGCTTGCCGTCTCCAATTTCGCACAGTCGCACAGTGGGACGAATGTATGGACAAAACGGCGAAATTAATATCTCTTGTTTTAATGACAGAAAATAAATTATTTTGCATGTTATCACTAATTACGTCAAATTTCTATATAATAAAATTAAAAGTACATGCATAAACCAGCAATTAACACCCCGCCCAGCACCCCTCGAAGTAAAAGAACTTTATTTTAGAAATGAAACTTTATTTTTAAGATTTTCTTTATATTTTTTTAACTTGATTTATATTTTTAGTAACAAATGTTAAAGCTTAATAAATTTAAATCCTTATGGGACTAATAAGTGTGATAAATTAATTATAATAATTAATTAATCGCTATCGCTGGCTGATGTTCCATCAATATCGTTCAAGTCTATATTGACTGGCAATGCTACGACTTCCAAATTTTTGCTGAGTAGATATTGCTCAATATCTGGGTCAACCTTAGACATATGAGAATTTTTAGAGCGTAAACTTGAAATCAGTGGGTCTGAAGTAATTAATAAATGATTAATTAAATCAGTCATTGAACTCGTTCTAGTGCACTTTCGACTATGATCTAGTCTAAACTTTCTGATTTCCTTATGCCTTGCTTCTAATTCCTTTGGCAATTTTCCCATTTTTGCTTCAATTTCAGACAATAATACTTCGAAGCTTTTTGAATTTGCAGTTCAACATCTTCAGTCGACTTTTCTAGGCCAAGTAATTGATTGATTTTTATAGCAACGGCATTTAATTTCAACGACTTCTCGCTCTAAATCCACGAAATTCACATAAAAAAATTCTTATTAGACATTCAGTTCAAACTAGAAAACTAAATAAACCACGAAATCAAAGTAATTTTTTATAATAAAATATGATTTCCCATCCTTGGTACATAATATTATCCATTTTATAATAATTTTTTATGCGCGAAATTAAATCAGCAAATAATTTAAATTGTATTAAAAAAACCAATTGTTATTACTGTTTGCAACTGTTGCACGAGTTCACGATTCCAAATAATTTTAATGCAGTTAGACAAAATATATATTCAAGATGACTTACCAATGTCTCAAAAGTACCGTTAAAATAATTGATTTTTTTATTTATTGCTATGGGTCGTCTCACTGTGTCGGAGATCACCTTCTACCTGGTCGCTGTATCGAACATGAGGTCTACCTTGGCTTCTGACTCCTTCGGGTATGGCTTAGAAGACTTAGCCGTTGGGTACGAGTTTTTTTTGCTAGGCTTATGTCGCCTTAGAGTACGTATCTTCTGGATCAAAAAAATGGCTATAAATTCTTCTCAGTATTTTTCTCTCGAATGTCCCAAAGGCTGACTGGGAAATGGTCCATCCTTCTGCACCATATATGGATGATGACTGTTTTGTACTGCCATTTAAGCGATCCTGTAAGGCACAATGCCTTCTAGAATGCAACTGGATGTTGCACGGCAATAGTTAGAAGAATTAGAGAAATAGGATAGAATTTTTTTTCGTCGCAGTAAATCGAGAATTAGGTGATTATTATCTCACTTAAAACCCACGGACGGCTCTAGGAGTTGGAAAAATTGCTTTCCAAACTGAGAGTCGAACTTATGATCTGTCGCTTGATAAGCAAACGTCTTATCTACTACATCACTGCCGCCCGGGTATTTGTTCTGATTTGGTAAAGATATTGCTGATATGCTGGCCTGGGTGATCCGTACTATCTTCTTAACACAAAGTTTAAACAGCTGTACGACAGTGCGTCACCTTGTCATAATTCTCTAGTGGTGTCGAAGGTCTTAGCAGAATTCCTACCAATTTTGACCTAATGCATGCATTTTGATAAAACGTGTCAGTTTATCAGGATTTCCAAAGCTTCACATGGCTCGGTACAGTTCATTTCTGTTAACAATGTCGAAGACTGCCTACAAATCAACGAGGGTGGGTCTTGATGTTAAATTCGTGGTTTTCCTCCAAGATATGGCATAATGTGAAGGTTTGGTCGGTCGTGGATTTTCCAAGTCTAAAACCGTCTTGGTAAGGACATTAATTTCGTCAGCGAAGGGCTTAAGACGTTTTACATAAAACGCTGGACAAGAACTTATAAGCGATCTTTAAAAGGCAAATTTCTCTATAGTTGGTGGTAATTTGTCGATCCCGATTCTTGTTGGTAGGGCAGATGATACTGTGATTCCAATCATCGGTCATACTTTCCTCCGACCATGTTTTGCAGATGAGTTGGTGTATGAACCTGACCAGGGCATCTCCAGCGTGCCTAAAAAGTTCCGCTTGCAGCCCATGGGAACCACCTGCTTTTTAGTTTTTAATCTGTCAATGGCTATTTTAATCTCATTTTGGTCGGGTAGTTGTAATTATTTCTTGTCAACTAGATTGACTGGTCCAGGTCGATAATTTGCGAGATATTGATCGTCATCGATAGCGAGATATTGATCGTCTCCTCAGATAATAAACATCGACTGCGTATCTACTAAAGTATTTCCAATCTCATCATTGCAGGCCCCAGGACGGCTAGTGAAAACTGATATTGACTGTTTAACTCTTCTGTGGAAGTTTCGCACCTTTTTCCTATTAAAAAACCTCTTCATCTCCCACACTCGAAATCGAACCAGGAGTTTCTCGGAGGTGGTTGTGAGAAGCCCAACGCCTCTAACAATGCGTTTCTTATGGCTTTTGAAATGGTTTCCATTGGTTTCCGGGGTTCAAATTGTCAGGGGGGTTTCTCGCTAGCTCAATAGATACTCGATGGGCATAGGCTGTAGCGGTTGCTTCTGATTTGAGTCATCCAACATTGAAAATCCTCTACGTGGCTGTTGATCGCCTACTTGTTTCTATGAATATCCGTGCACTAAGCTTGGCACCAACTAGATAGTGATCCGAGTCGATGTTTGCTGCTCGGAACTTACGGAAGTCCGGAAAAACCACTGCAAAATCGATAAGCCTGAGTCCGTTTCCTGAAGTAATTTTCGTGTAGGCTGTGCTTTCCGCTTGTATTACCAAAGATAGTCTCCGTCCCAATTTTCGCGTTAAATCCCCTAATAAGATTTTAATGTCATGTTTGGGGCACTGCTCCTACCTTTTGGGAAGAAGCTCGTATGGAATTTCTTTGACAGCGTCGTTTTTCTCTTCTGGAGTGTGGGCGCTTATAAGACTTAAATGATGGAATTTGATACAGATCGTCGTAATTTTCTCGCTTATTTTGCTTTCGAATTTTTCCTGTGAGAGCAAAACCGCATCCACACAAGCGGGAATTTCCATCATAATGCCATTTTCCATAGTAAAAATTGCAGCTTTCAGTTTTTCTCAAGCCCGTTCCATCTCATCGCAACTCCTGCAGTCCTGTTACTTTTAATCTACGTACGTTCCATGCGCACAAGTGTTTTAACAATATTGGTTTCTTCATTCAAGGTATATTAACTGTTTCATCACAAACAGCTACCACCGTCAACAAAGTTGGCCTCATAGAATTCTAAAACACTTTCTTTTATTCGAAATTGTCATATACATACATATGTACACACAACAAATTCCAGATCCACATTCTACAAAAAATTATTGAGCTCTTCATTTAATTCCACTGTTTGCTGTTTATCATTCCTTATTCAGTTCTTCATAAACATTTACAGTCAATTTACCATTTTAAATGTTTCCTATAAAAATAAATTCTCAATACTCAACTGAGTATAATCCTCCCATGACGTACCTTAAACCCAGATCATTCCTCGATGTAGATTTACATGAAAATACATGTGTTGATTATTGCCCCCTTAAGTGGTATTCATATCCCTCAAGGAGGAATCCATAGAAGCCCCCCCCCCCACCAGTAAAATATATAACAACACACTTAAAACAAACTCCAAACCTACTTAGATCCTGGAACAAACACAAATAAAATAGAAACATTAATAGCACCACGTGTTTCCAAAAAATGAATTCCAAAAATCCAAAAAAAAAAAAAAAAAATATTAAGCAAATAACTGCCTCACTGTTAATAGGACCCCATTAAAAAACATTTAATGGCTAAATTTCCATTTGGTTACTCGTCGCCGTCTTTTCTTTATTGTTTTTTTTTTCTTCCCACAAATCCACATCTGGGAAACGGAAGTAATAAGTTTTCCAACACAGCAGTGTCCTTATGGCAATTTGAAAAACCAAAAAAAAGGTAATAATTTGTAAATAAACTTAAAAGGAGAACATCTGATGGCAAGAAGACCTTATCACCGTTTTTAAGTTTAAAGTTATGGCTTGTCTCAAAAATGTCCTGTCAATTAAATTTTTGCAACAAAACAGATCCTTTAAGGACACCTTCTCTTCAGCTCACCGAGACACTCATGCATCAACTTATTTAATCAACCTGAGTGCGTTATAAAGTGTGGAGGAGGGGAAATACTGGGACACTTCTGAGATTCGTATATGTCAGGACTTCGTGACTTTTCAAAAAGTGAGCTTTCGCGTTGCTGCACTTGTTTTGAGGAAACTCTTTTCACAAAAAAAAAAGGATAATTGTGTCTTTGCCTATTGTTCGAGAATTTGTTGGGAAAAACAGTCGTGAGATGAAAAAGAAAAAGAAAATGAAATCCTGGATCCTATGCCCCCAGAGCGTGACTGTGATGACAATGTCAGTGTTCTGTATGTTTAACAGGACGAGAGCAAGTGGAGTGAAATTACTTTCATCATCACACGCTTGCCTACACAAGTTGTATAGTTATTGCAGCAGTGATTGTGCTGCAGTAACATCATCGTCATCAAACCTCCATCGGGGCATCTAAAATAACAACAAGGACTTCTACATATAGATAAAGAAACAATATATGTAGCATAATGTGGATTGAGATCCTTTGGTGTAACGAAAACGGAAAGGATGAAGTGCGGGTCGTCACCGCAGTAAAATCAACACAACATTCGCTTGTACACTTGTAAACAAAACAATTTCCATCTAGACAACCAGTCGACAACATAATTCGAGGATTCTTGTTCACACAACAAGACCCAGGACTAAATACGAAGGGAGACCAAGTTTGTGTCGGTCCAAAAAAGTAGAAACAAAAACTTGCCACGACAAAAAAAAAACAACGAAGCAGGAAAACAGGAGCATAAGGACACTTTTCACTTCTTGTGGAGTATGCACAAAACACAAGTTCTGCTGCTGCTCCTGCTGGTTTTTCGACGCACTGTTTGGTGTAAAGCACTGATTCCTTTGTGATGGTTCGGGCTAGGAAATTATTTGCTTATTCTGGCTATGTGCCAGGACCAAAGGAGATGGAACAAGAAAGGGCATAAGAAGTTGCAGTTGGCATCTGGGTAGGTGTGTGTTTTGTGTCACATTGAAAGATCTCTTCTTCGTTTGACTGAAACAGCCGGATGTTGTTTCCTGACACCTTCGCCGCAGCTTTGTTTTTTGTTTCCATTCATAAGAGGCAGAGAAAGATATGGGAGTTGCTCTTACATGTGACTCTTGCAACCTGCTTAGGATCTTTGAGTTATCTGCAAAAGACAAATACCCAAATCCAAGTGACCTCATGGACATCATGTGGGTTGGTGGGTTGTTTATATAATGCCAAATCTATGAGGTTCTTATAAACGGGGTCAACATGAGTTCTATTTAATTTGGCAGCTGACATGAGTCTAGTGCAGTAAAATTGTTTCTGGAATGGATAAAGAAACAATTTGGAATTGGGATTGGGGATTAGTTTCATCAAGTGGACGAAGAGTTTAAGAGTTGGATTAGCGTATACCGGACATGTTCACTAATCTCCACTCATGGTTTTGAGGGAGATCGAATTTGAAAGCAAATATTGAATTAAAGCCTGGCAGACTGATCTCGTGCTATGAGGGATAAATTGGTTTAATGCGGGGTATAATGTTGTGAAATTGCATTACCGACTCCAGTAAAGCTTTTGAATTGAGACATGATACATGAATTACTTTTAAAGAAATGTTTAGGAAAAAGCGCTCATTTCAATTTGAAATTAATTCTGATCTTCCTCAAGGGAGTCATCCTGGTCCTTTATTATTTGTTTTATTTATTAACGACCTCCCTTCGAATTCAAAACATTCAATGACATTAATTTATGCCGATATTTCGAACTATCGATAACAGCACAGATTGTGAACAACTGCAAGACAATTTTAATAAATGTTTAGAATAATAACAAAATCATTTGTTTTTTAAATCTTGAAAAGTGTAAAACTAAATTATTTATATGACTATCTGTTGGATTCGTCACATTTGGAAGGAAGATAGGAGATAAAAAGAGATACCAACACACATTGGTTTAGAATGGCTAAGACCAAGCACAAGGCCACGCACCACATTCAAACAAAGGGACCTCCTATGTTTTCCAAGGCCAGACGACTCTCCCCTGAACAATTTAGAACAGCGAAACAAGAATTCGAATATATGCTCAACCAAGGAATGTGTCGACTTTCAAAGAGTAGCTGGGCGAGCCCTCTCCATATGGTCAAGAGGAAAAATGGTGATAGGTGACTATAGAAGACTCAATGCTAACACCATATCTCAGATCGCTATCCCATACCTCCCATTAAGAATTTTGCTCACCACCTTAAAAATTTCAGCGTCATAGATCTGACTCTTGCATACCATAAAATCACTGTGAAACCAGAAGACATCCCAAAAACAGCTATCATAACTCCTTTACGGCTGTTTGAGTTCATGGTCTGTGCAACGCTGCACAAACCTTTCAACGATTTGTCCACGAAGTAACAAAAGGCCTGGATTTCTGTTTCCCATACATCGGTGACTTCCTTATAGCATCAAACTCAGCTGAAGACATCTCAGACTGCTATTCCAGCGTTTTCAAATATATAGGCTAACCATAAATCCTTCCAAATTCACATTCGAGTCGTCATCTGTAAGTTTTTTGGGTTACCTTGTCAGCGAAGAAGGTACCCAACCATTGCCATCCAAAGTTGACCCCATCATTTCAAAACTGTCAACAGTGCAAGAGCTGCGGAGATTTTTGGGCATGCTTAATTTCTATAGACGTTTTGTTCCCAAAGCTGCACAGATCCAAGCTCCTCTTCATGCGTACCCTTGCGCCAACAAGAAGAATGATAAGACATTGGACAACCGAACTGGAGAAGGCATTTAACGCCTGTAAGGAAGGTATTGCCAATTCGACTCTCCTCGCACATCCAGATAATGACGCTGCTTTGTCAATCATGGCAGATGCATCCAATACTGCTGCAGGCGTAGTAGTCCAACAGATTGTCTCCAATGACTGGATTTTTCTCAGAGAAGTTTTCACCATCACAAGCCAAATACAGTGCCTATGACCGTGAGCTTTTGTGTCCTTATATGGCAATCAAGCATTTTCAACACATGCTCGAAGGAAGACAGTTTGTGCTTTACACAGACCACAAACCAATCAACTCAGACATTTGAGCTTCATCGGACAGTTTTCCACAGACATAAGGCATGTCAAAGCAAAGATAACGTTGTGGCTAATGCTCTATCAAGATTAAACGTCATTTCCTCACCATCTCCTATCGACTACGACGATTTGGCAAGTAAGAACAACAAACCGATGAAGAACTCAGACAACTCCTCTTTTCAACAAGATCCTTACAACTGAAACAAATCACCTTTCCTAACACAATCCACCAAATCTTTTGTGATATTTCGATAGGCAAGGCCTCCATATATCCCATTTAATCTGGGGCGCCAAGTTTTTGATACGATTCACAACTTGTCACATCCAGGCGTTAAGAAAACAACTCAGATGCTAAAAGAACGCTTCATTTGGCCAGACCTTAGGAAGGATTGTCGTAACTGGTCATGGTTCATCTCGACCTAGTTGGACTTTTGCCATATTCAGATGGATACACATACACCCTCACCTGCATCGATCGTTTCACAAGATGGCCTGAAGTTATTCCACTCACAGACATCACCGCCGAAACTGTTGTTTCTTTTCAACGAACTTTCAAAACTGGGTATCAAGAGACACCGATCATCGCCTTATAATCCAAATGAGAAATAACATCGGACACAAAACGGAGCCTTGAGGCACACCAGCGTTTATTTGTTGAATAACAGTCTGATCGCACAAAACAACGAGAATGGAATGGTCCTAAAAGTAATTTCTAATCCATCGATTAAGGTACTCGCGTCGATACCAACTCCACGCAATTTCGATTAAAGAGTTTGATGCTCAACTCAATCAAATACGTTTGAAATATCAAGCGGGATACTCTTACTTTCTCTAACATAAGGATAGATCGATTCCCCTGTTTGGTGGGATATACTAGTACCATCATATCACCAGTGAACCTATTTCTACGAAAACCATACTTTCAGTCATTAAGAAGTTTTCGTTTCTCAAGATATTTCCTAATCTGAAAGTTTATCAGCGATTCCATGGTCTTGAAAGAAAGGCAGTAAGTACAATTGGTTGGGAAGTTTTGATGACGATGAAGACACGCAACATACTGTGCTGCAAGTAGATCTGCTTTTGCTTTGGGGCTAACCACAAAATTTTTTTTGAAGACGAGTTTTGGAACCGAAATACCTTCGCTGATTTTTCGAAACCAATTGGCCAACTAAGCCTTAGAGCTGTTATGCATAAAATAAGTGCATATAGGTTTTCACCATTTTATTGATTGCATTGGTCGAATTTCACCTAAAAACCAGATCTTATCAGATAAACTCTCAAAATTCTCATTGTCGTTCATTAATTGCCCACTGTGGTGTACCCCAGGGAAGCCATCTAGGTCTTTTTCTATTTGTTCTTGCAATAAATAATGTTACATCCTCTATTCATCTTAGGGAGCATTTAGTTCACTTTACCGTTGCATTATTTTGTTCGCTTAGGGCAAATGGGTTTCCACCATTTTTTTACTCCAAGGTTTTTTACATTCAACGTTAAAATAAGACCATGTGTGGTGTCATTTCAAAATTCTCCCTCAAATCCATTATTTGCTCAAGGTGGTGTACCTCAGGAAAGTCATATTGGTCCTTTTCTGTTTATTCCTGCAATAAATGATTGTTAATTCTCTGATGCCAGTCTGCAAATAATAACATTATTTTGCAAACCGATAAAAATTCAAGATAGTGTAAAAGTAATCACCTTATTGGCAGATGCTTAATCTTTTGCAAATGGTGGCAAATGTTAATTGTGTTTTGACATTTGTGAAGTAAACAGATGTAGAATAGACGTCAATAAGCCATGGAACGCTATATTCCTCAAGAATGTGTAATAATGCAATAATTCGTCTGCGGTATTGCCGCAGCGTTAATTTTGTCCCAGATTTCTCGCCCTTCCGGCACCAACTGGATAGACATTGGGGCACCACGAGATGTTGCTAGACGTGGCCGGCCCCAGAGCAGTCATTCTACTGAGATTATCGCTGCTGTTGGTCGTCTTGAAGCCCCTTGTCGGGCCGCAATTCGGAAATTGGTAGAAAATTTTGAGCTGTTGGGACAAGTTAGCAATGTGAAGAAAAAAACCATTCCACAAACGTCATTACACCGAATTTTGCATTAAGACTTGGGTCTTAAAGCTTATAAAGTTCAGTTAACACAAGAAGTCAAGCCAGCCGATCATCAACAACGTCATGTCTTTGCTGATTGGGTCCTTGATATGCATGAAAATGATACGGAATTTCATCGAAAAGTCATCTTGACTGATGAGGCCCATTTCCAACTCGGTGGCTACGTCAACAAGCAAATTTGTCGCATCTGGGGCTCGGAAAACCCAAGATTTATTGTTGAAAAGCCTCTCCATCTTCAACGAGTAACTGTTTGGTGCAGTGCACCTCCTATCTCTCCCCTCCCTATCTTCCTAATACCCGCACAGTATTTTCTACATTAAAAGGGAAACAAATAAAATAGTCCATTGTGTGCGCGCGTTAATTATAAAGAAAAAAAAAAAAAAAGATGGCGCTACACACAAGCAACGAAACCATTGATCTTTTACGGGAAAATTTCCGCACCGTGTTATCTCTCGAAGAGGTGATCACAATTGGCCACCGAGATCTTATGATTTAACACCTTGCGACTTCTTTCTTTGGGGCCACGTGAAAGATAAGGTCTACGCCAACAACCCAGCGTGGATTCAAGACCTCAGAAATGGAATTCGTGAAGCCACTTTTCTCATTAACATTTCTCCATCACTTCACTATTTTATCGCTACTTTTGCACCATTGTTTCCTCCCCTGAAATAATTCCACCGTAATACTAATAATTCTGTAAATGCCCATCAGCTTTCCCCTTAACTCGGACGTACTAAAGTGTACAGATATCTTTTTTTCCTGAACACCACACGAATGTTTAATCTGGGCTTGGCAAAATGAATTTTATTTGGAAATTTCTTAATATAACTTTGAGGAATTTTAATAAAAAAATTTTTTACAACTCATTTGCAAATCTTTTTCCCTAAAACTTAAAACATGCCCCTTAGGCCCACAATTCCCCAACCACTTTGGAAAAACTTTGTCTCTATTTTTTTCCCTCCCGAGAACAATACCAAACTTCAATCCAACCCCGCTCTAATATGAATCTTCTTCTTAACTTAAAACCTTGAAATATAGTCTTACAAAGCAAAACTAAAACAAAGCATTTGATAAACAATGGAAAATGCCTTTCAAAAACTTTTCACCTACCCTCCTACCTCTACCTACCTACCACCAACTGAAAACTAATGTTCTTCACAGTGTTTTCTAATTAACAAAAATACAATTAGCACCAAGTAGACTTGTTGTTTAAGTTGAATAATGCTCGTTCCAACTTATAATGTGCCCCAATGTAAGTCCTCCAACTCCTGGCTCTGTTCCTCCTGTGTTTGAAATCTTAAACTAAAATTAAGCTACTAAATCTAAAATTCTAAGAAAACCCTCCGCTTTACAGCACATTAATAATTGCTCCCCTAATGTTAAACAAAAGGCAAAGAAAAAAAAACTCACTAAGCACAAGATTTACTTTAGCAAATAAAATAAAAAAAAAAAGACAAATGAGAAGCAAACCTCATCCTTTTTAGTGAAGACACTAACTAAAAAAAAGGTTCAAACTGACAAATAGAAAAGTTTGCAGAAAAAAAATGAATAATAATTAAAAAAAGTATCCTCTTTGAGATGCTATGCTTGGTAATAAGGAAAATATGTGCGCTGGCAGAGTTCGCAGGATTTAGCGACCCAAAGTCGACCCGACTTTTAGATCAAAATTAATTATTTAAAGTCACTACTACTTGTAGAATGTACGACAGAGCACTTAAGGAGTAATCAAATACTTTAATCCTTGTTGTCACTTTTGGTACTCATTTTCGTTTGGTGTTTGGCGCGTTTTGTGTCGTTGGCGTGTAATAAATGTATTAGCAAAAAATAATGCTATGTACAGTGGGGTGATGAATTTTCAGTATTTCTGTAAATTACACTTTCCCATTTATTGTGTTATTTTTAGGGTCAGACGATTTCGTCTATGCACCTAAAATATTTGACATTGGAGTCACACCTATCTATTTTGATTCGTTTTGGTCCGTAAAAGTAAAGATATTTATAACGCCGCGCCATCTACCGCCATCTAAATTTATTTTTTAAGGCTCTAATAAAAAGTCGAAATTAAACTGTACTAACTTAATAGAAAATTCATTGCCAGGACCCCATTTTTTTTATATTAGATTATTTTTATTACATCTAAACTAACTTATAACTAAAATAAATCATGTCGGCTAAACAACAGGGGCCCGACGTACTTCAGCTGACTCTATACAATGCTATATTTTTACTTATATCATATTTTTGTTTGCATAATCTTTTAATTGAAATTCTTAATTATAATTAACTTTCTTGGTTTTCAAAAATTGGGGTTACGATGCGGTGTTGTTTATCCTCTGTTGTGTCCGTTGCTGGTTCTCTCGTAGAACGGGGATCCGTCATCGTTCATTATATCCTCGAATCGGTCGTCTGTGATGTCTCGAATGTTGAGGTAGCGATGGCTGGGCTCTAGTTGTTGCTGGAGTAGTTGCTGGATTTCCAAGTTGGGGTGGTCCTCCAAGTTCCTTAAAATATTTTTGGAGATCTGTATCATGAACTCACTTATTGGGATCAGTTTGGTGTCTTCATATAGCTTCTTGCTTGGGACATATTTCCTTGTAATGGGGTTTCGGTGTAGACCTGTACAGCTACGCAGTATTTTCCTTTCAAAAACTTCGATCTTCTTCATAAATTTTGGTGATATGGTGAACCAAATAGGACAAGCGTACTTCAAAACTGGACGGATCAGCTGTTTATAGATGACGAGCTTAGTATTAGTTCTTAGTCCGTTTCTTCTCCTAAGAAGTGGATGGAACAGATGTAGGGAGAAGTTGGCTCTCTTAAGCATAAATGAAGCGTGCTTGTTGAATTTGAAGCGATTAGTGAAATTCACTCCAAAGTATTTTGTTGTTGTCTTTGTCCTTATCACTGTGTTTTCTGGTAGCTTGATACCTCTTCGACCTCTTGTTGCTGTTGTTGGGGTTCTGGAGCAGATAAACTCGCTCTTATCGCTATTATCTTATCTCCTTTCTTGTGAAATGAATGTTGCATGTTGATATGCATCCGCATATAGCTTCGTTTTCGTCCGTCGGATGTTGGTAGGCTGGTCAGCTGTATAAAGGTTGAAAAGTATGGGGCCCAACTTGGAACCTTGTGGAACTCCAGCGCTGATCGTCTTTCTTCTTGACAGTTTGAATATTAGTTATTTTATCCAAACTGTGTCGAAGACCTTTTCGATGTCCAGTAAACAGGCGAATGTCGTCTGTTTCTTTTTGAGTCCGTGTGTCACGTCGGAGTGCAGTCCAAGAAGCGGGTGGACGGTGAAGTGTCGTTGCTGACAATCAGGTATGATTTCCCTTTCCCTGAAGAAATGATGAAGCTTTCTCAAGATAAGTCCCTCCAGGATTTTGCTGACACAGCATAGAAGTGAAATCGGCCGATATCCCTCGACGCTAGTGCTGTTGGTTTTCTTTGGAACGGGCACCACTTTTGCCGTTTTCCATGTTTCGGGGAAGTAGTTGTTGTTCAGGCAGTTATTGAATTGAGATTTGGTAGCTTTTTAAGCAAAAAGTCATCATTTCCTGCTGACTTCTTAGAATTTCCTCCGTGGATTATGTCAGTTACTTCCTCGATGGTTAGTAAAAGCATCTTCAGTTGGTCCAAGTGCAGGATTGTCCTCATTAAAGTTGGCGACTGAAGTATTAGAGGCTGCAACTTCTTCAAACTTGTTTTCAACTTCTTCAAACTTGTTTTCAACTTCTTCGATGAATTCAGGAAGGTAATTGGGAGGGCGTCCCTTGAAGGTCCCTTCAAAATGCTCAGCGAGGGCTTCTGCTTTTTCGGTTGGTGTTGTTGCAGAATGTTGCCCTTGCATTCTTTATTGTATCTGGCATCGAGCTCTTTTTCCCAACGAGCTAATTTTCTTGAAGGCATTGGGTCCTGGTTTGATGTTCGCAAGTCTTTTCCTGAATTCATCCTCCTGGTGATGTTTCACTGCCTGGTTAAACACGGTGTTGGTGCATTGAAGTTCGGAGTATATGTGTCTATACTCCTCGTTCTATCTGTTGAACAACCTGTGGTATATCCGTTGAAGCTTTTTGCGGAGTCTCTGTCTGTGAGCATATATTGTTGCCAGGACCCCAAAACTATTTAAAAATATTTAAAGATTTTGTTAAAAATTTTCGCACACGACTGTAAAAAAAGGACTCGAACTCAAACCGAAGGAGAAGACAAAATGGAAAATTTAATTTTGATTCTGAATCTGACAAAAACAAATAAGAAACCTAAAAACACAAAACGAAACTGGTAATTTGTAAATACGAAAAAGAAACCATTTTTTTAAAGCTTCCAATTTCCACAACACAACGAAGTCCTGGTTGTCGGGCATACCTCCTATGCTTCCATTATAATCATCCCACAACAATACAGTTACTAAATAGAAATACTACTGAGATGCCCTTGCCATTATAAGTGTGTAGGTAGGTAGGTACACTGTGTTTGCTTGAGAAAAACATTCCCTATTTTCCAAGAAACTACATCTACATCGCAGTAAATTATGTCAAGGCTTTCCCTAGACGTTCGCAAAGCAAGGGTCGCGGTCGACTTGAAAGTATTATGTCGAACTTTATAGTAAAGCGCTTGCTTTTTGTTTTTTGTTTTTAAATTTTTAATTTTTTTTTGTTGTTTATTTTCCACTTAACATCTCTCTCGTCTTATTTGTAATTTCTCCAACTGTTTTTCATTAGTTAAACCTTTCTTCTTCTATGAGGTTGTGGGTGTGTGTTAAAGGACATAGAACAAAGGTTAAGGAATGAACATGAACATTGTGTCCTTATTCTGGTTCTTGGTCGTAGGGAAAAGGATTTTTGTTTTACTTAAAATCAGGTTCATTGTTTCATTGAATACATGAGTGGAATTATGGTGTTTTATTTGAATCAAGAATGCAATTTTTGTTTTATAATTTTTTTTTCCTACGAGAACAAAACAGAATTATATTTTCTATTAAGGTATATCACACCTTAAAAATATAATCATTGTGAAAAGTCGTTTCGAGGATTAGTGTTGTATAAAAAGAGAAAGGAAATGTAGAAGATATCCGAGTGTTTTGCACTACTATTACGACAGTGGGTATCCCTCGGTTATTTTTTAGAAAATTTGAAAAAAAAAATTATGACTGTATTCGGTTGTAGTGCCCGAACTTGTACCAGAATATTAGGTCTATCTGTCCTTTTTACTTGCGATTATTGGTACTATAATGCAAGTTATGCATTCGTGCAGATTAATTTTTTTTAGATAACAATCAAACATGACATTACGATGATAGAGAAAAATATTTGAGTTACTGGCCAAATTCTGTCCGTCTGTCTGTCCATCTGTCTGTTTGTCTGCTTAGTACGGATGTATTTTGGACTGTAGCCTAAACAGTTGGGCCAATCGTCTTCAAATTTAGAATTTAAAGTTATTTTGAAATTCTACAGAGGAGTTTTTTTCAATTTTTTTAGCTCAAAAACGGTACCTGTCATATAACCGTTATGTAAAAGCTTATTTTTCTCGAAATGGCTCCAAGAATTTTTATGAAAAAAAAATCAGTAAACTACTGTAGGTAAGCATTATATTTTGGTTTACAAAAAAAATTAATATGATGGGCTAAAAACGGTACCTCCCGGACCGGTTTTTTGTCTTCGACTTTCTCGAAAACTGGTGATCCGATTATTACCAAAATTGATATTCAAAAATTTTTTATTGTATTTTTAAAATAATTTAATTTTTTTTTTTTTAAATCAATATTTTGAAAACGGGTGTGATTTTTTTTTTAAATTTGTTTTAAAATGTATATTAATTTTGTGCTTAAGGTTGCATTCTTAAATTATTTTTTTTAATACAGTGACCGAAATAAGTATAAAGACAAACTCAATTTCAATGCTCGGTTGGATTTAAATAAAATATAATAAAAATTAAAAAGTTTATTATATTGGAGATAATACGTTTTTTTATTCCATAAATAATGTAATGAAAAAAAACAAAATATTGTTCACCATAAATGTTATTTTTTGGGGTCCATCGTTAGAAAAATCTAAAAACGTTTAATTTTCCTGCGAAATATCAGACCGTGTCTGTATTATTCCTCTTTTAAGCTCTTCCAGATTTCTATACTGCTTCCTATTTTCATAAAGCTTTCTGGCCATAATACACTACAAATTTTCGATTGGATTAAGGTCAGGACTGAACGAAGGCCATGTTAAACACTGAATTTGACTCCTTTCAAACCATTCTTTGCCTTGTCCTGTTGAGAAATAAAATGTTCACCCGCTGGAATGTCTCCAAATTCATCCAAGGCATATTCCAACATTTCTGTGTATTGTTCACTTCATTCTAGGTTGAACGAACATCAAAGGTATTTTACCCCAAACCATCAAACTTCATTGTTTTCATCGCTAAAGATGACGGATTCCCACTTCCTGGTCCAAGCCATGTGAGTTCTAGCAAATATTAACCTCGCGTCTTTATGATGCTGTTGAAGGTTGGGTTTTCTCATCATTTTTGTGTAACGAAGGTTATGATTGGCCTTCAACACTTGCTCTACTCTTCTTACCGTCACTGGGAGATTCAACTTCCTCTTTATCTGGCCAGCATTCAGCTTATTACGCCTTGCTTCGAGGTAAACCATGTTTTTGTTGTGTTAGGTCAAGAGGCTTGGTCTTCTTGCAGTGCCATAATTTTGGCCCATATTTAAAAAATTACATACCACGGAAAGAGATTGTCCAATTTTTCTGGCAATGGATCGTTTGGATAGGACGTGCTCCTTATGAGTCGTAATTATTGCCCTTTCTTCTGTTGTCAAATGAGTTCCGCGAGGCATGGCTTAATAATTTAGTGATAACAATTTATTGATAACAATTTTTTTTGCCAACAAGAAAAATAATTTACCTTTTATTGTTTTTCAATCATTTTATTAAAAAAAATGACAAATGATAGATAACAACACAATTTTGTTTAGAATTAAGAGAAAATTCATTCTTATTTTAACAATTTGCTTGCATATATTGAAGCGCTAAGCCTACTATTTAAATTGAACAGCTTAAAAATTACTGTCTTTATAATTATTTCGGCCACTGTATTTTTAAAAAAAATTGTTAAAAAAACTGTTTAAAATCGATGTGGGCAAGTACGTGCGAAGCAGTCGTGCAATTTATTTTACTTGCTATTGTAGGGACTAGGCAAGTTTAGGATTCCTGAATATAAAAAAATTGAGATAACAATCAAACATGACATTACGATAATGGAGAAATCTAAAAAAATTAGTGACATGTCTGTCTGTCAGTATGTATAAGCCTAAACGGCTTAAGCGATTATCTTCCAATTTGGTGTGTGTGTTTTTTTTTTAATTCATTTTTATCTTAATTCAACTTATAACTAACTTATTGCTAGACAAAAATCTTAAAAAAAAACTAGCTTAACTAACTTACTGGCCCTTTGCAGGCGCTCTAAATTATTTATTATTTATCTTAAACAAATGCCTTTCGGCCTGCTTTCAATTATTGATTTTAAAAAAATATCACACATGTGTGTGATTCTTTTGACATTCCCCAGAGGGGAAATTGAAATTTTATTTTTAGGCCTAAAAACAACGGTACCTGCCATATGACCGTTTAGGAAAAGCTTATTTTTGTCGAAAACGTCTCCATCGATTTTGATGAACATTTTTGAGATTTTTTTTTGTTGGTATTAGCTATCATTTGATTAGAACCAAATTTACGGGAAAAGTCTATTAACGGTACCTTTCATATAACGGTTGTTTTAATTTTTGACTTTCTCAGTAACGGCTGTTTGGATTACTGTCAAATTTTATATTTGAGAAGATCTAGGTAGCCAAATTAATTCTGCATATCAAAATTTTGAATAACTTTTTTTCTAATAAAATTTTGATTTTTTTTTTTTTTTTTGAAAAATCAATATTTTGAAAGCTGATCAAAAAAATTATTTAAAATTTTATAATCATATGCATATTTTCTAAATTCTAAAAAACTACATACATACCAAAATAAAAAAAAAAAATTTTTTTCAAAAAATTGGATAATCGTGAACTTTTATTTATGATCCGATTTGACTCAAAATCACAATAAAATCACGAATATAATTGATTGGCTGCTGTTGTACATCCTCTAGCCGTAGCTCATATGTAACGCCGAATGAGGTGAGTGAACAGTCTTGTAGGATTGATTTATTTATTTAGCTTAATACAAGTTCCATATCTTAAACTAACTTAAAACTATGAAACTTACGGCTAACTTAAACTAATGGATTGGGATGATGATTCCGGTGAAGGAGTTTGAGACAGGCGTTGCTGAGGTTAAAGTCGAAACAGTTTTCATTCGACTTAACCCTCTGCAATATTCCTATTACTCGAATGTTGCGTAGGGTTAATTCGTTCGTTGAAGCCATAGGAGGTGCTGCGATTAGGCATATAGAACAGGTGAAGATTTCTTTAGTTACGGGAATTTGTGCTGAGAAAGATGGAATTATAAA
Organism: Platycheirus rosarum; assembly: GCA_963971375.1. Taxonomy (NCBI): domain Eukaryota; kingdom Metazoa; phylum Arthropoda; class Insecta; order Diptera; family Syrphidae; genus Platycheirus; species Platycheirus rosarum. The sequence goes on along the minus strand of OZ020510.1, from coordinate 112,865,129 downwards.
GTTTCACAGTCGATGGAACCTGTGAGGAGTCGATGAACGAAGAGAATCTCGGCAGTTTCTCTGCGTTCTTCCAGGGTATTCAGGTTTATAAGTTGAAGGTTATTTTGATAAGGGGGCAAGATAAATGGATCATTCCAAGACAGACAGCAAAGAGCAAATTTAAGAAAACGACGATGAATGGTCTCGATTCTCGAGATGTGAACCTGTTGATATGGGGACCATACTTGGGAGGCGTATTCAATTAGCGGGCGTACGAAGGTTATGTAGATGGATCGGGTGACGTAGGGGTTAAAAAATTCTTTGGACCAACGTTTCACAAAGCCAAGTGTCGAGTTGGCCTTAGAGATGATACTATCGATATGTGCCCATAAGTTGAGTTCTCGTTCACACAACATGCCAAGGTCACGAATCGAATCCACTTTAGATATGGGTTGATTAGTAAGAAGGTAGATAAGCGGGTTAGATTTTATTCGTTTATGTGAAAAAAGTGATTGACTGACATTTGGAAATATTAAGCTCTAAGCAGTTTTTGAGGCACCAGAGTGAGAAACTATTCAGATCTTGTTGAATGAGGGAAGAGTCAAGCGTGGCAGAAATAGTCTTGAAAAACTTCGTATTATCAGCCAAGAGTGAAATATGGGAATGTTTGATGGTCATTTCAATATCATTAATAGTAAGGATAAAAAGCAGAGGACCTAAGTGGCTACCTTGGGGGACCCCTGAGGTAGCTAAAAATGGGTTGGAGAGAATGATCTGAAACGAACATTGTAGTATCAGCTTCTTAAATAAGAAGAAATCCATTTTATAAGGATAGGTTCAAAGCCTAAAGAGAAAAGTTTGGAAATTATAAGTCTAAAGTGGCAACATATGTTACTTCAGTTACAGTTACAAGTAAAACTGCTGAGAGTTTCGCAAGATTTGTCAACGAAGTTTTTCGTATTCAATTGTATTTTTAATGTAGAGTTAGGTGCTGTGATGATATTTGCTTCTGCTTCAGACAATGGTTCTTCCAGGATTGCGGTATGAGGTTGTCAGGTGGCTCGGACAGTCAGGATCTAGAATCTGGAAGTGACCTGCACAGTCACAAAGCTCAACCAGAAGTTATATTTTGGTATCACAGGATACAGACTATATACATTCTGATAATACCGATATCAGTCTGTTTAGTTTAGCCTGTATGTGAGGTAGGCCCCTAGAAGGAGCATCGTGGTGGCTGTGGTTTACTCAAACTTCCCAAGGGATCTGTTAGCACCTAAGACCCTTATAAAGTAAAGTAAGAGGTGAAGATATACCATGCCTTACATCTAACTACGTTTGAACTTGGCCAGTACTTCTACTCACTGAGGTCACAGACCCACAGCCTATACCATGGTGTAAGTTTTATGAATTGCAAGTCATTGAACCTTTTTTTATTATCTCAAGGCTATGAACGGTCTAGTCGATATCATATCCGCCATAGAAAAAAATATGTATTTATTTTTCTTAAATCCACGCCATGCCCTGTGTTGTGGCGTACTTCTACTCTGCAACAGATGGCGTATTGTTACTTTTATTTGTAGGTTCCCATACTCATCTTTAAAGGAGGGGAATCATTTTAGTTCTCCAAATATTTCTCAAAAGTTTTGGATTTTTTTTTTTAATATTCCCAAAATACTTCCTTTCATCTACGCATACTCTAAGAGTGTGCATATCACATATTTGGGGCATAAAAATGTGTGGCAAATTGAAATGTATATCACGGGTGTCACGGTACATATGTATTAGTTGTGATTTAAAAAAATAAAATACGATTTCTGATTTAAAGGCAAGCAAAGCCACGGGTACACATAATTTTTTTAAATATTTTTTGTCAAAATACATACATTACTGCTCTCCACTGATCTTATTTTTTCAGGAGTAGTCTAATTTTCACCCTGTAAGTAAGCACATGGATTCTTATAGATTTGTTTGTAAATACCCACTAGGTGGCGCTGTTAAACATAAATTTGATGAATTAGTATGCATGTGTTCTTTTAAGCGTACCGCAAATTCTAGGTCCAGTTTGTATATGTTAGATTGCTCTGTTCAAAATGTATTTCAATAATTTTTCAGGTATGCTCGAGCAACGCCGGAAGGTAAAGCTAGTGAATTTAAAAAAAATCAAATGTCTGTTAGAAGAAACACTTCGATTACAGTAGTACTGGCATGGCTGAATAATTCTTCCACTTCTTTTCTACTTTCTATTGTTTCGAATCAAAAAAAGCCCAGAAATTCCACAGAACATTCGTATAAGATGAAACTTAGTCTCATTAAAAATTCCTCCCTTTCCATAAATACCTTTTTCTTTGGAAAAGACATATAAATCGTATGTTTATTAGACAAAACTTCATGAGATTATATTTATATTATTTTTTTTTTACTGAATAACAACTTAAAAGCTTCAAAAAATCTTACCATACATGTCTCTACTTGGCAGTCTGTTGTCTATTACTTTGCTTAAGTGCTCTGTGAGCCATCTGTTTCCTAGAATTCTTCTTCAAGTTGCCTTTCCCGAATCTCTCCAACTGTGTTCCTTCGTCTTCGTCATCCAAAAACTTCCATAATTCAACCAAACAACAACGATAATGAAATATTATGAACATTTGTTAATTTAGCATTTACACAAATTTCATAGGAAGTTTACTATTTTGCATAAAACATACCATACACCATGTGATACCACCTTCTACACTGTGTTTGCAGCTTGTATAGGTTTGATGAGAGAGAATTCCATAACTCTGGTGGTTATTTTTCCGTGCCCACATAATCTGCATAATTTTACCCCCACCACCCACCCACAAATTCGCTTTTCTTGTGTAAATATTAAATTTGTTTTACACAGAAAATACGTAAACGTATATATAAATCATTCTTCGGGTTTTGGCACTTTAAGGAGACAGGCACTGACAACACTGCAAACTTCACATCTCTCCTTTGGGAATATCCTGGTGGGTTTTTTGTAAAGCGTTCGGTTATGATTATATATTAACAAATTTCAAGTGAAACATCTGTCAAAAATAAATCTCAGTCATCCAAAAATAATCTATAGTGTAAAATGTATATGTGGTTGGATGTGTATGTGTGGCTTGTTGAAATGTCTATATTTTGACAAAATGTGAAAAAATGTCCTTTATTGTTCATGTGTGACTCGAATGTATATACTTCACTAATGGCAGTTTGATTGCTTAGAGAGTCTAGGTTTTGAAAAATTGACTTTGTTGTGAAAAATAACTGCGACAGTTGCTTATCGCATGTAGACGATGTCATAAAACATTTCTGGATTTTAAATAAAGAGGACTTAGTCAAAAAAGATCGATGAGACTGCCAACCCAAAGAATCGGAAAAGGACTTTTTTAAATTAGGAAAAACTTAAATTTTGGAATTCTTTCAATTTTTGAAAATCTACTTAAGTTGATTAGAGATTCGTCACGTAGGCGATGACCATGGTGTTTGGGTGCTGTATTAATAGGGTAGGCACTGAACGGCGTCACTCCCACCTCTGGGCAGGTGTCTCAAACATCGCTTCACCCGCTTGATAGAATACAAAATCGAGCGTTAGGATTGATAGGAAATAGAACTGCCGCTGTTGTTTCATGTCTTTCCTTATATTATCGTTTCTTTTATAAAAAAAATTCACTGGAAGTAGCCAGCTGCATTCCTCCCCTTAAAAGTTTCTCCCGTGATAATGGTCTCGCAAGGAATGGTCATCAGTTCACCCTTGAGCCCAATTTCGGACGTACCGTGTAATATAGGGATTCTTTTTTTAGCCGAACAACACGAATTTGGAATAGTTTACCCGGCGGAATTTTCCCTTGCCATTTTGATCTGCAAACATTCAAAACCAATGTTAATCGACACCTCATATCTCTCCCCTCCCTATCTTCCTAATGCCCGTGCAGTGTGTTCTACATTAAAAGGGAAACGAATAGTCCCCTGTGCGCGCGTTAATTATAAAAAAAAACAGGCGATGCACAGTGTTGTAACTATCTCGTACGCATCAATTGTGCTTATTTTACCTCCCCGAGGTAACCACCGGGTACTGCTCTGTCCACTATAATGCTCTGCTTTAATGACTGTTCCGATCGATTCGCAGAAGTCTTAAACGAGCCCCTAAGAAAGAGGACTTACGCGGATGAGCCCAACAATTTGGACCAACAACGATGGCGTCAACAGTCAACGAAGCAGATACCCTAATGAGCTACTTCGACGTATTTGGAGGTAAGGTCATTGGGACAATTCAATGCAAGTCAGGGCATTTAAATAGAGATGGTGGCTGATGAGCCCTTAATAGGCCAACGGCAGCGCTCTTATCCCCGAAGAGGGTCACTGACTCCGGATTCTTTGGTTCCTTTTGTCCAAGGAATCCAACAAAGGATCTGGCCCTCCAGGTTGGGGGTTGTGCGTGTGGTTAACAACCCTGCCATGAAAAAAAAGTTGCGAAGCGACCAATAGCCTCGGAAAAGGACGGATTAACTGTTGACGACCCGAACTTCGGATCTTTACGTGGAATGTTAAAACTCTTAACAGACCACGTGCAGCCAAACAACTACCGGAGGCCCTAGACTGTTACAGAGCAGGAATTACTGCCATCCAAAAAGTGCGATAGGATGGGCTGGGCAAAAGGAGGATGAAAAACTGTGACGTATACTACGGTGATTGTGGAAGAAGACAATAGCTTTTATTTGGGTGCGGATTCGTCATAAGCGGTAAACTTAGGCAAGAAGTCTTGGGCTTTCGACACGTAAGTGAGCTTTCGGAAAACATAGCCTACACGACACAACGTCTGAAAACAGACTTGGACTAATTGACTTCGCAGCGACACATAACGTCACAATTGCAAGCACACGGTTTCCTCATGTCGATATAGACAAAGGGACTTGGAAAAACCCAGATCAAAAAACCGTTAAACAGATTGATCACGTTGCAATCGATGCAGGCACACCTCCAGTATCTTGGATGGTCGCACCTTTCGAACAGCTAACATCGATTCGGATCACTACCTTGTTGCATCCAAGGTAAGAATGCGAATAACGCGAACTCCACAACAACGGAGTAATATATATAATATATATATATATTATATATAATAATAATAATAATAATAATATATAATACGTCGGAATTTATGTCAACGGCCTTGGCTCCGATAAAGCATCGCTTCCCGTGAGATCAGCGAAATCAAGTCTCGAAACCAACTGCGTGCTGTTGACATGTGTTATGTGTTTTTTGTGTTTCCGTCCTCTTTCTATCTTCTGTTCTGTCCTGTATCAATGTCTGTTGTCTTTGTAATTGTCAAAATTGAGCCGATGGCCCCAGCAGCCAGTGCTCATAAGTGTCTCTGCTCCGTAGATTTATCTACGGAGCAGATCAATATGTAATGTAATGTATGGTAAGAATGCGAATAACCCGAACACCACAACAACGCAGTAATACTGTGATGAAGTATGCAATCGCAAGAAACCGCCAGAACCTATGCCGATCGAATATCCCGTAAATCCATTACCGCCAGCTTCAAGTGCCGAAGACCAGTGGCATCACTGCCAACAAGCCATCAGGGATACCGCAACTGATGTGCTAGGTTTTACCAGACCACCACCACGAAACCTCTGGTTCGATGACGAATGCAGGCAGGCCCATGCAGCCAAATAAGAAGCATATAAGGCGGCGCAGCAAAGAAAGAGCTCTACGAGCAGAAAAGACGGGAAGAACACCGGCTTCTCCGGCGCCGAGGCATGGACTCATCTAAAGCGGATGAAGATATCCTTAGTCGTTTCGAGCGTAAGATTCTTCAGAAGATTTTTGCCCCTGCCTGCGTTAACGGCTGTACAACGACATTGACCTGGTTTAAAAAATTACGCATATCACGTTTAAGATGGTTAGGTCATGCAGAGCGAATGGACAACAATGCTCCGGCTCGCAGGATCTTCGATTCCATCCCAGAGGATAGACGCCCTCAAGGAAGACCTCGCCTTAGGTGGCGCGCTCAAGTGGAGGACGACGTCAACCAACTTAGAGTGCGAAACTGGAGGCAGCTAGCCAAAGACCGAGCTGGCTGGAGAGGCATGTTGGTTGAGGACCAGTTTCGTCCCGAACTATAGCGCCCCCTAAGTAAGTAAGTAAGTCGATGACCACGCAAAGCTTTTTACAAATTCAAAAGTTCTACTTTACAATCCAATTACATTTCACAAACCTCAAATTCAATCCGATGTCATGAAATGCACAGCTACTAACAACACAAATTCCCTGACAAAATAGCTCATTTTAGCCACAAAGCCATTGATTCCTAAACTCAGACCAATAAATCATTTTAATTACAATCAGCCTTTATAATTCCAAAATCCATTGTGTTAGGTACCCTCGAATGCAACACTTGATCTCGATCCATTAACCACATCAAAGCCAAACCAGGCTTCACCAAACAGAACTCAGCTATGGAGGAGAAACGTGACACATTTAAGCCTCGAAAATCATTATCTTCACATAAAAATCTGGCAGCAGTTCCTGCCCGTTGTGTTCGTGCTTGAATGCTTGAGAGCTTGTTTATGGGTTTGGAAGCGAGTCCTTGCCTTCTCTAAACATAAATAATCAAATAAGTGGACCTACGCATATCGCCCTTGGTGAAGTCACATTCATTATGGAGCTTATGTAGCCAATGTTGTTGTAAAAAAAAGGGACACCATCCTATTCATAAAATTAACTTTTATAGCTTTTCGTAGAAAAGATTTTAGCTTGTAAATTTGCATGTGTTCCAGTTGAGTCCTCTCCCACTTCGGCAGTCAACAAACGTGTCGCATATGTCGGTTTCTTTTTTTAACGTCGTCGGCAATAATTGTCCACGTTCCGTGTTGGGCGCCACTTGTTATATATTTTGTTGACTTTATTGCGTACTGTTGTAGAACACGTTTCAATTATTTTTTTTTTTTTTTTTTTTTTTAAGTGTGACCATTGACAGATGAAAAATTAATGAACTCACCAACGTATCGGAGTAAAATTAGTACGCAAATCCATATCGATGTCAAAGTATCTGGCAGCTAATGGATTTGAATTCAGCTTGTGACCCAAAATTCGAAGGCTTTAATTTATACCATAAAATATTTGTGTTTGCAAAATCAAAACTGCTTCCCTCTTTCTTTTCCTGGGTCCTTTATGTTGAATCATTAATTAGTTTGTGACACTTAGTCAGTCTTAGATATCAGCATAATCGGGTTACCTAGTAGCATCAGTATTAAAAAGCTTCCTTCGTTGAATACTTGACTGCACTTTGCATGTCAACTTTCATCTTGTCATGTGTGACAGTTTATAAATAAATGTATTTTGTTCTTTAAGCTATCCTTGACATTCCTCGATCTGCACTTGAAAGAAAACGTGGAGGACATCACTTGACTCATAGCAGCACGTATGGGTACAGCACTCGACTGTGTACCTGCTGCACTTGACTCTGCAGCAAACGTGATGCAAAAAGTTTACTTTTCAAGCCCCCTTTCGGCTCGTTTGATTTGACTTATGCTGCTGGTAAAGCTTGAATGCATCAAGACATTATGAAGACGTAAAGACAGGGGTGGAGTTGGTTTTTGTTAGAAAATATTCTATTAAAAGTTCTTATATTTTGACAAATTAAATTGAAGAATGAAATTTAAGTATGGCTTTAGTTAGTTTTTCTAATAAGAGAATCATTTTTCACTGAAGGTTATTTTTTACGTGTATGTTTTTATTTTCTTCGATTCAACACGCGTTTAAAATATTTTTTTTTCTTTAGAAAAAGAAAGGTTTAAAAAAATCACTCATACGCACTAGTGAACGCAAAATTATTTTGAGTACCGAAAGTTGAAATTGATTTCATAGTATTGCTGTTTTTGTTGTAGGATTGGCCAAGATTTTGTTGTTTATAAGTAAACTGCTCGCATGCTACTTATATATTTTCCTTACAATACTTTTATTATACGATTTATTTTTGGATTGAAAAAAGTTAAAAAAGAAGATAATCAAACATGTATAACGATGATAGAGCTAAATAATTGAGTTTTATTTAAAAAAAATCTGTGTCCATATGTTCCTATGTAATGAAAAGCATATTTTGCTCAAAAACAGTACCGATAGTGTTATGTTTTTTTTTCAATTTGTTAAGCAATATTCTATTAAAAAGAAACTAATAATTTCTGTACCGACATTTTCTTTCAAAAGTACGTAAGCCTAGGCATGGCAATTTCTTTATATACTTGGCTTCGTCCAGTAAGAATGATTTTATTTTTATTTGTTTTTTATAATGTATTTTTTTTTAAATTAATAATAGCAAACATGAAAATGTACTTGCTCTGATGTCGGTAGACTGCCCCTGGTTTTCGTTGCCTCGATGTGAATTTTGCTTTATACGCCGTTTGCCACAAGTGGCAAGTTTTCAATTTTTGTATTCCAATTAGTGGTTCAATTCTTGTTTATTCTTTTTGATTTTCTATTAAATCAAAATGGAAAAGAAAAGACTAATACACATACATATACTTATACATATAAATTGCGAAACTACATCGCAAGTATATTTTTAATGAGCAATCATTTCTTGAATTAAAATTTTAAATTTGATTTTTCATTAATATGTTTTGTTTTAAAAATTGCTTTAAATAGTTTTGAGTCGAAAAAAAAAATTACGCCATTTTATTTCTTTCTTAAATGTAAAAAGGTATGATTTTTGTATCATAAGTTTAACTAACACCTTTTACTTATGGTTTTAAGCAAAAACAATACAAAAAAACATCAAACTATTTTCAATAAAACTTATTAACGAAATTTCAAAATTACTCAGGTACTTTATATCCTTTTAAACATAAAATTTATTTTTAATCGGTGATTCTCCCTTTGCATTGGATTCCATCGGATGGCGAATCATTGTTTCCATCTCCTGTTAAAGAAGCTCTTTTAACCTTTTTGACTCTTGCAGCGTCACTAACTTTTTACTTAGGCAGCTTGATCTCATCTTTATATCTGACCCTTTTAATGCCGTTGCTACTGAAAGTAAACATCTTCTATCTACCCTAGATTCCTACAATTATCCCTTGGTGTTAACCTTTGTATATAGTCGTCATATTTAAGTTTATTTTTTCAATATCGTAAGGCTCTCTTCTTTAAACGTAACCGTCTTGTCCTTGAAATTGATTTAGACCTTTTTTAAAACTCGAACAACCACATCAACATCTTTATCTGTCTCATTTAGTGTTTCCCTTATTTGCCACAAAAGAATTGTTCACATTCTCCATCCTGTTACAACCAAGAATTTGGGTCTGGTTCTGGTTGTATACCTCTAATAGCCAGCTTCGTCTAACTTTTCTTTTCTGTGTCATTTACCACCACGAGTATATAGAAAAAACGCAGATACCAATTTTACCAATTTATTTAAAAAAAAAATCTGACGGTTTCCTATTTTTTTAGCCATCCATTCTTCATTCCATGGGCGAAATCATTCTTTGAAAATCGTTATATTATAAGATCATTCCCCACAAGGTAGTCATCTAGGGCCATTGTTTTTTGTCTTATCTACTAATGACGCTGGCCATATAAACCACGATTCTGACCTTTTTACTTAAGCAGATGATAAACAAATTAATTAGGTTTTAATTAATAATAATAAATTAAATGCTGTCATACAATTTTTCTAAAACTAAGCGTTCCCTAATGTCAGTCCATGATGTTTTGCCACTGCCCAGAACCTGTTACCATTGATTGAACCAGTTCAATCAGTCTCCTCCTTGCTTAAACTTAGTATCAACTGTGATAATGAGCTCAACACATCTATCAAATAATACACAAGTTGTTCAAGATTTATGTGACTAAAATTTAATAATACTATAATAATAATTCCTTCCCTTGATTTTGTAAAACGCTGATCCAATGAATTTTATAGCCCATATGTATGTTATAAATCCCATTACACTACTTATGAAAGACCCCTTCTTGAATACGCCAGCCACGTTTGGTCACTGTATCACAACACACATTCCCTTAGAATTGAAGGTTTTTGGCGAAGGTTTATTCGTTTTTACTTATGCGATCTCCCATGGGAGAATAACTTTAACCTAACCTATGATGATCGGTTAAAACAAATTAACCTATGTACTTAATCTGGTTTCATTGATGCTCCCGAAAATTACTAAATCATGCACATTTCTTATTAATTTTGAAAGGTTATTCATTGGCATTTATGAAGTTAAGAGAAATTAATTGGTTCATTTTTGTTACTTCCGGCACTACTGTTTGTCCCATCCGTGGATTATGATTTTTTTTAATTAATTCGAATTTTTTTAATCAAGTCAAAAATAATATCGGTCAAGTGGCCACCGCGCCGTCGGAATTGATGACCATACGGTCATCATTATCATTTATTAATATCACAATAAGAGAATTTCATGAAAGTTTTTCTTAAAACTACATGCATAAATGAAGATATGCACGGATACTGGGAAAAACCCCGTGGTTTTTTTTTGGGGGATTCAATACGACACCCTAGCCTTCCATGGCTTATTGACATGTATTCTGCATCTGTATACTTCACAAATTTCAAAACAGAATTGACTTTTGCCGCCATTTGCAAAAGTTATGGCGTCTTTCAATAAGGTGATTACTTTTGCGCCACCCTGTATTATTAGTCGAATGCTTCTCAATACTGTCTTCCTTAAGCGCCCTCTAAATTCCGTCCGTCTGTATAATAATAATAACTCCAAGTCATGATTCATATCAGCAATAAGTTCTAAGATCGTGGGACTAGAATATACAAGAGCTATGTCATCAGCAAATCCACAAACATTTCCTTTTAAGTTTAGACTGAATATTAAGTTAATGTAATTAAGGAATAGAACTGGCCCAAGAACTGATCCTTGAGGAACACCTATATTAATATTAGTGGTAGTACTGAAAGTGTCACCATAAAACCTCTAAATCCCGCTTTTTCCAATTTACGTAACAATATGACATGATCAACTGTGTCGAAGGCTCGAAGGTTTTTGTAATATCAAGGTAAAAGGAAGCTGTAAACTATTTTTGGTCTAAGCTTTGAGGAATTATCTAGCGCCATAATTGCTTTATGGACTTCAAATGAAGATAACTGCTAAAAAAATGAATTAGGTTGAAAACCTTGATTAAAACATTAGTCTGAGCAGTTGAAAGAGCTTAAATACTAATACAAGGCAGAAATACTGTTTAAATGATTTTTTATTATTATTATCTGGTAGATAACTTCATGCCATTTATTTTTTAAATACGATTTCCGGCATTTGTCCGCCGCGGGTACGATAGTACCATATTACATTCGATCAGTCTGATTTTATTTATTTATTTTATTTTTTACCCTTTTTTTACTTGCGTTTATAGGAACTATAAGGCAAGTTATGGATTTGTGCAGAAAAAATCTAACAATCAAACATGACATTATGATGATAGAGAAGTTGAAAAAAGTGGATCCGGAAAATTCGCCTGTCTGTCTCTACAGCCTAAACGGATTTGCCGATTTCCTTCAAACTTGGTATTTAGTATTTTTTTGGTAGTATCTCGGGGGTGTTTTTAATTTTTTTGGCTAGGTCGAAAAATAACGGTAACCTGCCATACAATCTTTAACAAAAAGTTAGATTTTCTCGAAAACGGCTCTAACGATTTTGATAAAACTTTCAGGGTGCTATTTTTTTACACCAATACATCTTTCAGTTAGAATGAATTTTTTCGAAATTTATTCTATAACGGTACCTCTCATAGAACCGGTTTTTTAAAATGCGGTTTTATCGTAAACCATTATCCCGGTTTCAAAAACATTTTAGACGCAGGAAGTCATTTATAATTCAATTAATATTGCATTTTAAAATTTTCAAAAACTTTTTTTCGATTTTTTAAATTTTCTAAAAAAATGGCTTTTGAAATATTTTGAAAACAGATTGATGGAATTTTTTTTAAATAATTTTCCCAGATGAAAACTACAGATTTTCTTATAATGACATTCTAAAAAAAAAAAATAATTTTCGAAAAGTTTTTCATCATTTTTTTTTCTCGACAGACAATTTAGTTTCCAAATTTTATTGCATACTCAGTTTTTCCGAGAAAACTCTAAAACTATATAAATAAAATAGTAATAATATATACATACATATGCAGCCACTAAGGAATTATCCTACATAAGAACAAGTTCATGGATTCATATGTTTAAAAAAAAATCATAGTTGAAACCATAAATTACGCTTAAGAAATATTTATTGAAAAGAAGCAGAAATCTGAATCAACATGGAACGAGACTCGTAGAGATCTCCGTTCCATACAGTAATAGAAAGCCACCGCAATCGTTTGCTTAATGATTTTGTTTAATTAGATTCTTCGAAGATCTCGTTACAGTTGCAGCTCTGAATTATTTCTCAGAAATTTTTCCTTGGGCCTTACTAATTCTCTAGATTTTCAGATAGTACGTAAAGGTCTTTCGGTATTATGGAAGCATACAAAATATTCGAAATTCTTAAAAACCGCAGAACGGATCTTAGAAAGAACATGGTTCTAACATATACAGGGTGTTTTTTTAGACGTGTGGTTTTCAATCTGGCAATACTTTTTCGGATTTGGTCTTTTTGACAGCTGTCACTTGATTTGATTTGCATTTTATAATGAACAGACTTTCTCCTGAACAACGTTTGCAAATCGTGCAAAGTTATTACCAAAATAATATTTCGATTCGGTGGAGCAGAGTATCGAAGAAGACCCGAATGAGTCCATCCGCAATCGCGCGCAACAATTGGAGTTGGCCCATCCATTTTATGGAAGATTTTGCCGAAGGATCTTGGTTTGTAGGCTTACAAAATCCAACTCGTGCAAGAATTGAAGACCATCAAGCGCGTCGCACGTTCGGTAAATGGGCCCAAAACGAGATGGCCACCGATCCAGATTTTCACAAAATTGGGAAAATTGGGCCTCTTGGCTGGAATTTATTAGAGCCAGCCGCGGCGGCCACTTGCCCGAAATCATTTTTAAAACATAATGGCAAACCCTTATCTTTATAATAAATAACATTAAATTAAAAAAAAAACACAATTTACTATTTGAACCCCTTAGCCGACAAAGCATTTTAGCAAAACTCCAACACTTAATTATATTCCAAAGTATTATTTCTGTCAAATGCGACCCTGCCTAAGCTTAAACACACAACGAAATGTCTTCTTTTTTATTAAGCAATAAAGGAATTTGTTTAAAATGAGAAGTCATTAAAAATGCCCAAACACTTTTGGCCTCAATGCCTGGCCTGAGAAAACGTCCTTGCTCCGGCTATTGCCATTGCTGGCGTTATATTAGTTGGTTTCCATTTAAACGTCGTGGTCGTAGTCGACGTGCATCGTCACCGTCTTCGTGACTTGTGAATATGTACAGAGGTTGTATATTTTTTTTTTCTCAAAATAAGAGGGAGATTGGTGCTCCCAGGGCCGAGGACAGGGTTAATCTTTATAGAGAGAAGTTCCTCAACACCATGTTACCCATTATCCCTGACCGAGAGCGTGAGCTTTGTCTGGCTTCCCCTGTTTTTAAAGGCAATTAAAGAGAAATGAACGACGAGGTTATGCTTGTATACCTACTTGTGGTGCAGGAGCATGTTTAAAGTGTTCTCTTTCCGCACAACGAACGTAAGGTTCCCAGTGCCAATTTCCTTTGTTAAAGGTTAGGCCTCTGCGATGATGATGATGATGATGATGGTGTACATTGCTCTTTGAGGATTTAGCAAATTGAAAAACTCGCGTGTTTGTCTGGGATTAATTTGCTCAAATAAAATGCGCTGTTTTTGAGGGTTTTATGTGGGGGTTGGGGTGGGGGATTGTTTGAAAATACCATGTTCTTCCTAATGAATCTGTTCAGTAGCAGCTGGTGGTCTTTTGAGTTTATGATCGCATGTCAGCGGGATACTACATGCTGCAAAATCTAGGCTCAAATGTTTTTGACATGAGAATAGTGTACCTATTGTGGTGTTTTTTGGAACTTTAACAAAGGATTTTCTAATGAAATTCCGATTCAAGGGATTTTCTTCCAAATAAACTAGTTTGTTGGTTCATGACCAGGTAAAACGTTAGGAATTTCGATTGTGTGATTACAGTGCAGTCTCCTTAATTGGAAGCCTCTTTTAAGCTTGCATGACTTGTGATTTCAAAATAAATGTTCACACCTTTTGAGTTAAGTTATTTGATAAACTGGTTTGATTTTATATTAACCAACTTCGTTTGAATGAGCCCAATTTCGGACGTACCGTGAATGGGATTCTTTTTTAGTCGAACAACACGAATTTGGAATAGTTTACCCGGCGGGATTTTCCCTTGCCATTTTGATCTGCAAGCATTCAAAACCAATGTTTATCGACGCCTCCTATCTCTCCCCTCCCTATCTTCCTTATGCCTGCGCAGTGGAAACAAATAGTCCCTTGTGCGTGCATTAATTATAAAAAATAAAATAAAATATGTATGTATGTACCTTTAGGTATCCAGACATAGTTTTATTTTTTATTTGAAACGTTATTTTCAAATTGTAAAAAAAAACTTAAGAAAAATAAGTACACAGCAAGAAATTAATCGTTATTTAAAGTAAAATAAAAAAAAAACATAAAACTGCAATGATTTTCCTAACACATTTACTACAGGACACACTCTGGTTGATCGAAATCCTGGAACATAACTGTGGAACGGTATTTTTCTAAAAGAAAAAAAAATATTGAACAAGATTCCTGGATCAAAATAAATAATAAAATTCCCTGCTCACCAATTTTATCAACATTATAACTAGCACGTTGCATCTTTCTCTGGGCGAAAATTGCAAGCACAATAATTATGACCACTGCCAACAGCATTATTATCCATAGTAAATGAAATAATTTCCAGCGGAGGTATTCCATTTCCACCACACCAACAACACATTCAAAATGATCACCCGGCTTGGGGATGAATCCCTCTAGGCATTCACATCTGTTAACTGCCACACAAGTACCATTCGGGCAGCCTTCGTTACCTGTTGCACCCTCACACGTGGGTAGGCATTTTAGAGCTGAAGAGAGATTTAACTTGGAAATGTCACCCTCCAGACATTCGCAATGAGTTGGAGCTACGCAAAGGCTATTGACACACTCTCGGTCACACTGCGGAACACATCCAGAACCATTTCTAAATACATATCCACGATTGCATTCGCATTTCTTTTCCTGACTGCAAACTCCGTTTTGACAGGTGTTCTCACAAGGCATGACACAGTCATTGGTGTCTTCGTTCAGAATCAGTCCTTCCTGACACTGGCAGATTCCTTGGTTACAAGTTCCTCCCCAACAGCCATTTTGACAGTTCGAAGTGAAATCTGGTGTAGAAGTAGTTGCATCTTCTTCAGTTGAAGAAGTCTGCTCGTGACACATGCCTTCTATGCAGTTTTCAATCGAAATAGTGGACAAATCTTCAGTCTGGTCTGAGATGGAACTTGAAAAGCTTTGACACATACTTTCTTCGACGCATTCTTCTGATCCAAACAGTTTGATTTGTCTGGAGTTTTGGCATAAAAAGGAGTTGGCCTTGACAAAACCCTTATTGCATTCGCAGAATCCATCTGATGTACAGACTCCGTTGGAACATTTAGATGTGCACCATGACTCAGTTGAAGTTCGGTGAGATTCTGGTAAAAATAATATAGGTGCATCAGCAGTGTCTGCAATCATTGGTGGTTGTTCGCATATTCCTCTCAATTCATTCAATACAAATCCTTCTTCCCAACACCGACACACTCCGTCTTCTCCACAGTCACCGAACATACATCCTTTGACACAATCTGGAATGCAAATGCCATTTGATTTTATAAAGCCCTGATGGCAGACACAATTTTCAGGTCCAATGCAATCGCCATTTTTGCAAAGGGTCTTACACCAGGCCTGACAAGCTTTTGCGGCATCACCGTGGTAGCCTCGCTCACAAGTACACACATTTGGCGCCGAACAATAAGCATTGAGTCCGCAGGTTTCATTACAAATGGGTTCACAATGTAGTGTCTTGGGATTTTCAGTGTATCCTGGGTTGCACTGGCAAATGTTGGGCGCTGAACAAAAGCCATTTGTACATTTCTGGCGGCAAAGGGGCAGGCAGCTATAGTTGGTTAGAATGTACATTGGTTTGCACTTGGAACACCCTCCTGACAAAAGGCATTGACCATCTGCGCAATTTTCGCAATGGGGGCGGCACCTGAAAAAAATTCAATTGATTAAAGTCAATTGTCAAAAAATATAGAAAATTTGGATTTTAAAAGCCTAAAAGTACACAAAACTAATGGCCCCAAAACTGTCCCTTGCGATTTGTCATGTGCTTTTTTTGCTTACCAAAGAAACCAATTATAAAAATCGTAATAAAAAACAAATTCGGCGCCAAAGGTGTACCTTGCGGAACACGTGTAACGGAAGGAACTCAGACTTCTGGTTGGCAATTTTTACTCACTGTCATTTTACTGCTGACCAAAAAAAGTCACAAATTACATTAAACCTACTTACACATTGTTCACAAGTCGATATCCTGTTTGACAGCCACATTTGTTTGGCTGCAAACAAATTTGTGTTTCAGGACAATTAGGTTCACATATTGAAATGCATTTATCGTCAATGAAATGAAACCCACGACAACATTCCATAGTAGAAGTCGGGAAACATATTTCTTTATCTTGACATAAACCGCTAAATATCAGCGCGACGATCAGCAGAGCGTGGAGCACCAAATTCATGTTTTCAAACTAAGTATCTGAGGCAAACTAAATTAAAACTCGCACATAATTTATGTATAGCTGCGTGAAAGATCATCAACCAAGCTTTGATAGGGTGTAAGATGTATTGGGCATGTCAGAACACTTTTACTCATTTTAGGGTATGTATGCTCCGAACACACACACTTTTTCTTGATGTGTTTGAAAAGAAACTGCGCTATCAGCTTCTATTTGAAGAAATTATTTTGTTGTCCCTATTGGATTTGATTGAGACTGTATACACACTGAACTTCTCAACAATACATACAAAAATCTGTAAGAAGTACACATCACAAAAATAGGGTGCTCATCGAATTGGTGCAATGAAACTCTAGGTTTTCTATGTTTTTTTTTTTTTTTTTTTGATATGATAAAGGCTTATGCGTTTTTTACATCCCTTGACTTTGTGATATGAAAAAAACTCTGATAAAAATTCAATTCGAAATGAACTGCATGCTCACCCTGGAGCCAAGCAATATTATCGCATTATTGCGAATGTTTTTTGAGATTTAATTCAAAATATCCATTAAAAAGTAGCGCAGTTTTTTGGGAATAAATAAATATTTTTTCCGGGGAATTGTGTTATCGTGATTCCTAAATTTATCCTGAATTTGCAAATTTTTGGATAAGAGACTTAAGCCATGATTTTTTTTTGTTTGTTATTTACTTTATATATTGTTAATTCCAAAACTACAATTTTATCTTCACCGAGCAAACAAATAAAAATATATATTTGAAACCTAGGATGTAGGATATTAGAATTGAATTTGCAAATAATCAAAAATGCTTCTAACGATTTTGATAGGACAAATATTTTACGTTATTAAGCTTTTTATTTAAAAAAAATGATAACCAAATTTGATGCATTTTTTGTCTTTTCTTTCTTAATAATAACTTTACCAATTCCGATCAACGTTAATATATGAAAAATTTTAGAAAGCATTATTGTTTCTTACTTTTAAAAATCTTGTACTATTCTCACCTACTTTACGGCTGCCATATGGAATCCCAATTTACATCTGATGGATGGGCTAAATTTATTTAAGAGATTTCGATCAGCATCATTTTTTCATGTGAGAAAAATTTGATGATATCAAACTATGAGCTATTAAAATGTTCTATTATTAAAAGTGACGAGATTTCCGACATGACTATAAAATTAAAAATCATTCATACCCTCTGTAACCATAATGTGTTCCAGACACTGTGGAAACTACAAAAAGTCGCCGCTGTCAGTCTTAAGATACTTGTCTTGAATGTTGTAATTCCTTTCACACTATGAATGGTGTTTCCAAAATCAAAATATTCGTGTGTATCTTTAATATTGAGTGTTTTCTAATTTGGTACCGAAAAACAGCGAGAGGAATTGTAAAATACGAGAAGAAATGTCTGACTTGTGCCTTATGGTAAACACATGCAAAATAAAACATGTGTTTTTCTAATAATTCAATTTTGATAATGAAATCAAAAATATGCGTGTGAAAAGTGAAAATTGTTCACGCACAGAGTTAATGAAAGCGAAAGTACGTCGAAATATTTTTCTTATCGCTGGATTAAACTAAAGAATTATTATTAATGGCACAATGGACATTGTAAAACTAAGGATCAGTGAAACTAGGTGGCAACCATTGAAACTGGATAAATAAGATAAAATAATATTGCTTTTTCAAAGAAGTTGGAAAATATCTTGTGCCAATGATGGTGGAAATAATGTCGTGAGCAGGTCAACAAAGCCTAGAGCAAAAGTAGTTAGGTAATACAGCTGATATCTGGGCCTGCAGAGTTACCATCTTTGATATTTTTAAAACGTTTCGTTTATAAATTCCCGAAGAATAAGAGAAATATTTTGAATGGAAATGTGAAATGTTGTGGAAATTTTTTTCTTGAAGAAACAAAGTGAAACAATATTGAAAGAAGTCGTTCGAAAAAGTTTCTGAAAAACAGGCTGCTAAGTTGCTTAGTGAAACGATGCAGCTGAAATTATGTTCACGTAGATAATAACTAATAACAGTTTTTAAGATACAATTCTGCATAAGAAAAAACCTATTAGAGAAAAGCGACAATATCAGTCAACTTTCGGGGGAAATACTAGAAACCTCTTGATTCAGCGTTAGAGCTTAGTGGTCCTTTTCATTCGTGCAGATTTACGATGCATACACAGATATGTTTGAGAGCATAAGTGACTTGACTTTGACTCCTCAGGAACTGTCGTCATCGATTTTGTTGACCGTAATTTGTTACCACAAACAATAATTATGGATAGTGGACCAGAAAACCAAAGTTTTTGTAACCCTTACTCTAAATCCAAATTGATAAACGTTGCATTAGCGCGATCGAAATCACAATGATTAATGATTTTTTTTAATGTTGGTTTGAATTGTTAAAAAGAAGATTTAAATGTTGGGTGTGTCCGTCTTCACTAGCCGAATATTCAATTCAATTCAAAATTCATTAATAAACATACATAATGAAATAAGACAATGGGCCAAGGCCGTCTGCCAGATTGACATTTTTGGGTTCTTCTTTTTTCGTTAATATTATATAAATAAATATAAAATAATAATAATAATTTTAGAAAATTTCTTGAATAATTATTCTTCGATAATCTAGGCTAATTTTACAAAACGCATAAAGATTCTTCCAGTCTTTGCCATTCAGAATTTCTTACAATTGGACTTCGGTTGAAATATTTGTATTCCATACTGAACGTCTTATCTCCTTCAGGACATATAAAGTGCTTAACATCTTCTATCTCTTCCATATTGCATAGTGTACATAAAACAGGTACATATGTATGTCTGCCCTATGTGGAATGAAGTTTAAATTTAAAAGTTCTCCTCTTGCTTCGATAATAATCTATATTTCTTCGGTTTTATTATTCTTTGGAGTATTCCAGATTACTGTAATAATTCCTGTATATAGATGTTCTTGCAGATTCGTAAATTTGGCTTCTGTATTTTTCTTCCAATTTTTGCTGTAATTGATACAGTTGGTATTTCCAGTTTACTACATTTTGTAGGGACAGCTCTAAGTTATAGTAACAGACATTTTTTTAACCAAAAGGAGTTCTGGTTTATAGTGTATTCTGCAATTTTTCTGGGTATTCTATTACTGTTCCATGGTAGAATTTTCAAAACATAATCAAAATGTAATTTAAGCGTGGTATATATAGCGGTGGCAGTCCTGTTTCGAGGTGTAGCATATAATTAGGCGTAGTCTGTGGAAGTCTAAAGAGTCGCTTTAAAAATAGTCTAAGCAATTTTTCTACACTTTCTGATTCCAAAAAACCCCCAAACCTGTGCTCCATAACATAAGATCGACTTTGCCGTAGATTCAAGAACTTGATACTTTGTGTTGAGTGGTACCATTGCGTTAGGCATGCAGTTTTTCCAAGTTGTGTTTAAGGCGTTTGTAGCACTGGCAAATTTATTCGAGAGATGTTTATCAAAGCTACCATTGCTCGAAATCAGTATCCCCAGTTAATTATACTCTCTCACGACTTCTATCTCTTCTCCACTGTAGAAAAATTGTTCATTCCTCGAATATCTTCCATGTCCTCTTTGAAAAATCATTACTTTCGACTTATTCAAATTAACAATAAGATTCCATGTGTTACAGTAATCTGCGAGACGGTTGACCATTAACTGTAATGAACTGGCGGATTCTGCCATGATGACGATGTCATCAGCATACATCAATATTTTCATATGAATTCCTGCGAAGGTTATTCCCGCTGGAAGGATTTCACATAAATCTTCTATGAACAAAGCGAACAAATCAGGGCTAAGTCCACATCCTTGTTTAAGACCAACTGCTGTTATGAATTCTTCAGAAAGATTCTCTTAATCCCAAACACTCGAAACCGTGTTTTCATATAAATTCTCTATAACATTGATGAATTTGTACGACATTCCCAACCTGAACAGCTTATAATATAAAGCTCTACGGTCAACAGTGTCGAAATCAGCTTTAAAATCTAAAAAAAAAGCTTGCTTCTTTCTATGTGAGAATGAACAATACTTGACAAGATTAGGATATGGTCTGAAGTTGAGTAACCTTCCCGAAATCCAGCTTGGAATTCGCCAAGTACTCCTTTTTTATGATCCATTTCTTTAAACGTGCTTGAAGTATTGGTATTCTGTTGGTATTCTGTCCTTTCCTGCTGCTTTGTTGTTTTGGCATTTGGATAGCATAAGTCTCATTTCTTCTTCGCTTATTCCTGTATCCAGAATATCGTCTTCAAAACAAGGCGAAGCGTACAAAAACTGTTGGGTAGTAAGTGGTTGCTTCAGCAAAATTTGGAAATGGTTTTTAAGGTTCTCCACACTAAAAGTACAGCTTATTCGTGTTTTTTCTCCGTTTAACCGTCTAACAATTTTCTCGACCTCGTGTTTACGGATGATGTTAATGGCTTAACGGTGCAAAGGTCATGCCCTTTATTGGATGATGTTAGATATCACCCTTGCTTTGAAGTTTTAATGGAAATGCCGACCTCCGTTTGTGCTAGTCAATACGATCATGGCTATGAATTTGACTTCAAGAAAACTGATTTTGAAAAACTCAATATGGAAATTTCTCAATTTCACTGGGATAGTGTCTTTTTTAATATGGATGCTAGTAAAGAAACCGATACTTTCTATGAAATATTGTACAACAGTTTTTTGAAAACAATACCTGTTCGCCGCATCAAAATTGTTGATAATTGTGTTCCTTGGCTCACACCTTTCCTTAAAAGGCTTAAAAAAAAAAAAAAAACTCCACAACAAGCTCAAATTCAAGTTTACAGTTTCCACTGCTCAAGAGTTCAGCAGAATAAGAAGAGAATTCCAAGTCAAATCAAGGGCTGCATATAAAAACTACATAATATCTATGAAAGCTAACCTATTACGGAATCCTTCATCTTTTTGGAAATTTGTTAAAAATAAGAGAAAAATAGCTGAATTCCCGTCCTATATGAATTTGGATCAAATTTCTTCAAATGATGGGGTAATGATCTGTGATATGTTTGCAGAAATGTTTAAAGGCATCTACAAATGTAATAATGGGTTGGCTGGGCTGCATCAAATTACCTCTAACATGAGCATTTATGTTATTTGTTAAACCTATCTTTGTCGTCTTCCGTTTTCCCGCATGCTTGGAAGTCTTCATTTATAATTCCACTTTTAAAATCAGGAAGCCGATGCAGCATGCGTGACTTCCGAGGTATAGCAAAACTCAGCGTTATTCCCAAGATAATGGAATCTATAATAGTCCATGGGTTGATACATGGTGTAAAATCGCATCTATCGGACAGACAGCATGGATTCGTCAAGGGCAAATCTACCATTACAAATCTGTTGGAAATTACATCATGCATAGCAAAAGGATTCATGAATGGTCATCAAACGGATGTAATATACACTGACTTCTCCAAAGCCTTCGATCAACTTAATCATCAGCTGCTTGTTAGAAAACTTTCATTTTTCGGCTGGTCCCCAAAACTTGCATGCATTGGATTGCAAGTTATTTATCATCTCGTACTCAATATGTTAAGTTCAAGTCTCATTTATCCAACGCAATAGATGTCAAGTCTGGCGTGCCTCAAGGAAGCCACCTGGGACCACTGTTATTCGTAATTTTTATAAATGATTTACCCTCTGTGATAAAATACTGTGATATACATCTCTATGCTGACGATGCGAAAATTTCATATTCATATAAAAATAATGCTGATTACCTTCAACTGCAATCTGATATTGATCATTTGCAGGAATGGTGTAATAAGAATGATCTCACAAGGAACTCTAAGAAATGCAAAGTAATGACCTTCGCTAGAGTTAAAAATGTTTTCTTTAATGAATACTCTATAAATAATTCAAAACTTGAAAGAGTTAATTATTTTATAGACTTGGGAGTAATATTTGATTCAAAATTAGACTTCAGAATGCACATCGACTCTATAACTGCAAAAGCTTCTGTTCGTCTAGGAATGATTAAACGATGGTCAAAAGAATTTAACGACCCTTATGTGACAAAGAGCCTGTTTGTTGGACTGGTTCGTTCGATCTTGGAATATGGTTGCCAAGTTTGGTGCCCATATTACTCCTGTCACATTGCCCGCATTGAATCCATTCAAAAACAGTTTCTATTATTTGCTCTCCGTCATCTTAACTGGGATATCATCACCATCTTCCACCATATCGTTCGCGACTTTTACTGATTGGTCTTAATACGCTCGAGGATAGGAGGTCATCACTCAATGCTGCATTCATATTTAAACTTTTAAACGGTGATATAAATTCTCCTTATTTGCTTTCCTTAATAAAATTAAATCTTTTATCTTTTGGTTTGCTTCTGATTTTTGTCAAAACTTGCGTTGATTTTTTATGATAGTCGCCAATAGTTCTAAATTCATCGCTCCATTTCCAAGTTCAAGCTTAGTTTCTGTTAAATGTTTATTCAAAGCGCTTTTGTAATTTTCAATTTGTGAATTCTTCCAACAAATTTTTGTTAGAAGCTTCAATGCTGCAGTGGTATTTTTATCTGGCAGTTAAGTTTGATAACTGCCACAATCGGCATGTGATCAGATTAAGGCATAGTTAAAACTCTGAAATCATCGATAGAATCCAACAAGGCTTCTGAGGCTAACGCATAATCAATTACAGAGTTTCCTTGGTTCACAAAAGTAAATTCACCATTTTCATCCCCTTACGAAATTTTGTTTAAAATTGCCAAACCAAAGTTGTTGCACATATCGAGAATTCCTTTGCCTTGAGTGTTGTTCTCTTTATCCTTTGATGTCCTCAACATTTGTCTTCTCTCTCCTACGATACTCTGTTTCGAGGCAGTTTTCCAATTGAAATCGCCAATCAATAATACGTTATCTTTCCCAAAATCTTGTAACACGTCGAGAAGTTTGTTGAAATCGTTTTGTCCGTTATAACAGATAGATTGGAATTATGTATAATTTTGCGGAGTTTTTCAAGTTTGATGAAATTTCAATGCATGTTAAATTCGTGTAAGGTAAGTAAAGTTTATTTCTTTATTTTCTTCTCTCTCAAATCCGAAATATTTAGCTATACCTTAATAATTTTGAAAACAGGCATACATTGAAGGACAATGGAGACAAAATAACAAACAATTTGTTTTACCACTATTGCTACCTCCAATTGGATCAAACCTGAAGATATAAGACAGACGTTGGATCGAAATAAAGTAACTTTTCTAGTCTTATTTGACATCTCAAAGGCTTTCGAAATAGTTAATCATGTCAAATTATGTGAAAAGCTTATGCAAACATATAACTTTTGGTCAGGCGCTGCAAAACAACCAGTTTTAGTTAGTTGATCTGATTATCAACCTAACTTAACCGGTGTCCCACAAGGTTCTATACTTATGTCGCTATTGTTAAAATGCTTCCGTTTAAAATAAAAAAAATTTTCATTTCATTTGTATGCTGATGGCGTACAATTGTATTTTAGCTGTCCTCCAGGGCTCATTGAATGGCCCTATTTTAAACTCAAAAAAGTCTAAATGATGTGGTCATTTCAAGAAGTAAATTAGATCTCTGTTATTTTCCTTAGATCGTGCTGTCCAATGCTCCCATCGGATGTGTTGAATCATATTGTCTGGATTCTTTGTTCGATTTCTCGGTATTCCTTCCGATGATTATTTCTAGCTGTTTCGGAAGAATGAGAATACCATCGATGGTCATCCTTAATTTATTGTGAATGCTATTCGTTTGTGAAATTCTTTCCCGTGAATTATAACAGAAATATATTGAAACTCCATTTTTTTATGTAATTTTTTTTTCTATTTTACGTGTTATGGAATGTATTTTATATCCTTTGCTAAAGAGCGAGGCCTACCTCTTGCATCAAGTCTTGATAAAGACAATTAAACAAAACTTTGTGAACTAAATTAAATAATGATCAGACACAAACCACGATGCCCTATTTTGGGTAACCACAGCCACTACGAAGCTCCCACTAGGGAGTATACCGCAATCTTAACAAGCAGCTACTACTGAATAAATTCTTGTAATTAGTTGGGCTATCCTGTTAACCCATATGGTATCCGATTTTCATCTAGGGCCGGCCTGGTTCAGTGTTGAAGTCAGAATCATACTTGAAGATGATCCCCATAAAGTAAATCACCCAATAGACATGAACAACAGTTTCGGAAATCCAGCAGTGCCATGATCATACGATGCAGTACCAACATTTTTATATTAGTAAGAATCTCTAACGAAGAACGCTCACAAATAATTCATATTTAAGAGCGTTAAATCATCTTCTTAGATAAAGCGCTTTTCGGGCAAAATATCTTCGTCAAAAAACGTACCTTAGTTTGCGCCAATCTCGAGCTAGACTTTAGTCTACATTACATTACATATTGATCTGCTCCGTAGATAAATCTACGAAGCAGAGACACTTATGAGCACTAGCTGCTGAGGCCATCGGCTCAGACAATTACAAAGACAACACACAAGACGACATTGATACAGGACAGAACAGAAGATAGAAAGAGGACGGAAAAACAGAAAACACATAACACATGTCAACAGCACGCAGTTGGTTTCGAGACGGTCCTCCATCTTTCCACTAACCACGCGCAACGATGCTTGATTTCGCTGATCTCACGGGAAGCGATGCTTTATCGGAGCCAAGGTCGTTGACGACTTTAGTCTATTTAAACAAGCTTCCCCAGGAGCTTGGCTAGCTGTCTTATTCATTATTACTCATGTGGAAACTCTCAAGTGTGGTGTTATAAGCCATGCAGCAGGTGAAACAATCGGCTTATTTAAAGAGTCCTTTTCGAACAACCCGATTGTACGAATATCCCAAATAAAAAGGAGAGATCCTCTTAGATACACTTTGGCCTGTCAAGAAATTCTCCCACTATCTTTGATCTAATTTTGTTACTTCCGGTTGGCCATCTTTTCTTAGGAAAATTTAAACCTAATCAACCATTCAAGTTTTGCCACTAATTCCAAGAACTCTCGCTAAATAAATCTATTTCAGTAAGTTTGCTGATGACTAAACTGTTTCACCTATTTTCTCTTAAGAAAAAAACATAGAAAACACAATTCGAAAAAATACTTTACCGAGTCTATATTTATGTAACAGCAAAACAAACAAAATTGCCAAAATCAACTTTCAACTTCAACATCAATAACCCAATAACGATGTAAGAGTATACTCAATTTCTCCAACATCCCCACAATGAGTTTACCTGAAAAACTTATCGCTTGCTTACACTTGGAATTGACACACAGATTCATCGTGTAATGGCTTGTAATATGTTGATTGTTCCTCTAAACCCACACAACTTTTTCCGGCACTTCAAAGTTATTCCTTCTTCTGATAAAATCAATATGCAATCAATAAATCAAGCATTACTGTCTAATAAATACAGACCTTCTGTGTGGGAAAGAGAGCATTTCGCGCCAAGTTTTTTGTTCAAAGTTAAAGCTTTTCAATCATCCAATGTTATATTAATCAAGTCAAAGTAAACCAAACTCCTTCTCCCTTCGTTATCCCCACTCTTCGTCACTATAGAATAACACTAGAAATTTTGGTCCTTCAAGCCGGATAATTAGAAAATAGCAACCTAGGTCTGGCTTTCACCCTGACGCTCATCCTGGTCCACCAAATATATCAAACAATTTATATAATATTCTCCATCTCACACCGAAATAATGCCAAATTGTACATGAAATAGCATTTTACAGGATGCTGAGGCTGACAACCTCGTTTTCGATGGAGAGAAATATCCTTTTAACTAACGATGACGACGACGAAAAACATCAAATACACACACATATAATGGAACCTTTAGATGCAATTAGAGCAAAATCTAATCTGAATAATTGTAACATTTACCACGTAATAGGCCTGCTCGTTTTATGTGTTTCAATAAATTTTCAAGATCTCTCTTCGCCCCACTATCGCTGTTCGACTAAATTTACCTCATTAAATATTTGCCATAGCCGCGGAGGATGGCGGGCGTGTTGGTGAGGAATTTATTTCAAAAATATCACTAAATTGTTCATACCCTTTCTTTTATTCATCTATTCATGTTCCATACCTTCTAACGCCCCACTAAGCCTTGCCATGTATGGCGAGTGCCACAAACAAAGAAACACCACTTTACTGGCAGAAAAGAACACAACAAAGTGGGCGGTTGCGGTGATGGTGAATAAAGTTATTACATCCTCAGGCTGCTAGAGGCCTCTGTCTCTGAGTGCATGGAAACAACTTAACACCCTCAATGAACCCCGAGTCTCACAGTGGGGCTGTGTGTTATGGGAGGTGGAAGAATCTTCAGAAAAGACGTGTGGGGAGTTTCTGATTTGATTTCAATTATAATTGTTTTTAGTGGGGTTGAGAGTTCGTAGAGAGCCGATGTTTCATCTACTTCTTGCCGCATAAGCTATAATATAAGACAAGTTATCATATTTCTTGAATTTGTACCAACTATCAAGCCGACTGGTCCCACTGTTGTTAATCCTTACTGTCCCTCAAATTTCCATACATTCGCCGGGGAAATAAATCAGAAAACTGTGTGTTTCTCTCTGGAAAGCTGACAACACCTCCGATAATGAGGACGACAACTCATCCTTTTGTCTATGCATCTCCTCAGCACCTTCCGCTTCCATCCATATCCACCACACTATACACAACTCGTGTTCTGCCACTACTGCCATATCGCGGTGTGGTAGAGGTGGAATGGTTAAGGGAAGTTGTCGCATTTGTGTGTGTATGATATACATTATCATAACGCTCATGGTGACAATCTGTTGGCAGCTAAAGTGCTTGCACGCTTTCAAGTTTAATTTCTTGTGACATCTTTTGTGGCAACTTCCGCAATTATTTCCGATTATGTTCCATCTCCTTTTGATATTATATTTTTCTACCACAATAACCAGCCAAACGGTCGGGCGAGATACATATATTATATTGTTTGTGGCTGTATCCATATTGTTTTTTTTTTGTTGTTTATATTAAACATACCATCAAACGATATTATGTAAAAGGATATTTATGCTACGGTTGTATGTGGCATAATAATAAAAAAAAAGCCAGCAGCCCTCTTCTGGCCGTGGTTGTGGTTCAGACATGTGGCCTACATTTTTATTCTTGAATAATAAAGAGCCACTAAACATTTTAATGGATGAAGGCATTTAGAGAGCAATTTTTTGAGTTTTTTTTGTGTTTTTGAATGAATTTTTAGTGTTTTTTTCAAGCCGTTCAGTCTCGAGTCCTTAAGATTGTGTGATGCAAGGCTGTTTGTTTTCATCTTTTCAATGGGTTTCTATAGCTTGATGGTGCTATAGGAGTTTGCATCTTTAGTGTTCTTCAATTACCATTACGCGGTTGTTATTTTTGAGTCTTTTGAGATTTTTTCCCGCGACTAAGTTAGAGTAAAGTGGGTTAATAAAAAAAAGGTTTATAATAAGAATTGATGTTATTTTTAACAGCTATTTTTGTTTAAATGACGCTTCAGTTGATGAGGAATCTGGAACTAAGTCAATGGACTCTTCCATTAGTTCCAAGGTTTTTTCTTCTTGTTTCATCATCATCATCATCGGCGCAACAACCGGGATCCGGTCCGGGCCTCATTCAACAAATTCTTCCATACATCCCGATTGCTGGCCGACGCCATCCAATTGCGCACCCCAAGGCTTCGGGCGTCCTGGTCTACGCCATCCTTCCAACGTAAGCAAGGTCTGCCACGTTGTCTTCTACCATACAAAGTACCGCAAAAGACTTTCCGAGTTGGTTCCTCTTCGCTCATGCGAGCTAGGTGTCTAGCCCACCGGAGTCTACCGAGCTTTATTTTTTCAACAACATCTGCTTCGAGATAGATTTCATACAATTCATGATTGTATCTTCTCCGGAATCGTCCTTCCTCACACACGGGGCCAACAATTCTCCGTAAGACTTTTTTCTCGAACGCGGATAAGAGATCAGAGTGCCTTTTTGTAAGCACCCAAGTCTCGGATCCGTATGTGAGTACTGGTAAGACCATAGTATTGTACAGCAGCAGTTTGGTTTTTATGGTAAGGTTTCTGGATTTAAAGAGCCTTGACAGACTATAGTAGGTTTTGTTGGATTTCAGCAGCCGCCCGCGTATTTCTTCCTCCATTTTTTTTTTTTTTTTTTTTTTATAATTAACGCGCGCACAAGGGATTATGTGTTTCCCTTTTAATGTAGAACACACTGCGCGGGCATTACGAAGATAGGGAGGGGAGAGATAGGAGGTGCCGATTAACATTGGTTTTGAATGTTTGCAGATCAAAATGGCAAGGGAAAATCCCGCCGGGTAAACTATTCCAGATTCGTGTCGTTCGGCTAAAAAAAGAATCCCTATATTTCACGGTACGTCCGAAATTAGGCTCAAGGGTGAACTGATGAGCATTCCTTGCGAGACGAGTATTACGGGAGAAACTTTTAAGGGGAGGAATGCAACTGGCTACTTCGAGTGAACATTTTTTGTAAAAGAAACGATAAAATAAGGAAAGACATGAAACATTGCGTCGGTGTTCGAGAGGGGCAATTGTTTCAGCGGCAGTTCTATTTCCTATCAATCTTAACGCTCGATTTTGTATTCTATCAAGCAGGTGAAGCGATGTTTGCGAAGCACCTGCCCAGAGGTGGGAGTTATACTCGAGTTTAGGGCGTATAAACGCTTTATAAATTGTAGCCAGATCAGATGGGGAAAAGTACTTCTTACACCGATACAGAAAACCTAAGCACTTTGCAGCATTCTTAGCGATCTCAAATATATGGTCGTTCCAACGGAGGTCGTCGTTGACACACATACCGAGTACTGAGAGCTTTTCGGTTTCTTCGATGTAAGTGCCATTCATGGACAATGGCATTGGGGGAATGTTTAGCTTTAACGACAGAAGACAGCATTGAGTTTTCGAAGCATTAAACTCCACACGATTTCTATTACCCCATTTGACAATGCTGTATAAATCGGAGTTTAATGAGCTTGACATACGGCACCGTTGCAATTGTACGTCCGAAGGCGAAGGACGTGAATTATCGAACGAATATGAAAAGCTGAGGGTAGAGTCGTCAGCAAAACAGTTAAGTGGATTAGAAGTAACAGACAGAAGATCATTTATAAAAATGAGGAAAAGAGTCGGAGACAGAACAGAGCCCTGGGGCACACCAGCATTTATTTTATGGGAATCAGACTTGAATCCGTCCAATACAACTTGTATTGATCGGTCCAGAAGATAGCTTCTAATCCAACGAACAAGAGTATTATCGATCCCAAAAGCACGCATTTTCGATAAGAGAGCTTCATGCCAAACTCTATCAAATGCCTTGGAGATATCAAGAGCAATAATCTTACTTTCACCAAAGCGATGTAAAGATTTGTTCCACTGTTCGGTGAGATATGCCATCAGATCACCAGTGGAACGGTTGCTGCGGAAGCCATACTGACGGTCATGGAGAAGCTTACGATCTTCGAGATATTCCTTAAGCTGACGGTTAATCAGTGTTTCCATGACCTTAGAAAGAAGGGATGTCAGTGCTATGGGT
This sequence comes from Platycheirus rosarum, assembly GCA_963971375.1. NCBI lineage: Eukaryota > Metazoa > Arthropoda > Insecta > Diptera > Syrphidae > Platycheirus > Platycheirus rosarum. The sequence continues at coordinate 112,834,818 of OZ020510.1, read as the reverse complement.
CGGTAGGAGGAGGGGGAGGATGGGTCACCTTTCTTAGGGACAGGCTGGACAAATGCTGTTTTCCATCTTCTAGGAAAGATTCCAGAAGAGTAGGAGCGATGGAAAAGCTTACGCAGTGGCTTTGCCAGTGTGGAAGAACACCTCTTCAGAAGAATCGGGGGTATACCATCCGGGCCAGCGGATTTGTGTATATCGAGATCTTTGAGAACTCTTGCTACTGTACGAGTGCGGAAAAAAATGTGTCCCATGGAAAAATTTACATTCTCAAGTACAGGAGGGGCAACGTTGCTTTGAGGCAGCAGGGAGCTGGCAGCGAAATGGGCGGCGAGCAAGTTTGCCTTCTCTGAAGAGTAAACAATTGGTTTGTTATTGTCGATGAGCGTTGGAACCGAAGATGTCGAGGAGTTTTTTATATTTTTTACAAATGACCAAAAATTTTTACTGCCTTTGGGACACTGCAGAATTTTTTGCCGTAATTTTTGGTCATGCAAAAATTTGGTTCTTTCTATAACGGAGTTGCATGAGTTCCTTGCTTGTTTGTGCTTTTTCCGATTTTCCTCTGTAGGGTTGGCTTTGTAAGATCGGAAACTTACTTCTTTTTAGCCTGATAGCTTCTTTACACTCAGAATTAAACCAAGACTTTTCTTTAGGTTTGATGCTTTTTACTCTGTTAGGAATAAAAGCACGCATCCCTAGAAGAATCACATTTGTGATCATTTCAGCACTGGCATCAATGTCACTATCGAGGAAGCATAGTGACCAGTTAAAGTTTCGGAAAAAAATATTCAGGCCGTCCCAGTTGGCTTTCTCGTATTGCCAGACGGTCCTGGTGGGAAGTTTTTCTTTAACTGGATGGGTGGGGGATGAGAAATTAGCTGAAATGATACAATGGTCTGAAGTGCCAAATGGAGAAGTTACACTAATGGTATATTTATCAGGGTGAGAAGTAAGAAACAAGTCAAGAGTATGGGCTGCTTGCCCAGCAACATCCGGTATACGCGTTGGCACATCGATCAGTTGGGTAAGGTGATGTAACCCGGCAAAGAGCTCGACATACCTTCCTTCGGGTGTTGTCTGACCAGAATAGCGGAGCCAGTTGGAATTGTGTACATTGAAATCGCCCGCAATAACGATTTCAGTGCGAGGACAAAGGGAAACAATTTTCGAGATGGAATCAGACAGTGCATCAAACTCGTTACAAGTCGAATTACTGTCAAGATTTGGACTCCTGTAAATAAAACAATAATGAATGACATGCTTGCGGACAGTGAATTTGAGCCATAAGAAAAGTCCGTGTTGGAACATTGCCCATATTGGGGAAGGCTCTGGCAAGCAATATCATTTCTAACATAGACCACGAGACCATGATGGGAAAAGAGTAATGGCACCAAGCTATACCCATGTAGAGCAAATTCTGATAAATCAGTATTTGCTCCAACCTGAGTTTCACTTAATGCCAAAACAGCTGGCCTGTGTTGAACAGTGTAGACGTACACGTGAAAGAAATTCTTTCTTAAACCACGAACATTTGAATACACGACACAAAAATCACTTACCATTTAAAAATACTTACATACAAAACACAACTCTGATTTAGTCGAACTGCGCCGTGAAAATCAAAATTAACTTCTGTAATAATCAAACTGTCTTAGGTGTTATGCCCATAAGACAGCTTGTTTACAAAAAATCAATCCAAACATTCAGCACAATAAGACAAATTCAGATGCCCTTATCTATTTACCGCAAGCATTGTATGGTCATACGATGCCTACAGTAGATAAGAAAGAGGCAGTTAAGCACAAAGGTCTTGGGACAGAATAGAGGATAATTTGTTATGCGAATGCGTTTTATTTATTTTTTTTTTCTTCTTCAGCGCGAGTGGGCATCTTTTTCATTCATCCTACGACGCGAGTGAACACTATTATTTTTTTTTTACAGCACACGCGAGGGTTTTTTTTCTAATTTCTCAACGAGCGTGTATTATTTTTTTTTCCTTAAAGCACTCGCGATAACAACGCGCAACAATTATTTGTTTGGACTTCGTTTAACTAATTGTGCGCGCACCTCGACATCCGTCTTCAACGAGCTTAGGATCGACGCTCCATATTGTTTTCGGCTGCTACTTTTGACCCAAGATAGTTAAAGGACTGCACTACTTCAAGTTCGTGCTCCGCTACCCTGATGGTTGTACCAACATTTCTCGCAGACGTTGCCGCCATGTACTTAGCCCCAGGTATTTTGCCGCTTGCTCGACCTGGGTAAAGGAGTCTTGTACAGCTTGTTGGCTTCTGCCGATGATGTCGCTGTCGTCTGCGTCTGGCTGGACTTGGTGACGATAATCCCTCTTGTTGACGTGCCAGAGTCACGGATTGCTTTCTCCAACGCCAGGTTGAAGAGGATGCAAGCCAGACCATCCCCTTGTCGCAGTCAATTAAAGATGTTGATTGGTCTGGATAGCAAACCGGCTACTTTTACTTGGCTTGTGATGTTGGTCAAGGTCAGCCTACATAGTCGTGTCAATTTATTTGGGATGCCGAATTCTCTCATGGCCTTATAAAGTTCTACCCTGGCTATGCTATCGTAGGTGGCTTTAAAGTCTATAAAAAGATGGTATGTTGGGATATTAAATTCCAGACTTTTTTCCATCACCTGCCTAAGGGTAAAGATCTGATCAATTGTGGATTTGCCTGGTATAAAACCACATTGATATTTGCCGATTATGGTATTAGCGTATGGGGCTATCCGTTCTTGCAGGATAGAGGAGAATATCTTATAGGATGTACTCAACAATGTTATACCCCTATAGTTGCTGCATTTTGTGATATCTCCCTTCTTATGTATGGGACATATGCTGCCTTTTCGCCAGTCTTCTGGCATCTCTTCGTGTTCCCATACGTGTACTATGATTTCATGAATTGCTTGATTTAGTGTTGGCCCTCCATGTTTGGTCAGCTCGGCAGGTATACCATCGGCTCCTGAGGCCTTATTATTTTTGAGCCGATTAATCGCCTGTTTTATCTCCTCAATGCTTGGTGGCTGCAGCATGAGATCTTTTTCTTGAAATGTTGGAGTAGTCTCCATTTCTTCCGTGAGCTGACCGTTCAGCAGTTCATTAAAGTACACTTCCCATCGCTCCAGAATGCCTTCAGGAACGGTGATCAGATTACCCTCTCCGTCTTTACAATATGTACAGCCTGGTGTGTATTGCGACATGTTTCTGGCGGATTGGTAGAACTTCCGCGCCTGGTGCGGAAGTCGCTCTCTATTTCTTTCCATTTCACAGACAATGTGTTTTTCCCAGGCTGCCTTTTTTCGTCTGTGAAGTCTTTTTTCTGTTCTTCTGAGCTCTTTATATTCATCTTCGCGTGCCCGCGTTCTATGAGACTGTTGCATTGCTCGGTATGCAACATTCTTATGTTCAGACGCTAGATTGCATTCATCATCAAACCAGTCGCTCCGATCTCTGCGACTACTGCCTAAGATGATATCGGCAGTAATAATGACTTAGTTTTTAAGGCGTGACCATTTTTCCTCTATGCCCGGCATTCTGTCCCCAGGACTTACACTTCCGTCATCGAGCTCTCTGAGAGCGAGCCTTAGTGCGCGACTGTATTGGTTTCTTTTGCATTCATCGCGTAGGGCAGCCGTGCAATCCGCCCTCGGAACACCATACCAACGAGATAGTGGTCCGAGTCGATGTTGGCACCTCGATACGTTCGTATCGTCCTCAGGCTCGAGTAGTGGTGGCGATCTATCAATACGTGGTCAATTTGGTAACGAGTGACTCCATCAGCCGATACCCAAGTGACTTTGTGGATATCCTTACGCGGGAGGCTGGTACTCGCAACGACCAATTTTGTTGATGCTGCCATTTTTATGACTCGTAGTCCGTTGTCATTAGTGTTCTCATGCAAACTATGGGATCCTATGTACTGCCTGAATACTGGCTCCCTACCTAATTTTGCGTTGAAGTCACCGAACTCACGACTTCTGGTTTAGCAAGCAAACATCTTATCTACTGCACCAATGACGTCTGCATGTTCTTTTCTGCATGTTTGCGGCACTTGATGTATCTTATTTTGTCTTTGACGACGTGGTCTCTAAAAGTGTATTTGATGACCCATTCCGATTCTTTAAAATCAGTTCCAGAGTAGTAGTGAATTTTTAAGCGTCATTTAGCGTGTCGTCTAAGGTGACTTGTAAAAATGTCTTTAAGAAATCTGAGTTGATTTGGATGTCTGAAAGAAGTTGTCTGGCTTCTTCGAAAACAAAAGAGGTTTTCCCTCACTGATTAAGCTTACTGCAAGCTCTGGTATGGTACTTACATCAAGCTTTTGCTTTTGTTCATCACAAGGTGGCTGGTCCTTCGAGCCGGATATGAACCAGCGACCTATGGATGAGTAACATTTGGGTGATTTGATATTGAAGGACTAGCTTAAAATTATATGAGCAAGACGTTAAAAAACCACACCAGATACAAAAACTGGAAGATGTTATGGAGTTTCTGGAGCAGTTATTTCAGACGCTTGAATCACAACAACAAACAATGACTCCAAACAAGGAATTCAAAAAACAAGGTGGAAACTTCCAATCATACAGAAATGTTTGGAACTGTGAATTCTGTAGGCAGAGTGGTCATCGAATTTATTATTGTGAGAAATTCTTAGACACCACGGTACCCAATCGAAGGGTCGAGAGAAATCAACACAAAAAATGGATTCCTTCAGACAACGAAGCAGTGCAGATCCTCTCCTTGCCAAAGAAAAAAAGTAATCATTAGAACTTACAACCCGAGTGTTACTCATCCAGTGGCCAATGCCATTACTTTGACAGATTAGAAAAGTTACGTATTTATTTATAGGGAAATCTAGTTCTAAACACTGATGGCTCAAAAACTGTTGATGGTAAGGAGGGAGGGGGTGCTTATATTCAGAGAGACTAAAATCTTTGTCTTTCATTCCGTCTGTCATAGCGTTGAACCTTGTTCAAAGAGGTAATCAAAAACGTAATTTTTTGGCCAATCCTCATCTTTAACTACCACTCACTATATTTCCTAAAACAAACAAGGAAACATCCCAGGAAACTGCAGAGCCGGCGAAATTTTCAGGAAAGGGACTGCAACACCAATCACACCTGACATACCCATGTAAACAGAATTCTACATGAAAATGCATTGAGGAAAATGAAAAACAATCGCTCAAAATTATAAATAACGCGGCCTACGGGCCGGAAAGTTATCAGTTGTGGGCCGCCAGTTTGACATGCTTGGTCTACACCATCCTACCACCGTAATCCTAAGGGGCCCAGCCCACCAGAGTTATCCGAATTTTGTTCACAACATCTGCTTCGAGATAGATTTCATACAACTCTCGGAATCGTCCTCCCTCTCACTTGGGTTAACAATTTTCTGTAAGACTCTCGAACGCGGTTAAGAGCACAGATTGCATGTTTTTATGTAAACACCCAAGTCTCGGATCCGTATGGTCTTGCACAACAGCGGCTTAGTTTTTATGGTAGTGTTTCTGGGTTTGAAGAGCCTCGACAGAGTATAGTAGGTTCTCTTGGATTTTAGCAGCCGGCCGTATAGTTATCGGCCACTAGTTTCGATTGACGGACCAAAAAAAATTTTTTTTTAACTTAGTCAAAAACCTTTCGTATAGCTAAGTGAAGTACACTAAAGGTGTCGTCAGGAAGCACTGCAAATCTGTATCATCTTTTCAGGACAAATCTGATCTACCATAAAGCTACGTCTATCTTACTTCTATTTTGGCCATGAAATTCAATTCCTTCCTCCTACGCTGCCTAATTAACACATATCTTCAACACTTCCATTTGGCCATGATCTCAAGCTGAATTGTCCTTTCATTACCATGTCTCTGTGTCAACTTCCAATTAGTTCTAAGATTCACTTGTAAATACTAGCATAATTCTCAATTTAAGTGGAATTGCACTAAACTTCACAATGTCAGTTGTATTTTGTTATTCTCTTTCCAAAATGTCTAAACAAATATAATTAAAACATTCTCATTAATTAAGTCATAACAGATTAAAAAAAAAACACAAAAATTATAACTGTAAGTAGGCATTTACTATCAAAATATTATGCCAAAGTGTTTTGGCGGAACCACTTACCAAAAGCATCGTAACATAAAACAAAAACCATTTAGCTTTATATTCGCGAATCGTCCTTTCGCTGGAATTGCAATGAGGAAAACAGCTTTAGTCCTTTGCGCCATAAAAGTACACATCATTTACAAGTAAGCATTCCCTATTTATACATGTGCCCCGTGTTGTCCTTGTCATTGTTGAATTTCTACTAAAACGGGGGGCCAGAGTAAACATGGGTCTTAAATTCGCCTCACGCCTCCCATGGGCATGGCTGGCAAATTGCAATCTATACATTTTCTTCTGTGGAATGAAGCTATCCTTAAGTAGTTAAAGAGTAGAGATGGAATTCCCTCCTGAAACAGATGTGTTTGCCAACCACTTTTCTGCGAGCGGAAGAACGTTCTTTTTTTCTTTTTTTTTTAATCATATGCAAACAGACGCGTAATTGCACTATGGCAACACAAATTAAAATCCAAATATAAGCCCGGTACAGATACTGGTATTTGTGTTGTGCCTATCATTTGGAAACGAAGAAGGTTGGAAGGTTCAACAATGCTATACTTTGATAGTCTTGGCGTAATTTCAAGGTGACGATGGAGTGTTTGAGGAGGAATTATTTGAAATTTCAAATTCTGTACAGGGATTCGCATTCATATCCTTGGATGCGTAAGATATTTCCCCATGGTTTGTCATTTAATAAGAAAACTTTGAGATGTTGCATTAAGTTTCAGATGATAGATGATGAAAGATGTGCATTAGTTCGTCGGAGTTGTAGGAAAATGTTCCTTAGAGATAGATCAGCTCTAATTCAGATTGTTTCACGGAATGTGACAGAGCTGGATGAGGTCGCAGATGAGTATGTATTTGCAAGCCACCAGGTGTCAATGGAAAAGATAATTGTTGCAAAGGGAATTCTAAGGATTCCATTGTGATGGGAGAGCCAAATATCGCCTGATTATTAAAATTTTAAATAAATTTATTGGTGTGTGTGTTGTTAATCTGCTAGAATGGAAGGGACCTACAATTTACCGCCGAGTTCGACCGGCTACATGAGATGCTCTTTTTTCGAGACAAATTTTACTCTTGGAGGTTTTGTCAGTTCCTCGCAAGAGGCAGTACCCCGGAAAAGAAGGTGGTTATATGAGCGGGATTTTAACCCAGGCTCATTCGCTTAGCAATCCGACACACTATGCCACGGGGCACACAAAATTAACCAAATTCTACAAACAGCAGAGAATTCAAGAACGTATTCATTTAAAACACTTTGGATGATTTTTGATTATTACTTTCTGGTTCTGGAAGAACTCTAATGGTAAGTGTTATTTGGTGCCCCATGGCCTTGTGGTTAGTATCAGAATACTAGGACAAATGATCGGATTTTGAATTCCAAAACCCTTAAATTTTACTTGAGAGGTACTGCCTCTTCTGAAGAATTGACAAAACTTCTACGATGTAAATCTGTCTTAAGAAAAGTGCATCTTCTATAGTGAAGTTCGATTCGGCTGTAGATCAAAGGTCCCCTACATTCTTGCAGACTCAACGCACATACAGGATTGGTTGACTTCTCGTGCAGTTATTGTGACTACTAGATATTTACTTATTTCTTTGTATTTTTTTTTTGTAAAACTATTTACATTAATTATTTTAAATTAACTTTATGCCTTTCCATATTTTATCGTTTCTTTTATAAAAAATGTTCACTCGAAGTAGCCAGCTGCATTCCTCCCCTTAAAAGTTTCTCCCGTAATACTCGTCTTGCAAGGAATGCTCATCTGTTCGCCCTTGAGCCCAATTTCGGACGTACCGTGGAATATAGAGACTCATTTTTTAGCCGAACAGCACGAATTTGGAATAGTTTACCCAGTGAGATTTTCCCTTGCCATTTTGATCTGCAAATATTCAAAACCAATATTAATCAACACCTCCTATCTTTCCCCTCCTTATCTTCCTAATGCCCGCGCAGTGTGTTGAATAAAAAAAATGTTTTTGTTTCTTAAAATTTTCTTAAATTAAAAAAATTAAATTTTGTTAACAAAAAACGTTTTAAATAAAACTAATTAAATTATTCAGAGCAATGAATTTATTATAATTATTTTTGTACATATTTTTTATATATGTACATATTTAATTTACATCCAAATCAAATAAAAAAAATAAATAATGGAGTTAAAAAACACATGCAGCATGAAGCATGAATCATTAAGTGTTATTTGCTTGCAACGGAACGTGAAAATCTTTTATTGCAAAATTTGGAAAAATTTCCTTTAGCAATATTGGTCTGTTTAAATTTCACACACACATTTACACATAAACCTACCAAATAACCTCTTCAAATCATAATTGAAAACCCCGATTCGTGACCCACTTTTAGGAATTCCGAACTAAGAGCACGCAACTGCTCCCCATGCTCTAGACCACTGTACGGCAGTTATAGCAGAAACCATATGAAATACAATTTCAACGCATTAACGGTATATGGCTGATATTTAAGTACCGAGTAGTGTGTTTCGAGTGTGACGCTCAATGAGGAAACACTCCGAGACAAAAGGGACCAAAAACCCATTGTATTTCCTGTTGGGCTTTTGTGTGGGAGGAATGTTATGCTCTTTCTCACTGATGACGAACAATTAAGGGTACACTTCGTGTTGGAGCGTTTTATTTGAGTCATGTTGGTTGGCAGTGCTTTTGACTGACGTTGGTTGAATGATTGAAGGAGGTTATGAAAAAGACATTAAACGAATTGTGGGAGTTGTGGTTTTGTACGGGAATATTACTTAAGGCATGTATATGTGGATGTAGAGTGGCCTAAGGATGATGGATTCCAAAACTTGTACTTACTACTTCGGCTGTTTTAAGTCTAAGATTTTCTGATTTTAGTCACGTTTTAAATATCGATGAAAGTTTTTTGAGTCGTTAGTTTTTATCTAGAATTTTGTTTATTAATTTCTATTTCACATACTGTCTTGAGTCTTTTCTACTGAAGGTTCTGCTAAAATCATAAAAGAAAGGTCATCGAATAGTGTTTCTTATTTACTCAAATATTGTGTTTTTTGTATCAGCTAATATTTTTTAATAGTTCTGTGTAAGGACAACTAGAACAACCTAACCGATCACAATAGTATAACATGGTCTACCGCATAATGGTTAAATAATAACGTAAACAAATTTAATTCTGTCTTTTCTGACTAAAAGGTGTTTTACTGTAATTTTTTTGTCGTCTGATGCTTACTAAACCCGATTTATTTTTTTTTATTTCCAGAAAGCTGCCAAGGCCCACACGAAAAACGCTTACTAAATCACCTACTATCTAACTATAACACCCTAGAACGACCGGTTGCCAATGAATCAGAACCACTTGAGGTAAAATTTGGTCTAACACTGCAGCAAATAATTGACGTGGTAAGTTTGAAAATTTGTTCCAAAAACAAAAAAAATTCTAATTTTATTTTATACATATTATTTAAACTTAAATAATTTTCATAAAAAAGAACAAAATATTTAAAGTAGGAATTCCAATTCAAAGGAAAATTACGTATAAAAAAATGATTTTGAAAAAAAGCAAATATTTTATTGAAACGAAAAAAAATCAACTTCTCCGTAGTATAAATTAATATTGTGTATTTTTTTAGGATGAAAAGAATCAGATTCTTACCACGAACGCGTGGTTAAATTTGGTAAGTGACATGTACCCGAAACCCGAAGAGCGACCCCTATACTATTATTGTCTTTGAAATATTCCACATCATATTATACTTTCTATACACATTATAACAATATTCTCGTATTTTGTATTTTGCCATAATAATATAACAAATTTGTCGCTTAATTCTTCTGCGAAATTCTTAAATAATATATTTATTATATATAATATTCTGTGTGTTTTTTGTTTAAACAAAAACTATTAAAGGCAAACAAATTAAATAAAATAATGGAGGTGAACAGAAATACGTTGCATATTAATTTTTTTTCTTTTTATTTTTTTTTATTTTTTTTATGGCAATAGTAACAAAAACTTTTCGAATATTTTAAACACAAAAAAATGTTTTACTTTTTTGTAAATTGATAATCGTCCCATGTAGGTACGGTTTGTATTCTTACATTCGGGGCAAAACTTTGCTTCTCTTCTTCTTCAGTCTCTTTATAGTTCTCTGAAAATAAATATTCGAAGCGTTTTTGTTCTTCTCCATTTTCTAGTTCTACAGTCAGAACGATGTCAACCAACATAGTTTTGCAACCGCTAACCATGACCCAACTAGGAAATAGAAAATAGGTATTTTTGGAAAATGTTGAATTATCTTCTTCGCACAAGGTCCTTGAAGCCGGGTCATTTTGTTTTTCTACCGCTAAATATGACTCAGGTATTGAACCCAAACCTAATAAGTATTTTTGGAAATTGTTGACACATCTTCTCAACCCACTTCACAAAAATACAACTTGAGCATAATTGCAGGATATTTCTTCCGAAGCAACGTCTCTTACCCATGAACTAGAACTCAACTGAATTGCGGCGACCAGAGTTTTTAGTCTTCTTTGATTATTCGATTCGATTGCACGTTAGCTTTCTTAGTTGAAGAGGCATAATTTCGAAAGGCTAATCTTTAATTATTTCAAAGTTTGATGATGTTTCATCAGGTAAGAGTTTCTCATCATTTCGCCTCTATTGTGACTAAAAACTTCCGAAGAAATGTTTCAGGAAAAAGGGGTCACAAACAAAATTCCCCGGAACTCAGTCACATTTGAACTTTTCCCTTATTCAAAGTTAACTAACAATAACAAAAATGTGAAAATGGAATGAAACCTCCAGGAATTTCGATTCAATGCAAAAATTTCCTAAAAAAATGTTGATTACCGCATAAGTTAGTTATGTTAATATTACTCTTCAATCAAAATTCAAATCACTGCTAATTAATTTTGATAAAAGGCTTCAGTCTAAAAATCAATCTGAATTCAGGGAATTGTTCAATTGAGTTATCTGTTTCGATATCAAACAAATCTTCCGATAAATTGTATCGTCCAGCATCAGATAAGACAAACTTTGACAGTTAAGCGTTTTATTTCTACTCAAGTTGCTTGACGCTTAATAGTTCCTAATTGATTTTTTAATTTTTTTTTACTCATTTAAAGCATTTTTTCAACACTGCTTCAAATGCATTTAACCTTTTCATCAGATTTGAATTACATCGCACATCTTCCGAACGGATTTCTCGATGTGGCTGAATATTTCCAGTTGTTCTTTGGCGACAAAGACAGCTAGGGCTCTGAATATCATTTAAATTATAAATGTTTATACAAAAATCAAAATAGAAATAAAATCAAATTCTTTTGAATTTTGGGAATTGTTCAATTGAAATATCCGTTTCGGTATCAGACAAATTTTCAGATGAATTAGTATTGTCTAGTATCGGATTAAACAAATTTTTACAATTAAGCGTCTTATTTCTACTCAACTTTTCTGACGCCTAATAGTTCCGGATTTGTTTTTTGAAAATTTTTACGCATTTTTAGCATTTCTTCAACATACATACTTCGAATGCAATAAATCGTTACGGCACACATTCAAAATGTATGCCTTGATATGGCTCAATGTACATATTTCCAGTTGTTCTCTGGCGAAAAGGACAGCTTAGATTGTCAATATTATTTAAATTTTAATTTAAAATAAAATAAATACAAATAAAAATTAACTCCAATTTGTTCGAAACCTGTGAGTTGTTCAATTGAGTTTTCTGTTTCGCTATCAAACAAATCTTCAGATAAATTTGTATCGTCTAGCATCGGATGAAAGAAATTTTGACAGTTAAGCGTTTTATTTCTACTCAAGTTGTTTAATTGGCTTTTGGAAAAATTTTACTCATTTAAAGCATTTTTTTAACACTGCTTCGAATGCAATCAATGGTTTCATCAGATTTGAATTACATCGCACATCTTTCGAACGGATTCTTCGATATGGCTGAATATATATATATATAAAAAAAAATCAACTCCAACTAGTTCGAAATCTATAAATTGTTCAATTGAATTATTTGTTTTGATATCAGACAAACCTTCGGATGATATTTTATCGTCCAGCATCGAATTAAATAAATTTTGACATCTGAGCGTTCAATTTCTAATTCATTCCTCTGACGCCTAATAGTTGCCGATTTGTTTCTTTAGAAATTTAACTTATTTGTAGCATTGTTTCAACACATACACTTCGAATGAGTTAATGGTTTCATCGAATTTAATTTCGGTTTGGCACATCTTCATAATGGATTCCTCGATATGGCTGAATGTTTCCAGTTGTTCTTTGGCAACAAAGACAGTTAGGGTTCTTAATATCATTTAAATTGTAAATTAATATATACAAACTTAAAATAAATCCTATTCGGTCGAAATCGAATTATCTGTTTCGATATCAAACAAATGTTTAGTTGAATTGATATCGTCCACCATCGGATTAAACAAATGTTGACAAATTATATTTCAATTTCTAGTCAAATTCTCTGATGTGTTATAGTTGCTGATTTGTTTTTTGAAAAATTTAAGGCATTTATAGCATTTTTTCGGCATTGTTTTGAATGCCATTAATGGTTTCATCGGAATTGATATTTGGTGCGGAACATCTTCCGAACGGATTCGTCGATATTGCTGAACACTTTCTGATATTCTTTTTTGCATTCAATTGTTTAAACTCTATTCAAAGAGAAGATAATTTCATTCAAACGAGAAAGCTTTCGAAATATTTCACTAAATGTTAAACCATTTTTCTTGTGAGTTTGATCTATTTCCAAACAGATAAATTGCTTCTTGTTTTTTAATCAGACATTAATCGATATTGTTCCTTAAAATCGTTTTTTTTTTTAAACTACGGTTATGGAACTTTGAAATGTTTTTTTTTTTTTTTGACACTAACCCACCCGACCAAAATGAGTATCTTATTTCTTAAAGATTCAAATATTCTTAATAATTCCTGACTCTTTGGAATATTTGTATTTCCGTTTAATATGCATATTGAAGAAATTGAAAACAGCAAATAACCTAAGGAAATCTCAGGAGGACACAACTTTGAAGTTGTGGTTTTGTACCTTTTTTTAAAACCCTAAAGGGTAACTACCTACCCTTAATTTTGTTCATTATCAAACAGAATTTGGTATCGAAAAAGAGTCCTTTTTTCCAGCTTGTGACAAATACATGCATCTAAATTTTTCAAAGAAAATATTTCGATTATCCTTTCAAAGGCCTTAAAGCTCTCATTTACTTTCAATAAAAATGAAGATATTCCGATTCTTAAATATGATACATTTTAATTTTCAAATGTCATGTTGTGTAGTTTGCAGAGTTGCCAAATTGCCTCTTTGAACTTTCGGAAGGATGTTTTGTGAATTTTTTTTTTATAATTTTTTTTATTTTTTTTTTTTTAAATCAACGTACTAAATAATATCTCGAATAAAAAAAAATAGCTTTGCTTGCACAAGGAGGAATAACTTCTTTTTTTTTAAGTTGTTAATTTAAATATGTTAATATATAAGAAAAACATTTGAGGATATACAAATTACACTACTATTCTCGTAATTTTTTTTGTGTTAGTAACGTGGAATAAATTGACTGTTTTTTATCTGTGCTCCCACTGTCAAAAACATTTTAAAAGAAACAATATTGTTCACAATATTTGCCTGCACCATTAATTAATATTAAATATTTATATATAAAATTTTGTGTGTGTCGCCAATATTGCTGGGTACATGTCATATACGGGTTATATACATATATATCTGCATGTGAAACTAATTTATTTTATTTTTTTTTAATTCTATTTTTTGTATACAAAATAAATGCGAACAATGAATCAAACGTAGCTAAAACGAAAAAAAAAATGCCGCAAAAAAAATCCTTAAATATAAAACACAATAAATATTTGGGAATACCGGGGACATTAAAGATAAAAATAATAAATATAAATCAAAAAAGAAGAAAATTGTAGATACAAAAGGAAAATGATCAATTTCGTTGTGTGCCAAGAGTGTCAAAAGAAAGATGAAGAATGAGATTTTTATGTTTAAGTTTGATTGTATCTATTCGCCGAGAATCCTTGAAAGGAGGCTTTGGAATCCTGGCTTGAGATTCAATTATACAAATAAAACGGCAAGGTTCATTTATGAGTCAATGCGCTTTAAGTGCTGAAGAGTATTGGAAGGGGGGATGGATGGAGGGCTTGAAATAGATGCTACTAGGATTTAACTATGTAATTACCCTATTGTTATGGATTTTATGAGAACAGAAAAGTTCTGCCACTATTCCCCTTAACTTATGTGTTGTGGTGCGCGGTGATGGCGGGCGGTATATCTGGATTTGAAGGGTATATACAGTCGGAAGTATCTGTATATACTTTTGTGGATTCAATGTGCGGGGCCTGCTATCCGGAATAAGTTTCCAATTGGATTGTGGTTGAGGCATAAAAATAAATGTGCCCCAGCACTACGTTGGTTGGTGACTTGGTGTGTTTCAGAGTAGGCAGTTAGCATTTAGTGAAGCTGAATAAGTTTTTCGAATAATAGCTAAGATTTATGACGTTCATTGGTTGTAATGTTTATTTTTTGTTTATCCAAGAGCTTGGGGGGAATAACTTGGTATTATTTGACTTAGGCGGGAGTTTTTTTTTTGCCGGGAAATGTGCTGAGGCATTTATCAATGGTGGTATTGTTTTGATAGTATCGCATTTTTCTTAAGAGATTTGTATTCTATAAATTAGAGAACACATTTATTGGAATGTTAGTGCTGCCTGTTTGAAATTACATTGATGGGACTCCATTTGTATTCCGTGAATATCTATATCGTGGATTAAAAATTATAATTTGTGCTAAACAAGAATCTGAATAAAGATAAATTTACCATCGTTGTCTTCAATAGAAAGATATTCTTATATGATTGAAGATAATGGGATAGCATAATGTATGTACTTCGTAAGTTATGACTTTTGCTGGATTGACGAATGTGGATTCTAATTTATTTGACAACATATTGGGTTTCAATTTCGATCAAAAATTGTATAATCATTAGATATTCTTCTTCTTCTTTTACCGACAATTGTTTTGGTTCTCGACTGGGATCACAACTATCCCACTTTTTTTGACCTCAGAAAATGTCGTCGCCGGTTTTGGATTGTTCCATGTCTGAAGCCAACTAAATACCGGTGTCTTTGCATTTTTTGGATCTAGGTATTTTTGCTTCTGCCTTTATTTCATGAAATGCTCTTGCGATCTCCAGATTGTGGAAAACTTTTTAGATGTTAAAGTGTCCCTACGTGCATTTTGATGTTAATTGCGTAGATGAGATCTCTCGTTTAGTCGCCTTTTGCGACAAATAGGGAAGCCCTGCAGAATTTTAAGGTAGTTAGCGACTTTGACTACCTGGGCTCCACTATCAACACAGAGATCAACACCAGCGCTGAGATCAAAATAAATAAAAAAATAAATTTACTGGCGCCACAACTCGCTAAGGAGCCATGGCCTTAGCTTACTGACTTATACTCTCAACCATTCCAGTGTGCGTTTTGTTAATCTGCAAGAATGGAAAAGACCTACAGTTTATCGCCGAGTCCGAACGGCTACATGAGATGCACTTTTTCGAGACGAATTTTACTCTAGGATGTTTTGTCGGTTCTTCGCCAGAGGCAGTACCCCGTAAAAGAAGGTGGCTTTGAGCGGGATTCGAACTCAGGCTCTTTGCTTAGCAGTCCGCCACATTAACCAGCAAGCCACGGGGCATTGAGATCAAACGAAAAAAAAAATTGGCGATCGCTGCTTTTTTCGGGACAAGCGTTCTGCTGTATAATGCAGAGGCATGAACATTGTTAAAAGTGAATGAGGACGCTTTAGGTTTCATCTAGAGAAAAATTCTCCGGATAGTTTTTGGTCTCATCTGCATAAACGGCTAGTTGATAGGCATATACAACGAAGAACTGTACGGGCTGAACAGCGACCCGAACCTGCCCAAAAGAGTAAAAGTCGTTTAGATTTCTTGGTCATATAGAGCGGATGGACATCAATACTACGGCCCGAAAAATCTTCGATTCCACCAGTAGGTAGAGGGCAGCAGACAAGGACTTTGGTGTTGCACGCAAGTGAAAGAGGACCAGCTGAGTTCCTAGCTGAACGCCTTCAATTTTGCACACGAAGTTAAATTGGAGGCATTTAGCTAGGGACTGAGTTGGCTGAAGAAGCTTGTTGGTTAGGTCCAGGTCCACCCGGAGTATAGTGACACCCAACGTATATAAGTTACAGTAAAGTTCTTGCACAGACATATGATAAGAATCATTAGCTAATTATTTACGTTTTCATCCTACGTTAGAATGCAGGATAAAAAAAAGTGATCCCAGAGCATTAAATCAGACTAAAGAAATCAATAGCCATTTAAAACCGATGAAGATTATATATGAACCAACTCAGACCAGCTGCGTTGCTCAACCAGACCTGTGAAGCATATTCCAGAAGGGACATTCAAAAATCGTTTAAATGGTTTATAAACATATTTACAACAAAATCCTTTTGTTAGGCGCTTAACAAAATGGTTGTTGAAAAAAAAAATATTTTCGAATGGAAGTTACGTTATGAATTAGTCCCAACTGCTCCGAAATCTTACTTCCACATAATAATTGGTAGTTACCAATTAAGGATATCCTTAATGACTCATTGGCGATACTCCTCACAGCCTTTTTTAGAATTCTTTTGAGTGATCTAAGCGGATTAGACTAATCTTAAAGTTACAGATATCGCATTGAGATTTTTCCCATAGAGAGATTAATTTCCAAAATATGAATAAATATATAAATTCCGCCAAAAAAAATTTCTTGGATAGCAGAATTGCCTAATATTGGGTATAATAAATTCCTGGTCCAAGAATAGAACCTTGAGTTACACCCATTTGCAAATTCAAAGACTGAAATTGAATTTGACCAATATTAACTCTTTGGTTACGGCTTCAAAGATAAGTTACACTGCTCTATCATGAAAACCAAAATAGTATTCCAGCTTTTTGCAAAGTATATCATGGTTTATTCTATCAAAGGCCTTCGAGGTATCCAGTTAACAGAAAACAGTCACATTGTCTTGATCATATTGAACCCTTATATCGTCAAGAACCTTTATCATGGCAGTTTGACAGCTATGCTCTTCACGGAAACCAAATCCCACTGGGGCCAGTAAATTAAATCTTGTAAGGTGACTGGATATCTGCGACGCTAGAATTTTCTCAAAGACCTTTGACAGACACGGAAGAATACTTATAGGTCAGAAGTCTAAGCTAGAGCTAGCGCTCGATTGTTTAGCCACATGGATGATCTTAGCTTTTTTCTAGCTCTCAGGAAACGATGAAGACGCTGTACAAAAAATTAACCAAGTGTGTCAAGGTATTGGAGATATGGAATCCTTTTCAAAAAACTAATTGGAACACCATCTTCTCCACGAGCATCAGATTTGATGGTACGAATGCTTTCCAGGATATCATATACTGATACAACTTCAAATTCAAAAACCGATGGAGGTGCAAAAAAACATTTCATTGTTGGGGACAAAGTTAAGTTCTTGGACGTCACTCAAAACGAGTGACCCAGTTTCCTTGGGATCAAGGAAATTTAGAGTTGCCTCTTTCTTACCGATTCCAATAGAATGTAAATTACTCCACAGTTTTCGAGAGGACTGGTTAGTGTCAAATTTCGATATAAAATAGGATTTTTTAGCTCTACGAGTTAAAAACGTTGCTTCATTACGAGAACGTCAGAATAGTTCCCAATTGACATTTGAGGGGTTAAGTTTCCATCTTCTTCGATTTTTAATCGATCTTGGTAAATCAGATGTAAACCACGTACAGAAAGAGTTTTAAGAGGAACATGTTTATCGAACAATTCAAATACCAATGATTCGAAATAATCAACTTTGTCATTTGAATCCGAGAATCTATGGCATACATTCCAGGGGAAGTTAATTGCATCGGCTTGTAATGCAATGTTATCTATAGCCTTATAGTCTATCTGAATTGAAATGACAAAGGGGTTACCACACGGGAAGAGTTAATTTCGTATGTACAAATAAATCAGGTCGTGGTCGGATATATGTACCTTCCAATGATAATTGGTCTTGTAGAATAAACGTTCGAGATGTCAGAAACAATCAAGAGGTCAAGGAGCCTCGGGTAGAGTTAGGTCCAAAACGTGTAGCACGACGAACTGGGCGACGTTTCAAAAAAGCAACTTAAAAAGATTTTGAAATTCATATCCCCCAAATTCCCAACATTTCTCCGCACCTTGTTCCCTACTCCTGGGGACCGCAAAGGATTCTTGAGATCCGAGTGAGATGATTCGGCTACCAAATCATCACCAAATTCAATCAAACCTAACCTAAGATACTTAAAAACTTTTTTTTGCCAACCCGAAGCCGCTTTACAATTCTTAAAGCTTCAAGAGTTCCTATACGATCCATTAACATATTTTTCTAATAGCATAAGTTAATTTAAACTTAACTTCAACAGTGTAATTCATTTATATAGATCCATCATAACTCTTCTAAGAAACTCCCGATCTCAGCCTGGCTATCACCTCCCTGAAAGTAAATATTCCCTCAAATGTGTCATTAAAATATTCATCATTTCATCAGAAGAATAACTCCTGTTATCTGATAAAAATTCTTATCCCTATTCAAAGCTTCTAAAACAAACTTTTTCCCCAACAACGTTTTCGCAACATCTGACCCAAATCTCGTTCAAGAACTCTAGCATTAAGTCTTTCAACATCACAACAACTAATTCAATTCTAATATAATCCTGTCAGCGACCATACCAACCCATTAAACAGTTAAAGTGTCCTAATTATCCTTTAACCTTTTACCCCCTCACAGCAGGCATAATATACATACCTACATCCCAGGACAGAGCCCCAACTGACAAGTCAAAAATTATTTCCCATTATAAAATCTTCTCAACATTCTCTGGCAAAGAATCCGGACACAAAAAAAAAATATATATAAAAATCAAAAAAGAATAATACTCTCTCAAAAAAAAAAAAAAAAAAAAGTTGAGATTTATTTTTAATTGCATTTTAATTATTTTTTATGATTGAATTTCGCTTCGCCTCGACGATGGGTGTGCTTCCCTAAGAAGCATGAAATCGAAGAGAACTCATTTTTTCAACAAACCATCCACTATATAAACACGCTGCCGCCGCTGCTTCCACTGCCACTTTAGTCCTTGAGCTTCTATCATCTGGCATTTATTACACTAAAATGTCAATGATGATGACAAGGATGCAGGGTCTTTTCAAAGCAGGTCTTCTCCTGAGCTCCTGAAACTCCTCAACTTTGAACACCGAACTATGTCACGAGTGTGAAGAAGTTAAAGACAAAAATCACAGCTCAACCACCCTTGATGTGACATGGTGGTTGAGTTTCATATATAGTGATTACAAGCAGGTATCGTGGAAGCACTAGAAAGGACCTCAACTGTCATCACAAAGTGCGCTGCGGTGTTATCGTAACTATTTACGAGCTTGTTTCCGAATTATAAAAGGTACATTCACACACACACACGCTCGCAGGGAGATGCTCGTAAAAATGTATTTTAATGCATTTTTAATCGTGAATTTATAGCTACCACATATACCCTGAATGGGGGAGTCTAACCTGCGGTTTTTTTTCATCCAGTTTAGATAGCAGAGCATATTACATCCTTGACTGGAGTTTTCCTATCAAACTTTTCTACTTATCAGAGATTTGTCGCTTTCATTTCATGTACATCGTCAAAACTCAGGACACTCCCTTTCCCCCATGGGAATATTCATCGGGGAAAAGGTGCATTAGAAGACACGCCAAGGATTATGAGCGATCGACGACGACGGCAAGGAGGAGACTGCTGCGCAAATGAGATTTTAATGGCGAACTTTTATCATACATTAATGGCCATAACTCAATTTGGTTATTATATCCTTTTTTCCAATATCCCAGATTGTTTTAATTTGTATCGTGCCAAATGCCGAAAAAGCCCGAATGAATTAATGGCCGTCATAAAAATGGCAAATGTGCGGACATGAAGCAGTTTTCTATGTTCGCAGGAGTAAGAAGAAGCGGCGGGCGTGCTGAATGCGATTAGTCGTCCTTAATGTGTGTATATAAATCTAGTGCAGTAACGGCTAGAACTTTATAGGATTTTTGTATAATTTTTTGTAATTCGAAACGTTCCTTTTCTACGTGCACTCTGTCATCAGTATTGCCAGGAGGAATTGAAAGCCCAGAGGGGGAAATTGAAAAAGCATTTTCCGAATGAATGCAAGAAAGGTCATTTGGATTTATTATTTTGGAAAGCTGGCGGGCATTTGGCCGAACTGGTTGTCCTTAGATCAAGATTTATGTTCTTTTTTTTCCCACAAAACCGTTTTCGAATGCATTTTTCGATTCTTAAACGGAAATTAACCTTCTTCACCTTGCAAATGCAAGTAAGAAAGGAACATTAAGGATGACCATCAAGAGCAAGTGTACCATCTAAATATTCTCCTCAAAATAGATCTTCCCGAATAGACCCAGTAATGGTATTCTAGGGATGAATTAATCTAATTTAATCAGCAATTTGGGAGTTACCACTGGGATCCGGTAACTGACATTTCGGTACTCCCACAGGAAAAACTACACTACCCAACCTTTATACCTATTGAATTGTTTTTTTGTGTTCGTCCTGTCGGAAATGATAAATATTCAACTTTATGCCAAGTTAAATGGGAGGGATGCAGGACAAAAAAAAAGGAAAACAAGGAATGATTTCAAGGAACATTTAACTGATTGTAAATAACAAGTGGAAGACAGAAAAAAAGATACCAGACGAGCGATGAGATAGAATAAAGAAATAACAGAATTTGTTGCTTTTTTTTTAAGACAATTAGGTATGGAAATATACAATTTTTTGACAATTATAGGAGAGTCATCGTCTTCTTTAAGTACTTTGAAATTTATGAATTCTTGTTGGTATTTTAAGGAAAGAGTCTGCCTTTACATCGATAGAATTCTTAAAGGAATATTCCTTTTATAGTTGGTACCGAGGGGTAGAGCACTCAATCATTCCGAAAGAATGATTAATATTAAAGAACTTAGGATTCCATTCAATGGGTCTGGGTAAAGGAGTCTTGTACAGCTTGTGGGCTTCTGCCGATGCGATGGTGTCGATGTCGCCTGTGTAAGCCAATATCTGGTTGTCACGTCACGGATTGCTTTCTCTAACGCCAGGTTGAAGAGGATGCAAGCCAGACCATCTCCTTGTCGGAGTCCATTAAAGATGTTGATTAGTCTGGACAGCAAAGCGGCTACTTTTACTTGTAATATAAGGTTTGTTCCCGATAATTATTCGCAGAAAATTCGCAGCTGTCAGATTTTTAAGTAGTGGGGATATTTTCTCTCTTTGAGAGATTGCTACGAAAAAAGTACGGGAACGCTTTAAACCAAAAAAAATTGCAGCATTCTTTCCTAGTGTTGCTTAACCATCGATAGTATTTATTTTCGATATCGTCGATAATTTTGAATAAAATATCGATAGTACTGATACTATCGATCTATACATTTATCAATTGAATAGGCCCAAATTACGAATCATCAAATTCGATGGCTTGTTCAAATTTTAAAATTTATGACCGCCTATCTATAAAACAAAAGTGAAGCTTACCACGTTTTATGAATACCCTTATGGCTAAAACACAATCACGCTTCAGCTTTGGCTTCGTCACGTTACATTTCAAACGCTTTAAGTGACATTTTATAAATTTCGATTGTTGTTTTTGCTTTTTTCTGTCAAAATGAGCAAAAGTTCAACCAGTTTCTACTTCAGCTTTGTATTTGAATCACGTTACCTTATTTTGTACACGAACCAAACGTAACGTCAAAGCCAAAGTAACATTTTGTTAAGATATAGTGATTTCCAATGGTTGAACTTAAAAACGTCAAATGAAACCGAAGCTAAAGCGTGATTGTGTTTTAGCCATTAAAGCCTTTCAATTAAATTGTAAAAAGTTAAAATCGAAAAGATAACAGCACGAGTGGCATTCTTCTTCTGCAATAGGCTTTCTTCGCTTATTAACAGTATCAGTTAACTTTTCAAGTACATCCCTGCCTTCAACAGTTACAACCTTTACATAATAACGCTTTCGACTGCGGAAATTCCTCGTGTAAAGGGAAATTGTTGTGTTCGAAATTTCAAAGCACTCAGGAAGCTGCAAGATTTTATCTATTGCCTGTCAGTGCAGCAAGACCTTTTTGACCCTCCCTCATAGCTCACATATCTCATATCGAAAATCTGATAATCGTTTTAGCATATAGTATGAGGTTTCAATTTCTTGAATAAGCTCAAGCTCAAAATGTGAAGGTAAGTTTGAATTATTTTAACTATCGATAGCCGTTCGATTGTTTTTTAAACTATCGATGTAGCCGATATTTTTTACTATCTATACTATCGATAAACTGTAGGAAGTTCGAGCATCACTACTTAAATGTCAAAAGATTGGTGGAAACTAATTACTGCGAAACGATTTTTAAAATGTTTTTTTTTTTTTTATTATTTCAAGGGATATGTTATGCCTATTTGTTGCATCAGCTCCAAAAACAAAACAATTAGTAGTTTTGTAGGTGCTTCCACGCTTCCAGCAACAATTCTTCTCTGCTCCTTACAAACAGCTGGCTTTAGAAGACTCAACTCACACTGCTCTCTAACAATTGTCTTCTGAACCCTGAACTAAATCAGGAATCTGGACTTCGTCAACAATATTCATGGACCAGTTCACAGAACCACCGGTTTTTTATGTTTTTTTTTTATAAAATTTTAAAAATAACTGCAATCTTTATCAAACGTGTCGTATATTTGATTATTTATTGTCTTTTTTTTCTGCTGCTACTTTTTTCTGCCTTCAAAAATTTCTTGAGCAGAAATTCGCAGGGTGGGGAAATTATTTTCTCTCTCACGAGCTCTCTCTTCTGCGATTTTCTACGAATTTTTGGTGTACGGGAACAAGAATTAGCAGAAATTCGTGAAAATTCGTACGAATTTGCAGATGGGGAACAAAGCTATAATGTTGGTTGTGGTCAATTTATTTGGGATGCCAAATTCTCTCATTGCATTATAAAGTTTTATACCCTGGCTATGCTATCGTAGGCGGATTTAAAGTCTATAATAAGATGGTTGAATTCCAGAGTTTTTTTTATCACCTGCAAGGGTAAAGATCTGATCAATTGTTGATTTTCGTAGTATGAAACCACATTGATAGTTGCATATTATGGTTTTCGCGTATGGGGCTATCCGTTCTTGTAGCACAGAGTAGAATATCTTATAATATGTACTCAACAATCGTATACCAATATAATTGCTGATGCACTTTGTGATATCTCCCTTCTTATGTATGGGACGTATGATGCCTTTTCGCCAGGCTTCGTATTCCCGTACGTGTACTATGATTTCATGAATTGCTTGATGTAGTATTGGCCCTCAATGTTTGATCATCTCGGCAGGCATGCCATTGGCTCCAAAATCCTTGTTATTTCTAAAGCGATTAATCGTTTTGTATATCCTCAATGCTTTGTGGTTGCAGTATCAGGTTTTCCGCTTGAAATGGTGGAGTCTCCATTTCTTCCGTGAGCTGACCGTTCAACAATTTATTAAAGTTTTTTTACCATCGCTCCAGAATGCCCTCCGTCCTTACAGTATGTGCAGGGTGGACCACGTTCTCTATTACTTTCAATTTCACAGACAATTTTGTGAAGTCTTTTATCTATCCTTCTAAGCTCTTTATATTCATCTTCACCTGCCCGCGTTCTATGAGACGTCGATGACTCGCTCCTTCTTATCTTCTTAAACTCTAAGGCTTTCATCATCATCGGCTCTATTTCAAATATGGATGGATTGATGGACTGTCAAGCAAAGGAAGAGCTCTTCTAGGTAAATTCATTGAATCCAAAAATGTCTCGACCAAATAAAAGAATACAAATGTATCTTTATAGGTGAATTGCCTTCTTTAACAAACTTGTGGAACAAAACGCATACAAATCCAAAGTCCTTCAAAAGGGTAGTGGTGATCCAAGTAGATTTAGTACGCCCATAATTGACTGGCTACTTTTTGCTTTTAAATGAGCAAAGGTTTTTGAATTTACCAATTATGAATGCCTTAGTTTTTTTGGATCCTGAACATACTAAAAACGGTATCCATTCCTTGGAAATATTTAGTGCTGAAGTTATAGAGCTTTTTAGTCAGCATTTAAAAACTGCGTGCAAAGAAAGATAATTTCTGTCAATTATTTCTAGGGTTCCACAAGCTCAGTTTGTGAGGATAACTTTTCTCCTGTTGTCTTGAGCGAAAGAACTGCAAATCTCCTTTTAAAATACTTCTTTTGAATTGCTTGGGCTTTGGCCTTTACTATAGATAGACCCACTTATATGAACATAATTTGCTGGAGGAACCATTCGAAAAGTTTTTTTTTTCATTCATTACCTTTTCTTAGTGACCAACATTCAGAGATTCTAATTTTGGTTGCTTTGAGACTCCTTGACAAGCAAACTTTTTTGGTTCAGATGACTTTAATTTTATATTTCTCAAAAAATTGTTTTAATGGTACTCCAGCACTGCATTCATCAATGATCTTCGCATTTCCGAGCGGGATTCGTTTGGCATATTATAATTCAAATGTCAACGCAAATTTTTAAGAAAACACTCACTTTCTAATAAAACATATCGAAAACATTATTTTTCAGGATAACAAGTCCTATGTCCTCTCCTGTACCCATGAGATTGTGTGTACAAAATTTCATGATGATCGGTTAAGTAATTGAGGCGTAAAAGCGTAACAAACAAAAAATCTCTCACATTACATTTACAATAAAGCAAAGATTATTTAAAAAAAAAAATTGACAAAAGACTCAGACTCAGAAATTGATCATTTTTTCTAATCCGTCCATTAAAAGCTAAAATTAAACGCTTATCTAAAAAAAACTAGATGTTTATGCTTTGGTCGAAAAAATAATATTTTAACAAACCAATAAAATCATACTTAAATTTTTGTAGAAGATATATAAAAACCAAAAACCTGCATATATAAAATAAATTAAAAAAAAAACAATATACATATAGTTAAATAATTATATTAAATTAAACTAAAAAATTAAATTAAATTAAAATGTTGTTTCTCGTTGTTGATATTTGTTATTGCTCTGTTTTTTTTTTCTTTTTTTTATTTATTTAATTTTTTTTGTCATGATTATGTTGTAGGACGAGAAGAACCAACTTCTTATAACCAATCTTTGGCTTTCTTTGGTAAGTTGTTAAATAATTAGAGAATATAACCAAAATCAATAAACAAAAAAAAAACAAAAAACCTCATTTAAACAAAAACAAAACTAAATACTTTTTTTTATTTTTTTTTATTTATTAAATATAAAACATTAAATCAAATCACATTTACACACACGGCGTTCATATATAAAATAGAATATATATTATGTATTTTTTTTGTATCTTAACCACTTTCTATTTGCATACAATTTAAATATAAAAATATAATCAAAGTACCTCTGTCATTAATTTTTCTCACTCTATTTATTGTAAAACATCATGAATAAAATTAACTACTATATACATGTTAAATGGAACACCGTTTTTTTTTTGGTTTAAAATATTTACTGTGCATTCCTTGAATTTAAATTTTAATTTATTTACTTTTAAATATAAAACAAAATTCTTTAAAATATCAAAAATATCTATTTTCACGCATAATTGCATTTTATTTAATTTTTTTTTAAATAAATGTAACCAAAACAAATACTTTCGAAGGCTATACAGTATCTCTTGTAGAGTAGTTTGAATATTGAATTTAAATTTAAATTTCAATTTAAAAAAAAAGTTGAATTTGTATTTTTTTATAGAGTAAAAACGTAGTTAAATGAAATTTTCAGGTCGAAATTCTAAGCACGAAGAATCGTCATTTGTTTAAAGAAGATAGGTTCTGCTTATAGTATCTTTCTCTATCAAGCCTAGAATTTTTTTTCAGATTCTTAAAAAAAAAAAATACCAAAACAAGAGAAGAATGCAAAGTATTACACTTTCTAGAGCCGTGTGTGCTAAATTTATTAAAAAAAAAATAGTTAAAAACACAATTTCTTAGTTAAAACAAAAAAAAGTAAATTTTTGAAACAAAGATTAACCGCGGTTAAATAAAAGCCAGACATTTATACTTCCCACACTTGAAACATCCCACACTTGAAATATCCCACGCCTTTCAAATGCCTAACAAACGCGAGTCCTGGCGTTCGTCCTTTTGCTTCTTTTTTACTACGTTTGGAATTAATTGCAACAAAACCATTGGATAGCAGTTCTCGAGAATCCCTCTTGTCTACCTATTTGCCTAACAGGATGTGTTTTTTTTTTTTTTATAAAATATTATACACGAGTCCTTGGAGATAAGTATCTACATGCGTAAACATTTTGTTTAAGTGTCATTTGAATAAATATTAAATCATGGTCTTTGAGGGAGTCCTGGGATATGTAAATGCAATTGTTTTGTATCCTCTCTACACATAAGGGCGGGTGATTATCGTTTGTAAATATGGATAACTGTAAAGTCCGTGATGATTTATTCAATGATGTGTTTTGTAGAAGTCCTGTTTTTTGGTGCCTTTTTTTCTGGATGAGAATAGAATTGGAAGGGAATTTAAATGTTATTTTAAAATTCCATTTTTTTGGGGAAGTTTTTGGCATTAAATTGAAAACTTGATTTAAAAATAGAAGTGTCTGTGCTTTTGGTGCAAACATTAAGCTCTCACTCTAATTCAGTAAAAAAAACTTAATAACCCCACAGGTTTCGAAGTTTAATTTGTATTCTTACTTGCAACATTTGACTGACGTCAATAATACCCATTTAATTTTTTCAAAACACACTGATTTGACACATGTCTCGCTTATAAATTAAAACTTTTGGCATCTTGAATTCTTATAAATCCCCATTTCAAATAACATAGCTTATGATGTTATAAAAGTGATTGATTATGTATATCCTTTTAAATTTTTCTATTAATTTTTTTTTCTAAAAAGAAAAAAATTGTTAAACATCGCCATTACTAAAAGAAAGTTATTTTTTTTTTTTAAAACTTTCCCCTTCAAACCTACACAGTTTTCTTCCTGAATGCAACTTGATGGTGTTTGCGTTAAAACTGCATTTTTTTAAAAAACTTCTTCTTCGTCGCGACCGAGTTGGTTAAGTCTAAAAATAATTCCATTAAAATTGATGATGGAGAGGGATTGCACGCGTAGCTTTTTTTTTTTTTGGCGCACAGTCCTAAGAGGTAAAAAAGAAATTTCTTTCAACTTTCATAAATAATGGCTGCAAAAAAGTTTCATTTCCATGCAACATTAAACAGATCGATTATGCTGATGAGAGTCAATATTGATGTAAAGGGGATGGATGGGCTGGGAATTTCTTTTGATCATTAATTAGTAAAAAAAAATTACTTATTGCATCAAAGAGACGTTACTTTAATTTAAATACTTAAAAAAAAAGCAAAAGGGATATTGTTGTTCTTTCTGTTGAGTTTTTTGACATTTCGTTTTTTTCTGGATTGCTATGCAATAAATAGGGAAAAACATACAAATTTTAAAATAAACACTTTATCAACCACTCTGTAAACACCTAGTATTGGAATTCTTAAGAGAACTGCAACACTCTGAAATCGTTTTTGAATTATGTATTTTTTTTTTTACAAAAAAACTTCCCCTTGTAGGCTAATGCAGGTTTAATTTTTTTTTATCAATGGAAATCTTCAAAAAACCATCGGTAATAATCGGTACCAAGTAGTGTGGAACTTTTACGGCACTAAAACCACATAAAAGATCGACAAATGACATTTCTTTTTTAATAATATTTTTAACTAAGTTTCTGTAAGGCACATTTGCCTTTTTAGAATGCAACATGACGTTGCACAACACTAGTTAGAAGAATTAGAAAGATGGCAAGAATTTTTTTCGGCGCAGTAGATCGAGAATTAGGTGCCTATTTTATCACTTACAACTCACGGCGGCTCTAGCTTGCACTAGGAGTTAGAAAAATGTCTTCTCAACCTGAGTATCGAACTGACGACCTCCGGGTCAGAAGCAAACATCTTATCTACTGCACCAATGCCTCCCTTTCTTTCTTTATTTTTTTATCCCATTGGGGAAAATCTTCTTAATCTCCGAACATTATTTCGTACATTTTAGACGGTCTTCATTCCGGGGTTGGTATGACTTTGCAGTCGCTGATTGTGTGATACAGCGTGTTTTTTAACTTCTTCTGTAACCATTTCAATTTAAAGATCACGGTGTATATCGCTTTTTCTTATCGTATATACCAAGATGCATAAATTATTCCACGAAAAACCTTGCTTTGGATTTTTTGGATGGGTTCAGCATTTGTTTTCTTTGTAAAGGGTTTTCTAATAAGGATTTGACAATTTTTTTTAAATAAAACGCAAACCATTTAAGATATTTCAAAAACTTTATTATGGGCTTGAAGTACAATCAAAACATTTATGAATGGAACTCGACTTCGTTCATATGGCCACTGCGGGCACGTTGGCAGCGGTCGATTCTTTGGACCCAATTTTCAATGACCGAACGGCCGCTATTTCGCGTTCAAAGTTGGCTCTGAACTCTTCCGACGTCGTCGGCTTGTTGGCATAAACCAATGACATAACGTAGCCCCAAATAAATTAGTCTATAGGCGTTAAATTGCACGAACGAGGCAGCCAATCGACTGGCCCATTTCTTGAGATAACCACGCTCATCAAACTTACTCTTCAATAAATCGATTGTAAGGTGTGCTCTGTGGCTTGTGGCACCATCCTGTTGAAACCACGTGTCGTCCAAGTCTATATCTTCCAATTCGGGCCAAAAATAATCGCTAATCATGACGCGATAACGCGAAGGTCTGTGATTGCATCCAGTCTGTTTCTGTACAGCCTCTACCTACATGTATAAATACACAAGTACATTTGCAGTCAAAATAATAGTGCTTCCTACTAAATATTGTTAAAGCTTCTTATTGTCGTGATTTAATACTTTTTTTTGTTCCATTCTTTACCAGTTTAATTTTTTGTGAAAGAGCAATTAAAATTGTATCATTATGCTTTCATAACAATTTTTTTGACTTTAGTTTTCTGGTAAGTTTTCACTAACACACCGTTTTGAACCAGTAAAAATAACAGTAGTGTTTGCAGAAATCTCGCTAAAAGCAAAATTTATCAAGCTGGCTCCGAAAGAACATTTGAAATTGAAAAATGGAGAAATATTTTATTGCTAGATGAATCTTAAAATGTGTAACAACTTAGCAAAGGCTCGAAGTAATATATCTGGCTGCCATCAAACTCCACTTTTAAACCCTAATATACAAACAAAATTATACCTGGAGGCTTCAGTATTATGATCTGGGTTTGTTTTCATTTTACTGAATAGCGTCGATTTATCGCATAGAAAATATCGTGAGTAGAATCTTTTACGTTACGCTTACGCATGAATTGGTGCTTCTATTTGCCAATGAAGAAACGTAATTGATTTGTTTTTTCCAACTATACACTGAACTCAAACACAGCAGCAAGGTTGCGAAAAAGTAGATTGAGAAGAGTTTGCTGACCGAGCCAAACCAACAAATAACTTGCTCCTTTGGAAAGTTTTGGGATGTTCGGGCATCAATATCCGTAGAAAGATGCCAAAAACTGATTTATTCTATGCAAGGCCTCTACACCGCTGATTGATATACTAAATACACGCAACACGCAACAAAATATTAATATTTAAGTAGGTTATCAGTAATTTAAAGAAGTTGGAGGAAGTAGGCTATTTTACTAACATCTTTCAGGCTACATCTAGCAACACTACTATTATTGACGGCCAGTTTTCAAGACAAATTTAAGTTTTCAACCCTTTTTTTTTGTTAAGGTTTCTAACTTTCTAAAAAGATAAAAAAAAAACATAAATTAGGTAAGTAAAATAGTTTTTGTTTGTTCATGTTTTAATAATAATAATTGCACATTACACTAACTATTATTTTGACCGCAACTGTATGTGTGCCCATGTGGCATTTTTCCCAACATTAAACACCTATTGTATTTTTTTTTCGCGGATGACTAAATGTATGAATTTTGGGTGCGACGCGACGGCATCCATCATGTTTTTTCTACAGAACCCCTTTGACCTGTCCACCAAACCCACAACAAGAAATATCCGAAGCGATGTCATTAATAAAAAGAAGAAATAAAAGTGAATATGGCTTCCGTGTGGAACTCCGGATGAACAATGTATTGTCTTAGACGTGCAGTTTTTTAAAAAATTACAAATTGTTTACGATGTTTTTAAGTACGATCTTATCCAATCAATTATCTATTAAATGCTTTAGTTAGGACAGCATAGAAAAGTTAAGTTAAGTTAAGTTTTGAGTAGTTAATTCTAAAAAAATTAATAACATTTTATTTCTACAAACAAAATCAACGTTCCTCAGGAGCGAGCAATTTTTAACAGTGAAATTGAATATGTTTACAGTCAATTTTTTAAAAAAGGTTCGGTTTACATGAAAGGTTTGAAATTCCTCGATAGTTTTGAACGTTATTTTTGTTACCTTTACCGAACGACTTCCATAACTCAGGGAAAAAACCAGTTGACAGTGAACTATTGAATAAGGATGTTAAATTGTTGAAGAAATATAAGTTTTATTTGCTTGAACAAAATTGGATGCAATCTTGTCAGAACTAGGCAAACATTACTTTTTTAATTCGTCAATATATTGCACAACCTCCTCTTCCGTCAGTCTTAGGAAAGTTATATCACAGAATGGTCAATTCCTATTTGTTTAAACTGTATGTTTGTTGAAAAAAAAACGGCAAACATGTTGCTGTTGCTATAATTACCTCATCACAACTTGAGAATTTACTATTATACTTCAAAAATGATGGATAAGACAAACTATTTCTTTGGATTCCTTTATATATTTAACTTGATTTCAATAATATAAGCCTTGTAAATTGTCTTTAATTTAGTTTTATATTAGAAATACACGTTATAGAAGATAGTAAATCAAATTTGAAATTTATTTATAGTTTACTAAAATATTTCATAACTTCTCTTTCAAAGATAAAGTCTCGTCGTAGCAAGTAAATCTTGAAAAAGTACAATTATAAGGCTGTCTTGAAAGTTACATCAACTATACTTTTGAGAAGTCTGCAAGATGATGATCCTCTTTTCTGCATTGTGAAAGAAGTGTACACAAATTTCCTTTTTAGTTTTTTTTTTATTTTTTTATTTTTCTGTGAACTTGTTGTCTTCCTTGGCTCCTATGAACCTTGAGTTCTCAGTTAAAAAAAAAAAAAAAATACTATGCTGCAATACCAATTCCACCAATTATATCTCATTTTCTGACTATGTGTTCATATTCATATCTCGAAACAAGTTTTCTTTTTAAATCTATAAAAACAATTAAAAATCAAGTATAATTAAAACACAAAACGTTCTTTATTTTCTAAAATAGAATCATCTGCAATAATTAACTCCATTAAAAAAAATAAACGCCACTCCCACACATCAGCACACACCACCCAAAACCAATACACCCAATTACACTTTCAAAATTAAATTAAAAACAATTAAATTTATCAGAAGCCAAACTAAATGTTTTTCGTGTTTATAAAAAAAAAAATTCAATTACTAAACAAGCCAAACTTCATCCTTTCCTCAATCCTGGGAACTCCTTCAGAATCCCAGTAACTACCGTACCTCCAGAGCACATGCTTGTATATGTATATACGCTGATTGTAAATTGTGCCAATGTGTGTGTTGTTTGTGTTTATTTTTTTTTTCGTTTCATTGTTCTTTTTTTCTTATGCATGTGTTTGTTTTCTCGAATTAATCGATTGTATGAATGTAATTACGGTTTTGTCGCTATAAAGCTTATGCACACAGATTTACATCTCTCTTTCAATATTGTTTGACTTGTTAAATGCAATTACAAATAAACATATTCTTATGCAGCATATATGTGTGAGTTCTTAAGTAAGTTCTTAAGGATTTATGTGTTTTGTGTTTCTTTGATTTTTGTTTTTTTTTTTTTATTGAATGCAACATTGACGGACGTGTGTTTTGTTTTGTAACACAAATTTTGTGTGACAAAAGGACTTACAACTAATTAATGTGTCCTGATGCGATGTTTGGTTTGAAAATTAATTTATTAGAAATGTAACCCAGTAATGCTGATTTATTTATGCATGTCCATCTCACACATATTTCACACACTTTTCGGGATAATTTATTATTAAGACCACCCACATACTCCACCAAAATGAAAAAAAAAAACACATTTTTATTTCGCATTTTTATCTGACAAAAAAACTAATACTTTTTGTATTTTTAATTCTTTGCTGGATTCGAAAATTGTTAGGAGTGGAATGACTATAACTTACGGTGGAATGATTCAGAATTCGGGAATGTCAAGGATCTGCGAATTACACCGAACAAACTTTGGAAACCAGATGTCCTCATGTACAATAGGTAAGTGATTTTTGATCCAAATTGTGTTTTTTGTTGTGTGTGTCATAAAAAAAAAACAAAAATGTTTTACGCGCTTTTCATCTAACTACACGCATCAACAATAAGCCAATGAAGAGAATTTGTTTAAACTAACAAAAATTAGAATTAAAATTTTATGAAATATATTTACAAAATAAGTTAGATAAGGTTTCGACTGGATTAAATAATAAAACGAAAAAAAAAAATAAATGAAAAAGGTAAGGTAGTTGAAAAGTTTATAAATAATTCTGTGGCAACAAATTGAATTAAAAAATTGATTCTATTAAATCCTCGTCCAAAGAAACATAAATTGCTCTGTTTAATCCTGAAGATGTGGTCTACTTTAAAGCTCTTTCCATCATTGAACTTATCTGGTTACCTACTTCATAATCAAAAAAAGGAATTAATATACATTTTATGTTAAAACTTTAAGGAACTTTTGGTCTCCAACGTGAACTGATTTTGAATTTCATAAATTCAATTAAATACCTCACGAATTAAGCTATAAAATGTCCCCATATTTCATTTATAATTAAAAAATTATTTAAGAAAGTTTATAGTTCCTTATGCTTTAGTTCTTTATTTCTTCTCGGGTTCATTAGACATCTTGAACTTGACTTATTTGAATTAAATTCAAAGTTCCTTAAAAAACAGTACTGATCAACCTTTAAAACCCCTTTATTCAACTAAACTATTTCTGCACACAATTTTTTATTAACTGTAACTATCCCACTTCTGACACCAAAATTACTTATTTTTTACATTTGGTTCACTGGCTGGATGTCCTCGTTGTGTACCCAAACATATATGTTTGGGCTTATAATTTGAATTCTAATATTTTGGACAAATAAAAAATAAAGATAAAATACCATTAAATTTATAATAATTTTAGTCGACAATTGTTTCCACAGAAATATTTAAAATTTTCTCGCTTTTTATTGAAAATTTCTTAAGTATGATAATATTATTAACCATAGTTGACAAAGTTTTTTTTTTGCATTTTCCACTCGCTATATTGTGTGTAACACACATTCTTTATATTTTAAGCGCTTTTTTCAATTAAAAAATCTGCAAGTTGTAGTATTTTTTTTTATTTAAAAAAAACCCTTTAATCACAAATTTTATTTTGTGTTCACTGCTTAAAGTTTTTCTCTTAACAAACAAAATTTTCGAATATTATTTTTTTCATTTTCAAATTTTTTGATTTATTTCTTATAACAAAAAAAAAATATTTATAAAAACAATTTTATATATATTTATATACTTGTTTATTTTACAATAAGAGTAGTTTACACGCCTGTCGTCTAGTCAGTGGGAAAGTACATTGTCAGCTTGCCGTTGATGTGGGCCTTACAAAATATCTTTAAACAAAAAAATGCCTTAAAAAAAAAACAAACAAAAAAAAGAATACTTAAACTTAAAAAAAAAACTAAACTTTAAAATTAATTTATAAAAAAAGTATTTAAATCTAAACAAAATAAAAGTTTAAAATAAACAATTTTAAATTAATTTAAAGTTTAATATTTGTCATTTGTTTAACCAGATATTATACGAGATTTGTTTTTCGCCATATATAATTCACCAAAATATGTGAATTATCAACACATTCACATAAGCGATGAAAGCTTTGTAAATATTTTTCATAAAAAAATATTAACTTAAATATAAATTAACTCTAAAAAAAAACAAGAAATCATAAGAGTTTTAAAGAATTAAAACAATATGCTGGTGTAATATCTCGTTAAACAGTCGGTACTATAATTTATTTGCAAAAATAAATTATTGTATCGCACGTAAATCAAATCCCTCAATAAATAAAGTCTAAACTAAATTTTATTTAAACTTAAATAAATTAATTAAAACGAATTAAAGCAGAAGCATTTAAAATACCAAAATCGAATACCCTTTATGAGAGGTTTTCTTAAAAAAAAAAACTTAGTTAGAACCAAAAATAATAGAACTCGCCAACTAAACGCTTTAAATAGTTATTTTTTACAATTAAAAAAATACAAAACAAATCAACGACTATAAACTAAAGCCGCTTTAACGTAAATTTAAATCGATCCGCATAATCAGCATACATAAAAATAAATTAAATAAAAAAAAACAATAATTAAAGCCAATTAATTGTTGCAATTGCTGGATAGTTAATTTCGTTTTTGTTAATTTTTTTTTTCAATATTAAATGGGTTTTAATTTTTGTGGTTATAATGGTAAAATAATAAGTATATATATGCTTCTTGTGTTGTTTTCTTGTACAATTGTGTTTTTTTAATGGTTATATATATTTGATTAATAATAATGTTCGATTTATCACGATAATTTTAATGTTACACAATTTTTTTTTGGCTAATTTAGTCGACGACGGTCGTTGGTAGATTATTAGTTTGATATACCTTTGATTACCTTTGATTATTTGATTAGATAAAAAAGATATTAAACGGTAAGGTTTATTTACAAGAAATAATATTTCAGTTTTTAAAATGTTGATGTTAAAAAAAATATATTGCAAGGGTATTAATTATATTATTGAAGTTAATTTGCATATATGTCTTCGCCAAAACGATATAGAGTCCTTAAAGTTGAGTTTTAAGTGATTTTATCTAACAGTTGCTAATGAAATATTTAAATGTTATACAATCACCCTTGGTTTGCAATGCCATCTGATGTTGACAAACAATTACATAACTCATATAATTAGATTTGAGCAGTTCGAAAGCCGATCAAAAACTGATCAAATAACGGCAAGCAAAAATGCTCGTCAATTACTGCAATCCTACAGTTTATTAAACAGCTTCGGGACTTACATTTCAATTAAGTGCATAAAAATATTGCAGCCAAAGAAGAATCTCCTTCTTTCCTTTAACACAGGAATCTTGCTACCCAAGCGTAGCACATTCTCTCCTTCTCTCTAATTGTAAAGATTACATACATTTGTATTTCTATGTGGCACAAAGTTGAGACGAAGAAGTTCACCATACAGTCTTCTTATGATGGAAATTTTGCTCCGCAATGTACTCATCTTGAAAATAATTTCTAAACTCAAATTGCGATATAAAATGCTGTAAATGGATCAATGCACTGAACTGTTAAATTCCTTTAAATATGAACTTGTTTAAAACATGAGTTGTGTTTTATACAATTTTTCATAAGAGCTTCTTACCGAAATCGGTGTACACCAAGGAACTGCTTTTAGTCCCATGCTTTTTTTTAACTTGATAACTACCTACAAGAAACTAAAGTGATGAACCTGTAACTGCTTGTAACTTAGGTTTCTATGCTGACATTCTTGGACAATTATATATATTCGCTTCCTGGGGCCAATCTTCTAAAGCAATACAAATATGAAAAAAATCTTCCATGTAGTAGATTCGTGGATGGATACGAGATAAGATTTTAATTTGTTTTCTTGTTTATAGTACAAATTGAATTTACAAAATCGGTTAGCATAGCTTTCGCCGTCTGCCTGATTGTTGAGGAAACTATAATTTTTGAATTGTTTTATTTTTACGGTTTTAACAAAACTTAAAATTGACACTAATAATTTTATTTCGATAAATTAAAGCATTTTTATAAAATTGCAACAATCGATCTACATTTGTATGTGTATTGTTCTCACAGTTGAGATGTGCCAATACTTCAAGATCAGGAATCGTGCTGGTGCCAAAAAATTGTGTTCGGATTTCTTTTACATAAATCTGAGGTAACTCTTAAGCTTTTATTACATAGTCTGTGTGCAGCTTCAAGGTCTTTATATAAACTGCTCATCTTTTTGATAGATACCCTATTTGGCTATGTTGTCTCCGGAGTGCTCAGATATCTAAATGGAAGGTTTACCTTTAAATACTTTCTCCATCGTACCATTCTTTTTATATGGAAACTTTTAACGAATTTAATATTATTTCAAATACTTTATACGTAGCTACTTAATTGATATAGGTATTTCCTTTAAAGGTGATCCTAAAAGATTTTGGAAACTTGTTAATTTGAAGAAAAAATCTTCACTAAATTTAATTATTATTAATTAAAATAAATTTTATTTTTAATTTCGTTTTCTTTTTATTTATAAATTTTATAATTAGCTGTATATTAAAAATCTCCAAAAAACAACTGCACATCAAAATCTCATTTTTTTCAAAAACTAAATAAAAAACAGGATTTTATTAAAATCCGTTCTATGATTTTCGAAATACTTTTTCATAAATTCTTTATTATTTAAGACTTGTGATGGCCGTTTTTACTAAAAAGCTGTAAGTGTTGTAGTTTGGACACTTTTTATATGTTCAGACAGTCCACTGCTTTGCCATGTTAACTATCGACAGCTACTTGCAAAATACGAACCTTGTTGGAATTGTGCGAGCTAATCTCCGATAGTGAACAAAACGTGTGTCCATTGGTGAGCGAGTCCCAAAAAGTTTAAATGTCGAGAGTAAAAAGTCAAAAAAGTCAAGACTGTGTCCACTTCCACTAGTTTGCTCTCGAGAGTCACGTAAGAGCTACTCGCTGCCTTTTTACTCTCAAAATAGACACACACCTTTAGATTAATCTAATAAATAAAATATTGATAGCCTTAGCATTTGGTGCAGAAAGATTTGTATTTCTCTTAACCTTGTAAAATTTCAGACGATTGCATTCACTAGAAAACCTATCGTAAATGAATTTTTTTGATTATTATAAATCACAGCACAAACTCTGCCGCGTCATCGGTTTTTAAGGTTTGGGTGTTCAGTTTTTCTCCAACTTAGCAAGCCTTATTTCTCTATTCATAAAACGTTAGGTAGCCTGTATTGGGTTAAATTACCGTCGAGGTTCTCAGTACCTCCGTTGATCTCAACTTTTGGTTGTTGACTTTCGTAGAACAAACTATGGCATCATTTAATCTAAATCTTAACGCTTCGGATATGGACTTCAACTTAAGTAAAGTGGTTGATTAAAATCATTATTTCGAACCTCAACATCTTCGGTTCCAACGCTCATTGACAATAACAAACCAATTGTTTACTCTACAGGGAAGGAAAACTTGCTCGCCGCCAATTTCGCTGCCAGCTCCACGCTGCCTCACAGCAACGTTACCCCTCCTGTACTTGAGAATGCAAATTTTTCCATGGGACAGATTTTTTCCGCACTCGTACAGTAGCAAGAGTTTTCAAAGACCTCGATATACACAAATCCGCTGGCCAGGATGGTATACCCCCGATTCTTCTGAAGAGGTGTTCTTCCACACTGGCAAAGCTTTTCCATCGCTCCTACTCTCCTGGAATCTTTCCTAGAAGATGGAAAACAGCATTGTCCCTAAGAAAGGTAACCCATCCTCCCCCTCCTCCTACCGACCCATAGCACTAACATCCCTTCTCTCTAAGATCATGGAAACGCTGATTAATCGTCAACTTAAGGAATATCTCGAAAATCGAAAGCTTCTCCATGACCGTCAGTATGGCTTCCGCAGCAACCGTTTCACTAGTGATCTGATGGCATATCTCACCGAACAGTGGAATAAATCTATACATCGCTTTGTTGAAAGTAAGATTATTGCTCTTGATATCTCCAAGGCATTTGTAAGAGTTTGACATTAAGCTCTCTTATCGAAAATGCGTGCTATTGGGATCGATGATACTTTTGTTCGTTGGATTAGAAGCTATCTTCTGGACCGTTCAATACAAGTTTTTTTGGACGGATTCAAGTCTGATTCCCACAAAATAAATGCTTGTGTGCCCCAGGGCTCTGTTCTGTCTCCGACTCTTTTCTTCATTTTTATAAATGATCTTCTGTCTGTTACTTCTAATACACTTAACTGTTTTGCTGATGACTCTACCCTCAGCTTTTCATTTTCGTTCGATAATTGACGTCCTTCGCCTTCGGACGTACAATTGCAACGGTACCGTATGTCAAGCTCATTAAACTCCGATTTACACAGCATTGTCAAATGGGGTAATAGGAATCGTGTGGAGTTTAATGTTTCGAAAACTTACATCGAAGAAACCGAAAAGCTCTCAGTACTCGGTATATGTGTCAACGACGACCTCCGTTGGAACGACCATATATTTGATATCGCTAAAAATGCTGCGGAGTGCTTAGGTTTTCTGTATCGGCGTAAGAAGTATTTTTCTCCTTCTGATCTGGCTACAATTTATAAAGCGTTTATGCTCTTTGCAGATGTTTCGCAAACATCGGTTGACCTGCTGATAGAATACAAAACAGAGCGTTAAAATGACTAAGAAATAGAACTGCCACTGAAACAATTGCCTCTCTCGAACACCGACGCAATGGTTTCATGTCTTTTCTTATTTTATCGTTTCTTTTATAAAAAAAATGTTCACTCGAAGTAGCCAGCTGCATTTAAAAGTTTCTCCCGTAAAACTTGTCTCGCAAGGAATGCTCATCAGTTTAACCTTGAGCCTAATTTCGGACGTACCGTGAAATAAAGGGATTCGTTTTTTAGGCAAACAACACGAATTTGGAATAAATTACCCGGCGAGATTTTCCCTTGCCATTTTGATCTCTAAGCATTCGACACCTTTCTAATGCCCACGCAGTGTGCTCTATATTAAAAAGGAAACGAATAATCCCTTGTAAGAAAAAATTCCTACACTGTTGGCTGTTCTGATTGTTTTTTAATGCTCTATTTACAGTTATATACAATTGTATTTTGGTTAACATTTTTTATATTTTTTTTGTGATAACAACTAACTCATGCACCTATTATGATGATGACCCTTTGATCACAGAAAGAAGCTTGCTTGAAGTGTCCTGGCTTTGTCCTTTCTATGTATCTTCTACATTTTGTTGTTGTTGTTGAATCCTTTGATTGATTTTTGCCAAATGTCTTCTATTAACTCCACAACATATACACTTACTGAATTTGACTGTTGACATTTGTTCCAAAAAAAAAAAAAAAATGTCCTACAGATGTGTTGTGTCACCACAAATAAATCTGCAATCATCAAACAAAACATCTGCAACTAATGCCTTTTAAAATATCTTCCCCTGTAGAAAAACTGTGTTTTTTTTTTTGTCTATTTCAATACAACATCCCAAAATCCGATATATTTCCAAAACTTCTCCCATCCACAGAGCTTACGTGTGGGTTTGTTTTGTATAAGTCACAGTTAACAAAAAAACTGACATGGTACTTATGATACGTCATGTTGCCTCTTAACTTCCCATTTATCTTTTCCACTTGCGATGACATTTCCCACTGAAAAATGTTTTCGTGTTTTTCTTTTTTTTTCGAAAAAGAATTAAATCTTAAATCATTTGACAAGAAGAGAAACATAAAGTTAATTCATACTCAACAACCTCCTGCTATGTTTTGTGTGTGAAAACAACAGCAGGAAACATTTAATACCAACATCTGTAGAGATGAATAAAAGAAATCTAGGATTACACTGAGAAAAATCTATTTCCCTCAAGCAAAGATACATATTATGGGTGTGACTTAGTTCTTATGTTTCAAACAAAGCTCTAGTTTCTGATGATGTAACCTAAAACATTCATTTGTAGTTTTACAGAAAAAACTTTTACAACGCCTCCTCCGAGCCTGGAATCGAACAAAAAGTTTAATTCTAAACCACCTGAGAAAAAAATAGGAAAACCTGCGAATAGTGTGTTACTGCAAAGCACTAAATTTGTAACGGTAATCTCTGTGAGCATTAAAATCCTTTTCAAACAGACCACACCTGAGCCAAAAGGTAATTTAGTTTTTTTTTTTCCAAAGGCATGCGGCGGCTACTCCAGCTGCAGCATGTGCACTGTCCCGTGCAACAGGACACAAACCATTTGTTGTGTTTGTTCTACATAATTGTAGTAGAAATTCCCTTGGGAAGTTCTTTTTTGTTCCATTTTTGTTGGCTGAGTTAAGTTTCAACATTCATCACTTTTGTTTGTGCGGTGGATGAGCCCAGCTGAAAAACTTTACTAAACTATTTTCAGTTTAATCTTCCTTGTTTATTTCCTCCCCCCCTCCCACTCACTCAACTGATGAGATACATCCCAAACCATATCTCTAATTCAGGAAAAAAGGGGGATTTAAGGACATAAATGTTTATTTGGTTGATGCTTCCATTTACCAAACAAGCGAAGAGCCGGATAGCTGCACAAATCTAAACGAAACGAAGTGGATGCAAATGACATTATCCGGTATATACCTTCCATACATTTGCCTAGAAATGGGATATGATATAGACAAAAAATGTCCTTAAAAAAGAAGGCAGAACTATACCCAATCCATGAAGAACGAACGAGAGAGAAAGAGGTGATTGAAAGAAAAATTAAATTAGCCAGCTTGTGAGCATGGCATCTTCAATTAGCGTTTTTATCCTTTTTACCGAAACAAGGATGCCAATTCGGATCAATAAAAATTCCATAGACGTGTCCTTTTTCTTTCGGCTTAATTCCTGGCGAAACAAACGTGCCCAAGAAGCTATCCCATCAAATGTAATAAAAAATCAATTTTCAATTTCTCGAATAGGAAAAAGGGATATTCATTAGAAGTTAAAGTAAGTGGGTATAACAAACGGTGGCATAAAAAAGAACCAACAGCATTCCCTTGAGATCAATTCAGAGAAAATTCGAAGGATACTATAAACACAACTATTTTTATGTTGAATTTAATGCTCAAAGAATAAGTGAAGATAGATAGAGGAGGAGAATGAGAACGAGATCGGAGTGGCTTCCAAAGGCAAACAAATGAAAACAACTTGTGGTCCTGACCCATCTAATTGGCCTCGAAATCCTTTCGAAAGTCCTTTTATTTGTTTTTTTTTTTTGGGATAAGGTGTATGGCGCGAATTGTGTAGTTCTAGTAGGCCTTAAGTTATTCCTTTGAGGAAAGTATCGGCTTGGAAAAAGGACATGCCCTAGAATAAAAAATATAGTCTAAGGTTGGGCGGTGGTGCGGTAAGTCAGTTTTTTTTTTGCAGCTCTTCGCATGGATATACTGAATGATTTGAAAGCTTGTGGTTAAGTTCTTGTGGTACTTTCGAGATAAAAGTTATTTTTGTAGGAGAGATTTTTTTTGTCTATTCAAAATTAAAAGGCTTTTAGATTAATTGGACGCCAGAGGAGGTTGGATCGAAATACGGAAAGACAGCCAAAT
Organism: Platycheirus rosarum; assembly: GCA_963971375.1. Taxonomy (NCBI): domain Eukaryota; kingdom Metazoa; phylum Arthropoda; class Insecta; order Diptera; family Syrphidae; genus Platycheirus; species Platycheirus rosarum. The sequence goes on along the minus strand of OZ020510.1, from coordinate 112,793,050 downwards.
TTGTTTTATACACATTAAGGACTTTTGGGTGGGTGGAGTTTTTTTTTTATCTCTGGTGTAACTAACGTGCATTTTTGTGTTTGCCCTTATCCGGTGTAGTCCTTTGAAGTCGGTTGTGTGAACACTATGATGAGGATGACTTTGTGAAGTTTCCTCTGAATATGGTGCATGTTCTCGGAACTCATATAAAACCTACATAGTTTGGATATTGTTTGTTTGTTTGTTTGTTTTAACTTTTTTTTTCTTTTTTTTTGCTTCGTGAACTGAAAAATGGATGTTCAAAAAGACTTTGACCTCGGAGGATGGATTTCGGTTTAGACTTTGAATGTTTTAGTTGTTGATGGTGATGTTTGGAAAGGTTTTGTTACAAATTCTTTAGTAAATGTATGGGGAAGGTTGATTGATTTTTGTTTTCATCTTTAACGATATCAGTGTTATTAGGTGTGAAAAGATGTAGATGATGACTTGACACAACTAAGACTGTCTTTTCTACAAAAAATGTCAGTACATGGATGATAGGAAGTTTGCCTCACAGTCTGGTTGCACTGGCTTGCATATTTATGTTTCTATAATTACAATTATTTATTTAATTATTGATGAAATATTTCATGAAAGAAACAAATATTAAAACAAAGTTCTTAATAAATTTGTATTTGAATGTTGTTGTTATCTCTTTTAAGTATCCATTTGAATTAATTTCCACTGCCCCGTTGTTGAGGATAAGCATAGTGTTCCGCTTCCTGAATTCTCTTTGATGAGGAATTTATAGTATGGTTAGATAAAATTGAAACCTTTTCTTGGATAACAACTGGTCCTGTATCGATGCCCTCGTCGACAAAATGAAAGGTGCATCTACCTAGTTCTGCCATAAATTCTGTTACACAATTTCCAGCGCTTATCCTTTAAAACTTCTTGCGGGAATAAAACCGTTAACTTTTTTTTAGAACACATGTACTGATCAAAGAAGAATACTAGTCAGTTTGGTCTCAGTTTGCAAACTAGTAACATGGAGTGGGGCTTTAAAGAGAGTCACGTCGCGGTAATAGCGTTGCATAGGTGCAGAAAGAGTGCTGGCCAAATTGTTGAGTTTGCAAAAAACACTCGGTATATCAAGAATATTCGTTTGTCGGGCTGGAGTAGAGGACAAGCCAAGAAGTACGATTGCGTGAACGAATTTGGAAGAATCCCCTTAGAAGCAGAAGATCATGTCCAAGGAATTGGATATATCAACCAGATCAATGTCCACGGGTCATCTTCTAACTCCTCAACTAAAAAAAATAAGGCTGCAAAGGTGGAAACGACTTTTGCATTGGCACGCGGAAAATGGCCATGAAAACATTTTGCTTAATTTTTAGAGTGGAAAAAGTTTTCAACAGACCAAATGACAAAATTTATGCCACTTCGTCTAAGGAAGCGAAAAAAGTTGTTCCAAGGGTTCAACGTGGTTTTGTGAGGATCTCTCACCATGGTGTCAAATCCCTCCATTTCTGTAAAAAAGGCCTACAAGTAATGCAAAGGTTTACCAAAAAGATGTGCTAGAAGGTATTGTAAAGTGTTTGAACAATACCCTTTTTAATGAACACAGATGGATCTTCCAACAGGACTCTGCTCCAGCGCACAAAGCCGAAACCACGCAGGAGTAGCTCATGGTCAATATTCCTGGCTTTATAGCAGCAGCAGATTGGCCTTCGGTGAGTCCAGATCTGAATCCATTGGATTATGGTTTGTGGTTAGAATTGAAGAACATGGCCTGCAAGACTTCCCACAGAAATTTGGAAAGCCTTAGAACAGCACTAAACAGAGCAGCGTCCATGATCTCGATTGAAACCGTACGTGCCACAATAGCCTAATAGCCACAACGTTTGAAAGCTTGTCTTAAAGCCAAAGACGATCATTTCGAGTGAATCCAATTTTTTCTCAATAATCAATATTGTGTCCTAGTAAATGAAATAATTTTGAATACAGTGTTTTTTTTTTTATAGCGTTTTATATTTGTTACAGAACTTTTGGCAACACTAGGTAGATGTCAATGTCATCGGAAACGAATGCTTGTTGTTGAGCATTTAACCCTGTATATTTATTAGGTTTACGAACAAATGTTTTTGAGAGGATTCGCATAAATCCAGCACAATTTATTTATTTATTTATTCAAGCAGTCTTAAAAAACTAACATTTAATTCTTAAAATATCTAACAATTGTGGGGTTAAGGTTATAAGGATTCAGGTACATAAATTAGGAATGGTAAGAGGAATTGAAAAGGGAAGTTTTAATGGTGTTCTAGCTGCAGTGGAAATCGAATGAGGAGATCATATTATTAGTTGTACCTAACATTCGGATCAAGGGCTCGTTATTTCCATAATTTGTACGATGAAAATTTATATTTAAAAGTGAAACCGATTTAACATTTCTAGGGTTGGTGTTAAGGGATATTTTCTAGAAGTTGGTGAATAAAGATGATATCAGCAACTTGGCGACGTTTTACCAGAGTTTGCAAATCAAACAACTTTAGACGGTCTTCATATGGTGGGAAATTATATCTATCTGGCCAAGGGAGAGAACGGAGGGCGAAGCGAAGAAATCTACGTTCAACTGCTTCGATACACAAGGAATGGGTTGGGTAATAAGGTGACCAGACTTGGCTGATATATTCTAGAAGAGGTCGGAGGTTGGACCATCGTTTTACGAAGCTAAGAGCTCAACTATCCCTCTATAGAATTATCAATGTAAGAACGAAACTTCAGTTCTCTATCGCAGGTAACACCGAGATCGCAAAGGGAATCCCTTTGGGGAACAGGTTCATTGTTTAATAAATAAAATCTTGGAGTCAATGGGATGGTTTACGGGAGCATGTAATAGCTTGACATTTGCTAACATTTAGCTCAAGAAAGTTTTTTTTGACACCATATATAAAAGTTATTCAAATCATTTTGAAGCATGGCTGAATCAAAAGGTGAGGATATGCACTTATAAATTTTCTTATCGTCGGTGTAAATCGAGATATATGAGTTTTTGATGACACAGTCGACGACATTAATTGTAAGAATAAAGATTAAAGGACCAAGATGGCTACCCTGGGGACCACCAGAAGTTGCAGGGTAAGTGTGAGATAAAGACAAGAATAAAAGTCAGATAAAGATAAGAATCAATCCATTGGATGAAATCGCTTGGAAATCCAAAAGCTTTTAGTTTGAAGAGGATCCCATTATCGAAGGCTATAGTCAGTTGCAATGACATCAACTTCTTTACCGTTTTCCATGGCACAAACGGTACCGGAGGCAAAGTCAAAGGAATAATAAAATATTTCGCATTAAGGCGAGCTCCGACGTTTTTGTTGAGAATTCGAGGAATGTTCTCAATAAGTAATGTGAGCCAAAGATTTTATGATACCAATTGGAAATAATTGAGATATTGCTTTAACTTAAATGTTGGTTGGAGTTAACAATTCTTCACCGAAAGTACTTCCTCTGAAGGGTGCTTCATTATGACTGTATTAACTAAACTAAAACCATTGATATGAATACCACTTCAGGGTATACCAATAACGTTATCCCCTTCGCAGATTTCATTTGATCTTGGAAGAATTTTATCACTTTCAGCCATGCCTAGGGAGAATCCAGCGATTGTGAAATTTCAATCTTAGTTCCACAGCCATCCGTGCCCAAGGCTAAAATCGGTTTTTTTTTAAGCTTTGGGGACCCGAGTAAGACGCCTCCCTCCTTGAGAAATAAAAGATTCTGGCCATCGTTTGACTTCAAGTAAAGGCTCTAAGATCATTTCCGTACCTATCATTATAAATCGTCGCAAATCGGAGAGCAATGTGGGTGTTACCACTTGCTGATTACAAATTACAATACCACACAATACTATTAATTAAACAAAATAGAAATTCACTTTTTATTAAAAACATTAGCATTTCACAGTTTAAACATAATTTAAACCAATTTGATTTCACTATATTTATTAATACTATATGTATATTAAATCACAATACCACTTCACTCTTACTACAACACAATATCAGGTCAAAACACTTTTTCAAATTAATATGATCACGTAATGCACTTGCAAACTTCGAGAAAATAACTTCTTTCTACTAAATTACCAGAAGTCAATTAAATTTAACTGCATTTTAGTGACTAGTACTAATAAATAAACAAATACGGCAACACCTATCCTCTAACTCTACTAAATTTGTTCTCAAAAGCTTCAAAACCGTGCATAGGCGTCAATGTTTTGAAAAAGCTCGCTCATAAGCTCTGTACTGACAATTTTTACTAAACAGACTATAGTTGGTTAATAAAGGGTCTTTCATTATAAGCTTCCTATCTTTAAATTTAAATAAAACAAAGTGTATGTGAGATATCTCAGCATTTTTTATTTGTTTGAAGGGCCTATTGATGCCATTATGTTTGGAAATATAATATCGTTTAAATGTTTGCCGCGTCTTCTCTGGGTGGCGCGCATTCAAAATGTCCAATTTTCCATGACTCTGGTGCATAAATCAGGGTGAATTTGGCGGATGGCATTGGTTATGCTGGCTTTGAGGGCCTTTCTGTTTTTCAACTTAAGGGTTCTTTAAACAGAACCCGGTTTTAACGCGGCGGCGGGGTTGAGATTATTTTACGCGGCGTTAAGATTATTTTGAAGCCGCGTTGTATACGTGGCATTAGAGGACGTCAGACAGAGAGCTATCAGCAGCGCACTAAATTTTTGAATCTTTATTTTCACTTTTTCACAAAATGTCAATTAATCTCTTAAAACAGTATTCAAAAGGACAACGACGAAAATAAGTGAAAAAAAAGTATTTTTTTTTATATTTCTAAAACAAATTCAAAATGACATCCATATAATTCGTCAAACACAAAATAATTTAAATATAACTCAATTCTCAAGAATACTCAAAAAATAATCTTTTCTCACGCGGCGTAAAAAATAATAATTTGTAATTTATTAAAACGCCGCGTATTGACACGTTGAAAATACACTCTGTATGACATGGGATATGTATTGATTTATATTACAACGCGGCGTCAAAACGCGACGTCAAAACGCGATTTGTTTGAAGAGGGGTTTGTTCGTATAGACCTGTGACTTCAGAAAATCCCACAAGAAAAAGTTTAACGGGGTCGAATCGCACCATCTCCGTTGTCAGTTCACATCACTTCCACGTAAGATGGCCATGCCCTCGAATTGCTCGTGCAGAATTTCCAATATAGCATGAGCTGTATCCTGTATAGCACGTACCGCCGTCCTATTGAAATCGCATAAGAATTTGGGAATCATCGACCTATAGTGCTCAACGTTGAAGGTGATTGCCTGGCCAACATCGCGTTGGTCGTTCTCAAAGAAATATGGACCGATGACGCCGCCAACCCAAAATCCGCACTAAACAGTGATTTTTCGAGTTGCATTGGACGCCCTCGAATCTCATGTGATTAGTACCGTTCCAAATTCGAAAATTTTGTTTGTTAATGTATCTATAAATCCAGAAATGGGTCTTATTGGTGAAGATGATTTTTCGATGAAAATTAAGGTCAGTGTCAGGCTGCCCCAGAGCCCATTCAACGTACACACGTCGTTGTCTATGGTCGTTTAGCTTCAGTTGCTTGGTCAGTTGAATTTTTTTCGGGTGCAGGCTAAAGTCAAGATGAAAATTCGCCCAGTTGTTGGCCTGTGAAAGGCCAAGATGGCGGGCTTTTGCGCAAAACTGCTCTTTTATGCACGTACTGAAAAGCCGCAATTGTATCCCAATTTTGTTCGAATTTCAGCCGCTTAGTTCGTTTATTTGCTTGCATTGGTAACACCGCACAGCGTACATACAAAAAGCCGATACAGTCACGCGCCAGTATTCTAGCAACTGTGCGGCTGGTCTTGACCATAAAATTCACTCGAAATGTTTAAGTCAAACGCACTAAATCAGTCATCATGTACACTGAGTGAACTCAGAGCTATCAAGGATCAAGGCTACCTCTCTCAATGAATTTGTTCGCACTGTGCGCACAGATAGGACACTGGCGTATGTGTAGCTTTTTTTAATATTTTCATGGTCATATTGTTTTTGTATAAACAAACCTGCTGATCTAAGCTTAATTTTCCTAGCACTGTTGGCATATGCCAAATAAACTTGATAACAGCTGATAGATTCTGATAGATTTTGCCATGTAAGATGAAAATATAAATATTGTTCGACAGCGTTGTATAACATACATATATTAAACGGGATTTGGGTTCCACTGGGGGAGAGTGCCACTTTTTATTTAAAAGTTTTAATGGAATTACCCATTTTCATTTTTAAACTTAAATCTTCTTAAAAACCTTTTCACATTTCACTTTGAAAATTTCATCGAACAAAATCTACTACACTATTCCAACGAAATTCTAGTTTAAATTTTATCCATATTGATTTTTAAATTGCTTCCTGAAATCCTTTCATCCTGAAAAAAAAACATAACCTCTTAACGTTTTTATAACTTGCTAAATGCTTTCCTGTTCAAATGTTAAATGGCGCATACAACAGGTCGGTATGTTTTGTTTTTTAATTCCCATGTGTGAGTCAGATTCACATTGTTCTTGTGAAGTCACAAAAAGCTATCTATGATATGTGTAGATACATTTTTATCTTCTATCTTTTTTTTTGTGTGTGCAGTGCTCTGCCAACACCAGAGGCAATTTAACAGATTCAAAAACTTCATCTTCTTCTGCTGCACGAACTGGCATAAAGTTTATAATAATTACTGCACTTTCTTGCACAAGAAAAGTGAGATGTTAGAGGAAAATCTGCCAAAAATATTAGCTGTGAAATTCGGTTTTCTTTTGTATAGGAAAAAGTATCTTGCACTCATAAAACGAAAGTTTTTTTTGTGTGAAGTTTTGTTTTATACGAGTATATTGCATTTGCGAGGGAAAAGTTTAGTTTTTGTTTTCTGATATTTTTTTTTTGTTATTTAAAAGAAAAACAGATAATAATCTGGGGCACTGATTTTATGAGACTTTTTTGGTTTGAAGAGTGTTAAATGTGTTTTGTTTTAAGTCCAAAGAAGAAATTTGATTTTAGTAAAAAGAAAGTTGATTATGGGTTCAAGTTCAAGAGACGAGCGAAAATGTGTTTACCTGAACCCTTTGCTGGTTTGGCTGGAATAGGTAACACATTCCTTGGTAATTTAATTTTATATTTCTTATCTATTATATTATTTATAAAAATCTCGTGTCACGATGTTTGTCGCCAATAGACTCCGAAACTACCGAACCGATTTTGATGAAATTTTCTATGTTGTGTGTAATATCGTCCAACTTGAGGCATAGCATTATTTTTATCTCGATTACCGTATTTATGGACCGATTTTGACGGGACATTCACATATGGATAACTGATGTTCTAAGGAGTAACTTAGGTTATTTTAATTAACCACTTCGTGGCGCTATGTTGTTTTTTTTTGAAAATTCTTAAGTAACAAAGACTATTTTAATTACCCCTAGTAGGCGTTGATTTCGCTTTTTTTAAAAATTTTAATGAAAATAATAAAAAAAGACTAGAAAAGTTTTGACCCGATAGGTGGAACTGGGCAAAAGGTATTGGAAATTGAGGTGTTCCCTGTACCTCTACATTTTTATATCAATAATATTAAATTTAAATGTCTTTCCCGATTTTTAAAAAAATCGTTCTATATACAAGGTGGGTCAAAAGAAGTCATCCGATGTTGTTTGGCTCTCATATTTTTTTCTAAATGAAAAACTTCGATTCTGGTTTTTGATTATGTTTATTTGAACCTTTAGAATTTTATTGGTCAAATCGAGAAGAATATCGGCCAAATGGACGCCATCACAATTGATTGTCATACGGGCTCGTTTTATGGCATTTTTCATTACTTTTGAACTTCGGGCGACAGATTCTCGCACTCGTTTTGAATGTTGTCCTTGAGGGCTTCTAGGGTCTCGTTCACGTAAGCACGGACTTCAAAAAACCCCACAAAAAAAGTCTGGAACGGTTAAATCGGGCGATCTTGCGGGCCAGTGCAAATCGCCAAAACGAGAGATGAGGCGACCCGGGAACGCCGCCTTCAGAACATCGGTTGTGGCTCGCGCAGTGTGTGCCTGTTGGAATCACATGTCATCCAGCCCTAATTAGTCTAATTACGGCAGATAAAACTCGGTTAACATGGGCCTATAGCGCGCACCGTCCACTGTTGTCGTTTGACCAGCGGCGTTCTCGAAAAAAATGTCCCGATGACTCCTACAGCGTGAACTGCGCACCATGCAGTACCTTTGAGCGGGTGTTATGGCTCATCGTGCATTACTCGTGGATTTTCGGTGCCCCAGAAACGGTAGCTTTGCTTGTTCACGTACCCGCTGAAGTGGAAATAAGCTTCATCGCTCATTATGATTTTGGTCGAAAAATCGTCCACTTTGTTTGGCGGTCGACAGGCAGCAGATGATGCACGGACTGGACTTTTTACGGGAACATGCGCAAGTCTTTGACCAAAATTCGCCTTAGGGACGACCGGCTGATGGCTAAATGCGAGGCACGGCGTCTGGTCGATGTTTCCGGCGACAGCTCGACGTCCTCGTCAACAGCGGCGATATTCTCGGCACAACGGGCGCTCCGGGGCCGGCCACTCTTGGCAACGTCTCGTGTGGTCCCATACTCTTCAAGGTTGGTGGCCAAACGGCGCAGTCGGTGTCGGACGGCCGTGGAATCTTCGACGGAATTCGTGCTGCGCCAACACTACAGACGAACTGTTACGCAAAAAAAAATAGACACGATTATTCCGCGTTCTTGGGGAGTGTATCGCTCCATGGCTTGTTCACTTGTATTCTACATCTGTCTAGTCCACAAATGTCAAAACAGATCTGACATTGGCGGCCATTTGCAAAAATAAGAGCATCTTCAAAAAGGGTGATCTCTTTTGGCCCACCTTGTATTAACAGCTCGTATTTTTAGGTGTACTCGGGTGCGATAGGTAGCGCTGTTGTTGTTATCCAGAAAATGTATGCTATAACCGAGCAACTCCGCGTTGGGTATTTTTCCCACTAACTCTTGCTTTGATCATCATAATTACTGTCTAAACCGACTTTAAAACAAAAACGATTTAACTACTTGAATCTGCTTCCGTTTTCCATTGTCGAGTTCTAGTTGAAGACAAGTTCGGGGCCTCCATCCATTGATTGAAGATGAACTTTAGATTTATGTAATTTCTAGAATTTTTTTCTTATTCTCATCTTCTTTTCCCATCTAGATGCGGGGTTAGAATTGGCCTATGGTTTGGGTGCGCCTGAAGTAGCTCCCTATAGGTTAGGAGCAGAATATTCCTAAGGGGTTAGGTGCGCCTCAAGTAAAAAGCCTAAGTATCAAATACAGTTAAAATGCATCAGTTTTTTGAAAACAGTGTACGACCTATGGGTCTTTTGTTGGCTGTGTAGGGCAGCCATGAAATTTTGTACAGTATCAGTGTAATGCTGGAGAAAATCCGCTGTTGTTCTTTTAAATGGTTGGCGGACCATTGAATTGAATTTATGCAGTCGATCCACATGTTCATTTCTGATTTAAGAATTGAGCGAAGCTGACCTATTCTTAAAATCGGGTACCACGGAGGAGCCCTAGCTATTTACGTGCGTTTACTCTGTAGTAGCTACCTGTTAATTAGCTTCGTGTTGGCTGTGGTTACCCAAAATCGCGGGAGCATCTTTGGTTTCTAAGAGGGATAGCTCAAGTTTTCTTATAACGTAGTATAAAGAGTTTGTATTAAAACCTACAATTAATTTAACCAAATCTGGCCACGGACTAAACCTCTTTCTTTCCAACTTAATGATTACAAATTTAATCTTGGTGGATATAGAATATAGTTCACATTAGGGTTTTGCCAAAAACTTCATGTTTGTTTAACTTATTAAATCGAAAGTTTCGTCTTGACAAGGTACTCACTGTCAACTGAAAAGTCGCCAATTTTTTGATAAACTTAAAGGTGTGCCTCGCTCCTTAGCGACATATTGTTTATATAAATTGCAGCTAGGGGCTTGCCACTCTAGGGACATGGTCTGTGTGTGACTCCTATGCGACTAGACTCACTTTGGAACTAAGCCATAATCTGTCAAAATTAGTCTCCAGTATCGCCGGACTTTTTTTTTATCAACAAACGTTGAATGTCTTTCCTGAAAGGCGTTTTGTGTCTCGGCTCGATCTAATGTGAAAAGTTCTGTTGCAATTCAATAAAATGTTTAGAAGCATATGACCTTTTCATTCTGGGTACGTTTTGGCCATTTTCCTTTAAAATCTTTTTTGACAACCTAAGTAATCTTCAGGATTATTTTGTATCTCCTTGTGCTCGACCGATTCCCAGGCAAAAGAACTTGTATCCTTAATTCCTTTTAAATCATCAATAAAAGATGTATGTACATGAATGTTAATCTGGAAAACATATTTTATTTCCATATATCAAATGATAAGCCGTTTTTCCAATTTTCCATTATCTTCTCCGCTTTTCAAGTATTCATTCAACATTTTTTTGCCTTAGATCAACTATGTTGTTATATATGGTTGTTTGAATATTTTCGTATTCCCCGAAGACATTTTAATGTAAAGATTTACGTCCTTCAAGTAAAGAGTTAACCCCTTTATTTGAAGAAAGAATATCCTTTTTATGTTTTTTTGTGTATGTGTGTGTGTATCTAGGGTTGCCATTGCCCCTTTAAACTAAAAGTTTTATCCTGGGCTTTATGAGTCAATTACCCTAATTGAATCACGAAGAAAAAAGCGAACCGGAAATATTACAGAAATATCTGTTCAATTTGCTGTTGAAAATGAAGTGGAACGTGCAACACCGACACTACCGCACTATGCCTACCTACAAAGTGAATATTTCAAAGCAAATATTTACCCAAGGACTCTCGATGTTGTGTTCTCCACTAATTTATACTTGTTGCCCACATTTTTAAATTCTCCACAACCTCCTCCACATCGTCCTGTCGTCGTGCGTTGTTGTGATGTGAGTGTTTTTTTCCGTTATAACAACTGATGTGTGTGGTTGCCTGTCTGAGTTGTTTTCATATGCAAATTAACTTCAATATAATAAACGATTTTATTAGCATTTTATCGATCAATTATGCGTAAATAAAAAAAAAATTATAGGGATTTTTATCCAACCATCCAGGATTCATTTATTCAAAACAATAACAAAAATTGGCTTATTCGCGTATTGTTATAATAAGAAAAACAAAAGAAAATTAAAGGAACTATATTATTTGTTTGTGTGCGTATATCTCTATTATGTGTATGTATATCGTAATATTTATTAGTGCGGATGAGGGATTCGATGGCACGTATCACACCAACATTGTGGTCAAACATAACGGCAGTTGTCTGTACGTGCCCCCTGGTATCTTCAAGAGCACATGCAAGATAGACATCACGTGGTTCCCATTTGATGACCAACACTGCGAAATGAAATTCGGTAGTTGGACTTACGATGGAAATCAGGTATGAAAAATAAACAGCAACAACATTAAGACAAACAAAAAATGAAATATGAAAAGTTGATGTGTTTGTTAAAAGAAAAATGAGAACAAAACGATGTTCCATTTGATCCAAAAAAAAAAAAAGAATGTGCTAATGAACATAAATAAGTATCATTTGTTTTATTTAAATACATATTTATTGATTTTAATTTTTCATCACAATTTTTTATTTGCTAACTTCATTTTTGTATTAAATACGTGAAGATCTTAAATACAATTCTTAAGTAACTTTTTGATAGAATGGCATATGTGCACAAACTCAATTGAATAACTTTTATTCAAAATATGTGCAATAACGCACATAAAAAGCTTCCAAATTAATCAAACAACATTTCTTTGTAAAGAAATACAAAACAAAAAGTAAATTAAAACATAACCGACGAAAAAATGTGAGGAAAACTGGTTTTAGCAAAAGTCACTCAGAAACGTGAGAATCAAGAAGAACAAACCATTTTTTGGATTGATGAACTTTTGTATTGTATTTTTACAATTTCACTACAACTTATTACGTGTTTTTCAATATGGTTTCGATTCAAAATACTTCTTCTTTTTTTTTTTTTTGAGAACTTGATAGTTTCTTACTTGAGTAGGTAACAGAATGCAAGCAGTTGAACTTAACAAAGTCCTCTTTGATTTTCTATCAGTTTTAAAAAATGTCCTTCAAGGATCTATTCTTGGCCACTTGCTTCTTCTTTGTTAATGAGCTTTCAACAATTATTAAAAGTTGCTTTTATATGCTAATAATTTCTCAGTTATATATTAGTTGTCCATTGGGGCTAAATTAACACTCAGCTTCCTGCAGAAGAAAGAAAAAACATTAAATAAATTAAGAACTGGGCCCTATTGCACTAACGACGTATCACTTATCTCTTAGCAACTTATCAGTTGAGCGATTTTCTGATAATTGTAATTGATTAGCGTTGCATGAATGCATTTGTAAACTCACTTACTTTTCATTTACAAACTTTTCATATTTAAGCTTAGTAAAAATGGAAAGTGTTGCTCCAACAAAGGTATGACTTATCAAAATCGCTAAATTAGATAAGTATTCCCACATAAAGCAACTAAAAGAATTTTTTTTTTAAGGAATTGATCAAGAAATTTGAATTTTTTAGGAACGATATATTGATTTGAATGTTTGCTAAAAATAAAATTGGAGTCCTAGAATGTCATTAACCGTAAGAAAACTGTAGTATTGGTAAGATTATACATATCAGCCAATTACTTTTGACTGGTTTTGCGGTTATTAAGAAGACAAAATTACGATTATTTTGATGTGTCAAACATTAATCCATGAGCTATACAAGCTTTATAATCTTAATTTCAAAACAGAAGTAAAACATTCAAAATTGCCTACTTAGTCGACTCCTATCACCGATTTTCAGTGTAGAAGAACAATTATAATTGGAGATTTATTAAAAAGAGAAGATGTGGTGGCTGTTTTGGGCTTATGTCTTTAGTTCTAGTAGTCCGATCTTCAATGTTAAGGTCTTAAAATTGAAATAAAATATTGGGCTTTTTGCCGGTATAAAAATAACAAGGAGGTGTCTTACAATAATAAATAAAAATGCCGGCGTAAGTATATCAATAAATGCATCACAAAAGGTGGTAGAGGGTTTTCAAATAAAAAATTCTGTCCGTCTATCTGTCTGTCTGTCTGTCTGTCTGTTCGGATGTATTTTCGACTGTAGCCTAAACGGTTGGGCCAATCGTCTTCAAATTTAGAACTTAAGGTCATTCTAACATTCTACAGAGTAGTTTTTCAATTTTTTTTTAGCTTAAAAATTAACGGTACCTGTCATATAACCGTTAAGCAAAACTTATTTTTCTCGAAAACGGCTCCAAACATTTTTATGAACCAAATCTGTGTATTATTCTAGGTATGGGTTGTGTTTTGAAGAAAAAAATATTTAAGATGGTAGGCTAAGAACGTTACCTGCCATAGGACCTGTTTTTTTTTTCTTTCGACTTTCTCGAAAATTAATTTTAATTTAGGAAATTAAAAAAAAAATTTGAAACTCAATATTTTGATTTTTTTTAATTTCGTTTTTAAATTAAGGTTATTTATGGGCTTAGGTTTCCATGTTTTAATTTTTTCTTTATTTTTTTTTTAAGTTGTATCCTAAGATTTAAAAAAAAATTAACACTTTTTAAAATTTCTTAAAGTAATAAAATGGAGTTTAAATTATTTCGCTCAATACAATTTTACGTACTTGTCTTCTATCTTGTTGGTGGAACGAAAACTTTTCGAATGATAAGTTGCTAAAAGATAAGTGATAAGTTGTTGGTGCAATAGGGCCCTGGTCCTGCAAAAATGGCTTAATTCTTAATCCGAAAAAGTTTTAATGCATCGTGATAATAAAATGAAATTGCCTGTAACTTAGACCATGAAAGCAAAAGAAAACTCACCGTTGCTTTCAACAGTGCAACTAAATAGGTACATACATATATGAGCTTCGAGGCTTTGACAACTGTTTCACAACATTTGTAACTGCTCCTGGAAATGTCATTTGAAAACTTTTTAACATATCGGGCCTTAATTTTGTTTTCGGATATACTTTTATACAGAAATTGTAGTTTTTAATTCAAATATGAAGGTCATGTCTTCAATTGACAGTTTTTTTGTCAACTCCTCATGCCATGCTATTGCCGCGACAAAAAACAAGCATTTATGGATTTTACAACAGTTATATGTTCCTAAGCCTTTGAAAAACTGCATCCCTATAACCTTGGATTTTTTAACTTAATTAGATGTTCATCACTTCGGGCTTCTATTCGATAACTACCACACTAAAAAATCAATTTCCATTAAGCCAATTTTAGAATAACAAACTAAATATATATTCATTTCCCACAGATGAAATAAATCGATTGAAATAATCATAAAACAAAATAAAACTGAAATTTTGTTTGCTGCAAATGCACATTGCTATCGAAAAAAAAGGTACTCCATTAGCTTATCTTTTTATGATGAATGTATTATTCATTCGAGTTTTGAGAACATAAATACTCACTTCGTACATTATAATTCACGTATCAACTCAACGCATTTCTAATTCATAAATCTGTGTTTGTATAAATATTATTTATTTAAAAAGTATCATCATAGATCATTGAATCAAAGTTAAACTTCATCAAAATGTATTTATACCTCAACCAAACTATATTCAGCCTCTCTCTCTCTTTCTCAAAAAACGATATTTCAACAATGAAAAGAAAAAAAAACAACAAAAACTCACTGCGTTTTTGAGAATTGCAAAACCAGATTATTTATTTATTAAATAAAATTCCACAATAAACCGACCACAATCAAAATGTTCATTTTATTGACTATACTACTGATACCCATACATAGAGAAAACAACAACAACGAACGACTGTGTAAATCAACAACAATACTGACCGCACATTTGTCAATCAACAAAAAAGATGAACTTTTTGTTTATGGTATTAAAAAAAGGGTGCGAAATATATTTCTTTACTCTGTTTATTATTTATTTATTAATAAAATAGTAATTATTATTTTATATGTGTATTTCGGTTATTTATTTTTTTTTATTGAGAAGTGTTGATGATTATGTAACAAAAAGGATTATCAAAGGATTTGTCTTTTCATCGCAGATATTCTCACAACTCACAATGTGTGAATATTGATTCTGTATTAATAGATTGGTTTAAATCTGGCTTTTTTAATATCAATACCTGACATTCTAATATTTGCATAGTGTTTAAAACTATTGAAAAACAACTATAGCTTGCCAAAAATGGCATTAGAAATTCAGTTCTGCTTTTGTATTTAAACACAAAGAAAAACAAATTATTAGTACTCGATTTCATGAGAATCAACAAGAACAAATCATCCCTTGATTTTTGTTATTTTATATGTTCTAATGAAAGAAAATAGCTTTATTTGTTTTTTGTCTGAATACGTTCAATTTGATAAAGTTATAAACAATTTATCAAAATTTGCCAAAAAAAAATAGCGTATAACTTGTTGAAAATTCTATTTAAAATTCAATTCTACTTTTGTATTCAAACACAACAAAAGAAATTTTAAGTAACGAGTTGTACATTCGTGATAATCAACAAGAAGAAACATATTTGGATGAACAATGGATATTTGTTAATTTTAAACCTGATAAAGCTATTTTATACGTTTTAATGGCTTTGAAATAAAAAACCTTTTTTTTAACTGAATCCTTCCACTTTGATAATATTATAAATAGTCCAGGCAAAATAATTTATATAGAATCAAAAATCCATGTAGTTCCAATTTTTGCAGGAATGTGTAGGGTGGGTCCCCTCTTACCGCAATAAAAAAAAAACGGTTAATCCGGGTGCCGCACGGGGTGGGGGGATGCTTTAAAGGGACCTTTCATATTTCGAAAACGGTTCGTCGTAAAAAAAAAACTCTGGAAGAAAAATGAAGCTGATAAAATGTTCTACAATTTACTATGGCACTTTATTTGAAAATAAAGAACCGTTATTGAGATATGCTCCTGGAAAAATGCAAAATTTTTCAAGAAAAAATTATTTTGCCAAACTTGTTGTTCTAACTCCTTACCTATTTTTTTTAATCACATAGTCGTGAAGCGATAAGTTGTAGAGAATCTAATTTCCTACAAAAATATAATGCATACTTTAACAGTTCAAAAGATATAGCGAATTGAAATGTTACAATAAATGTAAAAAATTTGTCATAAAAAATAACAAATCTTATATTATAATTCCAATCAATTTTTTCAAAAATGGTCTAAATAAGTTGTAAAGCATTCAATTCCGCGTCAAATGAGACCATGGGCCACCCACCACCAAACTACACTATGTAAGAGTTGGACCATTTTTCGACATCTTTAATTCTTTTAATTCTGGAGGAGCAATAATTATTTGTTCTCACCCTATTTCTAGTATTTAAAAGACTAGTGAAGGTAGCTGGATTCAATACCTTTCTGACAGTGTAAGAATCACTCATCTAGGATGTCAAAATAACGAGATATAGGCGCGAAAGGCTTGAGTGAAAAATTTATTTTCTGGCACCTAACCCTTTAAATCACTCTCGGAGGCGCAGCTATTTTGTCAAGAGAATTCTGATGTATGGATCAAGTAGCTAGACTCAATGCCTATAGGATAAAGCAAAATATACTCGGCTAGAACATCTATATATAAGATATAACCATCTGAAGGCTTGAGTGAAAAATTTGTTTTTCAAAATGCGACCCTTCAATCAGCTCCTGAAGGCGCAGTAATTTTTTCAAGTAATTTGTCATATACGGATCGGGTAGCTGAAATTAATACCTTTTTACCACTGCAAGAACCATTCACCTACGACCACCATATAACTAAGTACAGGCATGAACAAAATTGAGTGAAAATTTTACATTTTTTATTTTTAACTGAATGCTTCCTCTTTAATAAAGCTATAAATATATTTAAAAAAATTGCAAAAATATAATAAGCTCCATCAACTTGATGTATAACTATAACTTGTTGATTATTCAATTTAAAATCTCTGTTCTAGTTTCATTCAAACACAACAAAACAAATTCTTAGTAACTATGGGTACTCGTAATTATGAGAATCAACAAGAACAACCCATCACTAGATTTATTGTAATTTGAAATATTCTACGATATTTTCTTATTTCGTATTTTATTCTAACGAGTAATAATCAGTTTCAAAATATAAAAACAGCTACTATCTCAAAATCTTTCAAAATGCAGAACTAGGTTTATGCAAAAGGCAAACCCTTTGAATTTCGCTTATATTTATTTCAAAAACACTTCCCAAATACCTTTAAAGTCCCCAATATGAAAAAAAAACAAACAATAAAAAAAAAAATACTGAACCATCCTTAATTGGAATCATGTGAGAAAATGTGGTTTGAAACAGTTTTCAGACTATTTTGCATGGTTAAGCCAATATAAAACAATGTCGTCAGTAAAAACTCTTATTAAAAAAAAAGAATTTTATTTTAAACTTTTTGCTTTTAATTTATACACTTTAAACAAAAATATTTTGTGTATTTCCTTCTCTGAATGTATAATTTTGGATTAACTTTAAAAAAATTAACCTTTTTTTCAAAAACAAACACATCCAATCTCTGTATGTATAGTTATTTATGTGTATACTGTAAAAATCCTAAAAAAAAATACTTTTTGGCTTACTGCACCGAAAAAAAAACTTAATCATAATTAATTACAAACAGTTGGATTTGGTTTTGAATTCCGAAGATGGAGGGGATCTTTCCGATTTCATAACAAATGGCGAGTGGTATTTGCTTGGTTAGTAAAAAATCTCTTTAAAAACTCTATCTATGTACATATGTTTTATTTTTATGTTTTTTTTTTTTTTATTTTGAATGCATAAATCAAGTAGTAAAAATCCTAAATATTTGAATGAATGATTTTGATTTTATATTAGTAAAAAATCGTAGATTAGAGTTTTCAAATTATAAATTTAACAATATTTACTAAAAATATTTAAATATATATATGAAAACAATACTAATTAAATTCTATTCACCAAAAAAAAAAACAACAATATTTAGCTATGCCAGGAAAAAAGAATACAATCGTCTATGCATGCTGCCCCGAACCTTACGTCGATGTTACTTTTACGATACAAATTCGTCGACGAACACTTTATTACTTTTTCAATTTAATCGTACCATGTGTGTTAATATCATCGATGGCTTTATTAGGATTTACTCTTCCACCCGATTCCGGAGAGAAACTTACATTAGGTATGTAAAAATTTTAATTTTTTTATAAATGTGATTTTTATACAAACAAAAATATATAAAATATTACTTAGATTAGATTTTCAGAAGTTTAACAAAATTTAAAAAAAATATCTTATCCAAATCGCCAAAAAAAGGATGATGAGTGAAAAACAATCTACAAAAAAAAAAGTGGTAAATGTTTTTAATTAAACAGCTCAATGCTTGACAAAGGATTTTTTGGAAATTCAATCAAATCAATTGTTGTGTATTTGGTTTGTTTCTCATTGGTTTAGTTGTAAGGGGAATATGCTGCAATTTGGGGCAAATGCATAACAAGATACTTTTTCATCTGTAAATATAAAACAAATAGGAAAATATTTAAATTGTTTGTTGGGGCTATTGAAAAGTGAGACCCTTCAGAAAAATAGATGTTCTCCCATAACTAATTGCCCCTTTATGAATTCATATCATTGGCTGATTGGTAAAAACAAGCATTTTTGAGAATTGCAATTCAAATTGCATTTCAGAAATGTGTTTTTTTTTTGTTTGTACTGTAAACACAAAAACGATTTGTGTTATTATTTTAATTGGCTAAAAGATGGTCCATTGATTTTGTAAAATGCTTCTTTTCAATGATCAATTTCTTTTTTCGTGCATGAGTGACAGGCATGCCTCTGAAATTTTTTTGAAGGAGTCAAAAAAAAGTCCTTACTGAAAAAAAGAGTCCCATATAAACTGTAAGAAAAACATTGAACCATTATATTTTGTTTTTTTTTTAACAAAAATTAAAAAGTAATTCACAAAATAAATAAAAGTCTATTAATATTAGTTGTTTGGAACACTTAACCTATAGTTCTGGACAATATTTGGGCCAGGAATCCAATGTTCGAGGTGCTTATCTTGTAAAACGTTTAGGGAAGGGTTGTTTAGTTTGTTTTTTGTTAATGTTAATTTTGAAAACATACTTTTAGCACAGGCGCTGTTGTGGGGTAATGTTTTTTTTTTTTAGTAAAATCACATAAAAGTTGAAAAAAAACTCTTAGTATTCAACGAAAATTTAGTATAAAGAAAATTATTTAAAATGTTAAAAAGAGTCTTGAATTTTAAGAGGAGTCAATTTTCGACTATTTTAAGGAAGTGGCGTCCTGGAGTCCTGGAGTCCAGCCTTCAAAAAAGAGTCAAAATGACGCTAATGAGGGTCCCGAAGGTAACCCTGATTGAAGAAGGGGGAACACAAAGTTCTTTTATCGAAAATGCGTGTATTTGGACTTAATAACACTCTGCTTCGTTGGATTAGTAACTACCTTACAAATCGTACAATACAAGTAGATTTGGACAGTTTCAAGTGTAATCTGTTTTATCTCCAACTATTCCTGTCATATTCATCGTGTTTATTCATAAATGACTTCATGACACTATTTAAATGCTAGAAATAAATCCTAAAAACTAGCTTAAACTATCAACTTAATAAAATTACTATCCCTCTTGGGCGCCCTAAATTAATCTCTAACTTAATTCGATACCTCTCGGCCTAGAAATATCTTAAATTAATTTTATCTTAGCAGGTGTTATTTTTCAGTCAGAAAAATTAAAAAAACTGGGTACAACATATTTAATATTATGAGATTTAAGATTTTTATTTTTATTTATATTTATTTTCGGAACTTACCGCGTTATAAGAAATATTTTCTTTATTTCTTTATACCCGACGCGACGTTTCGAAGAAGTTTCATACTTCGTGGTCATGTGACCACATAAAATAAACTGAAAATAACTTTAAACCTAAAATACTTTAATCTAGAACAGCCACAGC
Source organism: Platycheirus rosarum (assembly GCA_963971375.1). Lineage (NCBI taxonomy): Eukaryota > Metazoa > Arthropoda > Insecta > Diptera > Syrphidae > Platycheirus > Platycheirus rosarum. Next base: position 112,773,007 of record OZ020510.1, on the reverse strand, counting down.
AAGCTTTTTTTATTTTATATATTTTTTTGTATTGTTTGTGTTTTTTTGTATATTTTTTGTATTTTTGTTTTATTTTTTTTTGTGCGGCCATAAATTCCCTCTCTAGAATGACTTCATGTCATAAACTGCTTCTTCCTGAAATTGTTTTGCTAACGTTATAACTCTGACCATGCAACTGCAATGGCGGCTGCTTGAAATACATCCTAACAGCATTATAGAATTAAATTCTTTAATACTCAATGTTATTCCATGCAAAATCTCTCTTCTGCCACTGTCTAAGAGTGGCACTTGTATCGGCAAAACAGAACAGCTCCCAGTTCTCGGTTTGTACATTACAGATGAGTTTCTGTGGAATGATGATATATTCGGCAGAACCACAAAAGCTGCGTGTTCAGCTTTCTTTCGAAGTCCAGGACTTGACTCCGTACATATGTCCTGACTCCAGACTATTAGATTAGTTCCCATACATATTTAGAACGCTAGAGCTTTAAAAATGGGAGGCGATCCAAAAATAACCGACATATTTAGATATCTTAAGCGTAGCATTTTAATGTTTCATGTAAGTCAGTGTATTTTCGTGCAACCTAAATCTAAGACTACGTTGTAAGTCGGCCACCAAAACTGATTCTCTTTGTTCTCTCTTTATTATATTTCTTCTGTTCCGTCCATTATGGGCCTGTCCACGGTTCTAAGTGCGACGTGGTAGATAAGCGGGACCATTATATCCTGTATGAGCTCTACTCTAGTAAGTCATTCAAGCCGACACTCTGCAAGTATTCATCCTCATGGTAATAGGCCCTAAGACTATAAGCTATTGGCCGATGACATGGCTCTTGCAATTTGACCTCGAATAAATTTGTATAGAACATGGTTGGAATAATAATGCATTTGCTGACTTTGGTATTCTTTGAAGTCCAATTCAAAGTCGAAGACACTGCCTCTTAAACATCCAAATCTTTGTGAGGGAGAAGTTCCCCTAGCCCTGGTCAAAGCAGCATCTATTGAAATAGAGAAACTGATCCAGTCACATTCCTAGACATTTTAACACATTTTTGCGCGCCAGTTTTTGACCACACCTTATGTTACTACGATCACCAGCTTGTGCCAGTTCTTTCTCATTTCCTTCGAGGCTCGAGACAAAAGGATACTTTAAAGAATCGTTTCAGATTTCTGGACATTGAAAATCAATCACAATACTGCAGAATCTTTTCCAAAGTCCCTCTGTAAAAGCATTACGTCTCCAATTTTTAAAGACGTACGCGATAAGGTCATCTGCATAAGCAAATTTCTACCAGTCGAATTTCTCCCTTTAAATGAAAACACCTGAGTAATCTCACTTAAAGAAATGCCTATCAGCTTACTATTGAGCCAAACTTATTGCAAGTGGCTAATTTAAAGATAAAAAAAAGCGGTGGACTATTTTTTTCTCTCTAGTCAAAAATTGTTTTGTTTTTATTCATAGTTGCCACTCGACTGGAAAGTCAGGGAAAGTCAGGGAACAAAAATGTGGTCAGGGAAAGTCAGGGAATTTCAAAACCGGTGAGGGAAATATTTTCAAAATTGGACTTTTTCATATTAAAATAGTTTAATCCTTCGTTATACTCTGTCCATACTTTCGCGCCTTTGGCATACTCGTATAACTCCTTTCTGGTGTATAGTATAGCGACAGTGCTATTAAGCAGCCAAAAGAACTTAATAACAAGATAAAGGCGTATGAAGGCGTGAGTGAGGAGCGAAATTTCACGGGAACTGCAAGCTTCTTTATGTGCGCTTACAAGGAAATTTATTGTTAAAAAATGCAAAATTGATCTTTTCCAAAATTTAAATTTAAAAAACCCTGAGTGAAAAAAAAACTACTCTGCTTTTTAAATTGGATAAACAGAATACAAAAAAGAAGAAGAATTGTATTGGGTGTACTCAGAAAAATTCTACCTGTAACTTCATATTAAATTACATTTTAGATATGCTTTGATCAAAAAAAGCATTGTCCCATGATCAGGATTAAAATATCTCCCAAAAAACACGTAATTTTTGTTTTCGCTCTAGGTTAGGTTGCGCGGGGTAATAATTCGATAGTCAAATCATCTCACTCGGATCTCGAGGATCCATTGCGGTCCCCAGGAATAGAAGTAATAGGTGAGCAATTTGGGGAGAGGTGGTTATGGAATGCCTCCTTAAACCATCCTGAGATTTTGATGAATTTCAGAATGTTTTTAAGTGCCTTTTTTGAAACGTCGTCGCCCAAATCGTCAAAAATATTTTCTCCGAGAGCTGTTTTCCTGGTCTGAGCTAGTCTGGGGCATTCACAAAGGAAGTGATATGAGCCGTCTTCTGCATCAACGTCTTGACATCCTCTACATTAGTTTGATGTGCTAAGGCCCATTCTACTCATGTGGACCCCCATTGGAGTTGTGACCCATCAGGACACCAACCAAAAGGGACAGATGAGGTCTACCTAGCTTTTGATTGTATTCTGTATTTTTCTTTGAGATGTTTGGCAAAGACTTCTTGAGACCTGACAGTTATCAAGTTTTGACCATCTCTCGTTTGCGGCTTTGAGGCAATATTCTTAAATTCGTTGTTGTTTCCTATTTTCCAATGGTTCAAGTACCTAGGGAACGGTTTGGCTTGGTTCCATTGATGAACCGTTTTTGGCCAGTTCGTCAGCCTTTTCGTTTCCGTTAATGTTGCAGCGTCCGGGAACCAATCGGAGGGTAATAAGGTTTGTTTCACTGATTTGCCGCAGATTATTGCAACATTCGTCGATCTTTTTAGACTTGGAAACGATTGCCTGTGAAAATATCAATGTTTTTGTTCTCCAGGTTAAAAGACAAAAGTTGTTTTGCTGCTTCGCCTACTGCGACCACTTCTGCCTGAAAAAACACTACTCAGGTTTGGCAACTTTACAGATATATTTATTGGTGGGTTTATCGAGAAGATACCAGACCCTGCCCCTGCTTGCGTTTTAGAACCGTCTGTATAGACCGAGATATAATTTTTTTTATGACCCGGTTTTCCCTCCAGCATTCTCTTGTAGGAAAGTCTGTTTGTGCCACCGTGCTAAAATCTAAGTGCGGTACAGTATAGTAGGTTTGGCTATCAGTGACTATATAATTTTCTATAATTTTATGACCATACTTGCCTTTGTTCCAGTTGCTTGAATGTCTTAATCTTAAGGCAATTTTGACCGGCAGCTCCTTTATGAAAAGGTCTATTGGGGCTAATGAGAAGAAAGTTTTTAGGGCTGCGGTTGGAGTAGTTCTTAAAGCACTTGTAGTACCAATGCAAATGCACGCTAGTCTTTATATTTTTGTCATAGATTTGAGATTGGTTGCCTTGTCAAGAGCAGGCCACCAAACCAAACATACGTATGTCAGAATTCGTCTGACGATGGCAGTGTACATCCAATGAATGGTTTTTTTTTAATTTTAATTTTTTTAAGTTTCTCTTAAGAATTTGAGTTCCATTTTTTTTTTTTTTTTAAATTAAAATATTTTGTTTAACTTATTTACAATCGAAAACTTTTTATTTCATTGAAATATTCCGAAAATTGTGGAAGTTAAATAACTCAACGCGAAGCTCTAAACTATTATGGAAACTTTTCCTTAAGTACCTCAATTTCATTTATTTTAAGCATACAAAAATTAAATGCGGTTAATTATTTTTTTTCATTTGGTCAGGAAAAATTCGAAAATTGGTCAGGGAAAGTCAGGGAATTTTATTTTGAAAAATAGTGGCAACTATGTATTTGCATTTATATTTGTTTAAACTTTCTGTACAGTCAGATGCAATTATCTCAAAAAAAAAAAAAAATGTACTGGCAGTCGTTTTACTATAAAAGCAATCGTTTTATGACTTGAGTCATACCGTGCAACGATACAATTCATACCATTAAAGAGATTCCTTCTTTTGCCGAACCACATGAACATCGAATGACTAAACTCTTTTTTTATTGATCTTTTCAATTAAATCTAAAATTAATGTACTTTTTTTCTAAGTTATTTCGTATAAAGTTTCTATTGGATATTGATAGATGTAAAAACATTGGTATCCAAAATTGTTCTTACGTGTTTTTCTAACGCAAACCTTCCCTCCGCGTTCTTTCGATCAAATGTCTAATAAAAAAAACGTACACTATAAAGTGTCTTGTGAATTTATTATTTTAATAAAAAAGTATATATAAGTACCACATTCCGAAGCATTTTTATTCAAATCATCATCTTTAAAATTGATTTTTAATTGTTGGTTCTTTGAACAATCCCCCCACTTTAACGAGTGTTGTTCTTTCTCTCTTGTTTCTGAGATATGTATATTAAAACAAAAACAAAAATATAAAGATCTTAACAAAATTCCCAAGGGTCTCATCCATGTCAACTTTCTAGAAAATTTTGCCAAATTTTTCGAAGAAAAACGAACAATTCTATTTAAAATAATTCGTCTGTAACAGTTTTTCTAATCCAATCCAAATTTCGGAAGTTTATTTCGAAAGATATTTTTAAACTTATTTTTTAATTCGACTGTTTTTATTTGTACTATTAAGGCCTTGTTCCACAATATCTGAATCCAGTTAAGCAACTGGGAACTTATTTCTCAGTTATCAACCTAATTTGCATTTCATAATATCTGGATTGGTTTAACTAGTAGTTAAAGAAATGAACATTTTACAGGCCAGTTCAAGTTCCTAATAAAAACATATGTAACTGGCAGTTAAAATATTCACAGCTGCCAGTGTAGACCCAAAAAAAGAAGAGTTTTCATGTTTTAGCATAAAGTAGATATTATTCAGGCAAAAGAAAATGAAGGCAAGAGGTGATAAAGGTTATGAGAAAACTTCATACATTTTAACGCCACTTTTAACCCCAGCTACTTCTGAATCGAAAATAAGGAACAGAAACGTAAAGGAATGAACTTGTGGAGTATCGAAGAACAGATTCTCTATTTTATTATAGACGTATCATGAGCACCAGCATTGATAGTTGCATGTGCCGTTATAAACGGGTTTCATTAGGCGCTTCATAATCATCACCATCGACCCAACAACCGAATCCAGTCTGTACCTCGTCCAATATTTTGTTTCTTTCTTCGTTTCCTATTTTAAAATTTTAATAAAACAATGTTTTGTGTGAGATATTATTAACTCTTTTTTATTGGTTTGAAAAGTCATTATGTATATAACATCGTCATTATGACGTATGGCGCGCATCCGAAATGTCTAATTTTCCACGACTCGTGCATAAATCAGGCTGAATTTGAATTTAAAATAAAAGCAAGATCTCGGTGGCCAGTTCACATCAACTCCACGTGAGGTGACCATCCCTTCGATGCAGAATTTCCAATGCGGCGTGAGCTGTGTGGCACGTAGCACCGGTTAAAACCACATACCGTTGGTGTCCATATCATCAAATTGAGGCCAAAAGACCTATAGTGCTCACTATAGTGCTTATACAGTTAACGGTAATGGCCTGGCCAACGTTAGCCAAAAATCCACACCAAACGTTGACTTTTTCTGAATACATTGGTTGGACGCTCTTGAATGTCATGTGGATTGGTATTGTGCCAAATTCGACAGTTTTGTTTGTTGAACTTGCCAATTCATCGCGGAAGATGATTTTTCGTCTTCTACCTAGAGCCCATTCAGAAAACACATCACTAATCTTATTTTCTTTTTTATTATCACAAACAAAATTTCCAACAAATAAATATCTAAAATTATGAAAATTATGTGTTTTCTAAACATTTTAAAATGAAAATTCTGAAGTAATTTTTTTTTTCAAAAAATCAAACACTTCTGTTTGGAAAACTGGAGAAAGCTCTGAAAAACTTACTGACAGTTAATTGTATAGTTTAAATCAGTGGTTTTCAACCTGTGAAGTCTCTAAAGGGGGTCGTCTGTATTAATTACAAAAAAAATTAGCACGACTGGGTCGCACGTACTTGCTCTTATGTGCCTAATTACATTGGACGGCAAGATCTTTGACAAAAACAAATGACATTTACATTGAAAATAACACAGTTTGAACTTGAAACTATCAAAACCACAAAACTTAACGGTTTTTAGTAAAAATGAAGTACGCCATCACACGTCTTAAATAACAGAATTTCTGAAAAAAGTATTTCAAAAATTTTAGGACGGATTTCGATAAAATCCTGTTTTTTATTTTTTAGTATTTTAATTTTTTTTTTTTTTAATTTTGGTATGCAGTTCTTCAGAGTTTATTTATATACATGTGACTACAAAATTAAAAATTATTTTTTTTGATTAGTTTTAAAAATATTGATTTTTCAAAAAAAAAATTCTAATTTTTATTCGAAAAGAAAATTTATTCAAAATGTTGATATGCAGAATTAATTTGGCTATCTAGATCTTCTCAAGTATAGAATTTGACAGAAATCCATAGAGCCTTTACCGAGCAAGCCAAAAATTTAAAAAACCGTTATATGAAAGGTCCCGTTAATAGACTTTTCCCGTATATGTGGTTCTAATCAAATGAGTGTGGTTTTAATGCTTTGGATGTTTTGTGTTGAGGTAGCGGAAAGCTTATATCAACTTCGATGGCTTCATGCTTTCTCTCGATAAAGTTTCAGAGCAAACAGTTGTTCCACAGGAATGTGGAACGCTCTACCTGGTTCGGTTTTTCCCTCCCATTTTGATATGCAGAATTTCAAAACTAATGTCCATTGACATCTCCTTTTACATCCTTCCCTTCTTCCTTAATGCTCGCACGGTGTTTTAACATTATGAGGATTGAAAAATAACACCTTTCGCGCGTGCTTATTACAAAAAAAAAAAAACCACTTCGGTTTATTTTCAATCTAAGTAAATTCGTATTTCAAAAAATTTTCGTCATAAAGACGTTTTTCCTTGGTTTTAGTTTCACTACTCCCGCTAGAAGTTGACGGATCCGTTCATCTTTTTAGAAATTAATATTAAAAATCATTTCAAATATACACGAAAAAGCAGTGACTTGTTCTCGTCAAACATTAGCCAATTGCCATTAAAGAGGATTTATATCGAGAGGGAAATCTTGAGGTGTAAAACGAATTTTCATGCAAGCCATCAGCTTGGTAATATTCTAATGTCTACAGAAGACATCAAATTGATGAGGCAGATTCATATAGAGACGTAAAAATTGAATTTTTTTTTTAAATAATAAAATACATAGAAAAGCGGTAGGTCGCGGGGGTCGCGGAACATTTCTTACCACTAATGGGTCGTGTCATGAAAAAGGTTGAAAAACACTGATTCAGATAATTGTTAAACGCAAGGTTTTTTAATTGGAGGTCTTAACTTGTAGTTTGTTTATGTGTCGGATAGTTAACCAGAACTTTAGCCAGATATTGTGGAACAAGCCCTAAACCTATAAAAAATAGTTTAATAGTTAAACGCTCCATTTTTGGTCGTGTCGAAAAAATGCTTCAGTTTATATCGCAGATAGGATATGTGAAGTAGACTGTGAAGTAGACTGCTTCAAATTTACCGTAAACACGCACGCAGAAGCGAAGTTTCCTCACAGTCATTGTCTGATTTTGAAAATAGATTGAAAATTTGTACACACCTTATTCAAAGTTATAACCTTCTAAGGGTCATTTTTTCGACCAAAATCGATCGCAAACGTATTCTGAGCACCAGGCGATCATGAAAAAGAACAGGCGCAAATTTCCAAAATAATTCCACTCAAATTCAAAAAGAACAAGAAGAGAAAAAGAAATACAAAATAGGCGGAGTTTTGTTAAAGTAGAAAGTAGATGTAGATATTGGCGTGTTTGTGGGTGTGAGTTAACGGGTTGTATGTTGGTGTTGCTGCCATCAATTTTCTCTTATGACGTTATCACGTAAAATGATCGTCCGTAAACCGACTTTACAGACAACCAACTCTTTTTTTTAATATCGACGGCTGTGGTTTCAAAATTCAAACTAAATCTTTCTTCTATTTGGTCACGGTAAATATTTCCGATTATTCAATTACTGTGACAGAAATAAAGCATAATTTTGAAATCAACTTAAATATTATTGGTATTTTTTTTTTGTAAAAACAGCTGTCTCAGAAGTGAGGATCATACGCCTTTTCACACAAGCACTAGGGGTATTTCTAAATTTTTTGACGTTTGTGTCTGCCAAATCTCATCACATCTTTACGGAAATACCTGGTGTAACTGGAGGCATAATTTCTCAGCTGCTATATATTGGATGCATTGCTTCTAAGAAATAAGTATACTGCGTATGTTAATTCATCGTCTATAGCCAGTATAAAAAGGGAACAAAACGTCTGCTTTGTCCAAACTTGACGTAACTTACCCTTTTATTATACTTAGAGTTTTTTTTTTGTGGAATTTCCCGAAATATTTTGCAAAATCAATAAGCCAAACTTACCCAAAAAATTGTGCTGACGAAGAATTGATTTGTTAGGCTTACCAAATATCAGTCAGTGAAATGAACTCCCGGCCGCAAAAGAAAATAATGTTTTAAAGTCTCTGATTTCCTTTAGTCTAGAAAAATTGTACTTGTAAGTGTTAATTTCTTTATTAAAAAATACGTTTTCAGATGGTAAACAAGGGATTTCGGGCCAAATAAACAAAATATTTGTTCTTTAAAAAAATGTGTTTTATGCAATTTCCGTTTTACACATATATATGAGTTTATTATAGTTTTTTTTTGTTTTTCTTTTTTTTTCTATTTCTATTTCTGACTATAGAAGTTAAAAAAAATATATTTTTTTCTATTTCTTATTTTCTCGAATTTTTTTGCAGGCGTTACAATACTTCTATCATTAACAGTTTTCCTAAATCTCGTTGCGGAATCAATGCCGACAACGTCGGATGCTGTTCCTCTTATAGGTACAAGATCAAATAAAAAGGAAATTTTCTTTTATACAAAAAAAAATAAAAAAAAAAAAATATGTACAAAACAACTCGCAAAAGCAACAATCAAACAAAACACATTCAATGTAATCCTTCTCGCCTCCTATATTTCATAAGAAAAAAAGAGACAAAAAATCTATTTAGCTTTAAATTTAATTTTTCATATAAGTCCGTTGGGGTTTTTGTGTGTCCAGTAGTCGATTTATATGAAAAATGTCCCAAAAAAATGATTTTCGTTTTGAATATTGAATTTCGTAAATTGAATCGCGATTTTTTTTTATCATGTTAAATGTTTTATGTTTAAACAAAAAATTATATATATTTCAATTCTGTTTCGGATTGCCAAATATTGTATGCGAACGAAAAATCGTCCTAGACATTTTTTGTTTAAATTAATAAAAAAATGATTATTTCATTTATTTATATAATTTGAGCTAATTTATTTATTTTTTTTTTATTTTATAAATGGATGCTTGATGCGAGTATTTTTCCAAATATCATTTTTTATGTATATATTCTGATATATATACAAGGGATGTTTGTTTTATAGTGAAGAATAATTTTTTTTGTTTTGTTTTTTTTTTTTATTCTAAATAATTTTGTTTACTTTTAATTTTAACATTTTTCATTCATAAGATGTCTTATGTTTCTGTTTTTTTGTCAACTCAAAATAATTCGACGAAACATTTTCAAGTGTAAATATACTCATATTTTAGATAAAAAAAATAATAATTTTCAAGAATATATATGTGTATGTAAAATCCACATGCGAGTGTCTGAAATTCGTTTACCAACCATTAAATTCTCATCAAACCAACGGCCACAGATACATCTTCTTAATGTATGTGTTTTTTGATGTTTTGACAGATTTTTTTTGTTGACCTTATTAAATCATTTGGTTTATTTCCTTCATATAAAATAATCAATTTATATATATATATATACATTTATGTGTATCTACCGATCAATTATAAATGTATTTTTTTTCTTCGTTTCGATGGTATTTTCAAAAAGAATCATTTTCAGGAGAGAAATGTCGTTTGATACTTGGTATACTTGAGGAAACCTACCTACTACAGTGAGACAAAAAAAAAACATAAAAAAATATTATTTCACATTCACCTCGAATAGGATTATTATATAATATTTATAACCTAGAACTATAAACATACAAAAAATATTATATCAACAACCAGTCTCTGCTATTTTAATTTTTAATAAATTACATCTGTTTCCCCGAATTGGAATTGTGTTGTAAGCTGTTGTAGTCAAAAAAAAAAAAAAAACTCGTACATAAGGAACATGATGTATATAAAACATTCTTTCGAACGGCAACCGGATTTTGATAAAAAAAAAACTAAATGCATGTTTACTTTTGAGTTTGATTTGTTTCCTCTTAGCCTTGCATTAATAGATTTCTTGAAAAAAAATGCAGTCTCATTAGATTTAACACAAACCAACATCACCTATACATCGATAAGTACGAGTAGATTAAGGACATTTGTCAAACTGTTTTATGTATGAATCCTTTAAATGCACAGTTTGTATCTTTAATATTAGTTATTATCTGAAGTTCTTTATACATATAGATATATTTATTTAACCACAATTTTGAATCTCCTTTAAAAGTATTTATTCCGGGATTCTGGAATTAAAGAACCCAGTCCAGTAGAAAGAAGAAGCGATTGAAATTGCTTTTAATTTGATTGGTTGAAGGAAGATAACAGTAAAAAAAATTTTGAGACAATTTATTTTATTAAAAGACTGAGAATTTTATGAAAACAAAAGAAATATGAAAATAGTACAAATTTACTACTTTACGTAGATTTTAAAAAGAAAAGAAACCAGAATAGAACCCTTTGGCATGCCATTATTATTTATAATTTCCTTTGTATGTTTGTAACTTAAGTTCAAATGTTTGAGATCGGTATGGTTAGAGAAAATTAGTGACTTTGACATCGATAAATGGGCAGGTGCTCCCGTAACCCACTTGAGTTTTCTAGATAGAATTCAAAAAAGAGCTTTAAAAAAAATAGGCGACCGAACAATAACAGAAACATTTACATCTCTTAAGTACAGACGTAATGTTTCTTTTCTTTCATTATTTTATCGCTACTTCCATAGACAATGCTCTAGCGAAATAGCCAGCCGCATTTCTCGCCTGAAACCGTAATACTCGCGCTGCAAGGAATACCCATCAGTATACCCTTGAGCCCAATTTCAGACGTACCGTCAAGTACAGGGATTCTTTCTTTAGCCGTACCACGCGAATGTGGAATGCCTTGCCAGACTCCCATTTCCCTTCCATTTTAACTTGCAGAACTTTAAAACAAATCAAAATCCTTTTAGTGCGGGCCAATTAAAAAAAAACGATATAGAATTAACACCTTTTCCTACTAAAAGCAGGAATTTTTTTGATTTCTTATTAAAATTACTACAAAAAGCTCTTACTTAAAAGCCAAAAATGACCTTGACTACTGACTTCGACTCCTCCACAATAAGTTCCTTTTTTATGTAAAATTAAATTATCTTGTTTTTTTTTTTTTGATATTTAAGTCTTAAAAATTCCAAATGATTTGCATCTCCTGAGTATTTTTCATGAAAATTATCCCGAAAATCAAAATACCGATTTACGAAATCCCACCGTTTCTACTGTTTAGCGAGAATTTCAACACCTTAAAAAACACTATTTTTCCAAGAATCTTTTTGATTCTGCCCCAAGCAAAGGAGGTTGCTACATATCTTAATGTTTAACGCACCAGAAATTTTATTTTAAAATGGTCTTACATACCAAAATAAACCAACATACACTGCCATGGAAAAAATGAGAAAATTATTTTTTTTTTAATTTCTCATGATACGAAAATAAAAAAAACATGCAATTTCCTACGATGAGGAATTACAACAGGAATTTTAAATTTATTGGAAATTCACATTTTTTTCGGAAATCTTGATGATTTTCAGCTGTTCGTACATCACAAACTAAAAAAACAAATAAACAATGAATAAGAGTTAAGCTATAGGGATTTAAATTTTTCAATAATACAAACAAAATGTACGTGAAATAGTAAAGTGACGTTTACCAAAAATCCCTTAAGAAAATCTACTACAATAAGTAAGAGAATCAAAGCTAAGGAAAACTCATGGTTTGATTCGAGCTGTAGAGAGGTTAAGAAATGTCCGGAAAACCGGAAAAAAGTTTCAGCAAGCTAGAAAGGCCTGCAATGTTCATATTCGTAAAACCAAAATTTTTACATGAGCAACAAATTCGCCAAAAAATACTGCAATGTCCCAAAGGCAGTAAAAATTGTTGGTCATTTGTAAAAAAAAAATAAAGAATTCTTCGTCATCATCAGTTCCTACGCACGTCTTCAACGATAGTCCTGCTGTCAGTTCGCAAGAAAAAGCAGATCTGCTTGCTGCTCAATTCGCGTCAAACTCAACATTGGCCGCATGTGTCAAAACTCCTCCTTTACTCGAGAGCCTTAATCATTTTATGGGACCAATCTTCTTTCGCACTCGTTCAGTCGCAAGAGTATTGAAAGATCTTCATATAAATAAATCCGCTGGCCCCGATTGTATCCCCGCTATTGTTCTGAAGAGGTGTTCTTCTGTTCTGAGTGCATGGAAAACAGCATTTGTCCAGCCTATCCTTAAAAAAAGCGAATCTTTTGCTGGTGTGCCCCAGGGCTCTGTTTTGTCTCCGACTCTTTTCATTATATATCAACGACTTTTTATTTGAAGCTGACGACAGTACTCTCAGCTTTTCATATTCGTTTCCAGATTCACATCCATGTTCTTCGGATGTTGAACTGCAACGGCAGCATTGTACAATGGGGAATAAGAAATTGCGTAGAATTTAATGCTTCTAAAACTCAATGTTGTCTTTTGTCCTTAATGCAAAACATACCTATAATGCCACTATCCAATCCATGAGCGGCACTTGCATTGAAGAAACAGAACACCTCTCAGTTCTCGGTATTTGCATTACAGACCACCTTCTGTGAAATGACTACATATTTTTACATCGCAAGAATGCTGCGAGACGTTTAGGTTTCCTTCGAAGATGCAAGAAGTTCTTCACCCCGTCTGATCTGGCTACAATATATAAAGCATATATTCGACCGAAACTCGAGTATAATTCCCATGTTTGGGCAGGTGCTCTTATAACCCACTTGAGTTTTCTAGACAGAATTCAAAAAAGAGCTTTGAAAATGATAGGCGACCGACTTGAGCACGCCGTAATGTTTCGTGCCTTTTGTTATTTTATCGTTATTTTTACAAACAATGCTCTAGCGAAATATCCAGCTGAATGCCTCCCCTGAAACTATTCAACCGTAATACTCGAACTGTTAGGAATGCCTATCAGTTTACCCTTGAACCTAACTTCTTCTTTCTTTAGTCGCACCACACGAATGTGGAATGCTTTGCCAGGCTCTGTTTTTCCCTCCCATTTTGATATGCAGAACTTTAAAACTAATGTTCATCGGTATATCCTCTTCTATCTCTCCTCATTTCCCTAAATTTCGTGCGTCGTTTAAACACGCTTGTAAATTAAAAAAATAAGGTTTTTGTTTAGTAAGTTTCTGAAAAAAAACAGTAACAAAGCTCACAAACATCTGACACATCTGGTGGTTTAACTTAGTAAACATCGCTTAGTAGACATTTTGTTTCATTGATAACATTTTGCACTTAGTCCACAGAATAAGGCCTAACCTTTCGCTATTCCACGTTCCTTGGTGATTCTCATCAATTCATGTATCCAAATTCATATAAAATTGATATCATGAAGAGCAGTGGAATTTAAATGAAAAAGTATCAAATCGGTTGGATTTGTAAATCGGGATTCCGATTTGCGGTATTTTAAGAAACGGGATATCGTACCTAACCCAATTATTGATCTAAAATAGTTTTCTTTTTAGTTATCTTGTGAATGCAATATTCACGACTGCTCTACTTAGTCGACCAAAAATCCTTTCTGACAATATTTAAGTCCTTTAAGTCTAAAGTTAAGTTTGTAATAAATTAGTTCCTACTAAATACGGATGCAACCCAAACCTACCCTGAACCTCTCATTCATTGTACAATATAACCAGCCAGAACACTCGGGAATGTTTTGCAATACGCAAAATATATACATGTCTGTTAATCCTCATTGTATCAAATGTTATGGTGATGCTTTAATTAGATCTTTCAAGAGTCCTAAACAGCAATAAAAAATAATTACTGCTGATACTGGATTATAATAACGACATAATATATTGCCTTGAAGGACCATGCTTATACATTATTTAGTTAGTAACTATGTCATCAAGAAATTCGCTTGACCTGAATTAATCCAAAGTTGTCGTTGTTATGTAAATAGAGATTTAACTCAAAACTCTCTCTTACGGCTTTCTGAAAATCCACAAAGAAATTTTCACGTTATGCAAGAAATGTTAAGTCCTTCTGAAGATCTTTGTGTTTAAATAGTAATTTCCCTTTTTTACTCACTCAATTACCTTCAAGTTGATCGTTATATAATGACAGTTTTATTTTCAAAGAAGCTTTGATTTTCTCAGATCTTGAACTCTGTTAGGAAAGAAAAAAATGGTCTCAGGGTTATTTTAAAAAAAATATTAAAAAATAGAGAGTAAGTACAACAACAGCACAAAAATCGATCATCCAACATCTCAAAATGTATCGAACATGCACTACGTTTTACTATTTTATTCTTTTTTTAAAAACTTTCAAAATCACGTTATATTACATTTAAAAAAAACTCCCTTTTTGACGAGGAAAAACATAGCTCAGTTCGACTTATTATACTCATTTAAATCCTAAAACTGTTTTCATTCAAATTTGAGCTCTCTGTTTCTTTAAAAAAAAAGCATGAATTAATTTTCCTTGCACAGGCACACACTTCAAAATATATTTTAAATTCAAGTTTTTAATAAATGAAAGTGTAAGCTGTTTGCAAAAAACAACAGCAACAAGATAGACGAGTTGCAACTCCATCTTAATGATTCATTTATATTTGAGTATTTACAGTTTAGGAACTTCGGAAATACGTAACTTTAAGATATGTTTTATCTAAAATAAAATATAATTTATTTGAATAATCTAAAAATTAAACAAATAGAATATTAAATTATAATTTAGTAGATGATCTTCAAGTTTGATATTTTAGATGGAATCAGTATAACTTATAAAAAAATGGCATCTCTTGGGCAAAATATTGTAGTAAAGATTCTGTTTCGTAAGTAAGGACAACATTAGGTAACATTTTACTGAAATTCGAAATGACTTCGTAAAAAATAATTAGTTAATCATAACATTTTGTTTCTGATGTTTTTTTTCGAAAATGTTTACCATTCCCTTTGTTTCAAACTAAGAATGCAGATTTGTAATATTCTAAACTTATAAAGTTGTAACGAATTCAATATAGAAGGATCTGTATGAACCTTAATTCTGCTTCCATTCCTAGATGCATTAAAAAAAAATAATAAAAAGCATAGGACTCAAGGCACTTCACTGAGGTACACCGACTATGACTATGATGTTCTTGGATTTCTGTTTTTTATTGATATTTTTTTCCAGGAAACGACTTAAGAGAATACTATAATCATTTATTCTTATTGTGATATAAGTCTCAAGCTCCATCTCTCTTTATTTTTATACCAAATTCAATCTACGTATAGTTTTTTTTACGTGGCAATTGATCCGATATACCCAAGCTGAATATGATTTTCATAAAACCTGCCTTTGCCTTGAGCTATTAACTCTTTCTGCTAGTTCTTTCTGAATCGATGATGATCGAGATCGATAATAGTGTTTCCTTGTTATGCTTTGTTAAATCACTTAAGATCAGAGTTTCCAACAAGGCAACAAAAAGCATAATATTAAAGCAGTTTCCCATTTTTTAAAAATGATGATAGCAGAAATTTTGGTATCTAAGAATAGTCTACTTATAAAAAAAAAATAAATACTATCTTTTGTTAAAATATGAAATACGAAATTTGTTTTCTTATAAAAAATGTCGTTCTAAAATGTTGTTTTGTTATTTATAATTTTAAGAAAATTAATTATTAAAACGTTTTTTACAATTATTGTGGTAAGAAAATCAGGAGCTGTGATTGGAAAACATTTATTTAAAACTATAATCTTTATCCTACAGAACAAAATTCTTTCTTCTAAAGCAACAAAATACTAAATTAACCCAAAAAAAAAACAAAAAAAAACTATTACTGTGACATTATTCTTGGTATTTTATTTTTTGTTTCAGGAGTTACAATTCTTCTATCGCTCACAGTGTTTCTCAACCTTGTAGCTGAGACATTGCCCCAAGTATCTGATGCAATCCCCTTGTTAGGTAGTGATTGCATTCAATGCAATTTTTTCTCAAAAAATTCTAAATTTTTTTTTATAAATTAAATTCAACAACAAAAAACAATACACAAAACTAACAATAATAAAAAAAAATTAAAACAAAAAAATGTTTGTTAATTATATTGAGAAAATATAATTATACTTTAAATATAAATAATATTATTATAAATGTGTATGTCAAGGATGTTTTTTGATTTATATAAATATGTTTCTATATATATATATAATATATATCCATTGTGTCAGTTTTTGTATACCTGTTTTCTGTTCCCCATTATGGGTTGGTTCTTAATTGTGTTGGTTAAATTTTTATCTTTTTTTTATTTTTCGCTCAAAGTTGCAGTATTGACGTCTTAATATTTATATTAACAACAAAATTTATTACGATGTACTTATGCTGTCCTGTTTTTTTTTTCTATTTTTCGTTTCCTTTTTCCTTGTGCGATATATATCTCTAAGTTTGTTGAACTTCAGTTGCGGATAATTTCAATTTCAATATAAATTTATAGAAACAAATCTTCTAAAAAAAATGATGACTTCTTTGAAAGTTTTTTTAAATATTGATTTTTGAGAAACTCAATCCTCAAAAACTCGAAAGAAACAAAAAAAAAAAGTAAATATTTACAAATTTAAATAAAACATTTAATTTAACGCCAAAAGTAAAATCGCTTTTTCATGTTTTATTTTTAAATCACGATTTTTAATTGTTTTTGTTGATTTCCAAACAAAAAAAAAATATCGCTTAATTTTGTTAAAATTTTTAATTTCTCTTTTACTTTATGTTCTGTCCTCTGTACTTTGACCCATTTTGGAATGATATTTTTTGATCAGAACCTTAAGATAAATAACAATAAAAATTAAAGTAATCGTACGATTAAATGTATTAAATTTAAAATAATCAATAATAATAAATCATATAACTTTGCTTTAAGACATCCAAAGAGAAAATATCATTTCATTATGAATTATGGGTCTAAGGAGCATCCATTAATATGTTTTTTTTTTATTTTAGATGTTAAATGTGAAAAAAAATTAAACACCATATACATATTAATTCTTATTAAAAAAAAACAGTTTCGTATGTAATTTTAGTTATGTGATCCACAAAAAGGAGACAATGTTAAATATCCTCTGGTTTTAATTTTTAAATGTTTTTGCACTATACAAATTTATTTTCTTATACATATATTTCACTCTTTTTGAGACGTATGTTCAGTGATTTTCGTATTTGAAGTTTGTGTTTTATTGTATTTTAATGTTTTAAGGAAAACCTTATAAACAAATATTTTTTTCATTTATATAAAAATAACAAAAAAAAAAATCGTGCGATTACTTCTAATTCTAAGAATATGGTTCTATGATATCAAAAAGTATTATTAACCAAAATGAGAAGAGGTCATATAAAGTTAATTTAAATATATAAAGCAAATCAAATCCACCGTCTTCGCTCAAAATTAAGGGGTTGCAGGTCTGGTCTGAATATTTTTTTTTTTTTTTAATTTATCTTTCAAATTTTGCACACCCATGGAAGATCTTCAAAATTTGTTGCTAACATATTATTCATGTCGACTTGTTAACATTTTACTTCACAGGTGTTACAATACTTCTGTCGCAAACTGTTTTCTCATTATTGGTTGGTAACGTAATTACCAAGACAAGTGAAGCTGTACCATTGTTAGGTATAACAAAGAATACACTTGCACACAAAAATCAAACACAAAACTTAAAAAAATTAAACTAACTAAAAACAAGAAAAAGTATTTCCTTCTCTCTTAGATTATCGCTCTGTCACAAAGTTTGAATAGACAAAAATCAAATAATTGCTATTTAATTCGATGAGAAGATTAAAAACCAAAACCAAAAATATATCTGCATTGTGTATATTTAAAGAAAAAAAATCTAAATAAAATGAAATGTGGCTAAAAGTACAAAAATACCTTAAAAAAAAATTCGTGTGTCAAAACTTCCTTACTAACTTCCACTTACCTACTTGTAAAATACAAGACATGAAAGCAACTTACTAGAAAAGTATCTTTTTAGGCCGTAGGTATTGCGCATGAATAAAAAACGCATCTGATATTTAATTTTTTTTTGTTCATTTAAAAATTCGATCAACAAATCTGAACTTTTACCTTTTGTTAATAACATGTTGATTGATCAACAGATTCTCAAAAAAAAATTAATGAATTAGAAGTAATCAAACGATATAACATGTTTTCTGACATCGGGTGGAGTTCAAGTAAAAAAATAAATCTTAAAACTATTAGTTATGAGTTTTCTAATGTTAAAAAACAACAACAAAAACGCTTAACAAGAAATGCTTTGTAAATATCCTGGCAGAGAGTATTTTGGCTGTAGAAACTATTAAGTATATAATTTATCTACCACTTGTGCCTTGGTTAACAAATTTTATTGTTTTGTTTATTGATTTCGATTAGGCAGTTCAAAAAATACTCTAATAGCACATCAATGTTTTTATTCGTCAGTTTTATTTTTGTAAGGATTGAAAAGTTCTTAGTTTTGTAGCTCCCAATTAGAATCTTGACCTGCTTTAGTTAAGGGAGTTCATTCCAGATTTTTGATCTTCTAACCTCGCCGGCTGCTTTGATTCAGTTTTAATTAGATTTTCATTAAGGATGTCATCGCCCCCCTATTGGCCTAAAGAAGGTTATTTTTGTTTAGTTCGCCAATCCTGTCCAACCACTCCATGGAATATCTGACATAATGGAAATATTTTGGTTTCTGAATTTTCTTTCGAGATTTCTTTCTGCACATTTCCCTATGACATTTACTTCTGCCAGGAAAATGATAGTAAACAGTCCCATCGGTATGAAGAGTTTGGTTCTAGGTTTGGAAATTCCAGCAAGCACCTGTCCCTTCAGTTCAGACGTTCTTAATTCTATCCTAGAAGGGGTGGTTACAATTTCGACTTTCCACTGTTACAGCTAGTTCTTAAAGGAAACAAACAGACTTTTTTAAAACGAGAGGTTGAAACAAAATGGCAGAAACGATTTTATATGTGGCAGTACTTAATATGTTTTCATTGTATTCAGCTTGATTCAGATTATTTTCTTGGCTTATTAATTGAGGTTTTCAATGTCAAGACCTAAGGAAGATCGTTTCTTCTAGGAAAACTTAAATTTGGTCAATGACTTCTTGTTTCCCATTGTCTTTTCTATTTCACTTTCTTCTAGCCTGTCGCATGATTGACGGTGATTTTTATGGAGACCAGAAAGTCACCAAATGAACATTTAGGTGAACTCAGTCTTAGTCCAACATTAGATGTGCTTATATGTCAGGAAGCTTGTGCCTGACTATCCTGCCCACCATTTTCACATTAAAAAAACCTCAACAAAACTTACACGTTGTACTCAAGATATACGCAATCTCGATAAGTTCTTGAAATACATCTGCATCATAATTTTATTTGTATTTTAAGGCATCGTTAAAGACTAGCAGGTTGTCTTAACGGTTCGCTAACCCAATATCTATCTATACGGCCAACATTTACAGAAGCTTACACCAGATTGCAAGCTCTTCCCCTCATATCAACTTAGCTCTGTTCCTTTCCAATTTGTTCCGAGCATTCATCTTAATTCCAACATTAAAAATGCAAAAATTCTTGATTTAGTACAATAAACGGTTAGTATTTTTGTTTTATTCAAAATTGATGTGCTATTAGTTTGAACAAACAACCTCGCATTAAATTATCCAAATCGCCCTTAACGTGAAATAATTCTGGATAGTCAGAAAAAAGTTGTAAAATGCAAGATATTTAGGACACTGTCTCAATATGTTAGGTTCGCCAAAAACGTTGATTAAAAAAACACAATAAATTGCTAGAACTGCAATATAAAAAATGCTAGAAAAAAAAACCTAGTACGATCCATGAAAACATTCTCGTACAAGTAAACTTTGCACAGATTTCGTTTTTATTTATATAAATATTTTTTTTTTAATAAACTAAACTTACTCTTTGTAAATATTTTTTCTTATTAAAAGGTGGGTCAAAACACGACAATTTTCTATTTTATAATAGACTCTTATATTATATTCCCTATTAGTTAACTTGAATTTTATTTAATGCCCTCCTCGAGTATTGCTTCAAAGTAGAATAGTAAATTTCATTCACTTAAAATAAAACAAAATATATTTCAAAAACTCTAGAAGTAGTTCTAATGCACTAATTCAATAAACATGTAGTCAAATATTAATTCATCCATTTTAGTATAAACGTACAAGCATTATAAAAGCAGCTTTGCAACACGGTGTTTTTAAACAAACAAAAAAACTGAAAAAATAAAATCTTATAAACAAAAAGATAAAATTAAAATTAAAATTAAACAAAAAAGTGAATACCTCTATCTTAACCCTTTAAAAGCTTTTTAAGTTGTTTTTTCAATTGCTTTTCCCCCCTTTTTCACTAACACAAGCTTTTTTGGAATATTTCCCATAAGCTTAAAACAAAAGCTCCACTTTTTAGATAAATCTTGAGGTTTCTTTTACATATATCTATTTTATATGCTTATACATAAATATAAAAAAAGCAAATATCTAAACCAAGAAAAAAAACTCCTCTTCTTTCCAAGTATCAAAAGCGACAACATTTTGTTCATAAAATAAAAAAAATCTTTTTAAACTAAAAAATTAAACTTAAAAAAAAAATCAAAAATAATATATATTAAAGTATAAATATTTTAAAACTAAATCAATAAACTCATATTTTGTTTTTGACAAAAAAAAATATTTTAAATCAAAATTAATCAAACGTGCCTGACGTAATAACTCATTTTGTATTGTACTGTACATACAATCAATAAAAAAGAAATAATATGAATATCCCCCCGCCCAACTCATAAAACATCACCCTTAATATACATTTTAATTTTATTTAAGTTTTTTTATATTTTTTTCTTTCTTTTTAAGGCACATGTTTCGTTAGAACTTATAAGAACACAAATAATGTACTAAATTTTATCACTTTTAGAATGAAAAAAAATCCTCACAAAAATACAATTCCCTTAAAAAAAAGTTAATTTTCCAAATTTTGCAAAAGAAAAAATTAAATACTATTGTAAATAAATTTTCTTTTCTTTTATCTAACGAAATATTCAAAGAAATACAGTGTCGGAGAAACTAACAGGACAATTAAAAGTATAATCCTGTATCCTGTTAATATGGCCTTACCGCTTGGGCAATCTTTTATGTGATTTGCATTTGCAAGTCAACAGGAATTAAAGGGCCTATAATGTTTTTTTTTTTTTTTTTTTAAGAACACTAGAATTCATAAATAGCATTGTTGTTTCTTCCTGACCAATTCTTTGATAATCTCAAATGACGTAAACGTCGATTCCTTCCAATGCCTTAACTTTTTGCATTTAATTTGAATTTTGGTTCAGTGAGTTTTTCTAGAGCAAATTTAAGCAGCTTTGAGGTAGAGCAAGTTGGAGTAAAAGTGTCAAATTCAGATGTTTTCAATTTGTCTCTGATACATTTTTTTATCGAGTTCGGTTGTTTTAATTAAATATTTAAAAATACATACATATTAATTAAATTATTAAATTATCTATACCTTGCTCATGACATTTATCAGCTGTTTTGCACTGTTCTAAGCTGCTCTCATCTGCTCTACTCTACTCTAGTCTTCATTGAAAAAGTGACAGTAATTTAGCTAATTTGTTCGTAATTTTCTTAAATTTTTGATTTGAAAATTTATAGCCAGTAGATTGGCTAGTTTTCTTTAAGTCTTCTCCAGCACTGTATTTAAAAGAAAAAAAGATTTAATTTTATTCCAGTTTTTGTTCAATTATTTAAAATTAAAATAAATTAACCATTTTAGTTTTATACTATTTCTTAAATTGCGTGTGTATTTGTTTAGAGAATGCCATGTATGTTATGTGTAAAAATCCATAAACGTTAAAAACATATATCTCCCTTAAAAAAAAATTTATAAAATTATAAATCAAACCTAAACAATATAGATATAATTAAAACTAACCTTATTTAGTTTAAACAACTTTTTTTCTTATTAAATAATGAAGAGCTTAAATAAAACTAAAAACGCATAAAACTAAACTTTTACACCTAAATAATATAACAAAATGTACCTATACTCTAAATAAATATCAAAAAGTCTAAATAATCAACTATTTTTCTCCTAAATTAACAAACATAAACTTATAAATAATACCGTTTAAATACTATTTAACATTAAACAAAAAAAAAACTATTTAAACAGAAACTTTCTTAATATTGGAATGTGTTATGTTGAATGCCTTCCCAGTTTTGGAAATATGGATGTGCCTCTTCTCAATGTATTGGTAAATGTGAATTTATTTTTCTTTTTTCTGGTTTATTTTCTTAATTCACTTATTTGTTTTCTATTTTTAAATTTTACTAATTTTTGTTTGTCTTTTTGTTTTCTTCTTATAACAAATATTATTGAACTTCACAATAAGTTTATATCACTTTTTTTCTCTTTTAAAATATATTTTGCCAGAAATCTCGTCACTTGTCTCATGAACACACGTATTTTTTTTTATTTTTTTTTTGTAAAACAAAATGAACGAAAATTAAAAAAAAATACTGGTGATGTAATACATAAATAAATAAATATAAAATTAATTAATAAAACAATTTTTTTTATTTGATAAAAAAACATTTCTAAATATGAATTAAAAAAAATTGCATAATTTTTTTATTCCAAAACTTTTAACATTTTCCTTTTTTTCCTAAAAGAAACATTTCACCACAGGCTTGTTATAGCAATTACCTCTACACAAATTATATAAAATCCATTAAATTAAAAATAAAGATATATATCAACTAATTGGAGAATACAAAAAAATGTATAAAATTCCATACATTAAATAAGAAAAAAAAATCGCTTATTTTTCTTTGAATTTAACTATTTTATTTATTCATGTTTCAACTAAGAAAGTTTTTCTTTACTCCAATTTTCTTTCTCCTCAAATTCATTCGAAAACAAATGCGAAAATCACTTAAGTAAAAAAAAAACTAAACTAAAACATAAACTTAAGTTTAAAAATTGTATCATTATGCCAGTCTGTTAGTGTTACAGCTAGCTTCCATCATAATATTATGTCGCTTGCGCATGTCATTCAGCATATATGTAAGTGTGTAGTGGCTGATAGTGTGTCATTAGCCCGCATAAGGTCAGCATGTCCTTCATATTTCATATCATTTTCTTTTTTTTTATATTTTAAGGTATCTGATAAATTAAATCATTTGCATGTTTATTAATTAGGAAAATTCAACCTATCGTCTATTTTTATCAAACTGCTTTTAAAACAAAATTTATTGATTGGCTAATTAAATTGTATTTAAAAAAAAAAGAAAAACAAAACACAAAAAAATTATTTTAAATTAAAAAAAAAAACATAAATTATAATTATACTTTGTAAAATTCAGTAAAATTATTAAAATTTTACATTTGATAAACTTAATCTCTTTTTTATAAAAAAAAATCTTTTTGCTCCTTGAATTTGGTACTAATGTATTGTTTTTTTATCGACATAAACAACAACTACCAACAGGCACTTACTTCAATTGTATCATGTTCATGGTGGCGTCATCTGTTGTGCTGACTGTCGTGGTACTAAATTATCATCATCGCACTGCGGATATTCACGAAATGCCACCGTGGGTAAGTATATTTCTATTAAACATTTTAAAATACATTAATTTTTTTTTTAATGTGTCATCCGTGATTTGTTATAACATTTGATTTAATTTTAACAATCAACGTCTATTTTAATATGTAATTTGTTGTGGTTTGTATTCCTAAAGCATATGTCAATACGCCGAACACATTTTGCCATTTATGACTGTTTCTGATTTTTTAAATATTTGGTTGTATCTCTCAAAACAATCGATTTTTTCTTAACTTTCGCCATTTTAAGTTTATTGAACTCCGAAGACCTATCTAAAGAATTTATTTTATTTTTTTAATTATTTCATTCAATAAAATAAAAATTCTGAACTTTATTTTTTGACTCAAGAAAAATCCCTTAAATCAAAGCACTAAGGGTTGAAATGTGTATTTGAAAAAAATGTATTCATTGGGACACCCCAATCCGGCAACAGTAAAATGATCAGGCAAAGGAACGCACAACCCGACGCAACGGATTCTATGGGTCGGGCACTTTACATCATTTTTCAGCCAGCTGATTGGCGAGAGTAGTACTCTACTCGCCGTTCATTGGGGTACTTAAAATTTTTTCAGGCTAGAGACCCATGTCCATGCACCTTACAAGTAGATAATTAGATAACATTTTTTTAGCAAAGAACCAAAGACGCTTAGATAGACTTTCTTTTTAAATCCGTTGGTGAATTTGTCATTGATATTTGTTGACGTGACGTCTTATAAATCGATGACAGGCTACACGTACGAAATAACATGACTCAAGCTGATAAGACTCATGCTGATAAGACTCATGCTGATAAGACTCATGCTGATAAGACTCATACTGATAAGACTCATGCTGATAAGACTCATGCTGATAAGACTCATACTGATAAGACTCATAACTTATGCTAATGCTAACCGTGATAGTGTGGTTCTTTCAACAAACTATTCAAAAGGACAGGCGCAAAATCCCAAAATAATTCCAAGAAAAAGAAATACAAAATAGGCGGAGTTTTGTTAAAGTAGAAAGTAGAATTAATAAAGGGGTCTGTGTGTGTGAATTTAACGAGAGCGTTTGTTGGTCATTTTTATATAATTCCATCCAAATCCTTCAAGTTGATATACAGCAGTCCCATGCGTGGCAAGTTTCACGTTTCTTTTATTTGTTGCTACAATTTTTATTGAATTGGTTCTGGGCAGCTGTAGTTTCGAAAAGCACGGTTCAACCGCTCACACAGCTGAAACAACGATACAGATTTTAAAATAACATTTTCTGATTTTCTGGGGTGTATACTCCATTTTTGCCAAATTGTACCGATCGTATAAATCAAGCCCTTGCCTCAGCCAGAACAAATAAATTGCACGACTGGATCGCACATACTTGCTTAGAATAAAATTTAATTGTAGAGTAAAATTTAAGAAAATTAAAATGAACATTTATTTGTTTTTTTTTTAACAACTTTTTTTAAAAAAAATAAAAAAAAATTATTAAAAATAGAAAAAAAATTTCGAAAAAAATTAATGCGAAACTAACGGGTGATTTTTTTGAGGTTAGAACTTTTTTTTTTAAATAAACGCATAAAATTTGCAAAATCTCATCGGATCTTTATTTAAAACGTTAGATTGGTCCATGACATTTACTTTTTGAAGATAATTTCATTTAAATGTTGACCGCGGCTGCGTCTTAGGTGGTCCATTCGGAAAGTCCAATTTTGGGCAACTTTTTCGAGCATTTCGGCCGGAATAGCCCGAATTTCTTCGGAATTGTTGTCTTCCAAAGCTGGAATAGTTGCTGGCTTATTTCTGTAGACTTTAGACTTGACGTAGCCCCACAAAAAATAGTCTAAACGCGTCAAATCGCATGATCTTGGTGGCCAACTTACCGGTCCATTTCTTGAGATGAATTGTTCTCCGAAGTTTTCCCTCAAAATGGCCATAGAATCGCGAGCTGTGTGGCATGTACCGCCATCTTGTTGAAACCACATGTCAACCAAGTTCAGTTCTTCCATTTTTGGCAACAAAAAGTTTGTTAGCATCGAACGATAGCGATCGCCATTCACCGTAACGTTGCGTCCAACAGCATCTTTGAAAAAATACGGTCCAATGATTCCACCAGCGTACAAACCACACCAAACAGTGCATTTTTCGGGATGCATGGGCAGTTCTTGAACGGCTTCTGGTTGCTCTTCACTCCAAATGCGGCAATTTTGCTTATTTACGTAGCCATTCAACCAGAAATGAGCCTCATCGCTGAACAAATTTGTCGATAAAAAAGCGGATTTTCTGCCAACTTTTCTAGGGCCCATTCACTGAAAATTCGACGTTCTAAGTCTATTCATGATGAAATGTTGAAATGTCAAAGCATACTGAGCATCTTTCTCTTTGACACCATGTCTGAAATCCCGCGTGATCTGTCAAATACTAATGCATGAAAATCCTAACCTCAAAAAATCACCCGGTACTTAGGTTACCTACATCTTCTTGAATATAAAATTTGATACTAATCGGATCACCAGTTTTCGAGAAAGTCGAAGAAAAAAAACCGGTCCTAGGGGAGGTACCGTTTTTAGCCCAGCATATTGCTTACCTATAGTAGTACGTTGATTTTTTTTCATAAAAAAATTTTTGGAGCCGTTTTCGAGAAAAATAAGCTTTTACCTGTTATATCACAGGTACCGTTAAAATAAATGAGCTAAACAAAAAATTAAAAAAAGTCCTCTGTAGAATGTCCAAATAACTTTAAGTCTGAATTTTAAAACGATTGGTTCAACCGTTTAGCCTGTAGTCCAAAAGACATCCGTACAGACAGACAGACAGACGGACAGAATTTTGCCAGTAACTCAAATATGTTTCTCTATCATCTTAATGTCATGTTTGATTGTTATCTCAA
Source organism: Platycheirus rosarum (assembly GCA_963971375.1). NCBI lineage: Eukaryota > Metazoa > Arthropoda > Insecta > Diptera > Syrphidae > Platycheirus > Platycheirus rosarum. Next base: position 112,746,242 of record OZ020510.1, on the reverse strand, counting down.
AATTTGTAATCTGCACGAATGCATAACATGCAATATAGTACCTATAATCGCAATTAAAAATCAGCAATTTGAAGATGTTTTGTGGCCAACGATTCCGTGAAATCCGAGCTAAGTTAGTCCTTAGGTTTGTATTCACGAATTAATCAGTCCATCTCCATAGCCATGGGAGTTGCTATAATGTATATTTTTTTTATTTTTTTTATTGAGGAGGTTCTAATGCTTTGCAACGGATTTTGATGAAATTATGTGTTGTGTTCCCTAAAGTATGCGGAAACTTCCAAATATTTTGTTCTGATATCCCCAAACACCGCCAGGACAGTTCAGGTAGTGAAAAACTTCAAATCAGTTAATCCTTTTATTGCCCTGCAAATGCATTATATATTATATTTATATTTATGTTATTTATATAATAAATAAATAGTAAATAAATAATTATTTAAATGCTTAAGCCCAAGTGAAGGATAAAAGCGACTTCAAAGCAAATAAGCGTTTTTTGAGATTTCTTTGGTAGAGATTAATTTATATTTTTGTTTGTTGGATATTTTTTTCATTTTTATATATTTAATTAAATATAATTATAATTTCACAGATAAAATCAGTTTTCCTACAATGGCTACCATGGATTTTACGAATGGGCCGGCCCGGTAGGAAAATAACTAGAAAAACAATATTGCTAAGCAATAGAATGAAAGAGTTAGAATTGAAGGAACGTTCTTCAAAATCCCTGCTGGCCAATGTATTAGATATTGATGACGATTTTCGGCATACAATATCTGGATCGCAAACAGCAATAGGATCATCGGCGTAAGTTCTTAAATATAATTTGTCGATATAAATTTATTTACATATAAATAATTTTTTTTTTTAATTTTTATAGAAGCTTCGGTCGGCCGACGACGGTGGAAGAACACCACAACTCTATAGGATGCAATCACAAGGATTTGCATTTAATTCTTAAAGAATTGCAATTTATTACGGCGCGAATGAGGAAAGCAGACGATGAAGCGGAACTAATAAGCGATTGGAAGTTCGCTGCAATGGTTGTGGATAGGTAAGTGAAAACATTTTATAGTTCTGTGACTTTTACGGATGAAAAAAATATTTTGCTAGTAATCAAAATTGAATTTGTGCTTAACTTACATAGTGTACATAGTTCCGTTTACATTATTATCTTTTTTGCCTTGCGCAATCCGCACTTTTAAAAATAACTCTTCATTTCCAATTTATGTTGACACCAAAACTAGGTTATTCTTTTATCAACTTCCGAAGTGTTTCTTTTATTGAATTAGAATTTTACAAAAAAAAAATTTCAAAAATGGCTATAACTTTGACCTACCTTAGGTGGCGCTACAGTCCGGGGTTGACCTGGGCCTCAACCAACAAGCTTCTCCAGCCAGCTCGGTCCCTAGCTAGCTGCCTCCAGTTTCGCACGTGGAGTCGGTTGAGGTCCTCTTCCACTTGTGTGCGCCACCTGAGTCTTGGTCTTCCTCTACTGCGCCGTCCCACTGGGGTGGATTCGAAGGTTTTCCGGACCGGGGCATTGATTCCCTCCGCTCTATATGGCCCAGCCATCTGAGACGTTGAATTTTTACTCTTTTGGCTAGGTCTGTGTCGTTGTACACCCGGTTCTTCATTGTATCTTCTTCTCCACTCTCCGTTAATGCATACGGGGCCAAAAATCACCCGGAGAACCTTTCTCTCGAATCCGCTTTTGACAGCGTCCATGTGTCTGCACCATAGAGCAGGTCTGGGATGATGAGGGTCTTATGAAGGGACAATTTAGTTGCCCGAAAGAGGGCTTTGCTACTCCCATTGCCTTCTAAGCCCGAAGAAGCAGCGATTGGCAAGAGTTATTCTTCGTTTGATATCAGCGCTGGTGTTGTTGGCTGGGTTAATAGCGGAGCCCAGGTAGACAAAATCTCTAACTACCTCCAAGTTATAGCTGTCTATGGTGATGTTTTGTCGAAGACGTCGATGTTGGGTGTCTCTTCTTGATGACAGCATATATTTGGTTTTGCCCTTATTGACTGCTTAACCCATCTTTGCCGCTTCCGTCTCAATACTCACAAAAGCGCTATACTGAAATCACGCTACGTTTTTGCGATTATGTCAATATCGTCGGCGTATGCGATTTATTGGACGGACTTTTGAAAGATCGCGCCTCTGGTGTTGGTGTGAGAGTGTCGCACTGTTCTTTCAAGTATGATGTTGAAAAAGTCGCATGACAGCGCATCGCCTTGTCGGTGAGGTCTTTACCGACCTTGACGGAACAGCGTGCGTTTTCCATCGTCATTTTACACAGGCGGACGAGTCTGGCAGGGATGTTAAAACTGCACATTGCTCTATATAACTCGTCTCTATAAATGCTGTCCTACGCGGCTTTGAAATCGATGAAAAGATGGTATCGATTTGAAGTTCTTGAGTTTTTTCCAAGATCTGCCGTAATGTGAATATTTGATCGATAGTGGACTTTTTGAAGAGCTCGGCGGCTATGCCATCGGCTCCGGTGGCTTTGTTGCTCTTAAGATTAGATATAGCTAGGTTTATTTCATCCAGATGTGGTAGGCGAAATTGTTGGTCTACTTCGCCCAGATAAGTCTCAGCATCGACTGCGATTCCACTACGATGTTCCCATGATCGTCTTTGCAAGCTTCAGTTCAATCTCTGTACCTTTGACAGTTTCTTTGTACCTTTTGGTAAAACTTTCGAACTTCATTCCTGCAATAACAGCTCTCCATTTCCTCGATCGCGCACTTCTCATGTTCCCTTTTTTCTTTCTGAGAAGGCGGTGTTCCTCTGTCCTCTTCTGCTCGTAGAGCGCACGGGTAGTTCTGGTCCTTCTTTGCAGTGCCGCCTTGTATGCTTCTTGTTTAGCTGCGTGTGCTTGCCGACACTCATCATCAAACCAGGGGTTTCATTGTGGTGGCCGTGTAAAACCCAGCATTTCAATGGCGGCTTCCCTGATGGCATTTTGGCAATGTTGCCACTGGTTCGCAATACTTGATGCTGGCGGTACAGGACTCCTTTGGAGGTTATTTGAGACTCGATCGGAAAAGGACCTGGAGATTTCTTGCGATTGCAGTTGTCCGACGTTAAACTTCCTCACAGTATTACCTCTTCTTGGCGTTGGTCGGGATATCCTCAGTCGTACCTTGGCTACAATGTTTACCCCTCGGAAAGTTCGGACATCCATCACAGTGCAAGGCACTACCATCGATCACAATGTGGTCAATCTGGTTGACAGTGGATTGATCAGGGGATCTCCATGTCCCTTTGTGAATGTTGAGGTGTGGGAACTTGGTACTAGCTATGTATTACAATATTTCGCCCCGCAGCAAAGTCAATTAGCCTGAATCCGTTATCGAAGTTGGTGTTTTCCGATTTTACCACCAAAGACACCTTCTCTCCCTAGCTTGGCGTTAAAGTCGCCTTGTACAATTTTAATGTCATAGCTAGGGCACTGCTCATATGTTTTGTCCAAAAGCTCAAAAAACATTTCTTTGGTGTCAACATCTTTTTCCTTTGTGTGGCATGCGCGCATATAAGGCTAATATTGATGCTGATTATCATGAGGCGCTCGTTCACACATTTGTAGCTCAAAACCTCTTGCCGGAGCCTGCTTCCAACGACGAATCCACAACCAAATAAGCGAGGTTTTTTTGTTGTGTATAGCAGTTGCCATAGTAGATATTGCAGTTTTACATCTTTCTTTTGCCCGGTCCGTCCCATCGCATTTCTTGGATGGCGATTATGTCTGCCTTACAGCAGTCAAGGGCCTCCGCTAGTTGTTCGGCTGCACGTTGTCTGTTAAGGGACCTAACATTCCACGTACATATCCGAAATTCGTTGTCCTTATTTCGTTTGCAGGGTTCGTCATCAGTGTATCCGTACGTATCCGAGGCTTGTAGTTCTTTTTGACATGACCGGGAAGTTATCCCGACGGCACAACCCCCAACCTGGAGTACCAGGTCCTTATTATGACTCCAAGGACGAAGAGCCGGATAAACCGCTCTTTATAGGACTGAGCTCCGAAAACGTCGTAGTAGCCCATATAAGGTGTTCACTAAGTAGTTCAACCTGACTGGAACTGGAACTTTGACCTAGAGTTTAGAATTTCAAATATTTAAAAAAAAAATCAAAATATTTTTAGACATACAGTGCCCTAACAGTAAAGAAAATGTTAAGTTCTTCTAAATAGCACAAAAATTCCTGTCACATAGACACCGTGCGCTATTCAATTTTACTTCCATTATAAAAAATTACAAAATAAAACTTGGCGCTGGTGTTTCTCCAAATCCTTTTCTGTCCATCCAAAACGACATCATAGCTCTTTGGGTGTGCAACTGCCTTTTAATTCCATTTCCAACCGTTACACCATCACCAAATAAAATCTTACTGCCTCCATCTATTATTAGAAACTTTAAATTGCATTGGCAAATTGCAATGAAGAAGCAGAAATATTCTATGTTTCATGTCACACTGTTTTTCGTGACAATTTCGAAGTTTTTTTCCTGGAAACTTGCAGTGAAAGTTGTTTCTTCAAATCATGACTGCCTTCATATCACGGTATTTTTCGGCAGCACTGTCCTGAAAGTCAAGTGTAGTTGCATATGAGACCTGCGAATAATTTATGGAAAGTTCATAGCCATATCTCAGGTCTTCATCAGGGAGATATTATCACTTAATTATGAATGTGCCTCTACCTCACTCTCAGCTCTCCTAAAGGGAGTGTGTAATGTCCTGGGAAATATAAAGAATCCTCCTCTGCCTCCCTCTTTCTATTATAATGCCCTCATTTTGATGCTATAGATAATATTTTAATTAAGAAAACTATATATTTGGGCAAAATTGGGTTGGCTACCGCCTCCATGTCCTCCTTTGCTTTGAAGGCTTACAAACATATACGCCTGAGCCCACCGGGTGAATTGCAAATTACTTAGAGACGAATAATAAATTCAGTTATGCCGTAGTAAAGGTATCTTTCAGCAACATGACGAAGACACTGTTTGCAAGGATTATGAGTTTTGGCAATATGTTTCATCGCACAAATGCACATTATAACTTTGAGGCATTTTATGAGGATATATGTAGGCCCGATCAATCTATTATGTAGGATCTTCATATGTTTTCCCCTGAGATATGTTCTTGGTTGCTTTTTTGTCATGATTGTCGGGGGGGGGGGGGGGGGGAGAAAATTAAGTTAATTGATATACCTTCAAAGAATGAACTAATAATCAATTAATCTGCTAATTCGTGTTAATTGGATTTTATTGACGTTTTTTTTTAATTTGTTATATTTTTATTTGAGTAAGGGGTGGATGGGGGTCAGGAAACCTGACAAATATTAGACGGTCGAGTGTTTTATTTGGGCAGAATGGTAGTTAATAATTCATGTCATGGTCTGCGTGAATATTAATCAGAAGTTGGTTATAATAAAAGGACCCCTGGGGCTTCACACTGGAATGTATCGATTTTTATTATAACCGGCAAAAGGTGGGAAATTCTTGCGTGACCAATTTTCCTTCACACCCTATTAAACGTTTATAATTTATTGAAAGATAATTTATTACTGAAGCTTATCCGAAATAGAGGTTGGAACTTTTTAGGAGCTATAGAGGGAAGGCATCAAACATATTGTATCATGATGTCTATAAGCCCGGTTGTTCAAAAGACATAGGGCGCCAGGAAATGTTCCCTATCCAACATGTTTTTTATTTTTTGGACTTGAGACCAGTACAATGAACAATTTCAGATTTCTCATTACGAATCTTATATTTGAGACAGGATAAAGTTTTCTGGAGTTAGTAGGTTTACTTTACTTTGCTTGACTTTTGGTGGTTCTACTCCTGGGCCCGGTTTAAAATAGCCCTCCAGCCTGTCGTTTCCCATTTCGTACCCCAAGCAGTCGAAGGTCTCCCTTCACTGGAGATGAGGTCCCTGGCTTCTGACTCTGTTTTGTATAGCGTCTCCTTTGTTCTTCTCGATATGGTCTTATTTCTCAATCGTTTACTTAGCCCAAAGAAACAGCGATTAGTAAGAGTGACTACATTTGATTTCTGCGTTGATTTTGTTTATTGTGCTTACAGCAGTGCCCAGCTAGACAAATTCACTGAATACCTCGAAGTTATACTTGTCAATCGTCACGTTCTGACCAAGTCGGTCTTGGGATTTGACTTTTGTCTATGAAAGCATATACTTTGTCTTGTCCTCGTTTATAATCAGTCCCATTCTGCTTACTACTGACTCCATAGAAGTGAAAGCACAGATAATTCCTCGCTTCGTTCTTCCTATGACATCAATGTTGTCAGCAACCCCAAGTAATTGGGGTGATGTATTAAAGTTATTGCCCGATGTGCTGGCATTGGTGTTTCAATGTTGTTTTTTTTTATAAGCACAATCGGCAAGCCTTCCGGTTTTGAATTGTTTCATGTCTTGAGGCCTAATCAAATGCTGGTGTTTTGCATTTGTTTGTACCAAGAGTGCTTAAGCCTGCATCTCCTCTTTCGCGATTGTGTTAGAATGTTGTATGGTATTAACCCTTATTCCGAAAAGCAAGAGGAAGAAAAAACATGTTTTTCTAGGTACTTTCCGCCTCCATAAGCTCTAACAATCTTCTTATTTACTTGTTATTGTAACCTGAAATAACGATTTTTTAATTATAAAAAGAAATTCGAATAAAAAAATCTAACATCTTGCGGGTGTTTATTCTCCTGTCGTCAACAAATTTCTCGACCACAGATTCGTCGTTTTAACAATCGTTTTTTTCCACGAAAACGTCTTACGGAATACAAAACAAAATATCGTAAACACGTTCTACAAGAGAGAATCGACAAATTAACGTTTAACGACTAACGTAATTCCACGCTTCCACTGTCGTATTTTTGTGTGGCGTTTTGTATCGTTCTACGACTTACGGAATAAGGGTGATTGCTTTTTTGACGGGGTTTTCAGAATCTCGTCTTAAAACATGACAACACCAACTGAGCTGGTCGCGCTCTATTTTTTTCTAAAATGGTATTTTGACGTGACGGGTTTCTCGGATTTTCGTACTACTTATTTGGTCAAGCTTTGTTACTCCTGCAGTCATGCGAAACATCTTCATCTCAGCTGCTGTTAATTTATTTTCATACGTTTTGTACATTGTCCAACATTGTGAACCGTATGTAACTGCTGGACGCACAGCTGCAGTGTAGAGCATGCCTCTCAGCTTAGGGGGAATTTTTTGATCGTAGAAGATAGCAGAGTTTTCCAGCCACTTCATTCACCCTACGCTTACGCGATAATTAATGTCCTCACCACAAGTTGCTTCATTATTAATCATAGATCCCAGATATTTAAACTTACTTTTGGCATTTGGAAAGCACTGTTCCATCCAAATAAATATCTGGAATGGGCCTGAGTGGATCAGAAAACGGACAGCATAAGTATTCAGTTTTTTTTGGATTAACACCTGTTTCCTTTCAAAACGCCTTACGTGAAGTGAAGTGCTCGCTCCAGGGATCTAGGATCATCGCTTATGATGGCCCCATCGTCAGCAAAGAATAACTGATGCACTTTTAGGCCCTTCTGTTTATATTCAAGAAGGCAGTCAAGGAATGTAATAAAGAACAACGGGCTGATCACACTTCCCTGGTGTACACCTACTATAATTGGAAATTCTTCGTTGATACCGGCAAGGCATCTAACCTTTGTTTTTGCTTCCTCGTACATGTCCCTGATTATCCACACGTAGAGTAGTAAGAGCCACCCATATCAGATCCCATGATTATATATCGAATGCTTTTTCATAATCAACTAGCACAATGTGCAAATCCCTTAAAGAGTCACGATGTTTAACCATTATGGTCCTTATACTTTGGATTGTATCTGTAGTTGACTTTCGCAGTCGACCACCCAACCCCCGCTCCACTATCTTTACAGTGTGTGACATCAGCCTAACGATAACTATCGCAGCTTCGCGTATCACCCTTTCCCTTGTATATCGGGATAAGGTAACTTTCTCTCCATTGATAAGTCATTCGATCAAATCTAAGAAGTTTTAAGACGAGAATCACGAGCCACCTAGACCCGATGTCTCCCATCTTTTCCCAAAACTCAGAAGCTATCACGTCTTTGACTTTTCGTTTTTTGGAGTTCTTGACCGCCTCGCTAACCTCTTCGACTGTGACGTCGGGTACTTCATCGCAGTTAGGTGCAGCTATTGGAAAGTATAGTCGAGGATTTCCTCATTTTCATTCATGTTCATTCAAAAGTCCCACACAATTCTGTCACCATTTGTGAAGGATTTTATCGTATTCTACAAGAAGCTGCCCTTGATCATTGATCAATGAACTTTGGTTAACGAATCTCCTGAGCATTTTTTCCTTCTTTGAACGGCTATTTTGAAGATGGATGCGCCCTTATTCATATTGTCTTGTAGCCAGAATCTATAAAGCTTGGTTGGCATTAGCAGTCGGGGAAGATACAAGCTTACCGTATTCTCTGTTTAAAGCTGGGCGCACTTTTTCGCTTCTTTCTTGCAACGTCTGTACTCCATTTCGAGGCGTGCGTTTTATCATCTACAGATCTAGAGGGCTGTGAAAGCCGCTTTCTTCTTGCTTATCACTGCCTTGGTTTCATTACTCCACACCATGTTACTTTGACCCGTTGATAGTGTCCTGAGAAATTCCAAAGATGGATTTAGCTCTCTCTAAGCATGTCCGCTGTAGGGAATCCCACATGCCTTGTGCTGCGAACTCTACATTTCCAAATTTGTTGATTGTATGACACAGATAGTTTTGCTAATAACGGTTTCTTCATTAACTTTACCTACGAATGTTTCTTTTAAATTATCGGTAAAAAAAATTTTTCTTTAATTAATTTATATTTTTTATTTAAAATAAAAATTAACATATACATGCACACATCGTTCCTTAAAATAAAAACTTTTTCAACAGTATTATTAAGAAAAAAAAACTAAACAAAAAATTATATTTAAAAAAATGTGCCTTTTAAAGCTCATTACATACATATAACACTTTAAGTGTTGTCCTATCTTCCAACTCCTTATTAAACTCGGATAAAACTCAAGCCAATACGCGACTCTTTGAGCATCATTTATTTTGCCTTCTAAGTATTTGAGCAGATCTATTATTTAGATCTCAAGTTTTTCTTAAAATATCAGTCTCGTTTCAAACAAAATCCAATTTCAATTTCAATTCTCATCCACCTTTTCCTCCCCTATGTCCACCCAAGTAAATGTCGCTTGTCCATCTTTATCCATTTCAGCGAATTGCAGGTATTTCACTTCGCCATCTTCATCCTTTATGTACTGTCCATCGCCATCTTCTACTAGAATCGTGTCTGACGTCACAACTTCGTCATACCCACATTCGTCTTCTTCTTCTTCTTCTAGCGGTCGATTTTCCAATACCACCAACTCGTCCTCTTCCTCATCTGACGTCGCTTTATCCACTTCCAGCATTCCTTTGTGGTTAATCTGCGGCTGGTTCACAATTATCGTGTCGTTAACATGTTTGGTGTGTTTCATATGCGAAAGAAGAAGCGGCTTTCTCATGAATCCCATTCCACATTCCAGGCACTCATAGGGTTTCTTCTCACTGTGTATGAATCTGTGGGCGTTTCTATTGTCGCGACTGTTGAATAACTTGCCACACACTTCACAAGCATATGGTTTCACTCCACTGTGGATTCGCATGTGCTTCTTAAAGTGCTCCGGATAGACGAATGTAGCACTGCACACCTCACACTTGTGCGGCCGTTCTCCCGTGTGTGCTGATTGTGTGTGATATTCTAACAGCCTTCGTCGCTTAAAGGACCTTTCACACAGTCCACATTTATGTTTCTTGTCATTCAAGTGGGTGGCCTTTTTGTGTGTCATAAGGTTTGATCTCTGTGCAAAAGCCAATGAGCACAAGTCACACTTGAACGGTCTTTCACCGGTGTGCGTCCTCTCGTGATCTCTGATCTCAGCTCGTCGAGCGAAACCTTTGCCACAAGTTCGACACAAAAACGGTTTGTTTCCCGAGTGCACGATCTTGTGAACATCTAAGTTGTGCTGTGTTCCGAACGCCTTTTGGCAGACTTCACAGATAAAGGATTTCAGTCCTGAGTGGAGTTTTTTGTGCTGGACCAGGTTTTGTTGATTTAGAAAAGACTTATCACACTCATCGCAACTATATGGCCTTGGTCGCTTGGTATGGATCTTCATGTGTGCCTGGAGAGTGTATTTCGAAGCGAAGTCTTTGCCACACGATGCACACTTATACGGACGCTTCCCCGTATGCATATTCATGTGTTCGTCCAGTAAGTTCTTTGAACTATACTTCTTATGGCATTCTGGACACTCATGCTGCTTGGTCGAACTATAATGGAGTCGTTTGTGTATTCTAAATTGTCGAAGGTTCATAAACACTCGCATGCAGGTTTCACAATGGAATTCTCCTTCTTCAGATCCACTGCCGTGGCATTCATACATGTGATCGCTCATTTCGCTTCGTTTGTTGAATCCCTTGTAGCAAATGTCGCACACGTAGTATTTGAAGTTGTGAACGTTTTTCAAATGACTCGCGAACAGCATCGGTTCGTGCTCTGACTTGTCCGGACACAAGGCACAAATATACATGATTCCGTTGAATTCGAATTCCAAGCCTATTTGTTCGGCCGGTTGATCGGGTTCACGTTTTATGCTCCGATTTGTGCGTTTTTGTTGTTGTTTTGGTTGATTGGGTAATTCATCAGGGATAATCATGTGGTTATCTAGGATGAAAGAAACAAATTAAAGTGATTTCTAGTGTTATGGGAGACGGTTTACCATCGATGCTGCTATTGTATCCTATCGCTAGTTCCGGTGCATTATCCACGCTGTTGTCATTGCTGATGACGGAAGTCTGCTCGATTATTTGCTCATAAATTTCTGAAATGGTTTTTGAAAATGCCTTAAGTTTTAATAAAAAAAAAAGAGAAATACCTAACCTTCTGCCAACACTTGAATGTTCCTCTCCACATAAGCCGTACTATCCACCACTTGGGCTTGTGTGTCAATCAAAATCGCAGCATCTTGGTCTAATCCCTGGACAATGTTATCATCATTCTCATCCACTTCTTGGTATGGCTCTTCTTCATCCTCAACAACTAAATTAGAAACATCTTGATTATCGAGAATCGGTATATCCTGAGTAATCATCGCTGGGCTTTCTGGTTGTATTTCATTCTTGATTTCTCCAAGCAGTATAGAGTCATGATCAAGTATTTCTGTTTCCGCTGGTGCTTCTATATTCTCATCATCGAACTGTCCAATCTCAAACCAAATCGGTTCCAAATTATTCTTTTTGGCAGTATTGTTGTAATCTGTGAGAATCTTCAAACGAAAATGATAGAATCTCTTCTCGGCTCGTTCATATTCCAGAATGATGACATTACACTCATCACAAATTAACTGAAATAATCAAGGAATAACTTATACACAATTTGTTTCATATAATTTTGTAAAATCAACCTTCGAATGCACGTTTTCTTGTTCGACATCCTTTCCCAGAGCAGATGATAGAATCGCAGCCAAGGAACAATCGTTTTGGCCATTTTCCAGGAGCTGCATGAGAAAAATCAATTAACCATGATAAATGATACTTCAATTTTTTTTATTATATTAAGATTTACTCGTTTTTCAAACATATGCCATGGCTCATCGCCGTCAGCAAAAATTTTGTTACAAAGATAACATTTGAAGAATTCTGTTGTATAGTGTGCTATTCGATCCACGACTATTTCGGTCATTTTTCCAAAGAATTAATATGAAATCTTATAACTTTTTTACTTGTAACTTAACATTAACAAGTTTTTGTTTAAAATAAGAGTTTTTCGTTAAAGAATTCGTTTTAAAATGTGATTTTAAATCGATTTTATTGTGTAGCAATGAAAAATGTGTACTTCCCTTTCAATGAAAAAAACGAAATAAATTAACAAATGTCAGTAGAATAGAAAAAAATGAACGCGCATGACAGAGAAAACGCGAATAAAAGAAAGCAAAGAAGAAGCCATTTTGTAATGGCTGTATCCAGGCGTGGTATGTGTAGTTGGAGTAGATTTGCATAATTCTATGGTGGTGCGTTGAAGTTGTAATAGCTCGTCATAATGCGTTGTAATGTTTTGTATTTTAGTGGAAGATTTATGGTTGCATGTATCTGCATTATGATGTCTGCAAACGTATAAAAACATACTGGGTCGATAGAGAGGGGAGATAAAAATGCAGACCTTGATAAATTAGTATTATAGGAAGTAGAAGAAGTCAAGGTCAAGATTATGTTGAAAACGAACATATTCATCTTGATTATAGTATTTCATTAGCATAATTGTTTGATGGTTAATTTACATGTATCTGCAATGTCTCTGAATCGCTCGAGTGACTCGTTTTCCCAGTTTATTCAATAAATTTTGATTATTCTGAATAAGTAGAATAGAATAGCACACATTTTAGTTTAATTTTATGTTTGTGTTCATTGCCTAAAATAATAACGAACAATTTTTTTTTGTTTTTTTAACACCGCTTCTTTTTTCGCAAATAGTTCACAATACTAGATTTTTTTTATTTTTTTTTCATTTTGAAATGAAAAACGTATTTCGGGTTTAATAAATCGACTATCGCAATATGCAGTTGCACCCGAATGTGCATAAGAAACTTGTCAAAGTTATAGGAACTTTATAGGAAGTTATTGGAATGTACCATCGTCGTAGTAACGGTGTGTGAAAATGTGGACTGTGGCTTAACGTTTGTTTATACATCACTCTCGCTATTACCTACGTCAAAACTTTCTCTTGATTTTTGACCACAGATTTACAAAGCAAATAATAAAACAAGCAATGGAAATAAAAGAAGCTAAAAGAGAATGCAGAAAATATTTATGCGTCATATGACCTCATTTTGTTGCCCTTAAATTTGTTATGTTCAGCGGTACAAAAATTTGATTAATGAGTACTCAAAAGATTTCAAAGACTTATTATTATAAGATGCGCTGTTTTCGCTTAAAATCTTAGATTTCGGCATTTCTGATAGTCACATGTGATCAAATTAAATTTTCAGTCTGCGTAAAGTGATCACCACGAAAATTACATCTGGAATTTTGTTTTTGACATTTACGTTATATTGCCATTTTGTTTATTTATTATTATTTTATTTATTTATTTTTGAGATCGTACGTAGTCGCTTGTATACGAACCCGAACTACGTTTTCTGCGATAAAAATGGTAAAAAAAATAATGAAAATTGATAAAACGATTGCTTTTCTCCCAAAAGTCTATATACATTGATACTCCAAGTAAAAAAAAGTAAATCTTTAACCATTTATTTAACCAAAGAAAATACTTACATTATTCAAATAATAAAAAATAAACAAAGAACCAACGAAAATTCACAGATTTCGCTTCGAAACAAGAGAAATTATTCGATGAGCTACGCAGTGAAGGAAACCAAATAAAAAAAGGGAAGATCCTATAATATAAATTGTTTTTTTTTTTTTTGCGAAGAGGCAGACGTTTTCTTTGTTGTACAATTTCATATTTTGTGTTTTCCATTTCCCCTCGGTGTTCAATATGAAAGGGACACCTAAATAGCAATCACCAAAAAAAAGTCACAAAAATGTGACTATCGCCTATGACAATCACTTTACGCAGACTGAATTTATTGAATGTGACAATCATATCATATATCACCTTAGCCGATTCAACCCCTGGTTACAGTTTGTCGTTCAATTTATTTTGGGACTAAAAGTCAGTCAACGGTCCTCTGAATGGTCAGTGGCTCATACAAGTTAGTTGACTTTTAGGTGGCATTTAGTCAAAAAGTTAGTCAAGATTTCTTGACTTACTTTCACCCTTGCAATGTGATGGTGACAACTTGTCGTTCAATGGTTTTACTTTGACTTGAAGTTAGTTAACTAAAAGTCAGTGTACGCATTGAATGCGCCCTTTGATTAAGTCAGTGTAAAGTGCGAAACAGATTGAACCAGCAAAAGCAACAGCACCAGCAACAGCAGCCGCCATTATTTCAATTGCCCAAGCTAGAAAAGAAAAGCAACAGCAACGCCAATAGCGTTGTTAGACCAAAGTCAAAAATTTGCTGTTGCTGTTTCATTGTTACCAACTTTACACAAGTGATATTCAGGGGCACCATACTGCAAAACAAAAACTGACTGTTATTGTTCTAAAAAGACGATGCTGGTGGCAATGTGTTTGAATTTTTTTGCGGGTCAGTGTGCTGTTCGCTGTTGACTGTGTTGGTACTGTTATTGGTTCAATCTGTAGCCTCATGACTTTGTCAAATGTTATAATACGCTCAAACTTTCCTAAATCTAGTACATTCTTAAACCATATTAAAACTAACCACATTAATAATTTTATTTCAGGTTTTGTTTAATTGTTTTTACACTTTTTACAATTATTGCAACGGTGACCGTACTGCTGTCAGCTCCTCACATCATAGTGCAATAAAATAAGTATAATATTTATTTAGTATTAATAGTTTTAAATATTAAACAAATTAAAAAAGAATAAAAACAAAATTTTAATATAATTATTATTTATAGCGTTGTTAAATAATATTGTAAGCTCAGAATAGAACAAAAAAAAAAAAAACTTCAATACACAAAATTACACATTCATTTATAAAGAAAAAATAAACCTACAATAATAGTTATTTACCAAAGTAAAAGAAAAAACTAAAGTTAAAAAAAACAACAAATTGTAGATAATGCAATAGTAAAATCACACACAAACACATACACAAAAAATCTAAATCTATATATAAAAAATAAAACTGCCGTTATTTATATGAATACGAAAAAATAATACTTTAAATAATAATTTATAAAAACACACACACACTCACACAAAACTAGTTAAAATTAAATAATAAATACATTGGACCTTCATCCATATGAATTTTTACATATATAAGCATAATTAAAAACAAAACAAAAAAATATGGATATATTATTTATTTTTTTATTTAGGACAGATTTTATAAGACAGAGAGATTGTTCCTATGAAACACACAAAACAAATAAAAAAAATATATATTTAAAAAAACAAATAAGAAAAATGATCATATTTATGTATTTTTATTGTAAAAAAAAGAAACAACACATGAAATGTCAGAACAGAATTACCAGAATGGCGAAAACCTAGAGAGAACAAAATAATAATACAAAGCCAAGATATTTTTGTTACAAATTTCTTATATTTTCTATTGATTTATACATAATGTAATTTTAATTTTCTAACTCAATCTAATTGTTTAATTTTAAATCTTAAAAATAAAAACTTTATACATAGAAATTATATACATTATAGGAAAATAGAAACACAATAAGAACAATATTTATAGAAACAAAAAAAAAAAGTAATAACGATAATAGGAATGCAAGAAAACAAACCAACAAAAATATAAAAACATCAAAGCAAAGTTAAAAAAAAAAAACAAAACAACCACTAAATATTAGACAAAATATTATATACATACATAAGCTAAACAATGATGACATAGAAGACCATAAGCAAGGGTTTGAAAATATTATTTATTTTGTTCTTTTTTTTAAACCAAGAAATGTGACAAAAATCCTAAAAAATAAAACTTAAACTAACTAGGTATATAAATAAAAAAAAACTTTAAATAAACAAAAATTTAAATCATCTATATGTAGATGGGAAATACTGATAAATATTTTGTTTTTCAAAATTAATCGTATATGTTTAAAATATACGCCAATTAAATTATATCTCTTGATTTAAACAAATTCGATATTTTTTTTTTTCGATTTATGTATGTATGTTACAACTTTCGAAACCTATAAGAATTTCGCTAAAACAAAAACCACTGACAAACCAACTAAACGCACAGTCTAAAAAAAAAAAAGTTGTATATTTTCTTTAACTTTAAATTAGTATTTAATTTTTGCTTGAAATTTAAAAGAATAAAGAAAGAAAAAATCACTAAAATCATTCTTTACCTATTCGTCGCGTATTTGTATCTATCATCTAAGTCTTTTTTCATTTTTTGAATTTATAAAATATATTATGATAAACAAATTATAATATACAACAAGCAGAATCATTTTTTTTATAAGAAATCCCACTTTTCATTGTAATAAGACTTTTTCGACTTTTTAGACATTTTAAACATTTAACTCTTGAACAAAAAAAAAAAAAAAAAAAAAACAATCTTACTCTTAAGTGGCAAAGCATTATGCATTTTATATTGTAAGCGTTTGGCAACGATTATTTTTGTTTAGTTTTATGTGTAAGTACCTAACTAGAAATAAACTTTTTTTTAATTTATGTTTTATGAACAAAATATTGTATGTAAGTGGTAGGATGCTGTATGTGCACCTATTAAGTTTAGCTTCTAGGATAGCTCTACATATAAAAATGTTTTTTTTTTTTGCATTGTATTTTTTTACCGATGAACCTTTCCTAACCGTGTTTTTGCCCAACTTAAGAATAATCAGCTACCTAACAATGGTGGTTTAAAAAATAGGTTTTCTTAAATTTTGGATGCCGCCAGACTACTACATTGGAAGCTCTGGGTTCAACCCCTGCCGTTTTTTTTCTAATACACTGCCCCTTGCAAAGAAGTTCCAAAAAGCAATTTCAAAAACAATGATATTTGAGGGCTTACAAATAAAAAAATTACCTAGTTTAACATAAAACAGCATTTTTCGACTGTTCTCGCGAAACAAGTCAACTAATATAGGTTTTTATGTTTTTGTGATGAGCAACTACGAATTTCCATACAATATAAACATACAAACGTCTTCCACGATATCTAACATTTGAATATGTTTTTGCTATCTTTAATAGTTTTTTCTTTGATTAAAAAAAAAACACAAACCAGCTAACCACGTTCATTTAAAAATCCAGTGATCACCTTTTTTTTGAAAATAAAACCAAAATCCCAACGGATTTTTACTAAATCTTAGGCTAACAAAAATAATTGTTGTCAATTTAGAAAACATTAAAATTTCTATCTATCTATTTCTATCTAGGCACTTTTATTGTCGGTAATATACGTAATTATTTGTACTTTTATAGAAAACAAAAAATTCAATTTTAATAAATTTTGTTTAAAAATTAATATTAAAAAAAATAAAAACAACAAAGAAATGCATATTGCACTTCGTTAAGTTTTTTTTTCTTTTTTTTATTAATTTATTGTGTATTTTAAATTATTTTTTATTTTATTCTGTAAATATCTAATTATGTATTAAAAAAAACACTAAATGTTTCCTAAATCCGAAATGCCATCCGGAGGCAGACTAAATACGAATTTAAATTAAATTTAAAAATAAAAAAATAAGTAATTAAAAAAAACAAAGAATAAAAATAATATTAGTGTACACCTGTTAATACACTCAAACAACATCGAGAAAAAAATTAAAAAAAAAAAGAAAATGTAAACCAAATAAAAAAAACTGTTTGCAGTTTAAAGATTAATTTTATTTTTTATTTAAAAACAAAAATTCTATAAACAAAATTATTACAAATCACTTTAGTTAAAATCAAAATTCAAAATAAATCTCTTAACAACAACAAAAATAGAAACAAAACATAATTATTACTTTCGAATGAAATAAAACAAAAAAAAAACTCAAATTAAACCAAAAAATATGCAAAAAAAATTCCAAAGAAAGGAGTAAGATTATTGTAAGATAGGATTTACATCAAATATTTACGATAAGGCAAATCAATTACCTATTAAATAATAAAAAAAAAAAAATGCAAAAAAGTAATTAAAACAAAAAACACTATATAAGTTCGTTAATAAAATTATTATGAATGATATGATGGAAATGATATATTTAAAGTATTAAAAAAAATGTGAAGGTAGTTAAATAAAAAAAAAAACAATGTGCAAAGAAAATATATTTAATAGTGAATTAACATTAAATATTAAAAGAAATGAAATACAAGTAATGCTATAAAAGTCTGTTGTCGATATACGTTATTGACAGACAAAATTTCGTCACATTGACGAATAAAAAAATAAATGATATTGAATTATGTTAATAAAGTTTAATTATGAAAAAAAAAGAAAATTTAATCGTTGTGTTTTTATTTATTGATCCATATTTTTTTGTCGTCCCTTATATATATGTGTGCATTTGCAACCCACTCATCTGGAGAACAAACATCAAAAATGGCAAATAAAAAACACCCGTGTGAATTTGAGTTTTTTTCTCTTATTAATTTCAGATTCGACTTGACTTTTTTATTTTCTTTAATAAATTTCTCAACTGCAGTTTTGCATTGACTGGAATTCATTATTTACTGCACCAAAAGCATTTATTTATCTCTGTAATGGTCAAACTAAGCCAAATCAAATTTGTTGATCAATTGGATTTCATAATTAGTGAAATTCCGAGTGAAATCAATTAAAAGCACTAACAGATTACACTCAAATCTCACTCATGTTTCTTGTACCATGTAAGAGCATTTTAGATACTTCTAACAAACACAAAAAACAGTAACAATGAATTTCCACTCCGTTTTCTTGTCTGTTTCGCCCTTCTGAGTTTGTTTTTTCCAATTTACTTTGAATATTACTTCTGTGTTATGTCTTCTGCCCCTCACGTTGTAAATGCTTGTTTACATGGAACATAATTATGTAGAAGTAGAAGTCATTGAAGATGCTGAGCAAAGAGAGAATGGTGCAATAGTGGATTAGGAACGCATTTTATGATTTATGATCGCCTGGTACTTCGTCTGATTTTTTGATCTTAAAAGCATTTTGACAGCCAGCCAAAAGCAAGGAATATAACAGTTTTCTGAAGAATTCCGCTCAACTGCAGTTTTTCATTCACCAAAAGCATTTATTTACCTCTTTAATGGTCAGACTAACTCAATTAAATTTTTTTGATCAATTGGATTTCATAATTCAATTAAAAGCAATAACAGATTACACTCAAAACTCATGCATTTTTCATGTACCATGTATAAGCATTTTATTTCTAACAAACATAGAAAACAAAAACAATGAATTTCCCGTCCGTTTTCTTGTATGCTTCGCACCTTCTGAGTTTGTTTTTTCCAACTCACTTTGAATTTTACTTCTGTGTTCTGCCCCTGACGTTGAAAATGCTTGTTTACATGGAACATAATTATGTAGAAGTAGAAGTCATTGAAGATGCTGAGCAAAGAGAGAATGGTGCAATAGTGGATTAGGAACGCATTTTATGATTTATGATCGCCTGGTACTTCGTCTGATTTTTTGATCTTAAAAGCATTTTTGACAGCCAGCCAGGGAATATCGGTTTTCTTTAATAAATTTCTCAATTGCAGTTTTGCTTTGACTGGAATATATGTATTACTTCTTCAAAAGCATTCATTTACCTCTGTAATGGTCAAACTAACTCAATTCAATTTTATTGATCCATTTGAACTCATAATTAGTGAATTTCCGAGTGAAATCAATAGCAACATTACACTCAAAACATGTTTCAAATACCATGTAAGAGCATTTTATTTCTACCAAACCAACCAAACACAAAAAACAATAATAATGAATTTCCCCTCCGTTTTCTTGTCTGCTTCGCACCTTCTGAGTTTTTTTTTTCCAATTCACTTTGGATGTTACTTCTGTGTTCTGCCCCTGACGTTGTAAATGTTGTTTACATAGAACATAGAAATAGAAGTCATTGAAGATGCTGAGCAAAGAGAGAATGGTGCAGTAGTGGATTAGAAATGCATTTTATGATTTATGAACACCTGGTACTTATTCAGATTTTTTGGTTTCTTTAAAAGCATTTCGATAGTCAGCCAAAAGTAGGGAGGGAATAGATCTCATGATTTCTGTTCGCCTAGTACTTTGTTTGATTTTTAATTAAAAAAATGTTGGGTTTTATCCTAACTACGATAAGATCTTTGTTGTTCGATGTTGGAATTTGTGAGTGGGTGTTTAGTCACCAATGAAAATGTATCTGTTTTAAGATGAGTTTCTTTTGAACATTGATTGCATTCGGATTTGGAATATGATTTTCAAATGTAAGTAAGAAAATAGAGGGGACAAAAAGTCTACCAACTAAGTTCGGAAATCATATTCGAATGCATTATTAATGTACGCTTTGAGCTGATCCATCTGAACATTTAATTTCCAAAAATAGAAAATAATATTCACGGGAACATTCGTGGCAAATTGAACGCCATTTCCAGCAACAAAGATCTTTGTCGTGTTCAGGAAAACGTTCTCCGACTTCTCCTACAAAACAAATTTCTATGCTTTTGCTTTTGAAAATTCAAAAATCCAACGAAGTACTAGGATGTGCGTTTACCATCTGTATTAAGTTAATCCAACAATAGAATTTCCCATGGCGAAAACCAACATGAGATCCTAAATCAAAGGGAATCCTTACCTCAGTGGCGCTACAGTCAGGGATGGACATGGGCCTCAACCAACAAGCTCCTCCAGCCAGTTCGTGCTCTAACTAGCTGCCTCCAGTTTTGCACGTGATTAAAGAAATACCTACCATATTTTGCATTGAATTCCTATAAAGATTTTAAATAAAACAAACACTTTTTGAAATATTTACAAAAAAATTCATCTTCTATTCATTCTCGCATTAATCTACATCAACTACTTAGGTGTTTTCGTTATACTTTTTTACAGAGGTTTAGTTTAAAAATGAAAACAAAAAAAAAAAACTATAAGGAAAATAAGAAAACTTAAATATAATAACTGAAATCAAAACTGCCTGGATAAATAAAGAAAAATACAATAATTGTTTTTTTCCTTATTTTCATAGACTAATAGTGTAAGTGTCATTTTTCATTTATCATCTTTTTTTTCATTCTTAATGATAATTCTATCATAATTCAACTTTAGCATTTTTAGTTGATTGCTTTTGCATTTGTCGCTTAAACTCAAGCATCTGCATTATACGGATTTTGAGATGGGAATTCTTGGCAATGACATTGGCGAGTGTTTTGTACTCTTGGGAGAACATAAACACCACTGGAATGGTTACGTTGTTGTTGCCATCGCCAGACATTGCAAACATGGGTTGTGTTTCACCGGAAGACCCAGAAACATTATCACAGACTATGACAGCTTTGGCGCCAGCTTTTTGGGCGCGTCTGGCCTTATCGACGAACGTACAGTCACCACGTTCGACAACTAAGATCTTCCCCCGTGTCTCATCGGTGTTAACAAGATCACTGCATCCTCGCAATGGACTGGCACGGGTGATTTCTGCTTCAACGAATTCCTCGGCAATCAATTCGGGGGAGAAATGACTTGGACCAGCCATAAGGGCTGTCCATTCTTCGCTTTCGTTAGGTTTGAATACAACAGCCTGCAAAAAAAAAAATAAATAAATTGGTTAGGTAAAGAAAAGACCGCCGACAAACTCACCTGTAATTGCGCCAATTGACTTAGACTTTGCATCTTTGTCAGCTCTAGCATTTCCTGCATAAACAATAGACCCATTTCACCATCTTCAGGACCTTTGGCCTAAATTATTTGATAAGGATGTAAAGATATTAGAAAAATAAAACTTAAATTTATCGTCTGATCTGATGGGATTACATTATAGAAACTGTGAAACAGTCGAACCTTTCCATCGCCTAAGGAAACCATTGTGATGCCCATGTCGTAAACAGCTCGCAGGTGATCAGCATTACTCGCTTGAAAATCGATTGCTCTTAGGCGTTTGCCTGATTGAGCACGAGGGCAGGAGCCAGTGATGAAATTTTTTAACGGTTTTCGAACTTTTTCGGGGAAAAGTTTTGTTGAACTGGGGCAAGTACGCATAAAGTCTAGGACATTGTGTTCGTCTGTTTGACGGAAACCTGTGGAGGAGAAAAGTTACAGTTTAAGGAATTCATATAAAATGGAGTTTACATTAAAAATGGTTAGTGTAGGCAGGCATAATTAAAAAAAATTGGTATGCTTTGGGAACAATGTGAACATCCTTGGGCCAATTCTATTTTTCTATATTTCAGGAAAACTTTTAAGGGATCTAAGTTCAAAGTATGGCTAGAAATCTCAACGCTAGAGATAATTCTTTTATTTTTAGGGTTTGGCTTTTCCACAAATATTTGTTTGACTTTCAATGTGGCATTGGAGATGTATTGCTTTTTTAGAATACAACTGGATGCTGCACGACACCTGTAATAAGAATTAGAAAGACAGGAACGCATTTTTTCGGTGCAGTATGTCGAGAATCAAATGACTATTTTCTCACTTAAAATCTACGGACGCCTCTAGCATACACAAGGGGTTAGAAAAATTGCTTCCTAACCTGAGTATCGAACTGACGTTCTCTGGGTTAGTAAGCAAACATCTTGTTTTCTGCGCCGTGGGCTATGCTGGGTGACTACATATGTATATATAGTACGAATTGTTCTCTTTAAAGAAATAACGAATAACGAATAAAGAGCCTCAGAAACCAACCAGCATCATTTGCTTCAATATGGTCGCTAGTTTCAGTTCCATTTCATAGTTTCCTGAGCGATTCTTTTTTTTACGTACTTTAACTGTCGCTCATCGTTTTGATACAGAGATAAGTAAACAATCTATTGACTCGGTTTGTTTAACAAAACCTGCCTTCAAAAGCACATAATTGATTCAGCTTATAACATGGCCATACAAAATAAATAAATTTATTGGTGCGAAAGCTCCTTAAGGAGCCATTGCCTAGTGACTTATACTCTCAACCATTCCTGTGTGTGTGTTGTTAATCTGCAAGAATGGAAGGGACCTACAGTTTACCACCGAGTCCGAACGGCTAGATGAGATGCACTTTTTCAAGACAAATTTTACTCTTGGAGGTTTTGTCAGTTCCTCGCAAGAGGCAGTACCCCGGAAAAGAAGGTGGCTATGAGCGGGATTCGAACCCAGGCTAATTCGCTTAGCAGTCCAACACACTAACCACTAAGCCACGGAGCATTACATTACATGGCCATAGCATGCTTATTATCTTAAGCTCACACTGTTCATGCATCAAAATAGAACTCTACCCCTTAAATAGGAATCCCAAATCTGAAAGACCCTTCGGGCGCTCACTTAAAAAAAAAATAACAACCACACTACAAACAAAAAAGTTAAAATTCAGTTTATTTAAATAAATAAATACAAATGAGTGACACAATTAAATAAACTACATAATGAGGAAGCTTTACTTTAAAGTGGCAATAGGAATGCGGCTTAATGTTGGATAATAATTTATTATAAATTAAAAAATAAATAAATGACAGCAGCGAATCAAAAAATAAATTAAAATAAAAACAAAAAAGTTATTCTTAAAACAGAATGATTACATCACAAGACATCAAATGACACGCAAACCGTATGAAGCGCATTTATTCCTAAACAACAATGATGGATACTCACTGAATGTACTGTTTCCCAGCTGTGCAATTGATAATGGCAGCAAATGAGCTTCGGTTGTGAATACAAATTCATCCAGATTGATAATCAGGTCCGACGGATCGGAAAACAACAAATAGAGATACTTGAAGGTCTCCGAAAGGACGTAGGAATCCATGCGATCTTCGTGCTTGCCTGTTCGTACGTCATTGACAGCTGCATAGCCACAGCTTACTTTGGCATGTTTCTGAAGGGTTTTTAGAGCTTTCTTCCCCACCTGCAGGTAGTGGTGATCATTGGTGGCTTTGTAAAGGAAGTATGTAGATTCGATGAATTCAGGTCGCAGGTGATGTTGGCCCCAGTGAATTTGAAAGTCCACAGTGAATGCTTCGGGAATAAAGGTATGCATTTGCATTACTTGATATAGCATTTCATGCGTTTGGACTGCAGGTTTTAAATCACCCGATAGCACTTGCAATCCCGGCCAAAATGCCAGCAGTGAATCCATAAAGTTTCTTGATTTTGCATGTGGTCGATGCATCAGAACATCCAATAGCATTGGACCTTCACTGACATACTTCATGACGGCGTTATAGTGTCGATTGAATCTCGCCAAATATTTATCATCACCCAGAAGGACATATGATTTGAATAGGTATTCATAGTAGGAATCGATTCCAGCTCCGACGCCAGAATCTCGTCGCACCCAATCACCCGAATGAACATTCATAACTGTTCCCATTAAATCTGACACTCTGTGTCTCAATTTCCACAGGGCATCCATGGCAGCATGTGCTCTCGCCTCGAAAATCGGTTCGCCCGTCAAACGGGATAGTGCAGCGAATTCTAAGAGAATTGTTCCTGCACATGCTGTACATGTTTCACGGGACTTCTTCAATTGCTCGTCTTTCATTCCCGTTCGCAGATTAACTCTTGCATGTGGAATACCTGTGGAGGTGTTGAAGGCTGGCAGCAGACGGTAGCCCAAATCTCGTGCCATCTCAAGCAGTTCACCCTTGTACCAGGGCATTATTTTCAAATCCTTCTGAATATATTCGGTGAGGATGTGCGCCGACAACAAACCTCCAACCATACGGATGTTTGTCTCGAACACGGAGACAATGATGTCGTTGTCGAATTGGACATCTTTGATTACCAATTTGACAGCACTTTCGAACTCGGCGAAGTCTCCGAGTATAACAAGTGTGTCCAGTGCATCCACCAAGGTCATGGAGAAACTGAATAAAGAAAAAAAAAAAGAAAAAGATATTTAATTCAGTCTAAAAAAGTCAGAATAAAGAGTTTTCTTTGAGGAAACCTCTTAAGGTGTGTATTTTTGTATCTGCATCTCCAAAAGGTGGTGGGACTTTGTTAGCAAAAATATAATAAACCTAATAAAGAATTCTAATGGGATAATATGATTTGCATTTTCTCTTCCGGATTCTAAGATCAATTCCTGTCGTTATTGGAATGTTTTGTGGATTTTTTTTTAGTAATTAACCTTTAACTAAGAAACCCAAGCAAAACAAACGTTTAGACATATTTTTTTCAATTACCCACATCAAACACTTGTTTAATTAGAGTACGACTAACATGCTAAGTTAATATATAACAAGCTGGCAATTTAATGCAATTTAATTCGCTCAACTAATTAATTCGACGGCCTTTCAATATTTGTTTTTTATTGTTGATGTTGCTGTTTGTATTGATGCGTTATGTGAGAATTCACACGCTCTGTGTTGAAACTGCTGTGTTTGCATAATTGAAAATGTCAACAACTAAAAGAAGAAAACAAAAACTTTTCATGGTCAGGGCATACATAAGTGTATTGTTATGAATGAAGATAGTATTCTGATTGATTTTTAAACTTAAGTCGTTATGTAATCGAAACATTGGCAATGAAAAAGCGTACAGGCGGGCTTTAAACTTCTAAGAAAAACTAACCAACAATGCAAAAAAAAAATGTTTCTGTTCGGGGCAAGTGATGCGCTTGATTTGAGCTTAAAGAGGCCTATCAACACGCAACTCAACAAAAGTATTTAGATAATTACAATTGGAAGGAAAAATAAGGAAATTTATCTTCATCTTCTGAGAGGCATGAGGATCACACGCAGAAAAAGTCTTAATCTTTAAGCAATTGAGAGGAATAAGCTTCTTTGTAGAAAAACTAAGTAGACTTCTTAGAAATAATTTGTTTATAGAATTAAAACTAGACGAATATTAGCGCGGTTTCAGGGAGCACTTCTTCGGATGATTTTTGATCCCATAAACGGTCACTGGAGAAGCAGATACTACGTGGAACAGTACGGTCTGAACAGCGCCACAGAGTGGGAAGTATTTAAATCCACCATGAAGTGATGGCGCAGTAGAGAAAGACTGGCACTAGGTTGGCGCACACCTGTAAAAGACGACATCAACTAACTTCGCCATTGACCGAGAGCAAGGTTCATCTCGTAGTACCACCTAAAGAAAGAAAGGTGTGCCGATATTTTTGTAGAATTAGAAGAAGGAGATACATCAGGTTATTTGGACATAAACTTGGATTAAGATGGGCGAATGGACATCAAAGCTCCGGCCCAGAAAATCTTCGAATCCACCCCAGGGGGAAGGTGCAGTAGAGGAAGACCGAGACTCAGGTGGCGCACACAAGTGGGAGAGGACCTCAACCGACTCCTCGTGCGAAAAAAAGCTGGCTGGAGAAGCTTGTTGAGGCTCAGGTCCATCCCGGACTGTAGCGCCACTAAAGGTAAGGTAAGGTAAAATGGGCAGCTTTTAAAATTTAAATAGTAAAAATCCCTCATGGAAAAATAAAACTACACAAACCTTCGGGAACGCGTTGAACAAAAAGTAAACCACTTTTTAAACGTCAAAGTTATTTTTTTTTTTATAATTAACGCGTGCACAAGGGACTATTTGTTACCCTTTTAATGTGAAGCACACTGCGCGGGCATAAGGAAGATAGGGAGGGGAAATATAGGAGGTGTTGATTAACATTGGTTTTGAATGTTTGCAGATCAAAATGGCAAGGGAAAATCTCGCCGGGTAAAATATTCCAAATTCGTGTTGTTCGGCTAAAAAAAGAATCCATTCACGGTACGCCCGAAATTGGGTTCAAGAGTAAACTGGTGAGCATGGAGGGTATGTTTTGCTTTAACGGTAAAAGGCAGCATTGGGTAACAGACAGAAGATCATTTATAATAAAGTGCACGACTGGGTCGCACGAACTTGCTCTAATGAGCGATAGTGGTCTTGGGGCTTGAGATTTTGAAAAAAAAAATCATTTGATATTTTGTTAATCACTTAAAAATCTCTAGTTAAAACGTTTTATTGGAAAAAAAATGATGTAAGCCATTTAATTTCTTTTACAGTTTTGAATTTTAAGGAAACACTTTTTCAAAATCGTTTGACCAGTTTTTTTTTTTTCAAAAAAACGTTTTTTTTTAAAAACTTTTCGGAAACATATTTAATTTTTTTTTTGAGTATGCCAATTCTAGCAGCAGAAAACTATTTTTTTCTAATTTTTAAAAACCGTTTTTGAAAAAAAAAATTTTAAAAAAGTCAAATTTTTTTTCATTTTTACTTGCGATTATAGGGACTATAAGGCAAGTTTAGGATTCGTGAATATTAAAAAAAAAATGAGATAACAATCAAACATGACATTGCGATCATAGAGAAGTCTGTCTGTCTGTCTGTCAGTATGTATAACGAGCTGCAGCCTAAACGGCTTAAGCGATTATCTTAAAATTCGATGTGTGTGATTCTTTTGGCATTCCCCAGAGGGGAAATTGAAATTTTATTTTTAGCCCTAAAAATAACGGTACCTGCCATATGACCGTTTAGGAAAATCTTATATCTCGAAAACGGCTCCAACGATTTTAATCAAATTTTTTGAGAATTTTTTTGTTGGTATTGGCTATTATTTGATTAGAACCGCATATACGGGAAAAGTCTATTAAGGGAACCTTTCATATAACGGTTTTTTTAATTTTTTGTCTTTCTCGGTTACGGCTATATGGATTTTTGTCAAATTTTATATTTAAGAAGATCTTAGTAGCCAAATTAATTCTGCATATCAAAATTTTGAATAACTTTTTTTCTAATTAAAATTAATTTTTGAATTTTTTTTTCAAAAATCAATATTTTGAAAAATTATCAAACAAAATTATTTTAAATTTTATAATCACATGTATTTTAATAAATTCTAAAAAAACTACATACCAAAATTTAAGAAATAATTTTTTTTCAAAAAACTAAAAATAAAAAACAGGATTTTATCAAGTATGATGGCATACTTCATTTTTACTAAAAACCGTTGCGACCCAGTCGTGCCCATTTTTTTAAGTAGTTTAAGAATTTTCTCGGAAAAACTAACTATGCAATAAAATTTGAAAACTAAATGTCTATCGAGGAAAAAAATATATTGAAAATCGTTCTACCAGTTTTTTTTTAAAGTTGTTTTTTTTTTTGAAAAACTTTTCGAAAAAATATTTTAATTTTTGTTAGTTTGTCATTATAAGGAAATCTGTAGTTTTTGTTTTCAGTAGGTTTTCAAAATATTTCGAAAACCAATTTTTTTAGAAAATTTTAATTTTAATTAAAAAAAAAAGTTTTTGAAAAATTTTAAATGCAATATTAGTTGAATTATAAATGACTTCCTGTGTGCAAAATTTTATTGAAATCAGAATAATGGTTTACGATAAAACCGATTTTGAAAAAAACCGGTTCTATGAGAGGCACCGTTATATAACAAATTTCGAAAAAAATATTTTAACTGAACGATGTATTGTTGCAAGAAAATAGCACCCTGAAAGTTTTATCAAAATCGTTAGAGCCGTTTTCGAGAAAATCAAACTTTTTGTTAAGGATTGTATGGCAGATACCGTTATTTTTTGACCTAGAGCAAAAATGAACACCCCGCGAGATACTAAATAATAAATACTAAATACCAAGTTTGTAGCAAATCAGCCCATCCGTTTAGGCTGTAGAGGCGCGAACAGACAGACAGACGGACGGAATTTCCGGACCCCGTTTTTTTAACTCCTCAATTATCGTAATGTCATGTTTGATTGTTAGATTTTGTTTGCACGAATCCATAACTTGCATTATAGTAATCGCAAGTATAAATGGGCACGACTAGGTCGCACGTACTTGCTCTTATGAGCCTAATTACATTAGAAGGCAAAATCTTTGATAAAAACAAATAACATTTACGTTGAAACACAGTTTGAACTTATAAAAACTACCAAAACCACAACACTTAACGGTTTTTGGTAAAAATGAAGTACTGTACCACACGTCTTAAATAACGAAGAATTTATGAAAAAAGTATTTCGAAAATAGTAGGACGGATTTTGATAAAATCCTGTTTTTTATTTTTATTTTTTTGTGAAAAAAAAATTAAATGTTGGTATGCAGTTTTTTTAGAGTTTATTAATATAGATGTGAATATAAAATTTAAAATAATTTTGTTTGATTAGTTTTAAAAATATTGATTTTTCAAAAAAAAAATTTTAAAATTAATATTTATTAGAAAAAAACAGTTATTAAAAAATTTGATATGCAGAATTAATTTGGCTACTTAGATCTTCTCAAATTTAAAATTTGACAGAAATCTAACGAGCCTTTACCGAGAAAGTCAAAAATAAAAAAAAACCGTTATGCGAAAGGTAACGTTAATAGACTTTTTTTCGTAAATTTGGTTCCAATGAAATAATAGCCAATACAAACAAAAAAGTTTTCAAAAAATTTCATCAAAATCGTTGGAGCCATTTTCGAGAAAAATAAGCTTTTCATACCGGTCATATGGCCGGTACCGTTATTTGTAGGCCAAAAATAAAATTTCAATTTTCTCTTTGGGGAATTCCAAAAGAATCACACACACCAAATTTGAAGATAATCGCTTAAGCCGTTTAGGCTGCAGCTCGTTATACATACTCACAGACAGATATTTGTTGCCACTAACTTCTATGATCGTAATGTCATGTTTGATTGTTATCTGAATTTTTTTTATATTCACGAATCCTAAAGTCCCTATAATCGGAAGTGTGGTGGAGTCCTAGCTCGCATGAGCAGAGGAACCAGCTCGGAAAGTCTTTTGCAGTTCTTTTTATGGTAGTAGGCAACGTGGCAGACAGTTTTTAGGTTGGAAGGTAGGCCAGGACGCTTTAAGCTTTGGGGTATGAAACTGGATGCTGAAGTTGGCTAGCATTTGGAATGTATGGAAGAACTTGTTGTTGCATCGTTGATGATAATGATTCGTGCATCTGTAGAGTTCTTATAAGGCTGCCAGGCAAAGCATTCCACATTCGTATGGTGCAACTAAAGAAAGAATATCTGTACTAAACATTACGTGCGAAGTTGGGCTTAAGGGGAAGCTTGTAGACATTCCTAGCAGTCGAATAGCTTCGACCTTGTTCATGTCCATAAATAAGCAAAAACAAAGGTTATATGCTCTGCCGGTATCACCGAAGAATTCCCAATCAAAGTAAGTGTACATCAGTTATTCTTTGCAGAAATGGAGCCATCATAAGCGATGATCGTACATCCCTGCAGCGAGAAAAGTTTAAATATCTGGGATCTACGATTAATAACGAAGCAACATGTGATGACGACATCAATCATCACGTAAGCGTAGGTTGGAGGAAGTGGCGTGAAAACTCTGATATCTTCTGCGATCGAAAAGTGCCCCTAATCTGAAAGGCAGACTCTACACTGTAGCTGTGCGTCAGGCACTTACATTTGGATCACAATGTTGGACAATGTACAAAACGTATGAAAGTAAATTAACCACAGCTGAGATGAAGATGCTTCGCATGACAGCAGGAGTAACAAAGCTTGACCGTAGAAAATCCGAGGAAGCCTTCACGTCAAAAATTCCATCTTAGAAAAAAATAGAGCGCGACCGGCTCAGTAGGTATTGTCATGCAGCATTCCAACACAATCGCACAAAAGAGGAGGGGCAGGCCTTAGCATTCCTGGTATAATCAAATGCAAAAAACACCAGCCTTTGATTGGCTTCAGACATGAAACAATTCAAAACCGGGAGGCTTCCCGACGTTTTCTGAGGTCAAACCGGCGCCCACAGGTGAAACACTAGTGGGAAGTAGTAAAGTGGGCGAATTGTGATCCCAGTCAACATCAGAAACTCGTCGATAATAAAAAGAAAGAAGAAGCAGAAGTTTAGCTTCGTGAACTGAGCCACTTTTTTAAAGTAAATTTTCAGACACTATTCTGGTCTAAATCTGGTCTGACAACAACATCTCGTCAGAAATAAAGCGAAAAATTACTCTTGTCAATCGCTGTTTCTATGGGCTAGGAAGGCAATTGAGTAGCAAAGCCCTCTCTCAAAAAACAGAGGAGACTCTGTATAAGATCTTTATCATGCCAGTCCTGCTCTATTTTGCCGAGGCATGGACTCTATCTAAAGCGGATATCCTTTAGTCGTTTCGAGCGTAAGATTCTTCGGAAGATTTTTGGCCTTACCTGCGTTAACGGGCTTTGGAGGAGGAGGTTTAAACAAAAACTATACGAGCTGTACAGCGACATTGACCTGGTCAAAATAATACGCATATCACGTTTAAGATGGCTTGATCATGTAGAGCGAATGGACAACAATGCTCCGGCTCGCAGGATCTTCGATTCCATCCCAGAAGGCAGACGCAGTCAAGGAAGACTTCGCTTTAGGGTGCACGCTCAGGTGGAGGACGACCTCAACCAACTTGGAGTTCGAAACTGGAGGCAGCTAGCCAAAGACCGACCTGGCTGTAGAGGCATGTTGGTTGAGGCCCTTGTTCTTGCCGAACTGTAGCACCCCCTAAGTAAGTAGGTAAGTATTATGGTCTAAATCAATTCATTCTTAAGTAAAAAAAAAAAGATTAATAAAACTCTCACGCCGACACCAGAGGTACGATCATCCAATTACGATATTGACATAATCGGTAGAACACAGCGTGGTGTCAGTAAAGCCTTTGTGAGAACTGAGATGGAAGCAGCGAAAATGGGTTTTGGTGGCAAAACCAAGTATATGCTGCCATCAAGAAGACGAAACTCACATTGAAAAAAACATTGCGATATAGAGCTATAACTTTGAGGTA
The DNA here is from genome assembly GCA_963971375.1 of Platycheirus rosarum. Classification (NCBI taxonomy): domain Eukaryota; kingdom Metazoa; phylum Arthropoda; class Insecta; order Diptera; family Syrphidae; genus Platycheirus; species Platycheirus rosarum. Next base: position 112,714,796 of record OZ020510.1, on the reverse strand, counting down.
GTTAGGACTCCGCTATACACTCAGAGACCAACACCAGAGTTGTGATCAAACAAAGAATAACTCTTGCCAATCACTGTTTTTGGCATAATAAAGCCATTGAGCAGCAAAGCCCTCATTTTGGCCACTAAATTGTCCCTTTATAAGACACTCATCATCCCAGTCCTGCTGTATGGTGCAGAGGCATGAAAATTACCAAAAGGTGATGAGGACGCTTTAGGTTTCTTCGAGCGAAAAATTGTCTCGATCACTGCAAAACTGGAAGCTTGTTGGTTTAGGCCCAGGTCCACCTCGAACTAAAGCACCACATAAGCTAAGCTAAACTAATGAACTCATTTAATTATTCCTAACATAACTGCGTTGTATGCCATATAAACAATGAAATCATTGTTTTATAACTAAATAAGAAGTTTTTTTTGACGATTCAAGTGGTTAAATAAGGTTACGTAAAAGATAGAACATTTGCTAGCGCTAGCTAGTCAACTGAAGTCCCCAGCTGTTATCGATGAAATAAGAATAAACTGTGCAAAGTATTGGAAAAATGTATCAAATAAGTGTAGAGCGCAAGATACATTCTGGAAGTCATTTGAATGATAAGGTATGTTCATTGGAAATGTAAAACTCCTGTTTTTTTCTTGGGAAATCACCTTAAAAACGTTATATCCAGATTATAGGCAATATTTCTCCATTCCCACTTAAGCTAATGGCGTTTCTTAAAACCACCTTTTCCCTTAAATAGAACGCCATTTTGCCACTGAACCTTATCAAACGTAAATAACTTCAGAAACTGTGCAACAACTAGGTACGCAATTAACGCTATCTAAACCCTCATTGCCAAGACAACTCACAAACCTTATCTTCGTCAACCCGCCTCAGAGAATTTCCGCAAAAGCAAAATGCCCAAATGGTTTCTCGCCTATTTCCAGACATCCAACACTCAACTTCAGAAAACGAATAAACTGATAACAAAACAAAACCACTTGTATGTGGAAGATAAGAAGAAACTTGTTATTGTGCCAGAAACGATTCATCTTTTGTTCTACACCTCCATCTTGTTTACAATCCCCCTCCACCTTGTTTCAGCCCCCACTCTACCTAAACTGCCAGCTGTTGAAACGTTTTCACTCAAAATCATTTTGTTTTTTGCTAAATTAACATATTTAACGGTACCCCAGATAGAGATGCTGAATAAGTTTAACTAGTCTCAATGAGAAAATGCAAATCTCGATACCCAATTCCACCTCAGCTAACACCGAACTCGGTGTTCGGTTCAATGGCACCTAAAAGACTCAATTAATATTCCGTCAAGCTGTTGACCTCGTCCGCTGACCACCACCACAAAGCTCAGCCCAGAGCTGAACTAAGCGAAAATTCAACAAAAAAAAAAAACAGGTGTAGCCTTCAGACAACACGCTCTCATTTGTGTGAAATTACACTAAGCCTCAGGGTCAAGGCCACTCTGGAGTGTTGCAAGCGACTTGCAATTGTTTTAACTTACTTGCCAAGTATGTCATCCATGTCCCCGCGAGATGGTGTCACTCCTCGAAAGCGTCCTTTGCAGGACAAAGGCATCAGTTCATCGGCGGGATAGGCGTTCTCCATGTAAGCGTAGTACGCATGATAGAACATCTCTCGTGCTTCTTCCCTAGACGAGCAAGAAAAACCCAACAAAAAGTCAGCAATTATGAAGAAAATAATCACAAGTATTTGCTCAGATCATACTTAAGTTCTTCACGTTCCTTTTTGGACATATTTTGTGTTGGTATCGACTCCGAGAGCACCAGGGACACGCATAGGATGCCCATCAACAACACCCCGCCGACTTGTTCGTTTAGGTGGCCCATTTTTTCTACTTTTTTGTTCACCTTAAGCTGCCTTTTTTGGAAGTTTCACACGACACAACTTTTTCTTTTTTTTAATTTCGCGAAATTAAAAAAAAATTAAAGAAACTAAACCAAAAAAAAAGAGAAGAAAAAAGAAGAAACAACACAAAACTGCGAAAGCCCTACTTTTTACAAATCCAACTACAACAACTTTTATAAATATTCGGACTCGTATTCAATCTCATTATTTTGTTGATTTTTCTAATGTTTTGTCGACTGATTGGACATTGGTGTGAGATTGTGAGGAGAAAGAACTATTTAATTAATTTTGGAAGAATTTTTGCGTTCGCCTTCTTGGTGGTGCAAGTTTTTGTAGTGCAGAAATTTTTTATTTCCACTTTTTTGACACACAAACTCTTTTCTCTTGATGACAAGACGAGAAGTAAGTCAAATCGTTCAGGCGATGAAATGTCAAAATGGTAGCAGGTGGTGGCACCTGATGGTGGTGTATGGCGAAAGGTTTGGCTGGAAGCAGAATGCTATATGTTGTTGAAGTATAAAATTCCATCCAATTATGAATTTGATTTTATATCCAACATATCAATTCTTTTATAAATCTTCTTCAAAATCTTTTATGAACAATTTAAAAGTTCGAAATCCTTTACGAGTTTAATTTTTGATATTTCGAATGCTAAAATGCTTTAGAAATAAATAAAGCATTAATGACTTTTTGAGATTTCGAAACCTTTAAAATCTCATTGGATATCCAAACTTTTCGAATCGAACAATATTTTTAGTATTCAGCAATCGATTTTGGAGAATTAACAAGGACAGTAAAATCATTTCATAAATTTTAACATTTGAAATTTTCTTATTGGTGTGAAAACCATTTTGAAATCTTGATGAGAACAAAGTGTAACGAAATATCCGCCCAACACATTTTTGGCATTTGAAAGAGCGATATATGACCGAACTCTCGTTTAAAGTCCTAGTTTGTCACTTAAAACAAATCTTTTTAATATTTCCAATCAATTTTTATTTTGGAATACTGAACTGTAAGTCTATCATCTCAGAATGTTCTCTCTTTCTTATTAAATGCAAATTTCGACTTGAGAAATCTTGCTGTTAGATGGAACACCATTTCCAAATCTCTTTGTTGAATATAAAATTTCTTTTTGGTGTGAACGTAGGATTATTTTTATTGTTGAAATATCAAATCTTTTTTCGGCAAGGTATCAGTTAATTTTTTTTTTTTTATTTAAAAAGAGTTGGATTGATTCATTTAAAGCAACCAAACTGAACATTTTCATTCAACATATTTCGAGTCTCGAATATAAATGTCATCCAACAACATGCCAGCTGTTAAATATAAACAAACCCTGTGATTTCTGCTTACCCAACCATTCTTGTGTCTTGTTCCTTTTTCTTTATTTAAAGTATTTTCATAATGCTAGCACCAATTAAACACATTTTAGCAACCAAAAGAATAATTCTAGCCAGTGGCTCACCTAGACGCCAAGAACTAGTCAAGACAATTGTAAGTTAAAGTAATATACAAGCAAAAACTTTATTGGTTTTTCTATTTCAAGGGACTCAATGCCGAACTATGTCCATCAACCTTTGAAGAAAACCTCAATCCAGCGGATTACAAAGAGTTTTCAGATTTTGTTGAACTCACCGCACAAGGTAAAGCCGAAGAAGTCTATGAACGATTGAAAGCCGAATCACCAGATGCTGATTTGTTGATCATCGCTGCCGATACCATGGTCACAATGGGCAAGGAGATCTATGGAAAGCCAAAAGACGCTCATGATGCTGTACAAATGCTTACCAGGCTAGCTGGTAATTGTAATACACCACATACTGGAGTTGTTATTAAATATGCCAAAGGATTAGTTAGATTTACCGAATCGGCCAAAGTTTATTTTGGCCAATTGACGGCAGAACAGATTCAGGCATATGTGGACAGTGGTGAGCCACTGTAAGTTTGATAGAATTGTAAAATGTAATGGAAGAGCTAATGATTTTATTATTTTAAGGGACAAAGCTGGATCATATGGAATCAATGGTCTTGGCGGTGCTATGATCGAAAGAATTGACGGCGATTACTACACAGTAATGGGACTGCCGTTGTATCGGCTGACTTGTGAGTTGTGCAAACTCTATGCAGAACAATAAAAATGAGCATTTATAGGGCTGTAGTCCAGCAGGTCTAGAATAAACAAAAATTACGGTGTTTTTCTTGGAAAAAAGATAAGAAATCATTAGTTTTAGTTGCATATTGGTCCGAAAAGGGAGCATCATAAAGGGGCAGTGCACGTGTGAGCCTATGACCACTTACAGAAGCCGTTGGCAGTTTAAGTGATGATTACAAATTTACGTTACGTCGATGGAAGCACAGGGTGCCATCGTTTAAAATAAGGATATAATATTTTTTACTTACTCTAAGCTGAACTAGACATTTTTTTCCACAATGAAATGCATGGTGGGTGCTTTTAGTTCGATTTGGCTTCGGATTCAGAGCACATTTTCCTTTTATCAGCAGAAAAGTCATCTAGTGTCAAAAACCAAGTCAATTTTTCTGTCAGAATCCTGTTCCTCCTATTCAAACATCGAGAATACTTACTTCTTCGTGATATTACTAATTTGATAAATAAAAATGGCGCATTTTCTAAGCCTTAACGTGATAATTAGATTTATTTTGAAAATTTTCTAAGAAAAAGCATTGCGTGTCACTCTGTACTCACAAGGAGGTCGCACTACACTACAATCACGTTACGTTTAAAAAGCCGTTACCATTGGCAACGCAAAGTTGTAAACAAAAATGGAATTTCTATAAACAAAGACAAACCTTCACAGTTTGCAGGCGAATTTTATTTTATAAGCTTCTCGTCGTGTAAAAAAGCCGCGTTTAATATATTTTATTTAGTTTGAAAAAATGTCAAAAGGTGTAATTTCATTTGATATCTCGAAAAATGAAAGATTTCAGTTGTCAGAGAATTATAAGATGTTGCATCGTAAAATCAAAATTAATTGGAAAGTTGAACAGTGAGTCCAGAATGCAATATTTACAAATAAGAACTGTTTTAAATTATTTTATTTTGGGAAAGGAATGACGGGGAACTGACCAAAGAAAAACTATCTCGGATCAATATTTTTGTTCTTGCTGGACCACAGGATAAATTTACCGAGGAGGAATTTATTGTCATGAAGGTGGTTTTTAAGTACAAGCGTGTGTATATGGCGTGTTTTTAATGACAAATTAAATCTTCGTTATAGGAATTTGTTGAAAATGGTGGAAAAGTTATCGTGCTTCTAGGCGAGGGTGGTGAAAATGATTACAACACGAACGTTAACTTCTTTTTGGAAGAATTTGGAATGTATATCAATAGTGGTAAGTACAAAAATGATTTTTAAAGTGCTTACCTATTAGATCTTGATTGTATGTAGGATTAAAAAAAACAAGGCCAAAACCTTCGGTAACGCATTAAACATTTACACATTATTTCTTAAAATTAAAATCAACCGATTAAAGGAACAATTGTAATTCCTAAAATACGGTAGCAAGTTCAAATGTCTGTGTCCTTGTGTCCTCCGAGATCACCGTAGGAACTTGAACAAGACTTTGCAGTGAAATAATAAATTGTAATATTTTTTGGATTCCTTTGCTCAATTTTACAATGCCAAAAAGAACTGTGTTACAAGATAACGTAACGTGACACAAGCTTAAACAAAAGAAACTGGCTGAATTTTGCCCGCTTTGACTGAAAAAACAAAATCAAAAACAATTTGGAAAATGTCACTTAAATCGATCACAAAGCTGAAGCATGTATGTTTCAGGTATTATTGCTTTTTATAAATATAATAGCCGTTTTTTCAAACCGATACAAAAAAATCAAAATGGTATTGTCACAGCGAATACAAAGTGTATGAAATGTAACACGACCGAATCCAAAGCAGAAGCGCGTAGTTGTGTTCAAGGCATAAGAGACATGACCATAGAGTAAATATATTATATAGAGGAAAAACTTTCGTACGTTCCACGCCTCAAAACCCTCAATTTTCGTTGTTGCTTTGGTATATCATTCATTGTGTTTCGTGTTCTCTTTTGTATATCATTCATTGTCGGCGTTAAAAAACAAAGAAAAAACGATGTGGTGAGTTTTGTTAATTTTGACATTTCATTTTGTTCTTGTTGACAACAACTGTCAGTGAATTGTTGACAAAAATTATTGCAAACATATTTTTTAAATAAAATTTATTATTAGTATTTTCGAATGCTGACGCTGAGGGAAGAAGGTCCTCAAAAATGGATTTTTGACGAATGTTGTGACATCAATCAAATTCACTTTAGATTCAAGGACAAGGATTTGCCAGAGAACTTGGTGACCAGTGTGGTTGCTTCTATGCAGGTTTGCAGTTATACCCAGACACCACTATCGTTCTTTTTCATTTTAATCTTTTCAGATGTATCCGCTAGAAAAAGTTCTAACGGCGCCGTACTAAATAAATGAATGGGAACCAAAGCTAATACCTATCCTTCTGAATAAACTTGTTCCAGAAAAATGTCGCAGAAGAAGACTTCATGTATCAATAGAATTAATAATCTCCTTGTAAAGCTGTGGCTTATTTTTTTAATAAACATTTATATTGAACTTATACAACTTCACCGGACTCTTCAGGATCAAGCTTGTTTCCCCCAAACAAATTCTTATAAAAGCAACACAAAACAAAGTCTTCACAAACGGTATTAAGAAATATTTTTTTATTTTTTTAAAAACTTACAAACCCTAGACTATCTAAAAAAAATCATACTATCGTACTTCATTTTCTTCTGTTTGAGTAGATGATTCCTTAGAGCCTTCTGTTTGTCCTTAAAACTCTTCTTGACCTTGCCACGTGCCTTGTGCCTCATCATAATAAAGTTCTTGCCCTTGCGTTTCTCTCTATTTGTCGTTGAACAGTTTTCATTCTTCCTGCCGTCTTTGTAGCCAAACTTATTATTCTGAAAAAAAAGTCCTCAAATTTTTGTCCGGACAACGGAGCAATTAAAAAAACAGCTGCAACAAGTCCAATGCAGGAATAAGATTCTTATTTCGAAGCAGAATCAGTGCCTTAACAAAACAGTTGCGCCTAGTAGGATCCAGAGTTGTGGCATGATTTTTCAGCAAATCGACTAAATGCTGTGGAAATTGGATGCAAACATCAGGATAGCATTGAGCGACCTACAAAACAAACATCATATTTATAAAGCATCATTAAATGCAACACTTGCTTTCTTTTTTTTTATTACCTGCGCAATAAACATAATCAATTCATCGAGACTTTTATTTTCATTGCTGGGATTTAATTCGAAAACTTCCAAGCTGCTCAAGAAATGGCGATATTGCTGATATTGATTGATATTGATGAGAATACTTGATACAAGATACAATTCTCATCAGGCACGTCGTCGTCGTCTTTCGATGGTGGTATTTTATGAAATTCTCACAAATTGTTCGAAGTAAAGGAACTCCGTGAATTATTGTGTCTTTTTAACAAAATTAAACTGCTTATTCGTTTTATTGATGATAATAAGATCAGTTCTTATTATCAGTACACTACACAACACAATACAATATTCACTAAACAATTTGATGTTGACGTTTTAGACACTCACCTCCACCATACTCCTACATATCGAGAAGGATGTGTTCGGAATGTATACCTTAAGGGTTAAGGTGATTTTCTTAGGTCTTAGAGCTTGTTTACATGATTCCTTTTTTCGGATGTTTCTTCATTCGTTCTTTTTGCAATTAGGTAAGGGGTGTAAAAAAGTAGGGGGAATGAACTAACGAATGGACGAATGAAAATTTTAAGGATTTTTGTGATTGAGCTTTGAAGTTTCTCGTTTGAGAAAGAAAATGCTATGCACGGACTAAAAATAAGAACTTTTGAAATTGAAAACAATTCCCAATTATGTTTTTTTAGTGGTAATGGATGGTTTTAATTGTTTTTTTTTTAAATTTTGCAAATTTCTTTAGAATAAAATAGTATAGTTTGTAGGAAAACATTGGTTATATTCGGGGTAATCCAAATCAGTGTACACACCAACGTACGTGCCTGTCCAAAAGAAGAATGAAGAAACAACCGAAAAGAGAAATCATGTACACAAGGTCTAATTAGTACGGATAAATATAATGTCAATTTTCTAATATAAACCAATATAATGCAGTGTTTTTCTTTTTAAGTTTGTAGGATTAATAATTTGTTGAGATTATTTTACCTTGTGTTGAGATTATTTTAACACGGCATTCTAAACACGGCGTTAGAGAACGTCAGACAGAGAGCTATCCGCAGCGCGTTTAATATTTGAATCTTGATTTTCATTTTCTCACTAAATGCCAATTAGGTTATTTTTTTCCATTTAAACAATACACTATTAAATGACACAAAATAATTTAATAAAATAAATTTCTACAATAAATTCAAAATGACTTAATTACTAAACACAGAATATGAAAACAAAATTTTTTTTTGGAACGCCGCGTCAAAGTTATCTCAACGCAGCGTAAAATAATCTCTACGCCGCATTAAAAATGCGTTCTGTGTAACGAAGACTTAAAAAAAAACAATTTGTAAATTATCACAATGCGACGTTTTGACGCCGTGTGGAACTTGACGCGGCGTTCAAAACGCGCTCTATGTGACTTGGGATATGTTTGTTTTACTGTATATTACAACGCGGCGTCAGAACGCGCTATGTTTGACTAGGTTTCTACTCCTGTGTAAACGAATACAATAGGTGTAAAGAAAGATAATTTAACTTTAAAAAAGTACACCTTTATCGCTACTTTGTATAATACGATCTTGCAAATATACATAGTACGTAATCTTCTGACCGAATGCTTGTTTAAATTCATTCTTAGAATAATCAATACACTATCATCAGTATCAGGTAAAATGTTAGAAACTCTTGGATATTGTTTAACCAGTTTTAAACGTTTATATAGAGTTTTCAAGCACACAATATGTAAAAGGCAGGGAAAAAATAATAAAGTATAACAACTTGCATTCGAGTAACTTGCTAGTGGCTCCTCATGGTACAAGAAAACAAGATAGCGACTTTCGTATTTTACGTCATTAGTGACCCTTGTTGAATAAATTTATTTCCGTTTTAGAAAAAAAACGGAAAAGTAAGTTTTAATTGATGCAGGTTTGGTCCAATGTTTGATTAAATATACATTGATTGATTTAATATACATTTTAAGTCCACTAACACTTCGGATTCTTTCCAAAAATGGTAATTTAATTTAGTCAGTTTGAGTCACTGATGACGTCAAATTTCGGGATGGCGCTTTTTTTTAGCAGTATCTTCCAACACGCCCAATTTCGTGGTGAGAAACAAAAGGGAACTGAAAAGAAGAGGTCAATTATTTGACTACTACACTCTCAATCGGCGTCTATTTTTTGACAGTTCAGCACTACTACACTCTCAATCGGCGTCTATTTTTTGACAGTTCAGCACTACTACACTCTCAATCGGCGTCGATTTTTTGACAGTTCTACACCAATACTTATTTGACCAGCTTGTAGGTCTTGTCAAATGAAGGCAGTAGATTTCCCTCTTTATAGTATAGTTACTCTATGGACATGACTGAGCATGACCTGTGATAATCCTCGCGTTAAATGCGTCATAGAAAAATCTGACAACGCGCTGGTCAGTTGGCCCTTTAAATTAGTTGTCTTTTAGTTGATATGTAATCATAAAGTTAGTCAAGATTATTGACTAACTTTCAACTGACAGTTCTGCCTTTGCAATGTACTGGATGACAGCTTGTCGTTCGATGACTAAAAGTTAGTTGACTAAAATTCATTGACCTAAAAAAATAGTCATATGGCATTGACTATAATCTATAATTGACACATATGCAGTTCGATAAGTTTCGTTAAGCATGAGCTATTTTGTTCTAAAGGGCTAAGGTCGGACGTCGGAAGCAACCATAGTGTCAAAACCGAAAGAAATGTTCCAATCCGTTTGTCAAATGTGCCTGTCTACCTACAATGGACACAGTGGCGTGAAATGCTTGTCAAAATGTACTCATTAGAAACACTATCAGTAGTTGTCAAATTTTCGTCCGTAAAATGCGCTTTTGAGAGCAAATTACGGGTGTAAGCAAATCTCATCGAAACTTGACAAAACGAAGCAATACGCCATTCAACAAGATTCGGATTACTTGTTCTCGCTCATTTACGGACGGGGACGGGGCGGTCTGCGCCATTACAATTACAACCATTATAACGGGTGGTTTTTTGAGGTTAGAACTTTTTTTTTTAAAAAAAACGCATAAAATTTGCAAAATCTCATCGGTTCTTTATTTGAAACGTTAGATTGGTCCATGACATTTACTTTTTGAAGATAATTTCATTTAAATGTTGACCGCGGCTGCGTCTTAGGTGGTCCATTCGGAAAGTCCAATTTTGGGCAACTTTTCCGAGCATTTCGGCCGGAATAGCCCGAATTTCTTCGGAAATGTTGTCTTCCAAAGCTGGAATAGTTGCTGGCTTATTGCTGTAGACTTTAGACTTGACGTAGCCCCACAAAAATAGTCTAAAGGCGTCAAATCGCATGATCTTGGTGGCCAACTTACCGGTCCATTTCTTGAGATGAATTGTTCTCCGAAGTTTTCCCTCAAAATGGCCATAGAATCGCGAGCTGTGTGGCATGTAGCGCCATCTTGTTGAAACCACATGTCAACCAAGTTCAGTTCTTCCATTTTTGGCAACAAAAAGTTCGTTAGCATCGAACGATAGCGATCGCCATTCACCGTAACGTTGCGTCCAACAGCATCTTTGAAAAAATACGGTCCAATGATTCCACCAGCGTACAAACCACACCAAACAGTGCATTTTTCGGGATGCATGGGCAGTTCTTGAACGGCTTCTGGTTGCTCTTCACTCCAAATGCGGCAATTTTGCTTATTTACGTAGCCATTCAACCAGAAATGAGCCTCATCGCTGAACAAAATTTGTCGATAAAAAAGCGGATTTTCTGCCAACTTTTCTAGGGCCCATTCACTGAAAATTCGACGTTGTAAGTCTATTCATGATGAAATGTCAAAGCATACTGAGCATCTTTCTCTTTGACACCATGTCTGAAATCCCGCGTGATCTGTCAAATACTAATGCATGAAAATCTTACCTCAAAAAAATCACCCGTTATTTGACACCTATGGCATTTCACAGTATACAAAAATGACAGCAACATGACAAAAACTAACCAGCCATTTTTAATTCATAAGTGTTTTATTTTACATATGTATATGTATTTGAAAAACATCGAATGCGATTCAAAGAAATTTGTTTTGAATTTCATTTATTTGTTATTTATGGCGGATACAAATTTGGAGGATAGCATATTTGCAATGAAAAAGGAGAAATCATTTGCAACAATAGTAAATTTATAATTAGTTATAGTAGCTTAAGTAATAGGTATTCCGCTATCAATTCTATTTCAATTATATTTTCTTTAACTTTATTTCCTTTTTTTCTCAGAAGTTTTGCTTTTTATTTTGTTATTATGTCCTTCAAACCTACAATCACAATTTCATACATTTAATAAAGAAATGACTTTTCAAGATTTTGAATATTAAACAGCATCCATGTGTGCGTGTTTCTGGTTTTAATTCTAACTACTAAAATAGAATCGATCCAGGACTAAAAGTCATTCATTGCCCAACAAACACTTTGATGATATTAGCAACAATGTGATTATGAGTAAAAAAAACTACACAGAAAATATTTTTTTTTTTATAATTAATTAATTATATTGGCTTGTCCATAAAATAATAGATACATACAAATACAATACCAGCCACCGGCTAGTTACCGATAACCATAAACAATACCTTTACCTTTAACTTAAGAACTATCAGAGCTTTTACTTTATAACAAAAAATTGGTTTTGCATGAAATCTCCTTAACTTAGTTTGAGATCACTTCGTTTTCCTTTTCAGAGATCGGACCGTTCGACACACATGGCACTATTATTGTTAACCAAGAACGATATATCGATGTTTAAGTGGGTTTCATCGATATTACGACATCGATGTTTATGAATGATACATCGATTTTTCAAAACATCGATGTATCGCTTGCATGTTGCATCCCTATTGACATTGCCAGATCAAATTGTTTACATGTATGTGTGCATTCAAATCAAATCTTCCAATCCATAAGACATCAAATCTTTTGTGTTGAGATTTGGTCTAGATTTGCTCTTTTTCTTGCAATGAAACTCTCAAAATTCAAAAAGATTAAATCTTTTGACAAAAAGAACATATCTTTTCTTGAATGAAACTCGCTATTAGAAACAACGAAGCAGTTCGTTTAATTTTGAGGCCTTGCTTGTTTAAAGCTTATATTTGGGCCTTAAGAGACCTCATTCTTTTTTTTTTTTTTTTTGAAAAAAAAAAAGGTAGAAATTGCTCAATTGGATACGTGTAGAATGAAGTCCGAAGTTAATGTATTACAAATATTTAAATTGTGTATCCAAGAATGGTATTTTGGCTTTGAAACGCTCGAGGCCTTTTTTAATTTTTTTATTTTGCTTTTCCTTTATTTCAATATTTCGGTGACTCGTTTCGTAAAATTGCTCAAAACTGCTCTGGGAATACGTGAAACTAGATGAACTTTATATATGATTAATCAACGTGGCAGCTGTGGCAACCATTATGTGTGAAATTCTGAGATTTTAACAGCTTACGAGCACATGTGTGAGGTGATTGAAGTGAGTTTTATTGATAAGAAGACAGCAAATCTTGAGTGAATGATATCCCAAATATTTTACTTTACTTATTTTTAGGGAAAGAAAGAACTAGGAAATTTATAAAATGCACATACATAGATCCAAGATTTCTTATTTATAGTTTTTTCACAAAAAATTCTCAGTACAGGCCTTATGGGAGAGCTTTATTTTCCAAATGGTGCCAGTTGGTGTTTTTACTCCTTGAAATATCTACTGAAATTAAAACCCAACCACTGAATAAACCACGAATTACACACGTATTGTTGATGCTAACAACCCCCTTCGTGTGTATTGAAAGCAAGCACATCATTTTAGAGCTACCACTACCACTTTTGAACTAATGCAAATCATCGTAGATTTTTCTTTGTATTGGATTTTGTTAAAGAGCTTTCACAATTGGTGCTTTTTTTAAGACCAATTATCTGTAATGTGCACTGCGGACACCCTGTAATAAAGGGTGGTCTAAGCATAACGCACGATGTTAATTGTAAACAAAACAACAAGTTTTCAAAGAATTATCTTATATTTTTTTAATGATAGAAAGATCTATGACAATTATTCGTGAAACAAAATATCGCCTAAATGCTCGCCACGGCTTCGGTGGCATAACTTTATCCGATGGTCCATATTTTCAATGATGCTGAGGCATAATTCAGGTCCAATGTCGTTTATGTGCCGAATTATCTCATTTGGCTTATTGACGGACACATTTTCTTAATATCCCCAAAAATAAGAAGTCCAACGGTGTCAAATAACATGATCGTGGTGGCCAATTGACATCGCCATGACGTGAGATAACACGGCCATTTAATTTCTCGCACAAAAGAGCAATTGTTTCGTTGACTGTGGAACCACATATCGTCCAGCTCTATATCCTCAATTTCTGGCCACCAAAAAAATATGGTGTTCGCTATTGCGAGATTATTGTCCGAACACCATTCACGGTTACTGCTTGGCCGACGGCAAGTCGAGGTTGATGGCTCTTCTGCTAAAATATCGCGAACAGTAGCAATGTTTTCCGCAGAATGAACTATATGCGAGCATTTTTTCTCTAAGTGCCTCCGACTTCGCACTCCAAGTTTGTTCAGGTCTTTTCCTAACCGTGCCATTTGTGTCACTTAAGGCAGCTTCTTCCTTTTCCTTGTACACTTCGCTTCGTGGCTTTTGAATGGAATTCAATATTGTGCTATCCTTTCGCTCAACATGGTCTAGGTCTAATAAACGTGGAGTACGTAGTCCTATAGCTGTTTTTGTATTCATGCCATATCAGAGTTGATCTGTTTCTGGAAATTTGTATTTGCGTCGAAGAAATCCCTTTCTCGAATCTTTTTTAAAACGTCTTTTGACGGACCAGCGAAAGTTCCTCATCGTCAATCAGCGAATGATGTCTCTGATATTTTATTTGAATCTTTGTAGCATACTTTCTCTATTTCACCCACTTTTTGTAAACACTTAATCAGATAAAAAAAAACATTACAAATTTCTGATTTATTAAAGAAAAAAAAAAAAGACTAACTAATTGCCTTCCCCATCTACTAACATCCTGCATCATTTCCCAATTTCCAGACACAGTTGTTCGCCCGCATTATTACAAAAACTTCCACCCCAAGGAGTGCGTGATCGGCGGTGGTGTGGTCTGCGAATCGATGTGGCGACACCTTCTCAAACAGGATATCGAAATAGTCGACTATGAATTCAGCGATGAGAAACACCGTGTTCACTTTCAATACCCCTACGGAGCAACTCTGAATGTCACCGATCCAGCTAATATCCTTATGACAACCGGACCAGTTGTGTACCCTTTCAATCGACCCCTGGTCGGCTATTATCGCAACGATCGCAATGGAAGAATTCTGGCCATCGGTTCAGGATACATCTGGCATGATAAGTATCTGACAGATAAAACAAACGACGCCATTCTGGAGTATTTTCTTAATCTGCTATCGAATGACGAAATCCGATTTACACACTTGGACTTTAATGATGTTGAGGTGAGTTTTTGAACCCAACAAAAAAAAACTATACCTACCTCACGTCGGTGATATAAACATTAATGTATCGCTAATTTGTATCTGTTTTTTCGGTAGATTAACGACACCAAAGTCTTTACGGATATCGCATTCCTCTCCGATTTACCTAGACCATGTTTGGTTGATTCAATTGGCACCGAAACTCCGTCGGATTTTAGGCAACTATTCGATATGACACTGTTTTCACTTAGCAATCGCCTACTGAAGGACGTCATAGATACGTACCAGCAATTAAACGTTAAATATGAACCTCTCAAGATAATTAAACCGCAGTTTGAGATATCATTACCACCGTTGCAGCTTGCGGTGAATATTCCATCAATGGGTTCTTTCAAGAGTTTGATTTCATAAATTATTTTTTTTTCTTTGTCATTTAAAGACTTTTCCACCGATATTCAGTGAGCCACCAGCTCCACCACTGGAACTTTACAATTTAGATGAGGTTTTCAGCTCATCACGGTCACAGCTGACACATATGACCGGAAAATGCCTGGCCTCGATTCAAGCCAAGGATCCACGCAAGCCCGTCAATGCCAAGGAATTGGAGAACTACATTAAGGAGTGTGCCAGGATAACTGGCATCTATCCGAGCGATGGCAGGGAGATGGCAGCTAAGGAGATTCTTAATATAATTGCCAACAATATTTGTAGCTTTAAACCTTACTTGGATGAATAAATTAATAAGTTTTTGTTAGTAATTTCAAAATGGCGGAGTCCTTTTCACTAAACTTAGGACAGTGAACTCTTTTTCACCTTTTTTTTTGTAGAATTTAGATATTTCTTCATGTTTGCTGAAACGGCACAAAAGAAAACTTATTATAGTTTGTCCACGCGAATGTCATCTCACAGATCTTAGATTACAGCTTGTGATCTAAAAACCGCAAATTCAGCAAGCGTGTCAACATGAAAGTTCTAAAATGCAATTGAATGACAGCTAACACAGCAACAACAGTCCCGCAGTCCCAGCTCCAATCCAAGTAAACCTCTGAAGCCAATGTGGAGAGATAAACGCAACTTGGATGTGGGATAAGTAGCTCCGAATTGATGGTGGTGGCATGGCAGTGCTGCCGATGGTAATGGTGTCGCCTTCAACCAACCAAAAAAAAAAAAAAAGTTGTTTCTATCTGTATCTCTGAGTTGTGAAAACCGTTTGCTTCTATACGGTACGGCGAACAGCGATTTGCATCCGCATGCATAACTTGTATCTGGAATTGTTGTGGCATATCGAAATACAATAATAGAATGTCATCAATTGTCACTCCGTTTTTGCTGTGTCTGTCTAGCTTCCCAGCTTTTAATTCATCTGCCTGTCACTCTGGATACCACCTAGACCCTAGGCGTGCGGTTTATCGAAGCGTTGCTGCATTGCAAATCCTAACATAGACACTTTTAAGAGATACTTCGGCCCATTTATGGCAAGCGCACTCAAAACAAGAAGACGTTATAGTTGGATCAGTGAAATTTGAGATCAGTTGGCGGATTTTGTTGTTTTTTAAAGTTGTGGATGGACTAGAGAATTCTATCTCACAGCAAAGAATTTGGAGATTTCTAGAATCTTAAGAAAATGAATTTGGACAATGTTTGAGTAGAGCCGTTGTCAGGCAAAGGAACAACGGCTCTAGGAAGCAGCCATTTTGTTTGTATGAAGGAACATCCAGCTCCATTGACATAAATCCTGGGAATGGAAACATTCCGCAAACTTCAAATTCAATTCAAAGCATCTTATAAATAGATATATCCATATAAACTTAACCTATCTTCAGCATCCTTATTCTAAAGCTGAAACTAGAAGTCATATGGTTTAACCAAACAAACATCAATATACAATCATTAATATCTATCTCGTGCCTTTAAGTAGTATTGTCCACCCATTGAGGTAGTCAACAAATTATCGAGAATCAATAAATATCTGAGAGATATACGCAAGTAATACACCTTGTTGAACACGATCCTTATCTTGCCCAAACGGCCAAACACACAGCCAAGGAATACCCGCACCAAACCAGAAGTTGTCTTGCGTCTAACCAACCGAACAACTTGAAGCACCATCCACAGAAATAACCCAACAACTTGAACCAAGAACACCATGCAGCAGCTTCATCTGATCAAGAGGCAGCAAGGGTGAAGAAGTCCATACCAGCTAGCCAGCGGTGTACCCAAATCGTGTCTGCGTCCGCATTTAATCGTTTGGCTTGTTAAATCGCAGATATTTTGTCACCCGAAACAAATTATCATCCCAGAACTGTGCTGGTGCATGACACTACCACAACAACAACAAAAACACGATGATGGTCACAATCGACTCATCGGACATTTAGATCTGCACATTTGGCTGATGATGACCAGTTTCCTATTTTAATCTGACCATATGCGGGATGGGATTTAGAAAAAAAATAATTATTTCCATCCTTTTTTCCTGGTTGTGGTGTGGTTCTTGGTTCAGTGTATCTTCCTCCAAGGGATGGACACAGTAATGCCTGGAATGTCATTAAGACTGCTCCTCTTCCAACCGCTGGTGTGTTAACTTTTAAATCATTACATTTGTCATGTTGTGTCCTTTATGGTTTGTTGGTTTTTTTATTTTCTGTCCACTCTTCAGATAAATGTTCTCAGTTTTCAACTATCGCAGATGTCCATCTGGATATGTTGACTCTTCTATGATTTTACATATTTAACTGTCACTGAAATGCATGCAAGAAGATTTCTTCTTGTTTATAGATATTTGTTTTTTATTGAACAAATTATTTGAGGACATTCATTAATAGATACATCAAAAAAGAAGAGATTTTTTTGGGAAAATTCGATATGGTACGTGATTTTATTAAATTACCCAAATTTATCATTGTTATAAGAGGTTGGATTATTATGGGGGAAATGTTAGAATGACTAATGGAAGATTGGTGCTAGATTCCATTTAGATAGTAAATCTATAACCTTTTCAATCAGCGATATTAATAATGATATGTGATAACAATCTCCTAGTAACTATGTTTGTTTAGAAGAAGCTAAGTCAGGGGGTTTTGACACCCTTAAAAAAAATAATATTTTACTACATTGGAGCCTTTAAGGAAGATGTCTGAACTCAAAAGAAGAGTTCGATCCTCCAGAATACTCAGTCATAGAGGGAACTTAACAACCCATCATAGAAGTCTCTGTATCCATCAAGATGAATAAATGTCTTCAATTAAATCGTTTTTGGTTTAAGCTGTCTTCTTCTACGCTTCCCGTGAGAGACAACCCCAAACGTGAACCATAATACTAAACTCAGATGAATTAGGTGGGCAAGGAAAAACTTCAAAAATCTGGTGCTGATTCCTTGCTTACATGAGACATATGTCCTGTTGGAAAGCATAAGGCAAGGGCACCCATCAAACAGTTCACGAATATTATGCAAGCCTCGTTCCAGTATGTATTTAAAGGTTTCCAATACCATTCGTGAACTTTAAATACCAAGTTCAACCGTTCCATAGAAGCTTACTACTCCAAAGCTTCATTTCCATTGCTTTGTCTTTTCATCATCCTCATCAACATCATCGGCGCAGATCCCTCTCAGGTCTCGCTCAACAATTTCTTCAATACACCCCGACTGCTAGTCGACGCCATACAGTTGCGCAACCCAAGGCTTCGGGCGTCCTGATCTACAACATCCTTCATAGTTCCAACTGAAGCAAGGTCTATCACCTTGTCTTCTTTCATAAAAGGAGCTGCAAAAGACTTTCCGAGCTGGTTCGTCTTTGCTCATGCAAGCTAGGTGTCCAGCCCACCGGAGTCCGTCGAGCTTTATTTCTCACAACATCTGCTTCGAGGCGGTTTTCATACAATTCATGATTGTATCTTCTCCAGAACGCTCCTCTTTCCTACCTAGGGCCAACAATTCTCCATAAGACTTTCCCGTTGAAGCCGGTTAAGATTTCAGAGTGTCTTTAAGTCAGCACTCAAATCAGCACTTTTTATATCAGCAGCTTGGTTTTAATTGGATTTTTAGAGCCTCGACAGACTATAGATTTGAGCAGCTGTCCGCGTATTTATTTCTCCATATTATTATCGGCTTCTTCTTTTGTTCCAAGATAATTAAAGAATTGCACTTAAAATTCATGCTCCACTACCCTGATTGTTGGAACAACACTTCTCGCTGACGCAACCATCATGTACTTGGTTTTCCCTGTTTTGTCTTTTATCTAAGATTATTTTCACTTTTCTTGTATAACAGAAATAGAAGTTGCAACCAACAACGGGACGATTCAAATTGCAATTCTTCCTTTCATTGGATTTTCTGCCTCGCAAATCTAAGACGCTTATCCACCGAATGGAGTTTGTTCTTTTGTTGGATGTATTTGATGAGACGATTATTCAAAAATGGAGCCCAAACTTAAAAATCCACCCAAACGTTTTTCAAGGTCTGTTCATTACCTATAAAATGACGTACTTACAATATTTGTTTTCCAAATCAATTTCTCACAAACTTTGCAACGCCTGAGCAGTTTTGAGACATTTTGCACAACAGGTAACCGGAATATTAAAATAAAATATGAACAAAATACAAAATTAAAAAAGGACCCAAACGTTTTTTAAGCTAAGATGCCATTCTTTCATAAACAATTTAGTTTTTTGCAAAACGTGTTCTATGGGCCTCACAAACTTTGCAACCATATTTGGCCAATTTCTCGCTTTTCTCAAAATTATGGCCAGAGGCCTCTTTAAATCAGAGGGCTTGAACAATAATGATTGCCTTGACCATAGCTTTGATTTTTGTTACTAATTAAGTTAAATTGGATTCTTCTCGGATTATGGCACGTCAATCTCAAGGTGTAGTAGCCACAATGAGCACTCAGGTTTTGTAATCTTCCCCATAGTTTTACCTATTTTGCATATACACAGCTGGTCGAAAAAATAGGTGTGAAGAAAGAATTTGCTCTTAGATACGCGAACTGGAATGGACCTGAAGGACTTAAAAAATGGCGTAATATCCTGTGGAGCGACGAGACTAAAATAAATTTGTTTTCTTCGGACTCCGGGCGTAATGTAAGACGCCCAAAAGGAAATGAATACCATCGCCGCTATACACAAAAAACAATCAAACACAGAGAGAGGTGGCAATATTATGGTGTGGGGATGTTTTTCCTGGTACGGTGTCGGTCCTATATTTCTCATCAAAACCATATTAACAAAATATGGGTATAGGGATATCTTGGAAAATGTCATGCTTCCATTTTCTGAAGAAAACATGCCCCTCCGATGGCATTTTCAACAGGATAACGATCCAAAACACACGGCGGGTCTCGTAAAAGATTGGTTCCAAGAGAAGGAAGTATCTCTTATCCCGTGGCCAAGTCAATCCCCTGACCTCAATCCCATTGAGAACTTGTGGAATGCACTCAAGCGAAAGTTAGGCGGGCAATATTTCACAAATGGAAACCAATTGTGGGAAGCCGTTCAAAGAGAATGGTATTCTATACCCAACCAGACATGCCAAAAATTTGTGGAATAAATGCCACGCCGACTCCAAAAAGTTCAAGCTAACATTGGAGGATACTCTGGCTAAAAGGCTAAAATGCGTCAATCGACAGTTTCGGCCACTTATTATGAAAATGTTCCATTAATTCAAGATCCTATTAAAGTCTTTTATTTTCTTTGTTATTGAAGTTTTATTAAAAACATACAAAATTATAACGCAACTGAAAAAATGTAAAAAAAAATTAACTAATAAAAAAATAAATAGTCACACCTATTTTTTTGACCAGCTGTGTATGTAAGTATTTGAATAAAGATTTTTCTTTCAATATGGACCAGTTCTTCAGTTCTCTTCAGTGAGGCAACTTAAAGAGTCGCGTGGTATAATTGGACAGTGTGTTGCTTGGCCAAAGTTTAGGGGGTTCGATTCCCAGTTCGGATTCGGCGAGATTTGTAGCTGTAGTTCTCTCATCCGCTCCTGCAGATTAACAAGTAATCACACTTAGGAATGGTGGAAATTTCAAGTTACTAAACCTTTTGGCTCCTTGAGGAGCTGTTACGACAGTAAATTTGTATTTCAATAAATATTTATTTCAGGATTGACGAATCAATTTTTTCTTATTTGAATTTTGGTTATTTGTATACAATTTATTAAATTCTTCATTAATGTATGGTTTGATAAAAATTCCAGATAATGAGCTATTAAAAGAGTTTTCAAATCGTAGCTAGACAAATAACACAAAAAAAACGTCAAATTTATAAGTTAAATCGGTCAGAGTAAAATAACACCAATACTTTTTTTTTAACGGGAATCATATTTTTTCTGGAGTCTTATTTCTAAAATATGTTCCAGAACTTTAGATTTGTCCTTACATAACATTAACGGTTATGGAGAAATCATAAATAAAATTTTGAAACGTTTTCTTCTAAACGCAGCTTTTTTTCTATTATTGTTTGTCAAAGATCCTTTAATAACATCCCTCCCTTCATAAGAAAACAAAAATACAAAATTAAAACACAACTTTTGTTGGTTTTATTTCAAATTGTGATGTTTTCAACAGATGATCCAAGTTCAAAGTCGATCTAAAGTAATTCAATCTTTTACATTGACTTTATTTAAAGAAACAAAAAACGACTTTGACTGAAGATCAATTAGCCTCTTTATTGGTAAAACTTATCCATCCTCCTGGATAGACTTCCGGGTCCTCCTGGGTGATAGAAGTACCAGTACCAAGTAGAGAAATCAATAAAAATTAAAGAAAAGACCATGTCGCGTGTAGCCAAAAAAAAAAAAAAAAACATTCTTATCACCCATGGGACATCATTATTTTATTTTCCCACAAAAAGATACAAAAACATCCAAAAGATATCCTAGCGTATGATGTTGCCTTCCGTGTTGTGCCTTGGTTGCATGTAGATACCTTCTGTGTGAACAATGCCAGATCCAGATTTATGTGTGCTCTAGTAAGAAGGCATTAGTTGTTTTGTCTCCTAATTAATTGTTGAAGTCTCCTAATGAATTGCCATGGGATGCAGATAGATACAGATACTCTTGTGTCATCGCAGCGACTATAAACGCCAGGGTGCTAATTTGAATACTGATGACTTACACAGGAAGATATCGGTTTGGTAATGATAAATTGGCTGCAAGATTCGAATGGAAACATTTCCCAGATGTAAATACTCCCACAGATTTTCTAATATATTTTTAAAACATTTGAACTCTTTCTCACATTTAAAAGGAAAGAGCAATAACGTATACCTAAGTACAATTACAATAACGTTGAAAAGGTTAGCGATTTTCCCATATATCGAGGCTCTCCAAATTCAGAAATCTTGCCATTCAAAAACTAGTCTACTACTGCACAAGACAGTGGTTTTAAAGAGTATTCACATTAGGATCCGAGACTTGGTGCTAATAAATAGGCTCGGAAAGTATTTTGAAGTTGCGTCGTTGACCTTGCTTACGTTGCAAGGATGGTGTAGACCAGGACGCCCGATGCCTTGGGTTGCCAAACTGGATGGCGTGGTCTTGTTGAACGAAACCTGGATCGGATCCCGGTTGTTGCGTCGTTGATGAAGATGCCTCAAACGGTATAGTGAAGTGATTTCCTGAACTATTTGTCTTCGATTTTCCGAATGGTTCCGATCTAGAATCTGAAATTGAGCTTCCAAAAACAGATCAGATCTGACCTTTTAGTTTCCGATAGTGAAAAAACAATGTAAAAAAATGTGACAAAAACATTAAAAATTCTGCAATACTTACATAGCTTATTCTTTATTTTGAAGTAAGTCTTAGTGAAGAAATACTAACTTATAAACTTGAAAGTTTAAATGAGAAAAAATTTACTCAACTTAGGTGTACTCAATTTCTGATCTTAAAGAGATTGCTAACATATTCAATGATTATTTCGTTGAAGTAGGTCAAAATTCATTTCCTATTGATCTGCCCTTTTCTTGTAATTGCTGCTCAAGTTTTAGCACTTTGAACGAAGGATTTAGAAGAAATTGTTCCTTTTTTGAACCTATTTCTGCATTTGAAATTTTGAAGACTATTAAAACTTTAAAAAACTCTAAGTCTTGTGGAAATGGTAAAATTTCAAACGATATTATGAAAAAAATGGGATTCAATATAATGACATTTTAGCACATATTTTAAATTTTAATGTTTTCTCTGGATGTTTTCCAGACAGTTTAAAATGTGCTCATGTTATTCCAATATTTAAAAAAGGACTCAAAACAGACATGTAACTATCGAACGATTTCTTTATTGCCATCCATCTTAAAAGTATTTGAAAAAATCATTGAAACAAGGATTCTGCGCTTTTTGACTAATCAACATTTTTTTGTAGCCCTCTACAGTTTGGTTTCAGGAAAGGGTCTATCCACAGAAGATGCAGTTTTGGACTTTTGTTGTTCATTGTTCATTGTTCATTGTTCACAGAAAGGTCTGGATAATAAAAAATTTTGTGGTACACTTTTCGTCGATATAACCAAAGCATTCGATATGGTTAACCATAATATACTTTTAAACAAGTTGTACATGATCGGCTTCCGTGGTTTTTTTCACCATTGGATTGAATCTTGTTTAAGAAAACGAAACCAACAAGTTAAAGTGAGCAATGTCTTAAGTGCATCTAAGTATGTCAATGTGGGTGTTCCTCAAGGATCTGTTTTGGGCCCCATTCTGTTCTTAATCTATATTAACTCTCTTTTCCAACAACCTTTTGCGGGATTAGTAATAGCGTTTGCCGACAATCTTGCCATTGGATATGATGCTGCTAATTCTCTTAATAAAGTTTGCTGACATTAATCATGATTTACATTTATTAAGATTGTGGTTTGCTGATCATAAACTTATTAAGCAATAAAACTAAACCTATGTTTTTTTGTCATAAGCCTTATGAACCCCTTAATGTTGAAGTTATGTTTCATGACCCCTTTTGTGTAAAATACAAATTAATAAACAATAATTGCTTAAGGTTAAACTCTATGTCCCTTTATAATTCGAACGCAGTTTGCAGTGGTAATTGCTTTTGTATCGATACCGTAAAAAGTTTTAAGTATCTAGGAGTTGCAATAGATCAACATTTTAAATGTAATGAACACTTCCATAATTTGAAGCAGAACTTCTTGTCTATAGTATTCGATGTTTTTATCGTCTAAGAAAATGTTGTTCATTCAAACACCACCGTTCCGGGCTACAATTTGGAATATGATGTTGCTCTGGGGAGGGGGGGTGCTTATCTTACTAAATTGCAAGACTTAATTATGCTTGAAAAGTGTGCTATAAGAAAAAATTTGCAATTCATCGCGCCTGGCTCAATCCATGGAATTATTTCGACAAACAAACATTTTACCCGTTCGTCACTTATTTTATTATAAAAAGACCTATTCTCTCCCTCTTTCTCTCTTAGGTGGCGCTACAGTCCGGGGTGGACCTGGGCTTCAACCAACAATCTTCTCCATCCAGCTCAGTCCCTAACTAGCTGCCTCCAGTTTCAGTCGGTTGAGGTCCTCTTCCACTTGTGTGCGCCACCTGAGTCTCGGTCTTTCTCTACTGCGCGGTCCCTCTGGGGTGGATTCGAAGATTTTCCGGGCCGGAGCATTGATGTCCATCCGCTCTATATGGCCGAGCCACCTGAAACGTTAAATTTTTACTCTTTTGACTAGGTCTGTGTCGCTATACACCCGGTATAGTTCTTCATTGTATATTCTTCTCCACTCTCCGTTAATGCATACAAGGCCAAAAATCACCCGGAGAATCTTTCACTCGAAACAGCCTAAAGCGTCCACATCCGCTTTTGACAGCGTCCATGCGTCTGCACCATAGAGCAGGACTGGGATGATGAGGGTCTTATGAAGGGACAATTTAGTTGCCCGAGAGAGGTCTTTGCTACTCAATTGCCTTTTAAGCCCGAAGAAGCAGCGATTGGCAAGAGTTATTCTTCGTTTGATATCAGCGCTGGTGTTGTTGGCTGGGTTAATAGCGGAGCCCAGGTAGACAAAATCTCTAACTACCTCCAAGTTATAGCTGTCTATGGTGATGTTTTGTCCAAGACGTCGATGTTCGGTGTCTCTTCTTGATGACAGCATATATTTGGTTTGGCCCTCATTGACTTCTAAACAAATCTTCGCCGCTTCCGTCTCAATACTCACAAAAGCGCTACTGACATCACGCTGTGTTCGTCCTATTATATCAATATCGTCGGCGGCGGCGTATGCGAGTAATTGGACGGACTTTTGGAAGATCATGCCTCTAGTGTTGGTGTGAGAGTTCTGCACTATTCTTTCAAGTATGATGTTCAAAAAGTCGCATGACGGCACATCGCCTTGTATAAATCCTTTTTTAACTTCAAATGTGTCGGAGAGGTCTTTACCGATCTTGAAGGAACAGCGTGCGTTTTCCATCGTCATTTTACACAGGCGTACGAGTTTGGCAGGCATTTATAAACTGCACATTGCTCTATATAACTCGTCTCTATAAATGCCGTCGTACGCGGCTTTGAAATCGATGAAAAGGTGGTGGGTATCAATTTGAAGTTCTTGAGTTTTTTCCAAGATCTGCCGTAATGTGAATATTTGATCGATAGTGGACTTTCACTTTGCAGCTTTAAAGAGCTCGGCAGCTAGGCCATCGGCTCTGGCGGATTTTTTGCTCTTAAGCTTAGATATAGCTAGCTTTATTTCATCCAGATGTGGTAGGCGGAATTGTTGGTCTACTTCGCCCAGATAAGTCTCAGCATCGACTGCGATTCCACTACGATGTTCCCTTGATCGTCTTTGCAAGCTTCAGTTCAATCTCTGTACCTTTGACAGTTTCTTTGTACCTTTTGGTAAAACTTTCGAACTTCATTCCTGCAATAACAGCTCTCCATTTCCTCGATCGCGCACTTCTCATGTTCTCTTTTTTTCTTTCTGAGAAGGCGGTGTTCCTCTGTCCTCTTCTGCTCGTAGAGCGCACGGGTAGTTCTGGTCCTTCTTTGCAGCGCCGCCTTGTATGCTTCTTGTTTAGCTGCATGTGCTTGCCGACACTTATCATCAAACCAGTGGTTTCGTTGTGGTGGCCGTGTAAAACCCAGCACTTCAGTCGCGGCTTCCCTGATGGCATTTTGGCAATGTTGCCACTGGTTCTCAATACTTGATGATGGCGGTAAAGGACTCCTTTGGAGGTTATTTGAAACTCGATCGGAAAAGGATCTGGAGATTTCTTGCGATTGCAGCCGTCCGACGTTAAACTTCCTCACATTATTACCTCTTTTACGCGCTCTGTTCCCGCCCTGCCTTTTCCAACTACACTCTTTAGAAACTCTTTAATATAGTATCCCCCAAATTGTTCAATAAACTGCCTGAAGACATGCGTAGCATAAGGATTCTTTCATTGTTTTTAAAATCCAGGCTTCTTACCTACAATAATTATGGAATCGAAATTTTGCTGCAGTACGTTGTTTGATAAAATTTTATTTACTAGTTTTGCTAAATTGTGTTCCACATTGTTATTATTTTACATCGCACTTATTTTTATTAACCCTATTTTTTATATAAATATACATGCTACAAACTAATACTTAAAATTGTAAGCTTATAGACTTAAGTAATTAAGTATAGTGAAATTGTAAAAGACAATATGTACAAATACAAAAAAATACAAAATAATTCTTTATTGCAAGAATTTGGTCCATCAAAAGTCCATAATCCAATCATCCAGTTTGTTCATTTGTCTAGGGTTCTAACTTTTCTTATGTCTCCAACGTAACAAGCCATACAAGATTTTCCAAATCCTCGATCCCCAAACAGTCAATAATTCCACACAAGAGTTCATAGAAATAAAATCCAAATGCATGATATAACCTCCAATTTAATCTTGTCATCTCAATCTAAGAATTTTACTACTTTCCTGGAAAACCGTCCGTCGTCGAGTGCTGCCCCACCATCTAACTCTGTCTTCTATGCCATAACACACATCATAAAGTATCTATAATTAAATTACCTAACCATGACAATAATTCTATTTCTCACAATAAAAGTTCAATGAAAAAATCCACAAGCATTCAACTTCATGGCTGCAGCCTCCAGATCCAGCCATAACAATAAAACCAACAACCCCAAACAAAGAGCAACCACCAGCCAAATGACACAACCAAAAAAGGGACCTAAAAACGTTACAATCAATTAACAAGGCAAAGATTTAACGATATAACCAAAAGGCCATTATATCGCACCACGAGTTCACATTTATTACGGTGACAATTTGGAAACGACTCAGCGAGTCAAGACAAGACCAAGAATATGTCCAATGCCAGTGCCAGTCCTGCTGGTTGCTGCTGAAGTTCACCTGGTGGCGACCGAGACCGCGACGACAACGAGGACGCAGCCTGGGCTGGGCAGGAGGATGAGGTACCAAGATCAGGTACAAAACAGAAGAAGAGTGATAATAATAATAATAATCATTTTACGTTTGTTTGTTTCACAATAAAAATACAAAAATAAACTTGAGGAGAAGGAGGAGGTCGGAACAACAAGACATTATCACCACACAACACATGTATTCCATATACCACGCGATACGACGCAACAGTGGAAGACACAAGGTGCGACCTTTAAAAAGACACAGACTTACGTCTCTTCCGAAATGGTTTCCCTGCGTTTTACGGACGTAGAAGCGCGTTTAGGCTATTCCGACGCGCGCTTATCTTATCGTAGTGAGATCTCTTAAACGCTTGAAAAGGAATGCCACCTCAGAGAGTTTCTGCGCATTGGCAGCAGCCCAGCAAAGGATTGGATCCTCTTTGTCGTAACCAACTGACAGGAACGTAATTTTGTATAACCCCCTCCAATAGCACCACTAAATCGTGCGCATGCGCAGTTCCAGATTAAGGATTTGCGATAGAAGTGACGCAGGACTGAAGAGGAGTCCAGCTCAGAGCAGAAGATTATTTGTCGCCGATGATTTCTGTTCTTTGATATTACCGAAAATACAGGGAGGTCCTCGACAAAAAAAAACTTTATTTTGAAGATCTTTCGCCAACAGCCATCCACAACACCTGTTGTCCATCTCAAGTCATTTTCTACACACCCGCTATCCCACCTCTCGCCCAATTAATTTCGAATCAATTCATTTATTGTCTGATTTATCAAGAATGCATGAAGAATTTCATCAGCATGCAGGCACCAAAGATATACTCTCCTTTCATTTTGATTTATGACCAACTTAGCGCCATATGAATGGCGATGGGTCTCTCGCCATCATCCGCACAAAAGGCACCATACACAAAAGAAGTGAAGAGAGGCGATTTACCACACCGGGAGCATCATTCGTCGTGTATCGTGAGCCTTCGCAGCACCTCTTGAAGCTCTCGAATCTGGCACTGCAGCAGCAACCTTAAAGCATCCATTTGCTTTAAAGGAACTTCAGCATCATCAAAACACAACAAGAAGAACTAAAAATAAATATAAAACAAATAATCGCTGAATAAATCCACATAAATAAAATAAAGACCCCAAACAGAAAATCTTGAAGAAAAAGATTTAGGGTCTGAGATTTTCATCTCGTATTCTTCTCGCCCGAGACGTATATGGATCTTTTTTCATTGCATTGGTTGGTTGGTGCGGGGACGAGCGTTTAGATTTGTTGTTTTTGTTTTTAGATTTGGGATCGCAAATGGACGGACACCTTGTCTCTGGGTTGTAGGTTGTTTTTCTTCTTGCACGATGTGCCTGATGGGGAGGCTATGTGTACATGAGCTTCAATTTATCATTAAAAAGATTCATTGGATAGGGTGTGTTTGGTTGGGCTGGTAGTTTTAAAAATAAAGGAATTATGTGTATTCCCGAGTTGAATGCACAAGAGAGAAAAATTTTGTCTTCTTTCGGTGAAATTCATTAATAAAAATGTTGACGTTTAACGTCAGTTTGATAGGTGATGAGTGGTATGTAATGCTCTTCGCAAATATTTTTGTTACTGAAATTTTTAAAAAGTCGTCCACTTGTGCAAAACGTTCCCAAAAAACTTCGGAAATAATTTGGAATAAGGTAAAGTCGGGTGATATGGCACCAAGGGTGATATGGCACCCTTTAAATATCTACCACTTAATGACTTATTTTTAAAACAAAGTTAGTTATATATCATTCAATCTTACGTACGTTCTTGACGTATCCAGTTGAAATCGCCTAAGCTTGAGACACAATATATACAACCGGAGAAAAAAAAATGAGTGTATTAGTGAAGATCGTGGAAATTCAAAATTATTTGACACCAGGTGTTTATTCCAAAAATTAAAAAAAAAGAAACAATCGTGTTTGTTTGTGTTTGCTTACTGCTATAACTGAGAAGCCATGTTTGTTCATGTTATTTGGAATAGCAGAAGCAAGGTCAAAGGGGTGATATGGCACCTCAAAAGCTCGGGAGATATGGCACCGGTGCCATTTTCCCCGCTCATACTTTATGATTCTGTCTTTTTAATTTTTAAATCGTGCCAAATGGACACAAGATCAACTCGCAGCAGTCATTGAAGCTGTTCATGCAAATTAAATGTCCTTAAAAGCAGCTTTAAACCATTTTTTAACTCTTTTTACCATCCTTAAACGACGCCTCAAAGATCCAGACGCTAAAAAGCTTAAAAACAACAAGAAAATGTGTGGTGCCATTTAACCCACAAGCAGGTGCCATATCACCCTCCATTTTTTTAGTGGAATTTTTTTAAATGTTTTTTATTTTTGCACAAAAATATATTTATTTGAATATGAATTTAAAATATTTCCCTGTTTTTTGTTTATCAACTAGTTTTTTAATAAAATTATTTTGGTTTTAAATAAACATCTTTTTTATTTTAGAAACTATAAATAAAAGTAAAAATTGGTGCCATATTACCCGACTTTACACTATGTATTTCTGTTCAAATCTAACATAATGACTGCTGGGCAATGAATGACATTGACATTGACTCCCATTACGCCATGCATGTTATTTTGACATTTCAATGTGCCAAATAAAGACACCGTTTTTTGTCGTATACTAGAAATCTTTAAATTCATCCAGTTGTCATTTCTCCATGCTTGCGACAGCATCTATCAAAATTATTTCTTTTGCAATAGACTTTATATCGATGTTATCGATAACTGGTAACCAAATTTTTGATAAAATACATAAACTTACTCACATGGTGAATTAAAATTTGAAAAAGTATATATGTAAATATTTATAATGCAAAAATACTCGGACTATTCACATCTTTTTTAACTCGAATTTTAGTTGTAATCGGATAACCGGTTCACGAAAAAGTAAAAAAAAACGTCCTATGAGAAGTACCGTCTTAAATTTCTTTTTCAACAGAATATAACTCAGTCCATATTATTATTAAAATCCTTGAAACCATTTCCGAGAACAAATAGGTTTTTACTTAATAAACTTTTGTTCTAATTTTGAAGATGATTGGCTTAATATTTAAACATGTAGTTCAAAACTCATACGTTCAGACGAACAGACAAAAACTCAATTTTATTTCTTTGTCATCGTAATGTCACGTCTGATTGTTTTAACCTGCGTACAATTATCATATTTGGCAGGGTGGTCTTCACCGAGGGGACTGCAGAAGTACATCAGATACCGCATTTTCGAACTTAGTGAAACGGCCATTTTCTCCGGAGGTGGCGTACAAAGTTTGTATACTTAAAATCTCCCATTAATGCTTCTATTACAATGACCTTGTAAACGTGATTTAAACTTGGTAGCAAATTTTGAGAGTTTCTTGACAAATCGCTGTATCGTATATATACCAAGGAATATTAAAGGTTGCTCTAGGGCCTATGTTTTGATATGTTTGCAGTTATATTATATACATCCATACAAACTTTAAGAACTTGCTTGTAGATAAGCAGTTGGTTGAAGGTACTAAGATTAGAGCATTTTCCAATGACCAAGTTTGATTCTCGTAATTAAATGTCGAGTTTTTTTCCTTTTTTAGCTTTTTCCGGATGCACTATTTATTAATCCGGATGTTGAAAGTATGGTTGTTATATCATCAGCAAATGTGGCTTTTATGACTTTTCCTTCGAGTAAAAAATACGAATAAAACTGAGCCTAGAACACTTCCTTGTGGGATACCAGAATTTATTTCTTTAAATCCTGAATATTCCGTTCCTTTGTTTAATTCGAAAAAGTCTATTTTCCAAGTAAGATATCAGATGTAATATATTTATTTCGCTGAAACTTGTCTTATTGAAATCTTAAGCCATCCTACTAGACCCTACAGAAAGACTGAGAAACAAGAACAAGAAACCCGTTTGAAGATATCTTCCCCCTCAAGGGATTTTTTAATTTCGTTTGTTATTCCGGATCTATCGTTGAATTCTTATTTCTAAAACCAAATTGGTGTTCAGGAATAAGCCATTTTCCGTCTAAAATTTGAAGTAGATTAAGTGATAATTTCTCAAAGACCTTAGAAATTACTGTAAATAACGATAAAACCTTTTTTTATTTAGAGTTTTCCCAGGTTTTGGAACCATAATTACTTCATCTTCTTTTTATTGACGTGAAAAATAAATATGCAAATCTAAATGTAAACGTAACTTTAACTAGTTAAATTTTAATAATTGCTTTTCTCGGAATTCTCTTTCAGAATTCGGGTCGTAACCTGGATCTTCTTTTTGCTTTCTTATAACGTCAGAAAGTTCTGAAAGTTCTGAAAATTTGAAATTTCGAAGTTTCAAATTTTCACCACGTTGGTTCAACAACTCATGACCGTCAAAGTGTTCGAAACTTTCCTTGTGTTGGTCAGCAAACAAGTCTACTTCGAATTTATCCTCCATCGCTTGTTCTAATTGGCTAATTCGGCTTTTTTACTCTGTTACGAACACAATTGTAAAAGTGAAAATGTAATTTTTCGGAATAAAATTCAATTAATCAATAGATCAGATTTTTTTTTTTAATATTTGTCTCCATATTTTTGTAACAAAGAGAAGCAGATCAGTCAAATTATAAACAAAAAACGACTCATTTTACGTCGTCCACCCACTTTATTTTGAAAATCTCTTTTTAAATACAGTCAAACTTCGATAACTCGAACTCCTTAATCCACAGAAAAAGTTCGACTTATCAAGACTTCGAGTTATCGAAATTGTTCAAAATATTAAAGTTAAAATGATACCAAATAAATGTCTCAAATACATTTGCACACACTTATGTACTTTTATTTAAATCCATCTACATATATTTTGTGTACAAGTATAGATAGGTACATACATAAATTCTTATAAAAAACCAAAAAACTATTGCATGTATGCAGTAATTTTAGTTTGAGTGTAGTTTTTTGATCATTTTTTTTTCGTTACAAAAGATTCTAATTTAATTAAAACTGGATACATTTCATCAGTTTCTGCATCGTCACAGGTTTGCAAAAATATTCTCCAATGCATGTGCTACAACGCTCTTTGACGGCTGTTAAATAAGTTCCTCCACCAAAGTCTCGTCATCACTTTCATTGTCGATTGAAGTCGGATTCAACGAAGAAGAGCTATGACATCATCCAGATTTATATTAATTGCCATATTACTTTGATGTATCCATTGCTCATATTCAGCTTCCATCAATATTCGATCTTCGTCAACATTATTGAGGAAAACCAAAGGAATGTCATCTTCTTCGTCCCATGTGGAATATTGTCCAAAACCAGCTTTTTTGAAACAATTAGCTATAGTTTGACTTTTGACGTCAATATTCCAAGCTTTACATACGATGTTGATGCATTCCAGAAATGTAATATCGTGTTTGTTTCCAGCTTGTTTTAAAGTTTCCTTTAAGATTCTTCGGCGGTAGTGGCATTTTAAATTATGAATCACTCCCTGGTCCAGGGGCTGTAGTTTTGATGTCATATTTGGCGGAAAAAATGCTAATTCAATGCATTTTAATTTCCTTTGTAGGTCTTTGGGATGTGCCGGACAAAATTGTTCTTCCTTGCTGTAAAAATTGCTTATCTAACTTTAAAATCCACTCTTCAAAAAATTTTCCTGTCATCCATGCCTTTGAATTTGCTTTATAATCAACGGGTAACCATTTCACACCACGAAAACAACGAGGTTTGTTACTTCAACCTATTAAAAGGATTTTTAGTTTTTCAGATCCATCCATGTTTGCAGCCAACATTAATGTAATCCGCTGCTTGCTATGTTTGCCCCCATGACATTTTTCGTTTTTGAATGTTACAGTATTGTCCGGTAAGCATTTGAAAAACAACCCGGTTTCGTCTGCATTAAAAATATCGCAACTCTCGTACTTTTCCAAAAGATTTTGCAAAACATCACTCTTCCATTTATCACAGTCCTCATCAGGCACGTCATTACTTTCACCACATGGCACACTCCATGCCTGAAATAAAAAAATCTACGTAGACAAATTTGCATTAGGCAAATTTTTAACCTGTACCTTTTCTTCCAATTGTCAAGCCAACCAGTGCTTGCCTTAAAATCCGGGTCTCCTAGACATTTTGCGAATTGCAGGGCCTTTTCTTTTATTATTCCTCCAGATATGGGCATGTTTTGATTTCTAGCTGCTTTAAACCAGTCGATGACTGATTTATCAACACTTTCGAAGATTGGTTTCTTAAATCTTCTGCTTCCTCCTAGCGAAGTCCCAGACTCTATTGCAGTAATAATCTGTTGCTTATTTTTAATATTGTGGACACTGTATTAGGCGGGACGCCGTACTTCGCAGTAACGTCTTTTTTTCTGGAACCACTTTCAGAACACGTTTAGATTTCGATGACATCGTAAAGTTACTTTGAAAGCTGAAAAAGTTAAAATATTAAATGTGCAACATGAAATAAAGACATTTTTAACCTTACCTTCCAACCAGCATTGCAGTGAACATGTGATGAAAAAAAATTTTTCTGAACATTTTCCTTTTAAATGGGAGTTCTCTTCAAAAATTTGAATTTCCAATGCACATGTGATTTTTATTTCTTTTTACAAATGGGGATTCCCCCAAAAAATTCCACTTACTCAAGGCACGGGTCATTTTTTTTGTTCGAGTTATAAAGAAGTTCGAGATAACAAAGTTAAAATGTATGGAATTAGAGTTCTAAAAGCTGTTGCCACATAATTTGCTTCGAGTTATACAAAATTCGAGTTATCGAAGTTCGAGTTATCGAAGTTCGACTGTAATACTACACATTTGGCAGAATAACACACATCTGCTGCAATCGCAATGGGATGAACAAATAAACAAAAAACAAATATTAAATAAGTCGGTTAGTCAATTTAAAGTATTTAATGATACAAACACATTTCATCAAATCTAAGTTTTCCGCATTACGAAAGTCCTTAAAAAGTTTAAATTCTAAACAGGCAATTTCATAAATGTTCTAAAATAGGGTGCTGCATATATCACTCAAGCAACTATAGTCCCTCCTTATGTGTTTCTTCTTTACCACATTAAGCTCATACGATTGAACATCTTCGGGATACATAGTGATCTCTTAAAGATCCCCTTAAGCCTATAAGGAGTAGTAAGGTAATTGAGTGAAAATCCTAACTGACACATTTTATTGGCATCGTGATTATCTACGATATTTGTCACAAAGTGTTTTGTGGATTTAAATTTTTATGGTTGTGTCATCTGGATGGGGATAGTAAATCCTTTACTGATCGTAGATTCTTTTCTATAGTTATTGTATCTTCTTCCCTAACACTCTTGCTGGAACTGCTTGGCCTTGTCTCCAGCATCATGTTTGTGTGTGTGTGTGTCATTAAAGAATCTGATTGTTTTTGATTTGGTTTATTGGTAATGTCAGTTTAATGTAATTATTTTACGGGTGGTCGATAAATGGTAAATTCGATGGCCAGTTGGGACAGATATTTGAAACTATCGTGACATTCTCGTGCGCGCCAATCGTACTTATGTAAACATGATTAATATCCATCGATAAGTCTGGGGTGACGGAGTGAGTTGAGATACAATCTTAAGAGTTTGTGTGCATAACTTTGGTGATCAGGTGAAAGAGGAAGATACGAAGGTGATACATCTCATGGTAGATAATTTTTTTTTTTAAATACTCTTTGTTTTTAGGTGATGCTCATTTAAGTTGTAAATTTTATAATGAAAATTATTGTTTGTTTTCGCAAGCTTCCTGGAGCTATTAATCAGGCTTCATGGAGAACAGAAATAAATGAAAAGAAGATATAATCTTCTACCAAAGAAGACAAGAAATTGCAGAGAAAACATGTATATTATGTTAAATGTGGCGACAAAAAGGCTTGAAGGTAATTATGGGTTATAATGTCTAGAAAAAGGTTCTACAAACTGAGTTGATGTCTATACTTTTTTTTCGAAAAACGAAAGCATATTGGGGACCGCGTCCATATAAAATTTGCATTTCCTTTATTTTCTCTCAAAAAAGGCAGCGTATGGATCATTTAGCCTCATTTTACCACTCACCCTAACTCAGATCACTGTTTACTAACACCACACCCACTCTTAACTAAATTTCATCAAAAATACATTAGCCCCTCGCACTTAGAAAAACAATAACTGGCTGTTTTGTACTCATTCACAATGAAAACCTCACAATGTAGCCTTTTGACTTTAGCCATATTAACCCCTAATGGACCGACAAGCGACAACCACTCCTTGACAATCATTGCAGCTTATAAATGGAGTACGTATACAGGAAAAACAAAAACATCCAGAGGTCCTTTTGAAGAGCCCTAACCCACATACAAAATCTGGGAACTATGCCTTATGACGATGTACTTTTCCAGAGGGCATTTATGTATAGACTTTCTGGAGTGTCGATGATTATTGTTCATTATTGACTTTGAGTCAGGAGTTGAACAAATATTTACCAGGGCTGCCACATGGGGCAGCTGAGATTGTTCCGCTCTGTCAATATAGTCAGTTATTTGGAGGAGAATTGAAAGAAAGTGCTTCCGGTGCATTTAAACGAAGTCTTTCATCAATATGGCGAATTATCATGACATTCGAAAGAGTAGTTGATGAGTTTGGCTTCGTTTTTTTCTGCGGATTTGACTTCTTGTAACTCTGGCTTCATCTGAGTAAACCAATCGAACCACTTTTCCTTAAGGAGAAATATACAGAGAGCAGGATATTTTTTTTAGGTTTCCATTCGAGTGATTATTATCCTTGCAGAGGTGTGTACACATGACTGGACATCGCATGTCTTATGTGTTAACGTGAATCAAGGAAGAGAGCAAAAAGAAATTTACTCAAGGCAACTTCCTCGTTTCGAATTTCATGATTACATTGTCTGCAGCTAGTTTTTGGTATTTTGTGGGAATAGTAAAACAAAATGATAAAAACCTAAAAAGAACATTTGGGTGACACTTGTGCATTTCGTTGTGACATTGCAGGTGATTCGAATTCGATATGAAATAGTAAATTCCCTCAAATAGCTCTGGCCTGATGTTTAGGTCCCACAAGAGATGAAGACTCATTATGGAGTTTTTTTTAGGAAAATGGGTCCTTTTCTTTTTTAATCATTTTTTTTTTGTTGTAAGCAGGACTGCAAGGAAATTATCATTCGTCGGGGTAAGAGTCAATACCCTTTGAAAATGACCAAAAGATGATGAGTGTTTTACATAGCAGCACCAGGATTTTCTTTGCTTTATGTAAGGTGAAAAGTTATGACAAAGGGACTATGGAAGCCTTCATGAAAATTTTCTTTTGAAATGTCCATCTATTTCTTTCCGATTTCTCTCTTTTCCGGTGAACCAAGTAGGCATTGGTCAACCCAGAAGTTCTATTCTCCTGCATCGCTTTGTCCACTTCCTGTGCCCTTGCAGACTTGCAACCACAATATATAGTCTTTTAAATAAGTAGCTTTGCAACATAGGTGGTCCGTAAATATCTTTAACAAATGAGATGAAAATCCGTCATCTTTGGTTAGTGACATCGATCGATTCATAAATCTGGGCAGCCATTCAACGAAGGCAAAGCAACGCACGGCCCATGTCCATGTTCTTTCTACCAGTTTCTGCCATGCCTGTATTTTTTTTTCTACCTCTCCTCTTTTCTGGCTAAAGTCGAACTCGGTCGCGTCCATCACGAAGTATTTGTCATTTTTTCCTCTTAACAACATAAAGCCAACAGGTAGAACCATGTCAAGCAGACATCCAAGGTGAGCAGCTTTTATAAAAAAAAAAAATCCTTCTCTAAACCTTCCACAATCACCTTGAGGATGCAAGTGCTCTTTTGCATAATTATAATATGCCTTACATGTTGTGGCGGTTACCTTCCTTCCCCAGAGAAAAGATGTGTTTAGTGCAGACTTGGTTTTATGAATGAAAGATTTTACCGGATGTCCACCTGAATCGGATTACAGCAAACCAAAATGTTTAACAAACATTTTAAACCTCATTTTCAATGAAAGAAGTTAATTTCAATTCGTTTGATGGAAAGTACCGATGACGATGATGGTGACGTCTCCATGGGGAATCCTTAGGCCGCCAAGCAAGCATGGGGATGGGAAGCCCCCATTTAAAAGGGAGTATCCTCATTTCCTGGAATACTTTTTTGTTCACTGCGCAGGTTTCTGTTTTGTCCTTCCAATCCGATTTCACTTTGCCCACCCACGCATACAAGGACTTGGAGGAAGAGCCAACTCGGTTGGTAAGGCGGAATTTCAAAATGGCTGTTCAAACATCGACTTGAGTGAGAGTTGTTTTCTATGCGTGCCTGGCAAATATTGAGAGTATTAAACGAACTATGCAAAGTGACGTCATTTTGGCTAAATGTGTTTATTAATGTGCTTTATATCACTATCAATATCAATACATAGAACTGGCTTTGAATGCCATGTTTATATGTTATTGAAGGTAGGCAGCAAAAATCGATGACCTTTTAGACAATTTTTTCTGAAGGCTATTTTTAATGAGGGTGTAAGCCCTAGAGTTTACATAAATGTTTTGTGTTTTTCTTTCTGGAACCTGAAAGTTTTCAAAATCCTTATTGGACTATCCCCAACATTTTTAATTTTATCGAGAGTTTCTTGCCAAAACTGGCTTATAGTGGTCAATTGGAGAGTTAAAAATAACACTTAAATTGCTGCAGTACCTATATTAAAAGGTTAACCTCCATTTTATGAAATTAAAACAGAAAATATGAATGTTGAAACTTATAGAATAGGTATACAACTAACACCCTGTATTTTAATGGGTTTTAGGGCTAAAGTTCAGTATTCACATTCTTATTTTGTCTACCACTTAACTATCTGAATTTCTTCAAAATTTTCTGCCACATAATATTTCCTAAAACACAAATTCCTTCTGACATGTTTAGTCAATAGAAACTAATATCTTTTATAACCATATCATAACGGTTAAGAGGTTTCCTCTGAAATACGTTGCGAAGTTTGTTGCCAAAAAAAAAAACTCTGCAGAACTGAATTTTATGTATACGAAAAGCAAAAAGCACGGTTGATTGAACCACATCGGACACAAAGAAAAAAAACAATATAAAATCAAACAGGACTACACAACTAATTTTCTTGGTATCACTATGGGTTGATCCTTGAACGATGATAATATTGGCGAGACAATGAACACAACATTCATAATTCGCAACCATAACAACATATGGGTTGACTTACTGCCAATGGACCCCAGAACCGACGCGACGCATGGACACTCGACAGCGCCCATATGGATACATCTTCTAAAAGGTGGATGCCCAAAAGCAGGCATCCCTGTGCTGTGGCTGGAATACATTCAGTGACTTTCTTGGCTAATTGAGCAATTTTTTCTAAAGGTGATGTTGTCGTCTGGCCATATTATAATTATAGTATACGAAAAAACAGTCTGTCGCGACATTTGGCAGTGTTTTTATTGTCCTCTTTTCAGTGGTTGGGGCACAAAAAGTATAAGGTTAGCATGGGGGTTTGTAAGACAAAGAAGCTAACTCCAGATTTTGGTGACCAAGAAAATATTGGCAAATTTATACTCGAACGATTGCTTTGAAATTAATCGATCATGACGTACGTGATGAGATCGATCAGCTGAAAATGTTCAAGATGAGTCCAAGGATGTTTTGGTTAAGAGAAGAAATTTTCTTAAGAAATTATCAGGAACGAATTTTAATATTTCATTTTTAGCCAATATTTAGAAATCACCAAAACATTTATCCAGTAAATGTAAGTTAGATGTATGAGAGTTGTTTTTTGGGAAGGGAAACGAAAACAGACAATTTTATCAAATGGAATCTTATGTAAAATAGTAGGAACACATGCAACATTTAAATACTTGTCCTAAAGCTTAGATGAACTAAGTAGGTGGATTAGAAATTACCTTTCGGACCGTTCAATACAAGTTGTATTGAATGGGTTCAAATGTGATATCTTCAAAATAAATGCTGGTGTGCCCCAGGGCTCCGTTCTGCCTCCGACTCTCTTTCTCATTTTTTATAAATGATCTTCTGTCTGAAACTTCTTAAGCCTGCACTAAACTACTTCGCTGATGACAGTACACTCAGCTTTTCATATTAATTTTTGGAGTCACAACCGCGGTCTTAGGATGTGGATCTTTAACGGCAACGTATGATAAGCTCATTTAATTCTAATCTTGACAGCATCATCAAATGGGGAATAAGAAATCATGTAGAATTTAATGCTGTCTTCTGCCCCTAAAGCGAAATACGCCCCCTTGCCATGAGTGGTACTTACATTATGGAAGCTGATCATCTTGAAATTCTCGGTATGAGCATCACCAGTCACCTTTTGTGGAATGATCATATTTATGATGTTGCCAAAAATGCCGCAAGATGTTTGGGCTTCCTCCGAAGATGTAAGAAATTCTTTTCCCCTTTTGATCTAGCTACTAGCTATAAATCATATATCCGTCCAAGACTAGAATATAACTCCCATATCTGGGCGGGTGCTCCATCAACTCACTTGTGTCTTTTGGATGGTATTCAAAGAAAAGCTTTCAAGTTGATTGGAGATGATATCATGATTAGAACATTCACGTTACTTGAACATCGACGGATGTCTCTTTCTTTTCTACCGTTATTTCTACGGTCAATGTTCTAGAGAACATTAAACAGTTTCTCAGTAATACTCGCGCTTCCAGGAATGCCCAACAATTTACCCTTGAGCCCAATTTCGAGTGTACAGTCAAGTACAGAGATTCGTTCTTCAGCCGTACAACTCGAATGTGGAATCTTTTGCCTAACTCTGTTTTCCTCTCCCATTATGATGTTCAGAAGTTTAAAACCAATGTGCATCGGCAACTCCTATTTAACCCTTTCCTTCTTTCCTAAGCCCGCGCTTTGTCCACCGACATGAAAAGGGTAGCCCAAATCCCTTAATCCCTGCACACGCAAATTAT
Organism: Platycheirus rosarum; assembly: GCA_963971375.1. Lineage (NCBI taxonomy): Eukaryota > Metazoa > Arthropoda > Insecta > Diptera > Syrphidae > Platycheirus > Platycheirus rosarum. The sequence goes on along the minus strand of OZ020510.1, from coordinate 112,674,879 downwards.
AAAAAAAAAACGGTATAGAGGAACTAGACAGGAAATGAAATAGCAGCCCAATGATTACATTTGATATACAAATACTCTTAGTCGTTCAAGTCGAGTTTGAATTGTATTCCATAATCTGCATTGCTTTGCTTTTTTTCCTCAGGGACAGTACTTTATTGGGATAAAGGGTACCCTATAGTGTTTAAAGTACCCATGGCTAAAAGCTTACAAAATTTCACGCAATAATCGGTTCATTAGTTAAAGCGTAAAAGCGTAACAAACAAACAAAAAATAACATTCTCATATCTCATCCTTAACATTAGTTTGGATAGAAAAGCTGCCGAATATGTCAAATTGAAATGTAAAAATTGTCTCTAGGAAAACTTTTCAAATGGCCAAATAACAGTTGCAGGGTTAAAAATATATTAGAGGAAGTATACTATGATTTTTCCCCCTATTTTGTTTTATTGGAATACCAATATCTAGTCCACGGCCATGATTTTCTTGCCATCGTTTACTTCCACGACCATTGCTTCTATTTTCTGTATCAACTCTCCAAAGTCAGGAGGACAGTTCTTTTAGCCAGAACCTGCAGCTTTTCTTCCTCGGTGTGATGGCTTTACTTTAGGTGCTGGAATCGGGGAAATATGGTGTGGTATATAACGGCATTTGGCGGACCCGGTTGTGAGTCAGATGATCGTCTTAAGGCAGCTGATGAGTATGTTGTTGTTGAAGCATCTCAGCTGTCAGGAATTATATTTGACTCAAGTGTGGATGGAGCTGCTGTTGGGTCTTGTTGTGCTGGTGTTGTTACTTCGTATTCCATGACACTATCAGTGATATTCGCGCAGGTGAAGGTTGCTCTATTGGAAGGTCAGCTTGCTCTTTAGCAACAAAATCAGAGTCTGAAGCATAGAGTAACTATACTATAAAGAGGGAAATCTACTGCCTTCATTTGACAAGACCTACAAGCTGGTCAAATAAGTATTGGTGTAGAACTGTCAAAAAATCGACGCCGATTGAGAGTGTAGTAGTGCTGAACTGTCAAAAAATAGACGCCGTTTGAGAGTGTAGTAGTGCTGAACTGTCAAAAAATAGACGCCAATTGAGAGTGTAGTAGTCAAATAATTGACCTCTTCTTTTCAGTTCCCTTTTGTTTCTCACCACGAAATTGGGCGTGTTGGAAGATACTGCTAAAAAAAAGCGCCATCCCGAAATTTGACGTCATCAGTGACTCAAACTGACTAAATTAAATTACCATTTTTGGAAAGAATCCGAAGTGTTAGTGGACTTAAAATGTATATTAAATCAATCAATGTATATTTAATCAATCATTGGACCAAACCTGCATCAATTAAAACTTACTTTTCCGTTTTTTTTCTAAAACGGAAATAAATTTATTCAACAAGGGTCACTAATGACGTAAAATACGAAAGTCGCTATCTTGTTTTCTTGTACCATGAGGAGCCACTAGCAAGTTACTCGAATGCAAGTTGTTATACTTTATTATTTTTCCCTGCCTTTTACATATTGTGTGCTTGAAAACTCTATATAAACGTTTAAAACTGGTTAAACAATATTCAAGAGTTTCAAACATTTTACCTGATACTGATGATAGTGTATTGATTATTCTAAGAATGAATTTAAACAAGCATTCGGTCAGAAGATTACGTACTATGTATATTTGCAAGATCGTATTATACAAAGTAGCGATAAAGGTGTACTTTTTTAAAGTTAAATTATCTTTCTTTACACCTATTGTATTCGTTTACGCAGGAGTAGAAACCTAGTCAAACATAGCGCGTTCTGACGCCGCGTTGTAATATACAGTAAAACAAACATATCCCAAGTCACATAGAGCGCGTTTTGAACGCCGCGTCAAGTTCCACACGGCGTCAAAACGTCGCATTGTGATAATTTACAAATTGTTTTTTTTTAAGTCTTCGTTAAACAGAACGCATTTTTAATGCGGCGTAGAGATTATTTTACGCTGCGTTTAGATAACTTTGACGCGGCGTTCCAAAAAAAAATTTTGTTTTCATATTTTGTGTTTAGTAATTAAGTCATTTTGAATTTATTGTAGAAATTTATTTTATTAAATTATTTTGTGTCATTTAATAGTGTATTGTTTAAATGGAAAAAAATAACCTAATAGGCATTTAGTGAGAAAATGAAAATCAAGATTCAAATATTAAACGCGCTGCGGATAGCTCTCTGTCTGACGTTCTCTAACGCCGTGTTTAGAATGCCGTGTTAAAATAATCTCAACACAAGGTAAAATAATCTCAACAAATTATTAATCCTACAAACTTAAAAAGAAAAACACTGCATTATATTGGTTTATATTAGAAAATTGTAGACATTATATTTATCCGTACTAATTAGACCTTGTGTACATGATTTCTCTTTTCGGTTGTTTCTTCATTCTTCTTTTGGACAGGCACGTACGTTGGTGTGTACACTGATTTGGATTACCCCGAATATAACCAATGTTTTCCTACAAACTATACTATTTTATTCTAAAGAAATTTGCAAAATTAAAAAAAAACAATTAAAACCATCCATTACCACTAAAAAAACATAATTGGGAATTGTTTTCAATTTCAAAAGTTCTTATTTTTAGTCCGTACATAGCAAACAAACAAGAAACTTCAAAGCTCAATCACAAAAATCCTTAAAATTTTCATTCGTCCATTCGTTAGTTCATTCCCCCTACTTTTTTACACCCCTTACCTAATTGCAAAAAGAACGAATGAAGAAACATCCGAAAAAAGGAATCATGTAAACAAGCTCTAAGAGCTAAGAAAATCACCTTAACCCTTAAGGTATACATTCCGAACACATCCTTCTCGATATGTAGGAGTATGGTGGAGGTGAGTGTCTAAAACGTCAACATCAAATTGTTTAGTGAATATTGTATTGTGTTGTGTAGTGTACTGATAATAAGAACTGATCTTATTATCATCAATAAAACGAATAAGCAGTTTAATTTTGTTAAAAAGACACAATAATTCACGGAGTTCCTTTACTTCGAACAATTTGTGAGAATTACATAAAATACCACCATCGAAAGACGACGACGACGTGCCTGATGAGAATTGTATCTTGTATCAAGTATTCTCATCAGGCACGTCGTCGTCGTTGATGGTATTTTGTGAATTATTGTGTCCTATTTACAAAATTAAACTGCTTATCCGTTTTATTAATTAATTATTAGTGGTCAGCTACCAGACAATCTTCCACAAGTGCAAAATCTTATAAAACGTGATCCGGAATCATACAAGGAAGAATTCTCCCAGCAATATCGCCATTTCTTGAGCAGCTTGGAAGTTTTCGAATTAAATCCCAGCAATGAAAATAAAAGTCTCGATGAATTGATTATGTTTATTGCGCAGGTAATAAAAAAAAAAGAAAGCAAGTGTTGCATTTAATGATGCTTTATAAATATGATGTTTGTTTTGTAGGTCGCTCCATGCTATCCTGATGTTTGCATCCAATTTCCACAGCATTTAGTCGATTTGCTGAAAAATCATGCCACAACTCTGGATCCTACTAGGCGCAACTGTTTTGTTAAGGCACTGATTCTGCTTCGAAATAAGAATCTTATTCCTGCATTGGACTTGTTGCAGCTGTTTTTTTAATTGCTCCGTTGTCCGGACAAGAATTTGAGGACTTTTTTTCAGAATAATAAGTTTGGCTACAAAGACGGCAGGAAGAATGAAAACTGTTCAACGACAAATAGAGAGAAACGCAAGGGCAAGAACTTTATTATGATGAGGCACAAGGCACGTGGCAAGGTGAAGAAGAGTTTTAAGGACAAACAGAAGGCTCTAAGGAATCATCTACTCAAACAGAAGAAAATGAAGTACGATAGTATGATTTTTTTTAGATAGTCTAGGGTTTGTAAGTTTTTGAAAAATAAAAAAATATTTCTTAATACCGTTTGTGAAGACTTTGTTTTGTGTTGCTTTTATAAGAATTTGTTTGGGGGAAACAAGCTTGATCCTGAAGAGTCCGGTGAAGTTGTATAAGTTCAATATAAATGTTTATTAAAAAAATAAGCCACAGCTTTACAAGGAGATTATTAATTCTATTGATACATGAAGTCTTCTTCTGCGACATTTTTCTGGAACAAGTTTATTCAGAAGGATAGGTATTAGCTTTGGTTCCCATTCATTTATTTAGTACGGCGCCGTTAGAACTTTTTCTAGCGGATACATCTGAAAAGATTAAAATGAAAAAGAACGATAGTGGTGTCTGGGTATAACTGCAAACCTGCATAGAAGCAACCACACTGGTCACCAAGTTCTCTGGCAAATCCTTGTCCTTGAATCTAAAGTGAATTTGATTGATGTCACAACATTCGTCAAAAATCCATTTTTGAGGACCTTCTTCCCTCAGCGTCAGCATTCGAAAATACTAATAATAAATTTTATTTAAAAAAAATGTTTGCAATAATTTTTGTCAACAATTCACTGACAGTTGTTGTCAACAAGAACAAAATGAAATGTCAAAATTAACAAAACTCACCACATCGTTTTTTCTTTGTTTTTTAACGCCGACAATGAATGATATACAAAAGAGAACACGAAACACAATGAATGATATACCAAAGCAACAACGAAAATTGAGGGTTTTGAGGCGTGGAACGTACGAAAGTTTTTCCTCTATATAATATATTTACTCTATGGTCTGAAGGCAGTTTTAAAACAGCCTCATTCCGTGCTTAGGTATAGTGTCCATCGAGAATTAAAAGAACAGGCGATTCTACAATGGACTCAGTGTTCTCAAGGGAGTGCTTGAACCATTGTGTAAATTACGTCTGATTGTATTCATCCGGATGGATATAGATTTTTCCCTATAGAAGAACTTATTACACAAACTATCGTCATCAAAGAACCACTATCTGTAACAGAAGCAGGTCGCCCCTATCTGCTTTGTACATTTATAACCAATAATTTTTGGAATTTTAGTTTGCACGATAGTTAGTCCTGTTTAATCGACATTAAACATACGATTTGGTGCGTATCTAATGGTTTTTTTCGTAGTACTTTAGAGGAGATCGAAGAACTGATTAAATGATGTGCGATTAAAACCAAGAACACAAGCATTGGATATGAAATTCCAAACGGTTTTCCTAAGTCTTATCTATATTTCTTTGCAGACAATTATTAAGCCATATTTTTTTCTCGAAAAGGATTTGGAAGCCTATTTTTTTATAGAAAGTTGGTACACCATTCTTCTAATATCCAGTAAGCCAGTGAAATTTGTTCCATTGTTAACAAGTATTCTACAAGCTTCTTTCCGTGGACCGGTTGTAAAATTTTTTTTTTTCTTTTATAATTAACGCGCGCACAAGGGACTATTTGTTTCCCTTTAAATGTAACACACTGCGCGGGCATTAGGAAGATAGGGAGGGGAGAGATAGGAGGTGTCGATTAACATTGGTCTTGAATGTTTGCAAATTGAAATGGCAAGGGAAAATCTCGCCGGGTAAACCATTCCAAAGTCGTGTTGTACGGCTAAAAAAAGAATCCCTATATTTCACGGTACGTCCGAAATTGGGCTCAAGGGTGAGCTGATGGGCATTCCTAGCAAGACGAGTATTACGGGTGAAACTTTTAAGGGGAGGAATGGGCTTTTTTCAAGTGATTTCTAATTTGGGCACAGTTTTTCAACTTTTACTTAACTTCTTAGTGTTGTTCTGGAGGCCGAAATTCTTTGACTGCTTTGGCCTCAGTACCTATCTTTCCTCATTTTATATGAGTCCCAGACTTTTCTTTTCAGATTACTGTTGCTCCGTGGCGTCTTTCTAGTGAAACAAAAAACTCTACAATTGTTGGTGGACTTAAAGGCCGTTAAAAGCTTTTTTGAAGCAATAATTTAACAAAGTCCAAAATTAGTGCTGAGTCTTCTACTTAGTTGTTTTTTAGTTTTATTTACTTACAACGTAGTAGGTATATAAAGTTTGTATTAAAACCTTCACATTAACTTAGTCTGGCCCCGGATTTGAACCTCTTTCTTTCCAACTTAATGATTACAATTTTAATCTTGTTGGATATAAGTAGTTCACATTAAGTTTTTCGCAAAAACTTTATATAGGTATGTTGAACTGAACAAATCGAAAGTTGCGCCACGACAAAGGTACTTACTGTCAACTGAAGAGTCGAAGGGAGTTACAGGGACAAAATGCCAATTTTTTTCATAAAAAAAACTCTACCATTTCTTCTTAATTGATCTTAAAAAAAATATTTAAATGGATCTATTGTTTTCCAATTTGTTCAATAGATCTTTAAATTAAGGAAAAAAAACTTTATTTCCAAAGACAGTCAAAAGTGTTTAAATATTTAGTTTTCCCTGGGCTTAAATATTTTGTTCGTGAAAGACTCATCTGATCAATTTCAAATGGAATGAGTGGCTACTTATTATTATTAGAAAGACTATTTTTCAGATTTTCGTCAATGTTACAAAACGGTAAGCCACATAGAATTCATTAAAAATATTTGTTTCATCATAATTTCAGCTTTAATCAAAAATAGAAAAATTCAAACCACTGCGTTGCGAAGTTAATCGATTCATATGGAATACCAACACAAAGTTTCCATCTATTTCTAAACGAACACTCATTTTGATGAATGGAATTCACTCATTTTTCCACTCGCGCATCAAGCACAAGCTCCTGCCTTGCCTGTCAACCCTCCACAATTCTATATCAAATGTTTGTACATCGCACACCTCGTGCTCATCAAGAAACACACAACACAATCAAAGAAATTCACTGCTGTTCATAAACTTCAACGCCCCCTGAACAAAAGCAAAAACAAAATAGACAACATAAGAAAATATCATTCAAAGCTCCCTTTGGATCAAATGACAGATTACAGAACTGTCATTCCAGTCACTCAATGGTGCAGCAAGCAAGCATCAGTTGCTGCGAATCCGCCAACACGCTACCTTTTGACTACCTTACTAATGCTACTTTACATCAAAAATAGATTTCGACTCAAGTATATACCGACCGCTTGATCCCGCACATAATATACGGCCAATTGACGCTGACCGCTTCCGACTGACAATATACGCACGCAGTGTATCTGACCACAGTATTAACTTGTGCTACCCGGGGGTAGGCCTGACAGAAAAGTCTTTCACATTTATGCCAAACCGTCCCATTCCCGCGGCTGGCCGTACTCCGAACACTATACCGACCAATTTCCGTCGTTTGTGCTCAATTGTTTCGCGTTTGTTCCGCTGAATGGTATTCACTTCTTTAGCGGTCGCATGACATTTATCAAGTTTTTCGTACTTCGTGGGTAATTCATCCCCGAAGGAGTACAACGGGATTTCATTTGTCTCATAATCTTTATGCATGTCAACAGTATTAGGCTGAATTAATCAAATAAGCAATAAAAAAAATTGATGTACTTGTTCTTTCCTTTCGGACAAGAGTCGAGGAATTAATTGATGACACATCAGCTCAACAAAACGAAGAGAATCCGACGGCGGTGCAGCGGCAACGGACAACTGGGTGACAAATTGAGTGCTGCATTTCAGAATGCACGGATCATTTTTCAAACAGAACGGGATTAACAAAACAAACGTCCCCAATTAGTTACTGAGTGCATAAATGTCAAATGTGGGTCTTATTCCCGTTTTATGATTTGACGTCTTGAAAAATTTGATGTGCGTTGTTTAGTTTGTTGTTTCGGAAGTGTCGTTACGTAATTTGGGAACTCGGATGTTATAATTGCAATTTTTTCTTTAATAGTGAAAAGTGCGAGGAAATTACAGTTTGGAATATTGAAGTTTTGCCGTCGGGAATATAGAATTTACAACGCATGTTATGCTAATCAAAATGTTGACAATAAGTGTTGTGTTAATTTTTAAGTTTTAGATATATGTAAATTGAATATTTGTTGATATCTGAAAAACATACATACATGTGTATATATATAATATTTTTTTGCTTTGTGTGTTGTAAGGATAAAAGAAGTGCGTCGTTTGGGTGTTCGTTAACGCCCGTGGAATATGTTGTACAATGTACCCTGTTTTAACAACTTTACAACGCTGGATTACTACAAGGTATGTTTGATTAAGAAAGTAATATATACAATATAATACACTGTTTCGCCACAAGTGTCAAAGTCAGAAAGAAAGTTTTAAAGAGAGGACACTCTTTCCTATACCATTCGTCTTTTACTTTATAATTATTTTGCTTGTGAAATTGTTTTAATAATTTTATTTCGTACCGGTGAATAAATAAGAGTATTCTTGCAACGCCGTAAACTTTACGACGCACGTGGTAAAATCGGAACGTTGACGATGTTTGTTTCATGAAAGCCCCGTTTGCAAATGTTGTAAGCTTTGTCGTAACTCAAACAGCTGTTTGTTAACGTCATGTTTAAAATATGTAATACAAACACAAATTTTCGAATATTGCATGAACAAATTGTTTAAAAAAAATGATATTTTTATGTTGCAATTATTTGGAACAAAATATAATTTGTACATTTGTCAATTGAAAATTCGTAACCTAACATTAAAAATTTGATTTAAATTGATAAACGTGAAAAAAGTGGATGAGATCATAGAAGACTTGGTTCATGTGATGACGGTAGCTAATGACGATTCTCGATGTACTGAACTGACCGACTTTGCCATTATTCGGTTCCGAAACAGCAATATTTTGTTGGTGCAAAAAGTTTACAACGTTTTCGACCAAGTTTATAACACAAATTTATGTAGTAAGGTTTACCATTTGTGGTATAAAAGATTTTCCATACAAATGTTGACAGCAAGTTTACGACGTTGTAAACTTTACGACGTTTACCACATATACACTGCCAATAATACTCTCATTGGTGTCATTTTGTCTCTGGCCATCTTCCTGGTTGATCCGTAACTATCTCTAAATGGTGGAGACGAGAACATGTACCAATATTTTACCAGTATTTAATACACTTTTGTTGTTTGTTCTTATTCTATAACCACACCAATTGGTGATTTTAGCGCCACTCATTGCGACGTGATTCGCAATTAAAAAATTATGTTTTATGATAGTACTATATGCGTTGTACTGTACATACAAAGATTATTCTGAGATTTCCGTGTTCTGAGAAACTTTTTTGGTATTGAAAAATTAAGGAGGCTTTACATGCATCTGCATCTGCAATATTTGAAGAAAAGTAGAAAGGACCAATGTAAATCAATAATATATAAGATAAAAGGAGTAGGTACACACTAAAGGCTTCCCAAAAATTTACTATAACTTTTTGACATGTTCTTGGCACATTCAAGTGCTCCAATTCAATACACTTTGGGAAGAAGTACATTTTACATATAGACAAAAACCAAAAGATACCAATTTCTATCAAAATATAAAGTAAGAAAAATAAGAAAAACAACTATTCTGTGCCATTTGAGAGAAAATTAAGATATGTATGTGTAAATCCAAATTCCAATTAAAAAAAAATTGCGGTGTCCCTTCTTCGCGCAAATAATTATGTAACTCAAAAAAATAAATGTGACGGCGTAAAAATATCTTCAATTAGTTAGTTGTGCGATGTTCAAATCACCCTTTACGATTCACACAAATTGTCAGCGCACATGGACAAAATTGAGATACACAGGTATTTTAAAGTGCAAACTAATCAAAAAATATTTCGAATTAAATTTAAACCAAACATATAAATAATAAATGCGGATCACAATAAAAACTTAACAAACGAAAATTATAATTTGTGTTTTTTAAGTATTTTTTTTTAAATACGATGTTTAACATTGATTGAAAAATACTTACAAACAAAGTCACCCGAACAAATAAAACAATGTTGCAGATGAAATGCTATAATGCAATCTTCAGTTCAGATTCATACTTCCTATAATCTTCATACATGAAGATGATCTGCATTTTGGTCTCCCCTCTCTATCGCACAAGTATGATTTTGTTATGTTGTGTCCTCCTTTTTTGCAGATGTCGATGTAGATGAAGATGAAAATGCATGTATAGCCTACTTTAATCCAAATATTTTGTTGGGTTCGCTTGCTCATTTTAAGTTTGCCACATGCATGAAGTTCGTTAGAAGAAAAGAGATAGTTCTCTCATGAAGCAGCATTTTTTAATTGTTGCACGGTCCGCAATGAGTGGCGCTGAAATCGTCAATTTGTGTGAATATAGAATAAGAACAAAGCACAAAAGTGTATTAAATGTCGGTAAATGTACAAAAGAGTTAGTTACTGCTAAGCCGTGAAGATGGCCAGAAGCATTCAATTTAATTTTTCTGCTCAATGAAATTAACTGAAGAAATTTCTTGAGATATCCGAGATTTAAAGAACGGAATTGGTTGATTGATATTGTACCTATAGAGTGTATGTTATGTATAGGTATTTCAGGTATCTATAAGATCTCGGTTAGCTCAGAATCAGAAATTAGAAGACAACTTCTGAGAAAAATCACGTCGATATTATTTGGCCTGTCCTACTCAACATTGATTTGTCATAACTCCAAAGCAACTCTGTTATTAGGAAATAGAAAAAACGTATCTTTTTTTATTGAGTTGAGTTGAGTTTGTTAAATTGATTTCAGATAAACCTGAAAATCTACGAGATTTCAAGAGATCTGAGTTTAATACAAACCTTTGTTAGAAATGGAATTAATTGATTTTATTAAAAGTAAAACTTTCTAACGAGGAAGAAAATTAGAACACATAACAACCTTTTAAAATATAAATACTTCATTTAATAAAAAATAGTCTAAAGCTACATTTTATTGTTAATATTGTTCAAAAAGTTCTTCCACAAACTTTTTTTAGTTCATAGGAATGTCAAAAGGGTTAAGTGATATTTTTAGTTCTTTTTTTGTGTTTTTGGTTTTATTTTTAGCCAAAGCTGAAAATTCTTGAAGAGCTTTTCCATAAAACCATTGATGTTCAAGTGGAATGAACTGCATCTGCTCTTTCAATTTTTTTATTTTTTCAGCTGATAGGGTTCTTGTTTTTTTTTCTCGAGGAAAGAAGTTTTGGGCTTTATCAGGTATTTTTATTTTATTTTGCTATGCCAACATCTTCGTCATAGCATTCTTTGTATGAAAAGGACCCATACTAAAGTTTATTTTTTCGATCTAAAATATTAATAGTAACGTTGCGGACCTTAAGTTTATCCTGTAAATCAGCAAGTGATCGATGATTTTCCATATCAACAACAATAGTTTTTTTTTTATTATTGTATTGTTCGGCTGTAAATATTGTTTCATTTTTCCTTAACTCCTGCTCAATCCTTCCAAAATCTCGATCGCTATCTAAGTAAGTGTGGCCAACTTCCGGAAACTTATGGTCGATGATACGACAGTGTCGCACTTACTTGCTCTTATGTGCCTAATTACATTTGAAAGCAAGATCTTTGACAGAAACAAGTAACATTTGCGTTAAAAATAACACAGTTTGAAATTCTAAAAAGTATTAAAAACTACAATACTTAACGGTTTTTAGTAAAAATGAAGTACCCCATCACACGTCTTAAGTAACAAACAATTTATAAAAAAAGTATTTCGAAAATTGTAGCAGCGGTTTTGATAAAATCCTGTTTTTTATTTTTAGTTTTTTTGAAAACAATTTTTTTTTTTGAAATTTTGGTATACAGTTTTTTAGAATTTATTAATATACATGTAATTATAAAATTTAAAATAATATTTTTTGATTAGTTTTCAAAATATTGATTAAACAAAAAAATTAGTTTTAATTAGAAAAAAATAGTTATTCAAAATTTTGATATGCAGAATAAATTTGGCTACCTAGATCTTCTCAAATATAAAATTTGACAGAAATCCAAAGAGCCGTTAGCGAGAAAATCCAAAATTAAAAAAACCGTTATATGAAAAGTACCGTTAATAGACTTTTCCCATAAATTTGGTTCCAATCAAATGATAGCCAATACCAACAAAAACATTCTCAAAAATTTTCATCAAAATCGCTGGAGCCGTTTTCGAGAAAAAATAAGCTTTTCCTAAACGGTCATATGGCATGTACCGTTATTTTTAGGCCTAAAAATAAAATTTCAATTTCCCCACTAATGCCAAAATAATCACACACACCAAGTTTGAAGATATTAGCTTAGGCCGTTTAGGCTGCAGCTCGTTATACATACTGACAGACAGACAGACAGACAATTTTTCTCGATCAATTTTTTAGACTTTTCTATGATCGTAATGTCATGCTTCATTGTTATCTCAATTTTTTTTTAATATCCACTAATCCTAAACTTGCTTTACAGTCCCTATTATCGCAAGTAAAAATAATAAACTCGGGAGCTGTGTTTTATTATCAAACCCGCAGTGCCACCCTAACTACTACACCACGAGCCGTGGGAGCACTACCTTTTTTTAGCTGTTATAATATGTAATTAATGTTGACCACTTCTTTATTTTTTAGAAAATTTCTTATACAAAATAAATATTTGATTTTATTCTCATCAAACTTACTAAGAATTCCCTTTTCTGTTCTGTGAACTTCAATTGAAACCTTTTCTAAGGCTTCGTTTCACTATTTTCAAAACTCTAAGAACAAAAAAAAAAAAAAACACTAGCTCATCCGCAAATATAATTTCCTGCCACATTATGAATACTTCAATGGTTTTGGCTTATTGAGGACAGCAAAAAAAAAAAAAAACTTCAACTAGTAGATTCATTTCGTATATATTGACAGAGGACCCCAGTTGGAAGCAAAGTCAAGTATCTGTGTATATTATCCCAGAAACAAGGTAAAAGTTTTTTTTCAATATAAATGAATGAAACAACTAAAAAGAAGAACAATCGACTAACCAGAAGATAGCTGGGAAGGTTAAAACAAAGAATAATGAAACAAAACAACAAAAAAGAAGGGAAAAAAACTTCAACACTTCTAGGACTTCTTAAACATGACATTGACGAGCAGTCGACGCATTCTGCATTAAGTAGGATTTGTTTTTAAGTTTTTTTTTTCACTAAGCAAATAAACTTTAATTGTTTTGAGTTTGTAAGGAGCTTCTTTTGAGGGCTTATAGAAATATGTTGAGATTGAATTTAGGAATTTAGGTGATTGAAACGATAACGATAATACTTAAAGCTTCTGTGCGATTTGAGTTTGAGAAGGTTTAAAAGAAGAATTTTAAAACAAATAAAAGAATTTTTTGAACACAAAAATTGCAACCGAAGTTCTAAAGAGGAATAAATGTTTTCGATATGAAAATTTGTGGCAGTCTGATTTTAATAACATTCGTAGTTGAAAATTTTCTAAGAACTTCATAATTCACCAGATATTTTTACTAATTGGGGCAGTTGATTCTTGATTCACCGATTTCATATACTTACTTATATTTTCCTTTCTTTTTGTCTCTTTTGTACCTCTCCATTTTGAAACCTGTCCAGTATAGCAAAATGAATTATCTTCGAACTTATCATTTCAGCAAATTCAATCTTCTATACACAAATCGTGTATCTAAACTGTATTGCAAGAGCACTTTACCATGGACAAAAATCCTATACCTACAAATGAAATGTAACTAAACTACATTTATTCATTCGTACGTTTTGAATGAAATATTTATCAGAATGAAAAACGTTCGTGACTCTTGCAGTACCTATAGGTTCCTAGACCAGATTCCCACCAAACTAACCAACGTTCCTATAAGAAAAAAAAAACAACATTCCTATTCCATTATTCTCGAGATGGAAGAAAGAAAACAAAATCACGATAAAGTGCAGAAATTCCATTTTTTTCCATTTTATAAAGAGCGACCCTCTTGAACAAACAATAGATAGGTATGTAGATACTTTAGAAAAAGATGTATATCTATAGAACTGAAAAAGCGGCACCCGCTCAGACTCAAGCTGAGGATCACACGCAAGTCAAGGTGCGATTTCGATTGAAATCGGCGCTCTTGGTTGAAGAAGTATCTAGATACTTCATCTTTCGTCAAGAGGGTGGCCGACATTACACGATTATTGGCGCTGAAGAACACTGCATGTCTCCTTAATAGCTGTTGAATGTCAGAGATGAATGTTTTTATTACCATAATGAGGAGTTCATCGTCGTCGGCAATCTAGACATGGAAGGCTTATTATGTGATACCTACTTGATGTTTGGTGTTAAAATAAACGTTCAAGTGTTTTTTTTCTCCTTTATGTGGCTAATTTATTTATTACCTATTTTTGTTAATTGAATTTGGAAAAATTGCGCTTAATTGGAGAATCAAGTTAGGGTGAATGGTTTGGGGATATGCAACCTATAATGCTTTCTAATAATATCTTTTCTAAAACTTCAGATTCTTTAATGTAGTAAGCTTAGAGCAAACTTTTTACTACAATCAGAGGCTCATCATAAGTCCATGTGTTAGTTGTTAGTAAAATAAAATAAAAATAACACATGCAAAAAATACAAGAATTAAAAAATAAAAGTAAACTACAATACTTTTTACATAATAAAAACATTTAAAAACATAAAACAGTCACGATAGTGGAGCACTGGTCCTGGATAAAGATTTTAATCCCACTTTACTCTATAGACGAAGCATTAATATTAAAAAGTCTGCTCATACGGTTTAGAGCTTCATATTTGCCATAGTTTGTTCTATGAAAGTCAACATGCATAGAAGTTCCGATCCACGCAGGTGATATGATCCTCCATGGTAATTCAACCCAATAGAGGCTAATAAATAAGGAGCATCAATTTCACCCTTAATAAGTTGATGAAACAATATTATATCATTATTTACACGAATTGGTGAAGGATTTGCATCTGCAGAACCTGGATTCGCTGTTCATATGGTGGCAGATTGAATGGATCATTCCAAGGTAGACCTTTAAGGGCAAAACGAATGAAATTGTTTTGGATTGCTTCAATACGGTTCTTATGAATTAACTAATAAGGAGTCCATACCTGAGAAGTATACTCAAGGTGGGAGCGTACGTAGCAATTGTACAAGTAGAGAGTCACATATATGGATCACTAAATTCCTTTGCCCAGCGTTTTATGAATCCTAGCATAGAGCTAGCTTTATTCACAATAAATTTAACGTGTTGAGTAAATTCCAAGTTGGAGGTAAAATGGACACCCAAATCCTTAAAACTAAAGACGCGACAGGGTTTGTACTGCGAAATATGATCATCGAATGCACTTACCATACGTTTTCTAGAAAAGGTAATCGTCTGGCATTTTACAGGGTTAAGGGATATACCACTTTTTCTGCACCAAATAATAAAGCTATCAATATCTGACTGCAGAAGAAAGCTGTTGTCGCTAGACTTAATTGTCTTAAATATCTTCATGTCATCAGCGAATATATAAATGTCACTTGATTGTATGCATCATTTATTGCCAAAATGAATAGTAAAGGACCAAGGTGGCTTCCTTGAGGTACGCCAGTGTGAACCACGAAGGGGTCTGAAAGACAATTTCTAAATTTTATTTGGTAGGATCTATTCTCTAGGTATGATTTGATCCAAGCTAAGAAATAAGGAGGAAAACCGCAAAAGCTTTTAACTTGAACAAGATTATTTCGTCAAATGCTTTTGAGAAATCAGTGTAAATGTAGTCAACTTTGTAACCTTTTTTTAATGCATTTGAACATTTGTAGGAAAATGTTAGAAGATTTGCAACAGTTGATCTATGCATGTTGTTGCTCACAAATCAGATTTTTACTAAAAATACACTACTCTCACAAAAAACTTATTCAAAATGTTTCGAAATGCAAGATAATTTAGAAATGGGCTTATAGTTTGCAATGTTAGCCTTGTCTTCTTTCTTAAATATAGGAGTAAGAATAGCCTTTTTCCATGTACTTGCAGAATTACAGAATGCTTACACTTTTTTTAATACTATTGGGGAATTCCATCGGGACCAGCTGAATAATCATCGTTTAACGAAGAAAGAAGGTCAAGCACTGTACTCTAAAGTACATATATAGGGATATAGTTACAGATAGTTTGCGAAAAGGTATGTAGATTGTGAAAAAAAATTTCATCAACTTCAATTGATTTTTTAACAAAAGAATCACGAAAATTTGCTAAAAATCGACAGTTTTTTCTAACTGAATGTTATTATATGCGAAGACAGCCGGAAAGCCATCTGACTTTTTCTTTAAATTAACAAGCTTTCAAAATCTCTTAGGGTCATCTTTTAAAGTAATACCCATATCATTTACGTAGCTAGTATATAAAATGCTGGACAGATTATTAAAATCGTCAAAAGTTTGAGCATAATTAGTAATCTGTTGGAGAAAGAGTTTTAAGGTAAACCTTCCATACTTTATTTCTTTTATTACGAAGAGTCCCTAGCTCTTTCGTGTACCATGGGTGAATTATATTAGTATTATTCGATTTTTTTAAAGTCAGATTGTTACTTAAGAAGTTGTTAAGAATATCATAAAAATGTATGACTGCTTCGTCAATATTCGAAAAATCCAATACATTATCTATTCCAGAACTTATTAAATCTTCAGACAATAACAAAAAAATGTTTTTTGTGTCAAAAAAAAAACAAAAAAAAAAAGTTTTCTTTCACTTCAAAATTACAGTTTGGAGGTTATTTTCCATATTTCCATATGAAACAGTGAAAATTTCATTCAAAACAATAATTTTTACCTCCACTACAATCAACATAATTCATTAATTTGGAACAACTGTATACACCAAAAGCAATTTTATAAACTGTTCTGTAAGCCTTTCATACAACATAAAGTATATACACAAGATTTCACCAAAATCCGGCCAGTTGTTCGCCATTCCTTCAACGAAAGAACAACTGGCTAATTTTTTACTATGTATATTCTACTGATTTTTTTAATTTTGTATCAGCAGTCAAAGCGTTTTATATTAAAAAAATAAAACAATTTAGAAATTGTTAGTTATAAGAAATTAAATAGAAGTGCATTTGACAAAATTAAAGTTTGGTTGATTTATTTCATGGAATCAAAATTAAAATCATGGAATTTCAACAATTTGGAAAACAATCTGATCGAAAATGCCGTGGTTTTCAGCCTTGTGGCATGTTTTATTGCTTTTTTGGGTTTCTCTGTATTGGCTGTATTCAAAAAAAAAGAACCCCAATGGAAAGATATTGAAACTAAAGTTGCTGATTCAACAACAGCAATTGGCCAAATTTCGGAAGCAATTTGGACAATAAATCAAGCAAGAAGTAAATCTTTAGCCGCCAAGATTTCAAAGCATACTTCGGAGTATTCAAATTTCAAATAAGAATTGGTGTTTTCGTTTTTTAAGGTAATATTTTTGTTTATCGGTAAATGAGCTAAAATGTTAATTTTTATTTATCCTGTTTTGTATTAATTCAATTCATACTTTTAATAAAGATGTGAAGACAGCATTAAGGTGCAGAAATACACAGCTATAGACCGTATACGTTCAGGTGTAACAAGAGAGAATTTGTCGTGTTAGTCTGTGCGCTTACTGTGTTAATGTACAAGCTGCAGCAACATAACTTTTTTTTAACGCAAATAAAACTGTGACTGTAAATCTGAATTTCAATTTGTTTTAAGGAATATGTATCAAAAGTTTTGTTTTATCGTATTGAAAACCAAGTTGAAGTTGACGCATTCGAGTATTACCAAACACACTAAAAAGCCGATTTCTGGCGTTTTTCATATCATGACCTTTTCCATGATAACAGCGAGTATCTTCAAATTTTGTAGATGCCTCGAGCATTTGGCACGATTGCGAGTTTTTAAAAACGCCCGCAAGGTAGTCATTCCAAATCGACCGATATTGAGAAGTGGCATTACGGAAGTGCTCCAAAAAACAATAAATGGCCTTGAAAACTGAGCTATTGCTCTATCATGTTGTATGGCAAAATGTCCTCTCAGTCTTACTCATCTTACTAGTTAACTAAGAAAATGCATATTTCGCGAAAAGAACGCCTCTCCGTGTGGGATTCCATATTGAAGTTCCCTCAAGATTTGCATTCAATAAACTGCATTATCTTTAATATCCGTGTTCATAAAAGCAAACTGTCAGTCGAAAAGCCATTTTACCACCAAACGGAGAAAAAATTCTGTCCAAACAGCGGTTTTGTACATTTTATGTAATTTTCCATTTATTTATGGCAAAATTTACCAGTTCTTTTTTCTTTTATCTATGCACCGTACCTTGACCGATCTCCATCACCCGATCACCGTTGATGGAATAATAAATAATGATCGCTCAGCGCTCACTCACTTCTACCCAGTGCTCCCACCCTATTTTTTAGCAGTAGATATACTGCGCTTAGTCCCTTACGACAATCTACTGCGCAGAAAACGAATCTACTCCTCTTTGAAAATTTTGAACATTATCCAAAATTAACTATAAATGCCCCTTCCAGAATTTTTAACATCGAGTATTTCAAATACTTCAAACATAAGCGGGTTCAATTAAAAACGTCCCAAGCGACTGGACCGATTTGTATGAAACTTTGTGTGTATGTTTCAACGGGTCCCTGGTTGGTTTGAAAACTCAATTGAACGCGGTAGCTCGGTTGCTTCGTACGCGAAGGTTTGGGAAAAAAGAAGTCGGAAAATTCTACACAGATAGCGTTGTAGACGCAAATTTCGTTTTTCAGTTTAATTAAAATTTTTGTTTATGAAACATTTTTGACGGAACTTTCACAGGCAGATAGCTGATTTCTGAAGGAATAACTTAGGTTATTTTAATTACCCATTGATGGCGCTAGGTGGCTTTTATCGGATTTTTCATTGACTCAAAATCACATGTAATAATATTTATAATATTCAAATAAATATACAAATATAAAATTCATGAATTCGCGTAAAATCCTCATAAACCATAAAAAACCTCGTGAATTTATATTCTCGTAACATGAATTGTCAAAATTTGTATTGGAATTTATTTATGCGAACCTTATAAATTTATCTCATGATTTTGCCGTATAAAATGAGGAATGTCTTTTTGTTTGTTGTCTTTGTCTTTTGTGACACCTGGAGGTGATAAAGATACACTTGTTAAGAAAAGTCTACGAGCATCATTTTTGTGTACGTACACTTTTGTTAGCAAGTGTACTTCAATCTCAACTCTGACGTTAAATGACTGTTTCCACATCTACGCTATTTGTTGGGGCGTTCTTGTAAATGCTTGCGGAAGGATAGGATTTTCTACGGTGTATGAATTTATCTCGTTGTATAAGTACCCCTATAGTAAAATGAAAGTCTTGCAAAATTTTGACCCGTTACTGTTACAGTTATTGTTACTGTGGCACTGTTTGCGAGATCCAGAAAATGTATGGTAAAATCGAACAACGCTGAGCGGGTCAGCTAGTATTTATATATATATGTTTGATTTATATTGAAACTTGCAAGATCTTATATTGCAGTCTACTGCGTTTTTTATCATATGTACTGCGCTTAATCAACTATAGGGTGGCAGCACTGCTCTACATATACCCTTCCTGTGTGAATTGAAAAAAAGATAGGGTAAGTTCGGGTATTATGGCGCACCTAACTTCAAACTGAAATAACTTTACTATGAACAACGTTTTATAATTGAGTAATTTTTGTTGTATTAAATTAGAGAAAAAGTAACATAAATAAATTAATTTCAAATGATAATTCAAGCCTTTAACAAAAAATAAATTAATTAAAAAAGTGTTTTAAAAAAAAACCATATTGCCCTACATGCGGGCAATATGGCGCACCCCTGAGAGCAATATGGCTGGGAGCTTTTATTTTCAATGTAAAAGCCCGCATCCATCGCAGGTGTTCTTAAATGATGGTCAGAATTCGTGGGACCACTGTCCACAAAGGACGCATTGAATCTACTCGTCCTTTTTGGTTGTAGTGGAGTAGTCTTCATCACATCCAGCGCAAATGTTCTCCCCTTTTTGCATCCTTTTTTTGTTTAGCGGAACTTGTCGAAACGATGAATGATGTTTTCTGGGCACGTGTTTTTTTATTTTAATTAGAGTCTTGGAAGTATGATATTTACGAGGTGCGCCATATTGCCCGCTGCGCCATAATGCCCGAACTTACTATGGTACCAACAGAGTTACCTTTGTCATTTAAAAACACTACCATGCTATAAAGCTTGTTCATTGATTTGTAGCATATTGGGGATTGGGCTATTTTGGGCTTTCAGTTTTTTAGCTTTTGAGAATACATTTAGTAGTGTGAGACAGAAGGTGTTGTCGTGTTTGTGTATTAATAGTACTTATAGTTGGAAAATCGTTAAAATGCAGTTAAATTTTGTTGGCTTTTGGTATTCTAGCACAAAGAAGTTATTTTCTCGAATTTTACAAGTGCATTACGTGATCATATTAATTCGAAAAATTGTTTTGGCGTAATATAGTAACAATCACACATGACATTACGATCATAGAGAAGTCTAAAAAAGTTAGTGGCAAAAAAATGTCTGCCTGTCTGTCTGTTTCTCTGTATGTCTGTCTGTCAATATGTATAATGCGCTGCAGCCTAAACGGCTTAAGCGATTACCTTAAAATTTGGTGTGTGCGAAATTTAAATTTTATTTTTAGGCCTAAAAATAACGGTACATGCCATATGATTGCTTAGGAAGTGCTCCAACGACTTTTTTGAGAATTTTTTTGTTGGTACTAGCTATTATTTGATTAGAACCAAGTTTACGGAAAACGGTACCTGTCATATAACGGTTTCTAAATTTTTGTTTTTCTCGGTAATGACTCTTTGGATTTCTGTCAAATTGTATATTTGAGAAGATCTAGCTATCCAAATTAATTCTGCATATCAAAACTCTTAATAATTTTTTTTTTAATTAAAATTAATTTTTTTTTATATCTATATAATATATTAATAAACTCTTAAAACAGTGCATACCAAAATTAAAAAAAAAAATTCAAGAAATTAAAATAAAAAACAGGGTTTTATCAAAATCCGTTCTACAATTTTGGAAATACTTTTTTCATTAATTTGTTATTATACAAGACGTGTGATGGCGTACTCCATTTTTCGGGTTGTTTTGACCCGGTTGTTCAGTGAGGAATTTTCCGTGAGTTGGGGATAGAGTTTGAGTTTAGCTGCGATGGAAAGCTGACCCCGTGTCAGCGTACAAGAAAACTGCTTCATCGTTGTCATTGATTAATTTCTAGGATATTCATGGCTCTAAGATACCTAGGTTCGGGATGTCGTGTCAGGATGGTCATTCTTCTCATGAGTGGGTTAGGGGGGATGGCGGTTTTTTAGATTAGCTTCATCGCTGATTGTATAAGAAACTGGTCAAATGGCTTGATTTCGGCCTTATCATAGAGTCGCTTGTTGTCGAAGTGTTTTTGTTGTTGGTGATTGAATATAAGTCCGGTGCATATCCTTAGAATCTCCCTTTCGAATAGTTGGAGTTGGAAAACAGGAAAACTGTAGCTTATAATTGGCCTCAGTAATTGCTTGTATATTAGTAGTTTTGTTGACTTCCTTAAACAATTTCTTTTCCCCAGTAATGGGTGTACACGCGATGGAACGCAAAGTTGGCTTTATTAAGCCATGCCCTGGAGTGCGGGTTGAATTTAATTAGCTCATAAAATTTGATCCCAAGTACCTGGCATTCCTCTTAGCTGCTATTGAAGATTCATCAGGAAGCTTCAAGGTTGCTGCAGAACGGACACGGCTATGGTTTGCAGATCTTCGAGTTTTGCAGTGATGCCAAATTTGCATATTGCTCCAGGTCGTCTCTATAAATATCATACGAGGCTTTGATTTCGATGATCTGCCGTAATGTGAATAGGCTTTAGGCTTTCCTGGCCTAAACCCTTTATTGTTAGCGAATGGGTTAGGGTGCTCAATTACTGCAGGAGAAAAGATCTCTAAGGCGATGCTGAAAAGAATGCGATCGGTGATTTATTTTTAGTTGGCGTAGTTCAAAGGGGCTATTTTCTTAAGGACCGGGCAAAAAATGCTTAGAATCCATTCATCGGGCATACTTTCTTCTAACTATACCTTGCTTTTGAGTTGAGGCATACTTCTAACCAAGTCATGGCCTGGAACTTTAATGAGTTCGGCGGCTAGACCTATCCCATGTTTACTTGTTAAAAATCATTTGAATTCTGGTTAATTATACATCAAAGAAAAAATCACAAATAAGAACAAGATGGTTCCTTCAGACTTCAGTTTTGAAAATTCCAGGAATATTTTTGTTTGTTTTTGTTCTGCGTTTGTTTGTAAAACCACCGAATACGCAATTTGCCTTATATCACTTCCATTTCTAAGGAAATAAATAAAAATTTCGCCAAAATCATACCTGCTAGCAATTTTCCAAAGAAATGTCTGTATAATGAGTTTAAGGATCCATTTTCAAATTTATAACAACGTCAACCTACTCCACTCGCAAAAAGGAACTATCATCATCACACCCTTAGCTATGCCGACTGTCTAATTGAATTGAAAATGTACTTTCGTTCCACCATCCGTATATCTATACAATTGTTTGAGATGGTTGATGCTCTTGTTATTCCAATATAGTCCCTTGATCCATGAACAATTTCACAAAAGCAATCTCCAGGACGAACATTCTCAAACGCATCCCAGCGTTACGCGAATGCTGTCTAGGTAACCGTTTTTGATTGCGCGCTTCACTGTGAAATATGAGCTTCGTTTTTGACGAAAATAACAAACAGTGTTGTATACCCTCCTGCCAGCCTTTTCCCTGATGATGGTTCTTAATGCCAACGGGGATTATCCTCCAAGAAAATAGCTTTGGATGTTCTATGTATGTTTATGAAGGTTTTGTTTGTTTCCGTATAATTAATTCATGAAAGACAAGACAACGCTGGAAGGAGGATTGGAATTCTGGGAATTTCTTTTTTTTTATTTTATTTATTAAGCTACCCGCATTGATGTGAATGATGAACTAAATTAATGCACTGACAGAAAAGATTGAAATGAACTGTCAATCAACATTAATGGTTGTTGAGAGCTATGACCTAGAAAAAGCTTAAAACCTCCAATTATAACCGGAATTGATGGCAATAATTGCAAACCTTCTGTCAATTGGTTTTGAAAGAACATCGAAATGCCATTAGGATGATCTTCAACTGTCACTCTGAAAGATTTGCCAAGAAAAGGTGAATTGCTGAATTCCTATATCAATACAAACAGTAGCTATGCAGGGAGGAGTAGGCATGATCCCTCTTCCGGCTCAATGAGTTTACTATTAGTTCTTTGTTGTGGTTTCATTTTTTTTTTGTTCAAATAAATCGAGTGTTTAATCCTTAAAAAGGATATTTTTAAAAGATGAAGATGAAGTCAAGGATTTGATGGCCACATGCAGGCGCAATGCATATGGTTAGAACAATATAAGTATGAGCAACAACTGCGCATTTGTTGGTCGTTGCTTCTTTTTTTTGTTTAAAAGTATGTGGGCGGTCTTGAGGATTGTGTAATGAATTGAGGGAACCAAAGGCATAATCCCCGATTATAAAAATGTGGTTTTCATAACAAACAATAGGTTGCTATATTTGGGAACAAGCGCCTGCATAATTTTTGAATGCTGGTTGTAATAATGTTTTTCGAAAACAATTAAGAGCGCAGCACAAAAAAAATACATACAATATGAGTTTTATTTTCAGGCATAAATCTCATTGTTTTGAAAAATATGGCAAATATACAGTCTAACTACACTTAAAGAATACTAAGTGAGACATCTGCCAGAAACTGGTAGTAAAATGACATTGAATTAAGATCAATTTTTTACTTAGATGAGCTGTAGCTCAATATCTGATATTCGCTTGGATCGTTTCTATAATTTGACACCTACATTTCTCTTACAAAAAAACGTAGGTAAGGCATTTCCAAAGTCCTAATTCTGAGTTTCATTCGATTGAATGAAGTAAATTAGGTAAATTTTTAATATTTTACCTGGAAATGTAAACACACTCTAAAACTGAGCAAAAGATGTCACAGTAGCATTTCAATATTCAGAATGCATTTTTATACCTAAAATCATACATTTATAAAAAAAAAAATATTTTCCTTGATGTCACAACCAGATAAATGCCTAATGATGGGTTTGCTTCGAATCTTGAATACACTTTATACAAAGGACATAATGTTTATACAAAAGTGGATGAAAATCCCGGCTTGACTCTTTCTTATAAGCGGATGTTGAAACCTTCAGAAATCTCTTCATTCTATTGTGTTCTTCTTTGTACTTAAGAAAAAAAAAAAACAAATAAAAACAAAAATATTTTAGGTGTTTTTTGTCTTGAAAGCGTTGAAATATCCGGATTAAGTTACGAGTTTTAACAGACGATGCCCATTCGAACTTACTTTGTTTTTAATCCTTAAAAAGGAC
Organism: Platycheirus rosarum; assembly: GCA_963971375.1. Classification (NCBI taxonomy): domain Eukaryota; kingdom Metazoa; phylum Arthropoda; class Insecta; order Diptera; family Syrphidae; genus Platycheirus; species Platycheirus rosarum. The sequence continues at coordinate 112,650,611 of OZ020510.1, read as the reverse complement.
TCAGAATGAGTGATTAAACATTCGAAGATTTTTCAGCTATGTCTGCTCGATAGTGAAGAGTGTTGTCTAAGCTGAGATTTGTTTTGGTTGTTTTACGCACACGCGCGACTCTTGCACCATCTAATCCTGTGTTTAAGGACATTTTTTTTTGTATATTCTGTTTGCCAACTTACGTTAATGCTCATGGGTGGGGAAATACTTAAGACTGCTGATGTCGCTTAAGCTGTTGGGTGTTTGTGTGGCTCTGAGGATTTGAAATTGTGTCATATCTTTGAAATTTATCAAAAATAACACAAAATAAAATAAATTTCATTGATATAATCAGAAAATGGAATATTTTAAGGTAAACACCAAAACTACGTCTGTTTCTTTACTTTTGAAAAGCCAAAAACAAATTATCGAAGAATATTTTGATGATTCCGCAGCCTGAACAGAGTCTCTCCTGCGTAGAAGTTTTATTTTGCTTTTCGTGCACATTTCTGGTCCATATTTTCAAATAAGACACATTATACATTCGTTATACAAAACCACACAAATATCTTCACTTTTCCACTCCTACAATATTGATATCAACTTAATTTTACTCAGCAAACAACGTTCAATTTAAAACTTTGTTTCTAAACAAAAGAGCTGATGTTCGAACTTGAATTTAACAGTTTTCCGCAGTTAGGTATGCGCAATGTTTAAGTTTAGTACTATTACTATGTGAAAATGATGAACGTACAGTTTTTGAGGCCATAAATATATTGAATAATTTATTCTAAAGGCTGTTTGAATAAATCTTTTAAAATAAAAAAAATTTATATTTTTTGATTTAATTAAATGATTTCCTAGTAATCAAAACCCCAATTGGGGTCTCTTAAGTAAGACCACCATATCCTTCCTGTTCTTGTATCTCATCTAAACCGCCCTCTGCTACTTTCCTTGCTACCACCACATCCATGATATCCAAGGAAAGACATTCATATAAAATCAAATTCAATTCCAGTAGCTTTCCAAAAAAAAAAAAAAAAACTATAACAAAACCAAACCTATCCCAAAGATATATCTGCACTTCATCTCTTATTCATTGGATTTTCATTGTATTCTTCCTGTTGGGATGGGATATAGAGATTTGTTCTCGTTGGTTTTCATGAACTCATATATATGTACAAACCTTTTCCTTCCCACTGCAACTAAAGCCATTTTACAATGATCGCACTTAGCTGCCTCTGTTTAATTCGTATTGCCATAGCTCTGTGCTGTTTTCTATCTTTCTTTTGTTGTTGATGATGCTCCTGGGTCCCGGCTGGCAGGAGGAAAAAAAATCGGACGATTTTATGTAATTTGAGACCACATAAATGTGTGTTCCCTGCCGTCATCATCATCCTCATCATCATCATCGTCAGCAACAGAAGCATCATGAAAAAAGGACTGTGCTGGATCTGGATGCAAAATATTCTCTTTTGTTCATGAATAAACGTCACGTCAGTCGGTCGTGTCGTCCTTACATTTTCCGCGAATGAAGGTGGTGAACGGGAAAGAAATGCAGAAAAATGAGCAATGGGCTGGTTAACAATTTCAATGCACAGCCAACTATATTTGTTAGAGTCCTGCAGCCGTAGTTGTATAATTGCTCTTTTTGCGTTCCGAGCGGTTTTTGGAAATCACTTGAGGGAATAATGTTTCACGGTGATATCAACAATCCCGTGACGGTGAGTGTTTTTTTTTAATGGCTTATTTTTAACTCCAGGCAAGATCTAGGTAATTATTGTGGGGTTGCTCTGGGGTGGCTGGATAAAATAATACTGCCTTAGCCTAGCCGTAGGTTCCTCTTGTTCAATTAGGTATGACAACGCAGATGCTACACATAAATAAATGAGCTCATAATTATATTGCATTTAAAATTAACTTCTTCTTTAAATTGACTATTGTTATGATCTTCACTGGGACCAAAACTCCCACATTACTGCTTTGGCTTAAGGTTCCATCTGTGGGGTTCACTGGGTTGACTACAGAAAACATCGACAGCCATGCGGTTTCAAATTGTTCCATGCCTGAGGCCAACTTAATTCACGTTACTTATTTAATAAAATATGTCAGATCCTAGTCATAATGTCGCCTATTTAAAAAAAACATTAGAAGAACATGAAACTTTCGATTGTGTTCTATGTTATCATTGCACAGCCAAATTCACTTGTCTGCGTCCTAATCGATGAGGTGGAATCAATAGCATACGCAAGAGATTCCATGTCAGGTCAAGAACCCAAGGATGCTATGCGTGTTGTGACTGCTCTACTGACCCAACTCGATAGCATTAAAGAGTCACCCAATCTGCTGATTTTGGCCACTTCGAATCTAGCTTCCAATATCGATTTGGCGTTTCTCGACCGTGCTGACATTAAACAGTACATTGGCCTGCCATCCGTCCGAGCAGTTTACCAAATTTTAATGTCTATGTTGCACGAACTTATGAGGGTCGGAATGATCGAAACGGAACAAATCCAACGTTTTGGAGAAAAATCTAAACCTAGCCTGGTATCGCTGGCTACACAAAGTGTCGAAGTAAGTGGACGAACGCTCAGGAAACTTCCATTTCTAGCACATGCCATGTTTATGGGCAGCTTCATCCATCCCATGATAAATCTAGAGAAGTTCATTGATGCAATGCAGTCGGCTTTGAAAAAGCATTTGAGAGACCAAGAGCTCCTGGAAGGCAATGTAGATTTATAAGTTTTTTTTTTTTTATTATTGCTTATAAGATAGAATACAGTTATTAAAGTTATACCATCATCACACATTACGCTTTTAAAATTCTTCAAAATCAAATTATAGAAATCTTTGTTAAGGATTTTTTTTCTTTTTTTAAATTTCTTTCCCAAAGGATTAAATTGTCAAAAGCACCTTCTTACTTTCTCAAGACTTATAGACAAGTTCAAATTCCCGAAACAGTGGTAAGTGTCATGTTTTATTTATTAACTTGATAATGGTAATATCACCACTTAACGTCTCAATGTCATGTCAACATTGTAATTTAATCGCGATTCTACTCGTTTTACGTTTCCATTCAAAAATTCAAATTTTGCCAGAAACTAAACATTTCTCCATACAATATCCACTCATTGAAAGAATAACCTTCTGACTCATTTTCCACTCAAATTGTATGAGTCGAATTGAATTTAAGGGCCAACTAACTGTGCATGTGTTTGTTTTGGAAAAGGTATAAAGATAGAACTGGATTTTCCACTATTTCACTATACGTCCATCTGTATCTATAGAAAACTGAAAATAGTATGGCGTACTATTGGAGAGGATGTCTGGGTTGGGATGTTATCTGATACGCCCATTTTCCTTTTTCTTTTTTTATATTTATGGAAAAGTTTGTTTTAGTAATTTTAATGAAATCATTTCTATTGTGGGGATGTTATTAAACAGAATGTGAATTTAATGAATACAAATTTATTGTATTGTGTAATATAAAAAAAAATATTTACCTATATACTTTGGATATAGACATAGAACATTATATTAATAGCTGTTTAGTTAGGTACTTCAGACTTCTGACTAAATTTTATATCAAGCCCATGTCCTTCTTATGTTTCCTAAAAATCTCATTTTTTTATAAAATCGAAACCCGCTACATCTTTAGATGGAGTATTCGGAAAATTCACATTCACGCTTTTTCAAATTTGTAATTTTTTAAGGAATAAGTAAATATATCAAACGAAAACGATTTAATGGAATATCAGTGACAAAACGGACTCCTGAGGTATACCAGCAAATATTTTGGATTTCAGTCTTGAACCCGTAAACCATTTGCGGTATTGGGGGATCCGAAAAGTACAGGGTGGCCAGTGGCGCCTGAAGTTTTGTCATCACATTACAATATTCTACGAGTGAGCGCTGGGTCTATTGTGAATTTAATTCGCTTTCAGGTGCAAATGCTATGAACAATTTTTTCATCTCTGGATACACCTCAGTCAAGGTCCAGCAGATGATCAAGAACTACCAAAAACATAAGGTGTTGCAGAGAATCAGTAAAAAAAAATCCAAGAAATTCAATAAAAAAAATCATTCGTTTTAAGCCTTAGAAAACCATTCTTTCGAAAATGTTAGAAGACTTGAAATGTAAGAATTCAATTGGTGCAAGAACTAAAAAAAATGACTTTAATTTACCAAAAAATGTTGCAAGGATTCCATATACTTAATCGCCATTCTATTCTGCAGCAATATTAAAAATTATGTAATCAATATCTTAAGAACCAACGGCACTTTAATTCCAAAAGAGTACGGGTTCGGTGAACTTTTGCTGCAAAACTTCCCTAGAAAAATCATTGGTGTGAACGAAGGAGCCGTGACACAATAAAAAGAAAGTGCGTTTCGAAATTTCGAATTTAATATCGATTGGGTTTTTGATTCTGAAGAGTTACTTCTTTTACCATTTAATGTAATTAATGAATATGAAATTGAAGTCATCGACTCATACGCAAGCTATGATTTAGTTCAAATAAATAATTGTAAGAACAATTGGAATCGTATACTCGATCTTCTTTTTGTAGACAGAGAATTAACTGTATCTGTTGATAAGTCACTATATCCAATTTTTCCAAATTCTGTGCACCTTTATCTGTAGTTTTTGATTGTTATGAATATTTCAAAACAGATAATTGTAAGTGTAATGCTAAAGCTAATTTTGAAGACATAGCGAGTTATATGTCGCGGATTACTTGGGATTCAAATTTTCATACTTCAGATTAATTTAATTCTTACAATTTTTGCATTACAACTCTGAAAGAAGGAATTAATTTGTATGTACCAAAAATAAAAGTTTATGAAAATTCTAAAGCTCCGTGGTTTAATAAAATCCTTTGTACCTAATTTAAGTAAGAAAAAGAACAAAGCTTGCACATTAACTTAAAAAATTCAAATAAATACGCTCAAGGAATATTATATCCGATTGGAGAGGGAACTAAATGTGCTTAATAAGTTTTTATACAAAAACTATATGCTATCGATAAAATCAAATCTTACAAAAAATTGTAAATCTTTTTGGTTTTATATAAAATATAAAAATAAATCAAATGGTATTCCTAAAAATATGCAATACTTGGGGTCAACTTATTCTGATCTACGGACTATTTATTTGCAATCTATTTGCCGAATATTTCAGATCCAATTATTCGTTATTCAGTTTAAAATGAACTAGATCCTGGGTGAATCTCATTATTTATTTCTCTGGTTGATATTGGTCGTTTAGGAGTAAGTGCGCATCTGAAGTTGAACTAGCACTTTCAGGTTGAGAGCTGGATTGTCATCCCGGACCTGATAGAGTTCCTCCGATTATTCTTAAAAAATGTACAATTTCTCTTTGTGAACCTCTTTCTTATATTTATAATAGCTCTCTGAAAAACGGTGAATTCCTTTCTGACTGGAAAATATCTTTTATCTCTTTTATACTTAAATCCGGTTCTAAGAAAGAAATATCTAATTATCGCCCGATCTGCAAACTTTCAGCAATACCAAAGCTTTTCGAAAAAAAATATTTATGACAAATTGGCTTTCTTACTTAAAGAACATATTTCTTCATTTCAGCATGGCATTGTGGCAGGTTGATCTAGATACAACTACCAACCTTTCAATTTTCTCAAACTTTATTTTAAATAAACTTGAAAAAGTTTACCAAACTGAAGTGATTTACACTGACTTCGGAAAGGCTTTTGATAGAGTCTATCATTTAATTTTAATAAGAAAATTAGAAACTTTAGGCTTCCATTCTAGTATTTTGAAATAGATCATCTCTTGCCTGAAAGGACGCATACAATATGTGTTTAATGATAATATGCTTTCGTGTGTTGTACAAGTTTCGTCAGGTGTTCCTCAAGGTAGTCACCTTGGACCACTTCTTTTTTGATTTATATCTATGACATGCCTGATATATTTTTAAATTCCGTTCGGCTTTTATTTGCAGATGATCTGAAATTTCTCAGATGTATCAGATCTCACGATGGTTGTCTTTATTACAAACTCGACGAAGACGAATTCTTCCGTAATTTTGCTCAAGTTTCAGAGAAGAATTTCAATTTATAGTATGTGAAAAAGTTCGGCCATACTAGTAAATAAATGAATTAACGTTTTATATAATCGTTACAAATGGTTGCTACCAGTGTTTTGTTACTGTGTGTTTGTTTGAGCAGTACAGAAGATTACCTAAGTTCCGCTGAAAAGCATAAGTTGGCTTTAACGAAAGGAACAAAAAGTCACGAGTATCTAGTTTCTGAAAGCGATTTCTGTGTTCCGATTTGAATAAATTTGCTTTCTTGTTACACATTGAAAGTGTTTCTTGTAAAATTGTTTTCAAGAAAGCAAATCACTTCTAGAAAACGCTTTCAAGAAAGACCTTTACGGGTTGTCACACCGTAAATGGTTTTCTATCAGAAAGTTGTTGGCATTCTGAAAGCCACATAACCACAGTTTATTCCTTACCTTATTTCCGAGCAAATTAATCTTATTTTTCAAATATGTGGTTTCAACAAGATGTGGTGACTTCCCATTCCCATAGGTGCCCCTCCCGTAGGTAGTTAGGGCAAGGAAGGGCCCTAAGCAGATAAAGTGATTACCTTCGAATTTGGTTTCTATATGGTTCTATTAGCATAAGCATTCCTCAGAGGGGTTTATGTAAATTTATTTTTAGGGCTAAATATAACGGTTAAGTAAAAATTTCTCGATAACGGCGGCAATGAATTTGATGAAAACTTAAGAGTATTTTATCAAAACAATTTTACCTTTCATATAGCGTTTTTTTTTTTTTAATTTTCGACTTCCGGTAACGGCTCATTGGATATATATCAAATTTTATATTTTGAAACAAAATAGGTAGCCTAATCAATTCTCCATACTCACATTTTGAATATTTTTTTTCTATTTATAATTAATTCATGATTTTGTTGTTTTGAATTTTCAATATTTTTTAAATAAACAATTTTTTTGTAAAAAAACTAAAAATAAAATAACAGGATTTTATTGAAATCGGTCCTACAATTTTCGAAAGCCTTTTTCGTAAATTCATTATTATTTGAAACGTACTCCATTTTTACTAAAAAAAACCGTTGTAGTTTGACACTTTATTAGTTCAGACCATATTATTTTTCTACGTAACATTGTGGCACACAAACGACCGGGTGGCCGCATCGGCCACTTATTTGTTTGAAATTATATCAGCACAAGTTTTTGGGTAATTTTTTTGTAAAAGAGCCAAAATAAACATAATTATTTTTTCTTCCCTGTCAATTTCACAGGACTAGATCTCCAAGTATACGGCCACCTTTTGGATAGAATTGAAATTTTCAATATATTGCTTGAAGGAAGGGTAATCTAAGAAACTATTTTGGTAAGAAGACACAATTAGAAATACCAATGCCCAGTTTCTTTCAAATATTTATTGAAATGGATTCAAATTTTATGAGCCACATGCACATCTGCAGGTACACTTCTAAGAGAGCAATTAACCATTTCCAAAAACGAACCATAAACTCAATTGTTTGAACTTACCTATATAAGAATAAAGCGAAGCAGGAAAATATGTGGGAAGGATGTCCTTAATTCCTTGCCGGTTAAATGACAAAGCAGAGGAAGTAGCGAGCAGCTAATGGTCAAAACAAAATGATGAATAACACTTCACGTCTAAAACTTAGAATTGCGTTATACGTCAAAACACCAAGGAGTTCCTGATATGATTGAGGTTGTAAAAAGTTGACACTTTTGCTTCAAATCAGATTATGTATCATTTATACTTAGAAGTTTTGGAACCCATGTCCTGGGATTTCATAAGCGTTGTAAGGGCAAACATATTCGTTCATTGAAAATTATTAGTTGTTCTTTACAATTTTAGAGAATCAAACCACAAACATCTGCCTAATATTCCCGGTCTCTTATATTTTTACTTCCTGTAGGATTTCTTAAGAATATTTCTTAATTAAAATCAAGAAAAATCAGACGATTTTAACCCTTTTTCGATTTAATTAAACAAACAAAAACTCCTTAAAAATCCAGAAATATCTTTCGGTGGGAAAAGGTCATTGCAATTTGCCAATAGTTCATTCATTTACCCTCGACCTTTGGCAGTGAAATGCAGCCGGTAACACTCAACTCATCAACCCTCCACAAACGACTGTGTGCTCTAGGTCTAGGTATTTTCTGCATACCACACTTTGCAATTGAAAGATTTAAACTTGCAACGTCGTCGTCGTCGTCGTGGTCGTTTATGTAGTGAAAGGGACATCCATGGTTGGCAGAAGACATCACTGCTGTGTGTTGCATGTAACTATAAAAAAAAAAAAAAAAAAAACTATGGCTTCGCCTATGAAAGTATCTGAAGCAAAAAAGTATCGCATTTCAAGTGTGCAGCACAATTTTTCATCGAATTTTACGAGGAATTTTCACAAAATAAATGAGAAATTATAGTTTTTTTTTGCTTGCAAAATGATTTCGCCCAAAATGAACAACTGGCACTCAGGGAAATCCTTTATTTTCCCAATTTTCCATCCCATAGCCATATAGATGTAAACTTTGTCTGATTTATCTACAATATCGACCCATTTAAGTGTAACGATCCGTCAATATATATGGGGAGAGAATTTGTGTTTGTTGGATTTTTTGAAATATGATCCAAGCTATAGATTGATTTTTACCTTAAATGGCAGTGGTGGTTGCACAGATATTACTACCTACTATAGAGGTGCTACTGGATGGTGCATGAGCGAATGTTTCTTCTCACAAAAATGATTATTTTGATCAGATGAATTTATATATTTCATTGAATGCAACTTCGAAATGCCATTCAATTGTAGGTTGAGAGGCAGCTCTTTTGGGTTGTCTCCCGCAATGCAGAGTCTAGATGAGGAACTTAATACGTTTTTGAAAGATCGATTTCACATTTTGAACAGTTTTTTGTTGGTTTGTGTTGAAACTTTCAGGGTTGCACTCAATAGGGTTTTTTCGTGTTGAATTATTAGAAGAGGTACGAGTATATCCATTACAGTCCTTTATAGTATGAATATAAGTACCTATTTTTGTTTGGTGGAGAGAGTTGTTAATTTACGGATCTAAATTTCTGTTAAAATGGATCTAAATATCTGTGGGCAATATGAAGTTGAAAGTACATCATAGTAGTCTAATCAATGTCTGTGGACCTGTAAAATAGTGATGTCTTATGTTCACAGCATTTTTTTTTTTAATTTTATAATTTTTATATGGAAAACATTATTAAGAAGGTACAACATTTTTATGTAAGTACAAAGAACATCTACTCTTTTGATTGCAAATCAAAAACAAGGATGCGTCTTTTTGGAAAATACATAAAAAAAATTAAAAAAAAAAATTAAAAAAAAAAATTAAGGGTTAATCGTTCTTTAGTCGATTCGCACCCCTATTTTGATGGAGAAATATTTACTTCTTCAAATGCTATACATTAAAAGGGTTATTCTGAAATAAATTTTGAATTCTATAAAAAGTGTCTATCTTCGAATTATTTCCAAAAAAAATTAAGAATTCCCACGTTTTTCATTCGGAATTATTTGAAAGAATAAGGTTGAATGTATGCTAATACTATGTCTACTTCATATATATAAGTACATAGGTAATAAGCATTTCACTAAAATCTTTTTTGACAGATATTTACATTTATTTTAGATTTTTTCCAAATTTCAAAAATTACTCAAAATATATTGCCTTACCTCTTTTTTTTATAATATACACGTGCGAAAGGGGTTAGAGTGTACCCTTAAAATGTTTAAACACCTCACGAGCATTAATAATGAGGAGGGATAAAAGAGGAGATACCGATGCACACAGTTTAAAGTTCTGCATATCAAAATGGGAGGGAAAAACAGAGCCTGGCAAAGCATTCCACATTCGTGTGGTGCGACAAAAGAAAGAATCTCTAAACTTAACAGTATGGAGTATTACGGTTGAATCGTTTTAGGGGAGGAATGCAGCTGGCTAAACTTACGTTAGGTGGCGCTTGGTCCCTAGTTAGCTGCCTCCAATTTCGCACTTGGGAGTCGGTTGAGGTCCTCTTCTACTTGTGTGCGCCACCTGCGTCTCGGTCTTCCTCTACTGCGCCGTCGCTCTGGGTAGATTCGAAGATTTTCCGGGCCGGAGCATTGATGTCCATCCGCTCTAAATGACCCAGCCATCTGGAGACGTTGAATTTTTACTCTTTTGGGTAGGTCTGTGTCGCTGTACAGCCGGTAAAAGTTTTCATTTTTCTTCAGCGCTGGTGTTGTTGTCTGAATTAATAGCGGAACCCAGGAAGACGAAGTCCTTAACTACCTCAAAGTTATAGCTGTCTATGGTGATATTTTGTCCAAGACGTCGATGTTGGGTGTCTCTTCTTGATGAAAGCATATACTTGGTTTTGCCCTCATTGACTGCTAAACCCATCCTCGCCGCTTCAGCTCCAATGTTAGCAAATGCTCCAGTGACAGCTCGCCGAGTTCTGTCAATGATGTCCATGTCGTCAGCGTATGCTAGCAATTGCACAGACTTATAATAATATAATATAATATATAATTATAATTATTATAATTATAATTTTTTCAAAGAATTAAGTTGAAGAAATCGCGCCATAGCGCATCACCTTGTCGGAATCCTTTTTTGACGTCAAAAGCTTCTGTGAAATCAGTACCAACCTTGACGGAGCAGCGAGAGTTCTCCATCGTCATCCTGCATAGACGGACGAGTTTTGTGGGGATGCCAAAACCAGACATGGCTCTGTATAGCTCGTCTCTATAAATGCTATCGTACGCGGCCTTAACTTCGATAAAGAGGTGGTGGGTATCGATTTGGAATGTTTGGGTAGTTTCCAGGATCTACCGTAGCGTGAACATTTTATCGATTGCAGACTTTCCTGGTCTGAAACCACACTGACTGATAGGGGCCAATCAGGGTCTCCTTTCTTGTGAATCGGGCAAACGATGATGAGGTTCCATTCATCAAGCATACTTTCTTCTCACCAAACTTTAGAGATGAGTTGGTGTCATCTCCGACCGCTTTAAAAAGTTCGGCGGGTAGTCCATCGGGTCCAGCAGCTTTGTTGTTTTTTTAATTTAGATATTGCTATCCCCACTTCATTTTGCTCAGGTGGACGGAAGTTTTGTCTGTCATCGTCCATGTTGAATAGTTCATTCTGCCTGACAGCGGGATTTTGGTCTTCATCGCCGTTTCACAGTCTCCTGAAATGGTCCTTCCATGTACTCAGCACCGACTGGGACTCTACTACGAGGTTTCCATTCCCTGTTCACCTGATCTTCATTTAATTGACATTAAACATGGAACAATCCAAAACCGCTAGGACATTTTCTGAGGTCGAGCACAAGTGGAGCTAAAAAGGCGAGATCACAACAACAGTCTGTTGAAAAAGAAGAAGACCTCGTCATCATTTCGCGTCAACCGGGCTAGCTAATTGGTTTTTGTTTAAAGGCTTCTTTAGGGATAATGGTACCTATATAGTGAAAATATATCAGAGACATTCTTAAATATAGTAACGTGTGATGACTTCCAATGTATATGTAAATACAAAGATAACTTCACATTGATATAGCTTGATTTTTGGACGTATATAAGGTCAATAAACAAATTACCAATTTCATTACGTTTTCATTTAATCTGATCTACATACCTACAAAGTCTTATATTTTTTTTAATTACATAAGTACCTAATTGCTGTTTCTCTCATTAAGATATCCAAACCCCCTTGCAACTGTTTCAAACGTTGGTTCCTTAAAACCTCTTCAATGCCTTCTTATAGCCTCTTAAACAATACTGTTCGCGTAATTAAATTGTGAACACATATCTATAACTGCATTTCTCTATACATAAGCCATGACCATTCCCTAATTCCTATGCTTCCACAATTCAGCGGCCAGACCACTCATCAAATCGGAAAGGGTTGTGTGGTGTGTGCCTGGTGTGTTATGTTCTTCGAGGAAAAAGTTGATCGTTAAATAAACTCTTAACACTCGGGAGGTCCACGAAGATCAAATCGATCGTAAATCTAACGCGCCTCATATCTCGCCAGCCGCTGGCATTCCCATAGTTCTACTCCCGCGTTTAAGCACGCATCCGACAAGGCGGCGATGGTGGCGGACATAGTTTTCTATACAACATAACGTCCATGATGTTTCTGCGCGGACTCCAGACTCCATAGAGAGCTCCGGTCTGTCTGTAATGACAACGATGACGACGAGGTCTGTGGCTTTTTTGCAAGAAATAAAAACTCATTCTGGACTGGTTTCCAAGTTGGATTACGATTACGTATATATATGTTTATTCGAATGGGGAAGAGAGTCACGTCGATTGGTGTCGTCGGACATGACAACACTACACATAGCATCATAGCACTGGCAAAGGCACACAGGCTCGGTCACACCATCAGCCAGCCCAAGATCGAAGCCATAAGATTCTGGTCAACGGATGCATCAGTGCGATGTTAAACGCTCTTCATATAGATACTCGAGCAGGAATGCCAACATTTGTACAAAATCTTTGGACATTTTATGTGCTGCTGACCAAGGAACAAGATAAAACATGGACAGTGTACACGCTATGTTGGCGCACCACAATTTTGTAAGACTTTGTATAGCATGGGAATGTCTAGCTCGTGGCGCGCAGCATATAGGCATCGTGATAGCAATGGCAAGATTGTGTTATTTTGTTGCTGATGTCTGTCGGAGGAACATATTTTTGGAAAGCTATCTAAGTGTGCTGATACTTTGACATTTGAAGAAAAAGTCTTTTTTGAATTAACTGTCATAAAATTAAGATCAACCGGAAGCCATTTTGGGTCAGCACATTCATTACAATAAACAACATGTCAGCCATTTTGTTCCTTTAAAAATCCACTAAACTGTCTATTATTATTATCTATCCAAAACTAAGAGTAAAATTGTGACAAATTTAAAGATCAAAGCGTGTCAGCCGATGCTGTTAATTGGTGTGTCCGTTACACTAATAATTCTGAAATACCTTGTCTCTCTTATGCACCCACAAACTATATGTGTACAGTACTATAGGCTTGAGCGTTTTCCGTTCAACCTGTCATAATTTTCTGACATTTTTAATATGACTTCATTCTCTTCAGTACTGCCATGGCTTTTCTTTTTATGATTTTTTTTCTCGAGAAAACCACACAGAATTCCCTCAAAACACTTGTTTTTTCAATTTTTTTCAGGAAAAAGTTAGATACGTTTTTCGAAGCAGGAAAATTGTTTTTGTCTGTGATGCAAAACATTTTGGTTTGACAGACATAGTGACGGATGCTCTTGTGTAGCACGTCACTTGTGCGATGCTATGACTAAATGTCGAGGGTGCGTCCGTCTATAGCGGTGAGTTCTCTTTGATTTTATCGATAAAGATACCGCATTAGTTACACCGGATTGTTTCAAGAGTAGAACACTTGCCGAGGCGATATTGTTATATTGTCTCAGGTCAGTTTTTTTTTCTTCAAGTTGCATCAGCGGAAGGAGGGTGAATGTTTTTCCAAAATGTTTCGGTTGGGGATACACTTTTGACATTCATTTAGTGTAGATATGTTGTGTGCCATAGATGATGACATTGTGATGTAAATTCTTGACATGCTTCATATTTGTTCTGTGGAAAAAATGATGGTTTATAAAGTGGAGCGGCTCTTTTGGATCAAGGGGAAGGATGTTCATATATTTTTTTGGAAACGGAAACAAGCCCTTATCTTATTTTATATATATCTCCATCACTTATTTGGTTGTATTCTTATAAGTAGATAAATTATTAGAACAGATTTTTTCACAGGATTTCTCTTATATCAAAGATTTTTTCGTAGGCTATTTTTAGTTAAAAAAAACCACCAAAGACTAATTCGAACAATGGATGAAAAAAATCTGTGCACTTTTGTAGGTGTGGTAATGTCCTGGTAAAAAATGTAAGATGGTGAGCTAAAAATGGTACACCCCATAGGACCGTTTTTTTTTCGACTCTCTCGAGAACTATTTAACCGATTACAATAAAATTTGATATTCAGGAAGATGTACAAGGTGGGCCAAGAGAGATCAACCTATTGGAAGATGCTCTTATTTTTGCAAATGGCCGCCAATGTCAAATCTGTTTTGAAATTTGTGGACTTGGCAGATGTAGAATAGAAGTGAACAAGCCATGGAGCGATACACTCCCCAAGAACGCGGAATAACGTGTAACCTACGCCCAAGCCATCCTCAATCTCGAGGACGAAGTGGACGATTTTTTGACCAAAATCATAATGAGCGATGAGGCTCATTTCCACCTCAGCGGGTACGTGAACAAGCAAAGCTATCGCTTCTGGGGCACCAAAAATCAACGAGTAATGCACGAGGAGCCAGTACACCCGCTCAAAGTTACTGCATGGTGCGCTGCTGTTCACGCTGGAGGAGTCATGTGGCCATTTTTTGAAAGTTTGAATATTAATCCTTTTATCCAAACCGCCTTTTCGATGTCCAGTAAACAGGCGACTGTCGTCTCTTTCTTCTTGAGTCCGTGTTTTACGTCGGAGTGCAGTCCAAGAAGCGAATGGATGGTGGAGTGTTGTGCTCGGAAACTATACTGACATTCAGGTATGATTTCCCTTTCCCTGACTTTGAAGTTTCCTTAATTTTTTTTTTATTGTATTCGAAGCTGGGACCGCACATAAGAACAAATACTTGCGATTCAGTCGTGCAATTTATTTAATTTCTCAAAAAGTACACGATATTGAGCATCCAATTTTCTGTTTTTAACTAAAAATTACTAAGAGCATTGAATTTTAAAAACCAAATTAGTTCTTAACTACGTTAAATTTTGAAAAAAAAAAATAAGTTTTAATTTAAAACATTTTTTTTACAATATTTTGAGTTAGAAAATTAACTTTTCCAAAACTATTAACTATTCCTAAAACAAATGTATTTAAAAACGGTTTTTAAAATGCATTGGGAGTGTAGCTGTTTTTTTTTAATAATTTATGTCTGCTTTAAGTAATTTTTTTTTAGCAAATTTGCCCCTCCTGGCTGAATGGGAGGGGGGATAGAACCCCTCCCTTACGATTTTTTCTTGTCTTGACCGAACCTACACGCTCTAGCTTTTTTTTCATATCTCTCGTGAAACACCCTGTATAGAAACTGTGGAAGGAAAAATAAAAAGAACTGTTACTAAGCCATTGCAATGGATGTTACAAAAGGGTTAAAACCATGTGTGTTGTCTACGGAGTACGAGACCGTTCCACTTAGTGTAATAAATATGGTATCTACATGATCCCTCAATATGAAGAGCTCCCTGCAAAACGATAAGGATAAATGCACGTTTTGATCCAGCTCCTGAAGCTGAAGATACAGGCAAAATACCACATCCCTCTGTCTTCTGACATTGTTGCATTCGTTGAAAACGTTTTTCGTGGTATTTATACCAGCAGAATTTCTTTAAGAGCATCGATTGCTTCTGAGGCAAACGAACCAATGGATAGATACTTCGGAAAGTATAGATCATCGCAAGGTCCAAATACGGGGGCAAGATGTGGATCGTCATCGTCATCCATTCCAAATATAACATATGGATTTGGATTGAACCTAGTAAAATCATCACTCCGTTTAAACGTATAAACGTTTATAATAAAAGCAGGTTTTTCTAAGGAAAAAGCTAACAGCTTTAACGGATACACACGTCGAGAAGTTAATGCCGGAGTCAACAAATACTTATAAAATAACTCTATAAAACCATCAATTTTCAAAACTCCCGGAAAACTTTCCAGGTAAAACTACCAAATGACTGTACTATATTTGAACAACAATATAACTTCCTACCAACATTTTTTTTAAAATCTCACAAGAAAAAAAAATAAATAATCATAGGTGTTTATAAAAAAAAACCACAAATTAAAAATATAAGAGAGATGTCAAAGGTTATGCTATTGTGAGCTATTGTGTCCTCATTATGTCGACCCAAAATGTTCTGGTTCACTGAAAAAGGGGCCTCCAATCGTGTCTCCTTTTATTTCGTTTCTTTTTAATTATTGGCTATTCTTCTTTTAAAATTTTTTTATTCAGAAAAAATTAGAAACTGTTAAGAAATTTTATAAAGTTTTACGAAATTCTTCCCTGTTTTGATGTATTTCTTTTAATATATTTTGTGTACCCTTTCTTCACCAAAATTTTGATAACGACTTTTCAAATTTTTACAATCCCATACTATTTTGAAGCAGATTGCTTTGAATAGTTTACGAGTGTTTTTTTTGTATCAAATGTAGTTATAGGTATCCAGCTTAATCAGAAATAATGTAGAATTAAATGTTACATATAAAGTGTTAGAGAAAAATCCAAAAAGTTGCGTTTCTGACGACTGCGTATCAACGATTTCCCATGGTAACTCAGATATATCAACGTCAAACATCTTCCCAAATAAAAGGGTGAACATGATACCACAAAATGAAATTCCTAATGGACCTCCAGCAAAAGTGTTCCATTTTCTCCATGGGAATACCCCAAAAATAGGTTCACCGAAGTGTAACGAACACGTTTTACCCAATTACCTTCCATCAACAAACCGGCAACATATATCTAAGCCAAAACATACTTCTTCTCAACAAAGTCCACCTGAATAGAGCACGTGTCCATCATGTTATCATAATAATTAAAATAATTACACTCGAATCCATTGTGAGATAAAGGTGAAACAAACAAGATTACCCACGGTCCACATCAAATATACAAAATCGACGTGACGGAGTGTGACGTGGCATCAATCGTAACCCAAAGCCAAACTCACGCAGTCACATAGCCTGCGTCCTTCGGTAGTAATCATGAATTTAATTTGGCGTTATTATCCCCCTTTTCATCCTTCCTAATTGAATAGCTTCTTCCACCACACTGCCACTGCCAGCATCACAAATCATATGTTCCAGGGTAATTCTCTGGTGTATAAATAACAACAACTACGAATTACTCTGCCCATGCCCAAGCCAACCGAAGGGGGTGAGTCCTTAGGTATAAAGTATAATATTGTAACGCTGATTCATGTTGACGTCGCATAATACGAGGGTGGATTTGTGTATCTTTGTATCTAACACTTTAATAAATTCAATCATATCGCTGATAAAGTTGTTTATCTGGGCCTGGAGATCGGCGTTAAGTAATGGATGGGCGCGGATGGTATCCCATTTTTTTTTAACTTCAGGACTTGATTCCTCCAGCTCGATAGGATAAAAAACAAAACAGGAGGCTTTATGTCACAGTCGTTTGGAAAAACGTTCATCTATCCCAGTTCATGTCGGAGGAAAAGTCCCTAAGGAACAAATTAACGCTTGGAAGTGGCTTTTTATCACTTTCCGGTAATCTTTTGATTTGAAACATCATCGCACAGTCTGGGTATGTGCGGTGGGACTCGAGCTGCCCCAGTCGGAATGGATGATGAGTATATATTGCCGTATCGAATCCAATTAGGATTTTTGTGTTTCGAAGATTTTTAAGGTCTAATTCTACAACATTTGACATTAATTCGTTTGGCTTGTGGGGCGATAAAATTACAATAAAGGAGCTGTGAACATATGGACTACTGCGGTGTGAAGTTTGCGGTTGTGGGTGTTTTTTATGTCAGCTTTGGAAGTCTCGATTCTTTTTTATTTGCTACATAAAAATACGCAGACATTAGCGCAGAAGGAAGTCGTGCATATAATATGGCATTCGTTTTGGTCAAAATTAGTTTAAGGAAAATGGGCGAAAATTTCTGGAGCTCAACTAATTAAATTTTTTTAATTTTATTTTTAACTTATAATATTTATCAAAAACGATGCTTGGAAAAAGTATTTTTTTTTTTATAAAATTAATTTATATTTTTAAAACCTTTTTACCGCAATAAAATTAAAAATTAATCAAAAAAGAGGTTTTCTGTCTCCGGGATGACGTAGAAAAAATAAAATATACTTTTAGAGTAACCAGCAAGATTTTTGTTCGGCTAACAAAAAATTTTTGATTTTTTTATCTGTATATCTATAAATCAGGGGAATAGACGTTATCAAAATGTATTGTTATTTTTCAAACAATTATTCGTACTATTTTCTGCTTGGTTTTTTAAATTTTCCCATCGAGTTCTTATATAGTATTCTGTGGCTGTAATTTCTTGAATGAGATTTCTTTTCTTATATTTAGCAATGAACCGGAACATTTTGCGTCGACCTTAATGATGACACAATGGCTTAACCTTTGACATATTGATTTGAGTTCATTATCACCGCTAGATGTACTCGTATCTTATGTGTGTATTCGTATACCTAAAGTAGGTATTTGTTCAGAAATTGTTCCCAAATTTGTTGACATTTTGTTAATTAACAAAATATTTCAATAATTTAAAAGAAGGGTTGAACATTTGGATGGAAAAAAATCTTGATATTCTTCAATATACCTAGTCATTTTTTATATAAGAAATAAAAGGTGTTTTTTAGCTACCAATGAGAAGAAGAAGCTTTTTGAATGAAGTACAACAACTTATGTATACTACCACTAAGTTCATAGGAGCTATAGCTATTTCACGGGGGCTAACCCGATCATCAGACTCCTTTAGTGGTGATTTATCGCTTTATGTTCAATTTTATCGAAAAAACTTTTTGATCCCGAGCTGGGTTTGAAGCCATGAGAAGTTTCGATGGTTGTTGTCTATGGTTTGACAGTTGAGATGGTTTGCGGATTCATATAGAGCACTTCGTCCATTTTACGGTCAACATAATCGGCCATAATTTCTGGTTAAATATGACTTCGTTAATAATTTGCCGTATATGGAGCGAAGACAATTCTCAAGCCATTAACGAATCATCCTTGTATCCATTAAAATTGACTGTTTGGTGTGGTTTACATGCTGGCGGCATCATCTATTCTTATTTCTTTCAAAATGAGGAAAGAGCTGGTGTTACGTTGAATGGCGAGTGATATCGAGCCATTCTGACTGATTTTTTGTTTCCAAAAAATTAATCATCGACGACATTTAGTTCCAAAAAGAGAGGGCAACTAGCCCTCTTGTTAAGTCATTGGTTTATACTGACAAACGAGCAGCTCTTGAAGCCTTGGAAGCCAATATTCAAGCAACCATTGACGCCGTACAGCCAAATTTTGTGCTAATGTGCGCAGTGGTCTTAGGGCTTGAGATTTTTGAAAAAAGCAGGTAAAAAATCATTTGAAATTTTGTTAATCACTTAAAAATCTCTAGTTAAAACGTTTTTTGGCAAACAATTAAGTAAGCCATTTAATTTCTTTTACAATTTCGAATTTTGAGGAAACATTTTTTCAAAATCGTTTGATCAGTTTTTTTTTTCAAAAAACCGTTTTTTTTTTTAAACATTTCGAAAACATATTCCATTTTTTTTGAGTATGCCAACATCTAGCAGCTGGTAGTTATTATCAGAAAACAAAAAATTTCAACAAACCGTTTTTGAAAAAAAAACAAAAATTAAAAAAAAATCAAAATCTTTCATTTTTTTAATTAGTTTAATAGTTTTCTCGGAAAAAACTAAGTATACAATAAAATTTGAAAACTAAATGTCGAGGAAAAAAATATCGAAAATCGTTCGTTTTTTTAAGTTTTTGAAAAATATTAAAATTTTTTTTAGTATTTCATTTAAAAGAAATCTGTAGTTTTCATCTGGGAAAATTATTAAAAAAAAAACCAATCAACCCATTTTTAAAATATTTCAAAAACCAATTTTTTTTGGAAAATTTTAAAAAATTGAAAAAATGTTTTGAAAATTTGAAAATGCAATATTAATTGAATTGTAAATGACTTCCTGAGTACAAAATTTTATTGAAATTGAAATATTGATAGTTTACGACAAAACCACATTTGAAAAAACCGGTTCTATGAGAGACAAGTTTCGAAAAAAATATTCCCACAGAAAGATGTAGTAAATATATTGCACCCCGAAATCAAACTGTTTGTTAAAGATTCTATGGCAGGTACCGTTTTTTGTACCTAGAGCAAAAATGAAAAATATACTACCAAATAAATACTAAATACCAAGTTTGAAGCAAATCGGCCCATCCGTTTAGGCTGGAGTATTGTAAATGAACTATTGGGTAGAAAAAAACTATCAATTGATGAAAAAGAAAAAGAATTTGCCGAGTTTTTTTCCACACAAGCATCTAAAATTATACATAATTGTACTTACAAAACGTCCAATCAGACAAGTCAACATATCGCTCAGTCTATATTTATTGAAGAGGCTGATGAAATTGAAACCCGAAACATACTGCATAATTTAAAAACGAGAAAAAGCCCAGGAGCTGATGGGATAAGAGCGAGTGATATCAAACTGAATGCTGATTTTCTGACACCCATCTTGCAAGTAATTATCAACCAAAGTCTGATGCAAGGATGTATTCCAAAAGTTTTAAAAACATCACTTATACGACCCATTTATAAAGGAGGAAAGAAAAACGAAATACAAAACTATAGGCCTATTTCTATTTTGCCCGCTTTTGAAAAATGTTTGGAAGAAGTCGTCTTAAAACGCTTGAACAAGTTTATTGGAAAACACTGCCTAGTGCAAAGCAATCAGTATGGTTTTCAAAGAGGAAAAAGTACGGGAAAACTACTTGGGGAATTTTGTAACGTCGTCAACATGAGCCTAAATAAAAATCATCATATTTTAGTTATGTTCGTGGACTTCAGCAAAGCATTTGACACGCTTAGTCATGAAAAACTACTTGAGGTTCTATACAAAATTGGCATAAGAGGAACATTATGGAAATGGATGGAGAATTATTTAAAAGATAGGACTTTCAAAGTTAAATTTGTAGTTCATGCAGTGAAGAAAAAATATGTACATATGGCGTCCACAAGGGTCAAAACTTGGTCCGGTTCTATTCCTTCTTTTTACGAACGCACTTCTTGGAGTTTTAAAAAATAGTACCGTTTTTGCCTACGCAGATGACATAGCAATTATTGTTAGACACAAATGCCTTAAAACAGCTATTAACGTTATGCAACAAGAGTTTGATGAAGTCTCTAAATGGTGTCATGATTTTGGGTTGGTCATTAATGCCAACAAAACGAAACTCATGCATATTCGCTCACCACAGCAAAAAAAGGAAGGAATAAGGACCTTCTTTCAAAACGAAAAATGTCCACATGCTCAAAAAAGTGATGCAATTGAAGTAGTTACATCTACAAAATATCTTGGAGTCACAATCGATGATCATTTTCTTTGGCGCCAACACATTGAGAGCATAAGGAGTAGCATGAGAAGTTCTATGTTTGCTCTCTTTCATCTGGAAAAGTATTCAACAAAAGATGTCATAAAACAAGTTTATTACTCGCTTGTTGAATCTCGATTGAGGTATGGAATTTTGGCCTGGGGAAACGCATCAAATACTCACATGAATAATATCGTCAATCTACAGCATAGAATCTTTAAAAAACATTCAAAATTTCAAAAAACCTAAAAAATGTATAAAATTGTTCTTTTTAAACTAGTTTTTCAATTTTTGATCTATTATTTTGTTAAAAAAAACAAACAGAAAAAAAACAATTTCTTAATTAAAAACATTATTTCGTAATTTATATTAAACTTCATACTTTTGTATTAAACATTAAACTTCATTTTACATGTATTCAATTAATAATAATAATAATCACTTCAAATCAATTCGATTATTTCTTGAAAATTCAACCACCCACAGATAAGCATAAAGCTTCGTGGGTAACACAAATATTTGTAAAAACTTTTGAAATTAATAATAAAAAATCTAAATATCAAAAAAAAAATCTGTAGAGGTGCGAACAGACAGACAGACAGAGAGACAGACGGGCGGATTTTCCGGATCCACTTTTTTCAACTTCTCTATCACCATAATGTCATGTTTGATTGTTAGATTTTTTCTGCACGAATCCATAACTTGCCTTATAGTTCCTATAAACGCAAGTAAAAATAGGATAAAAAATAAAATAAATAAATAAAATCAGACTGATCGAATGTAATATGGTACTATCGTAGCCGCGGCAGACATATGCCGGAAATCGTATTTAAAAATAAATGGCATGAAATTATCTACCAGATTATAATAATAAAAAATTCATTTAAACAGTATTTCTGCCTTGTAACGGGTGATTTTTTTGAGGTTAGGATTTTCATGCATTAGTATTTGACAGATCACGCGGGATTTCAGACATGGTGTCAAAGAGAAAGATGCTCAGTATTCTTTGACATTTCATCATGAATAGACTTACTAACGAGCAACGCTTGCAAATTATTGAATTTTATTACCAAAATCAGTGTTCGGTTCGAAATGTGTTTCGCGCTTTACGTCCGATTTATGGTCTACATAATCGACCAAGTGAGCAAACAATTAATGCGATTGTGACCAAGTTTCGCACTCAGTTTACTTTATTGGACATTAAACCAACCACACGAATGCGTACAGTGCGTACAGAAGAGAATATTGCGTCTGTTTCTGAGAGTGTTGCTGAAGACCGTGAAATGTCGATTCGTCGCCGTTCGCAGCAATTGGGTTTGTGTTATTCGACCACATGGAAGATTTTACGCAAAGATCTTGGTGTAAAACCGTATAAAATACAGCTCGTGCAAGAACTGAAGCCGAACGATCTGCCACAACGTCGAATTTTCAGTGAATGGGCCCTAGAAAAGTTGGCAGAAAATCCGCTTTTTTATCGACAAATTTTGTTCAGCGATGAGGCTCATTTCTGGTTGAATGGCTACGTAAATAAGCAAAATTGCCGCATTTGGAGTGAAGAGCAACCAGAAGCCGTTCAAGAACTGCCCATGCATCCCGCAAAATGCACTGTTTGGTGTGGTTTGTACGCTGGTGGAATCATTGGACCGTATTTTTTCAAAGATGCTGTTGGACGCAACGTTACGGTGGATTGCGATCGCTATCGTTCGATGCTAACAAACTTTTTGTTGCCAAAAATGGAAGAACTGAACTTGGTTGACATGTGGTTTCAACAAGATGGCGCTACATGCCACACAGCTCGCGATTCTATGGCCATTTTGAGGGAAAACTTCGGAGAACAATTCATCTCAAGAAATGGACCGGTAAGTTGGCCACCAAGATCATGCGATTTGACGCCTTTAGATTATTTTTTGTGGGGCTACGTCAAGTCTAAAGTCTACAGAAATAAGCCAGCAACTATTCCAGCTTTGGAAGACAACATTTCCGAAGAAATTCGGGCTATTCCGGCCGAAATACTCGAAAAAGTTGCCCAAAATTTGACTTTCCGAATGGACCACCTAAGACGCAGCCGCGGGTCAACATTTAAATGAAATTATCTTCAAAAAGTAAATGTCATGAACCAATCTAACGTTTCAAATAAAGAACCGATGAGATTTTGCAAATTTTATGCGTTTTTTTTAAAAAAAAGTTCTCAAGCTCTTAAAAAATCTTATTAGTATTTAAAATTCTCAAGCTCTTTCAACTGCTCAGAGTTATGTTTTAATGAAGGCTTTCAACCTAATTAATTTTTTTAGCAGTTATCTTCATTTGAAGTCCATAAAGCAATTATGGCGCTAGATAATTCCTTAAAGCTTAGACCAAAAAAAGTTTACAGTTTCCTTATACCTTGATATTACCAAAACCTTCGAGCCTTCGACACAGTTGATCATGGGTCATATTGTTACGTAAATTGGAAAAAGCGGGACTTAGAGGTTTTATGGTGACACTTTCAGTACTACCACTAATATTAATATAGGTGTTCCTCAAGGATCAGTTCTTGGGCCAGTTCTATTCCTTAATTACATTAACTTAATATTCAGTATAAACTTAAAAGGAAAAGTTTGTGAATTTGCTGATGACATAGCTTGTGTATATTCTAGTCCCACGATCTTAGGACTTATTGCAGATATGAATCATGACTTGGAGTTATTCAGACATTGGTTTGGTATTCATAAACTTATTGTTAATGATAAAACAAAAGTTATGTTTTTCAACTTACAGACTTCAGACTTGAATCCTCCTACTTTTATTCACCACAGTATTGACTCTGAAAAATTCCATGTTAGTAGCTTATCTTGATTGAATGCCGTTTGTTCTCTAAAATGCTTCCATATTCGTGCAAGTAACCGAATTCAAGAATCTTGGGTTAATTATTGACAATAGAATTAAGTGGAAAGCTCATACTACAGTTCTAAAAAAATATTTGCTCTCGATTACTTATGTCATGTTTCACTTAAGAAAACTTTGTTGTAGAAAACTTATGGAGACAATTTATTATGGTCTAGTTCAATCGAAAATTCAATATGGAATATTATGTTGGGGTGGAACTTACAAAAACTGTTTACAACCGTTGCTGGTTACCCAAAAGCACATTTTATGAACTATATGGACGAAGAAAAGATGTGAACACAGTTTTTCGCTGTTTGTCAGCTCGAGCATCCTCCTATTCACGAAAACACTGAACCATAAGAGTCTGGAATGGAAAAGTGCAAGTTAATTCTTCCCCATCAACAAGGAACACCACCAAATTGAAAAAAATCGAAACCTTTCATCACTACCCTGATGGCCTGACATTGCACAGTCAAATATAAGTATAGTGGGAGAAATTTTCCAACAAAGTTTCCTAACACACATTTTCAATTTTCTGTGCGAATCCTTACAATTTCTCAGTTACAGTTGGAAGATAATATCAGTGTCAAATTGACATAAAGTTTCCAATATGCGAGGGATTTTGGTGGCCATGTTGTTTTGGTGACATCTGTCAAACTGTATAGTTGTTTGTTATTCAGGTGGTGATGCCAAATCACTATATGGCAAGTTAAAAAAAATGAGAGTTATCAAAATGAGTTGTTGCGCCCACAACGCTAGACGTGACGTTTGGTGGCCAAATTTGAGACCAACTTTCGCAAGATCGGCCTCCCAGAACATCACCGCGGTATGTGATAGTGTACACTGTACGGCATCAGAACCCGAGGCACTCGATACCTCGGCTCGCAGTAGAATTCGGCCTTTCGCAGACTCCAATTGAACTTGGAGAATTTTGCATCGGGTCTACACCCGTACAAGATTCAAATGACCCAGGAGCTTAAACTTCAGGGCCATAGACAACGCCGCTTATTCGCTGATTGGGCTTCCGATTTTGGCCGAAAAATTATCTTTAGCGACGAAGCGCATTTTTTGATGGATGGTGATGTCAATGATCCGTACTTTTTCGAAAACGACGTTAGCCCGTATAAATGTGCATAAAGGCTGACAAACATTTAAATCCGCAGTGGCCGGTTTCAGGCTTCCCTCTGACAACGTAATATCATGCTTTGAACAGACATATAAATATTTACGATATCGTAACTTGGCCAGTGGTATTGGCATGGCCTTGAAAATTAAATTTATTGACTATAACAGATTTAAAAATCGTCTCACAGAAGAAACCCGTGCCGCTGAATCTAATAAGTTTATTCAACCATTTGAAGAAAGCAAATAATCGAACTAAGGAGCGATAAACTTTTTATGGCCGAAAATTGAGGTCAACAAAACCCAGTAGCCAAAACACAGACTATGGTCTGTTTACGTCGTAAATATTTTTTTTTTTAATCTGAATATATTCCAACCTTGATTTATCATATAAACAAGACTACTCCACTTCAGTTCGCTTATTTATTTAAGCTTCCGAATTTCCTGAGCAGAGGAGTCAAAACACTGCAAAACCCTCAACTCAAAGCCAGAAAAATACAACAAAAAAAAACATCCAAAAACTCTCAGCTCAGCAGATCATAATAATTTTGATCAGATTCCAATCCAAAAGAAAAAAAATGCAAAACACTCAAGCCAGGACTCAAATCAAAAAACAAACAATCTGAGGGCTGGTGCGGCGATTTTGGCTTCTGCTTCTTTGGGGCTCCTGACACTCTCCTTATCTCTCTGCAATAAATTTGGTTCGTGTTTTCGCTTCGCGCGAACAAACATTCCACAATGTCCGGTCTGAATGGATCCCTTCGATTTTAGTATTTGTTTTTCAATCTTCGAAATCATAAGAGTTTCGCTAATTTGTTGATGCTTCTGATGCGAGTTTGCATGATGCCACCATGTTCGTTTTTGGCGTTTCATAAAAAAAAAAAAAAAAAAAACTAAACTGAGAGACGCCCGGCACATGACGTCTGTTTATGTTGCCTCTGTTATGATTGCATGCGTAGCGCAGCGAACCGTAGTGGCCCGTGGAGCACGTTCCTTTGATAACGTTCTTGCTCCCGACTGACCATCATCTTCATTCGGAAGACCCTCTACATAGTTCTGCGGCTCTGTAAATTTTTTTTTAGAGCTCGCTTCTCGTATCTCGATCGGGCGATAAAAATACAATTCCGTGTAATTACTTCGTGGTTGTTCCGAGAGATTGACTCTTCGGTTGTTTGACGGCGGCGGTGGAGTTCTACTTTGGGTGGCAGGGGCAGATAGTATTTGTAAAAATGTGCTGATTTCCATAAAACTTCTTGGTAATGGATGAATGTATGGGGGAGGAATGATATTTCTATGCAAACTAAGCGATTAATAAGGCAATTAATGTCGACGCTGAATTAATAGGATGAACAACCGACAAACTGCATGGCGGGTTATCTATAATGTGGGCAATGTTGTGACGACGCTCTTACACTTAAAAATTGCCGTCGAGCATTATTTTGCGAAAACCAATTCGTTGGTCTAGATTTTTTTTTTTTTTTTGGATTTCGAACACTTAAACGTTTATTGCCTGAGTCATTCGGATTGACCCAAATAGGGAACAAATAAACTGGATAAGCGAATTCCTTTAAGCACTGTGGAGAAGTTGTTGTTTTATTTTGTTCGGGATGAAGAGTTTCAATTGCTCATAACAACGCCTTGAACATTTTGTAATGAAAAATTAAAAAAAAATTGACTAGTGGCGAAACAATGACTTCAAAAAGCAAACAAAAAAATAATCAAAATCTTTTCATGGTTATTCTTTTAAAATTTAATTGAATTCCTGTATAAATGTAATTTTGAGTCACTGCACAAACCTAGTCTGATTATTATTGCACTTTCTATTCTCTTTTATGTTTTCGCAAAATTATCTCATCTTGTTTTTGAAGTTTACATTTTTTACCAATCATCTTTGTATATAATAATAATTCAGGATGCACTTCACTGATTAGGATACTGAAGTCGTCGATAAAAAAATGTTAATTCGCTCATTAAACAAATCTATCGATTGTCTATTATTGTCTTCCGCTCCAGAGAACGACAGAGAACGAAAACATACTCCTGACCGCAGGGATAGATCTGGGGAACGCCGTCTTGAACAACGATTTCTTTATGATTGAAAATCCTTTGGAGACGGTAGGATCTGCTTTTCAGCAAGTGTATAGGTAAGGTGAATGAATCCTTTCGCCCGAATCATGACTTGGAAAACAGAGCTCTGCTGAATCACTTTTACCTTTGAAATAGCATCATGCAATGGCGATCTGAGAATCTTGGTTTTATGAGGAAAACTTGGTAAGCGCCATCATCGCCGAGCAAAATGGGCCTAATTCCCTGCTCATCTCGAAGGTCGAACTGCAGATGATCTTCACATCATTAAAGAAAAAGAAGTCAGCAGGAGTTGATGGTATACCCCATATTGTACTACGACATCTCCCTGAGGATGCAATAGAAATATACACAACACTGTTCAACAACGCGCTGAATAATGCATATTATCCAGTGAGTTGGAAGACAGCTGTTGTACATCCTCTCCCGAAAAAAGGGAAAGGATAATTCCAATCCGGCAAATCTCCGGTCGATTAGTCTTCTTCCGAGTATCAGCAAGGCATTCAAAAAGGTTCTCAATAGAGCTCTGTCCAAGTGGGCCGAGGGCAAAAATATAATTCCAGACACCCTGTTCGGCTTTAAGGCGGGACATTATACAATTCATGCCGCGTCTAAGCTAGTATCTGCTGTCCAATGGAACAATGCTAAGAATCAATGCACGGGTACCTGTCTGGTTTTGATTTGGAGAAGGCTTTCGTCGACACCGTATGGTTAGAGGGTCTTTATCTGTAGCTAACCAGATGGGGCATAAGTAATCCACTGTTATATATGCTTTAAGCCACTTGCTGTCAACAGTGGTGATGTAACATCTATACCACAACGTTTAATATTAAAAACGGTCTGCAACAGGGAGCGGTGTCTTCAATAAGATTCAGCAATATTGTAATGATTGGAAGCTGAAAATTGATTTCCATAAATGTGAAACTATCCTGTTTAGAACTCCTTTGTCTAGAGCTTCGTGGGATACAATAAAGAACTGGTGCAAGCTAGCGATCGCTGGGCCACATGGACATCCAATGGGGAGTAAAGATGTGGTAAAGAACCTTGGTATCTGGCTAGATCAGTATCTATATTTCAATCGACATGTAGAGGTTGTTCTGGCCAGGGCTAGGGGAGCTTTCGCCCTGACAAGACGTTTGTTTTATAGCAGCTGCTTTGATAGCACGGCGAAGGTGATTTGCTACATGGCCCTCATTAGGCTGATTATTGTTTATGGATTCCCTGTGTGGTTCAACGTCGCACCATCTCTAATGGAAAAGATTCGGGTGTTTGAGTGACAGTATCTTCGTACCTGTCTTGGACTTCACAGAATTCCAGAGTCCGGAGTACCTACCTACAAACCCCCAAGATGCATATTTCGAGAGCACACGTTCGAGCGGTTTTATCCTACCCGAGGCTTTCCTTTATTTAGACAGCCGAGGGCTGATCCAGGATGGTTCGGCGATTCCGTTGATGTACCACGTCGCGTCGGCCGTAAAACTGTAGATAGGCGGCTCCTTTATGACCGAGACATTGTCGCAAAAAAAATACAAAAAAAAAATCAAAATTGAAATAAAAAACTGCTGATGTGGCTGGTATAGGATTGAGTAGCTTTAGTTTATTTTTGGTTTATTTTTAATTTAGTTTAAGTTTATTATAAGTAGATTAAGATAGTTTTTAAGGAAAACAAAAAACTATCAGATGCCTAATTCGAAAAACAAATAGGTTTTTAAGAAAACATAAAAAATTCTGTGTTCATGTTGCAACATTTGCAGCATTTTTTGTTATGCATTTTTTACTTGCAATTATAGGTACTATAATGCAAGTTATGGATTCGTGTAAAAAAAACTAACAATCAAACAAGACATTACGATAATAGAGAAGTTGAAAAAGTGGGTCCGGAAATTCCGTCCTTCTGTCTGTCTGTTCGCGCCTCTACAGCCTAAACGGATGAGCCGGTTTGCTTCAAACTTGATATTTAGTATTTATTAGGTATTATCTCGAGGGTTTTTTTTCATTTTGTCTCTAAGTCGAAAAATAACGGTACCTGCCATACAATTTTTAACAAAAAGTTTGATTTTCTCGAAAACGGCTCTAACGATTTTGATAAAACTTTAAGAGTGCTAATTCTTACAACAATACATCATCTTTCAGTTAGAATACATTTTCCGAAATTTGTTCTATAACGGTACCTCTTGGTTATACAATTTTTTTCAAACGCGGTTTTATCGTATCCCGATTTAAATAAAAACAATTTTTTTATTTTAAATTTTTTTTTAATTGGTTTTCGAATTATTTTGATTGGATTGAATTTTTTTAAATAATTTTCCCAGATGAAAACTACAGATTTCCTTATAATGACATACTAGAAAAAAATTTAAAATATTTGTTCGAAAAGTTTTTCAAAAAAAAAAAACGACTTTTAAAAAAAACTGGTCGAACGATTTTCAATATTTTTTTTTTCCTGAATAGACATTTAGTTTTTAAATTTTATTGCATACTTAGTTTTTCCCAGAAAACTCTTAAACTAATTAAAAAAATGAAAGAATTTTCTAAGAAAAAAAATTGTTTTTGTTGTTTTAATAGACGTGTGGTTTTCAATCTGGCAATACTTCTTTTGGAGTTGGTCTTTTTGACAGTTGTCACTTGATTTATGCTCAGTTTGGTTTGCCATTTCATAATGAATAGACTTACTCTCGAACAAGTTTCCGGTGGAGCAGAGCATCGAAGAAGACCGCCATCGCGCGTAACAATTGGAGATGTGCCCATCCACTTTATGGAAGATTTTGCGGAAGTATCTTTGTTTGCAGACTTACAAAATCCAACTCGTGCAAGAATTGAAGCCTAACGACCATTAAGCGCGTCACACGTTCGGTGAATGGGCCCAAAACGAGAAGGCCATCGATCCCGATTTTCTCAAAATTGGGCCTCGACTGGAATTTATTCGAGCCAGCCGCGGCGGCCACTTCCCCGAAATCATTTTTAAAACATAATGCAAACCCTTATCTTTAAAATCAAGATAAATTCTTGGACATAACATTGAACTGTATGCGTTTTATTTCTTCTTGAAAACCACACGTCTAAAAAAACACCCTTTATATACATACATATGCAGCCACTAAGCAATTATCTTACATAAGAACAAGTTCGTGCGACCCAGTCGTGCATTTTTTTAATATTTATTCGACGATGTGACCGCGCATATGAGCAAGTACGTGCGATCCAGTCGTGCAATTTATTTTAAACTGTTGTAAACTGCGAGATAAGGGATTTGCCAAAAAATTCATCTGAATTTTTTTCGTTTATACTTTTCTTTCATTATGGTGCGACCATTATTAAATAATGCATACATTTTTCGTTGATTTACCTATTTTACATTAAACAAAGAAAAGATTTCATTATCGAACGAAACTATGCATTGATTGAAAGTTTTTCAAACAAAATTCACAATAAGCAACCAACATTTTTCTGTGTATGTGTATAGTATAAACATACTCCGAGCTGTCAATGACAAAGAAAGCATGCTGTCAACTGAACATCAAAATCAAAGGACTAGATCAGAAGATCAAGTTTTGCCAGGGATGTCACCTGAATAACCAAATTGTAGTAGATACAATTATTCTCAAAAATATTTTCCAAAAAAAAATTGTTCAAAGATGCTTTTCTGCCTAAAGCTTTTAAGCTCTATTCGATGAAAAAAAGTAACTTCCACCAGTTGGAATAGGTTGATAGGTTTTATTTAAAAAAAAAAAATATATTTGCTAGCAAACAATTTCGATATTGTGTATGTTTGTATGTATGTACGTTTAAATAAAAAAAATTAAGTCAGCTGAATTAATTTTAAAAAAAATTCAACTTAAATTGACTCCTTATCAAGTCAATCCAATCAGTTTCATGGTGATATCATCCACACCTTGCATATCGTTTTTCCATTCACATTCATATGTCCAGAACTCACACTGACTCTAGGCGTCAGAAGTCGTCGCCCCATGAGTCGTATAAAAAAGTCATCATTCCAAAACTATAGACAAATAAATATATTTTTTTGAATATCGCTGAACGGACAAAAGTCCTATAAAATAATTTTTCAATTTTATTACAACTGTCCAAACCGTCAAAAGCGTTGACAAATTATGAATAAATTAAAAAAATATTTTTTCATGTCTCATTTTTATCTATTTTGATTTTCTTAGATGAAAAATTAATAAATGCTGGATTCTGGTAATCGAAGGCATTTATCAACACATATTATAGGTTTGCGTTTGAGCCAAGTTAATTGATTTAAAAATGTGTATTTTGTAAGATAAGTTTCAAATACAAACATAATTCGAAGTTGGCCAATGAAATGTATAATCTATTAATTTAGCTTCTATATCTATTTTAATATTATAATGTTGGTATATAAATAGATATGTATCTTGTTTCCAGAGTAACAATTTTAATTGTGTTTAGTATTATTAGAAATTTCCATTGCCGGAGATCAATTTAATTCGGAAACAACGGCTTAATTTAACGAGGCTCTTCAGCTCCATTAACTATAGCCCTATATCATATGTATACATAGTTGATGTTTCGCGTTTTTGGTAAATTAATTTTAATTAACGTTTTAGGTTTGCAACGAATACTCGCTACTCGCCTCTGCAAACTGTAATGTATCTAGGACTTGTATTTATGTATAAATATTCAAAACCTATCGTCTAATCTACATAAATAGTATAGATGCATGGCACACGAACGACGAACGATAACGATAGTAAGTTGATATTAAATTTCACAAAATAATAAAGTCGTTAATAATTTTTCTAAAAAAAAAAAAAAACCAAATGAGTGCTTACTCGTTATTCATGTTTATCTTTTGGATACGCATTTTCCTGTATTGACTTCATTTGCAAAGAAAATTAACAACAATTTGATGGCAAAAATAAACAATTTTGGTTACTGATGCAGTGATATGTTGAGATTACAGAGTATAGAGATGATTCATATTGATTTTGTTTAACAAGTTAATTAGTTAAAGATGAAATTGGAAGCCTTGATGGAATAACAAGGTAGGGATCCGATTTAATGTAAAGTGATTCATGGAATATATGTGTACATTTAAACAGACCTACATTATGCATGTTTTTTTAAGGGTAAAAAGGGAAGTTCAATTGCAGTTTAAGCCTTAAACGATAATAAGCTAATGAACGATTGTAGGATGGATGCAACTTGAAAAACCCGAGGAATACCGTGTATACGACCCGGAAGAGGAAGAAGGCATAGCCCGAAAACTGGTACTACAAAAAAAAGTGAAAAGACGACTGCTTTTTTATTATATATATAAATGTTCTTCAGCAGAATCATGCAGATAACCTTTTTATTTGACTGCTTCTCTTTACACTAATCTCCATGAACGGTTTGTTGCAAAAACTTAAACAAATGTCAGCAAGCCTCCCGCTATTGGATTGAGTCCAACACTAAACGCTGATGGGAGGTGATTTCAGAGTTGACTATTCTAACGTTCGGGGTCTAAGAGCCAATTTTCTGGCTGTGTATTAGTATACTGACGCTGAGTAAAACTTAAGTAGAAGAGGCTTCCGATCGGTCGGAATTTATCCTGCATGGGTATAATTCAGTACCATTATTTTTTTCCAAACACGGGCTTATATTGTCTATGTTAGGAATGATGTTGCGTTTCAATTCCAACCACAATATGGTCCTTGTACTAACTCCTTTTTTAATTTCATGTGGTTTAAAGTCACCATAAGTAAGCACATCATTCACACTTGTTTACTTTATCGAAGACCAAATCCAGACAGATTTACAACCTCTCTAGAATTCGATTCCCTATCGAACTCCATTAAAAAAATTGTATCCCTGTATCCTCGCACTGAAATCGGGCGATTTCAATGCCCACAATTCATCCTGGCTTCTCTATTTTGGACCTCCAACACCCGAAGGTATGTGTGCTGAGATCTTTGCCGAATACAATCATCTGACTCAACTAGTTGACAAGCCTATACTCGCATTTCGGACGTCGATGGCCAAGCAGAAAACACTCTTGAGTGCATTGTTAGTGTATTATCGCCTCTAGACACTTCTGACCATTGTGTCATATCCGCTGGATTCACTTGCCAAACTAATCCAGTTAAAGAAAGAGCTCCTAAGAGAACCGTTTGGCAGTATGAGAAAGCCGATTGGGTCGGTCTAAATAATTTCTTTAGGATCTTTAACTGGTCACTATGCTTCTTTTAAAGTGACGTTGACTACAGTGCAGATATGGTCACTAATCTCATTGTTTCGGGGATGAGAACTTTTATCCCAAATAGAGTCAAAAGTATCAGACCCAAAGAAAACTCATGGTTTAATACAAGCTGTAAAGAGGTTATCAGAGTTAAGGAGGTATGTTTCCGTTGTTACAAAGACAACCCTACTGAAGTGTGTCATGGTCCCACCTGCACTTGAGAGCGTACATGATTCTATGGGGCCAATCTTCTCTCGCACTCGTACAGTGGCTAGAGTTTTAAAAGATCTGGACGTACATAAATCCACTGGTCCTGATAGTATCCCCGCTATTGTTCTGAAGAGGTGTTCATCTACGTTGGCAAAGCCACTGCGTAAGCTCTTCTATCTATCCTACTCTTCAGGGCTCGTTCCGAGCAAATGGAAGACAGCTTTTGTCCAGCCCAGACCGATTGCACTTACGTCCCTTCTTTCCAAGGTCATGGAAACACTTATTAATTATAAAATCAAGAAATATCTTGAGGAACGAAAGCTTCTAAATTACTGTCAGTATGGCTTTCGTAGCAATAGGTCCACTGGTGATATGATGGTTTATCTCACCGAACAGTGGAACAAATCTCTACATCGTTTCAGAGAAAGTAAGATTATTGCACTCGATATTTCTAAAGCATTTGATAGAGTCTGGCACCAGGCTCTTTTATCGAAAATGCATGCTTTCGGTTTCGATGTTTCTTTTCTTCGCTGGATTAGAAATTACCTTTCGGACCGTTCAATACAAGTTGTATTGGATGGGTTCAAATCTGATATCTTCGAAATAAATGCTCTCTTTCTCATTTTTTATAAATGATCTCCTGTCTGAAACTTCTAATCCACTAAATTGCTTCGCTGATGACAGTACACTCAGCTTTTCATATTCATTTTTGGAGTGGATCTTCAACGTCAACGTATGATAAGCTCATTGAATTCTGATCTTGACAGCATCATCAAATGGGGAATAAGAAATCGTGTAGAATTTAATGCGTCCAAAATAAAATGCTATCTTCTGTCTCTAAAGCGTAATACACCTCACTTGCCATTATCCATGAGTAGTACCTACATTATAGAAGCTGATCATCTTGAAATTCTCCATATGAGCATCACCAGTCACCTCTTGTGGAATGATCATATTTTTGATGTTGCCAAAAATGCCGCAAGATGTTTGGGTTTCCTCCGAAGATTCAAGAAATTCTTTTCCCCTTCTGATCTGGCTACTATCTACAAATCATACATTCGTCCAAGACTAGAATATAACTACCATATCTGGGCGGGTGCTCCATCAATTCACTTGAGTCTTTTGGATGGTATTCAAAGAAAAGCTTTCAAGTTGATTGACATCGACGGAATGTTTCATGTCTCTCTCTTTTCTGCCGTTATTTCTATGGTCAATGTTCTAGAGAAATAGCCAGTTGCATTGCTCCCCTTAAACAGTTTCACCGTAATACTCGCGCTTCCAGGAATGCCCACCAATTTACCCTTGAGCCCAATTTAGGTCGTACAGTCAAGTACAGAGATTCGTTCTTCAGCCGTACAACTCGAATGTGGAATCTCTTGCCTAACTCTGTTCTCTCCTCCTATTATGGTGTTCAGAAGTTTAAAACCAATGTGGATTGGGCAACACTTATTAAACCCTCTCCTCCTTTCCTAAGCTCGCGCTGTGTCCACCGACATCAAAAAGGTAGCCCAAATCCCTTTAGCGTGTGCAAATTATAAAAATAAAAAAAACGCTAAGGTTTCTAAATTTGCTTGGTCCGTAATGCCTCTCAATTTTTGTGATATTTCTTCCAAACTTGTTGTTGACATTTGAATTGTTTGACTGAAGCATTCTGTGCCGCTTCTGTTAGAATGTTCTTCCAAAATGCTGGAATCCTTTTTTAAATCTGGGCAAAAAAATGCGCTTCCATTTTGTTGTTTGTTGTTGTTGATCCATTTTGTTTGATTTTGATCTATAGTTTAAACGACATCATTTCCAGTTTTGTCAACCTAAAGACTTGCAGACATACACTTTTTAAAAAATTGTAATTATTATAATGTGATTTTAGTCTCCCCTTATAGTATTAATTGTCTAGAATTAAAATTTTCTTTAGTGTTCTTTTACGACTTGCATCAGGCGCAGTTACAGCAGCGACATTCCACTCCTCAGACTATATAGAGCAACACAAATCAAGAAACTTTGTGATTTTTTCCGAATAACAATTTCAGCCAACTTAATACGTGAATAAATCTTGTGGAATATTTTTTTTAGACCTAAAGTGTCCTATCCTTTTTTTTAAATAGCGAGATTCATTGAAAAACAAGAAATAAATGTCTGGCTTTTAAAAAACTATTGCGCATAATTATGTTAGTATCTATGTATATCTAACTGTTGTTATTCTATTCTCCATAGCTTTTTTAGTTAAAAGTCAATCTTTAGAAAATTGCCCCTCACCTTTAACGAGAAGAAAATGACACTTCCTCCCATATGACTCTTTTTTAGTTTTGAGTCAGCTTATATGCTCTAAGTCTTTTGTCACTTTTGTATTTTAGAACCCCTGCATATTTTACAAACCTACGAAAGAAATATCGTTCCACTGTACTTTCTTAACTTGCCATCAGTATGGGAAACTATTTGTAGGAAAACTACCTAAAATTTTTATATTTTCAAAGTTATAACCCTTCATTTTTTTCTTTTCCCAACACTCCAAAAATCTTTTCTGTCTTTTTTCCAAGATGATGGCTAAATAGGGGGCCTTTAAACCCAAAGGCCGAAAACCGAGGTTTATACAAAGAAAAAATCTTGTCCTATGCAAGGTTAGGGCGTTATAGGTCAACATTTTGTTACATTTGAAAGGACTACCCATTTTTTCAAAAGAGAATACATTTGGAGACAAACTACCTTGATAATTGTTATTGTAAATTTGACTCCATAAATAACTTACATATACACATAAGTATGGGGCAAAAGTAATTTCCCTATTGGAACGCGCTTAAACTTTTGCAAGTGTCAATTTTGTTTTGTCATTTTTGTGAAGTAAACACATGCAGAATATACATATTGAAAGCCATATTGAAAATGGAACGCTTTACTTATCAAGAAGCATTTCCGCGTCATCTCTCCCTTTGGCCATTTGCACTGGCCGGCCTAGTCACCCGATTTGATCGATCGATATTTACTTAAAATCCCGGGCTTATGTAAACAAGCCTCTTAAAGCCCTTAAAGATAAAATCCGACAGGGATGAACGAGAACTTATCGCCGTAAGTTCTGACACAAAATCCATTGTTTAACAGAATCAAAACTAAAAAACAAGACTACCCTGTGGTAAATTGTTCACAAGGAACCAAAACCATGTATGCCAGCTAGCATATAAAATATTAAGCCAAAAGCCTGATTACAGATCAAAGGCAAATAATAAGAACTTAATTTAGGTAGAAGAGGTACAACAAAAAAACCTATTTTTAAGACTTTGGTTATTGGTTCTAGAGTAAAGACCACTTAAAGAATTGGACAACCCAACCATGCTATTCATAACTACATCAAGTCATAATCACTTGGTAAACATAACACAAAAAAGCGTTCTTAGATATAAACTCAGATTTGTTAAATGCATGCCTTCCACAAATATATTTGCTTCTTGAATATCAAAACACATTAAGAAATATTTTGGAAATGAAAACCTCTTTGTAAAAAACCCTTTGTTCGAAAACATAACTTAAATTGCAATACAGTTTCGAATAAATCATAACAACACCTTTTGTTTGCCATCTTCAATTTCTGTGGTTGAGTTTTATTCCCCTTAACAAATTTGAGTGAATTTCGTATTTCCCACTCAAGTTCACAGATTACACTCCAACTCACACATCGAAATCAACCTCATCAACCAACCACACAAAAAACTCCCTCCATACGGCAGCTGAATTTAAACCCTAAATCACCCCACCCACCTTTCAACAAAAAAAAAATAATTATATCCATCCATGCATCAGTATTATTCTTCTACCTGACAGATACCTAGGTAGCGGTACACAACAAAAAATAAATATAAATGGCAGCGAAGCGGGAAACTTGATTTTGTAGAATACAAAAAGGGCGCATGCGGATGTCCAAAAGAGTGAATTATGCTATCAAAGAAAAAGAGGCGTTCCCCGAATCTATATTTGCCTCAAACTCAACACAGATGCAGGTGAAAACAAAACTAGTTTTTCACAGCTCGCAAACATTGATACAAACATCCAGTTGAGATTTGTGAATGTATTGCGATGAACAAGCTAAATTTCAATCCGTATACAAAACACCCTTCCTTCCAACTTCAGGCTGATGATTGTGTGTATCTTTTCCAACAGCAAATCCAGTCGTTTGCTTGAGCCTCAGTTCGATTTAGAACCTCAAAACGGTTAATTCGAGGAATAAGATACAAGATTCTTGCGGCCTTCGTGTGCGGATGAAAGGAGTTTTGTTTTTATTGGAAGAATTAATCCGGTTAATCGATAAAAAAAAACGAAACCCAAACCCCGACGGATATTTTTGGATTTTTATTAGTTTTTTGTTCAGTAAATTATTAAATTCCATGTGTTTTTTGTGATATTTTTTGTCAGAGAGACAAAAGAAGAGATTTTGTTTAATTAAAGTGATTAGCTTTTTCTTTCTTGTGTAAGTTTAATTCAAATTTAATTAAACATTGCAATTGGAAGTAACTACCTACCTTTTTTTTGTTACTTTTTTTTTTAAATCTGAATGATTTTGTTGTTACGTATATCTGTTTGATAATATTTTTTGGATTAAAAATAAATACATTATCTGGAACTCAAAATAAATAATTTTGAGAAATATAACCCAACTCGAAGAGTATGGTCACTCTAATGCCATACAGTTATTCTGCACCAAGATGTGGATTAATAGATAAAATGATTGAACCAAAGGTATAGTGAGTGTGTTGTTTTTTTTTGTACATATTTGTATCTTTGTATATTATTTGTGAATCAAATTAACGGCAGAATATCGATGAGAATTTTATTTTAAAAATTGTATCTAAATTCAATTGGTATGAACCTCTGATTTATAAACATTAAACATTTTGGATATTATTAAGATGTTGAAATACTTACTAAGAGTGGACTTCGACAATATGAAAAGAACAGGTATACGGAGAAACAGGCCTGCGGTAAGGGCTCTTGACGGATTTTGCACATATCTACCTACTTTATAAAAGAAACTTTTAACTGCATTGTAGGTATACATTAGATGAAATAATTGAAAAATCCTCGCCTAAATAAATATGAATTATAAAATCAATCTTAACGATTATTTTAGCCAAATTAAGGGAGAATATGGTAGGAATAAGGGTCATACAAATTAGCATTTTTTACCCGACGCGCGTTATTATTGCGAAAATATTGCTAGCGGGATTCACCGATCGATCCCTGGACAAAACTATATTTACCCTAAAATTTTCATTAAAATCCGTTGGGAGGTTTAGGAGTATATACTCGACATACATCCGATGTTCGCCTGGGGCTCAGAATACGTTTGCGATCGATTTTGGTTGACACAACAACAGTATCGCGGTTAGCGTAACGCGTTACTTTTCTTGTCAGCATTAATCATGTTATTTCGTAGCGTGTCATCGATTTATATGACGTTATAACGTCAAAATAAGATTTTCATAAACGGTTATATGGCAGGTACCGTTATTTTTAACCCTAAAACAAACTTCAATTTTGCCTCTGTGGAATGCCAAACGAATAACAAATAGAATACAAATAGCTTGCAGCCTAAGCAGCCCAGACATTTCTTGTCACTCACTTTTTAGGCTTATATATGTTCGTAATGTTATGTTTGATCCTAATCCTAAGTTTCATCAAAATCCTTTCAGTAGTTTTTGCGTGAAAGAGCAACAAAGATACATACATACAAACATACATATATGCATACATACTCACAAACTTTCACGTTTATAATATTAGTAGAACACGGTTTTTCAAAATCACTTTCGAAATTTTCGAAAAAAAAATTAAAGCTCAATCTGATTGTTGACAAGAAAGCCCATTAATCCTGTCTGCAATCCTTATGTTCCCTAATCATTCCTGTGTGTGCGTTGTGAATCTGCAAAATCTTTGGATGGTTCCTGCTACGATTTACATCCGAATCCACGGCTACAATGAGAGATTAAAATTTTTCATTTCCTCCCAGAGAAAATCAATTTAAAAAAATAGGGAAGAGGGGAATCAAATTTTATACAATGGGACGGGGCACTACTCACAGGTCATAGTGTCACAGTCGTTGTATTAAATAACTCCTAAGCTATCTTCCATTTCAGCTCATATTGATTCTCTTTAATTCGAATGATATCAGGTCAGGACAAAAGCCTAGGAGGACGTTGTCTTCAGCCCTGTCGTAATAGTAATCGAATTGATTTGTTTTCTTTTGATGGAAAAATTTGAAAAAATATTCTTCAGTATATACATTTTAATGAACTTTGAAGGGTAAACGTGTAAAATTTGGAACGAAGCTATCCTTCCCAAAATATTACCGGGATTCTATCGGAAATGAAAAGAATTCCGAAAGAAAACTTCGACATGACTGCTTGTCAATTGTCCATGTCATCGATAGTCCATTGTACGATATCTACTAATGAAACCTTTTTGCTCTTAAATCTAATGCCTTTTGATCCTATTCTAACTTCCTCAAACCTGAGTTCTCACTAAAACCATGCATAAGTTTGAGGCTATATCACTTCTTGTTCTTTCTTACTATACAGAAAGCATAATTTCTTCCAATTGTTTATTAAACTTTGGTAAAAGAATCTGGATCGAGAAAGTAATTGATAGTACTTTCACAATTAAGATGTCGATTAAAGTTTTTTCCAAAGTTTCTGAATTCAGATACAATATCGAAGGAAACTTATACAAGAAAAATCTGGGGTGGAATCGGCTAACTCGTCGATAGTTGATAGTTGATTATCAAAATCGACAATTTTATCAAAACGACTATCGTTTTTTTTTTTCGTTGGTATCAATTGATTATGTTTGGCGAGAGAATATTTCATGCTACTCATTTTATTTTAGAATTGTATGAACATGAACATGAAGTCTTTGTACATATTTTGCGACTGCTAGATTTACCACCTGGGTAAGATCAACAACCTATTCAACAATAATTGGCTGCTACATTGGCGCTAAGGCGGTTTATTGCTGTTTATAGTTCTAGCCAACTTTACCCACAGCTTTCAATCGGTTGTACATTCAGAAATGTAGGCAGGTGTCTCCAGATGTTTTTTGTAAAATGTGGAAAAAATGGCAATTTGTTTCTTTGTGGAATGCGACCTAAAAAAAAAAACAAAATTATTATATTTAATATTTCTAAGAGATGTATGTATATACATACTTACATATTTTGTAAACTAATCAAAAATCAAATATTCATTAGAATGGAAACAAAAATAAGAATACAAAAATTAAAAAAAATTACATAAGATTCTTGACAGAGTCATAAGTGATGCAAAGAAAAAAATAATTTTTGGCGATCGATTTACACAGAGCAAAGAATTGTTGATATACAAAAACGACTATCAATTATCACCTTGGCCGATTCCACCTCTGTTTTTAATAACCGATTCGTAGAAGTGCTAGGTTTTGCAATAATTTAAAATTAAATTAGTTTTAAGTAAGCTTTAAACGATCCCCCATTAACAATGAAGAACATATTGAATACCCAGCCAAGTAAACCTACGGAAGCGGGTTTCAAAGTTTCCGCTTTCGTTAGAAAAGCAGGCGCAAAAACTCCTGGTTGAAACAATTGCAACGACAACTGCATTTATTTGGCCTTAGACATTGAACATTCCAAAACCGGAAGGCCTGCCGACTTTTTCCGAGATGAACTCGAACCACATAGGTGCAGTCTTAGGGCGAAGCAGAGAAGTTGGGAGAGTTGTGGTTCCAATCGAAATCATAACATTCGTCGGCGTTAAAAATTAAGACCTTTAATAGTGCCCAAAATTCACCGATTACCTTTGGCATAAATTTTGTTTAATATTTCTAAAACAAGGCATACAACATCCTTTAGGAAAGCGTCGGAACTCCTATTGCAAGCTAGATTCCATCCGCGGTTCTAAGTGATAAAATAGTTACCTTACTCTCGGTCTACGACGTCTCTTCTATCTTTCTATTTCTTCTAACTTAATGCTCGCATTATGGTGCATTTTTTTTGGGGTGATATGGCAATAGTGTACTTGTACCTTGCAGTACCTTTACCAAAATTTTGATGTGTCACATTCCCCTTTTAAGAATTTCTTTGGCATTCCGGCGGCACAGTGGTGAAATAGGTAAGATGTTTGCTTGTGAACCCAAAGATCGTGAGTTCGAATCTCAGTTGGGTTGCAACTTTTCAAAACTCCTGGTGCAAGGCTAGACGCCAACGCCGTCCGTGGGTTACAAGTGAGAAAATAATTCACCTAATGCTCTATCTACTGTAATTTGTCCTATCTTTCCAATCCTTCGAACTACTGTAGTGCAGCATCCAATTGAATTCTAAAAAGACAATGTGCCTTACATACACATAGTTAAATATTGCAAAAAAAAAAACGATTAAAAACCTTTGGGAACAGATAACAAAATACTCAATTTGTATGCTCAAAAAGAATGGTATTTAACTTCAAATTTAGGAGATGAGCTTAGCTTACCCTAGAAGTTGGATTAAAAACTAAGAGTTAAGAGAAAGATTTGTATAAAAAGAAGTATAGTTACTAGTGAATCAATTTTATTCAAAGTTGTTCCTAAATGCTTAAAATTTAAAATGTTTGCTATAAAAGAAAACAGATAAATAATGGGTTGACTTATTGTCATTAACGAATACAAACCATTGGGTAAGCTTTTCCATCTATCCTATTCCTCAGCATTTGTTCAGCCTCTGTCCCTAAAAAAGGCGAATCCTCCTCTCCCTCAAACTATCGACCAATTGCACTTACGTCCCTTCTTTCTAAGGTCATGGAAACGCTGATTAACTTTCAGCTTAAGAAATATCTTGAGGACCGAAACCAGCAATAGATCCACTGGTGATTTGATGGTTTATCTCACCGAAAAGTGGAATGAATCTCTTCACCGTTTTGGTGAAAGTAAGATTATTGCACTTGATATTTCAAAGGCATTTGATAGAGTTTGGCATCAAGCCCTTTTATCGAAAATGCGTGTATTTGGACTCGCCGAATCTCTTCTACGTTGGATTAGTAATTACCTTTCGAAACGGTCAATACAAGTTGTGTTAGACGGATTCAAGTCTGATTCTCACAAAATAAACGCTGGCGTGCCCCAGGGCTCTGTTTTGTCTCCGACTCTCTTCCTTATATTTATCAACGACTTATTATCTGAAACAACTAATCCTATCAATTGTTTCGCTGACGACAGTACTCTCAGCTTCTCGTATTCGTTTCCAGATTCACATCCTCGTTCTTCGGATGTGGAACTGCAACGGCAACGTATGATAAGTTTATTAAATTCTGATCTTGACAGCATTGTACAATATGGGGAATAAGAAACCGCGTAGAATTTAATGTTTTGAAAACTCAATGTTGTCTTTTGTCGTTAAAGCGAAATATACCCCAAATGCCACTATGCATGAGTGGCACTTGCATTGAGGAAACCGATAACTCTCAGTTCTCGGTATGTGCATTACAGACCACCTTCTGTGGAATGACCACATATTTGACATTGCCAAAAATGCTGCGAGATGTTTAGGTTTCCTTCGAAGATGCAAGAAGTTCTTCACCCTGTCTGATCTGGCTACAGTATATAAAGCATATATTCGCCCTGAGCTTGAGTATAATTCCCACCTTTGGGCAGGTGTACTGTAACCCACTTGAGCTTTCTAGATAGAATTAAAAAAAGAGCTTTAAAAATGATATAAGCGATCGAAAAATAACAGAAACATTTACATCTCTGGAGCACAGACGTAATGTCTCCTGCTTTTCATTATTTTATCGCTACTTC
Source organism: Platycheirus rosarum (assembly GCA_963971375.1). NCBI lineage: Eukaryota > Metazoa > Arthropoda > Insecta > Diptera > Syrphidae > Platycheirus > Platycheirus rosarum. The sequence continues at coordinate 112,607,156 of OZ020510.1, read as the reverse complement.
CATAAACAATGTTCTATCGAAATAGCCAGTTGCATTCCTCCCCTGAAACGATTCAACCGTAATACTCGCGCTGCTAGGAATGCCCATAAATTTACCCTTGAGCCCAACTTCGGACGTACATTCAAATACAGAGATTCTTACTTTAGCCGTACCACGCGAATGTGGAATGCCAATATGACTTGCCGAACTTTAAAATTATTATATAATTATTTTCCTAACGCTCCCGCTGTGTTTAACATTACAAGGGTAGCCAAAATCCTTTTTGCTCGGGTCAATTATAAAAAAAAAAAAAAAAAAAAAAAAACAGAATATAAATAAATCACACTCTCTAAAAATTCGTACTCTCTTCTTTTTTTATAAAATATTTACTGAAACATCATTCTTCCTATTCATTCTTAGACCTCAAACAATGCCGTTTTAAGCTTTAAGATACAAATAGTAAACGTTTTTGGAAGTTTATAAATAGTAAAAGACAATCAAATGGTATTCCCAGTCTTATGCGTCACGAAGGCATTACATCTTCTGATTTCTCTGTTATTTGTCACTTGTTCGCTAAACATTTCCAATCAGTTTATTTAAATAATTCTTCTGGTATATCTTATGCTGCTAACTCGCTTACTACTGATAGTATTTTGAATATTAGTAATTTAAGTCTTTGTACTTCTGAAATTGAACTAGCACTGTCCCAGCCTAAGACTGTAAACCGCCCAGATATAGATGGAATCCCACCAATAATTTTAAAAATGTGTGCAAAAGCACTGGAAATTCCTTTAACCATTATCTTTAATCGATCGCTAGTATATATGGTGAATTTCTTCATACTTGGAAGCGATCAACAATTACACCCATTTTTAAATTTTAGGTAGCAAACAACAGGTTTCAAATTACCGTCCAATCTGTAAACTTTCTAATGTACCTAACATTTTTGAAAAATTGATTTATGACCAACTAACTCCTTCAATTAAATTCTTCCATTCCAACATGGTTTTCCGAGAAACTAATGTTGAATTGATTTCTGAACGAATAAATAAGCTCGAAGCAAACTTTATTTACAGATGTAATAACACTGACAACCCTCTTGTTCACCAGATTAATTACCTGTGATAAATACTTGTTATGTTGTTCATTTAAACTATTTATTCATTTATTTATTTTTATTATTTATTTATTTATTTATTTATTTATTTTTATTATTTATTTACTTATTTATTTATTTATTTATTTAATTATTTATTCATTTATTTATTTATTTATTTATTTATTTATTATTGTTGTTTTCATTGTTTATCTATATATTTATTTGTATTTATTACTTTATTTACTATGTAATTAATTAATTTATTTATGTATTTAATTGTTTATTTTTTATTTATTATTGTTGTTACATTGATTTTTTATATATATATTTCTTTTTTTTTACATAACTTCATTTAAATTGGAGGTTTTTTCTGTGCTTTTCCTTCAAAAAAAAAATATTTCCCAAATATATTCTTCATAATAATAAAATAATGTTTCAGATATAAGACTTTACATGTCAAATCACTGTATTGTAAAATGTGCGGTTACAACACCTTTTGTACTGATTTATTGCAAATAAAAATATTACTAAAAAATAAAATAAATTCATTGGCGCGACAGCTCCTGAAGGAGCCAAGGCCTAGTGACTTATACTCTCAACCATTCCTGTGTGTGTGTTGATAATCTGCAAGAATGGAAGGGACCTACAGTTTACCGCCGAGTCCGAACTGCTACATGAGCTGCACTTTTTCGAGAAAAATTTTACTCTTGGAGGTTTTGTCAGTTCCTCGCAAGAGGCAGTACCCCGGAAAAAAGGTGGCTATGAGCTGGATTCGAACCCAGGCTCATTCGCTTAGCAGTCCAACACACTAACCACTAAGCCACGGGGCACTATATTACTACTACTACTATTTCCAACATGGTTTTATAGCTGGTAAATCAACAACTTTACAAACCTTGACTCGAGAAAGGCTCTCAACATGACGTCGTCTCTACTGACTTTTCTAAAGCTTTCGACCGAGTAAATCATGACGTTTTACTGATGAATATAAACAATGTAGGTTTTCACTAGAATTTCTTAAATTGGATCAATTCTTACTTGAGAGATCGATATTCAGTACGTTCGTTTAAACAATGTTTATGCTATTTCAGGTGTCCCACAGGGTACCCACTTCGGCCCTCTTCTTTTTTTGCTTTTTGTAATGACATTCCTGAAATATTTTTGAATTCAAAGTGCTTGATGTATGCAGATTATTTAAAAGTGTATCGTTGCATAAAATCCGAGCAAGATTACCTCGTATTGCAAGAAGATCTTTGTAAATTATTGAGTTGATGCACTATTAACTCTCTCAATCTTAACATTTCTAAATGCCAAAGTTTAACGTTTTGTAGAAATCGCTCACCAATAAATTTTATATTTAAGATTAGTCATAAGGAACTGTCCATTATAAATTTTAAAAAAGATCTTGGTGTAATATTGGACAAAAAGCTAGACTTCTTATGACACATAGATTTTTTAGTCGCCAGAGGCAATTCTATGTTAAGTTTTATTTTGCTTAACTCCAAGAGTTCTCTGATCCTCAGACTTTAAAATTTCTATTTTTTGCTTTTGTAAGATCTAATTTGGAGTATTGCAGTGTTATTTGGAATCCTTCAAATGCAGTACATTCATTTAGAATCGAGAAAATCCAAAAACGTTTTACGAGGGTTGTAGTGAAAAGATTGAATTGGAACACAGATATCCCATCTTACGATACGAGATGTAAATTACTTGGTATTTTGCTCTTAACCATTCGAAGAAAATTCACCGCGGTTATGTTTATTCATGACATAATTACAGACCAGCAGTAGTGCCCCGTGGCTAGTGTGTCGGACTGCTAAGCGAATGAGCTTGGGTTCGAATCAAGCTCATAGCCATCTTCTTTTCCGGGGTACTGCCTCTTGCGAGGATCTGACAAAACCTCCAAGAGTAAAATTTGTCTCGAAAAAGTGCATCTCATGTAGCCGTTCGGAATCGGCGTTAAACTGTAGGTCCCTTCCATATTCTTACAGATTAACAACATATACACAAGAATGGTTGAGAGTATAAGTATTGTAACTTTGTTTGATGAAAAAACAAAACTAAAACTTAACTTTTGAATAAAAAGTAATCAATTTTGCATTCAAAAACATAATTTCCAAATAAACACCTGTAATGGGTATTATACTCCAGTTAAAAATAGTATATCATCTTATCTATCTACCTAGCGTTCGGACTTCTGAACGACGTTCATCAATTATATCGAAAACCCACTTTCTAAATTTTATTGACACCAACTTAACCCAATCGATTTAAGTATCGTGTCAATTGGAGGAATTTATCACTTTACCCGGCGCTGATGACGATCTCCAAAGTCCTCTCCCCACAGACAAAACAAGACTTATTATTAAGAAAAAATCCAATAAATTTTCAATAAACTGATCGTTCCATAGATCTTGAGGTTAATTATTATTTTACAAAAAAAAAAAAAAAACCTACAAACAACCATCTTTGTGTAACTTTTGTAACAAAACAACAACAAACGACACAATAAAGTGTCACCCTCTACAAGTGATCAACGGGAACTACCATATAGATAGCTCAGGCTCAGGTGATCGGGACTCTGTGGAATGGAGAAGCAGATGCAGGAACAACCATCATCAGCGAACAGAGATCTTCGTGTGTGCGCTTAGCGCTTATGCAGCAACTAATTTCGATAAGCAGCCACATTTTTCACTATACTCAAGCCTCTTGTGGTGGCAGCCTCACCTCTTACTCGTTTTATTGATCTTATCTTATCCAGAGTTTGGTATTATGGGTACCTATCCAGAAAATTCTCCAGAGGATCAAAAAAAAAATAAAAGAAAAAGAAACAACAACAACGATTGACATAGAGTCTTGTATCGTGACGCTGTCATTCGGAATTGCGCAATAAATTAGAAGTTCTTCTTCGATCAGAGATTTTCTCGTTGAAGAATGTGGTTCTATGTAGTTTTTTTGTTTCCATATGCAAATAGTTGTGTTTACACATATTTTATAAGTTCTAATACAGAGTCAAAAGATCTTGAGTTCTATAGCTAAATGTTATGAGCTCTGCAACTCTAATAATTATCTTTAAAATACTGGTTCTAGGAAAACCCCTGAATTCCTTTGCTACACTTTCCTGACAAAAATCCATAAATGTCTCGAATTTTTAACGAGCTCGTTTAGTAGAATTTAACGAGCGTTTCCGACCCGAGCAAAAACACAGATTTCTCTTTGGTATATCAGCTCTGAAATCTTGGGGTCATTTGCCCAATGAACAGTCGAGATTCGCAATAAATTTCAAAATGAAAAACGCGGATTTTTACGTTTTCTATGGATCAAGTATTGGTTTAGTAATAAAAAAAAAAAGATTGCAATTTTAAAGTTGCAAGTTTTCCTAAAAGACTCTTTTTTTAATGCATAATTGTTTAAGAAAACAAGCAGCCAAATAATACTTATGGTCGTTCGAGCCGAGTGACGAGTGTTGCATACCATGCATATTAGTCCACGTAGTGCTTTGTTACGGCTTTTTGTATCCCTTATGGAACAGTTGGGCTCTAGTTGTTGCTGGAGTTTGGAGAGCTGTGTCATGAACTTATTTATTGGGATCAGTTTTAGTGTCTTCATATAGCTTCTTGTTTGGGACATATTTCCTTGGGACCTTGTACAGCTACGGAGTATCTTTCTTTCAAAAACTTCGATCTTCTGCGAGGACAATCGTACTTCAGAACTGGACGGATCAGCTGTTTATAGATGAGGAGCTTAGTATTTGTGCTTAGTCCGTTTCTTCTCCTAAGAAACGGATGGACCAGATGTAGGGAGAAGTTAGCTCTCTTAAGCATAAATGAAGCTTGCTTGTTAAATTTGAAGCGGTTAGTGAAATTCATTTCAAGATAATTTTCTGTTGTTGTCTTTGTCCTTATCACTGTGTTGTCTGGTAGCTTGATACTGATATTATCACAGCGTGATGCGAAACCTCTTCGACCTCTTGTTGCTGTTGTTGGGGTTCTGAAGCAGATCAGCTCGCTCTTATTGCTATTTATCCTTAGTCCACATTTAAGATAGTAGTCTCACAAGTTTCTTATGTTATCTTCAACTCTCCTGGCTGCGGTTTCTGGTAAAATGGATGTTGCATATGTTAAGGAGTAATCGGCATATAGCTTCGTTTTCGTCCCTTGGATGTTGGTAGGCTGGTCAGCTGTATAAAGGTGGAAAAGTATGGGGCTCATCTTGGAACCTTGTGGAACTCCAGCGTTGATCGTCTTTCTTCGTGAATATTCTTTGTTTACCTGTACATAAAAGGATATATATGGGTTAGAACATTTTTGATTAATCTTACCAAATGTTCAGGTAGTCCTAGACTTGAGAGTTTGAATATTAATTCTTCTATCCAAACTGTGTCGAAGGCCTTTTCAATGTCCAGTAAACAGGCGACTGTCGTCTCTTTCTTGTTGAGTCCGTGTGTCATGTCGGAGTGCAGTCCAAGAAGCGGATAGATAGTGGAATGTCGTCCTTGGAAACCATACTGACATTCAGGTATGATTTCCCTTTCCCTGAAGAAGTGATGAAGCGTTGTCAGGATAAGTCCCTCCAATATTTTTCTGACACAGCATAGAAGTGAAATCAGCCGATATCCCTCGACGCTAGTCCTGTTGGTTTTCTTCGGAACGGGCACCACTTTTACCATTTTCCATGTTTCGGGGAAGTAGCTGTTATTCAGGCAGTTATTGAAGATGATCGTCAGCAGTAGGATGGCGAGATTTTGTAGCTTTTTAAGCACAAAGTTAGAAATCTCATCTACTGACTTCTTGGAAGTTCTTCCGTGGATTATGTCAGTTACTTCCTCGTTGGTTAGTAAAAGCATCTTCAGTTGGTCCGAGTGCAGGATTGTCCATATTAAAGTTGGTGACTGAAGTATTAGAGGCTGCAACTTCTTCAAACTTGTTTTCAACTTCGTCGATGTATTCAGTCAAATCGGTCTCTGCTGGTTCTTGCAGTCTTAAGCTTTTCCAAGGCGTTGGAACAGTTCTTTTTTATATAAAGAACTTAAGAAACAAAACAGACAAATTTACGCTCGCATTTAGTATTTTAATATTTTGTTTTAACAAACAATTAGTAAAATTAATGTTTTACTACACTATCAGGGAAAACAATTTTGGAAAGTTCCTGTAGCAATTTTTGTAATCTCATCAGGTACGTTATTCCAAATGGTTGCTAAACAAGCACTTATCGAACAAGTACTTGCGACCAAATGCATTGCCTTTAACTCTAAACTGCATCGGTGTGGTGTGCTTTGTTTTAACTTGCATTGCTTTTCTTAACCACACAAAGAGGTGACGCCAAATGCAGCAAGGGAACTGGATTATGCTATAGCTGTGTACCTAATGCTGGCGCTTTGGTGGAGCAATGCTGGGTGAGCATGCTCTCACGACCAAAACATTATAAGACGTGTGACTAATTTGCATAGAAATTTTATTAATTTTTAAATAAAACTTAATGAACCATAGCAATGGAGTAGATTCACTTCTTACGTATTAAGTTATGGTTATAATGTATTGTGTATGTATGTAAAGTACCTAGCGGAAAGGATTCCTACAGTTGCGTTTTTTTTTTGGTCGATCTTAACGAGCAATTATTTTTCAAACTTTATTTAATTCTACATTAACAACATACATATACATATGTAATATGTATATCTAATGTGCATCATCCATCTATAGTATATACAGGCGCCCTGGGCAAGTAATTCATTGGACAAGTAATTCATTATTAATTTATAAACGTCAAATTTGTAACGTATACTTTATATTCTAATATATGGATTAAAGTTTGTTTGTCTCCCATGGAAAACTTACAATAATATAGCACATTTATATGTTTGAATAACACATAGGCTATAGATTTTGTAGATATCGTGCCACCAAATAAAAAATTGAATCAAAATGAATGAATTGACAAACAAGAAACAACTCACCTTAGACAAATATTTTATGGGACTTCCCATTTAAAAAACTCAGCACAGGATATAAAAAAAGAAATAAGGAAGATACTTCCACTGCTTCCGGTTGTGAGTTGCATAGCGTTGACTGAGCTTTTAACTGTTGTTGGATTGGGGTGCCTGTGCCTCAATGAACACGTTGTTTTAAAATACACATTTCAACCCCTAGTACTTAGTCGGAGAGGTTTTTTCTAATTTTCAACCTTTAAATTCAAATATTTTATCAATGTTTGGTCTTTGTTGTATATAATTCTTCATTTCCAAGTAACATTAAAATGAAGCACTTGCATCACGAATTGAAAAAAAAAATTGTAATTCCAACAAAATTTAAAACTTTGAAGATTTTGGTCGAATAATAATCATATCAATTAATTACGCTCAAAAAAATACCAATGGTAGAGTAAAGTCGGGTAATGAAGAAAATTGTTTTGGCTGCTGATTCTTAGATTCCATCCCAGCGGATGACGCCGTTATTGGCTTTTTGGGGATCTTTTCTAAAGGATCGACAAATAATGCTGAAATTCCATTTATCGGGCATGCCTTCTTTTAACCATATGTTGCTTATGAGTTGGTGCATATTTCTAACCAAGTCATCGCCTGTATAGCTTCGGAGAGTTCGGCAGCTAGGCCGATAGCCTCCGGCGTTTTTATTGCTCTTAAGCTTAGATATGTCTAGCTTTACTTCATCCAGATGGAATGGGCGGAATTATTGTTCTAAATACTTCGCCCAGAAAGAATAGATCATTATGCCTGATAGCGGAATTCGTTTTGTCATTGAAACGTCCTTAGGAGGTTATAAGAGACTCGATCTGAAAAGAACAATTTTCTTGCGATTGCTGCCGTCCGACGAAAAACTTCCGTTGATGGGGATATCCTCAGCCGTACTTTGCACACAACGAGTTTGCCCCAGTGGGCTTCATGGGTTGGTGGAATAATTGGTCCGTACTTCTTTAAAAACGATGCTGGCCAGAACGATACAGTCAATGGTGAGTGCTATAGAGCCATGATTACTGACTTTTTCGTTCATAAATTGAACAACAATAATGGCAGGAGCTGTGGCTTCAACAAGACGGCACAACATATCACACAGCTCGTGCCACAATTGATTTATTGAAGAAAACGTTTGGTAACCGCATAGTTTCACGTTACGGACTCGTGAATTGACCTCCAAGATCGTGTGATTTAACGCCGCTTGACTATTTTCTGTGGGGATATGTGAAGTCGCTGGTCTACGCCGATAAGCCTGAAACGATTGACCACTTGGAGAACACAATTGCCGATATACGGCCACAAATGCTGGACAAATCTTCGAAAATTGGACCTCCAGATTATACTACGTCCGAGCCAGCCGTGGCGGTCATATGCCAGAAATCAGCCATAAATTATACCAGTTATCATATTGTTACTTTTCAAACGGATTGATGGAGTTATTTTTTAACCAGATACAAGATTATGACATGATAGGTTCTATTTACATAAAAAAAAGTGTTAACATAACAAGACTACACTGTTCAATTAAACTGTAAATCATTTCAAACCAACACGAAACCGTTATTCAATGTAAAATTTACAATGCTCCCGTGTGAAATCTAAACTACCATTTGTTAAATAGATCCTGAAAACCATGTTGAGTTAATCTGAAATTTCAATGAATTAACAAGATCCACTGTAAAGTTAGCAATGATCTCCCGTGAAATCTACATGACCCCGTGTCAAATTAGTACTAGTGTTCGTGTTGAATTTACTTGAATTTACGGACTTCCAATAAATCCACATGATCCACTATTAAATTAAAAACGCTACCCTTTTGAAACTGCATTACTCTTTGTTAAATTTGCACTTGTGTAATATGGGTAATCTGCATGTCAAGTTAATTTAAGTCATCATTTTGAACCTTCATATGGAGGGCTCACAGCTATACCGAACCAATTCATAAAAAAAAATATTCGAAAACTCCTCTTAAATTATTTGCAAAGTTACACTCTATTTAGGTCTGTAATGAACAAGTCATTTTGAATTTCTTTCAAATCTAAAACGAACCAAGTCAGTGGTATACGGATTTTTTGTAAGTTGGGTCATAACTTTTCATGGCTCAAAATCAAGTGGTTTTGATTTAAGCGCAATTCACCTTTTTGTTTTAAATATAAGAAGAAGTAGAGTTCGACAAAGATTATTTAAGAAAAACAGGAAAAGGGAGATCCCTACAATCCCTTCAAACATTGAAACAACAAAGCCTCTACCCAACTCGTCGTACAGTTACTTCAGGGAAGAAGAGGGATATGATGGATTTTTTTTTAAATTTATTCCACCTGTATACCACAAATTTTATAAAAAAAACTTACTAGTTAAATAAGAGTTAATCATATTTTTGCTAATAAAACACAAAAAATGTAAGTTTTATTAAAGATTTTTATTTCTCAAAAAAGATCTGCTAATTTTTATTAAAAAACTAACAACAAAAACATTAATTCACTTTATAAAAAAATAAGATAAATAAAAAAGTAAAGTTATTCAAAAACGTAAAAAAGTGGAGGGTAATATGGACTATACTTGGTCCATATTAGCCACAACACTAAAAGGAACATAATTATTTGCATTAGATGTACAAAGCTCACAAATAAAAAGTAGTTTTTTCACACCCAGCACAAAGTTCATGGCTCCAAATATAGTAAGACACACATGAGGAATGAAGATGAGGAATTAATTTTGTCTGCTAGTTGAAATGCTATATTTTTAATGTCATCTCACGTTAGTCCAAAAAATTTGCTTTCCATAGTCAGCACATTTTCCACAAGCAGTTTCTCAAATGTTTTTGGAAAAACTGGCCTACGACCTCACTTTAGATTTACCAGTGTTGAAGTGTAAGTACTTTCATTTTTAACCAGTGTTATGAGCGTAGTTTTTGGAACATTACATACTTTTGAGGCTTTTAAATAGCCACACGAATTTGTCCTCACCATCTTAAGTTTAGTTTAGTTTATTTAATTTTCTTATAAACTTACACATTAAGATTATTTGCATATTTTAAGTTAGTGAAAGTTTGTGAATACACATAACTAGTAACAATTACATAAATAAAAAGAAAAAAAATTACAAATAATAAGAACAAATTTGATAGTATTAGTTATAATACAAAAAATAATAAAATATAATATAACAAGAAAAGTGACTTTTAGTTGAAATATTTATTTAAATTAAAAATAATTAAAAGAAACACTAATTTAAAAATAAGAAATATAAAGATCATGAAAAGAGAAAAAAAGGATATCGGAGTGAAAGAGATAGACGAAGAAAGCTAGTTTCGATAGAAAGAAGTTAGTTGCTTTGATTTGAGAGGTTATTTCGAAATGTATGGATGTCACTGATGTCTCGTTAATAAGCGGGGAGTGAGTTCCAGAGGCGACCAGCAGCTATAAAGAATTGTCTCTCGGAGGTCAGGCATGAAAAGCGAGGTAATATTATGTATGTAGATCTATTTAACGCTGGCAACCGGAGTTTTTCAAACAGATAGTTGGGTTGACGAATTTTTACGATTTTAAATAGTAGGATTAAAGTTCGAAATTTGATGAAATTATAGATAATTTTATTGGAATATGATTTCTGGCATACATGGCCAACGTAGCTGGCTTGGCTTTCGATTTATCTTTGCAGCATTTATCATCATATATCCAAGTCGTCAATCCTTTTTGGCCTATCGGTGACTAGTGATTTCACATACCCCACAACAAATAGTCTAGCTGTGCTCACCAAACTTTTCTTTCAACAAATCAATTATCGCTAGCTCTGAATGACATGTTATGCCATCATGTTGAAACCACAGCTCCCCCATGTCAACGTCAAGGCGGTTCATTGATTATGGCTCTATAATAGTCCTCGGCATTGTTTTTAAAGTAAGTAAGTTTTTAAAGAAATAATTCCAACAGCCCATAAAGCACAAAAAAACGTCAGTTTTTCTGCATGCTTGAGGAATATTTACACTCCAAATGCGGAATTTTTATTGACGTTAGTCATTCAACCAAAAATGAGTTTCATCACTCAACAAAATTGTCTTTGTTATCGGGGTCCATTTACTGAATGTAAGTACACAGTATCCGGTGGTCGTGCGGCTTAAGTTCTTGAAATGGCAAACCAAACTAAATTTAAATCACATGGACGATGACAAAATGGATTTCAGTCAAAACAGTGCTGCCAAATAAAAGTTCTAAACCTAAAAAAAGCACCCTTTTAAAGAACCAAATACCTATATGTGCGGCCAATGGATCGTAAAAAGATAAAAATGTTGTTCATTCTTAAAGTTACAAATATTAATTATTGATTGTTCATTCTTTGATCCATATCATAAAATGGTTTATGTTGTTCATTCTTTGATCCATATCATAAAATGGTTTATGTATGCTGAAAAGTCTGGGTTCAATCCCTGCTGTGTTACCTAACATTTTTTGTTGGAGCATCTCCATCATCCAGAGAGTGGTAAAATCTCCAAAAATAAAGTTTATTAACTTTTCTTTTTAAATTGTTGTGGATCTCTCCATTCCTGATAATCCACTATCCACATAAAGGAATGGTTAGAAGTATCAGTCTTGGTATTGTGTGCTTAGCATTTATGATTTTTTTCATAGGTAATGTTGTAAGTTTTAATTTCCTACACCGTATTCTCCAAAATATTTAATACCATGTAAAAATACAAATAAAATACTCATTTGTATAATCTTTACAACCATCTGCTCCGCATTCCCTTGCAACATATAAGCATACAAATAAAACACGATACCTTGATCTACTACCTTTCAATCCTCCCAAAAAAAAAAACTCACAAAATGTCTAGTTAATATGTTAATCTTATGTAAATTTCCTAGCCTAAAAACCAGCATCCCAAAACGTCTATACAACTTGCGAACATCCCATAAAATTTTAATAAGAAAAGTCAAAACCACAAATCTAAAGCCACACACGAGCATTGAACTTAAAAACAAATAAAATACCAAAATTGTTTACATTTTGAATGCGCTTTTTAAATGTCGTCGTCGTGTAAACAAATTAACTCACAAATTTACATTTTAATACATTTCCAACTTCGTTAACTGGTCATTAAAAAAATAAATCCAGAAAAAAAACAATAACAAAAAAAAGTTTGATTATTGTTTTTTTTTTTTTTTTTTTTGTATTATGTTCGACTTTAAAAGTGCAATTCATTTAAAATGAATTTTTCACACGCCTGTTGGACGAATGCTACTTTTTTTTATTAATATAAGCGTGCAAGACGCCGCTGCCGGCCGCCCTCTCTTCCTGATTAATAAGCAAATTTTAATTACACTAGCATAAAATAATTTTTTATTTGTAAAAAAAAAAAATTTTATTCGTTTACCTTCGTTGGATGTCATTTGGGAATTTTAATGAAATATGATTCCCAATTCTGGTGACGAACAACAAGGTCTCTCTTATTAGCCGAGCTGCATTCTGTCTGTGATTAATTTTTTATTTAAACTTAAACATAAACAATTATTTTGCTGATCAAAAAAAAAATAAAACAAAAAATCGAAGGCGACACTTTATGTGATTTTTCTTACTCCAATTAAAATCATGTCTTTGGAGCGTGATTTTGATTATTATTACTGAGAACTTTTTTTTTAAAATGTTTTGAATTGCTATTTTTGTGTTTATTTCAGGTTAAACGTCCCAAGACAGAACATTCGGACTCTGGTGACAGAAGCAGGTAATTGAAATGAAATAAGATATCAAATCATAAACTTAAGCTTAGAATTTAAGAGTGATAATGTTGGGCTTGGAATAACAGATCCCCTGAAGAGCCAATTTTAAGTGACTTACTTACTGTCAGACTAAATAGGAGTTTATGGTCGACAGGATAGAGTAGGACAGAGAATGTAATTATTACGGGATGTTTGATATAAAATAACTGCCACACACAGGAATGGTTTAGAGTATAAGTCACTAGGCCATGGAGCTGTCGCGCCAATAAATTTATTTTCATTTTTAAGAAAAAAAAACAACTTTGGACCGTACTAAAGAATATTGTGTCCTATCCTTTCCAATGAAAAGTATTTTTGAATTTATAATGCCCGGTTTCTGCGTAAAGTTCTTACTCAAAAATCTGTGAATTCAGATTAGTTTTAATTTATTTCTTCACCAAGTTTTAAGGCGTTGGAACTCATATTTAGTACAACTCGTTTTGAAATAGAACTGAGAAATAGTTAGACCCTAATAATCGGTGATCTTATGCGTTAGAACCAGCATTAGATTTGATTTGATTTTCTCAAAGGTTTTTAAGTTACAAATTTATGATCCATGGGAAATTCGAAGTAGTGAATATATTTCAATGTTTTAATGTTTGTACTTTGCACATACTTCAAATTCAATAATGAACTTTAGCAAAGGGTTGTAGGAGAACAGCTTCCCCTCCCCCCATACAAATTTCTTTTGGCTAAGATAAACTTGAATCTCTTTATATTTTCATATGAAATATAAATATTTTTTTTTCAATCTAACATTTCATATTTTTTTATAAAAAAATAATTTTATTGTAGACTTTTGTGTAAAAAATATTGACTTTTGGTGGGGGGGCTAATTTTTTGCTAAAGAATTTTCTATAAGATCTTTCAACCAATCTATAAATCAAAAATACGAGAAGTTTGTTTTTGTCAAATTCAAAAATGACATTACGACGATAGAGAAATATAAATGGTGTTTTTTTAGAGGTATAGATCTTGAAATGGAATAAAACAAAGATAATTTTTTTTAAATTGACATGAAATTTATTTTATTCAAAAGCTAATTTTCTGGCATTAAAATTTAAATACGATTTCTGGCATACGACCGCCACAGCTGGCTCGGACTTAGCCTGATCTGAAGGTCCAATTTTCAATGATTTTTTCCAACATTTGTGGCCGTATATCGGCAACAACGCGGCTAATGTTGTCCTTCAAGTGATCAATCGTTTCGGGTTATCGGCGTTGACTAGCGACTTCATATATCCCCACAGAAAATATTCAAGCGACGTTAAATCGCACGATCACGTGTCCGTAACGTGAAACTATGCGGTTACCAAAAGTTTCCTTCAATAAATCAATTGTAGCACGAGCTGTGTGAAATAATGCGCAGTCGAATTAATTGCTCTGATGGACGATTACGTTGACCGTAAAATGGACTAGTGCGCGATACGTATTTCGAGCAGAACCATGATTTTCAAAACCAATTTGCACAGTTTGGAAGTATTATTCAGGCGTCAGTCTATTTCAGTAATTGTCCTTCCGGGTAAAAATTTTACTTCTATATGTTTATCAATAATGAAGTGTTTTTTTAGACTTGTGATTTTCAAGAAGAAATAAAACGCATATAGTTTAATGTTATGGCCAAGAATTTAGCTTTATTATAAAGATAAGGGTTTGCCATTATGTCTTAAAAATGAATTAGGGCAAGTAGCCGCCGCGGCTGGCTCGAATAAATTCCATCCGAGAGGCCCAATTTTCCAATTTTGTGAAAATCGAGATCGGTGACCATCTCGTTGTGGCCCCGTACGTGCGACGCTTTTAATGGTCGTTCAGCTTCAATTCTTGCACGAGTTGGATTTTGTAAGCCCGCAAACCAAGATCCTTCTGCAAAATCTCCCATAAAGTTGATGTGCATAGCTATAATTGTTGCGCGCCGTGGCGGATGGACCCATTCGGGTCTTCTTCGATACTCTGCTCCACCGAACCGAACCATTATTTTGGTAATAAATTTGCATGATTTTTAAACGTTGTTCAGGAGTAGGTCTATTCATTATGAAATGGCAAATGAAACTGAGCATAAATCAAGTGACAGCTGTCAAAAAGACTAACTTCGAAAAAAGTATAGCCAGATTGAAAATCACAGGTCTAAAAAACACCCTTTATATATTTATTATATGAGTTTACATTGTTGAACGACTGTTAATCTATCTTTGCTTCACCGGATCTGGAATTAATTAATCTCCAAAATAAAGCATTTGTGTAGGGGGTGCCATGCATTACTATATTTCAACTGCAAAAGAAGACAAATCAACAGCAAAAGTCGATTTTTATGACTTCATTCAGTTTTTTCAAAAATGTTTCGGCAATCTATAGTTTCCGCGTCTATTTACTCATTTTTTTCTGAGACCAGTGTCAAATTGCATCCTTACGCCTTAAAACTTGATGGAAAAATGGCTAAAAACTAATCAGAGATTTTAAATCACATTAAACCAAAATTTGTGAAGAAATTGGCCACGGGTCGAGTCTCAAACCGATTTAAGAACTTTATGAAGAAATTGAGCATAAAATCCAAATTTAAAAAAATTTAAAATCGACAAAAATAATAAGCATAAATGGGTTGTCCTACGTATTTTCTTTGTGGGTGCAGATTTATTTTTGCAATTTTGCTATCCCATCATCCAAATCCAAATCTTCAGATATTTTTAAACACTTTGTTAAATTGTAAAATTTTTTTTTCTATGAAAGTCCAAAAATAAAAAAAATTGTTGATTGTTGTTTTTTATATTACAATAGAACATACCTAACATAGAAACAAAATTATCAAAATTCTTAGAATCGTTTTTCCTTAATGGTTTTTATGGAAGGAAATATTATTATAGGAAATCACCTAAAAACTTTTAGTTAAAGGTCTGAAGAGAATTGCTTCAGATTCTACGTCGAGGTACAATTTTTTAAATCTGTGCCCCTATTCCGGTTCTCTGCAAAAATGAAATGATAAAATTCTTTTCACGATATATGTACATATCGTCGCCCGAGAATTGTGTTGTTGTAAGCCCCAAAATGGGTTTTTTTTTTTAAATGGATATGCAGTATTATGTTTTCAAAGGTGCTCTTTTCATTTCTGTTGTTAGAATTTGCCTATCTCTTACCGTTGCTGAGATAATTAGTATGCATTTTTTCGTATATCCCAAAACTAAGCACCCCTTGATTTTTGTTTTGTCATAGCGCCAGTTTTTGGCATATACGACAAAAATACCATGTGTTTTCCCTCCTTTTTACTTGCGATTATAGGTACTATAATACAAGTTATGCATTCGTGCAGATTAAAAATTTTGAGATAACAATCAAACATGACATTACGATGATAGAGAAACATTTCGTCGTCTGTCTGTCTGTCTGTTCGGATGTATTTTGGACGGTTAAGTTAAGGTTATTTTGACATTCTACAGAGGACTTTTTCAATTTTTTTTTTAGCTCAAAAATTAACGGTACCTGTCATATAACCGTTATGTAAAAGCTTATTTTTCTCGAAAACAGCTCCAAGAATTTTTATAAAAAAAAAAATCAGTGTGCTAATGTAGATATGCATTATATTTTGGTGAAAAAATAATTTAATACGGTGGGCTAAAAACGGTACCTCCCATAGGACCGGTTTTTTTTCTTCCAATTTTTCGAGAACTGGTAATCCGATTATAATCAAAATTGATATTCAAGAAAATGTAGGTAGCCTGAGTAGTGAAAACGGGTAAGTGAATTTTTTTTTAAATTTTGTTTTTAAATGTACGTTATTTTTGTGCTTAAGTTTGTATTCTTGAATTATTTTTTTAATTTTTTAAAAAAAGTTTGTTAAAAAAAACCATTTAATTTAAAAACGGCTCCTACAATTTTGAAAAAAAATTTCACACTTTTTTACATTTCCTAAAGAAATAAAATGGCGTTTAAATTATTTCACCCAATACATTTTAACGTACGTTATTCGAACAATCAAAAGTCACAAAAATCGAATAAATGCTTTGATGTTCACTTTATTTTTTTTTTAATTTTATTCTACAATGTGACAGCACATATGAGCAAGTACGTGCGATCCAGTCGTGCAATTTATTTTTCTTAAAATTGTTTTCTCGTACGTGTATGAGACTCACATAGAATGTAGGACTGATCATATACAAATA
Organism: Platycheirus rosarum; assembly: GCA_963971375.1. Taxonomy (NCBI): domain Eukaryota; kingdom Metazoa; phylum Arthropoda; class Insecta; order Diptera; family Syrphidae; genus Platycheirus; species Platycheirus rosarum. The sequence continues at coordinate 112,590,200 of OZ020510.1, read as the reverse complement.
CAACACAAATGAAAACAAAATATTGCGGTTTGGTTTGTCGTACGTGTATAGAGATTTCAACTGGTGGTGCAGAAATACATAGTAGGAAATATTTAGAAAGCCACTTAAGTATAAATAAAATGTACCAGTTGTACAAAGAATTTTCAAATGATCCTGTGAAAGAGCACGTGTACAGAAGAGAGTTCAACTATAATTTCAATTTGTTATTATTCAAGTCAAAAAAAGACCAGTGCGACCGCTGTCTCATTTTCAAAGCAAATGAAAATCCAAGCACAATTGAAAAGCACGATTTTGACCAGCATAGAAACGAAAAGGCATCAATGAAAGCAGAACGAGATCTTGATCGGAAAAACATTAATTCCATACATGCTGCACTGTCTGTTTTGACCTCCAAAGTGTCTTTGCTCTGCCAAAAGGTAATGCCTCTTCGTTTTTTTACAAAAGAAAAATAAATGTTTATAATATGATAGAAACACTTATTTTGCCAAATAAGAAAGAAAAAATAACTTATTGTGAAATTTGGAATGGTGATGATATTGCCAGCGCAGTTTCAAAAATACTGCATCAAATATTTTCAGACAATCCATTTATTGAAGTTCTGACTCTGGAGTGACTCCTTCGTCCCCAAAAATAGAAACAGGGTCAAATCCACTGCTTTGATTTTGTTTTCATTCAAAATTCAACACCCTTAAAATTAATTACACACAAATTTTCGGAGCCCGGACATGTGGACGTTCTCTAAGAGGTAGATTACGTCCATAGCTCCATGGACAAATATTTGCACAACTTGGAAACATTTAGCTAGTTTTCGCTTATGCGACGACATCTTAAATATATGAACTATAATTACGTAAAATTAAAATTAATTCAAATGTTGCCAACAGATTTTAAAGCACTTTCCGGCGCTTTATTAAACTGTTCGTTAATTCCATTTAGTAAATAAAGTTTCTTAAATATAATAAAGACGAAAAATGTACACTCTATTATAAAACGAGCGGAATAGAAATGGAGTATAAAACCGCTTCAATATTGAAAAAAATCAAACTCAAATCAAAAACATAAGAATTAATTCATCAATAATTTTAGTATTAACTTTTGGTTACTGGTGTGCTAACGGGTGATTTTTTTGAGGTTAGGATTTTCATGCATTAGTATTTGACAGATCACGCGAGATTTCAGACATGGTGTCAAAGAGAAAGATGCTCAGTATGCTTTGACATTTCATCATGAATAGACCTACTAACGAGCAACGCTTGCAAATCATTGAATTTTATTACCAAAATCGTAACGTTGCGTCCAACAGCATCTTTGAAAAAATACGGTCCAATGATTCCACCAGCGTACAAACCACACCAAACAGTGCATTTTTCGGGATGCATGGGCAGTTCTTGAACGGCTTCTGGTTGCTCTTCACTCCAAATGCGGCAATTTTGCTTATTTACGTAGCCATTCAACCAGAAATGAGCCTCATCGCTGAACAAAATTTGTCGATAAAAAAGCGGATTTTCTGCCAACTTTTCTAGGGCACTGATTTTGGTAATAAAATTCAATGATTTGCAAGCGTTGCTCATTAGTAAGTCTATTCATGATGAAATGTCAAAGCATACTGAGCATCTTTCTCTTTGACACCATGTCTGAAATCCCGCGTGATCTGTCAAATACTAATGCATGAAAATCCTAACCTCAAAAAAATCACCCGTTATAACTATGTACCTACAATGATTTATGTTAATGTAAGGTTTACTAACCAAAATGATATTTTTGATCTCATAGATTTTATTTAATTTTATAGTTCATTGTCAGTCATAGAATGACTTTTCCGTTAGTTTATATAAAACAAAATTTTTCTTATTGTTTTTTTTTTTTTATTAATCAAGTTGAATTTTTGACACCAATATTGCCCTTCAACAAAAAGACTCAATTGTGATGTATGTATTCCTATTTTAACCTTTATAAAATAAATTAAATTTAAGTGTTAACATTGGAAATAGATTTTTTTTAATTGGTTCTCATATCAATTCGTATAGGATTTAAACAAGACTTGAATATTGAAATGTCGTCACTTTGTCGTACGTGTATGGGGCGGAAACAAAGCTTATTTTTGGTAAAGAATACGAGAAAAAATTATTTTGGGTAAAAAGTTTTATAGTTTGAAAGCGAAAGCAGCTAGGACAGTTTTGAATACATAAATCAAAAGAAGATACTCCACACAATATATTCTAATAAAAAAAAAAAACTTTATCGCTTCGGAGATACAACATAACAATTCTCGGGCGGCGATATGTAATATTTTTAATATGACTTTTTCATTTTATCATTTCATTTTACTCAGCAACCTGATTCTCTTTCATTCTGTGAAAAAGTAAGCTGAATAGGGCTAAATACTCGTACATGATACATACCTACATACAGATGAAAAGGTACAGATGAAAAAGTATATCAGAACAAATATAAAACTTGCCCTAAAATTTTGAAAAGTTAGCTTGCAGCTGATGAAAACAGATTATTAGATTTTTTTAACTCTTTCAAAATTTAAGTTCGAAAACACCTCTATTTCAACAGGTACCTACTTTTTTTCAAAAATTTGACAAAAAATTCGAATAAATCCATTGATTGTTTCATTACATTTCTTATTAATCCATCAAAGAAATATTTGTAATATATTGAAAAACTTTGAGTGCCAATCTATTACTAAAGGTTAATAACAAAACATTGCTTAAAATTCTGTCTTAAATGTATTTTAAACTGCGGATTGTCAAATGTTAAGTTTACCATACCTACCAGTGTTTTTTTAATAAATTGTCTCCAGCCTTTACCAATCAAGCTTCCATAACCCGTGCCATATGTGTCATTAATTCTCCAACAAAAACCTATTCCAACCGAAGCAACCACTTCCATATGATCCATCAAAGTCACCTCCTCAACAGAAAGAAGCTATCATGTTTCTAAACACAAAAATATCTTCCAAATTGACATCATAATTTAACCAACAAAATTCTTATCGAAAGAAAAGAATTCACAAAAAAAAAAGATACAACTTCAAACTCCTTCCCTATAACCCAAAACCACCCACCCACCATATATTATATGAAAATTATAAACAAATCACTTAATTATAGAAGTCGTGGACAAAAATATGAAATATTAAGAAAAACCTCTGGATGTGTTGTTGTAACCTAATAGTTTTATGACTTTTAATTGAGTGCTGTGCGTGTAAAGAGGGAACCCGCGTGTTATGCTATGGGAAAGCCCCAACTCCAACTACAACAGCCGTAAATGACGCATATAGCGCCTTGAGATGTGGACATAAATCAACCAAATTCAAACAAAACTTCATAATCACATGAAATTCGAAATCTCTTCCTCCCTCCATGCCCCATGTTTGAACACAATAATATTTAGTTTTGATTTGACACCAAAATAATCCCGCAGTTCGTTCACACACAGATAACCCCATACATTGACACACACTTTGTCCCGTGGCCATGGCTATCTCATAGATACACGTTCTACGCGTGATGATAAATCAGGGGACAATTTAAGATGTTTTTTTTTTTCAGTTATATAGTGTGTTGTTGTTGTTATTTTGTTGGATTTAATTTGTTCACATGCGGTCACCTTGTCGAAGAAGACGAAAAAAATTCGGGGGTGATGTTGGATGCATCCATATAATAGACATTTAGATACAGACGCATCTAACCGTCCTTGTCGGAGGTCGTCCGGGGATTTATTTTTCTAAGAAAATGTGACAAAGCAAGTGTCGTTCCGAAATCCGTTCTTTTGATTTATTTCAGAACATAAAAAAAATGTCAAGCCCTCCATTTCTGAGGGCCAAAAAGGGCAAATCGCATAAGCAGCTTAACCTCTTGAAATGTGTTAAGTCGGAGAAAGAAGATAAAGAATTTGCTGGTACTTTGGCTGGGGCGTTAAGAGCATATGCAGATGAAAGTATTTAGATACTTATTGTCGGAGTGAAGACATGTGTTTTATTTTTATTTTGTTTATGCCTTTTTTTCATTTTTTGAATTTCTCAAGCAATTAAAAAAATAAAATAAAATGCATCCCAATGGTAGACGTGTGACAGACATTTTCTGAGGCACATGCTTGATGCCTATTTTTGGCAAAGGCAAGCAGAGGCAGGAGATTGAGCAAAAGATGTTTTTTTCATACATCATGTGTTTTCGTTTTTTTCTTTTTTATTTTGGATGAAACAAGTGGTTCTTGATGTTTTACAAAGTTTTTTCGTTTAACTAATTTCAGTACGATACCTACTATTTCGCTCTCTCTTAAAGAAAAAAATTCCATTTAGTGATGGGTTTTTTTTTTATTTAATGAAATTATATGATTATTGATTTTTTGTAAAGGCAATTTTTAAGTTATTTGTATTTAGTTATTTGAATTTCTTTATTTTTGTATCTATACTCATTCTTTTCATTGCAAAACATCAATATAAAGGTCTGTGTACACTGTCTCTTGCAGTCTTTTATATTAGGATATATTATTCTCTTATTATTTTAATTTATGAGTAGAGTTCAATGTGGTGGTGTTCCTGATAATTGTCGTATGTCGTATAATGCAGTCTCAATGCGAAAATTGAATTTCGAAATATATTTGTTGGGTCATGTGTAGATGTTTTGTGTGTAACTGAGACTTGGTCTAAACATGGGATTAGTGATGTTCTTTATTCCGTTAATGGCTATAAGATTTCTCTTATTGACAGCCAACATAGTGCTGGTGGCCCAACTAACAATTTAACTTGTATAAGTTTCTAAACAAGCTGTTTTCTTACTGCTATAGTAACATTAAAAGGCCTTATACAAGTAATTTTGGCGCACATTACACAAGCTATTTAACAGCTATAAGACCTTTGTTGAATGGTCTTATAGCAGCAAATAGCTTTTCATGAAATGTTATTAGCTTGTCTCAGCAGGCCATTTTGTGACAGCTAAATGCTAATAGCCTGTTCTGGATGTTATAAAAAGTGCCACGAAGAAAAAGTACTTGCTAGCCTAAAATATTTTGTTTTTAAGGGAAAAAAGTAATTTTTTAGTACAAAAAAGCAGTTTTAGGATTTGTTTAAACAAAAATTGCATTATTTTTGTTTTGTTTTAAATGTGTTGAGTCTTATTGCATTATTTGTATTGCGTTTTTTAGCTATATTTCTTCTCAAGGAGTTGCCAACTTGCTGACTTTTCTACTGCATACTGTAACGACTGAAATTTAATTTTAATTATAAAAGTGAAAAGTTTTTACTTACCTGAGGTTTGAACTCGAGTTCTTCTCGTAACACTCCAGTACTGTACTTTTTACTTTTTTACTTTTAAGAGATTTTTATTTTAACTCTAAATTAATCTCTAACTTAATTTTAATTGCCTTTCGGCCTAAAAATAACTTAAATTTATCTTATCTATATCGGGTTTTATTTTTTCCCAGAAAATTAAAAAAAAAACTGGTTTATTTTTATCTATTTAACTTTATCTTAAACTACTTAAAAACGAACTTAAAATAAACTAAAGATAAACTTAAAATTACTTAAAATAAACCTAAAATACTTAAAATTACTTAAAATTAGAACAGCCACAGCAAGCTTTTTTTGATTTTTGTTCTTTTAAATTTTTTTTTTTTTTTTTTTTTTTGGTGCCGCCGCAACTGCCCTACCTAACTTAAAGCTACAATAGATATATGTAGTCAGCCATAGGCGATATTTCGTCTTTGCCGACTGAAAATTATCGGTTTTTAGTTAAGCCACCAATATTGGTGGGCCTGATCTAGGGCTTCCTTCCGATCCCGGTCGGGCACGGCCCTACTGAAACGGAGGCGCTCTGCTTCGCTCCCAGCGACTATGTCTCGGTCGTAGAGGAGCCGCCTATCGACTGTTCTGCGGCCGACGTGGTAGATCAACGGAATCGCCGATCTATCCTGAATCAGCCCTCGACTATCAAGGTATAGGAAAGCCTCGGGCGGGATAAAACCACTCGAACGTGTGCTTTCAAAATATTCATCTTGGGGGTAGTAAGCCCCGAAGATTTGTCCATTAGTTGAGGTCATCGCCCTTGCAATGTGTCCGCGAATGAGCTTAATTAAAAAGTTATCTATCCTGTTTATATTGGCCCCGACTCTAGTACTGTACCTCTCCACCAATTCACGGTTGGGAAAATTAACATCAAACATCGACAAAAGAAATATTATTTTAGTTTATATAAGGCCTTTTAAGGCAAACCTTACACTAGTTCTTTGCATTTTAATTTTTAGTAAACATCTTTGGAAGGCCTTATACAGGACATTTTTAAACTTTATCTCCGATCCTTGTATAGAGCTTTCCAAACTCACTTTTAAAGGCCTTATAGCAGCTGTTGTTTTAATTGTCAGAATTTAAATTGTGTGGCTTTGTAAAGTTTGAAGCACATTATCTCATTACACAATCTAATACTTAAAAAAACAAAACAGTAATTGTCATTTGAGAAAAATAAATTCAAGGGTTAATTATTTGAAATCCTATACTTTACGTTAGCATTTGATTTCCTTTCTGTAAACTTAAGAAATAATTTCTTTTAGCACTTCTTTTCTGTTTTACAATATTCATTTGTAACTCTTATTTTATTTACAACTGATTTTATTTATAAGAACTTATTCATAAGACTCTTGATATTAGCAAATAAATTCAGTTTGTAAAAGGCCTTACAAAAGCGTATTTGTTTAATTTTCAGTAAACATCTTCGGAAGGCCTTATACAGGCCATTTTGAACCTTTATCTACAATCCTTGTATAATCATATACAACTAAACTCACTTTTTTATGGCCTTATAACAGCTATTTTCTCAAATGTTAAGGTTTGGAATGAGTGGCTTGCGAAAGTTTGCCTTATACAAGCACTATGCAAGCAATTGCTTGCCAAATTTAAAAGAAATTAACCTTATACAAGCTAAATTGTTAGTTGGGGGGGGGGGTGTTGCTATTTACATAAAAAGTAATATAAATGCAAAAATTGTCTGTACTTAAAAACGAGGAGATGCTATTGAATATTGTTTTTTGGAAATTATGAATGGAAGCAATAAGATTTTGTTAGTAGTAGTGTATAGACCATACAACTTTATAAACTTAAATCCTTTTTATGCTATTCTTGAATATATATGAATATGATTTCAATTGTAATCTTCTTGTACCTGAAACTTCAGAAGGTTTCATTCGAACAATGCATTCGCTTAATTTGTATCTCGAAACTCTTTTGGATATATTTCTGGTAAGTGAGCGCCGCAATGTTGAATTTTATAGCCAACTATCTCGGCCCATATTTTCGAGGCATGATCTTATCTTCATGACGTTAAAAAGTAATTTGCAGCTTTCACCTTCTATATAAACTTATAGGGACTTCAAACATATAAACACTGCAACCTTGGAACAGAATATTTTCCAAGTAAATTTGGCAAGATGTTTATTCCATGGTATCTCCAAAAAAAACAAATTTAATTTTTACAAAATAACATTCGGAGTCTAAGGTTCAAACTGCCGGAATTTTATGAAGATTTCCGTTTGTTACGAAACGAAGTAAAGTCAAAGATAGAGCAAGCAAAAAAGCTTTATTATTGCAAGCGCCTCGATAGCAGTCAACCATCGTCAGTCTTTTGGAAAAATTTGAGAGATCTAGGTGAAGGGCGGAATAAAACTCAAGACTTGGGTGCAATAAATTCCGATGAACTAAATGCCACATTTTTAAAGTCCCAAAGATTTTCTGATTGCATTATAACTCATTTCAGTTCTCGAGAATTGAACAAAAAGACGTTGTTAAAGCTATTCTGAGCATTAAATCAAAATCTGCTGATTTTGACGATATACATCCACTTTTTGTTAAGATCATTCTTCCACATATTTTACCGATATTTACTTATGTTTTCAAATCAATATTCCTCACATCACGTTTTCCTGCAGTATGGAAAAATACTAAGGTAGTCCCTATACTTAAAACGCCAGGTACTCGACTGTGTTAGCCTGAATACAGACCCATTTCAATTTTACCATTTCTCTCGAAACTCATGGAAAGAGTCCTTCACTTTCAGTTATCTCGTTTTTTGAAAACAAATAATCTTATTAGTAAAAACCAGTCTGGATTCAGGCCTCAGCATAGTTGCGTGTCGGCGTTGTTAAAAGTATCTGATGACATAAGAATTCCAGTCAGTAATGATTTGGTAACGTTTTTAATACTGCTGGATTTTTCGAAGGCATTTGATACGGTTGAACATACGCTTCTAGTATCTAAGCTCAAAAACAATTTCAGACTTTCCAATAACGCTGCAAACTTTGTTCAGTCCTGCCTGTGTAGATGAAAATAGTCAGTTTATTTGAGCGAGCATTCAAGATCACAATTTCTTGATATTTAGAGCGGAGTTCCTCAAGGATCCATCTTAGGACCACTTCTTTTCACAGTTTTTATAAATGATTTACCCCACTGCGTTAGTGAATCAAAAATTCACTTTTATTTTTTTTTACAATACTTTAAGGCGGTATGAATACATATTATGCAAAATTATTGTTCCTGTTCAGCAGATGGGTGTGACCAAGCGGCGCATTTAATTATAATTATTCCCTTATTTCACTTAAAAGATATTAAGAACTACAATTCTTATGACGTAAATCAAAACATTTTCTTTTATAAAGAATGGTTCTCAATCGCCTTCATCTCGAGACGTCAACACCGACCTATACGACGCGACATGCACACATTTGGTTAGGGGTCTTCCCTCTTCCCTAGTAAAAGGCAAGTCAATCAGCAAGGAGCTAAAGACTTTAACGATCACACTAAATAAAAAAACAATAAAAATGCGTAGATGAAATGTGGATTCCTGGCGGATGTGAATTTTATTGTTTTGCCCATATTAACGTTAAAATCGATTAAGCGATTGTTAAGGGGGATTTCATTTAATTTTTTGATGTTCATTGTCTTGGGTTAATCAAAGGCGTTTATTTAAGAGAATGATTTTATTGTTTTTTTTTTTAATTTTATTTTTGCTTTTGAAGTCATTTTTAAACAGATTATTAGTTAAATTGGGAACGTGTAGTTTGGTATACAGTTTTTTAGAGTTTATTAATTAATATACATGTGATTATAAAATTAAAAATTATTTTTTTTGATTAGTTTTAAAAATATTGATTTTTCAAACCAAAATTTCAAAAATTAATTTTTATTAGAAAAAAAAAAGTTATTCAAAATGCAGAATTAATTTGGCTATCTAGATCTCTTCAAATATAAAATTTGACAAAACCATAGAACCGTTACCGAGGAAGCCAAAAATTAAAAAAAACCGTTATATGAACGGTTCCGTTAATAGACTTTTCCCGTATATGTGGTTCTAATGAAATGATAGCCAATACCAACAAAAAGAAAAAGAAAAATAGTCTAAAGGTGTTAAATCACAAGATCTTGGTGGCCAATTGTGATCAAATCTTTGAGAAAACACGGTCAGGAAACTTTTCTTGCAAAATTGCGATTGTTTCGTTGCTTGTGTGGCACATAGCGCCGTCTTGTTGAAAATAAACGTCTTCCACATCAATATTTTCCAATTCCGGCCATACAAAATCATTATTTACATTAATCCAATCACACCCCAGCCCAAAAACCAAACAAAACACTATGGAGAGGCTTTTCATCAATTATCCTTAGATTTTCCGAGCCCCAAATCCGAGAATTCTGCTTATTAACGTAGCATCCGAGGTGAAAATGGGCCTCATGACTGAAGATGATTTTTCGATGAAAATCCGGATCATTTTAATGCATTTCAAGAACCCAATCACGCAGTTGTTGGGTGATCGACCGGCTTGAGTTCTTGTGTTAACTGATCTTTAAAAGACTTAAATCTAAGTATTTATGGAAAATACGGTGGAATGTCGTTTGTGGAATGCCTAATTCCAAAAATCGACGAGGAATCGACAAACCTGGGTTTTCCTCAACACTATGGGTTACAGGGTTACAGAAGCAATATTCTAAGTTGTTTTTGAGCGACGCACACGGTTTTGATTCTTCACATCACTCAATATTTAAAAAATGGCTCGTTGATTTTTGACGTGATAACGTCTTATAAATCGATGACAGGCTACACATATTAAATAACATGACTCGTGCTGATAAGACTCATGACTAATGCTTACCCCGATACTGTGGTTCTTTCAACCAAAATCAATCGCAAGCACCAGGCGAACATGAAAAAGAACAGGCGCAAATTCCCAAAATAATTCCACTCATATTCAAGAAGAACAAGAAGAGAAAAAGAAATACAAAATAGGCGGAGTTTTTTTAAAGTAGAAAGTAGATGTAGATGTCGTGGTGTGTGTGTGGATTTAACGAGAGGATTTGTGGGTATGAGTTAACGGGCTATGCCATCAATGTTTTCTTATGACGTTATCACGTAAAATTATCGTCCGTAACCGACTTTACAGACAACCAACTCTTTTTTATTATTTCGTTTTACATACTTTTTTTTTGGAATTCGTGAGTCCCTTTAGTGTCACCCTGTTGAAATATCACACATAAATATTCCCTTAAAAATAAAGGCTCTTCCGTGGAAATTTCCCTAGAACTATGTCAAACCCAAATCTCAAAGGAAGTTGCTGGAATACTTTTTGCACGTCCGACGTCCCTATTCATTATTTCATATATGACAGATATGAACATCATTTGAAAGCGACAAAAGGCATAGATCTTCTCCCTGGAATGGGATTAGAATTGGAGTCAAAGAAAAAGAAAACAGACATTCAAACAAATTAAATATAAATTTTAAATGGCACACTTAAGATGTGATTTTTAAGAAAAAAAAACGGCTGCAACATTTGCCGAACACATGGGTCACAGTTTTTTTTTATTATTATTTTTCTTCCTTTTATTTGATCGAGTACACTTGACTCATATCCCGCGCTAATGTGTCCTTTTTTGTTTTTTCTCCTTCCGTAAATCAGTTGAGATTTAAGACTCACTGCTCTTGAAATTTTCAAGAATTTTGTTCGGATTCCTCGACTTGACGACCTCTCTTGACAAATTTCCTACGCTCGTAAAATTTTTATTTTGGGTCTTTTTTGGTGTTGGTTTTTCGTTTGGTTGTTCTGGATGAATGGATGTCTGCCTGGTGTGCGGTAGTGGTCAAGGAGAAACGAAACACATTACCGATTGTATCTTCCAGTCTCTGAAGTGCTTAGATGCAAAGTCGATTAATTTAATTTCTTTGGCACATTTATTCGAGAAAAAAAATTGTTTTGGGTTTGGGGTCCCAATGTTTTTGAGCTGTCTACACAAGGGAATCACAAAAAGACATTTATTTGACAATTAATGTTGATGCTTTATGGTGCCACAGAGATTGGATGTCATGATGCTTGAGGATTTGTGTATATTCGAGAAGTGTTAATTGAGGGATAAGGAAATTTTAACATTTCCAATGAGTTATGACTGCGGGAGAAGATGATTAATATGGCGGCCCCAATGAAAAGTAGTCACCTGGATGTCTGGGAGACAAGATACGTTGACATCGAAGTATTCCATCGCGCCCCAAAATTATATAAAAAAAACTAAAAACTGCTATGAACTTCCATTTATATTCCCTTTTTTGTTTCAGGCAATGCAATGGTCCACAATCATCGCATAACACCGGCCAATGTAGTCCTTTAACGCTGTCGCAGAGTCTTCAGTCATCAGCGCTGAATAACAATAACAACAACAGCTGCAGTGGTTCCTCATCCAGCCTCGTACATCCAACCTCCACATTGGCGCTGTCTGCAGCCGCTGTTTCACTGCCCACCTTCGCACAATCAAGTCCCATTTCATCAACAATCCTACCCCCATCGCATCCACATCATCATCAGCAGCAACAGCTGCTGGCCTCTTCAGTTGTAGCGCACAATCTTGGACACGCGACCTCATCTGCTCACCACCTATCAACCTCTCATGTATCGAATAGCTCAAGTTCGCCTCTAGGCACAAACGGAGGTAGCAGTGGCGGTCTACACCTGTCATCGAATTCCGGAGATGCTACATCATCGAGTCTGTCATTGCACACGACGAGCTTGAATTTATCATCTGCCTCACCATCTGCGACGGGACAAGGCCGCCTTGGAGCACACTCTGACCTGGGCATGTCCCACTGGCTAGCAGCTGCTGCCGCCGAATCAAACATCAGTGCAACGGTGAAATCTGAGAATCGAAGTCCCGGACTGGACGCAGTTGGTTCAGGTGGCCTTTTGCCACCAACAGGGAGCAGTCACCTATCAGAGAGTACGGCTTCGTTGTTCTGTTCGAATCAAAGTACGGCTGACTTTAGACTTGACGGAAGCGGAAGCTCAGGAGGAGTTCAGTCGGGTAATTCTTCGACTTCGACGAGTGCATATGAAACAAAGCAAGAGTACTACAATTACTATAACAGCATGCAGCAATACACCCCACCATTCTACCCCACCTATGGCTCGCCATATACAGCTCGAGCGACAACCAAGATCGCTTCTCCCAATGCCTACCTAACTTCCAGCTATGCGGCCGCTGCAGCGAACAACAACACCGCTTCACAGCTTTACCCCACCTATGGCTATAACAACTTCCCTCAATTCGGAACACCCGCTCAACAAGATTACAGTGGATACTACAATGATCAATATAGCAATTACTACAACCACGCTGCGGCGGCCAACTATTCGCCATATGCTGTAAGCTCGCCTGGATCCAGCGCCAGTCATGGTTTCCATGTGGCAGCCTCGAACCTCTCAGAGAGTCCCTCCGATGGACACTCGTCAACACCTATTCTAACACACGCCCACTCACCGCACTCACCACTGCCTATATCCCCTAATGCCTCCATGCCGAAAACGACACCACCAACTGGAAAGAGTGGAACTGGTCGGGCGCGTGGTCGGCGGCACGCGCAACCAAGTCCCACAAGAAGCACCACTTCGGAAACACCTAACGCCGACAGTGTGAAACCACCGGAACGAGTGTTCATCTGGGATCTCGACGAAACGATAATTATCTTTCACACTCTATTATCGGGGTCATATGCTAATCGGTATTCCAAAGACCATAGCACCCTCATGACTATCGCTTTCCGAATGGAGGAAATGGTCTTCAACATGGCCGATTCACATTTCTTCTTCAATGAGATCGAGGAGTGTGATCAAGTGCATATCGATGATGTGTCATCCGATGACAATGGGCAGGATCTGAGTAATTATAATTTTGCGACGGATGGTTTCCATACGGGAGCTCCGGCAGGAGCACCACCAAATCTGTGCCTACCAACGGGAGTGCGTGGCGGAGTCGATTGGATGCGAAAGCTGGCCTTTCGCTATAGGAAAATCAAGGAGATCTACAACACCTATAGGGGAAAGTGAGTATAGAAATTTATTTGTAATTTAAGTTAATTTATTTAATTTATTATTAATTTATTTATTTTTTATTTTTAGTGTCGGTGGCCTTCTAGGACAACCAAAACGTGATACATGGCTTCAAATTCGTTCTGATATCGAAATCGCAACAGACAATTGGGCCAGCTTAGCCACCAAATGTCTGAATATGATATCCCAACGCGAAAATTGTGTAAATGTCCTGGTGACGTCAACACAGCTAGCACCTGCACTCGCTAAAGTCCTGCTCTTCGGACTGGGACAAATATTCTCCATAGAGAACATCTACAGCGCACATAAAATTGGTAAATAAGACTTTTCCCACTCATGTTTCAAGATACCAAATTGAGTCAATTCCTTTCTTAAAAATCTAGGACAAGAAACCTGCTACGAACGAATAGTGACCAGATTCGGCCGAAAAAGTACCTATGTTGTGATTGGCGATGGCGCCGAGGAAGAGGCTGCAGCTAAAGCAATGAATTTTCCATTTTGGCGGATATCGAGTCATAGTGACATTAGAGCGTTGTACACTGCCCTCGATATGGGATTCTTATGAAAACTTAAATTAGAGGATAAACGATATGTTTTTTATTTTTTATTTTTAATTTAAAACAAAAATCAAAAAAAAAAAGTTATTATACTCACAATGCATTTAGAAAACTGCATAAACATTATAAAAAAAACGCACGAATGACATTCTCCAGAAGACTATGTATATGAAACTTTTTACTTAAAAAAACAAAACAATTTAAAAAATATTTGTACAAAAAAAAACAAACATATGTTGACGTTGATGTTAATTTTACGTAGTAAAACAAACAAATTCCTAGTATAAACATAATTCTGATTTAAAATATTTTAAATAATTAATTTAGATATTTAATATTTAGCACACAAATATATTAAACTTAATGAATTAACAAAAAAAAAATAATTTAATTATTTTTTAAACTGCACACTAAATATTATTAATCATAAGTTTAAATAAAAACTATAATTATACAAAGCTCTGGATATATTTCTTGTAAATTAAAAGCCAGTGAGAGAAGATAAAATTCAAATAAGTTGCGAACAAAAAAATTGTCGTTTTTTTAAATAAAAGTTACCTACTTACTCTTAAAATAAGCTATGTTATGTTATAAGAAAATGAATATTTAGATTTAGAATTGTAGAAATTTTTATGATTATTTTAATTAATTAAACTATAAAGAAAAATTGCACGAAAGAAAATATATATATACAATATACGAAAAAAGTTGTCTTTTTATTTGTGTAAGTAAAAATATAATTTATGCTGTTTTTCTCCAACAGACAGCTGACAAACATTGCCCGTCTCAAATACTTACTTAACTGTTAAATCAAACCTGTTGAAGCCTTCGGAGATACACATAAGTATTTCTATTTATATAGAAGAAACAAAACAAAAATCGGGCTAATCTTCAACAAAAGGACTGTACCACATACATACGTACTCAAAGAATTTTAAGCTTCTTAATCTCTTAGTGCTAAATATTTTTTTATTTGTTTCATTAAAAAAATCATTTCTAAAATGTCTTTATGATCTAAGTACTATTCTTGTCTACCGCAAAAACACTTCACCTTTTGAATTTGATTAATTTAGTTAATTATTTTACTTACGTGACTTACCCATTACTCAAATATATTTTATTTGTTCAAGAAAAAAAAAGAACATTTCACAATAATGGAGAAGCGCAACTGCACTCCCGCTCTTATTTATTATGAATTCAAATCCAATCCACATTCGGGTTATTTTTCTTTATTTTTTTGTTCAGGTAACAGGTGATCATGAATTGTAGCAAATGAACACAAATGAATTGCATAAGAATGAGTAGTAGATTTTTATGACGCGCAGCGGCTCTCAATGTTTGTGGTGAGAAATTTTCACCATAGAAAATGGCGTATTGGTGTTGGGTTGTGTAGAGGCTGAATTCTTCACTTTTGAAGTGTAGATGGAGCATTAGGAGAACTAAAATAGAAGAGAATGTTTGTGCTGTTGGGCTGGTTCTCTTGTAAAATGTAGATGCCGCTTGAAGACAGGAATTGGAATGTGTTGTTCATATCTAGATGATAACATATTTTATAACATATTTTTTGTGTATTTTGAGAGTGATTGTTCGACTCGAGGATTGGATATGGAGGAGCCTCGTGCTTCATATATTTATGTGTTTAATCGAGACATTTTGACATATTTTTGTCAAAAGTTGGTCTGGTTTACTTGTCGGAAAGGAGTCCGTTTTCTTATATCATTTTGAGCCACATTTTTTCACCAGCTACCAAAGACAAAAATAAAGCAAATTCTCACAAATTCTTCGTTTTTGAATAGGAGATCATAAATCTAAGCAAATGTACTTGTTGATGTTCATAAACAAATGGTTTTTGTATGAGATATCTAGAACACTTGGCAGAATAATTTTAGTACTACTGAATTGAATACACGAACCACCAAGTTAGGTAGGTAAAATTTCACCACAGTGAATGAGTTAAGTATTTGCTATTCATTAGATTTTATTCTGATTCAAGTGTAGATAGCGCTTATAAGACATTTCAATAATTTTAAAATTCGTCTTGCATCTTGCATCCTATTTCAATTTATTTTCATTTTATTTTATTTTAAAAATTTTAATACACAACAAATCAAGCATTAGGAACAAATATTAAATTCATAAACTTAAATGAAAAACAAAAGGACAATCAATGTACACATTATTTGGTTGGTTTAATAAATTAGTAAAATATTAAATTACAAACAAGACAAAAAAAATGGCGATTGGGCCCAGCCGCTGACTTAAACGAAGAAAACACTAACAAAAATATAGTAGAAGCTTCTTAATATTTAATCACAACATCATGAAAATCCTAAGTTTTTGAGAATTTGTCCATCTTGTCACGAATGTCACTGTCAAGATCCATAAATCGTTTGAGACGTGTTCCATTATAGGGCTGTTCACTGCCAGGTGGATATTTTCTCATCTGTGAACAAGAACAAGAACGCAACCTCTGGATGAAAACAAATTCCTTAAATCAATGAATAATAAAGTTTTGTGAATACTCAACAATTAAAATTACAATATTGTGCTGTTTTTTTTTGTTTTAGTTCATTAACTGTACCTTTTTAAATATTCCCCCGCTTTTGTTTTGAATATTAAAAGCGTTTTTTTTTTTTTTTTTTGTTATTTAGTTTTGTTAAAGATGTGCATTCTGGTATACAAATTTGACATGGATGTCAGAATTTGCATGTAAGAAGTGTTTAAGGATTATTGTTTTTATTTTATTTTTAATTATAGAACCGCTGTTATAAATCATCTTGGTACTCCTTGCCAGTGGTTAGGGTCCGAGCATATTATATGTTGTTTATTTAAGTCAGGTTTAAGAGACAGTTTTGGAGTTTAGTTAGAATTTAACATTCAAATGGACGATTTTAAATGAAAGAAGATGGTTGACAGGAGAAAGAAAAAGGAATAGAAAAACATGTTGCAATGGAGCAATGAGTGCTCCTAGAACACACAGTTTCAGATAAACAAAAAAAAAGTTCGAGCATAAAACGAAAGTACAGAATTAGCAATTAAATAATAATAAACAAAAAAAAAATTGAATTAATAAAAACATTCCACTAGACTTGCTATTCCAAACCCATTAAAATATATTTAACAAAAAATTATAAAAAAATAGTTTTAGTACAATATTGTGCAAATATATAGTTTAAGATAAAAGTTAGTGTTAAGTGTAAAAGAAAATGAAAAATAATGAATAAAGGTCTGTTTAGTTAATTGTTTTATATAACTTTTATTTTTTGCTCGCGATGTCGGATTCATCTTTGGAAATTCGTTTCTGTAAAAAAAGCCAGCAACCAAATTTAATAATATTTGAAGTTTGTTTGCTTTTTTGTTATTTAAAACTGAATTGAATTAATTATTAAATATTAATATGTGAATTACATTAAAATATAGAGTAAGTGTGATTAAATTTATAAGTGTTTTTTTTTGTATCTACCTAATATTATTTCTCGCTTACATTTTAAAATTAAAATTAATAATAATTTGTTGTGTTCACATGGGTAAACATAAACATAGTTTATTTACTGAATTTACAATTCGACAATTTTTTCTATATCATAAGTTGCAAATTTATGTTTGATGGAGTGTTAAATAAAGAACTTATCAGAAATATAGAGGATTTTGTAACTTTTGAATACAATTTTTCACTAAAAAGCGCTTATTTTAGCTGAGACTTAATTGCGGTTTGCAGCTTGCTTTAACTTCTATTACAGAAAACAAAAATAATTAGCAGGACAAACTTGTGTAAAGGGTCTTCCAATAGGGACTTTCAAGCTTTGACATTTCATAGCGGCCATATTGAAGGAGCAGAGAAACACGACCAGAGGAGATCACCTTGAAAATTTTAGCATCATCAACATAAAAGGAGATAGAAGATGATTATCTCATCTATAGATGAATTATTTTTTCAACATCATTAATGACAAGGATAAACAAGAGAGGTCCAAGATGGCTACCTTGGGGTTAAAAAAGAATTAAACTGTGAGAGATCTTGTCGAAAGCCTTGCTGAAATCTGTAGTGATAACGTCTACTTCGTGACCTTTTTCCATGGCAGAGAGTGAAAATGTAACGAACTCAACAAGATTTGTTGTGGTAGATCTTCCGTTATAATTACCGTGTTGATTTGAGGATATCAGAGATTTGCATTGGAAAGGGAGTGATTCATACAGAATGCTTTCGAAGAGTTTGGGAATATGAGAAAGTTTGGCGATGGGCCGATAGTTAAAAAACTTGGTTTTTCGGGGCCTTTTTTATGGATTGGTGTGTTAGTGGATATTTTCCATAAATCGAGGAAAGATCCGGTGGAAAGTGACAGGTGCAACAAGTTAGTAATAGGAAGGACCAAACTCGAGCACCATTTTTTAAGTAAAATGGCAGGTATGCCATCGGGACCAGGAGTATACTCGTCTTTAAGTTCAAGGATGCCATTTAGGACTAATGAAGTATCTTTGTATATAATTTGAATTTGAAGTGCCAGTATTAAAATGAGGAAGGTACGAAAAATAAGATTTGTCAGGATCTAAGCTTTTTGGTGCAAATGACTGTTTGAAGTAGCTAGCGAAGAAATTGGCGATGATAGATGAATCATTGGATGATTGGTTGTTGTAGAGAAGAGAGGGAGGGAAACCATCGTTTTTCTTTTTATAGTTAATAAATTTATAAAACGATTTAGGATCCGTTATTAAATTTGCTTGAATATTGGAAGCAGCCATTGTAGAGTGTTTCATATAGATTCCAAAATTTATAAAACACTCCCAAGTAGTCGGAGTAATCGAGAATTAAACAATGAGAGCGAAGATATTTAACCCAAAGCTTATTTTTCATGTTTCGTAGCTCGCGTAGTTTATGACTGTTCCACGGCGGAGAAGTTGAAAAGGACATGTTACGCGAAAGGGAAACATAAAGATTTATGCAAAACTGCACTTTTTCATAAAACAGTTGCTTCATTAAGTGACAAATTTGTGAAATCGAATGAAGTATGGTTGAGTGAGGTAGTCATTTATTTTTTCGAAAATGGAGTGGAAATGAAAAAAGGGAGAATTAGAGGGGGTGAAATTAATCAACTACAGATAATGGGATGGTGCTTTCTGAAACAGATAAGTTAATCGGGTCAGAGGTGAAGATAAGATCGAGTTGCCGACCCATGTAATTCTGAATTCCACTCACTTGGTAAAGTTCGGAATCAGAAAGACCGTCAACAAAAACATTCCTTGGACGAAACGGGATTGGCAGCGAAGGATAGTACATCAAAAAAAGTCTCCAACTTCGTCTTGTGCTTTAGAAATAGCTAGCACTTCATCAATGGCATCAACAGTAAGCTTGTAAGATTGAACGGGTCGGTCAGGAAGATTGAGGTTGAAAGACTCTCGTTGGTGAGCATGCTTCGGTGTTATTGGGGTTTGCTGGTCTTTCACTTTGGATTTAAGTAAAGACAGTCTTGGCCTAGGTTGTGGATGTGGTATAGTTTGAGGTTTAGCTTGAGGCTTAGGTAGGTAGGTAAAGACTGGTGATTTGGTTGGGGTCTATGTTGAGTCTTAGGTTGGGGTCTTGCATGGGGAACGGTTTGTGAATAATAATGGGGTTGGTTTGGAATTATAAATGGAGGTGTAAAATCTGGCATTATGTGCGTTTTGAAGGACCAGTTAAGATCTGAGTAAGGGCGGTGTTTATTCGCTTGGAATATAGGTTTCGGTGTTAATGACTTGGGGTGTTTGGATATCAACATATTGGCCAGTTTGAAAACACCACCAGATCAGGAACAGCCATTAATATTTGGAAGGGAAAGATATTAGGAAAGTTTTGGCTTTTTTTTCAATTATTAGGTACGTTTATATTAAACTTATTTCTAAAAAAGTCGTGGATCCACTTTGAGTCTGCATGGGAAGGAACTTTATGGTTTATGGTAAAGTATATTTTTTTCCGCAGAGCTTGCGAAAGAATCACTTAAGCATTTTATTGTGAGCATTATGTGCGACAGAGATATATTTTTGCACTTATCGCACTAAAATACAATATTTCGGGAATATTCTTTAAGGTAAAGAACAGACCTTTTATTCAATCCGACATATGTAGCATGGGAATGTTTTTCGCATAATCCATTACATGTGACCCACTCAACGATATTGTCGTTGTTGACACAATTAAAACTCGCGCACTGTTGAGACATATTTAATTTGTATGATTGGCTTAACAGGGTCAGATAAATTAATAAAGTCAATAAAGCACACAATTATTATTATTTTTTTTTTTTTACTTGGATTGGTTTATGTGAAAAAAGCACGGAAGTAATATTAAGTGGAGTTAAATAAGGGCACAAACAAATGAAAAGACGGGTAATTGAAAAAGGGACTGCACTCGGCGAGATACAACTGGCAATGTTGTTGAAGTTACAACTGTCGATTTGGCTGTTATTCAGTCTGTTTTGCCAAATCACTAAAACGGATATAGCGTTAAACAATGAACGAAAATGAATAAATTTGGTTATCAAAATGGGTGTTCTGTCGCTATAATCGACCTACCGAGAGGATTTATTCGCAGTCTTGCGTCGACGAAACGCAAGATCTGCCGAAAACGTTGCCGCTGTCATTAAGAGTGTAGCAGAGAATTTTAGGCAGTAATTTTTACGGCGCTCCAAACAACTTGGCCATTTGCAATCACAACTTTGCGAACTTTGCGTCATGACTTGGGCCTGAACCCGTACAAAATTCAATTGACCTTGGAACTAAGCGTATGTAACGAAACGAGGTGTTATCGGTGAAGATTCCCGAACTGGCTTTTGACAATGTGGCAATACTACAAGAAAATTCGTCCAAAATCCGCGAGAATCCTCAAACCTCTCCTTCCTATACCACCATTACAAACCCATGCCTACAGGTACATAAGGCTGATCATGACAGCAGGAAGGAGAGGGTGTCCAGACTACAAGAAAGCGGCATGCTTGCGTTCAGCTCAAACTCTCGTCGGAAGGGGAGCTTCTTGGTCTCGTAGACCTGGACAGGGGTTACGAGTTCATGCCGGTAAATAGTTCATAAAATATAAAAGTCGGTTTCAAGTTAAAGACCACATACCTACAATGACTTGTGTTCCTTAAATGAACTGTGAAGCAGTTGGAAACTGACCTCAATTTTCATCAAAAAATCATCTTCAGCGATGAGGCCTATTCCTAGATAAATGGGTACGTCAAAAAACAAAATTGTCAAATTTGGGACGACATTAACCCACAAGAAATCAAAGAGCATCCAATGCATCCCGAAATAGTCACTGTTGGTTTGGATTTTGGCCAGGCGGGCGGTGTCATCGGTCCATTCCATATTACTTTGAATCACAGGTCTATGTGAATCAGCCACAATCCACAGCGGTCTAAAATAGAAACCCCAGGAAAAGTGAATATAGGGTTGAGTAATGATTTTTTTTAAGCTACAAGACAACTTAATAATCTATCCCGTGGCTTGATAACACATCGATATTGTTTATACATATGTATTTCCTTTAACCCGACAAGCTTTATCCCTTTAATTGAAATTATCTGAACGGCCAAATCTTAGAAGAATCATTTGTGCCTCATATTAGATACGAAAATTCTAAATTTTTACTTGAATTAGAAGCCTTTTAGGGCTGAAGTATTGCAACTGCAAGAACTTAAAAAAACGTTCTCTAGTAAACGTATCAGAATGCCATGTCAAGAACTAAGCTTAAATATTTTTTTTTTAATTTTGTCAAAATTGATCCTAAACTACTGCAGTTCACATTTTGTTTATGTAAAAATATACCAATTGATTTTGAAGCCTTTTAAACTTACCATTATCCTGTACTTCTCCTTGCATGCATAATCGGATTCATCAATATCCTGATAGCAATCCGATTTGTAGTCCTCTGGCAGAGTTTGACCTTCGTACTCACAAAGTTTGTGTAGTGGGCGAGACCTAACAAAAAAAAAAAAAAACACAAGTACACAAAATCACTCTTTTCCCTCTAAACTGGTTAAAAGTCTTTACCACTTACCTCACAATAAGCTTGTTCATTGTTGATGGTTTCTGCATTGGACAATAGAAGACATCGGGTGTCTTTTTATCGAAAACAATCGACTTCCTCATCATGTCCTTCTCTTTTACTGTGATCTTATCGCCAAATTTTGCAGATGCACTCCAACTGCATACAAGCACAATAACGGCTGCAATGATGAGTTCACGATTTGCCATTTTTTCGCAGTTAACCAGAGATGGAGTATCTGAAAGTAACATACAAAAATAATTGTCTTGCACTTGGTTTTCCATTCAATTTGATTTTTGAGGAAAGTCCTTGGATATGACAACCGCTAAACTACCTGCTTAGCAACTTCATACCTTTGCTAGATACTAAATCAACCTGAAGACTACTTTCACAGATTTAACAAGAGCAAGCCACACGGAGCTTGGAGATATTTTTTTTTTTTTTTTTTAGTTTTTGGTTCGATTTGTGGAGGGGGGACTTGTACAACTGCAGCCTGTATATGCTGCACGGTCAACGACGAAGCAAGAGTGATTTAAATGCCACTGCATTGCCGCCGAAACTGAATTCAAGCTTTCAATCGGTTAAAAGAAGCTTATTAATCTTGCCTCACAAAAATCGGCCACAGATACTTGGTAAATTGGTTCAATCAGGGTGCAGTATAGATTAATCAAATTATTCTTGAAAAGTTAATGAAAACATTGAATAGGGAAATACGTAACTTGACGTAAGCTTGGTCTATAAATCGATATACAAAAGAAAAACGTGACTTACTTTGCCAACAAGGAGCTAATCGAACTACTTTTTCGATTTCAGTAGATTTATTGTTGTGGGGTTCCAGTTAATTTAGAGCATTAAAGGAGTGGTATTCAAATGAATGTATCTATTCATGAAAAGAATAATTTAAAGCTGACATTCCGTTTACCTATTTAAAGGTCAAAGTGGGCTGACATTTTGTAAAAAAGTAAACGTTCCTGGAAGCAAATGGCGTAGTGGCTATTTAAAAAGAAAAGTTCGAGGCGTCTATTTGAAAGGCTAATTTAAAATACCTTACTTTGCCCAAAATAGAGCTACAGTCTGGAGAGAACCTGGGCCTCAACCACAAGCTTCTCCAGCCAGTTTTGCACTCGAAGTTGGTTGAGGTCCTCTTCCACTTGCGTGCGCCACCTTAGTTTCGATCTTCCTCGATTGCGTCGTCTTTTCCTGGCCGGAGCATTGAAGTCTGTCCGATCTTATGATCCAGCCATCTGAGACGTTGGACTTTTACTCAATTGGTTAGGTGGAGCACTCGTTGGCTAATTTAAAAAAGAGGTTTTTTTCCTCAAAAACAAAGTTTTGGTTCAAATAGAAGCCTTGACCTCTGGTTTAACCAATTCAAGCTATTGACGGAGATTGGGGTTCTTTCGTTAGGTAGGCATAGGCATGCATTTTGAAGCCCGAGTATATATCTTTATAGGATGCCCAAGACTGCTTCACGAAGTGTCTATTCGATTGCTCATTTTTTCGCGATTTAAGACATGACTTCTTTTCCTGACATGGAGTCATCATATCATAATTTCGTTATTAGTTTGGTAATGCTTGTAAGAAATGCCTTACATTTATTCCTTTTTAAGAACAAGCCTGGTTTTTTGATGTTGTTCTCCTTAAAGATGAACAGATTATAATCTTTTCCATCCCATCTGCTGGTAATTTCTGCTTTTGGTAGTCTAATTTGTTCCAGATCTATTAAAGATGTGGTTAGTTTAGCAGATACATCTATGTGTTTCAAATCTTCAGATATAAAGCATAACACTGGTCAACAAAATTGTGTAACAAGAAAGTTGCTTACTAATTTTGAATACCCCTATTTTATCACCATGTTTATTTTGATTTCATCAGGCCTCGTTTTCGTATTACAGTAACTTCCCACAAAATTGATAATGGACCGTTTTTGTTTTACTTTCGCATTCAGAGAATATATTTCTTTGAAGAACGTAGTGTTTTTTTTCTGTTTCCTGAGTAAAGTGATTTTTACGTAACGTAACAGAAAGTGTAAAAATGATCTGTCAATTTTTATTACATTTTTGCGCTTTACTTTTAAAATTTAGCGAAGGGATTTGACACCATTAGTGTGCTTCTACACGTAGACTGGCCAGCCATGACTTTTTTCGAAGTTCTCTTTGCTATTTTCTTTCCGTGAGTCTGGCGCTTCTACACTGTCGACTTTTTCGCTTGACTGGCTTGACTCAAATTTGGAATTCTTCGTTGCTCTGTTTTCTGCTTAAAAAGAGGGTATTTTTTTTATTTTTGACATGAAGCAATTAATTGATAATAAAATAATATTCTTTTACGCTCGAAGTGCTCAGTTATGTGGCATTCTCTGGTCGACAAATATTTTTTCCAAGGCAGAATAAAAAGCATAAACAAATATGGGAGAGATCGCTCACAGCGAAAACGACTCTACAAGCACCGAAAACATAATGAAGCAACACAATGATAAAAAGAAGATGAGAAGAGAAAAACGGCACCCTTCGCCACTTCACCCTTCCTGTCAACAAACTCACCCGTGAGTGCATTCAAGAATCACCGTATGGACAGGCACTTAGTAATTAAATTATATGACTTGTGACTTGTGATTCACCATGGATGGGCGAGAAAATCTCGATCTATGCCTTTTGCTATCCCTATCATTTAGACAGAACCAAAAACCACTCTTCTGATTATTATTTCTGTCTTACTTATACAAAAGATACTAGAATTAAAACAAAAAGTAAAAGTTAAGTATCTTGACTTGCCATTGGATGCCTCAGGCTCAAAGACCGATCCCTCATAGTGCAGAACTACCTGCACCGGAACCACCTCACAGTTCCGATCTGACACGCTAGAACTAATCGAAAACGACACATTAGGTCCTGACTTTCAAGAAGCTTCCTCATCTAATAAGCCTACGGTGACCATCCGTCCCGTATTTCCCGGGACATTCCCGTATTCAACTCGTCTGTCCCGGGTAAATTTTGAGAAAACTCCGGACGTACAACTGTCCCGTATTTAGTTGTTTGCCCCGGGTTAGTCCCGTATATCCGTATAAATATGTACATATTCAAATAACAAAACGTTAGATTTTTTTTAAATTTTATTTACAATGTGTGTCAAAGTTAGTGTCAAAAGTATTGTTAGGCAAATATTCATGAATTTTACATAGCCTTTTAGGTGTTACGAATACTTAAATCAGTGGGATGTTTCAAAAAACTTAAAGTTTTTAGTTAGGATTTTTTCCGTAACGTTCTTACCCGGCCAGAAATAGAATCTTCGTTGTCTTTGTCAACCAATAGTGGAGAGATACAACTAACAATGATTGCAACTTGTTTGACGAATTTATTCAACTAAAATTATTTTAAACCTTACACATTACAATAAATTGTGGCCGATAAATGGAAAGAAATTTTTGAGCATTTTTAGAAGAAAAGTATAAAATTTAAAAATCTTTTAGTAAATTCCGAGTTCGGCTTGGGGGTGCCACGTTCAAATGCTCTAGTCGAAATAGTTCTTTTTCCATAATCAACATTATTTGGACAAATGAAAAACACAATTAAATGTGAAACTCTCAGAGCTATATTAAAGCTAAAATTAAACTTTAATTTGAAATCTCAGAAATTAAAAAAAATATTTTTTTAGAGCAAACGAATAAATCATCAACAATTGTTCAGCAAAAAATACCAAGAATGATCTCCTTGATGAGTTGTGGTTTATGTTAATTTTTCATAGACTTTGTCCAAGAAATTCTGAATTTAAAAACAGATTAAATTTAAAGTTTTAGTTTTAGTTCTAAGCACTTTGTGTTATGATTTTTGTATATATAAAGAACAATCCAAATTATGTTTGTGCGCGAACTTCTTTTTTTCGGCTTATTCGATTTGGATGAAAGTTTTAGGTGATTTTAGGACAATTTCGGTGAGCGTATATAAGAAATCTATTTGCTGTGCGATGTCTAGAACCGAAGTTATGACCAAAAATGTCACTCACATGGTAAAAATCGAAAAATTGATAGTGTGCCCGAGCAACGCCGGAAGGATCAGCTAGTGATTTAACAGTTTCGTTTCTATTTTAATTTTTTTTTTGATTTTTTACCAAATAAATAATATTTTTTTTTTCAATTTTCAAATTTATGTCCCGGCATTTGCTCCCTGAAATATGGTCACCGTAAATAAGCCACATCTACTATCTCAAGGAGATCTAAATAATTTGGTGCGTGGCTTAAATTTGTCAAACCACAGGCTGAACTTTTAGACTATCGATTAAAGGAATGGAATATGTTACTTTCGCCATCGAGATGAAGAGCTAAAAACTTTTTTCTTTAGATGATCAGCCTCTACTTTGTTGTGATGTCTATGGCGTAATGACTTTCTTGAGTATAGAATATAAAGCAGAAGAGTGGCGTTTATTTTATCGGTTGTTCAAAAATAAGTTTAAAGGCTGTTTTTTTACATATCGGCAAAAAACTTCCCTCTATACCACTAGGTGAGGCTTCTAACATTAAAAAGTCATATGATATATACGTGGAGTCCATACTGAAACAAAATATGGACGAAAAGCATAAAGCTACATTTAAATTAGTGTTGTTTATAAAAAACTGATAAATTCTAATCTAAGTATGTATGTATATATGTATATAAAAGAAAGTCGTGTTAGTTACACTATTTATAACTCAAGAACGGCTGAATCGATTTGGCTGAAAAAAAAAACTTTTTCCCCGTTCGATTGCATTCCCGTGGGACGAGACATAAAACTCGATTTGAAATATAAACAAAAATATAGAAAACAAATGACAACAACTGTCAAATCGATTTATCTCAATGGGCAAGTTCAATGCGTACACTAACTTTTAGTAAACTTACTTTTTGTCAAAGTGAAATCATTGAACGACAAGCTGACCCATTACGGTCATTAAGGTCAAGGTTTTTTGAATAACTTTTTGACTAAATGTCAACTAAAAGTCATTTAACTTTAAGAGCCAATCGACCAATCAGAGGCACGTTGACTAACTTTTAGTAGACACGTTGAACGCCAGAAATCATTTTCGAAAATCGCGAAACTGTTATTTTTTTATGTTTGTGATTTGTTTAAAAAAAGAAAAACATATGAAGCTAATTAGTAAACCTTATTGTGCGAGTTTTGTTGATAAAAATGCTCAGAAAATCTAGACTTTCCCAGCAAAGATGAAATGCAATGAAGCTTCGTAACAGTGGCTACTGAATCCATTGAAAAAGAACGACAAATCAGATGAGAGGGCCAATGCGTTTATATGGCCTGACTTCGTGTTTCTCAAATAATAGGCCAAACGCCGAGACCGATTTTTTTGCAATATTCAGAAATTTTTAAATTGGCCCGATGGGTAGCGTTGGAGTGGAGATATTTACGAAAATTTAGTTTTTACTCTATGAAGTATGAAAATGGTGCCCTTGGTTGTTTTAAGGCATAGTTGGACCCGATAAGTGAAGCTAAGGCTGGGGCACTCACAATATTCTTAATTTTGCTGAGATTTTTAGGTAATCTCCAACGTTAGCTCAGCTGTTGAGTGATTCTGTGTAATTCGGCAGCGATCAACAGAACTATTTTTTTCAAGGCAATTCCGATTCATATTTTTAATATTAGTAAAAAGGCACTGTTTTTATAAATGTTTGCTTACTTGAGAAATGGCCAACTACATATCATCCAGAATCTTTAGATACAAATAATATGTGCTTCCCGTCTGAAGCCCTTTGTCATCCTTTTAGATTTGGACCCGATAAGCGAAGCTCGGGTGGAGTATTAACGAAAATATAGTTTTCCCTAAGGTTATATTTTCTTATCAACAACATTTAATTTTAAAGGATTAACCGATTTTGAAAACATTTTGTGTGCATGCTAACAGGATTACTTTTGTGGTTTTTAGCTATAATTGGACCCAATATGTGGCCGTTTCATCGGTATTCAGAAAACCTATCGTAAACACGAGCAACGCCGGCTAAGTCAGCAAGTATTAAATAAAATCGAATTACAAAATAAAAAATATTCGTATTTGGAACATTCTAATTTAATTTCTATTATCCTTACCCTTGTCCTAAACATAAATAGATAAAAGTTGTCATGTTACATGCAAGAAGTATTTTTTTTTAACCAGTGTAATATTAAACCTATTTTTTTACACAAAATTTGTATTCCACGTATTGTCAATCAGCCATCATAGTTAATAATCAATATTGTTAAAAGTGACGTTACTCGTTTTACAACTTTTAGTTGATGAAGCTGAATAAATGGTAATTGGCATTTAAATAAATTTCACTTTAACTACGTTCCTGCAATTCGGTTAACAGTTGCTTTTAGCAAATTAAAATCAGTATGTAGTACATACATAAGTATTTTTTGCATGTTCTGAATAAACTTGTTGAAAGTTCCATATCGCTTGCCAACCAAAATGTTTCGATTTCTCATTTATGGAATTGTTTCCATCAACACGTTTATCTGAGAAGTACATAATCCATACATTGTCCATAATACAGAATTCCGTAGGTTGAGGTGATTCAAGCTGACTTCGTCTCTTACTACCCACACTATCTATAACCCCATTAAAAAATCTCATTCTGTATGTTTTTTAATAAAAACAAAGTCAGATAAAGATGGCCAAGCTGAGACTGAGAGCAACAACCACTTCCACTTACCAAAGAAAATCTTTTGGATTGATTTAGTAACGCATCATCAGGGTGTGCTATGAAGTGGGTGTAGAGTGGGCAATGCTAATTAAGGATTTTAGACAAGTTCTTTTAAGGATAAACTTTACTTCCCCATATTTAGGTATTCATTCGAACTCTTTTCTTAAATTTCGCTAGACAATGTATCAAAATATTAAAAGAAAACTTGCACGACTTGAGGCCAAATATACTTGCTTTGTGGATTTTGACAATTTAAGACAAATTTTATGCACATTTCTTAGTGCAGAGTAGTTGTATCTAGTTTTTTACGATTCTTCTGGTTTACAACGGTAAAATATTGAGTTCCAGAAACCAGAAACAATCAACCATAAAAGGCCGTAGAAATGGCCAACTTCAACGTCCTGGTTATCTACCGAGTGAGGTGAGAAGTCCAGAGAAGTTTGAAAAAGTCCATAAAATGATATTTAAGATAAGTTTTCGAGAGATATGGAGCACTTCGAACAGTGCGTGTTTATCGCATATCAATCGAACAAATAAGCCTAATGAAAATGTTTAAAAATATCCATTTTAAGGAAGACGTGGTGACCCTGCATAGAAGAACCTTAGGTAGTCGGTCCCCCTCCTTGTACAAGAACTCCGCTTTTCACAAACTTCATCTTGGCGAATTTTGCGTCGGGCCTTGGGCCTTCAAATGTATACAAGATCTATAACTGCATAAGAGGTCAATGTTGAGGACTCATTGACAAAGCCGTTTGTTCGCTGACTGGGTTTTGGAGCGTTTGGAAAAGTGCCCAAATTTAGGCCGAAAAACCTAACTGTGTGTGTTGAGAATCTGCAGCGCTGATTCCAAATGGCTACATGAGATGCACTTTGTCGGAACAAAGCTTAATCTTGAAGGATTTTGTCATTTTCTCGTAAAAAAAATGCTTCTGACGGGAAATCGATTCTCGACTCTTGGTCGAATCTTTATCTCTTTCCTTCGGTTGACGAGCAGGTTCAATCTGGAAGAATGGAAGGCACCTACAGTTTACCGCCGAGTCCGAATGCACTTTTTCGAGACAAATTTTACACTTGGAGGTTTTGTCAGTTCCTCGTAAGAGGCAGTACCCCAGAAAAGAAGATGGCTCTGAGCTGGATTCGAAGCCAGGCTCATTCGCTTAGCAGTCCGACACACTAACCACTAAGCCACGGGGCACTAACAATCTAAAAGAAGGTTTTATATTTAAAAATTCAATGACCAATCGTCTGATAAACTGTGGAAAAACATTAAGAACTTAGGTATATCTAACAAAAATAAAAACAATTCTCTAAATTTTGACGCAAATGAATTGAACGCTCAGTTTGTCCGCACATTCCCTAGTCTGTCTTCAGTAGATAATCCCGAACCATCCCTTGACATCCCTAGCTCTCTGGAAGTAAACGGTTTGTTAAGCTTCTGCGGAGTCGAAGAATTTGATGTTTTTAAAGTGGTGCATGAAATGAAATCAGAAGCAGTTGGTTTAGATGGTCTTCATCAAAAAGTTCCTCAAGATAATATACCCCTTCTTATCACCATACCTTACTCATATTTTTAATTCTATACTCACAACCTCCTGTTACCCCAAAATCTGGAAAGTTTCAAAAATAATACCCGTTCCGAAAAACTCTAAAGCTAATTGTAAGGAATTCAGGCCTATAGCTATATTCCCTTTCATATCAAAAGCATTTGAAAAACTTCTAAGTCAACAAATCTCTAGGTATTTGAACTCAAACCGATTGCTTACGACTGTTCAAGCTGGTTTCAGGCCAAAACATAGCTGTTCTTGCGCTCTTCTTAAAGTTGTTGATGACGTGCGATTGCAAATTGACTCTGATAGGGCTACAACTTTGGTACTGCTCGACTTTTCTAAAGCTTTTGACTCTGCTCCCCATAGTATTCTATTAAGAAAACTGAAATACAGTTTTTTTCTTTGATAGAACGGCTGTAAAACTTATTGAGCAGTAACTTATTGGCAGAACACAGGATGTATCCATTAACTCTAAGCTAACGGATTTCTTCCCAACACGAGTGGGAGTTCCTCAAGGGTCTATATTGGGTCCACTACTTTTCTCTGCTTTCATTAAGGACCTACCATTTACTCTTAATCACTCTAAAAAAGTCATGTATGCTGATGATGTACAAATTTGTTTAACTTGATACAAACAGAAACACCTGAATATTTGTTTGAAAAACTAGTCTTCTCGCGATCACTAAGAAGTAGGGTCCTAATAATCACATCATTTAAGTACTCCGTTTCCAAACGACAATTTTTCGTCTACGCTACTAAAGACTGTGGAATTCTCTTCCTGTCGAATTGAGAAGGATAAGCAACTTGCGATCCAATTTCAAAGTTTTATACTTAGATAATTTTTCGAAAAGAGTTGTACTACCTACATATGTTCCTTTTTTTTTAAAGAAGCCGAGGTAGAAACTTTTCTGTTTAACCAAAACCATTAGAGACAAAGTCTCTGACAACTCAAAATTTTAGCAGGTTTTGTTTTTTAACCTTTTATCTTCCACTTAGCCTTACATTTTACCGGTATAATACAACATCCGGAGGGATAAAAGAGGAGATAACGGTGCACATTAGTTTTAAAGTTCTGCATATCAAAATGGGAGGAAAAAACAGAGCCTGGCAAAGCATTCCACATTCGTGTGGTGCGACTAAAGAAATAATCTCTATACTTAACCGTACGTCCGAAATTAGGCTCAAGGGTAAACTGATGGGCATTCCTAGCAGTTCGAGTATTACGGTTGAATCGTTTCAGGGGAGGAATGCAGCTGGCTATTTCGCTAGAGCATTGTTTATAAAAATAACGATAAAATAACGAAAGGCACGAAACATTAGCGGTGCTCAAGAGATGTAAATGTTTCTGTTATTGTTTGGTCGCCTATCATTTTCAAAGCTCTATTTTGAATTCTATCTAGAAAACTCAAGTGGGTTATAGGAGCACCTGCCCAAATATGGGAATTATACTCGAGTTTCGGTCGAATATATGCTTTATAGACTGTAGCCAGGTCAGACGGAGTGAAGAACTTCGTGCATCTTCGAAGGAAACCTAAACACCTCGCAGCATTCTTTGTGATGTCAAATATATGGTCATTCCACAGAAGGTGGTCTGTAATGCACATACCGAGAACTGAGAGGTGTTCTGTTTCTTCAATGCAAGTGCCGCTCATGGATAGTGGCATATTGGAGGTAAGTTTTGCTTTAACGACAAAAGACAACATTGAGTTTTAGAAGCATTAAATTCTACGCGATTTCTTATTCCACATTGTACAATGCTGTCAAGATCAGAATTTAATGAACTTATCATACGCTGCCGATGCAGTTCAACATCCAAAGAACATGGATGTGAATCTGAAAACGAATATGTAAAGTCGTCAGCTAAACAATTCATTGGATTAGTTGTTTCAGATAATCGGTCGTTGATATATAATGAAAAAAGTCGGAGACAAAACAGAGCCCTGGGGCACACCAGCATTTGTTTTGTGAATATCAGATTTGAAACCGTCTAATACAACTTGAATTGAGCGGTTCGAAAGGTAATTACTAATCCAACTTAACACAGCCTGTAAATATCTGTGCAGATCAACCTAGATAAAGATTTGAGGTAACTACAATTAAAATAATCAACATTTTAGCATACCTCGTCACCTCTTTTGTGAACTAGATTCGTTTGAATTTTCGCCAGGAGATTTAGTAAAATCCAAACAAGTTTCTAAAACCTTTAAATTTATATTTGCCTAAGGCCGAACTTGTCTACATTATACTGTGGTATAATTAAGTCTTTCTTCTCTGACTTATTTTCGTTGGAATGATTTGTTTATTATTTTTAGGTCATCGCCAAAGATTGTGTGCCAGATACTATAGAAGTTTTATTAATGGCTATTTTAGAAGTATGGTAATGAGTATTTACGTGCTACGCATTAATTTTGTATATTTTTATTTATTTTTACCTTTGCCTTGGGAAAAACTTTTTGTTTGCAAAAATTTCTTGAACCATTTCCAATAAGCAATCAAAATTTTAAAATGCAGTAATACAGGGTGTTTCCTAATTTGACAAATGAAATTTCGGAAATGATTTATTGGCATGTTTTATAAAAAAAAAAAGTTCTACAGTAAGATTCTATCTCCAATTTTAACATAACTTGGTGGTATATTTTTTTAATTTCGTCGTTGACAGTTTTCATACACAGGTCTCTGTGTAAATGGCTGTTTCGTATGTACCATGGAGCACCAACAATTGCTCTGAGGACTTTATTTAACAGTGTTTGTATATGGCTTGGTTTGGCACAACGCCAAAGTTGTATTCCGTAAGTCCACACTTGCTTGTAGATAAGTAGTTTGTTATAAGTATTTAGATTGGAATATTTTCCAATTAGCCAGTTTAGTAACTTAAAATCGAGTTCGTCTCTTTTCTTTTTAACGTGCGTCTTAGCATCAAGAGTCATGCCTAGATACTTTGTCTCGTTAGCATACGGTATCTGAACCGAGTTAATAAGGCTGGGTAGATTGTTAACATTCTTGTAAGTAAAGTTAACATGTGTTGATTTGGACTCGTTTAGAAGAATGCGCAATTTCTTCGTTATTTTATTAAGAGTTTTCTGTAGCTTTTCGATTGCTCTTTCAATTGAGCTGGATGATGCAAGTATGGCCGTATCATCAGCAAATGTTGCTATAGTGACGTATATCTCGAGTATAAAGAACGAATAACACTGGGTCAAGAACGCTTCCTTGGGAAACACCAGCATTTATTTATTTAAATCCTGAACATTAAGTGCCTTATTTCACTCGGAAAAGTCTATTTTCCAGATAGGATTCTAGAATATAATAATTTTTTTTCGGAAAAACCTGTCTAAATTTAAATCTTAAGCCGTCGTGCCAGACCTTATCAAAAGCTTGGCAATCATCAAGAAACGCGCTTGAACATATCTTTCTTCCGTCTAAGGATTTTTCAAATTCATTTGTTATTCTGTATACTTGATCAATTGTTGAGTGGGTATTTCTAAAACCGAATTGGTGTTGGGGAATAAGCCGTTTCTCTTCTACAATTGAAAGTAGGAGCTTAAGTAATAATTTCTCGAATAACTTAGAGATTATTGGTAATAACGATATTGGTCTGTAAGACTTCTTTTCAATAAGAGTTTTCCCTGGTTTTGGGACCATAATGACTTCGGCCACTTTTCATTGCCATGGAACGTATGCAAGCCTAAACGTGGCATTAATCAGATGTTGGATTTTAGTGATTGCTTTTCTCGGCAACTCTTTAAGAATGAGTGCATTTATCAAGTCATATCCGGGAGCCTTTTTTTTTTTTGCTTTCTTATAGCGTCGAAAAGTTCTGAAAATTTGACATCTCGAATTCGGAAATTCGGTCCAATGAGTATCACCGGGTTCATTCAACAACTCCTCACCGTCAAAGGGTTTGAAAGTTTCCTCGAGGTGATGGGCAAACAGATCTGCCTTTTCTTTGTCTATTTTAGCCCAGTCTCCATTGTTTGTTCGAATTGGTGCGGATTGTAACTTGGGTTTTTTAACACCTTTAATAGGCTTCCACGGAGAGTAATTCTTACTTTTTTCTGCGTAAAGACCTTCGAGATAAATAAATATCTCACGGTTTTTTGAATCTTTGATTGCATTTTTCGATTTACTGGAGAGGGGTTCTTACGTGCTTTTCTTTTTTCGAGTTTAAGTTCTTCAATTTCAATTAAAACATTTTGCTCGTCTTTTTCCAGGCAGCATCTTGGACGATTTTAATAAATCTGTCGACTTCATCTTCTTATTCAAACGGAGTTTGCAATGATACTTCAAGTGTAATAGCCTCTTCGCAATCTGCACGAAACCCTTCCCAATTCGTTCTGTAAATTTGTTGTCTTATTTTTTGTATATCCGTCAGCCAAAATTAAAGTCATCCTTTGTTTCATTTT
This sequence comes from Platycheirus rosarum, assembly GCA_963971375.1. NCBI lineage: Eukaryota > Metazoa > Arthropoda > Insecta > Diptera > Syrphidae > Platycheirus > Platycheirus rosarum. The sequence continues at coordinate 112,555,652 of OZ020510.1, read as the reverse complement.
AATCAAGGCTAAACTAAAAGTGTCAAATGAATGACACCTGACAAATGTCAAAATGTGCGTTTATTTTACATTTTCAATTTTTCTAAGTCAACATTCAACATTTTTGTACTTTTTTAACTGCATTAAAGAATTATTTTTATATGATTTTGTACTCTAATGAAGCCATTAAAATGTTGGTAAAGTTCATAGAACATTCGTAAATGTTTGAATTGCTTACCCTATTACAATATAAGGACATAGGTACGTTCATTGACTATAGAAGTCAATCAATGTGCCTCTGATTGCTCTTTTGGTTAGTTGGCATATAGTCAAAAGATTTTTTGATTAACTTTCAAGTTTCAACTGACAGTTTCCTCTTTGCAATGTATTGGTTGGTTTCACTTTGACTTAAAGATAGTTGACTTAATGTCAGTGTACGCATGGAACGCGCTCATTATTCTTAAAATCTATAAAAAGCCAACAATTTTAGGGTAGCGATTTGTTTTCATTGCAAATCGAATTGTGATAAATTCATCTGCGACTTCGGTTTTTTTGTGTATGATATGTCATCTTAGCTCCAACTGTGTATACTGGAGGTGAAATATATTAACTACATTCCACACATCATCAGCCAGTGTCGTATGTACTTACACAAGTTCACTGAACAATAACAAAGTCAATTATTTTCCGAAATCCACTTTCTCCTTACCCATTGATAAACGTTTTACCGAAAGCGAAAGTGCTTATTCAATTTGTAAGACAAACCGGCAGCCATTTATGGTTCATATAACACACACTTATATCTATGTATGTAGGTAATTCAGAAACAAGTATTTTCTGCAAGCGATTGAATACATTGTTTGAAGATAAAAATGTTCCCTCGAAACTAACACCATCTAGTGTACAAGATCAGTACACAATGGCGGTTCATCACCATAAACTTCAAACAGTAGCTCAACACCATGACTGTCATCTCTTGAGACTATGCAATTTATAGCTTCGACGACATAACGTACACTTGGATTATACTTGCTTCATTATTTCATACGTGACGGCATGCGCAGACCGCAGAGCACTTGTCTTATGACAGGTCTGATAGTTTTAAGTTTTTAGTCCATTGTCAAAGTGTGACTCTGTTTCGTTTCCTTCAACGACGACGGCAATGCACGATGAAAGAAAGATGGTGTCTTTTTATATCTATGATGGTCTGATGTGCTGTGAACTGTTGAAGCAGTTATGAATGAAAAGTAACTGCATGAGTTGGAACAAGTCAACAAAAAACATTTGCTAGTTCAGCTGTGAGGAATTTTCAGCAGTTATTAAAACTGGAGTTTTTTTTCTTTTAGTTTTTACTTTGAAACATGCGGTGCGGTGTCCCTTTGTTAAGACGATATTTTTGTGTCTTTTGGTGTATTAAAGAGAAAATGTCATATCTAGCTTGTTGATTTTATTTACACTCACAAAACTGTCACAAAAATTGTAAAACACAAAACTGTCACAAAAGTTGTGACAGGCATTTAGTTGTGACTTTTAATAATAGTCACTGCTTCGTATTGACTTGTCGGTGACAATTGACATTGACAGCCCGAATATTTGATTTTAGTTTTGACAAACTTCATTCAGTTGTTCAGACGACGAAATAAACTTGAAACAGAATGACGAAAGGTATAAATATGTACATATGTCTTACTGTGGGAATTATCATAGAAGAAAAAAAAAGAAAATGGAATTGCGACCCGTACCGATCATGCCCTGCAAACCCTGACATTGTATTTTGTGTATAAGAATACATGTGAGATTCGTGTGAAAAGCAGCCAATCAGCCATATGTTTCCTAGTCCCCAAAACTGCAAACGTATTAGTGGTCCCGGTGCACATGGACCGGTGCACATATGTCGCTGACGGGGCATTTTTCAGTTTGTAGGGGAAGACAAGACTCTTGTTGTTGTCTTTCTTGTTTCTTTTTTTTATGGTAAATTATTTAAAATTTACAAATGGCGTCTACAAGATAGGAGGGCGGAAATTTTCAAAGTTTAGATTCTTTTCACTTAAACCTCTCATTTCTTTTTTTATTAATTTAAGTACTTCGAGAATGTTTCATAAAGCCCATATTGCACACGGATCAACTTAAAAAATGTGTCAAAACCACAACACTTAACGGTTTTTAGTCAAAATGAAGTACGCCATCACAGGTCTTGTAAAATAACGAATTTATGAAAAAAGTATTTTGAAAATTGTAGAACGGATTTTCATAAAATGCAGTGTTTTAGAGTTTATTTATATACATGTGATCATAAAATTTAGAATAATTTGTTTTGATTAGTTTTAAAAATATTGATTTTTCAAAAAAAAAAATATTTTAAAAATTAATTTTAACTATAAAAAAAAGTTATTCAAATATTTTTCTTTCAAATAAGAAATTTGAGAGAAATCCAGAAAGCCAAAAATTAAAAAAACCGTTATATGAAATTTACCATTAAGAGACTTTTCCCGTAAATTTGGTTATAATCAAATGATTGCCAATACCAACAAAAAAAAATCTCAACAATGTTCATCAAAATCGTTGGAATCATTTTCGAGAAAAATAAGCTAAACAGTCATATGGCAGCTACTGTTATTTTAGGCCTAAAAATAAAATTTCAATTTTCCCTCTGGGGAATGCCAAAAGAATCACACAGACGCACACACCAAATTTAAAGATAATCGCATAACCCGTTCAGGCTGCAGCTCGTTATACATACTGACAGACAGACAGAAATTTTTTGCAACTAACTTTTTTAGACTTCTCTACGATCGTAATGTCATGTTTAATTGTTATCTCAATTTTTTTATATTCACGAATCCTAAAATTGCCTTATAGTCTCTATAACCGCAAGTAAAAAACTGATCAGCGATGCGAATTGGCAACTAGTTTGCTTTGAATCATACCTTGCGTCATCAAATGGGACGATGCACACGACGCTACTGGTTAAAAACTCGTTCGCGATTCACAAAAACCAGTTTGCACTTCGGGTTGCCTAATGATTTCAGTTTCTAGTTTGCCAAAGATGAGCGAACAACAGACCAACCTATTGCTGGCGGGGGAGACTAGAGATTTTGATTGGTAATGAGTTTTCTCGTACGTGTAGTCAAGTCACCGCTGAGTACGTAACTCGTTTGTAACCCGAGTTTCCAACCGGTTTAGTTTTTTTCTAGTTACTCCGTGTGCATGAGATTCGGGTTCGTTGCTTAAGATTGCGTTGAAACTTATTTTATATATACGTCAAAGTGCTTACAAACTTAATAAACGTTAACTTTCCTTTGACATATAATGTATGGGAAGTGAATCGGTAGGTTTGACTCAATTTAAATTGTTACAACAACAACTAAGCTCAATGATGTAAAATTGTATATCGCTGCAAGATTTTAGGCCGAAAATAAACCATTATAGAACTTTTTTTTACATGATTCCTTTGTTTCGGTTTTTGAAGTGATAATTATATTCTGATATTCTGAGCACCAGGCGGCATTGAAAAAGAACTGGCGCAAATTCCCAAAATAATTCCATTCAAATTCAAAAAAAAAGGCAGAGTTTTGTTAAAGTAGAAAGTAGATGTAGATATTGGGGTGTGTGTGCCTGGATTACGAGAGGGTTTGTGGGTGTGAGTTAATGGGATGTATGTTGGTGTTGCTGCCATCAATGTTTTCTTATGACGTCATCACGTAAAATTATCGTCCGTAAACCGACTTTACAGACAACATATTTTTTGTTCTTATTTTTTCTTTTTAAAACAAACGGAGTAGGGTGTAGAAATGAATGAATCAAGATCAGTGTATGCATCAATAAACGTGTCAGCCCAAAAGAAGAAACAACCGGAAAAGAAGAATCATCATTGTATATACACTTTCTATAGTACTCTCATGGATGTCATTTGGCTTCTGGTCATCTTCATGGCTAATCAGTTACTAACTCCTAATAGTATTTATTCTTATTTTATATTCACACCAATTGGCGGACTGTGCAGCAATAAAAAATGCTGCTTCATGAGAATACTATAGTCAGTGTATATACAATGGTAAGCTAGAAACTAGATCACAGTAATCGTGAGGCTTAAAATGTACTACGGCCAATTGTAGAAATAGGTGGGGAGATTAGCTACAGCAAGGTTATCTATTCGCTTAAACATTTAGCTGTTATTTTTCAAAGAATTAATTGATTCCAATTTCGTCAACTGGAAACCTCTTTTCATATTTTCTCTATGCAACAATCTAACAATTTTAAAATAAATACCCGCTTAGCTATTATTTGGTGTTTAAGGTTATCTGTGCTCCAAAATAATCTGAGCAAAAATTATTCTAAAAAAATTAAAAATTTTTGTTCATTCGCACGTTTTTCTTTCTTAACAATATCTTCAAGGTTGTAATTATTGAAATTTTAAGCTGAGATAACCCCTTGAGCTGTCATGCTAAATCGCAATTTTCAATCTTGAATCATCTTTATTTTACAGAAAGATTTATTTTCCTTAAACCATTCATTTCCTAATTAACCAAACCATCATCAATTCAACCACTTCCTACGTGGCTAACAATAAACTAAGTGGGAGTCAAAATCATTTTTTTACTTCACAAATGATTGATTTTGTGTTTCTTTTAAAGATATTTAAAATAACATTTAAAATTCAAGTAAAGTAGTAACTTATTGGTTGAAAACCCAGCAGTTACTTTTAGTATAACCTTCGCAACTATATGCACTTAAGTTTTGACTTCAACTCTTTCATTAATATGACGTAATGTTCTTCTCGCTCGAAAGCATTGTTTGAATAAAAAAATATACAAACATATATGAGCAAACTCAACACCATATAAGTGATCTTAAGTTTGTAATCATTATAATGTGACAACTAATAGCAAGTTTCCAAGTGGGCAGACAACCATTTGCTTTATTTGTGAGCTCAATTTTACTCACACATCTTGTGCACACATAGTTGGAGTCAGTAAACCAGGGCATAAATAAATATAATAGGTCTGTCTAGTGCTTTGGAAATTCAATCCGTCTTTGTTTTGTATTAATTCAAATCAAATAAAAAAAATACAGTAACTAAGTACATACTTAAGAGTCAAGGCCGACAAAACACCATACAAAGTATGAATATAAAACTGAGACTCTGACACTCAACAGGCTTGATATTTGATAGTGTTTTGCGGCGTTCATATCTAATTGGAGCTAGATGAGGTGTAAGATTGCCTATTGATATATGATTCTCCTCCTGAACAATCTTTAGAGTTTTCGTATCAATTAAATACTTGTAAGATCTGAGATTCAAACTTCAAAAAATGTATCTTCAAACACATACCTTATGTTTAGATGCGTCACCAAGTCTCTGAATTTATGACTAACAATAGAAAAACTGTACATTTATTCAATCGAATTATTATTATTTTTTCAGTCGTAGGTGTCTTAAAAATGTTTAACATCAAACTTAATTCAAAAAAGGAGTCCAACTTCTTTATAAGGAATAGAAAGTTAAACTTGATTCGAGTCCGAGTTTAATGCTTTTAAAATGATCTCACAACCATGCATATAACCAATTAGATTAACCGCTGTTATTCAACTCGTGTTTAATTGATCAAGTTTTTTTTAATATAATTTATACAAAATCAGTCGTGAATTATTGTTTTATTTAAATCTAAAAATCCATTTAAACGTTGAATTAATGAAATATGTAAAAATTAAACAAACACTCTATAAGGCACCACCGTGCAAAAATATCTTATTCAAATTATTCTTTCCATAAAGTATGCAAACCGAATTGTAAACAATAGCCTATTTGAATAGTAATGTTCCAATGAAGCTCACCACGGTGTGCACATTATGTTATCCAAGCTCAAACCACTCAGCCATGAGAAAAGGTAAAATTGCGTTACAATAAACGCGTCGTGCTTAGATGTAAATACAAAAGATACATTTCTATCTTGCACAATGGCATGTGGGTGAAATGAACACACCAAACGAACAAAGAAAGAAAAAAAGAGGAATCCCTGTAGAAGAGAAACAAAAGAATTTAAAAACTCGGCCAAATCAGTACATTCCCTTCCGTCTAACACCAATTAAGTTGCGAGTTCTTAGTGTCTTCATTCCCAAAGTGATGGTCGTTTCGACTTCTCTGCGAGTGTTATTCTTTTTCCGAGAAATGAGGCTGCTTCTTTAAGCGCACCGCGCAAAACCACAAGCATTTACCACAATTTACACTAAACACACCGTTGTAACCACTCTAAGACTGGGACTACAAAGTGTGAGACAATTTTTAAGTTTAAACAGCATGGGTTTTATTGTATACCAACTAGTTAACTAGCGAAATGGTGACAAACAACTTTTATTTTATGGGTTGCGAATTAGGGTCAATTTTGCATGGCTCAGGGCTCACTGTGGTCACTGACACATTTTCTGTGAATAATTCTTTGCACCAAAAGAATCTTTGAAATATTTTTTTTTATTCACTTTGTTAAAATAAATTCCAGTAATTCACCTTTTAGTTGAAACACGTAACTTCACTGCGCAAAATGGGTAAGGTAAACCAAAGCGTTGAACGTTTCTCGTAATACTAAACCTGGTAGAAGGTAGATTGAAGTTGTGACTTGTGATTCATAAAAGTGATGTCAGTTGCTTCACTGAAGGCTTATAGCCAAAGAAAAATCATCCAAAAGAGAAGCATTATACATTTGTTTTATACGTAAGACCTAAGAGCAACAGACTAATTCAAGGAGTTTCTCTTAAGACAACTCAATTAGATAATGTTAAATATTTCTTGTCCCATTAAATAGATTTGTGGAATTTGAAGCTAAGAGGAAACAACAATAAAACATAAATCATGAGAAAATAAAAAAAAACTACGAAAGACAATGATCGCACTATGTTGGCTTTCCATGCGATGCAAGAGCAAGTGCATCTCTATAGGTTTTAGGGGATATAGATGTGCCGCGCCAGTTTAGAATTTGTTTGGTACGTGATGAGATTATAGGTAATTGAGAATAACATTTCCGGTGTGGATTACTATTGCAATTTTTATCAGAAAATGGGAAGAATTATGCGGAACGAAGCTTGGAAGGAAGATTAATTTCGAGTTTTGGCATCAGCTCTTTCGTTTATTGAATGTGATGCAGATATTATTTTTATTGGTGGTAAACTCTACAAATATAAAAAGTGGGTAAATGATATGTTTTTAGAGTTTTGATGGTGGGTAACAGTAGAAATTTTATGTTTATGTCTGGGTGTGTATACGGACATTAAATGAGTTCTTTTTTTGTACTCGTTCCGAACGTTTTTCTACAAGATGCATTGGAAATGGTCTTTGAAATGTTACATTAGTTTTATTGATAAAGGAGTTTATTTCCATATCTTGAAATGTTTGACATTCTTAAAATGAAATTATTTATAGTGCGTCCTAATTTAAGGCATTTTATGAAATGGTTATAATTGTATAATGTTAGAGCATGTATGGGACATTTGGGTTTAATTCTAGTGCCATTAAATTTATTTATTTGTATTCATCCTTAATAAGTTTCTTTTGCTTTCAGTTCTTATAAATAAAATTCATTGTTGAAGGTTTCAGTTCTTATAAATAAACTTCGGGAGAGGGTCGAAAGTCTGCTTTTAAAACAAAAATTGTTTTTTTTTCAAAACTGCTTTTTTCAATTTTTCTTCTTTTCAAAATTTTGCTTCTCAAAATTCTGTCTGTTTAAAAAGGAACAAAATTCTGCTTATTCTTAAAAAAAAAGATTTTTTATTATTATTATTTGTAATATTTTGAACCTAAAGAGTATCAATAATTTTAGATTTGGATTCAATCCTTAGAAGTACATAGGGATACTTTCTCAGGCCAAACAAATTGTATGTAAAATGCTTTTCCTCACCCTACATTTGCGTCTTTATGAACATATTATGTAAGAACGTAAGCAAAACTACGACCAAAATATATAAAAATTGAAAAAAAAATATAATTATACTGGTCTTTGAAACAATGCAACTGTGCAAGCAAGTAGAATTCTCTTCCTTGAAATCGCCTTAGTAATTCACAACAGTGAATTCGATCCACTTAATGTAATCTTAAGAAACTATAAATATATTTTATATTTATATCCTTTTTTTATCACACAGACACAGTTCACTTTATTCCGTAAGCGAAGCATCCTCTATTCATAACAAGAGTTCAATCGTATTAAATTTGTTTTATGTAAGTTAATCTGCAACTTTTGGGAAAATAAATTCTAGTCAAACCTAAACCATTTAGCCGCAGTTCAAGTTTCTGAGATCTTAAAGATTAACATTTTTTTCAAAATCTTGAACACGATTTCTTTATTAAAAAACTCTCAAGAACTAAATAATAATACTTTTTGCATTTTCTTGCTTGGTTTTAGTTTGTGAAAGGGAACTCTGTTAGAATGAATGGGATACGAATTAGTTTTATAGTCTGCCGGCAAATCGTATTCAGATTAATTTATTCAGAGTGACTGAGGGTATTTCTTGGGATCTCTAAGATCTCGAGAAACCTGAACTGAATAATTAGTTTTCCAACCTTATTAGTGCTTGAGGAAATTTCCTGAAACCTGAACTGGCTAGTTACACGACAAACTGAATAAACTTCTGACAGTGTAGAGCAAAAATGTATTTACCTACTTTACTCCTTAGATGACTTTTTCTTTCACTTGTCTGCCTATATGTTTTTTGAAACACGCATAGAACTTTGCTTATGGCCATAAACCAAGAATTGTTAAGAAATTACAATCAAAAAGTCTTCACTTACTCTAGTTGCAACTGACCTATCAGAGGTCTTTTAAATAACAACATACAGGAACACATTCACGTTACTTTAGATTCAAAATACGTTAAACGAAAATAACTGTTTCAGAACATATATCTACATATAGTAGATATAACTTCAATATTTACAAACTGTCCAAAGAAAGTAGTTTTTTGTAGTTGTTGTTTTAACTCACGAGTGATAAAAAACACTAACGCCAGTTCAGTGTAAGAAAATAAAACAAATTCATATCCAAGGTCCACACGGAAAACCATAGAAAAAAGAAACAAGAACAACGACTAAGAGGATAATTCTCTCTTCGCCTACAAATTGAAAAATGCCTCATCAGCGACATATGTGTACCCGTCTCTGTACATTTCTTATGGGACTGCTAATACGTCTGCCGTTTTGGGGACTTGGAAACGTATGGCTGATTGGCTGCTTCTCATAAGATTCTCACACATATTCACACACACAAAATAAAATGTCAGGGTTTGCAGGGCATGGTCGGGTACGGGTCGCAGTTCTGTTTTTCTTTTTTCAATGCGGAAAATTATAAACTAAAGTTCCTATTTATCGATTAATGTAATTGTTTTAATTTTTTTTAATCCACTCACCTCAGCAAATGGTAAATACAACAACAAAAAGGAAATACTTTCAAAATTAATCAGTTTGGGGAACTAATACTTTAGTAGTGCGAGAAACAGGCTTAATTTATTTATCGATTTGGGAAAATTATTAGCATTTAAACTTGTATATTCTTTATAAAAAAAATAATAAAATATTTACTTAGTAGCATCCCTGAATGAGCTCTCAGAAATTATCCGTTTACAAAACCACTTTTTCACTGCTACCAACCATGCCCTTACAAAATTACCCTCATTTAAATAAATATTCCGATTCTTACCAAATCGTACCAACTGCAACGCATCAGACGAAAAAGTTAGGTGTTTGTTCTCGCTCAGACGTCGCCATTTATAATAATCCCAGTCAAAATAGTTAAAGAAAATGTCAAAATCAATATCAAAAACAATCAAAAAACTAAAAACTCTCAATTAAAACATATTTAAGACCGAGTGTTAATAAAATAATATAGAAATATTCATTTGTTTAAGTAAAATTCGCAATGCAGTGAAACGTAAAAAAAAAACCTAGACCCCAAAAAATAAGTTTACGAGTTCTCTATTTTTTCCCTTCTATAATACACGCACACATTCTTTGGGGAAACCGCTACTGTCAAAAGAGATAGTATAAGACCATTCAAGCAGAGTGAAAGAGTGCAATAGATTGAAACTACAAAATTTCTCATTGGGATTTTTTTTTATATAAAATAAAGGAAATTCTTGGTTAAAAAATTTTTCTCTGAAATTTCTTTTGTCAAAAAATAATATTTTCTCCTCTAAATAGTCCCCTCATTTTGAAAAACATGCTATCAGTTTTCCGTACAATTGGAATGACCAAAAAGCATGTAATGAGTGTTGTTTTTTCTGTGAAATAATGAACAATTGTGTTGGAAAAAATTATAATTATCGTGGCGAGCTAAATCATCATCGCCAGCAGAAGCAGCAACCCATCTCAAACATCAACCCTACTACCAGGAGCAGCAGCACCAGCACCATTGTCACAATTGTGTTGCTGTCGCTTTTTGGTTTTTGGATTTTTCTTTGGACCTTGATGCTGGCGCTGCGAAGTGTTTGCAGGAAAATTTCCATTTCCATCATAAAGAATTCACCAGTTCCATAGTTTGGCTAAGTGAATTCATGAAAATGAGAGAAAATTTCAGGTAAGATTTCCCGATTAATCTAAATCTCAAATGCAAGAGGATTTGAACAATTTTGGTTTCCTCTTCCACCATTGTGCTAGTTGCCAAAATTGTGGAATTGTGCATGCGTGTGTATTTTTTGTATGAAAGGGATTTTTTTTTTCATTAATGGAGGCAGTTGCAGTTCAACGGCAACAAAGTAGGGAATTTTATATTTTTCTTTTAAAACAATAAAAAAATATTTTGATAAGGGAAAGTTGTTTTCAATGATTTTTAAATGAAAATGGTTAGAACGTTAAAAGGTGGGAAGGTGGCTATCAGATTTTTCATTGTCCCCACAAGCTTGAATAGAGAAATATGTTTCTCTTTCTTTTCTATTGCAACACCACAAAGTGTGTGCAGTGCATAGGTATATAAAGTGGCGGCAAAATTGACATTTTTTTCTGGGAATTAGTGATATATTTTTTTTTCACTCCAATGGTTACGTTTTCTTTTTGTTATTATTTTTGTGGAAAAATAGGCGAAGTGTGTTGGCAAAATAAACGGTATAGAAATTTTCCTACCGGGGGTTTTCATGTAAAAATTCTATTTGAAAATAAAAACATGTGTCACTTTTATATGACTGACAAGGTAGATAGGTAGGTAGGTACCCATCCTAGATTTTTTGTGAAAAAAGTAAAAGATCTGAATTCTTAGGAATCCCCAAAATGAGTAATTTTTTGTACTTTGATTAAAATAAAAAATGTATTTGTGATTTAAATGTTTTTAATCCCTTGTTAATATTGAGATTACTTAATTTTGTATACATCTGCTGTCCCGAAGGCGTTTAGTTTATATAGTTTTTAGGAAAGTTAAATCTTGAACTGCTCTGGAATTAGGTAGAAAGGAAGAGATTTTAGAGCGCAGTGTTATAACCTTAAATCAACTTGGAAACGATTTCCCTTGGTCATTTTATGTTTGGCTTGTACACCATTTTTTTTCTGTTTAATGGGCTTGCACAAAAGGGTGACAGCGGAATATAAGCGTTCTGTTTTATCAAGATCTATACCTACTCGCGTCCCTATTTCCTCAGCAATCAAGATCATGTCTTCCAAGGTTTTTCTAAGAGTCTGATAGTGATAATACAGAAGTCGTTACATTACTTTTTTTATAATTTACACGCGTGAAAGGGGTTTGTGTGTACCCTTAAAATGTTTAAACACCGCACGAGCATTAGGGAAATGAGGAGGGATATAAGAGGAGATACCGATCCACATTAGTTTTAAAGTTCTGCATATCAAAATGGGAGGGAAAAACAGAGCTTGACAAAGCATTCCACATTCGTGTTGTGCGACTAAAGAAAGAATCTCTATACTTAACCGTACGTCCAAAATTAGGCTCAAGGGTAAACTGATTGGCATTCCTAGCTGTTCGAGTATTACGGTTGAATCGTTTCAGGGGAGGAATGCAGCTGGCTATTTCGCTAGAGCATTGTTTATAAAAATAACGATAAAATAACGAAAGGCACGAAACATTACGGCGGTGCTCAAGAGATGTAAATGTTTCTGTTATTGTTCGGTCGCCTATGATTTTCAAAGCTCTCTTTTGAATTCTATCTAGAAAACTCAAGTGGGTCATAGGAGGACCTGCCCAAATATGGGAATTATACTTGAGTTTCGGTCGAATATATGCTTTATATACTGTAGCCAGATCAGACTTCTTGCATCTTCCAAGGAAAACTAAACACCTCGCAGCATTCTTGGTGATGTCAAATATGTGATCGTTCCACAAAAGGTGGTCTGTAATGCACATATCGAGAACTGAGAGGTGATCAGTTTCTTCGATGCAAGTGCCACTCATGGGAATATTTCGCTTTAACGACAGAAGACAACATTGAGTTTTTGAAGCATTAAATTCTACGCGATTTCTTATTCCACATTGTACAATGCTGTCAAGATCAGAATTTAATGAACTTATAATACGCTGCCGTTGCAGTTCAACATCCGAAGAACATGGATGTGAATCTGGAAACGAATATGAAAAGTCGTCAGCAAAACAATTGATTGGATTAGTTGTTTCAGATAATAAGTCGTTGATATATATAAGGAAAAGTGTCGGAGACAAAACAGAGCCTGGGGCACACCAGCATTTGTTTTGTGAATATCAGATTTGAAACCGTCTAATACAACTTGAATTGAGCAAGCAGATCTGCTTTTTCTTGAGAACTGACAGCAGGAGTATCGTTTAAATTGTTTTTTGTTTGTTTGATCCTTCAACTTACCATATAAGATTTAATTAATCCACCTGACTTTCACTGAGCAGTTTACTCGAGGAATAATATACATATGTATGTACCTATCCTGTTTTATATTTTACTTTTCGTTCCATATGAAAATGTCGTACTTAGGTACCTACACCAATTTTCTGCAATTTTATGACACTTGGTGCTAATGTCTTATCTTTGGTCTTCCTCTTCATCATCATGATCAACGGTGCAACAACAAGGGTCTGGTTCGGGGGTCGATCAACAAGTTCTTCCATATATCCCGATTGCTGGCCGACGCTATCCAGTTGCGCATGCCAAAGCTTCGGGCGTTTTAGTCTACGCCATCCTTCCAATGCAAAAGACTCCAAGCTGGCTCATCTTCGCTCATGCGATCTAGGTCCCGAGCCCACCGAAGCCTACCTACTCTATGTTTTCCACCACGTCTGCTTCGAGACAGATTTCATACAATTCATAATTGATTCTATTCCAGAATCGTTCTCTATTGCACAAGGAATCAACCAACCTTCGTAAGACTCCTTTAAAACGTGGTTAAGAGATCAGAGTGCCTTTTTTAAAGCACACAAGCCTCGAATCCCTATGTGATTACTAGTAAGACGATATTCTTGTACAACATCAGCTTAGGGCCTCGACAGATTATATTACATAATATATATTTTAACAACCGGATGTTGCACGTCATTAGTTAGAAGAATTAGAGAGATAATAAAGATTTTTTTCGGCGCAGTAGATCGAGAATTAGGTGATTTATTTTCTCACTTAAAACCCACGGACGGCTGTAGCTTGCTCAAGGAGTTAGAAATATTGCTTCCCAAACTGAGAGTCGAACTTAGGGTCTCTCGTTTAACAAGCAAGGTTCTATTGTATTTCTTCCTCCATAGTATTATCGACTGCTACCTACTTTTGATCCAAAATAGTTAAAGGATTGCACTACTTCAAATTCATGCTCCACTACCCTGATTGTTGGACCAACACTACTCGCAATGTACTTGCTACTTGGTTTTACCTTAATCAATAGGCAAAACCAAGTTTTGTGCAGCTGGCTGGATCTGGATGAAGGACTCTTGTACAGCCTGTTGACTTCTGCGAAATAATTTTGATGTGGTCTGCATAAGTCAATATTTGGCAGGACTTTATGCCGATAGTTCCTCTTGTTGACGTGCAAAAGTCACTGATTGCTTTCTCCAACGCCAGGTTAAGCCTTCAGCTTATACCCTATTAACTTGAAATCATAGAAATTATGAGTGTCCTCTTATAACTACCCTCATAATCATAATTTATATGATTTTCAAAAGCGATGTTTCATGTAAATAAATAAGTTTTTTGGCACGACAAGAACTTAAGGAGCCAAGCCCTAGTGACTTAAACTCTCAACCATTACTGTGTCTGTTTGGAATCTGGAGGAGCGAAAGGGGACTACAATTTACCCCAGAGTCCAAAACGGCTACATGAGATGCTCTTTTTGGAGACAAATTTTACTTTTGTAGGGTTTGTCGTTTTCTCGCAAGTGCAAGTACCCGGGAAATTAGGTGGCTCTGACAGAATCATAGCTCACTAACACTAAACCTGTACTTATTGGTATAAATATTGTCAGTGGGAACTTCTGTTATGAACTGAAGCAAGGTCAGTACAAAGTCATTTCAAATTGGCCGTTGACTTCAAATACCTACACTCTTACCAGAACGACATGGGGTTTTTTCACCTTTCCAATGTAACCTGAATTGTGTTGTTGGCTTGTTCTGTTTCCTTACAATGATGGAAAGTTTTGCAAAAAAAATTAATCCATTATATTAAATGTTTATTAAAGTAGCGGCCAGATCGCCAGATGTGATCTACAAAATGAAGCTTGTCGCATTTAAGAATCATGTACATCTTGTTTGCCTTTTTGATGTTAATAACTTATTATTTGCTAAAACTTGTTGTCTTTTCTTATACCTAGTGTTGCCATAAGTTCTGTTAAAAGTATAAAACGCTATAAAAATGAAACAAACAAACACACTGTATTATTAATTATTATTTTATTTACTACATAGAAAACAATATTGATTAAAAAATAAAGATTGGATTCACTCGAAATTACCGCCTTTTGCGTTAACACCAGCTATCAAACGGTGTGGCCACTGGCTATTGTGGCACGTATGGTTTCAATTGAGATCGTGGACGCTGCTCTGTTTAATGTTGTTCTAAGGCTTTCCAAATTTCTGTGGGGAGTCTTGAAGGTCATGTTCTCTAATTCTAACCACAAACCATAATCTAATGGATTCAGATCTAGACTCACCGACGGCCAATCTTCTGCTGCTATAAAGCCAGGAATATTGACCCTGAGCCACTCCTGCGTGGTTTTGGCCTTGTGCGCTGGAGCGGAGTCCTGTTAGAATATCTAAATGTATTCATTGAAAAGGGTGTTATTGAAATCATTTACAACACCCTCTAGCACATCTTTTTGGTAAACCTTTGCATCAGTTTTTTACGCCTTTTTACAGAAATGGAGGGATGTGACACCATGGTGAGAGATCTTCCACCAAACCATTGCGGAAGCGGGATGATGGCCACGTTGAACCCTTGGAACAACTTTTTTCGCTTCCTTAATCGAAGTGGCATAAATTTTGTCATTTTGTCTGTTGAAAACTTCTTCCACACTAAAATTGTTCTTATCCGTAAACAAAATGTTTGCATGGCCATTTTCCGCGTGCCACTGCAAAAGTCGCTTGAATATTTCCAGCCTAATTTTTTTTAGTTGAGCCTAGACATTGATAATTTATATATAATTATTTATTTATTTAGACATTGATCTGGTTGATATATCCAATTCCTTGGACATGATCTTCCGCTTCCTAAGGGGCTTCGTCCGAACCCTACCGTACTCGTACGTACGAGCGCGGGCGACCACTTCTTGCCTTGTCTTCTACTCCAGACAATTCGCAAAAGCGAGCAATAGCCCGATAAAAAAATATTCTTGATATACCGTGTGGTTTTAGCAACTCAAAAATTTAGCCAGCACTCTTTCCGCTCTTATGCAACGCTATTACCGCGACGCGACTCTTTAACGCCCCACTCCATGTTACTAGTTTGCAAACTGACTAGTATTCTTCACTGATCAGTGCATGTGATCTGAAAAAAAGTTAACGGTTCTATTCCCGCAAGAAGTTTTAAAGGATAAGCGCTGGAAATTGTGTAACAGAATTTATGGCAGGACTAGGTATGTATCCGATAAATGTGTACAGCAAACACAAAAACTTAATTCCAAAACAACCCTTGTTGATTCTTTTTAATGATACCATACCAAAGTAAATGAACATGACGTTCAGAGATACAGTCCAGAAGGTGTGGAATATTGGATCAAACAAAAACCTGTATAAAAGCTTGAAATTATGAGCTATTGTTAGGTAACTGGCTCTATCATTTTAAGTTTTTTCTTGATTGGGGTGGAAATAAATTTTAAAAATATATATGTACGAAAATAAATGCAGTTTATACGAATGAATATACCGAAAGTTATGTGTCCATGATTTCAGCGACTTTGTCTATTAAACGGAGAATAACTGCAGAAAGCAATTATCATCCTGCTCGCTGCTCTGTTTTACAGAACTCACCCTTACAATATTCTTGGTTTACAATCCTGATCCGTAGAAGAACCAAACAATTTTTGGAAAAAGGAATCAAAAACTAGCATACACCTCTAATTTGATATATGTTCGTTCGTTCTATTTTTTGTAATATTTTGTAAATAATAGATTCTTGTCCTGACCAGAAATCTATTCCAGCACTGTATGTTGTATTTGCCTCATTTCCATTATTGAGTGGAACAAGTTTTGGCTTAGATATCATAAAAACTGATCTGCTTTAGCAAATATTAAGGGTTACATATTTTCTGTTTAGAATTTTCCACTTTCCAAATTCAAGTTTAATTTAAACAAATTCCTTTTTTTCAGCATATCAGAAAAATATTCTATCTCTAGCTTCAATTAAAATATAAGGACGCAAATAAATAAAAACGGTAATCAAGTGTTATGTTTAATAAAAATCCTAAAAAACAATGAGCGATCGCGATATACCAAGTGTACCGGTAACAACATTAGCCGGATTAACAAGTCTATCGGATTGTAAGCCTGAACATTTTATTGTATGTAAATTCTCTTTTTTAAAACAAATACATTTCTTCCTTTAGTACTGAGTGAGCTTCCTGTATCGGACTCCCTTTCAAGTGTTACATCCTTAAATAAATCCCTGCTATTCCATACATTAGTTGCTGATGAATCGAATAATCTTCTATCGGTTCGTGATGATAATCTAGTGCGACAGTTGGTGCATGCAATTGAGCAAACGAATTCAGATAACATGTAAGTAGACGTAATTTTATTACAGTCATATATGACAATAAAAAAATGTTCATGCAGTGAGGTTAAAAGTCAATATGCAATAACGCAACATGGAACAAATATAAGTACTTATCCAGAGCTTCTTCAAGGAATTTATACATTCAGACCAACCGTCTTTAATACGCCTCAAAATCATCGAATTCGTGAGTTTAATTAAATATCTCTTAATTGTATGTAATTATTAATTTTCAATTACAGAAAATCACCATTCACCACAACAGCCACTACAGCATCAGCAACATCAGGTTCATGTGCAACAGCAATATGTGCATCAGACACAAACATTAAATACACCGCAACTTCAACAGCAACGAATTGGTGTAAATGTTATTCAAACTCTTCCAGATCAAGGTGTACCAACTAATATCTTACAACAACAGCAGGTGAGTCTAATAAACAATTAATTCTTCTTAAATTGTTCTTATTGAGTTCCTTATTTAGAATAAACCTCCGTTAATAAACAACATCACGGTACAACAGTTTATGCCGGTAACTTCCCCTGACGGTAAACTTCAGCAACAACCACAAATTCTGCAGCAAGTTATCATCAACCCGACAACAGCGCCTCAATCACCTGTGCAAAATAATTTGGTGTAAGCAACCGGCTTATGTTATAATGGGATGAACATTTTTTTAATAAATAATATGGTTATTTCCAGAGCAAGTCCAACAGTATATCAACAAGCCCCGCAACCTGTTGTTGAAACTCCGGTTAGGCGCACAAGACGCAGTGCAGCGGCTGCAGTTTTAGAAACACAACAACAACATCAGCTTACTCCGCCACAAGTTGTATCACCCAAACAACAACTATCTACAAGTCCTCAACAGACTGTAGTCGCTTATCAAAAGAAACAAGCGGCAGTTTTGCTGCAACACCAGCAGCAACAACAACAACAACAACTGCAACAACAACAGCAACAACAACATCAACAACAACAACAATTGCTACATCAACAGCAACTTCTACAGCAACAACAACAGCTACAGCAACAACAACAGCTACAGCAACAACAACAGCTACAGCAGCAACAACAGCTACAGCAACAACAAAAGCTACAGCAACAACAACAATTACAGCAGCTTCAACAGCAACATCCACAACCAACGAAACAACAACCGGTTTCACAACAAACATCTGTTATACAGCCTCATACTGGTGTTATTCATCAACAGCAACAACATCAACCTGTGATCCAGCAAAACCATCAACAAAAAACTGTTATACTGCCAACACCCACGCAATCATCTGTTATAATTCAACAACAGCCGCCTGCAAGTGTCATTAATGTTAATTCTGTTGTCCCACAAGCTGCACAACAAACTTCACCAGATCAAAAACTTCAACAAACAACACCTACTCCAATACAACATCAACATCAACAATTAACACAACAAACTTTAACTCAAACACAAATAAACACGCAACAAGTAGTACATACTCCACAGCAGCAAGTCCAAACTCAACAAACGGCGAATCCACAAAAACAACAGCATCGACAAACTTCACCAAAACAAACACAGGTTGCCCAGCAACATCTCCAACAAGCACCACAACAACAAATTCAACAACAGCAACAAGCAGCCCAACAGCAACAAGCAGCCCAACAGCTTCCACAGCAACAAACCCAACAAAAGCAGGTTATCCAACAACAACGACAGCTTCCGGTGCCCCAAAAACAATCAAAATCGCCTCAACAGCAAACACAATCTCCGCAACAACAAAATCATCAAAAACAACAACAGTTACTTCTTTTGCAAAAGCAACAACAACAAATCAAGCAACAACCCCCGCAGTCACCAGTAACACAACAACCCTTGTCTCAACAGCCACAGCAACTACCCCAACAAGTGCCACAGGTCATTCAAGGGCAATTCCAAAACGTTCTTAATCTACAACGCCAACATTTTGCCCAACAAAAACAACAAGCCATTCAGCCACAAAAGACAACACCACGCAACAGTGAATACCTTCAGCAGCAGAGTAAAAACTTTGAATTGCGTGGTCCATCACCGGCCCAGGCAAGCACAGCACCAGATTCCAATCAAATTGGACAAAATCAACAACAGAAAGAAACAACAGGTTTGCCCAACAACAACAATGGTTCAATAAAATATAATCCTACATCTGAAATCAAAACGTCGCCGACAACAATCAATCCAGCTCTTCCACCTAATAACACAACTTCAACAACAACAACAACAGCAGCAACATCTGATACAATAACTTCTACAACACCCACAGCCGCATTACCAATAAGATCGAATTCAGTCAACTCTAACATCTCGAACGCATCCAGATCAACGACAAACAGTAAAAACCACCTCCGGGTATGTATAAATCGCCTTAAAGCCGAGGACGAGCGTATGATGCAGGAGAGTATTAAAGAATTTGTTAAAAAGTCACCAGAATTGGCCGTTAAAATCGGTTTGGCAGATGAAAACAAATCTACTATGGATAAAGATATGAAACCCGTACAACCGAATGCCAATAGCAGTGGGGGCGGCGGTGTAGTAGGCGATACCTTTTCAATGATGAAAGCAGCCGATGATAAACGAATTGCAACTAAACGGAAGTTAGCTATTAAACCCGATGATGAAATACCACCGGAACAAATTTGTAAGTTTCGTTTTAGACAAATGATTCGTTTGAATTTCTTCCGAATTTTCTTGTTTATTTATTTTTTTATTTCTATGTATTTTTGCTTCTATGTATATAACAGTTTTACTGCTTTTGTATATCTATGTGTGTATGTATGTATGTAGTTTATCATTTTGATTTGTTGTTCTTTGTTTGGGGATTTCTTTTGGCTTTTATCACTTTACCACTGCTTATGATTGTAATATCTAAACATACATATATTGTGTAAACATCCAAAACAGTGAAATTCATGTCAAAATTCCGAATTGAAACTTTTTTTAACAAAGCTCGCAAAATTGTAAAAATTGCACCTGTTTATATTTCGTACATGTAAATAATACTTACGTAAAAAAAAACATACATATATAGCGGGTCCTAGCAACGCCGGGTAGATCACTTAGTGATATCATATAAATCTTTTTATTAGCTCTGCTATTCCGTATTATTTAGGAATTAAAATTTTTATCATTCACCTGATAACTTTGAAAACTTTCTTATGTGTTGAGTCGCGGAAAATCGACGGAAGACAGGTGTTTGGTCAAACCTAGCGTACAGCTAGGCCTTAGTTTCGTGTGAACACACAGTTTGAACTTTTTGTGGATCAAAGAGAATTCTTCTGAGTTTCAGACTTAGGGGGCCAGTTATAGCTATCATTGAAAGCCCATCATTGAAAATTTAAAATTTTATTCTGAGGCGTTCAAAAACACAAATCATTGATTATTATTTTACTTTTTTATATTTCGATGATCATTGAATGCACGAAAGAATGATCGAACTAAAACTATTGAAAATTCAAAAGTCATTTTACGTATCCCATTGGGCTGAAACGAATAATATCTTTGGTTTAAATAATAATTTAAGTCATAAGCCTTACTTTATGGCGCCAAGGCATGGACTCTATCTAAAGCGGATGAAGATATCCTTAGTCGTTTCGAACGCAAGATTCTTCGAACATTTTTTGGCCCGACCTGCGTTAACGGGCTTTGGAGGAGAAGGTTCAACCAAAAAAATACGCATATCACGCTTAAGATGGCTAGGTCATGGAGCGAATGGACAACAATGCTCCGGCTCGCAAGATCTTCGATTCCATCCCAGATGGTCAAGGAAGACCTTGCAAACATTTAAGAAATTTACCAAATGAAAAAAAGGCAAAAGAAACCCCGGTTAATATCTATTTAAGGTGGCCCGCTCAAGTGGAGGACGACCTCAACCAATTTGGAGTGCGAAATTGGAGGCAGCCACTGCGTAAGCTCTTCCATCGCTCCTACTCTTCTGGAATCTTTCCTAGAAGATGGAAAAGAGCATTTGTCCAGCCTGTCCCTAAGAAAGGTGATCCATCCTCCCCCTAATCCTACCGACCCATAGCACTAACATCCCTTCTTTCTTAGGTCATGGAAACGCTGATTAACCATCAGCTTAAGGAATATCTCGAAGATCGAAAGCTGCTCCATGACGCAGCAACCGTTCCACTGGTGATCTGATGGCATATCTCACCAAACAGTGGAACAAATCTTTACATCGCTCTGGTGAAAGTAACATTATTGCTCTTGATATCTCCAAGGCATTTGATAGAGTTTGGCATGAAGCTCTCTTATCGAAAATGGGTGCTTTTGGGATCGATGATACTCTTGTTCGTTGGATTAGAAGCTATCTTCTGGACCGTTCAATACAAGTTGTATTGGACGGATTCAAGTCTGATTCCCACAATATGCTGGTGTGCCCCAGGGCTCTGTTCTGTCTCCGACTCTTTTCCTAATTTTTATAAATGATCTTCTGTCTGTTACTTCTAATACACTTAATATTTTTGCTTACGACTCTACCCTCAGCTTTTACATTCGTTCGATAATTCACGTCCTTCACCTTAGGACGTACAATTGCAACGGTACCGTATGTCAAGCTCATTAAACTCCGATTTATACAGCATTGTCAAATGGGGTAATAGGAATCGTGTGAAGTTTAATGCTTCGAAAACTCAATGCTGTCTTCTGTCGTTAAAGCTAAACATACCCCCAATGCCATTGTCCATGAATGGCACTTACATCGAAGAAACCGAAAAGCTCTCAGTACTCGGTATGTGTGTCAACGACGACTTCCGTTGGAACGACCATATATTTGAAATCGCTAGGAATGCTGCTAAGTGCTTAGGTTTTCTGTATCGGTGTAAGAAGTGTTTTTCCCCATCTGATCTGGCTACAATTTATAAAGCGTTTATACGCCCTAAACTCGAGTATAACTCCCACCTCTGGGCAGGTGCTTCGCAAACATCGCCTCACCTGCTCGATAAAATACAAAATCGAGCGTTAAGATTGATAGGAAATAGAACTGCCGCTGAAACAATCGCCCCTCTCGAACATCGACGCAGTGTTTCATGCCTTTTTTTATTTTATCGTTTCTTTTATGGAAAATGTTCACTCGAAGTATCCAGTTGCATTCCTCCCCTTAAAAGTTTCTCCCGTAATACTCGTCTCGCAAGAAATGCTCATCAGGACACCCTTGAGCATAATTTCGGACGTGCCGTGAAATATAGGGATTTTTTTTTAGCCGAACAACACGAATTTGGAATAGTTTACCCGGCGAGATTTTCCCTTGCCATTTTGATCTGCAAACATTCAAAACCAATTTTAATCGACACCTCCTATCTCTCCCCTCCCTGTCTTCCTAATGCCCGCGCAGTAAGTTCTACATTAAAAGGGAAACAAATAGTCCCTTGTGCGCGCGTTAATTATACAAAAAAAGCTAGCCAAAGACCAGCTGCCTGGAGAGGCATGTTGGTTGAGGCCCAGGTTCGTCCTGAACGTTATCAACATAATCACTGATTTGAGTTTTTGAACGCCTCAAAATCAAAAATTTAAATGATGAGTTTCAATGAACGCTATAACTGGCCCTTAGACCGTGATTTTTGAAAATTAATTTTGACGATGGGTCAGCCTTTTCGAGTTTTGAGGTTAAAGACACGCCAAGTTTGCAGCTGGTTTAATATTTTTCTTTAATCTACAGGAACATTGTTGTAATTTCAATTCCATAATTGTTTTGTGTGTATTAAATTGTTTTATTAAATCAAAACTGCTTTTGCAAATAAATAATTCTAATTATGTTTAATGTTTGGATACAAGTCCATAAAAACATGTTTTGCGTACAATAACACATTGCTACTTGTTTGTTTAGTGTTGTTTTTTAACATTCAAAGCACCATTGCTTTAAACATTTAAATACAAAACCGTTTCAATCAATCTCAGTTTGTAAATATTAACAGAACATTATTTACAAAAAGAAGCAACTAAAAAACAGTATCACAATTTAATTTAATAAATATTTTTACCAGCAAAAGAAATAAGATGTCGTTCAAACCGTATATGTAAGTGGGTATTACAAAAAAAAAATATTAATTTTTATAATTTTCCTTTATTTTGGGTTTGTTTAAATTATAAGTTTCTTCCTTAGCATTGCCAAGAAATGAAAAAAAAAATACATAAAATCAAATAAAACCATCAGATTTGATTGAATGTTAATAACTATTTTATTTTTTTTGAAACTCTATTTCTTGTATTTTTGAAAAAAAAAAATAGTTTCTCAGCCAAAAGTTCGGCGTGTTGAACGTAATGTTGCTCCATCTGCACCAAAATGTTCCAAAGAAGAAGTCATGCGTTCACAGACCTATCAGCAGTTTATGAAAAATATGGAACAAATAATTGAAGAACTGGATGATACTGAGCAACCTAATTTCGATTCTGGTAAGACTGAATTATAAAAAGAAAAAATATATAAAAATATTGTATCTGTTATTTTTTTTAATTTCAAAGATGAAGTTGATCAAAACATCGAGTGTATATCATCGAGAATGCTCAATGTCATGAGCAACGATGTGGCTAAGCTAAAAGCAAAAATGGTACTCGACTCAATCCCGAAGAATAAGCTAACACTCTTGATAAATTATGCCATGCGAAATGTGTATTTGGCCAAGAATTATTCCGCAGGGCCGGTAAGTTATAAAAGGTATAAAATTGTAAAAAAAAAATTAATGTAAAATGCCTTGCAGGACGATGAAGATGATATAATCGACGATGAAATCATGGAGAAGATTCTTAATGCCATCGAAGCATGTCTATTGGTTTGCAATATCTATTCAACAGCAAAGGACTTGAAATTTCTCCAGGAGGACAATATCTCGTTAATCATTAAATTTATACAATTTCAATTTCGCGAAACAATCTTTCCATCATACGATCCAGTTTATACTGTGAAGAGTTTGAAAAAGATGGATAATCGAAAGAAGACCAAAGCACAATTGAACCACAACCGGAGTCTTCAGCTTCTTTACTCAAAAGCTGTGGAATTGATGAAAGTGTTTGTGACACTCTTTGATAAATGCATTTTTGTAGACACCATTGTCCTGCCATTGTCGACGCTGGCAATTGAACCATTTTTTGTTGATAATATCGATACGTTGCAGTTTGTGTGTTTGGAATTGGTAACTACGGTAAGTTCGTTTATATTTATATTTCTTCTCATCCCACGCTCGCTAACTGTCTTAATAATTGCTTTAGATCTTTCGTAAAGAAAAATATGATAAAATGCGCAGTAGTATACTTGGTGATATCCTTGCATCTATTGATCGTCTGCCATCATCAAAAAAGAATCTCCGACCTTTTAAACTAAGCAATAACGGTGGAAATATTCAAATGGTCACAGCACTTGTGCTGCAGCTCATCCAATGTGCTACAATTCTCCCAGATTCAATTTACGAACCGTTAAGAAATTCGAAAAAAATCAGACCACAACCGATTGAAGAGACTGGTGAGACAACAGAAAAACCCGAAAAAGACAACAAAGATGTTTTAGTTTTGAAGAAATACGATGTTGCTGTTAGTATTGGTGGGAATTTCCTTACAACTTTCCTTAATAAATGTAAAACTCGTTCGAATGAGACCGATTTCCGTCCGCTGTTCGAAAATTTTATCCACGATCTACTGGCAACTGTAAACAAGCCTGAATGGCCGGCATCAGAATTACTTCTCAGTTTGCTGGGCACACTGTTGGTTAAGTATGTCTCGGACAAGTCCATCGAACAGAGTATTCGCTTGGTGTCGCTGGATTATTTGGGAATTGTTGCTGCTAGATTAAGGAAGGATACCGTGGAGTCTAGATGCAAGGTGAATATCATTGATTCGATGATTAAATGTATCAAAACGGAGCAGGAAAAAGAGGGTGATCTACCAATTGTGAATGTAAGTAAAAAAAAAATGGTCTTATACCATAGCTGCTATATTTAATACATTTTTTTATAGAGTAAAATTCAACTCGACCCCGAAGAGGAGCGGATAGAGTTTTTGCAAAAGATTCTTCTGGATTTCTTAGCTGTGAACGCTCAAGAAGAAGATCTTGTTTGGGATTATGCAAGGCATTTCTATTTGGCACAATGGTATCGCGATATAATTTATCAACGGAGGAGAATAGCTGACGGTGAGAAGGGGTATGCATCGAGAAAGAAGAAAACGGCTAAGAAAAAGAGACGAAAAGGTAAAATCAAATAAATATTTTTGTTTTGTATTACTTACTTACATACTTTTTATTTAAAAGATGAATCATCAGGATCCTCATCGGATAGTGAAAGTAGCAATGCTGATGATGACTCTGAAAACGGTGCTAATGGTTCAACGGGTGGCAATAATAAGTCTCGAAGTAACAACACCACCACCGACCAAGAGCTAAATTTGGAAATATTCAATGTGCTCGAAGATCGCAAGAAATATCTCCTTAGCAAGATAAAACCATATACGGATATGAATTGCACATCACAACATATAAAGACTTATATAGACTATAATAATGCGCATTTAATTGCACAGTATTTGGCGAGTAAGCGGCCCTTTAGTCAATCGTTTGATAAGTATTTGCAGAAAATCATATTAGTTGTAAAGTGAGTATCTTAATATTGTATTTGTAAAAGAATTTTAAACCTCTATTTGGAAGTCTCTTTGGGTTGTGTTTCTGTTTTTAAATCTAGATCGATCACTTACATCAAGTTGTCGTTGTTGGTCGGCTCCAACAACACAGCCTGCTGAAGTGTTCTTTTCGTATTCTCAGTGTCAGAACTTTCTAAAATTTCCTTCGGCATATCAACCAGAAACACACTCAACTTCTGCCTTCCCTTGCTTTTTGTAAAAATCTTTTGATCCTCTCTCCTATCCAATTCTTGTAGATCATAATGCCATTTCTTTTTTTATTAGTGAACCATCCATAGCAGTAAGAACACGTGCAATGAAATGCTTAGCCAATATCGTCGAAGTAGATCCAATGGTACTCAAACGCAAAGACATGCAAATGGGTGTAAACCAGAAGTTCTTGGATGCTGCCATTTCGGTGCGCGAAGCTGCAGTCGATCTAGTTGGCAAATTTGTCTTGAGTAATGAAGAATTAATTGATCAGTATTATGATATGTTATCAACAAGAATATTGGTAAGTTTATTTCAGTTTTTCAATAATCAGATAGATATTGTTATATTTTTTTTTTCTACTAAAGGACACTGGTGTATCGGTGCGCAAGCGTGTGATAAAAATTCTTCGTGATATTTGCATTGAGTATCCCGATTTTGAAAAAATTCCTGAAATATGTGTGAAAATGATACGAAGAGTGAATGACGAAGAAGGTATACAAAAACTTGTCACAGAGGTTTTTATGAAAATGTGGTTTATGCCGTGCAAGGATAACGATAAGGTAAATTTATGAAATTCATATTTGTCTCTCTTTGAAATTAATTAATAAATTTTTTTTCTCAGCATGGAATTCAACGAAAAATCAACCAAATCATCGATGTAGTTAACTCTGCACACGACACTGGTACCTCTTGGCTAGAAGGGCTTCTTGTCAGCGTAAGTTTTGATAACTTGGATTTTTAAGAAAACACATCATTTACTTTGCTTTGGTTATTGCAGATTTTCGCGCCTAAAGAAAACATGCTGAAGCCTGATGGTAGCACCCAAGAAGCAGTCAAAAAGAATACCGAACCAGCACCGGAAATAGTGTTGGCATGCCAACAACTTGCCGATGGCTTAGTGGAACGTCTAATTGAATTAGAAGATACTGATAATGCTCGCATGCTGGGTTGTATAACTACATTGCATCTACTAGCGAAGGTGCGTCCGCAGCTCTTGGTGCGACATGCCATCACAATCGAACCGTATTTGAATATAAAGTGCCATTCAGCCATAGCGCCGAAATTTATATGTTCTGTTGCAGATATTCTCGAACAAGTATGGATGCCACTTGTGAAATTTATGTGGAAATTGATTCATTTCATGTTTTTTTTTTTTTTTTATTGCAGGTTGTTCCACTTATCGTGAATCCCAGTGAATCATTTTTAGCTTCCTTAGAAGAGCATTTAATGCTGTTAGTTGTGTCGCTTAACCAGGCCGTTGTAACAAGTTGTGTATCTTGCCTGGGAGCACTTGTAAATAAAATCACGAAGAACTACAAACTCATTAGGGATTGCTTTCAAAAGTAAGTAAACCTAGTCTTCGTCTTTTGCCCAGGCTTTTTTAATCAAACTTCTTTGTTTTCAAAGGTTTTACAGAATCATCGAAAACAGTCGCGATCAAGTAGTTAAGAACAACTATTCAATCGATAGCATCTACACGCCAATCTTCCGCAGAAGTCTCTTTACAATTGGTATCCTTATGAGATACTTTGACTTTAAATCACCAAAGGTGTTAGGTAAAGTCAACAAACGAGTCTCGTTGTATATAATTTTTTTAAAATTATTTTGTTCACAAATATTTTTTAGGAGAAGGCAGTGGCTTCTCACCTCAAATCTGTGATGAAGTATTCGAGTGTTTAATGTTCTTTACTCAATGCGGCAACAATGATATTCGAAAACAAGCCCTCATAGCGTTGGGTTCGTTTTGTGTTATGAACGATGATTATTTAACACGCAACGAGTTGAAAAAGTTTTACTGTGATCTGCTGCAAAGGGAAGATGTCGATGCGTGCATAAAAATCATTTGTATGAGAAACATTTGGATTTATTTAACCGAGTCAGAGATTTATATGCATAACAAGGAAAAAGACTGTAATTTACTTTTTTTTTTATTTTAATTACTAGGCACTTTAATTGAGCGCTTTTCTTTTATAGGGGAGAAGCAACAAGAAACAGAGGATTTAAAAGAAATGAATGATGTCTCATCAGGTATGGCCAGCAGGATAATACAGTTATACTTGCAAGACATTCTCGATTGTTTCCTAAATCGAGATGATTCGGTGCGATTGTGGGCAGTTAAGGTCGTGCAAATTGTATTGCGACAAGGTTTAGTGCATCCCGTGCGGATGGTACCATACTTAATTACTCTTAGTACGGATGCCAAGCAGGAGGTGTGTATTATTTTTGTGAAAATAGTTTTTCTTGTTTTCAATAAATATTTATCTCACATCAGGCGGCGCATCGAGCAGATGCTCTGTTGAAGGAAATTGACAAAACATATTCAGGTTTTGTCAATATGAAAGTGCAATTTGGCCTCCAACTGTGTTTTAAGCTTCAAGAGCTTCTACAAGGCGACAGAGGAAGAAATGTTGTGATACGAGGTTTCTGGTAAGTCTGCACAGCCATTACCCGCATCGGAGACATTCAATTTCTTTCATTTTTCGTCTCTAGTAAAAAGGAACACGATGTAGTTCCGACAGCGCTCAATGACTTCCTCTATACACTTTTACGCACAACGAAACCACAACGACGTGCTTTAGTTCAAACCGTCACCAAGCAATTCGATGACCAAAAGACAACACTCCGTCAGATGCTTTACATCGCTGACAATCTGGCCTATTTCCCGTATGTCGTTCAAGATGAACCCCTATATCTAATTCATCAAATTGATCTTATGATATCAATGGCTGGTACAAATCTTTTGGCCACATTCAAAGAATGTCTCAAACCCGCAGAGAACGCAGAAGATATCCTTGAAGATGACGATGATGAGGAAGATCCCAATGTATTGTTTAAGCGATTACCCGAAAATATTACTGAAATCCAGAAATGCATTACATCAGCGCAGGCGTGTATGTTACTACTAATACTCAAACAGCATTTGAAAGATATGTATGGTCTGACGGATGGAAAGATCTCCAGGTATTCGCCGTCCGAAACACAGAAAATCTATGAAAAAGCCGTCACAAGAAAAGTTGTGCCGGACTTTAATCCCAAATCGACCATAGAGGAGATTAAGAAATCGGTAATAAAGACAAGTGATGCCGAAATAAATGCAGAAGATAAAATGGATTTAGTTGTAAAATATTTAGATGTGAGTCAAACTAAAACAAATGCTCACAGAATGTGTATTTTATGTATTCTTTAATTTCATTTCAGTTTAAACAACTTATGCTTAAGTTAGATCCAGATGATGCAGACTCGCTAGATGAAGAGCGTGAAAAATCAAAATTAAACAATACCGCTGCATCGATTGACACACCCTCGACGCCAGCATTAAATTCAACTGGTGCTAATCAAAGTAGTGTAGATGATGTAGCAGGCGAAAGTAGTAGTGCAGTGAGAACGGTTAGTGCGGCGACGCCACTTGTTAATAGTGTCAACAGTTCGACGGTTTCAACGCCAGCCCCGAATAAGGTGAGTTCAATAAATAAATATTCATTAACGTAATGAAATTCCCCCCCCCCCCCCCCCACACACTTTATGGTAAAATTTTGAAAAAGATTTTCATCACCGATCGGGTACAAGACTTAAAACATTTTAACTCCGATCTTAACGCTTTCTATGGCGAGTCAATGCTGTTTTATTGACCGTTCAAGTTTTAATGGAGTGGGACTTTGGTGTACTCTTGCCATCGGAATTTCTTGGAGATTCCTTTGAAACAAAAAGCATTCTCCTCTTAAACTTTATACTGAGCGCTTTGGCTTAATAGTAAGTCAGTGAAGCATGAAAACATCAAATGGACAAATTCCTCAAGACCTTGCATATATATACCTTACCTTACCTTAGGCTTCTCCAACCAGCTCGGTCCCTATCTAGCTGTCCCAGTTTTGCACGAGAAGTCGGTCGAGGTCCTCTTCCACTTGTGAGTTCCACCTGAGTCTCGGACTTGCTCTACTGCTCCCTCTCTCCGGGGTGGAATCGAAGGTTTTCCGGGAGCATTGATGTCCATCCTCTACGTGACCCCGCTATCTGAGACGTTGGACTTCTACTCATTTGGCAAGGCCAGTGTCGCTGTGCAGCCGGCATTTTTCTTCGTTGTATCTGCCCGTTCACTCACCGGTAATGCATACGGGACCAAAAATCACCCGCAGAATCTTTCTCTCGAAGCAACCCAAAGCCTCCTCATCCAATTTTGACAACATCCATGGACGTATGCCCAGAATTTTCACTACTACTTCAAATCAAATTATGTACGTTGGCAATCGTTATCCCACTTCCCTGTTTCACTTTAAAGTTCCAAGCTCAGGCCCCATTTTTTATGTTTGATCTGTCTTTAACGAAACCGGTGATTTCTATTTTTACATCTTGATAAATGTAAAACAGTTATAAACTGCACTCCAAGTGACTAAACTATATTTTCTTTTTTTATCATCCAATCTAATTATGAATGAATCTTTCATAACCTGCAGCAGGATACCCCAACAACACGAAGTACGCGACTAGCAAAAACCTTACGAAAACAACCAACACGTAGTAAGCGGAAAAAACGAAAAATCGTTTCATCAGACGACGATGAAGATGACTACAGTGATGCCGACTACGCGTAATAAAAAATATTGTCAGTAATAATCACTAATACCCCAATCTTACATCTCCAACCACTCAAAAAAGGAGAGTGTAAATGTAAATTTAAAAAAAAAACATTCTAAATATTTAAAAAATTTAAAACAAAGTCTTTGAGTGATTAAAAAAATTATGTATATCTAAATGATAGCAACAAACCACAAAGAATCAACTGAATTTAATTTCCGTTTACTTTTTTTTTATATATATAAATAATTTTAATTTAATAAAAAAAAAAAATATTCTACTTATAGGTGATCAGTGTGTATAAGTTATTAAAAAAAAAACTACCCTACTATTAACATTTAATATTAGGTTTAAAATATTTTCGTTTTGTATAAAAAGACTACTTAAAAACTCTTTCTAGTATAAGATTAAAGCTGTATGTTTAGAGCAAATTTATATAAAAAAATAAACAATTTAATTTATTACTTTTAAGCAATGAACAAAATACACACAAAATACACACAAAAAAAAAACAAAACAACCCACACGCAAAACAAAGATGTAAATTATATATTAAAAATTAAAACAATTACAATTTAAACAAACAAAAATAGTGTTTATATAATATCTAAAAATTGTATATTTTAAAATCGACGATTTAAATGAAAAAGAGAATCAATAAAAAAAATAAAAAAATATTGTTACCATATAACGCAAATATATTAAATGAAAGCAAAACAAAAATTAAGAAAAAAAGCTAATCTCTAAGAAAACAGAAGAAAGAGAGGAACTTATCGGTGTTTTTATACAAAAAAAAATAATCTTAAACTAATTCATAGGAATATATAGTTGAACATTAAGCTAAATATATATATAAAAAAATAAACACATCAAACATAAACTAATATTCTAGATACATAAGCTGTAAATTTAAAACAAAACATCGCTAAAGCTTCTTTTTTCTTCTCCGCCCTTTAAGAAACAAGAAAGAATTAAAATAATTTATGTTTATTTAATCACACACAAAAATTCAGAATGATATTTTTTTTCCTTTTTCTATATTATAAAATGTAATATATATATTTTTATATGTATTAAAAATATATTAATTAATATCTTTCTAAGTTTAAAAGAAAAACAAGAATGAGTGTAATTAAGTTGGAAAATAGTCTATTTTTTTTTTATTTTTTCCGATTATTTATAATTAAAGTTAAAAAATACCTATTCAAATATATATTTTTTCATTTTTCTTTTAGAATTCGGAAATAAAAAGAGTTCGAAGGAATTTATTCGAAGTGAATTAAACATGCATTTGTTTTTCTTTATTGATGTATAAACGTTCGTGAATAAACTTTTTTGAGTTTAAAACATATTCCTCGCAAAGTTTAGCTCTTGTGCAAGTGTTAGAATGAAAAATGGGTTTAGCTTAGTATATCAGAAGAGAGATTTTTTTCTTTCGGACTATTGCTCTCGACGTGTGCGATGGATTTGTTGTTGTGAAGGATTTCCTTCTTCTCATTTTAATGAACAAAATTAAATAGGCAGTTACACTTAATTATTATTTCTACCTAAATAAACCCAATTTAAACAAAATATTTCTTCAAAGATATATTTCGAAAAGAATTTGATTTTTTAAATAAATATTTGTATCATCAGCACATTAATGCTGCTGAAAGCAAAATTAAAAAGAATAGTAAATCCTATTGGGTCTTTCTAAACTCCAAACGTAAAAGCTCCTTCTTACCAATGCAAAGGAGCTTGCCATCTTTTTGCTAAATATTTTCAATCAAGTTATAATTCTGATATCATCTCAAATATTAATGACTTATATTCAAAAATTCCCCCCATCACAGATTTCAATTTAAAATGTTTTTCAGAACAAGACATTTTTGATGGTTTAAGAGGACTCGATTCAACAAAAAAAGCGGGAGTAGATAAAATCCCACCGGTCCTATTGTTTGTATGTGCCATTAAGTTATCGTTATTAACCCAATTTACAAAAGTAGCCTGAGACACCTCGTCAAAAATTACAGGCCAATATCAAAACTTTCCGCGGTACCAAAGATTTTTGACAAGCTAGTGACTCAGATGTTATTTTTCGCAGTCAAAGAATCGATAACCTCAAAACAACATGGTTTCATTAGTGGCCGATCAACTTCGACAAATCTGTGCCTCTTTTCCCAATTTTGCATTAAATCAATGGAGGAGAAAAAGCAAGTAGATGTCTTATACACAGATTTTGTTAAGGCATTTGACAGAGTGCATCACGAACTTTTATTGCATAAACTCTTAAAATTGCGACTAAATACAGATTTTTTTAAATGGTTGAGTTCCTACTTGTCTAATCGATGCTTGTCCAGATTGATGCTTTCACTTCATCAATGTTTATAGATGTGAAATCCGGTCTTCCACAAGGTAGTCACCTAGGTCCAATCTTGTTTAATTTGTTTGTTAATGATATTCCTGGTGCTCTCATCTCTTGTGACTGTCTGATGTTTGCAGATGACTTAAAATTGTATCGTGTAATTTCTTCACATACTGATTCTGTACATTTTCAAAACGACATTGATTTGATTTTCGATTAGTGCGTATCTCGAGCTCAATACATCAAAATGCAAATTTTTTAGCGCTCATAGAACGTTAACCCCCATTAGGTTTACTTATAAGTTTGGAACCGAGTCAGTGAGGTGAAAGATCTTGGTGTTATTTTTGATTCAAAACTCACATTTTCGGCCCACTTTGATTTCATTGTGTCGAAAGCGAATTCTTTATTAGGATTTCTTAAACGAACTTCAGCATTTTTTAAGAATGTGTACACTTTGAAGGCAATCTTTTTGTCACTAGTGTTGCCCATCTTAGAATATTGTTTTGTCGTTTGGTCTCCATTTTATGAAAAAGCTATTCGTTCTTTATGAATAGAACGAATACAAAAAAGGTTCACGCGATTTGCGTTAAGAAATCTGAGATGGTCCGATGAAATGCCTGCTTACTTACCAAGATGTGCCCTATTAGATTTGAAAACTCTTAAAAGACAAGCTCAACGTGTTCTCTTTAAAAAGATGTAGTAAATAACTGTATACAATTTGAAGAACTTGTTTCACAAGTTTTATTGTATGTTCCAGAAAGAAATCGAAATGATTTGTTCTATGTTCCCAGTCATCGTACAAATTATGGTTTAAATAATCCTGTAACTCGTTCGTTATTTCGTTAATATTGTATAGCTCTATTTGTATTGAAGTCGACCTTTCCATGAGTAGGCCTAGTTTCAAAAATATTGCTCAAAATCTATTTCACTCATACCAAAATATTTTAGTTGTGAATGTACACTTGTTCTTTTTACTTGCGATTATAGGTACTATAATACAAGTTATACATTCGTGCAGATTAAAAATTTTGAGTTACTGGCAAAATTCTGTCCGTCTGTCTGTCTGTCTGTCTGTATGGATGTATATTGGACTGCAGCCTAAACGGTTGAGCCAATCGTCTTCAAATTTTGAACTTAAGGTTATTTTAACATTCTACAGAGGAGTTTTTTTCAATTTTTTTTTAGCTCAAAAATTGACGGTACCTGTCATATAACCGTTATGTAAAAGCTTATTTTTCTCGAAAACGGCTCCAAGATTTTTTATAAAAAAAATCAGTGTACTATTGTAGGTATGCATTATATTTTGGTGAAAAAAAAATTTAATATGGTGGGCTAAAAACGGTACCTCCCATAGCACCGGT
Source organism: Platycheirus rosarum (assembly GCA_963971375.1). NCBI lineage: Eukaryota > Metazoa > Arthropoda > Insecta > Diptera > Syrphidae > Platycheirus > Platycheirus rosarum. Next base: position 112,521,423 of record OZ020510.1, on the reverse strand, counting down.
TTTTTTCTTCGACTTTTTCGAAAACTGGTGATCCGATTACAATCAAAATTGATATTCAAGAAGATGTAGGTAGCCTAAATAATTTTGCATTAATTTTTTTTTCGAAAACTTTTTTGTATTTTTATTTGTTTAATTTTTTTAATTGTTTAAAAAAAATGTTATTTAAAAATGGCGTTTAAATTTGTTCACCCAATACAATTTAACGTCCTTTATTCAAACAATCAACAGTCACAAAAATCGAGTAAATGCTTTGATGCTCACTTTAATTTTATTCTACAATGTGACCGCACATACTTATGAGCAAGTACGTGCGTGATTTGTAAATCCATTGATGATTAAATAAATACATCAGGAAATGGTTTTATGTTTTCTACATAAAAGGAATAGAGAAGGACATTGGATTAAAAAAGACAATTTAAATCGTTCGTCAAGGAAAATGTTTTCCAGGGGTGGAATCGGATAGGTGATTGTCACTGTTTTGATGGTCAATTTTGATTATCAACTTTTCTTAGTTCTGCGTAAGGTGATCGCTTAAACTTGGCAGCACTCAAATTAAAAAGTCTGTTTCCGTACTCACACGAATCTACCCAAAAAGTACGTTCGTCTACATTTTGAGTTGTTTTTGGAAAACTGTCGAAACTTTGAAGAGTGGGAATGAAAACTCTCAGAAAATAATAAATTCACTCAAAAGTAAACGAACGCTTTGTGGATCAAAATAGGGAAACTTTTTAAACGTCAAAAAATTAAAATCTAACTAAACGAAATGGATCAAATAATTGCAGATGAAATAAAAAATGGTGATGGAAACCCTTATATTAGGCCATTGTAAGATTATTTTATTATTTACTTTGGATTTAACTTTACAATTTTTTTTTATTTAAAATTCTTCAAATACGAAGACTTCACAAAACGTCAAATTTCAAATGTACTTTTGAGTTTGACAGAACTCACATTTCTCCCACAAGGTTTTTTGGTTTAAAATAGGGACTTAAAGGGAAGCGTTTTGCTCTCTCACAATCTCTCTCTTCTCACGAAAATTCCCGAAAATGTGTGTAAACGAACAAAATTTGTGAAAAATTGTTCAAAATAGTCTGTTTAAGGGAGTAGACGAACAAAGCTAGTAAGTCTGTTTCCGTACTCACACGAATCTATCCAAGAAAGTGTTTCTTTACTGTTTTCTGTCACATAAATACCAGAGCTTTTGACATTTTTTCATTTCCCCATCAGCAAGTATCACACGAAATCAGCTGATCGAAAAAATGCTGAGTTTGAATTTAAAAGTCTGTGAATTGTGAATTTATTTATTAAATTTTGTTTGTTTTATTATTTTATTTAACGCTTTGATTGTTAGTGCTTTAATTTTTTCTCTAATTCTTCCGAATGATTCTATTTCCAAGCAAAAAATTTTGCTTACCTACAATTATCTTGTCATGAATAACATTTACCCAGAAACAGCCCAAAATGCGTTTCTTTACTTTTAAGCTCGGGCAGAAAATTGCAAAAACAACATCAAAAAGCTTATGCCCAAACTTTCATTCAAGGACGGCCACAAAACAAAACATGTGGTTACATGAAACATGATTTCGGCGTATATAGAAACGCATTTTCAGCTAGCCAGATTATTTGATGCTTCTCAAGCTCTGGGCGAACATTTTAAAAGCATCAATGGGAGCAGTTGGTAAGGTCCTTGAATGCGAGTGCTCCAACTGCCAAAATTATGACTTTCTGTACGGATGTATTTTGGACTGTAGCCTAAACGGTTTGGCCAATCGTCTTCAAATTTAGAACTTAAGGTTATTTTGACATTCTACAGAGGAGTTTTTTTCAATTTTTTTTTTTAGCTCAACAATTAACGGTACATCTCATATAACCTTTATGTAAAAGATTATTTTTCTCGACAACGGCTCCAAGATTTTTTTTTGAAAAAAAATCAGTGTAGATAAGAATTATATGGGCTAAAAACGGTACCTTCCATAGGACCGTTTTTTTCTTCGACTTTGTCGAAAACTGGTGATCCGATTACTATAAAAATTGATATTCAAGAAGATGTAGGAAGCCTAAGTAATATCGCATTAATTTTTGTTCGAAAACTTTTTTTTTCAATGTGACCATACATATGAGCAAGTACGTGCGATCCAGTCGTGCAGCTTATTTTTCAATTGAATGATAGGTACATTCCTCGCCATAAGCATAAATAGATAGGCACCTTTTTAGAAAAGTTATACTAACATTTTCCGTTGTGTGGTATGACAGAAATATTTATAACACCGAGAATGACAAAAAAAAAACAGTTAATAAATTTGCATCAACATGTACCTTATTTCCTGATCTTTATTGTTTGGGGCACTGAGTTTGAAGCAAATTTTTGCAATTTCTGTCTCACAAAGTGTTATCGAAGAAAAGAGTTTTCTTTTGAGATATTTTCCGTAAAATTTTGTATATTTTAATTTAAGTAATTGCCAACAGCATTCATCAATTTTCGAGCTTTTTTGAGTTTTTTTCTTGAAGAATTGAATTTAATATTCAAAAAATAAACAAAAAACATTGATTCTTGGATTGCTTCGTTGTTCTTACGTTCACTTTTTTATTTGTATCGTATATTTTACCAGCTTTCAAATTCCCATTTTTTTTCTTAAAAGTGTCAATATGTATGTATGTATATTTAACATAACATAAATTAAGTGCTTTTCTACATATTATGAGGAGTGTAGGTTAACAAAAAAAAAAATAATTAAAAGAATCCTTAACGCTTTGCTGTAGTTATGGCATTTTATAACATTCTTGATAGAAATATGCGGATCAGTGGCTCGATTTCGAAATATGAAGCAAATCGCAGAAGAAACGCAAAATCCATGTTTGGTATTATTGTTGTCGTTTTCGTGTTCTTCCATATATATTCGCTTTATTTTCGAAATGCAATGACTTCGATTTTTAACGCGTTAATATAGCTTTTTATGGCGGCTTGGTTTGGTATATCGTCGGTCGTGTTCATTGTGTATTTTCATTCAAAATAAATGAACAATCTGAGTGATTATTATTATAAAATGTTTATTTGTTAGAATATTAACAATTGATTCTGTATTTAAATGTTTTAAGTTGTCAAAACAAACACCACCCCTAACAGGATTAGTTATCGATGCTAGTTTATTTGCCAAACTACAAACTAAATGAAGGCAATACTTAATGCTCTTCAAAATAATCCCTCCACAAGATAACTCAACGGCAAGTTTTGAAGTCGTTACTACTTTAAGGCATCTCATCTTTGATTTGTTCAAAAACAGGCAAAGGCTTCCTTCAAAAGTCCATTAAATTATTTTAGAGATTCATTAGTTTATGAAATAACGCAGATTTTCTTTTTAATCAGATTCAAACTTCTTGATCAGTTGATGTCATGTCTAGAGAAATAAAATGCACGGCTGGATCGCACGTACTTGCCCACTGAATGCCCATCAGTATACCCTTGAACCCTGTACTTCGGACGTACAGGGATTATTTCTTTAGTCGTACCACGCGAATGTGGAATGCCTTGCCAGACTCTGTTTTTCCCTTCCTCTTTGAAGTGCAGAACTTTAAAACAAAGGTGCATCGTTGCCTCCTTTCACATCCTTCCCTATTTCCTAAAGCCCTCGCTGTGTTTAATTCACATTATAGAGGGTAGTCAAAATCTCTTTAGTGCGGCCTAATTATAAAAAAAAAAAAATATGTGGGGTCACATTGTAGAAAAAAATTAAAGTGAACATCAAAGCATTTATTCGATTCTTGTGACTTTTGATTGTTTGAATAGAGAACGTTAAATTGTATTGAGTGAAATAATTTAAACGCCATTTTATTTCTTTAAAAATGTAAAAAAGTGATTTTTTTTCAAAATCGTAAGAACGGATTTTAAATAAAACGTTTTTTTTTAACAACTTTAAAAAAAAATTTAATAATTCAAGAATACAAACTTAAGCAAAAAAGTCACATACATTTAAAAAAAATTTTTCAAAAAAAAAAATTAAATATTATTAAAAATACAAAAAAAAAGCTTTGAAAAAAATTAATGCAAAATTACTCAGGCTACCTACATCTTGAATATCAATTTTGATATTAATCGGATTATACCAGTTTTCGAGAAAGTCGAAGAAAAAACCGGTCCTGTGAGAGGTACCGTTCTTAGCCCACCATACTACATTTTTTTTCACCAAAATATAATGCTTACCTACAGTAGTACCAAACTTATTGGAGCCGTTTTCGAGAAAAATAAGCTTTCACATAATGTTTATATGACATGTACCGTTAATTTTTGAGTCAAAATAACCTTAAGTTCTAAATTTAAAGACGATTGGCCTAACCGTTTTGGCTATAGTCCAAAATACATCCGTACAGACAGACAGATAGACAGAACTTTGCCAGTATCTCAAATATGTTTCTCTATCATCGTAATGTCATGTTTGATTGTTATTCCAAATTTTTTTTTCTGCACGAACGCATATCTTGCATTATAGTACCTACATATAATCGCAAGTAAGAAAAGTGATTATATATGTAATTTCCTAGAACTCGCAATTTCTAGAGTTCGTGCATTTCTTCCTTTTAGCTTTTAAGTATAAAAAAAACACCAAAATCAATTCCATTATTGTTTAATATTTTTAATCCATGTTTTTTAATTTATCCTAAAGCAAATAAATGATTTGAATAAACAATTAAACAATATAAATAAAAAGCGGAATACAGCCGTTACTGGTAGCAATGAAAGCAAATTTTTTAGTATCGCTTCGAATTCGAGAGTAAGACGAGTCCAATAGGGACAAACTAAAAACCATTCGCCTTGTGTTCGTAATCAAGCCTTATTAAACATTAAGCGGAGCAGTAAAATCGGAAAGTTATACACCTCGAATTTGTAAATAGAAGGAATCATTAAAATGGTTTAAGGGATTGCTAGACAAACATCTGCTTTGGAAAGTTCAGAGACATGGGGCCTGCATAAAAACTAGTAAATGCTTTTACTAGACGTTTTTTAAGTACTACTTGATTTTCATATGCATACAACTTAAGTTAGTGCTGGAGAACAAGCATTTACTAGGGAACAAAGTACTTACTAGTTTCGGATGAATTTCACTAGTAAATACTCAATAGCGTAGATATTCATAAAAACTAGTAAATACTTATACTTTTGTAGTATTTACTTGACTTTTTTCAAGTTGGTGAATAGAAACTATAAAAATTAGATTGTAAATAGTTTTCTGCTTCTGCAGCTATAATAAATAGGATTATAGTCGTGAGTCTCTCTTTGAAGCAATCATGTCGCTAAATTTATCGAAAGTGCTGAATTTTTACGAAAAAACTTTGCAAGAAACGAAGGGTCATGGAGTCTAATTTTTCCAAAGCAATTGGGAAATGATACAAAATAAGAATATAAGAATTGTTCGATGAACTTGAATGAATTCAAAAACTCATTTTTATGCGTCCCAAATCTAGTAAATACTTAAAATATAAGCTTCTACTAGTAGTATTAGTACTTGTTTACATCTCTTACAACAAGTACATACTTAATTTGTATGCATACAGCCCATGATCAAAATAGTAACTATAGGTCTGTTTCCGTACTTTTTGGGTAAAAGTTTGGGCACACGCTTTTTGGTGTTATTTTTTTAATTTTCTGTCTGAGCTTAAAAGTAAAGAAACGCATTTTGGACTGTTTCTGGTTAAATGTCAAGCTAATTGTCAAAACAAAATTCGGGAGAATTGAAAGGCAAAAATTAAAGATTATTAATTTTAAATAAATGATGACGAAGATAGTAGTGACGAATATGAAGACTATAATGTTGTAGAACAGACAATAGAGCATTTGCAACTCAACCACGTGAAGAAAAATGTCTATAAATATTATATGGGTAAGTACGGAAACAGACTGTACTTGATGTAGGTCTTTGACTTTCAAATAAATGTCTGTGACAATTCTAAATAACATCAGAAAATGGAAAACAAGTGTTGTAATGCTATTCTCGGAAAGTGTGGCTAATCATAAAAGCTATTGATTTTAAATCCGCTATTAAACAAAAATCTAAATATAAAAAGTTTGAACGCAATAGAAAACAATAATTATTGTTTCCAACAGTGACCCAAGATAAATTTGCTGAAAATTAGGGAATTGCTTTTAAAAGGCACCCAGTATGTTGCCCGTGGCGTAGTGGTAAGAATCAGACTACTACGCGGGATTACGACTAACAAACTGATGGATTCACTACTTGAAAATATTTATATTTTATATCCATGTATATTGTAAGTTTTAATTCAGCGATTCCAAAAGGTTCCTTCATCAGAATAAAGATATTCATTCTGAATATCAATGGAACAGCAAAAGTGATTCCGCTCAGTTTTGAGGTACATATTTGTTATGAGTATGACTTATGAGTGAAAACAAAAACAAAAACTGACATTTATACTTGCGTTGTATAGGGACTATAAAATGGCTAAAACACAATCACGCTTTAAGCAGCGTTCACACGCAGACAAGACAATGGGACAATACTCAACTGTCTTGTCCAATCTTCTTGAATGGGGTCGGATGATGTCGATATTGTCCTCAGAGATAGCTCGGCAGGCTGGCTCGGAGGACAATATAATGACAATTTATTGTTTTCTCCTGGATACAATTGTTCACATGGAACAATGATTGTCTTGTCTCATTGTCTTGGCCTTTGCATTGTCCCATGTGAACCCCGCTTTAGCTTCGGCTTCGCCTGACGTTTACAAGTTCAACCATAGGGAATAAATACATCTTATCACAATGTCGCTTTAGCTTTGATGTTACGTTTGGTTCGTGCACGAGATAAGGTAACGTGACTCAAACTCAAAGCTGAAGTAGAAACTGCTTGAACTTTTGCTCGCTTTGACAGAAAAAAAGCAAAAACAACAACCGAAATTCTGAAAATGTCACATAAAGCGAACACAAAGCGAATGAAATGTAACGTGACGAAGGCAAAGCTGAAGCGTGATTGTGTTTTAGCCATAAGGCATGTTATGCATTCGTAAAAAAATTCTAACATTTAGATATGACATTACGATGATAGAGAAACATATTTGAGTTAAACGCAAAATTCTGTCTGTCTGTACGAATGTACATATAATGAACTACAGCCTAAACGGCTTGGTCAATCGTCTTCAAATTTGGAACATGAGGTTATTTTGACATTCTACAGACGACTTTTTTTTAAATTTTTTAAGCTCAAATATTAACGGTACTTGTCATGATGTTGGTAGCCAAAGTAATTTTATTTTAAAATATTTTCGAAATCTTGTTTTTTTGTATTTCTAATAATTTTTTTTTTAAATCAATATTTTGAAAACGGGTGGATGGATTTTTTTTAATTTTGTTTTTAAATGTAAGTAATTTTTGTGTTTAGGTTTGCATTGAATATTTTTTTTTAAATTTTTAAAAAAAGTTGTTAAATAAAAATAGTTTTATTTAAAAAACCCGTTCCTACGATAAAAAAAAAATCACACTTTATTACATTTTCTAAGGAAATAAAATGGCGTTTAAATTGTTTCCCGCTGAAAACTATTTTACGTACTTTTTTCAAACAATCAAAAGTCAGAAAAATCGAATAAAAACTTTGAAGTTCCTTTAATATTTTTTCAAATTTTATTCGAAGCTGTGACCGCACATAAAAGCAAGTACTTGCGATCCAGTCGTGCAATTTATTTATATTTGTGTTGTACGTCTTGAGTGGATTATGATCTCAAATCAAGAACTAAAATGCTCTTCTCACTCAGAAAAGGTTAGCTATTGTGCAAAAAAAAAAAAAACAGTTTTTGAAAAATAATGCAGTTAAGATAGCTCCAGTTAACGTTACAACCTATATGAATTCCATTAAAAATCTCTTTCACAGCTTGAAAATCCTCAAAATGAAATTAATTAAATAAATTTGAACACACATTGAAAAATTATAATTTTCTAAATTCGAAGTTTGGAAATGCAAATATTTCAGATTTTTGTTCGGTACAAAAAGGGTTTTTAACTCAAAAGACATCAGCAAATATTGTTCTCAATGCCTCGATATAAATCAATTGTGTCTTGGTCGTAAAAACAGAGTTCAAAAGTTCATGGTTTTAACACGAGATGACAACTGTCAAATACATGATTACATTATCAAACAAAGGTTTCTAGGTAATTTTGTTTGCATTTTAATTGATTTATTTTTTATATTAAAAAAAAAGTTAATGTAATATTAAATCCCTAAATAAAACTACATCATTAAACCATAAACATTGTTTTGCATTGAATTTTCCGATTGTACTCAATGAAAATTAATTGTATGCAAGCGTGTTATGTTGTCAATAATATTCGAACACTTAATAGTATTCTTTTATTTTTCTTCAATATAAACATAGCTTTATTTTCTACAATATCGTTATAAAATATAAACATTTATCCATTCCCATAATTGTAATAGTTAATTTTCTTCAATATCCATGTATTTCTTTAAAAGAATAAAATAAAATCGAACATAATAAAACTGACTTACATTTAATGTGTAACTTAAAGAAATAAATAAAACAAATGTAAAAAACACTAAAGAACTAAAATAAAGGTGATTTATATGTACATGAATACAACTATACAATTTATGTACACACAAACAAAATAAGGATTCAAAAAAATTGTCAAATATTGACAAAACAGTTTAATAAGTTAAAAAAAAAAAACAATAAAATAAAAATATACATTTTGAATGGAAGCACTTTTTGTCATTTTATAAGAATTTTTAAGGTAATCAATGGATTCAAACATCCACCCATAAAAACTCCTAAAACTTATGTTTCTTAAACCTTTTTCTGTTCGTTTAGTAATTCACATTTAGAAACTTCCTACTATTTGAATGTTATTTGCATATATTTTGCTTTCATTGAGAGTCACATCGTCGTCACAGGAAAATCCTTTTGGTTTCCTTTCATTAAAAAAAAGCATTTCCTTCCCCCCTTTCAGAAAAAACTTCAGTGCAATTAATTTATTATAGAATTAGAATACCATTCCCCAAAGTAAACATTTAATTACTTAATTGAGCTTGCAATCCAATTAGATTTTTGAAATTTTCAATTTTTGTGAATAAATTAAAATCAAAATTGTGCGTGGAGTGGGTATGGTATGGAAAGACCTAAGGTGGAACCTAAGCTATAATTACCACCATTTTCCAGAAGAGGTTGATTTGATTGATTTATTTGGAAAATAAAAGGAAACAATGAATTTTATTTGAATTCATTAAAATTCAATACAAAGGAAGAATGTAATGTCCTTCCTGCTTCCTCATCCTTGTCATTGTGTTCAGCTCTACAAGAAACAAGACACAATATTTGGCACCCTAAATGAAATTAAATTGCTTAATGTACCGTGCCGCACAAGTAATTATGCATTTTTGAGTTATGGCTTGGGAACTTTAGTTATATATTTTTGCTTATAGGAGTTTGCAAATATTTATTACTTATGAGTTTTTGCCAACTTTTGGTAGTTCCATTTTTAAATGATTTTTCAATAAATATTTAAGTTAAAAAAAAACTTTAAAACTGCTCATGAATACAAACTGAAATTGTGATGACAGATTTAGTGAAGACAGTTTAGTCGGCTATGGCCCATCATGGTGATCCCTTAAATTAGAGGATTTGGATCTAACAAATGCAACGACACCTACTTTAAGTTGGCCTCCATACATGGAAAAATCCAAAACGAAGAAGTCGTCCGACGTGTTATGATGTCAACCCAGTGAAAGGTTGGCCTAAGGGTGAAGCAAAAAAATAGGGGAGTTATGGTCTCAGTAGAGATCATAACAATCGTCGCTCGTCGGTTAAAGTAGGCTTTACATGCATCTTCATCTTCATCTGCATCGACATCTGCAAAAAAAGAGGGAACACAATACACAAATCATAATTGTGCGAAAGAGAGGGGAGACCAAAATGCAGATCATCTTCATGTATGAAGATTATAGGATGTACATGAATCTGACGATTGCTGATTATAGTGAAGATGGACATTTTCATCCTTATTATAGCATTTCATCTGCAACATTATTTTATTTGGCATATTACAAATTTATTGCATGAGAATGTGGATTTACATATATATAATATATATATATAATATACATACACATAAATCGATAGTTATTGGTTTCTCTTGGTTTTTTTCTATGTTATATGTTCTTCGGGTAGGTATTGAATTGGAGCACTTGAATGTGCCCAAGAAAATGTGAAAAAGTTATAATAAATTTATGGGAAGCCTTAAGTGTGTACTCTTATGTATTGGTCCTGCTCTACTTTTCTTCAAATTTGTAAAGCCTCCTTAAAGAAGAAGAAGAATTTCGAAGTTTTGAGAATGGTAAGTAAGAGTTCTTTAACAGTTTGTAATTACCGACAAAAGAATCAGGAATGCAAATTCAAAAACATTTAGGAGCCCAGAACTACCAAGATAGCATAGATGATGAATCTGCATCGTTATTTTTCCCTTTTACCTATTAGGGACCCAGAATTTGTATCTCATACCAGAGATTTTTTACATGGGTGTCTTTTTATTCTTTTGACTACCTGGAAACCATAGACGCATCGGCATCGTTAAATAACCTACTTCTCCCTCATACCTATTAGGGGCCCAGAATTTGTAGGAGGAATATTCCTCATACCAGAGGTATTTCTTAAATGGGGATCCTTTTACTCTTTTGATTACCAGGATATCATAGTCGGTGGTGCATCGGCATCGTTACATTACCTTTTTTTCCCTCATACCTATTAGAAGCCCAGAATTTGTAGGAGGAATATTCCTCATACCAGAGGTATTTCTTAAATGGGGATCCTTTTACTCTTTTGATTACCAGGATATCATAGTCGGTGGTGCATCGGCATCGTTACATTACCTTTTTTTCCCTCATACCTATTAGAAGCCCATAATTTGTAGGAGGAATATTCCTCATACCAGAGGGATTTCTTTAATGGGGATCCTTTTACTCTTTTGATTACCAGGATATCATAGTCGGTGGTGCATCGGCATCTTTACATTACCTTTTTTCCCTCATACCTATTAGGAGCCCAGAATTTGTAGTAGGAATATTGCTCATACCAGAGGTATTTCTTAAATGGGGATCCTTTTACTCTTTTGATTACCAGGATATCATAGTCGGTGCATCGGCATCGTTACATTACCTTTTTTCCGTCATACCTATAAGGAACCCAGAATTTGTAGGAGGAATATTCCTCATACCAGAGGGATTTCTTAAATGGGGATCCTTTTACCTTTGTATATACACTGCATATAGTACTATCATGGAGCATCATTTTTAAGTTCTGAATCAAGTGGCAATGAGGCGTGCTGAAATTGCCAATTTTTGTGAATATAGAATAAGTACAGACAACAAAAGAGTATTAAATACTGGTAAAATATCGGTTAAGGTTTTCGTATTCACTATTTAGAGTTACTTTCGAATCAACCAGGAAGATGGCCAGACGAAAAATGACCACCATGAGAGTACTATAGAAAATGTATATACAATGCTTTTACTCTTTTGATTACCAGGATATCATAGTCGGTGGTGCATCGGCATCGTTACATTACCTTTTTTCCCTCATACCTATTAGGAGCCCAGAATTTTTCGGAGAAATATTCCTCATACCAGAGGGATTTCGTAAATGGGGATCCTTTTACTCTTTTGATTACCAGGATATCATAGTCGGTGGTGCATCGGCATCATTACATTACCTTTTTTTCCTCATACCTATTAGGAGCCCAGAATTTTTCGGAGGAATATTCCTCATACCAGAGGTATTTCTTAAATGGTGATCCTTTTACTCTTTTGATTACCAGGATATCATAGTCAGTGCATCGGCATCGTTATATTACCTCTTTTCCGTCATACCTATTAGGAACCCAGAATTTGTAGGAGGAATATTCTTCATACCAGAGGTATTTCTTAAATGGGGATCCTTTTACTCTTTTGATTACCAGGATATCATAGTCGGTGCATCGGCATCGTTACATTACCTTTTTTCCCTCATACCTATTAGGAGCCCAGAATTTGTAGGAGGAATATTCCTCATACCAGAGGTATTTCTTAAATGGGGATCCTTTTACTCTTTTGATTACCAGGATATCATAGACGGTGCATCGGCATCGTTAAATTACTTGCTTTTCCCACATGCCTATTGGGAACCCAGAATTTGTGGGATTATTATACCTCATAGCCAGGGGTATTTCTTAAATGGGGATCCTTTTACTCTTTTGATTACCAGGATACCAATGAATGGCCGTTTTTTTTTTCTTTATATCTACCTATTAGGAGCCCAGAATTTGTATGAGGGATATTCCTAATACTAATTCCTAATTCTTTTGACTACCACGATAGCATAGACGAAGGAAGCATCGGCATTGTTAAATTTAATTAAATTAGGTTAAATAACCGATTTTTCACTTGTATACCTATTAGGAGCCCTGAATTAATGATGGAATATTCCAACTATAGTTCTGAGCTCTTATATAGGTATACATAAAAAATCGGCAATTCATTGGTGCTGATGAATCATCTATGTATGTTATCCTGGTAGGTAACAGGTACCTAGGTCAAAAGACCTTAATATTATTAAAAGTATTGCCCCGTTTCTAGAGATATAAACGTTTACTTTATGGATATAGCTTCGACAGTAACAGTTAATGTTTTTAATGCCAAAACACCTAGGTACTTAACCTTAAGTTCCATATTTGAAATCTTTTAGCTCAACCTTTGTATATACACTGCATATAATACTATCATGAAGCATCATTTTTTAATTCCGAATCAAGTCGCAATGAGGCGCGCTGAAATCGCCAATTGGTTTGGATATAGAAAAAGCAGAACACAGAAAAGTGTATTAAATACTGGTAAAATATCGGTAAATGTTTTTGTCACCACTATTTAGAGTTAGTTCCGAATCAAGCAAGAAGATGGCCAGACGAAAAATGACACCATGAGAGTACTAGAGAATGTTTGTACAATGGCTCAACTGTTCAAGCTGTATTCCAAGTACATCTCTATAGCCTAACTAACAAAAAACTTTCCAGTCCTTCTTTTTTATCACCGTTATCATTAAGTCATGTTTGATTTTTATCTCGTTGTACTTAACGTACCTATCTACATATAACTGAAAGTAAAATATTAGAATCAATGGCAATAGCGGTAATAAAACAATGACCTATTCATTGCTTTATTACAAAAACAAACAGTTTCATATTGATATCATCTCCTTTCTGCCATCATAAACCATAAAACAAACAAACAACAAGGATAACTACCTACACATTACATACGCCAAAAAACTTAATAACAATTTAACTAACCAAAACCATCTATTAAATTACTCTCATACAGCATTTACATAAATTCCCACCAAAAAATATGGTAATTCCTCACAAAGAGTAGGTATACTTTTGACTTACATCCATTAGCACATCTTCCTGCGATTCATGAGCATAAAACGGTCCACCACACATCTTTCTTGTGTCGACCTACTTATGCTGAATATACCCCTATGATACACAGCACCACTATATTAAACATGAAAACCAACAACAACAAAATATCCTTTCAATATTCAAACTCCACCCCGTTCTGTCAAAAAAGTGCCTTTTTCTAACTTACACAAGGCTCCATAACCAATAATATTTAAGTAAGGTTGTAATTTCACCCCAACACGAATACTATTAAAAGTTTGAAGGAAAACAAAAGGATAAGGGTTGGAAAAGGACGACATTTTCTAGGGATATTTTATACATAGCTACATACTCACATCCAATTGGATAATCATGCGCTCCTCCAAAACCACCGTTATTGTTGGCCCGTTAACTGCAATTAAGGACGTTATTATTAAAATTACAAACAAATTACGGTAACACGACACACAGTGCTCACGGGGGATTGGGAAATTTATTGAGAAAATTGTTTTTATTTCTTAATTACATTTGTATAGTACATGATTGGTCCTAAGTGAATGCACAAAAATGGAAGACAATTACGGTTATTCAAATTGTTTTTGGGTAACTAAACCATTTAACAATGGAAAAGGGATTATTTTCCCCAATAAATTGCCCCATCTAATCGATGTGTTGCTTTCCATCTCAGGTGTGCTGAGAAGACAAACAGAGACAGTATAGGAATCGAAATGGCACAATCAGGGGTAGTTATGCGCACCCATTTCAATAATGGGCTTTGTCTAGCCTGCGTGTGTGTGATTTCTTCTTGGGGGATGCTGCAAATTTGGGGTTGCAGAATGGTCTTTGGCCAGACCATAATACCGTTAAAAAGGACTCCAACCATTTTCGAAAGCATAAAACACCATCATTTGTGTCGGATCGTTATTGTAACACAGATGTAAATTGCCGACGGGTCGGTTTTTAAAGAATAACGGTTATACTGATATCGAGGTTGAATAATTAACTAAATCGTTTTAAGACGTTTTATATTTTGTGCAGTAAAAATGGAACAATTAGCACAATTTGTGACAAAATCTTTTGAATGCAACAACAATACCAATTCTCGAGTTCAAGACCTTTTGAGTGCAATGTCAGCTACGCGTGTTACTGGAAAGCTTGATGTCGATGATGCCGTTGCAATAAATGCTAATTTAGAGACTGATCAAGATGAAGAATCGGTTGATATTGATATAACCGATTTATCTGGGACTGAAAACAAGGATAATAATAATATAAGTGAAAGCCGTCCTTTGTCATTGGTAAAGTTGAGTGAAAGTGTTGTGGATAAACCGCGACAACAGCCGTTTCCGATGAAAAACTGGTTAATTTCTGATTCTTCGCCAAAAAGAACTTTTCAGGAATTAGGTAGACACACTTCTGATATCAATCGTCTCAGATTCAAGGATATTTTTAAGTTCGATTCTAATTTAGGGTCAATACAACCGAATGCCTTGTCATCTTCAACAACTGCATTGAATTCAGCAAAAAATTCAGCTCTGAACTTAATACGAGTGTCGAATTTAGAGAAAGAAGTTGGAAAAACCGTCGAGATTCCTATTCGGATGAGAACTTTTAGCTATGGATGTGAAAAACGTAGAAGCACGGATAAGGATTATAATGGCAACGGCAATGGTGGATTGTTTTCGACGGAACCTGTTGGAAAAAGCGAGAAAGTTTCACGTACGGTACCGCCGCCGCTACAGCAGCAACAGCCGTCGGAGGTTTTGAAATATGAAATTGAAGACAAAGATCGGGATAAGGCGATGCATATTTCCAAGGATTGTAGCAGCCGAACTGAGTTTTATGAAGGTGAGTTTTTAAGATTGAAAATATTGGAATTTATATGTACTTGGTTCTTCGTTCTTGTTTTTTTAAATAAATAAAGCACGTCTTTTAGAAACAGAGTTTTAAACGCTTAAAAACTAATAATGACCCATTTTACACAATTGGATGCAGTTTTTAGAATTTATTTTTATACATACATTAGTACTGTACATACATACCTACCTCTGGAAATTATGCTGACATTTTTATAACACCTATTGCTAGATATTCTTATTTCCATTTATTTTATTTTCTTGCATAAAAAACAATCAACATTTTAATAAAAATGCAATTTTAAAAATAGTTAATTTAAAAAAAGTATGTATTTTGGCAAGCCGTGCGGCAGTATACGTAAACAGCTTATTTGCATTTTCTAAAAACTGATTTTAATGTTTAATCATTAATATGCAATCTGAAAGGAGAATTTAAATCACGGTTCTGAGTTCAGTAACAAGAAGCAATAGGATAAAGTTGACAGGCCTCGTATTTGTTTGATCGAGGAATTTTTGAGCCTGCCTTTCTTCCGCGCTTTCGACCAATCTGTTGCAATAAAAAAATATTCCCAGAGCGCTTTCTCAAGTTAACACATGCATGCTCCATTAATGTTTGGGTTTGATTTTACTTTAACGACATCGGTGGTCTCCAGTCTTGCGGATTTGCATTGCACACTTGTGGGAAAGTTTTTAGGTGTTTTGTGACGCTAAGGCTCACTTTGATGTTTATTGTTGAGGTGATTTCTTCTTTAGTTGCCTTTTACAACAACTCACTGCAGGAATATTCTACCCCGTCCCTACACATGTCTTCCGTATTATTGAAATAAAATATTTGATCGTCAGGTTTGTTAAGTTTTTTTTTAAATGCTTAATTATAAAGTTATTATTATTTGACAAAATGTTAATGACTGTGTTAATGTAATATGACGTAGTTAAAGTTGACTTGCACTTACAGTTGAAAAAACTCGGTAGAACAAACAACGAACGTGCGTCTTCAATTTTCTTAAAGTAAATAAATAAATAAATTTATTGGCGCAACAGCTACTTAAGGAGCAAAGGCCTAGTGAATTATACTCTCAACTTGGAGGTTTTGTCAGTTACTCGCAAGGGCAGTACCCCGGAAAAAAGGTGGAGTCGAACCCCGACCCTTCGCTTAGCAGTCCGACACACTAACCGCAATAAGCCACCGGGAACTATTATTCTCCTAAATAAATTGCACGACTGGATCGCACGTACTTGCTCATATGCGCGGTCACATTGTAGAATAACATTTAAGAAAATTAAAGTTAACATCAAAGCATCTTATTTCTTTAAGAAATGCTAAAAAGTGTTATTTTTTTCAAAATCATAGGAACGGTTTTTAAATAAAACGGTTTATTGTTAACAACTTTTTTTAAAAAATTTAAAAAATAATTTAAGAATACAAACTTAAGCACAAAATTATCATGCATTTAAAAACAAAATTTAAAAAAAAAATTCACTGAACCGTTCTCAAAATATTGATTTTTCAAAAAAAAAAAATAAAAAAAAAATATATTAGAAGTACAAAAAAATAAGTTTTCGAAAAAAAAGTTAATGCGAAATTACTTAGGCTACCTACATCTTCTTGAATATCAATTTTGACAGTAATCGGATCACCAGTTTACGAGAAAGTCGAAGAAAGTAAAAAGGTGGAGTCCTGGCGCGAACGCAGGGGGGATTTTGGTGGTTTAAACCCCTCCCGAAATATCTGGAATACAAATAATGAGCATATATATCTTCTAAAAGAAAAAACCACGTGCCACCTTTTTGCCATATTAAAAGTTTTCTGTTGATCGAAAGAATTCATTCTTTTTTTGCCTTCGTCAAAAGTAAGTCGGTAAAGTTTTCCTTTCATTTTATTTAATTTTTTGAATTTTTACTTGCAGTACCATTTTTGCATATTGTCATCATAAAAAAAGAAAAAAAAATACATATAATTTGAGGTGAAATTTTTCGATTGAAAATTAGAGTGATTTTTCTATAAAAGTCAATATTAGGTGACAAATGCATATTTTAAATAAAAAAAAATATAGTATGTTTGGGACCTAAAAAGAAAAGGTTTCACCAAATTTCGTGAAAAAAATTGTTTGTAAAAGTTAAAAAAAAAATAAAAACTTGATTTTTTGCATTTTTCACATAAATTTTGAGGTTAGTGAAAAAAGAATTTGCGCAAAAGTTGTAGACCTACAACTTTTCCATATAACTTGTTTCCATAGGACTTGTAGTTTTGCCGGAAATCGATATAAACCTTAAAAAAGTTAATGGTATAAAATGTCTGTCTTATGTCTGTATTGGTGTATTGTATTACGATTTGCAGTCTAAGCAATATTACGTTAACATTTGGTATGTCTAATGATCTTGGCATTCCTCAGAGGGATTTCTTAAACTTTATTTTTAGGTCTAAATATAATGCCACCTGCCATATAACCATTAAGGAAAAGCTTATTTTTTTCGAAAACGCCTCCAACGATTTTTATGAACAATTTTGAGAGTATTTTGGTAGGTATTGGCTCTCGTTTTATCAAAAACAAATATAAGCTAAAAGTCTATTATAGTCTTTTCTTAATTTTAGACTTTCTCGGTAACGGCTCATTGGATTTGTATAAAATTTAATATTTGAAAATTAATTCTGCTTATACCAAAATTTAAAAAAAATGTTTCTTATTCTAATCAATTTCTTAATTTTTTTTTTTTTTGGAAAATTCAATATTTTTAAAACTAATCGAAAAAAAATATTTTAAATTGTATTATAAGTTTTATCATAATAAACTGTAAAAACTGCATACCGGATCTCAAAAAAAATTAAAATAAAAACAAAACTAAAATTATACAACTGGATATTATTTAAATCGCACGGTCCTACAATTTTCGAAATACTTTTTTCATAAATTCATTAATATTTAAGACGTACTCCATTTTTTACTAAAATCGGTTTTGGCACATTTTATAGATTCAGACAGACCGTGAGAAAAACCAAACTTATTTTGTTGGTTTGGAAGTTACTATTATACTTTAGGGTTGTTGACGTACGTACGTTAGTACTAGTTTTTGTTTATTATGGTCACACAATTAATTCTCAATTTTCTTCATAAGAAGACTGGCGAGGAGCGGTTAAATAGCTTAATGTTACTTAACATTAACATATGTATAAAGAGATGTTGAGCTCAAATACGAAGAGGGTTTAGATAATAGGTACCTACTTAATGGCTAAATATGTATAGGTAACTTTTCAAACTATAAATTACCATGGTTTTAATATTTCACATAACAAGAAATTAAGAAAATTAATATATTTTTTTAAAACCCTTCCCGAAATTTATTTCTGCGTTCGCCCCTGGAGAAGTCCGAGTTCAAAAACATTCTTATAATACTTGAAATATTACTAAAATTGTTTGCAACAATTATAAATAAATGCATCAAAACAATTAGAGTTTATTTCGAAAATAATGTTTTCTTGTTTAAAATTGCTAAACTTTCAAAATTAAGTATAAAATTCATAGGTAATTTTCAAAACTCATTATATCCATATTTGTTTTTGCTTTAACTTCAAAACTAAAAACCTTAGATCATGATTTCATGACTTATGATGTGGGGACCGCTAATTCAATCATTCCTGCAAAAAAAAGTCCAAAAAACTGTTTTGTTTACTTTTTACCGATTATCTCGAGACTGTCAAAAGTGGATATAATAAATTTTGCTTTTGATCAACACATATAACATTTATTTTCCACTTTCTAAAATTTTCTCAATTGATTTCTACCGAATCTTGTATTTTAAAACTAGGATCTTGTGAATAAAAAAATAGCTAAAGCTAAAACTTTGATTTTTAAGCAAAAGCTAGGTTTTGTGTGAATAAAATCCAGCTTAAGCTAGCTAGAAAAAAAGTTTTCTAGCAATTGCTATTTTGAAATAGCAAATCATGTAGCTTAAGCTTGTTTTTCCAGCTTAAGCTTCAATTTGTGTGAATTAAAATAGCTTAAGTTAAAATATTTAAGCTAAAGATTCAAAAATATCAAGATTCCTCCACCCCTGCCTAGAAACCTTTGACTAGTATTTAGTTTTAGAATTCTCTTTAGTAATAGTGCGAGTTCATATGTGTATTGTATATGTTAATCGGAAAGGCTTCCACAGCCCTAATTTAGAAGCAATATGCAATGCGCGATGCAGCTGAAGAGTTAACAAGAGTTTACCCTTTTCCTTGGTTCTCCGATTTACAAAATAATTGCTTCTACCAGCGAGTTTGTCTCTTCAGATTAAGTTATTGGTATTATTTAAATCAAAACTAGCTAAAAAAAATTATTCAGATTTCTCCCGCAGGAAAGGTGAATTTTTCAGAATAAAAGTATCCTGTATAATGAATCATGTCACTCTTCCGTCTATCAAACTTCACAAATTCGTGCAGTTGTTTCGGCATGGAAGTATATCAGACAAATATACAATACATAGTTACTAATTCATTTTACTCAATATTTTCAACGGTTCTTAGCCAGGTCGTAAAGGGCTTTGTAATCAAATATTGGATATGTGAATGTTTATGAAGTCTATTATAATCTTAAGCATTTTCGTTAAATCAGGTTTTCCGGCAAATTATAATTTATTTTTATTTAGATGGTGATAGCTACCATTTTTTTAATCGAGGTGGTATAGGTATCTCTATATCTCTATATTTCTATAACTCTTTATCTCAAGGGAATCATTTGGGGGGAATTATTTGGGATGCATCGAGTTGCTTAGCGAGTTTGAACCGTTTCTTGCAGATCATTTAAGCAAATTTGGAAATCCAGGAAGTGGTCATGCGTGTTATCTTTCAGCAAATATATGTATGTAATGAATTTATTCATGTCATGGGAAGACAGGTTTTGAAAACTATTGTAAAAGAAATCACAATGGCAAAATATTTTTCAATTACCGTTGATAGTACACCCGATCTGTCTCATGTTGATCAACTAACGTTTATTATTCGTTACGTTAAAGATCACGAGCCTGTTGAAACGTGTTTGGACTTTATTCCAATTAACGAGCATAGATCTGATTATTTATCGGAAACTATACTGAATTTTTTGGCGAATCATGACATTTCGATAACAGATTGCAGAGGCCAAAGCTACGACATCGCGGCAAATATGTCAGGAAAGTTTTCTGGTCTGCAGGCACGAATAAAAGAAAAATGTAAATTTGACACTTTTGTACCATGTGCAGGGCACTCATTAAACTTGGTAGGAGTGCAAGCCGCTGGGTGTATTATAGAAGCAACCAAATTCTTTGACATTATTCAAAAATTGTATAGCTTTTTTTCGGTATCTTCTCATCGATGGAGTGTGCTCATTTAGGTCCAAAAAAAGTTTTAAGAGTCTTTCTCAAACAAGATGGTCTTTTGCTAAATTTTACACTGAAGATGTGAACGGAGATGAACTACATGCTGAATGTCTGAATTTAAAAGAATACTGGAAAATTAGTCGACACGAAAATGAAAAGCTGACAATATTCTAGAACTTTATAATTTTTTAAAAACAAATAAAATTGAAGATGAATTTCCAAATGTTGAAATTGCACTAAGAATTTTCTTAGGTATGTAGGTGACCAATTGCAGTGGGGTACGTTCCTTCTCTAAGTTAAAAAGAATAAAAAACGAACTCAGAACTACAATGATTCAAGAAAGATAGGCAAGTTTGTCGCTGATGTCAATCGAAAGCGACATCCTCAGAGGCATCGATTTTGCTAATCTCAAACCAAGAAAAACAATCCTTCAATAAACATTCCTCTCTTTTACCTGAAAAATATAGTCTGTGTCACTTTTTGCATCTCAATATATTGTTCTTTACATTGCATTCTGAATAAGTTATTTAATATTCTGTTATTTAAATTTTGTTTATTTTTGAATTTTTATATGAAATATTTATTTTTTTGTTTTTATTTTGTACATTGTTTATGTTTATGTTTTTAATGCTGCAATGTGCAATAATTATTTATCTTTTTAATGGATTAAAAAAAATATTATTTTTATAAAAAATTAAAAGAATAAATATTAATTGAAAGTTATGTGATTTTTTCTGTATACCTTTATTGCACAACATAACATTTTTATATAATCATACAGGGGCCCCATTTTCGAAAAGTGCCCAGGGCCCCAAAAGAGTAAAGACGGCCTTGTATGAAAGAATAATAAACAATCCTCCAGCAATGCAGAATTTGACATTTAAGACTCTCCCACAGAAAGTGTTACTTTTTCCTGGATACAAAGTAGCTTATGTTTCAATCCAGCACATTAATTATATACCTACTAAAATTTCATCCAAATCCGTTAAGCCATAGAACTGTTATTGGGAAACAAACATCCAAACATACAAACATTCACATTTATAGTATGAGTACGATCAGTTTTAGCTAAAGCTATCCCTAATCCAAGACATGTGAATAAACAAACAAAAGCGGAAAATGCGAAGCTTAAGCTAGAATTTTGCATTTTTGAATTTTTTTTTATTCACAAGACCCAATGCATAGTTTGTTAGTTTTATTTTCTATATGCTTTCAGTTTTAAAACTTGAATAAGAATATAAAGCAGTGGATCAAAATTATAGAAAATTTAGCTCGACACTATCACCATCAAAAAACTTAGTGTGAAGCTCATATTTTCATATAAATTTCCACCTAGTTTCACACTAAATAAGTTTTAGTGTCGAGTTAAATGACTCTGATTACCGCCAATGTTTCTTATAGAAATTCATCTATTTTGTTTAGGGACGAGGTAGATTATTCAATTAAAATACGTTTGTGGAGAAGGGTAAATAAAATTTCTTGTTATTTGCTAAAAAAATCTTAATTCAGATAAACCTTTTACTTTCGTCGCAGTTGCATTTTACATCTTATGAAATTTGAACAACCTATAGCCACTCATAAACATATTATTCTATAAAGGAATACAAAATAACTATTCGCTTTATCTATAAAATAAAAATCCACATTAATTAAAATCTATGTACATATGTACATACATTTACATTATGTATCTATGTATATTCTGTTTTTCATTTTCTTCGGGCGCCAGATAGCCAGAGCAGCCACTATAGTGTCAAGAATGCAATATGACAACTTATTTTAAAATGTTGCGGTTGTTATTCCATCCCAATATCAACATAGGTCACGGTCCAAAACATAACCATCTTCTTGCGCAGGAACCCCTCGGATATTTTCTGACATCCATTCCATCCCCCGAATTGATATGATGAATGATTTGATGCGAAAATCCCAAGCACTTCTTCGCTCTCCTTCAGCATCCTCATCCACCAAGTCAAGATTCTGGGAGATTATCCCTTTCAACAATGTGACGTAACCGCAGTAACTGTTTATTAAATGACGGCTCCGAGATTAATGATATTGTAATACCTGTCATGTGACGATTGAATTATGATTACATGCAAAGTGATAATTTCTGGAGATTTAAATAATTGATTTTTTAATCGCTGTTGATAAGTAACAAGGGGAATTCTGGATTTAGAATGAAAAAAAAATTATAGACACCCCGGCCGCATTGTGAACATTACAATTCAATTTGAAGAAATTAAATTTTTAGATGAAATCCTACTGATCCCATGGGTGCAATAAATTGTGTCCATTCCTCCTCCGGATCGACCTTGATTCAATATGATTTGGGACTTTATTATTAAGTAAAAGCTGGAGTGTGTGCTCTAGCCTAGCGCATAAGTTTTGCATACACGCACATCAGACGAAACCTCATATGACCCCTTAAAAGGACTGATTTTGAAAGGGTGAATTGAAGATTTTTTTAGTCTGTTTTCGCACTAATAAAACTTCTTTTAAGTAAAAAACAAGTGCCAAGGGTTGTTTTTGAATTTTATTGGCGTTATGGTGGTACATTTTTTATTTGATAAAATAAGGGCGTTCCAGGATAAAGATTTGTGGGTAGTAAAATATTTCTTGAGTTCACATTTATTGATAGCATATGTAACTAAATCAGTTTGGAAAATATGGCAATATGGTTATGATTTTTATAGAAGAAATGTTTCAAGGTTTTTGTTAGGTCATGTGTTTTGCTTTGGGGAGATTATGGGTCAACACTTGACACTAACACAACTATGCGAGATAAAGTAACTTAGTATAGTTGTATTAACTACCAACTGTGAAGGTAACTGCTTTAGCGATTTCGATTAAACGTTCATCATCAGATAATAATTCTTACATGATAAGCTTCTCGAACGACATATTCATTGTCCTGCGGTTTTTAATCCTGAACCATAAACCTCATATACATATACTATAAAATTAACTTTATGAGATTAAAAAGAGTAAAAAATAATCTCACTCTAAAATCCTGTACAAAATCAGGAAATTCCTAATGAAAATGTAAACAAAATCTGGCTGTTTTCGAGATGACTTAGCACCAAATTGAAATAAGGTAATTGAATTACCCAGACATCATCATCAGAATTACAAACTTCATTCGTCCTCCCTCTTCTGCCCCTCATGCCATTCATAAAAATACACACAAAATGGCAAATCATAAAATGTCTTTCTATATGTGCTCGTAAGTGGATAAGCTGCACAGCAAAAACATGTCCTTCCGTTTCCTTTTTTGTTTGTCTCGGTTCTGTATAGCAAAATGCCGTTACGTTAGCTTTATTTCATTTCCCGGCGGAGAGGTGCTTCGCAGGCATTTTCATTTTACTGAATTTGACTGGGTTTTACCTAAACAAACAGAACCCAGTCATCGTCGTTGGTTTGGTTTGGAGCCAGAGTTCCAGGATTTTCCCTTCAACACAGACGGACATACAACAAAGAGAGGAAATAACGAACTGAAACCCCAATTCTTGATTAAATGTGTACTGATGCCTTTCATATACCCTCCTGCGCTTTTGCAATAGGGACATAATTATAATTTTTTAAACAAATAAATGTAAATGTACAGACATTCGAACACAAACACATCCAAACACAGTAAGCAAAAATGGCTATCCAATATTATTGTGCAACGCAAACGGATCTTCCTGTATAACGACATCAAAATGGCAGGCGGGAATGTAAAATATTAGTGATGGCACACAGAAAGGAAGTGGCTATGAAAAAAGGTCCCTAATGAAATTGTAAAACATTATGCTCGGCTGTGACATTTTCTGTTTGCTTTTAATATTTGGGAAAATTTACATTTTCAATTTTCTCAATTTAATGATGAGTGTTAAAGGAAGCAAAAAATTAGTGACAAGTTCGGCTAAAATTATCTAAGACATTTTTCGTACCATATGGGAAATTATTTTAGTTGAAAGGCAAAAGTGTTCATAGAAATTGTATTGTTTAAAACTAGCGAATGATGACTTTTTGTTTAAGCAAAGTAAACTAGTTATTTCTTCATTTTCAAGTTAAATAAAGATATAGATAACGAATAAACGTTAAACTAAGATCAGGCACGTAGCCAAGGGGCTATAGGCTATAGGGGTTCAAGCCCCTCTCGCGAAATGATTTAAAAATTTTTTGAATTAAGTTCAGGTTATTAATTATATTCTTTAATACATTTCGTATATTTTTACAAATAATATAAACGGTTATTAAAGTAACATGATTTTAGAACAATATAGGTAGTGAGGAACTATTCAAAGTGTTTTAAATAACAAAATATAGTACGGCAAAGTTCGATTGCTACTTAAAAAAAAAGAAAAAAAGAGCGACCAATGTACTACCTATGTTAGTTACTTCTTATATCTTTACAAGGCGTCTCAAAGAAAAGATTTTATTTAATATATATCATTACATAAAATAGGTTGATGTCTATCGATAAAATGTTTACTTTTATTAAAATACAGTCAGCCCCTAACGAACCAAAATCCTGGCTACGTCCCTGAGTAAGATCTTATATTTCTGAAAAATAGTTAAAGAGTCTGCACTTACAATAAGCTTGCAGTAGGTGCGTGCACGTTGTACCAATAAATGTATATGAAATGGATTTGAGTATTAGTGTTTAAATTTGAATATAGGAAAGAAACAAAAGATCAGCATTTTATTTTTCTTGCTATATGCTTTTTAAAAAAAGGTTGTCAGTTCACAGAAAGATTATTACGTTTACATTTCAGTTTGGTTGCAGCATATTAAAGTCTATCTCATAAAAAAGCACTTGCGACGATGCCGCAGTGTACATAATAAATCGTTTCAAATTTAGGGCAAACAGTACAAACAATGTCACCTTTTATATTTTCCGTATCTAATATTTTAATAATAAAATTAAAATTTTAAAGCCTTGTACACATAAAAGCGTCATTCTATAAATTTGTGCACATCAACTATATAAAAAGTAGTAAGTAGTGAAAAGTTTGTAAAATTGTAGGAAGCTTTAAAATAGGGTGGTAGAGTGACGCATTCAGATTTATTTGAGATTGATTTGCTTAGATAATCCATTAAAATAATATTAAAAAAATGGTTCGTGTGCATTTTATAGACCCTTCTTAGTACATAGTTTGAATCATCTTATCCGATAGATGGCGCTTTATATTTAATCTCGCAGATCGCCCTATAAGGAAAACTATATTCAATAGATGGCGCCACCTACAAAAAAAATACTAAAAATAAATACATACCTACTTCAATTTCAACAAGATACAAAGAAATATAAACCTTTATTAGGAAAACAGAATCAAAGTTAAATATACGCTTCCATGCCTCAACGACTGCACTATTTTGTGAAGTTTCCTATATGGAATAGTTACAGGAAAAAGCCGAAGAATATAAGTTGAATCTCAACTATCAACTCTCTCAAGCAGATGAAAACGAATTTGCATCCATACGAGGAACCGACATTCTAACTGACTGTATTCTTGAGGCAGCAAAACCCTTTCAAAGAGAAGCAAGCCAAAAAGGAAGGCAACCATGGTTTGACTATGGAAATGTGAAAAAACCAGACAAAAGTCGTATGCATTTCTGCGGATTCTAAGAAATAAAAACACTGTATATGCGAAGCAACTGTACCAAAATGCTAACAAATGCTATAAAAACATTTGCATACAAAAACGGAAAACTTATACAGTGAGAAAAGCGGCAAAACTCGCAAACACAAAGGATAGACGTTTTGAAAAGTCGCCAAGGCAATTAATGGCGCTTCTCTGGGACAAAACATGAAAGTTGATTCCGTCTTAGCTACTTACTTCCAATCGCTCTTAAACGAAACACTTAGAGGAAACACTTTTCATTATACACTGCATCTGCAAGAAGCCACTCTATTAGATCGAAATATCACCCCGGAAGACATAAGCAGAGTAATAAGCCGATGTGGCCAAAACACAGCTGCAGGAGAAGATCTGGTCCCCTACGAGTTTTTCAAAGGAGCAACGGAGGAGTTCTTGAACAAGTTGACCAAGGCTTCCAACTTCATATTTTCTGCAGGTGAGATTCCGAACGGCTTCAAAAATAGAATCATATTTCCCATTTTCAAAAAAGAAAACCGAAGAGATCCTTGCAATTATAGAGGAGGATATTCCTGTTCTAAATTTAATAGCAAAAATATTCATAGGAATCATCCTTGAGAGGCTTACGGAGTGGGTAGAGTAAAACGATATATTAAGCGAGTTCCAAGCTGGGTTTCGGAAAGGGTACTCTACTGTAAACAATATATTTTGACTCACAAGTATTGCCAAGGACTATCTAGAAAAAGGAAAGAAACTTTATGCTTTTTTCGTAGACTTCAGAGCAGCGTTTGATTCGGTTGATAGAAAGGCATTAATATACAAATTAAGTAACATAGGAGTGTTAACGAAAGTATTGAACGTATTCTGCAAAACCTTTACCAGGAAACCCGTACCCATCAGTATGGGATGGAAACAGGTTGTCAGATTGGTTTGAACCAAAAACATGAGTCAAACAAGGATATCTTCTAAGTCCTTTACTCTTCTCTATCTTCCTTGACGACATAGTACACTTTTTGCCAGGAGGAATATAATTTGGTGGGCTCATAATAAAACTTTTGATTTATGCAGACGACATCGTGATTCTTGCAGAAACGCCAAACATGATGTAAATGATGATAAACAAGTTAATACCAGCAAATCCAAAATAATGGTCTTCAGGAACGGAAATGGGCGTTACGCAAGAAACGAGAGATGGACATGGAAAAAGTCAACGAATACAAATACCTTGGTTTCCTTATCATACCACAAATTTCAATTAAAAAACAGCTGCAAGGAAAATGAATAGAATCCAAACGTGCAATTAACACCAGCTGGCGAGGAGTCCTAGGGAAAGTCAATATAGCTCCAAGCGCTAAATACAAAATATTCGAAGCGGTGGCAAGATCCATAATGTGTCAAGTCTGGGGAATTTATGATTATGAAGAAGTCGATAAACTTTTAAGGTTTTTTATTAAAAAAATGTTATGACTCCCACATAATACCCCGAGTTACATGTTCTACCTGGAAGCTGGTCTACCCCCTCTACATACTCACACCTTAGGTCTTCACTTTGCCTATATTTCTAAGGTCCAGCCATCGTTTACCAAACGTCATTGCAAAATATCTGCGAGACAAAATTCTTCAGTTCTTTTGCGAATGGACGAGACTTGGAAATCAATACAATATCACACTGTGGGCGGGTGGTACAGTGTTAAATAATAGGACACACGACATAATAACAAAAAATAGAATGTGAACAGAGCGAAACAAGAAGAAGTTATAAAACGCTAAACCACGAACTCAGAGAGGTGAACTACTTCGACGACAGACATACAAAGCTTGAATATGATCTCAACGCTCTTTAAAGCTAGAGGCGAACTCTTGCCTTTGAATTACCTGCCATACATAAACGTCGACAACGTGAACTGCACCCTGTGCAACTTAAAGACAAGGGACGATATTCGACACTTTAATGGTATATGCCCCATACTTAACGAAATACGGTCAACACACTGGGGAAAAATCACCCTGTCAATGGAAGAATCCTCTCGAATACTTGACGGAGAAGATTGGAATACCCTATACTCATACCTGAAAACTGCTCTCAAATATCGTACACAAATAATTAATGAAGCTTTTTAAGTTTTTCTTTTTTTCCGATAAAAAATATAAATACTTAATTATTACCTAAATTTAAAATTATTTTTTAACACTCATTTTGCGGCTGACGGCACTTAAATCCAATGCTTATATTTTCAAAATTGTAAACAAAAGCTTGAAAGTATAATAAATAAATCACTAAACCTAAACTTACTAAACTAAACTAGTTACAGGATTCACTATGCCAATATGAAGTTCTTTTTTTTATAAAATGTATGGTTATTGCGGGGAAATGTGAATAAATTTCTTAAACAGGTTTTAATCCACGCAAACGAAGTTGCGGGTAGAACAGCGTTCCCATAACGGCTACGGCATTGTTAATGCTAGATCCAGGATTAGTGGAGGGAAAACCATTACGAAACTTTAAAATAATGTCAAATGCTCTTTGGCATTATTTTATTTAGCATTTTTTTAATGCAAAAAATGATTTTCAATATTGAATTAAATCTTATATATAACAAATAATTATAAAAAAAAATTGTTGCACAATTCAAACAATTATTTGAAAATTGCTGCAACTGCAATGCGACTCAACCCTGTATCGGTGTAATAAATATGTTTCCCCTTCTGATCTGGCTACAATTTATAAAGCGTTTATACGTCCTAAACTCGAGTATAACTCACACCTCTGGGCAGGTGCTTCGCAAACATCGCTTAACGTACTTGATAGAATACAAAATCGAGCGTTAAGACTATAACATAAGGAAATAGAACTGCCGCTGAAACAATTGCCCCTCTCGAACACCGACGCAATGTTTCATGTCATTCCTTATTTTATCGGTTCTTTTATAAAAAAAAATTCACTCGAAGTAGCCAGCTGCATTCCTCCCCTTAAAAGTTTCTCCCTAATACTCGTCTGGCAAGGAATTGTCATCAGTTCTTCCTTTAGCCCAATTTCGGACGTACCGTGAAATATAAGGATTCTTTTTTAGCCGAACAACACGAATTTGGAATAGTTTACCCGGCGAGATTTTCCCTTGCCATTTTGATATTCAAGCATTCAAAACCAATGTTAATCGACACCTCCTATATTTCCCCTCCCTATCTTCCTAATGCCCGCGCAGGGTGCTCTTCATTAAAAGGGAAATAAATAGTCTCTTGTGTGCGCGTTAATTATAAAATATATATATATATATTTACATATATAGTAATAACGTCAAAAAATGGATCTAATGAATGAACATACAGACAAAAAGTTCTGTGTTTTTTCGAATCTGGAGTCGAAATAGGATATATTTTTGTTTCATTTTGAAATTTATATTTCAAAGTCCATTAGCTTCTGCTGAGTTTTTGTTTTCTTTAAGATAACGAATTCATTTATCATCACAAAAAATCACAATTCACAAATGTTTAATTCGTAGTAAATTGAAGTAGCGTTCCGCAGGATCTATGATTAATGGTATAGCTTGGTTCAACCGCCGTTTTTAAGATCAGAACAGATCAGAACAGCACAGAAGAAGGAATTAGTTAGAAACGTCAGAAAAGTTTAGAACAGGTAGCTGGTGACATATGTCATTCGGTGTTGTTTACAATAAGAGAAATCCAAGACGTTGTAAGCACGTGCAAAATAAAATTCTTTTTGAATAATTTATTTATAATTAAAAAATGAATTATAATAATAATCATACGAATAAAATATGAATAAATAAATAAATAAACCTCGTTACAGGGGCGGATTTAGAGGTGTGGAGGCCCTGGGAATCTCCGATCTTTTTTACCTAAAAATCGTTGATGATTTCGCTGTTTGTTTCCAGTTCCCGAAGTAAATCACTTTCAACACTTAGGAGCGATAACTTTGATAGACGGTCTTGTCCCATCGTGGTTCGCAGCCTATTTTTTATGATTTTCATTTTTGAAAATGAGTGCTCTCCGTGCATCGAAATCAAATACATTCTCAGTGCAATTTCAAGGTTTAAGCATGTAGCTCTGAAATTTTGGTCTTCGAGAATTTGGTAGTAAAATAGCTCCGGAGATTGGTCTTTTCCATAGTCCTTTTTGTACACGTCGATCAAAAATAGTTTCTGTTTGTTTTTGATTTTTTGGCAAGCTTTACTGATCTTATACGGTATAGATTTTTTTCCGAAGTCTCTATTGTAGATCCCCCTCTTTTGTGGCGGCACGGGCAGTTGCCCCGGATGCCCTCCCTTAAATCCCGCCCTGGCTAATTATTTTGTAGGCTTTGTAGTAAATAAGCTTGACTGATCTTTTAGTTTTTGTTTCTGTAGATTTGTATTTTCATTTATTTTATAGGCAACAGTAAAAATGAAGAAAAAAATAAGTTTTTTGTGGAATTTTTTTACGGTATATAGATGACAAAAATTTAAAAAGATTTTGTCCGAAATCTATTGTGGCACGGGGCTGTGTAGGCCCTGGATGCCCTCCCTTAAATCGGGCCCTGACTAGTTATTTTGTAGGCTTTATATAGTAGGTCGCCATTAGATGTGGTGGATATGGCGCAGTTGCAGCTTGCAAAACTAAATATTGAAGCTTAAATTCTCAGGTTTGGGCATCATTTTCCAATATCCTAGTGCAAGCTAAACGTCTCCCGTGGGTTTTAAGCGAGAAAACAGTCACCTAATTCTCAAACTACTAAACGGAAAAACGCTTTTTTGTCTTTCAACAACAACAAGTGTCGTGCAACTTTTCCAGTTGACAATGTGCTTATGCTTACATAGTTGATATATAATAGTTAATATACATATATATATAAAAAAAGATTAGTGAGTGATTAGTACATATTTGAATATTTGATTATATGTTATAGAAGTAAGATGTTTGAATTCAGGAACGCGCCGAGTACCAGCTATTATAAAGGGTACGCCATCTAACGTTTTCTTTTTCAATTAGGGCTTATTTCGTGAATGGTAACACTTAGCTCATATCTGATTTGACAGATAATTAGTTTTATCCTTCCGCTGAACGAATATGGTTGTGTGTACGCTTGAACAACGCTGGGAAATATTTCGATATTACTGTCTGCGATCGATGCCGATTTTGCCAAAAAAATTATCTTTTCAGATGAAGCTCATTTTGATCTTGGCGGGTATGTAAACAAGCAAAATTGTCGCATTTGGGGCACAAAAAACCCGCACGCATACATTGAAAAGCCGATACACCCAAAACGAGTCACTGTTTGGTGCGGATTTTGGTCCAGAGGCATAATTGGGTCATTTTTCGAAAATGAGCAAGGAGTGGCCGTTACAGTCAATGGCGATCGTTATCGGGCCATGTTGAACAAATTTTTGTTCACAAAAACTGAAGAGGAGGATATTGGCAACATTTGGTTTTAACAGGACGGCGCTACGTGCCACACAGCCGAAGCTACACTCGATGTTGATGAAGCGTTTTCAAAAAAAAAAGTTATTTGGCGGACCTGTTATAATGTTTATTATTCACATATCAATTGTGTACATTAAATCCTTTTTTAAACCCAAATCTCAATCCCATATTTGTATACCATAAAAAGTAAATACCGAATTAATTAATTAATTGCTTCCAGTTAATGTAAACTTTCCTTAATTAACTTACTTGTTTTCGAAAAACTTTCTAATTGTTACGAGGGTAAAAGAACAGCATAACTTTCTTAAGCTTTTCACGCCATCTTCAATTAATTATGTACATTTTAATTAGCTCTTATAAGGTATCAAGTGTCGACGAATAAAACACACTCCTTAAGAGACTGGAAGTTGTTTTATTAAGATTTCCTTTCTTTTTAACCATCACTTACTTATTCAAACTGCCTTTTTCTAATCCTTTTTTGTTTCAACGTAAATACTTAAGAACGAATCATGCCTTAAGGCTTGGTAGGTTTTTTAACTAATTGCGTTCGAAAACAAATTATAGCACAGCAACAGCAAGAGGAGAGCTTGAGCAGGTTGAAGGGCGGCCATGGAGGCTGTAAAAAACACAACCCTTTTTTGTTGAGATAAGTTGAAGGTATTACGGAACATTTTCATCAGTATAATTGAAACCTTAGGTGTCGACTTAAAAGTATGTAAGATAGACAAGCTGAAGGTTCAAAGGATATTTTGGTTCTAATAACTTAAAAGTTTATAGCAGCCAACATCTTATGAAATGTTGTTTTAATATATTTCGTGTCTGACAAAAAACTGAACCACATGCACTTATATATTTGCGAAATAAGAAAGTTTTGTAATATTTTCTTCTTTTTTTTCAGAAAATATCGAATCCTCCTCCAGTCCAATAACAATCAACGAACGTTCGGACAACAGTAATTCACCGCATCCAACCTCCGCCGCCACAGCCCTGCATCGAGGTAGTCATTCCCCTAAGGATATTTGCATTTCACCAGATGGTGGTGGTCTTTTAGCCAATCAAAGTACCAGTAGCCTAAGTAGCAAGCAACGTCGTTCCCGAACTAACTTTACTCTCGAGCAATTAAATGAATTGGAAAGACTGTTCGAAGAAACCCACTATCCGGATGCGTTCATGAGGGAAGAGCTAAGCCAACGATTGGGTCTTAGCGAAGCCCGTGTACAGGTAAATCTATAAATCTTGCTTCCTTTCGAAATCTGGGGAAAATTCATTAAATAAGTGGATATAAATGTCCACTTAAGGACAATCAATTGAGATTAATTACATTTCGGAAAATTCGACAGGCGATAAGTCACTGGTAGGTTGACATTTAAATCTAACCACATCACTTAATCGAGGTGAAAGGACCGACATACGGGGTGCTAAGTGATTCTATATCTTCCTTGAATTTCCTTCAAAGGAAGAGGAAGACCCTTAAAGTATCAATTGTCTCAACATTCGAAGAGACCGACCACGGAGAGATTGATAGGGTGAATAGCGGATTTTTTTTTATTTGAAGTTTTGGATGCAACTTGAAGTTGGGAAGAATAAAAACTTTCAGCCGTCTTTCTTATAAAAGGGATGAACATGAATTTATTGCCTGAAAAGTAATCCCCTGCCAATATATGTATGTATATGTAACTAAGTGTTTCTACAAATTGTTTCTTATTCTCTTGCCTCAATGGCGACACATTTATTTATGACTCTGGGATATTTTTATGTCACACCCATTAAGAATTTGCTTGGAGATATATGTATTTCTAATAGTACAGAGTTAGGTTTCATCCTTGGCGCAACTTTTATTTATTTAATGTGACTTTGCTCTTAGGAGTAATGAGATAACAATTTGTGTATTATGAAACGATTTACTAGTCTAATTGATTCATATTGCATTCTAAATTGCTTATTAGTTAACATAAAGGCTAAAGCGGAAGATTTTTCCTTTGGAATAGATAAGTTTGAAATTCTGATCTCGTATATAGCAAGCGGCAAACCTGACCGCTAACCGTCTCCCTATCCCTTCATATAACGGAGGGAGGTAAAATAAGACGCTCATAAAATGTACAATATTTTTAAAATTAGTGACTTAAAAAAAATAACTCAAATATTTGAAGAAAACATATTTTACATATTGAAAAAGTTACATGGTATTCGTGTTGTAATTATAAAAGTGAAAAATACTATTAGAAAATAAAAAAAAAATACAAATTTTCAAAGCCGGATTATTCAAAAAAATATATGAAGAATAAAAAATCTGCTCCAGGCAATTCAAAGATCTGTTTATTACCCTTAAAACGCCGTATATAGTTTATCTGTTTAAGTGTCTATTTCACGTTCAACACGGTATTCCCAGAGTGGTTCTAAAAAAAAAAAAACATTATATTTAGTGCTCATAATAGCTCTCAGTTTAGTGAACATTAACTTTAAAATGAAAATCCAAATCAATTAAAAATCAATTAAAACAGGGTTACAAAAAATATTTATTTTTTCAGGATTATACTGAACCTAATTGCCAGTTGCCAAGTGTTTTTCAGACACCTAATTTGCCTAATTCATCTACTATGGAAAGTTGATAAATATTCCTGAAGCGCCTCACATGGTAACACCAAGGTGGGAGTTGTTGTCAGTCGTGAGTCGTCCAAGATGAGATCATTACAATCGTCGATTTAAAGAAGAAGATTTAACTTAAAAGCAGCGCTGTAGAGACAGAGGGTGGTCAAATAGGGTGGAGGAGGTCCGAGGGGTCCGTGATTTGTCCATCACGGGCCCAGGATTCCTTTCGACTCTTTTTAAAAGTCTCTTTTCGAAAAATTTTCCTTTCTTTCCCTTCCCGCTTCCCTAAATTTCTAAAGTTAAAAATCAACATTTGATAAGGCAACCGTCATCCCTTGGGCCTACCATCGAAACCAGCTAGATCACTTCTTCTCAATCAAACTGTAGGTTCTCCTATTCTTCTCTTATTATAATCAAGCAAGCGTAAGTGACTGTCGGAGCAGGTCCAACAATTATGCCCTACCTCATTTCATGGTAAAAAAATTACTAAAAATGCATAAAGTCTAGCGTTGGGCGCCATTTTAATTTTTTTTTTTTAAATGTTACTATTTCTTGTTTTCGATTTGACAATTATTGTTTTTCTGTCTGATATAACTGCTTATATATATATTGTAAGGGAATAACAATTTTATTTGCAAAACGCATCCACACTATACTGACCCTGGAGCCGGACATTCAAATTTATATTCTATGCACATTATCCAAAGGAAAACCTAGTTGGCATAGGTAGTCTAGTAACGGTTGTGTTTCAGTAAAATTGAATTTAAGAAAAAATGCCATAACAATTTGCTGGTTACTGCAGAATCGCCATGCCATAAAAGAAGGGGAGCATATAGCACATAGAAAGACAGATTATTTATACGTTTTCCAACCTTTCTACCCAGGATACTTTGCACAACGGCAACGGACAAAAATTGAACATGGACATGGTAAATGGCCATATAACTTCCACAGCAATTCGTATGCAATTCAAGCTATGCGAAAGCCATATAGAGAAAAGCAACAAAAACTTCTATTTTCTGTTGAGTTTTGTTGGTTGAGTGTGGATGCAAGCTATGCATTATAAAGTTTACAACACGTAGGTTATATTGTTGATTTATGAGACAATTTATATGATTTACTATCGCATCCTGTTGGAAGAATTAGATTTTTCATCGTAGACAAATTGTAGGAATATTAGTTTATATATAGTTCCTGGATTTGCTTGGTCGTTCTCCTCATACTCTTGAGTTCAGCTAATTTTGAAATTTGTTTAAAGAACTTATTACAAAAAAAAAACTTTTTTTTAGGTCTGGTTTCAAAACAGAAGAGCAAAATGTAGAAAACATGAGAATCAAATGCATAAAGGTGAGTTTAATATAAACTAAAGCTTTTTATATCGTTTTTATAAGTTTAATTTAAGTTCTTATGTCGATCATTTAAAAAAATGCCAAGCTTAGAAGCAAGACATTCGTGATAACCAATTAATTCAGACCATATGTTTCAGATTTTTCTTAATTTCCTTCCTGCGTTGGGCGCCACTTAATTTATAATATATGAGATTTTGAGGGCTCATTTTAAATTCTTTTGTTCCTTTGTTTTCATTTGTTTGACAAGAAGTCCTTTTTGTTTCCAATTAGAAATTTGTAGAGATCTATTTGGTGTGACGTTGACGTCGAATCTGTTATGCCAGATGCTATATAATCCTTTTCTTTTCGCAAAATTGCATTTCCTAAAATTGATATTTTGCGTCCCGTGGTAGATTGGTGTGTTTCCTGCTTTTGTCTCTTACTGAAAAATATATTCAAAAAATAACAATACATATTGAAATTGAGAGGCGCAATATTACCAGCCGAAAATCTGACGTCGACAGTCACTTTGAAATTCTTGTCCACAGGTGAAAAATTCCAAAAAATTAAGGAAGAACGAGCAAAAGAAATATCAAAAACATTCCTACACAATGCTCCTAGTTAAGACTTATTCGAAATGTTATTTCACTTACTCTCTCTTTTGTACTTATTTGCGTCTTTGTGAAAAAGTCCAAGTGTAATATACCAAACATACAAAATCATTATAATTTCCGAAAAACGAAACAACAATAATTTTTATTAAAGTTAGCTTCACGTTGGGCGCCAAAGAAAGTATTGTCCTTTTGAAATTTGTATTTAGAAAAAAATCAATAGACATCAAACGACCAATTTACTACTTCCGTAGTGCAAAGCAAACATCCAAAACTGCGTTCAAAATCACAATTAATCAACTTAATTCAATTATTATAGATAAAGGCATAAAGCGTATAGTTCGCCAAAAATGAAAAAGGTTTTTAATTGGCACAATATTGATGTCTATTTACAAAAAAATCGAAATAACAATAATTGTTATTGAAGCTAGTTCCACGTTGGGCGCCACAAAAAGTATATTATTCCTCTTGAAATGTATCCTGAAAAAAAAGAATCAACTGATTTCAAACAATTAATTGCTACTTCCTCAAACATGCGTTTTAAATCACAACATTCAATTATATAATTAAAGCATAAATGTACGTTAGCCAAAAATGAAAAAACTTCCTAATTGGCATATTAATGATGCTTTCTGAAAAAAAACTACATCAGAGCAAAATTTCAATCACGTGCTTCTAATGTGGTACGTTAAGCAATTTTGTATCATTTTCCCTACATCCGCCACAAAATTCGCCGCCATCATGTTTGGCATTGATTGCGAGCAAACTTGTCATTTTTTTTTCTTCTACATCGTCGTCACTAACAAGAAGTCATCCAGGAAAGCCACCAGTCAGCCAATAAACTCTATTTGAAGATTTTTTTTTTTAAGAGGAAAAACATTTGTTGCCAATCCGTTTATAACACCATACCCACAGACAGGAAAATAAACAGGTGTATACACATACACAACACACATAAAAAAATTATACCACACTGTCAGAGACGTATGTTTCCAGAGCAGGCATATGTTTGCCAGCCAATTTGGAAATGTCAACACCATGCCAGA
Organism: Platycheirus rosarum; assembly: GCA_963971375.1. Taxonomy (NCBI): domain Eukaryota; kingdom Metazoa; phylum Arthropoda; class Insecta; order Diptera; family Syrphidae; genus Platycheirus; species Platycheirus rosarum. The sequence goes on along the minus strand of OZ020510.1, from coordinate 112,484,224 downwards.
GAAGCACTAAAAAACATTTTTGTTAACATTTTGATTAAAGGTGCTTCACCACACAAAATCCTCTTTTGATATTGCTATTCATGTCATATAAAAACCAAAAACTACATATGTACGTGTATTGAGAAAAATAAATAAAAAATAAAAAAATACAAACAAACAGAAAAAACGAAACAAAATATCAATGACATGTGCGTATGCGACTTTGACATATCGACATGGTTTTGTGTCATAAAGTAAATTGGATTAGGTTTTTCGGTGTGTGGATGTTTCCTTTTTTTGTGTTCTTCCGTCAAATTTAAATTTTGACAGAATTGATTTAAAATTTGTAACATCTGTCAAGCAAATGAAAATTCCACCACCACTAGCTTCACAAAAAAAAGTAGTTGTACAAACATCCTAATTTGGATATATTTGCAGAACAAATTACAATCGTGGTGGATGGAATAAATTAAAATAGGCCAACATTTTCGCCACCGGGTTCGGTCCCCACGTCCGGAGATGACACATTTGCAATCCTTGGTGGTGTGTGTGTGTGTGTGTATTACTGTTGTTTGGGTAGACAAGGGTGTGAATTAAGCCAAATTTATTTTGTTTCATCCGGGAAAAGGGAGACAGGTTCATTTATATACCAGCAAACGAAATTCCCGTGTTAAATTGACTATAAAAAAGCTAAACAAAATTCGAATAGTGAGAGGAAAAGAAGAATTAAGTGGATTATACGGATTCACTGAAGTATTGCAATAAAAAAACATCCAATAATTGAATTGATAATGGGTAAATCGAAGGTTGGAAAATTTGTAAAGAACATTAATAATGCCTTTGGAATAATATCGAATAGTAATTCATGATAATGAAGCATATATGTACCTACTTATAAACGAAGTATGTTTTTTTATTAAAACTTAGTTTTTTCAATGAATTTAAAAGAAAAATGAAAGCAAAGTTCTGTAAGATCTTAACCTTGAGTCTTTGAAAAAAAACCTATTGGAAAAGTTAAATGGGATTCGTGTTGTAATTAAAGGTATAAAAAAAAACATTAGAAAATAAAAAAATACAAATTTTTAAGGCCGGATTATACAAAAAATTTACCTATATGAAAAAAATGTGTTCCGAACATTTCAAAAAAATTTTAATTACCCTTAAAATGACATATATAGTTAATCTAATTTAAGGCCCTATTTCACGTTCAACGCAACAGGCAACTGCTACCGAATAAACTAGAGTAATTAGCTGAAACTCTAACCTGTGCTCCCTCATATAGGAAGAGTAGATCACTTCGCTGTTTTTCCGAATTCTCGAGTTTGTGGACTCATAACATGTATAAAAGTCAAGGCCTACCATCCTTAAAGGACAACAACAATAACCCAAAAGCCATGTAAACGTAAATTAGCTTACTTCACTTGTTGCTTCAGCAGCCTTTTACAACAGGCGCACAAAAACCTTGAGCTTATTCTAACTTCAATTCAAAAGGGGACACGTCCACTAATGAGTTTAACGATTCCATCATTTCAGAACTGTCAGCTGCTCGTTCGATTCTCATTATATCGATCTCCTTGAACAAAATCTTCCGGTTTTACCCCGTAGACTTTTTAACGTAGATGCATCGGTAATCTTCATTCGAAATCTCTCCAATTGTCACTTACGCTTCGACAGGATCGAACATCTTTTAATTATTCAAATTCAACCTTTAATCCATCGAACGCTCCGAATCATAGCTTTCTTCGATTCCAAGCCAGAGCATCTTGCAAAATAATTCTACTATTCTTTCTTCACGAAACGATTTATACAAACCACCCATTCATATGTCTTCGATACCAAATATATGTGGTAACAAAGACTAGTGTTGAACCCAAACTCAATGTTTTCTATCTCTCTCACTCTCTATCTCTCTTTCTGAGCCGAAAACTTACTAGGAGTCTGTTACTAAAATACATATTCATCCAGACACAACTTTTTCACCTTTGATATTGATAACAACAGTTTCTATTTTAAAGCAAATCTCACGTTGGGCGCCACTTTGGCATTCGAGTTTTTTTAATTTTTTTTTTTAAATTTTGGTATGCAGTTTCTTAGAGTTTATTTATATACATGTGATTACAAAATTAAAAATTATTTTTTTGATAAGTTTTAAAAATATTGATTTTTCAAAAAAAATTCAAAAATTAATTTTTATTAGAAAAAAGCTATTCAAAATTTTGATATGCAGAATTAATTTGGCTATCTAGATCTTCTCAGATATAAAATTTGACAGAAATCCATAGAGCCGTTACCGAGCAAGCTAAAAATTAAAAAAACGTTATATGAAAGGTTCCGTTAATAGACATTTCCCGTATATGTGGTTCTAATCAAATGATAGCCAATACCACCAAAAAAATTATCAAAAACTTTCATCAAAATCGTTGGAGCCGTTTTCGAGAAAAATAAGCTTTTCCTAAACGTTCGTATGGCAAGTACCGTTATTTTTAGCCCAAAAAACAAAATTTAAATTTCCCTTCTGAGGAATGCCAAAAAATACACACATGCCAAATTTGAAGGCAATCGCTTATCCTGTTTAGGCTGCAGCTCGATATACACCCAGACGAACGGACAGACAGGCAGACAGACAGACGGACATTTTTTGCCAATGACCTTTTTAGGCTTCTCTATGATCGTGATGTCATGTTTGTTTGTTATCTCAAATTTTTTTATATTCACGAATCCTAAACTTGCCTTATAGTCCCTATAATCCGCAAGTAAAAAGTTGTGTGAATTGAGACTCATGTAGCGGAAAACAAATTAATAAAATGGTGATCGCGTAATTTTGTATGCTTGCTTTGGACTTCTGCTAAAACAAAGTAAACGTTATGAGTTGGGCGCCACTTAAACATATTTGTTTTTTTTTTAATATTATTTAAAAAACTTGATTTTCTTGCAGTTGTACTGTTCTAACAGAAAACATTTTTAAATATTGTTTTCTATATTCAAAGATCAACTTTTACAATATTATGTAATTGAAAATCAATAGCTCCTGGTATCAAGAAAATCCTTACTCTCACTCAAATCACATTATTCTTGAAACAAAGAAATGGCCAACATTAATTCCACAAAGAAAAAACATCAATTGAATAAAACTTACTAAAAAAAAACACACAAAAATAAAGCAATAAAACTTTTCCCAATTTGATATTCCGACTCGGTTCTTACTTTGGGTGCGAATCTGTATCTAACCCTCTAGAGGTGTCCAGACAAAAAGTCTATAAAAAGAAAACACCGCACTCCGCACAAAAACAACTCAATTGGGTTAGAAAAAATAAAAACACATTTTCTCCCCCTGCCTTCTTCTGACGGGTAATATTTCATTCACTAAATCTTCTGTTAATCAACTTGATGTTCCCGTGAACAAGTGTAATCATCCCCTAAATGTGTTTAAAATGCCGGAAAAATATTTTGAAGGGCATCAAGCCGCCGCCCGAGGGTGGAAGTTGAGTGAAGAATTTATTTTACGCTCATTTAAACATTAGTTTGAATTTTATTGATGGAAATGATTTTGAATAAAGCTCTCGAAAGGATGCTGTTATTTTGGTATTATTATGACTGTACTTTTACCTGTTTTCGAAACAGGCTAACATATAGCTATATCTCCAATTAATTCATTTTAATTTTACAATGAATATAAATTTCATAATATTTATTAATCCACACTCTCTCTCTAAGCGCACCACGCACTTAATTTAATCTCTGCATCACCATTCAAAATGTAATCAAATGAAATCTTTTTTTTAAGAAGAAAATACAAAACTTCCCTTAGACTCAAAATCCACCCTCTTTTTTGTGTATAAGAAGTATAGTTTATTCACCAAGTGTAGACGATACTCCCACGGGTGTCATTTGTTCCCGTGGTAGCAATAAATAAGTGTTTTCACTCCTGAGTGAAGTAGGTAAAAAAAAGGTTAAGCACTCTCGCAGAACAACCCCACAAGAAGCTTAATTTAATTTTTTTTATTTGATTTACTGACAATCGTTTTTTTATTTTATTTTTACCTTCCAATTCATTAGGCTTTATGACTTTGTAATGTTTTTATTTTGTTGGTGTTTTAGGGATTCTCCTTTCGAGTCACAGTCCACCGGTGTCAACTCCATTAGAACCATGTCGCGTCGCACCTTATGTCAATTTGCCTGCCCTCAGAAGTACGACAGGTTCAAGCTCTCAAGCGGGAAACAGTAGCACCAATCAGCATTTCAGTGCATCATCTGCAGCTGCGGCGGCGTTTTCAGCATTTGATCCTGCATTGATATCAGCTGCAGCACATCAGGTATAAACAATATGCGATTTGACAGCTAAAGATTAACAGACTAAACAGATTTGCTTTTTTTTTGTCTTCTTTTACAGTATGCTGCTGCCATAAGTAACAACTCTAGTGGACTCTTTCCCATTTCACAATATCCAATCAATCTAGCAGCAATAGCTGCAGCTCATAGTAAAAGTTCCAGCATAGCAGATCTTCGAATGAAAGCGAAGAAACACGCGGAATCATTGGGTTTGACAGAAAATCCTGCCTAGAACTAAGTTTAGATGTTAAAACTTTAAATTTAAAAAAAATATGTAAAAATTAACAGTCTAAGAAATTTTTAATCAAACCAAAATTATTCTATAAATGTAAATTGTTCTACCTAAACACTTTTTTACCTTTAATTTGACATAGACATTTATTTTACCTTCGCTAACCTGTTCCCAATTTTGATAAGTATTTGTTGTTTTCTGCCAAAATCATAATAACCAATCTATTCGCAGTCCCGAATTGCAATTACAAAGTTACAATGTAAACAAAGGGGATTGAAAGATTCAACTAATAAGCATGTCAAGCATGCCCTACTGTCAAAAACGCAGTGTAATGACTCAAAATATGCTTTAATATTGGACATACGCGGCTACCGTTAAGTTTCGTTTTGATTTATTTCATTTTGAATCGTTGTGACATGTTAACCTGACAGCTATTTAATTTAACAATCAAAATGCTGTGCTCATCATAGTTATTTATAACGTTTTAAAAAAAACATGACGAAACAGTTTGTTATGTTTTGGCAGAATGGTATGCTCGTACATGCTCAACATAGTTGGGTTTAAAGAAAGAGATAAACAGAAAGATTGATCTTTTTCAATACATCCTCTATGATATTTGCTTTCCGATTCCTTTTAAATAAAATATTCTCAGTCTTATGTAGTTTCGTAAAAAATGTATAGCTAACTAAAGATTACAGAGGTCAAATAAAAAAAAAGTAAACATGTAAATTTTGCGCAGAATGCTCATTTTAAATTACAGTATTAAGTCATTAAGTTGATAAATAATAAAACATATAAGCCGTGGAGTGAGCATAATTTAGTACTTTTTCAATATATTTGACATTTGTTTGACAGGTGGCAAGATGACAACCACTTAAAGTAAATTTATCTGCGTGACCTATTTCGTTTACCTATTACAAAAAAAATCAAAAACTGTTTGAATTTCAATACAATTTGTAAGTATTATTAACTAATAATTATTTGTCATACCTCCATTTAATATTTATAAATACCTTTTTAACTAAAAAAAATCTTCTACAAAACTGTGATTGTTTTTTGTTTCATTTTGTTTTTCTTTTCCTTAATAAAAACAAAAACTTTCAAATATGATGAGTGTGTGTTCATTTCTTCTCTTCAACTTATTGATTTCACAAGACTAAAATAGCCATGGTTTGTCTAGGTCATTACATGTATCATTGGCTACGTCATCTTTCCTGAAGGAAATTCTCCAGGGAATTCGGTCAAGTTCATTGCAGATGTCCGAAGAAATAAAACTAAACGTAATCACATTTAATTTGATACATCAATTGGATTGTCATGGATAATTTGGATCATATCAAATCAAATATTTTCTCCAGAAGATATTAAAGGGATAATCATTGTTGAAGGACACAGGTGGTATTTCAATTACTGGATTAAATCTTTGGACAGCGGTAATAAAAATAAATGTAAACTTTTGTGTAAGTAATTGATTTGGATTCGATTAAAACAAATATGACGGTTAATTTTGGTAAGTGGTTGTGGAAATAGCAAGGTCATTGAAGAGAGGGTTGGGGCTGGAGATGCGTAAAAGATATATTCTTGTTCTATAAATGGAAAAACATATGCAGATGCCTATTTTATAATATGAATATTAGGTGTAGTGTCAACTGTAACTGTCAAATTTATTTAGTTGAACCTTGTTTTTATAGAAAAAAAGAAATGCTTATCAATATCCAGTATTGGTTACACATGCGCTAGTAAGTTTGCGAATAGATTTTGACAGTTCGTAACAGACAGACTGCAATCCATGACGGTGAAATTGTTTTATTAAATGTATCGTTTTTTAAACTAAAAATAAAATTGCAGTATATCAACATTAAAATAAAATATATTTCTATTCAATCATTAATTGTTGAGTTTGTGAAGAATTCAGGTATATAAATTGCTTTAAATCACTTTTAATCGTTTATTCGTCGGTCGTTGGTAGCTCTCATGTGAATGGTCCCTTAAGCAAAGGCTCATTCGTTTTTAAATTGTATGTTTGACTTATTGTTTTGTTGTTTATTTAAATGAAGGTAAATATATATCGAGTTAGTTGATTAGTTTAATATGCAGAACCTCGTAAGTGCTTTTCATTTACTCACTTAAAATCTTTATAAAAAGCAACAGATAGATTTGTTTTTGTTCCTTATTTTTAAAACAAAATGATTATTCCCTCCGCATAATAGCAACATTTTGTACAATCTTGGTTGAATTGACAAATGGTTTGAAAATTGAGTAGCAAATCGGTTGAGTTGACTGATATCCGAATAACCGTATTCACAAGATCTTGAAAAGTTCCAATATTAGTATTTTGGCATTGAACTTTTGAATAACTTGACTTTTCCATTAAACCCCTTATGCGCGAAACAGATTGAACCATCACCAGCAACAGCACCAGAACAGCGGCCGCCATTCTTTTAGAACCTGTGTCTTTCTAGCCCAAGCAACAGCAACGTCAACAGCGCCGTTAGACCAAAGTCCTAAATTTGCTGTTGCTGTTCCATTGCTACCAACTTTACGCAAGTGATATTCATGGGCTGCAAAAAAATACTGATAGTGTTATAGTTCTAAGAAGACGATGCTAGTGGCAATGTGTTTTAATTTTTTTTGCTGGTCAGCGTGATATTCGCTGTTGACGGTGCTGGTGCTGTTGCTGGTTCAATCTGTTCCGCGCTTTATTGTCAATTTAGACATGGTATGTGTCTCCTTTTTCTCTCACTTTAATACATATATTTTTTATCATTCTCATTCGCACTTCACATTTTTTTGTTAATCTCCAGCAGTGCTCTCATATCGAACAGATTCAAAAATAAAGACCAAAATGAAAAGTTTAATGCTTGTCATCAGGATTTTCTTATTTTAAATAAAAAAAAAATTATACTTCTTTTGACAAGTACAACAAAATTTTAAGTTCTATATACAGACATATGCACAATGGTATCAGTTTTTTCTGATTTGCATTTCGTGACTGTTCATTTTTATAAAATGTTTAAAGAAAATTCTTTTGACAGCGATTAGAGTTGAAGTACTGATATTAAAAATGATTACACTCTAAATTTTATATAAAAATAAACATAGTAAAAAACAAATAATAATAGCAAAAAAAAAAATATCTCTTTCAAGAATTTTTACTTATAATACTCAAAAATACTCATAACACCCTCTACAAATAACCGCTGTATACAAACACAAATGGCAATCTACTACATTCCTTCTGACATTTTTCTTCAATAAAATCTGTCAAAAATCAAAATTATCGGAATCAAATCCAAGTGAAGCGCCTCTAACAAAAACGATTTTACAAAAATAGCAAATTGTGTATTATTTACTAAAATTAATAGTAAATGGATTTATATGATGACTTGGATACCAAACAGCGTGCTGGCCAAATCGATGGCTGGTCGTCGGGCATTAAAATGCTCCAAACTCAATTGGCCATAAAGAAAGCTACCAATACACAACCCAAGAAGGAAAACATGAAAAAAAATGTAAATTTGATTTGTATACTATAATATAATAATAATATAATTAATATCATCATAGCTTCTAACTCCAACAATAAGTTTACGACCAAAGAAACCACCAGAGGATGATATTTTCACTCCAATGAGGAGCGAACCACGCCAAATGAAAACTATGATTGCCCAGCCTCTGGCTCCTGTTATTGAGAACAATAAGTCCAATGATTGGGATGTTGTGGATGAATACGATCCGTTTTGGCCAAATGAATATGAAAAAATGATCAAAGAAAAACGCGATAAGGATAAAGAACGGAGAGAGGAACGCCGTAAAAGACGAAATGGTGGTGCTGGTAGTAACAGTAGTGGTGGTGGTGGCAGTGGAGGAGGAAATTCAGAAAACAATCGCAAAGATTCATCTCCAAAGTATTCTAGCTTAATGAACCGTCATAATGAAGAGGATTCTTATATTCGATCTCCGCCAGCATCAGGAGGCGGTGGAAACAAGGGAGTGGCCATTGCTCCTCCGGCGTCGCTGCAAGAAATTTCTTTGACTAATGGTGATGGGTAAGTTTGGAATAATATATTGATTTTTTGTTTAATTGCTTAAGCGGCAAATGTTGCATACAAGTGCTGGACGCACAACTTCTGCTTAGAACCTTTCAAAAACGTTTTGAGTTACTTTGGTCACGGAAGATACTGGTTCCCGGACACGTGTCCTAATATTACGATAAGGACGATCAATTTACTTCACTTTTAATCAAAGACTCCAAAAATTATTAATTTTTTTTTTTTTGGAAAAATGTCCGAAGAGTTACTCTCAGCTTGATATTCTACTGAATCAGTTGCTTCCATGCCTTTTAGAACCCCCGCTGTTACAATACCATACACCACAAATTCAGTGGCAGCCAAAATCATGGCCAAATATGGTTTCAAAGATGGCCAGGGTCTGGGAAAATCAGAACAGGGCATGTCTATGGCATTACAAGTGGAGAAAACCTCCAAACGTGGTGGAAGGATTATCCATGAGAAAGAATTAATTATGCCGCCTCCATTAACAGGCCTCAGTCCACCTCCATCTGGGGGAGATGGACAAAAAATAGAGCCAAGTATAACTGAAATTATGAAGGAACCCAGCAAAGTGGTTTTGCTTAGAGTAAGTTATCCAAGTTATGCCAGACAGAAGTCATAAAACATATTTCCTTTTTTATCCTAGAACATGGTTGGTCCTGGTGATGTAGATAGTGAACTCGAACCCGAAGTAAAAGACGAATGCAACACAAAGTATGGTGATGTGGTAAGTGTGCTTATTCACGAAGCCTTTGGAACAATTCCCGAAGACGCCGTAAGGATATTTGTAGAGTTTAAGCGAATCGAAAGCGCAATTAAAGGTAACTTAAACTTTTGACAAGCCAAGTAAATGTGAGCTAAATGAATTGTTCCTTCCAGCTGTTGTAGACTTAAATGGGCGATTCTTTGGAGGAAGACAAGTTCGGGCTGGATTTTACAATTATGATAAATTTAAGAGTTTTGAATTACAGTAGGGCTAAGGTAGCACGGAAAAGTTATCCTTAAAAATAAAGATTTACATACATAGAATCTGTTTTGGACTTTTTTTATAATGAGCCGGCACTAAATGGGTTTTGGCTACCCTTATTATGTTGGTGAAACATAGCGGGCCGTTAGGAAAATAAGGAAGGATTTAAAAGGAGGTACCGATGCACATTTGTTTTAAAGTTCTGCATTTCAAAGCGGGAGGGAAAAATAGAAGCCGGCTAGGCATTACACATTCGTGTGGTACGGCTCAAGGAAAGAATCGTTTCAGTGAAGGAAACGGCTAGCTATTTCGCTAGAGGATTGTTTATAGAAATAGCGATATAATAACGAAAGGTGAGAAACGTTACGATGGTGCTCAAGAAATGAAATTGTTTCTGTTATGAGGAACACAAGAAAAGCTCATTGCATTCAACAGCAGAAGTCTGGTTCTGGAAGATTGTAAAAGAATGATTCGCAGTTTTCTCTCATCATCATCATCATTGGCGCGATCCGGTCTGGGCCTCGCATCCCCATTGCTGGCAGACGCCAACCAGATGCACTAACGAAAGACGGCCGTCCTGATCTACGCCATGCTTTCAAAAAAGAGTGCAAAAGACTCCGAGGTGGTTACTCTTCGCTCATGCGAGATAGGTAGCCCGGCACACTGGATTGTAGCGAGTTTAATTTTGTCCACATCTGCTTCGAGGTAGATTTCATACATTTCATGATTATATCTTCTCCGGAACTTTTTTCCCTCGCACACGGGGCCAACAATTGTCCTTAAGACTTTCCTCTCTAAGGCGGTTAAGAGATTAGAGTGCCCTTAAGTAATCACCCACGTCTCGTATCCGTATGTGAGTACTGGTAAGACCATAGTCTTGTACAGCAGCAGCTTGATCTAGGGTAGTAAAAAGACTACTTCAAATACCACTATCCTGATTGTTGGGCCAACACTTCTCGCAGACGTAGCCATCATGTTCTTGGTTTTCCTTTCATTAATTAGCAGCCCCAAGTTTTGTGCCGCCTGCTGGATTTGAATAAAATAGTCTTGTGCAGCTTGTGGACTTCAGCGGCTAAACTCACTCCCACGTAAATCACTCTGGATCTTTTGTGCGTTGAACATTTCATGATTCATCCGTCATCCTTGATTTGATGTATAACAGAATCGTGATTTCATTTGCAAGTTCTCAATCGAATCTACCTCTCAATAGTTTTTTTAAGAATCCAAACAAAAGTAAAATCCTCATTTTTTAAATAGTTGGAAACATCACATTTTATTTTTCGAAAAATAAACAAAAACACTTAAAAAATAATAATACAAATACAATAGAACTTCAACTTGGAATGATATGTTTCATAGTAATTTCTTTCATAAATAAACACTCTTGCTGGACCACTCCTAATCAACGCTTAATTTAGGATCAGTTATAGCAAATTTAGGATTGCAAGTGAAAGAGATTGTAATCGCGAATCTGAAAGAATAAGAAATACAATTTTGTTAAATTGGCCAAAATATTAAAAAAAAAACACCTCACCTTGCTCCATCAGTGACTTTCTCGACATTATGAAGGTTTTCAGAACCCGATGTAAATGCACTTACGCGACCCATTTTCGGTTCAATCGCCGATATTGTTTTATTCTTCCCTTCGCCGTCTATAAAGAGGAACCTTCCACCATTGAAATGTGTCTTAAAATTATTCAGATACAATAGAGATGTATAATGGAATGATTCGTATGTTTCTTTGTCTACATGTGGATGCCAATATTCATCATGCATGGTCTTTGCCGTCTCATTTGTGATTCGCGAAAAGAATGTGGGATGTGTTAGGTACAAGCTATCAACATCGATTTCAAATCGCTGGGCTATGGCTGCTTTGATTTTAGACTTAACCATTCGGTATGTGAGCAATGATTCTTTTTTAAAGGCATCCTTCGCTTGTGGTAAGGCATAGACGTTGACAAACTTTTCACCTTGGGAAAGAGCTCCCGAGTGAAGGTCCAGAATTGATGCTCCCCCTGATGAGCCACCGAACTTTATGACATCCTGAACTAGATTGAGTAGGATCTGGGATTCTTTTTTGGTTATGAGTGAATCGGACACAAAACGACCACAAGTCACTGGTACGCATTTGGGATATTGTTCCATTTCGGTCAAATATTTTGGTGAGCAGGAGAGTTTCTGCATTCGCAAGGGAATGGTTTCTTTTTGAAGGGCAAATTTAATTTCTTTTGTATCCTTAGTGTAGAAATAGACAACAGTCATGACGGAAATTATCATCACAGAGCGAGTCCAAACACGATGAGTGGTAGATCGACCAGCTTTACCCAGATCGGGGAACTGTATACTGAAAGAGAACATTGAATTGATTTCATTGAAGAAAAGGTTTCGGGTCTATAGGGACATTGAATAATTTGTTGATTTATTTTTGAATTTTAATAAAGCTCATATTGATCCCACACAATCAATCGACGAATTCAGAATACATTAATTTACTGAAGTCGACTTTTTCGGAAAATGTAACGCGTTAGGGTGGAGGATGGAACCATCGAAATCCGCTAATAACTTATTAAAAACCTAGGAATACTTCTTGGATCTACGTGTCAGTATTCTATTTGATAACAGTCATCTTAAGTCCGGTTAAAAATATTTCTTTCCAATAGAATATTATCTAAGCCAAATGCAGTTCTTATCAGAAGTTTCTTCTAAATGTTTGTGCATTTGGATTTTAGGTAATTGACCGATAAGGTCAGGAGCCGATAAGATAAAGTATCAAGTATTCAATTGCATGAAACTACCAAGTTACATGACCCAATGGCAGTTTGAAGTTGTTTCCAAGAATGTGATTTTATTTAATGTTTTTTTTTAAACAAAAAGAATCGATATTGGACCAACCTCGATTTAGTTTTCTTGTCCGGCTCCGGCTTAGATGAAGTAACAGTATCACTCTTGCCAGGCGATTCGGTTTTTCTTTTTCGAATATTTTGTTCATTTGCTGTCATTTTGTTCTTTAGTTGAAACTAATAAAACTAAAAAATAATTAGTAATTGATTTGTATACAAAATTTTATACAATAAGTTCTTTTCTTTCCTTAACTAAAATGACGTTCGTTTTGTTTATCCTTTTAATTGTTGGCAGCGCCATCGGATTTGAGTAAACAGTGCTGTGCGAAGAAAACATGAATTTTTTCTCACGTGCGTCGTCTACCGTCATTTAATTGTATTTTTCACATACATTGACCTGAACAGATTTTTCCCTCAAATCTGATTTAAATAAGAATATATCTAATAAATGCCAGAGTGAGTGATGGCTTTCAATGCGTCCACTAAAAGTCAGTGAAAGCGCCTCTAATTGGTCAATTGGTCCTAAAAGTTGACTTTTAGTTGATATTTAGTCAAAAAGTTAGTGAAGATTTCTTGACTAACTTTCAGTTGACAGTTTCCCCTTTACAATGTATTGGTGTCTGTTTTTCGTTCAATGGATTGACTTTAACTAAAAGTTAATGGACTAAATTAGTGTACGCATTGAACGCCCCCAGTTAGAGCACAAATGTCATTCGCCATGTGTCAGAAAAAAAGTTTATAGTAAATCTAAGGCCTAATAAACACGGAGCAACTAGAAAAAACCAAAACCGGTTGGTAATTGCAGACAAAAACAGGTTACAGACCATTTACGTATTCAGCTTTGACCTGACACCATAGACGAGAAAACTCATTACCTCCCTCACCAACAACAGGTTGGTCTGTTGCTCGCTCATCTTTGGCAATCTAGAAACTGAAATCACTAAGCAACCCAACATTCTAATTAATAGACGGCTGGTTACAAGCTGGTTTTTGTTAATCGCAAAAGAGTTCAACCAGTAGTAGTAGTTCGTGTACATCGTCTCATTTGATTGAGTTGCCCATTCGTATCGCTGATCAGTTTTTTTTGCAGTTGCTCCGTGTGCATTGGGCCTAAGACCTATGCTCAATACGATTTAGAATCAAGATTTATTCACTTTTTACTAATTGAAGCCAATTTTATTGTGTTTTTCAATATCTGCTTCATAAAATCAAATCCGATGAAAAAAAATCCGATATCATTGAAAATTGAATTTTGATATATATTTCTACTCCCATTTGCTCATTGGTCAATTTTTTTTCTCGTTAAAATTTCAATAAAGTGTCAACTCTGCTTCTATTTCCCTCTTATGAGACCGCAGCGCCACCATCAAAAGTATTCAAATCAAATCAGCTGGTTCTGTGATGACAAATTTCTTGTCAAACAAAAATTTATCAAATAAAAGTGAAAATTTACAAGTTCCTTGTTTTTAGTTTTGGAAAAATCTTTAAAAATTTGTTTTTAAATAAATAAAATGGGCGATGCTAATAGTGTAAGTAAATAAAAAATCAAAATCAACCGAAACCACCTCTAAAACTGAACAAAATTCTACCACAGGACACCGAAACAGAAAGTACAGAAGAGGAGATTGAACCAAAATTCAAATACAAGCGAATAGCAAATGATTTACAAGAAATCCTTAAATACGATGTCGTTACTTGTGCTGCAGTTCATCCAAAGGTAAATAGATAATCTAGAGATCCTTTGATTTCTATTTATATGCTTTGTATAGTTCTTGATTTTCGGAAGCTACAATGGTCGTTTGTATTTGTTGGATCATCAAGGAAACACTGTGGACTCGTATTTGAATAAATCCAACTCTTTCTCTCATGCAGTGGGTGTGAATGAGATTTCCGTTGATTCCAAAGGAGAATATGTTGCCACTTGTTCAGATGATGGCAAGGTATGTCCTCTTGGTTTTTGTCTGTTAAGTCTTTCCTCAGTCTAAAGCCCCCTCTTTAATCTAGGTTGTAATAACAGGACTATTCAGTGACGAAAATAATCAAAAGATTAACATAGGGAAGTCTGTCAAAGCAGTTGCCTTAGATCCAGATCCTAAAGTTTTGGCCGGGAAGAAATTCATTGTTGGTAAGACAATAAATCGCATAACTTTCTCTCCTTAATTTTTTGCTATGTGAATCATTTGCCTCTTTTAAGGTGATGAGAAACTAACTATGTACGAGAAAAGTTTCCTTAAAAACCTCAAATCCTCAACTCTGTGCAATGCCGAGGGATATGTCCTATCTGTCTGTTGGAATGGAACATTCGTAGCCTGGGCTAGTTATTTGGGAGTTCGTGTATACGACTTGAATGAGAAGTGTTCCTTGGGTCTGATGAAATGGGAACAGCCACAGAAGTGAGTTCAATAGTTCTTTTTCTTGGCTTAAAAAAAATCTATTCCTTTCCCTTCAAATCAGTGCCAAACTGGAGAATTTTCGGTGCAACTTTCGCTGGTCTAATGCAACAACATTACTCATTGGATGGGTCGACACAATCCGAATATGTGTCATAAGAAAGAGAACAGCTTTGGGAATTTCTACACGAGATGAGCCTGGATTCATTGTTGATCCAAGTAAGTATTGATTTCATAAATTTGATCATTATTCATGGATTTAAATTGCAGTTTCTACATTCCAAACAAGTTTCTATATTTGTGGTCTGGCGCCATTGACTGCAAATCAATTAGTAGTACTCGGATATCCAAAGGATAAGGATAGCAATAGGAAAGCCCTGCGACCGGTTCTCTGTGTAATGGATTACAAATTCAATAACAGCGAAGAAGTGTGCACGGATAGTTTATCATTGAGGGGGTAAGTTTGTGTCCAAAATCATAAAATTCTCTAAAAAAAAATCTGAGTCATTTGGGTTGCGATAAGAGTTTTAAAATAATGTGCATTTTTGTTTTTGATGATAATTCCATGGGATAACATACATATTTAGAAATTCGATAAAAAAACTTTCTAATTTTGGAATTTTCAGACGCAAATAAGTTTGCGTTTTGATTCTCTTGTTTGTTTGTTGTCTTTTAGTATCGAAATCTTTATCGAGTTGTCTAGAACTTGATTTTGCTGAAAAGTATTTTTTTTACATTTTTTCATTTTGTTCTCGCCTTCAAAATTCTTCTTCAGGAATACAGAAAGCACATATGATAAGAAAACCACATAAGACAACCACATGTCTTATAATGCTATTTGTACATATGTAGTGCCCCGTGCCTGGGTTCGAGTCCAGCTCATAGCCACGTTCTTTTTCGGGGTACTGCCCCTTGCGGGGAAGTGTCAAAACATGCAAGAGTAAAATTTATCTCGAAAAAGTGCATCTCATGTAGCCGTTCCGACTCGGCGGTAAACTGTAGGTCATTTCCATTACTTACTTAGGGGGCGCTACAGTTCGAGACGAACCTGGCCCTCAACCAACATGCCTCTCCAGCCAGCTCGGTCTTTGACTAGCTCCTTCCAGTTTCGCACTCCAAGTTGGTTGAGGTCGTCCTCCACTTGAGCGGGCCACCTTAGGCGAGGTCTTCCTGCATCTACCCTCTGGGATGGAATCGAAGATTCCGCGAGCCGGAGCATTGTTGTCCATTCGCTCTACATGATCTAGCTATCTTAAACGTAATATGCGTATTTTTTTGACCTTCTCCTTTAAAGCCCGTTAACGCAGATAGGGCCAAAAGTCCTCCGAAGAATCTTACGCTCGAAACGACTTGTGATGTTTTGTCCAATCCGTCGGTGTTGTGTGTTCCTTTTTGTGGACAGCAGGTACTTCGTTTTGGCCTCATTTACTGCTAGTCTCATCTTAGCCGCTTCGGCTTCAATGTTAGCAAACGCTCCAGTGACAGCTCGCCGAGTTCTGCCAATGATGTCTATGTCGTCAGCGTATGCTAGCAATTGCACAGACTTGAAAAAAATTGTTCCACTACAATTGACTTGCCAGTTTCTAATAATTTTTTTTTTAGTATTAGGTTGAAGAAATCGCACGATAGCGCATCACTTTGTCGGAATCCTTTTTTGACGTCAAAAGCTTCTGTGAGTTCAGTACCAACCTTGACGGAGCAGCGAGAGTTCTCCATCGTCATCCTGCACAGTCGGACGAGTTTTGTGAGGATGCCAAAACCAGACATGGCTTTGTATAGCTCGTCTCTATAAATGCTATCGTACGCGGCCTTAAAATCGATAAAGAGGTGGGGACCTTGTCTACCATAGCTCTTGCCAATCGCTGCTTCTTTGGGCTTAGAAAGCAATTGAGTAGCAAAGCCCTCTCGGGAAACAAAACTGTCCCTTTATAAGAGTCTCATCATCCCAGTCCTGCTCTATGGTGCAGACGCATGGACGCTGTCAAAAGCGAATGAGGACGCTTTAGGCTGTTTCGAGAGAAAGATTCTCCGGGTGATTTTTGGTCCCGTATACATAAACGAAGAGTGGAGAAGAAAATACAATGAAGAACTGTACCGGCTGTACAGCGACACCGACCTAGCCAAAAGAGTAAAAATTCCACGTCTCAGATGGTTGGGTCATATAGAGCGGATGACCGAGATTCAGGTGGCACACACAAGTGGAAGAGGACCTCAACCGACTCCACATGCGAAACTGGAGGCAGAAGGGAGATTTCTCCCTTATGTTTGCTTGGTGGCTGCACCCTGAGGTCTTCCTCATGTTTTATTTTAATTGCCCAGAAAACAGCGATTATTCGCTCAACTTCTTTATTTCATCGTCATAGATTGATTTTGAAAGTGTTGGAGTTGCACTCTACTGTGAAACCATTCCACTATAGTACCCCATTGCCTGGTAAGCTGATAGGAATCAGCTTACATTGAGTCCAACTTTGGACGTACTGTTTTGTTACGACAGGAATTCTTTCTTCAGGCGCACAGCACGAATGTGGAATGCTTGGTCTGGTTAGGTTTTTACTCACATTTGCCTATGATGGCAAAAGGTAGTTTATCCACTTTGCTGTGTTTCTTCAGGATTTATGTAAAGAACTTTTATAGCCGCAGACCTTCGCTCCGGCAATTAAACGCCCAAATCACTTCACCAACCTACTGGAGAAAGGCTTTCTGGTGTGATATAATCGTATCTGCCAAAAAAACATTTTGGCATTGGATTTGGATATTAACCACTTAGGAAATATTCTTAAATCGATGCCTGCATAACATTTTTTAAGTCTATAAGCTACAAATCTTACCACAACTTAAGATTTAAGACTTCTAACAAAAGATAATTTAAAATTCTTAATCATGTCCAATTGCATTGGATTAAAAACCAATTCATTCTGATAATTTCGTTCTTTGATTCTCTTTTTAGCTACGAAGAATACACAGTGAACGATTACATGCTTGGCTGCATCATCGAAGAAAATCGTTACTTCATCATCGCTCCCAAGGATCTAGTCATTGCCAGTCTCTACGAAACTGACGATCGAGTGCAATGGCTCATAGAACACCGGTAAGTTTTCTTTGATCTTAAATAACTCATAAAACAAAGAAATATTTTTTTTTTATAATTTATTGATTAAGAACTATACATGACTAGAAAAAAAGTTTTGGTTAATATAAAAATAATTGGTTTAGTTAGTTTAAGCTGCAATACTATTGCAACAAGAATCCGATGGTTTCTTCCAATCATAGTAGTACTCCAATGGCCTCTTAAGCATCCTTTCCCCTGGTGCTTCAAACGAACAGAACTTCTTCTCGTAAAGATCTTTCATATGCTGAATTGACCTTTTGTGTAAAACTAAATGATGCCGCCGACACTTCCTTGGCATGTAACCAGTGTCGAATCGAATATCGTGGCGTCTATAGACATTTCTTAGCGCAGCCAACCAAGTTCCCATCGATACATCCTCACTAATGTACGTGTTGAGAATTTGAGAGTTTGCATCAATGTATTCGGCAATGAACCGGCTGATAACATAGCCTCCTCCAAGGGCGTATGGTGCATATTTACTACAGACGTAATAATGGTCCTCTTTCCATTGGCCCCGTGTTTTGATGGCTGCCCGTCCATTGAAGAAACCCCAATAGAGTTCAGGAATTGGATTGGCCTTATATTCACCTGACTTTCTGATTAGTTTCCTATCATAGGAAACCAATTCGTTGAGAAGATAATCCAGTTTCACGTAGGAATCATCATCGACTTTTAGTAGATAACTGAATGACTCGTGATTTGTAAGATATTCAATACTTTGAATTAGTTTTGTTGTGAGATTTGAGTAGGAATCTTTCAGGTCTGGGAGGAACAGCATGTCAT
Source organism: Platycheirus rosarum (assembly GCA_963971375.1). Classification (NCBI taxonomy): domain Eukaryota; kingdom Metazoa; phylum Arthropoda; class Insecta; order Diptera; family Syrphidae; genus Platycheirus; species Platycheirus rosarum. The sequence continues at coordinate 112,465,543 of OZ020510.1, read as the reverse complement.
TGAATTCATCTTGTTCTTTTTTCATTTCTCCCCACAGCGGTGCACTCATATTTTTTGTTCCAATTGCAAAATAGTGTTTAACTTTGATGGACCGACCACTAACAATCGTATTTTCTAGGCCATCTAACCAATTCTGATAGATTCCTATACGATTAGATTGTTCTGGTACCGATTCCATCTCAAGAAATCCGTCCTTATCATAGTCCGGGATATATACAAAATCCTCTGGGAAATACGGTTGAACCAAAGGATTTCCCAGTTTCAACCAAGTGTCGCGAATGATTTGTCGTTTTTCGAAAAAACTCGGGGCCGATAGAATTAAAACTATCAGAAATATTTCATGGTTTTGATCGAGTTTCGAAAGCATAGTTTTCGAAGGACATTTTTCTATATTTGTAAGGATTGTAGTTAAAAAGGAACCGAAGAAAAAGGCAAAGATTGCACTGAATAGTGTAATCAAGTTGTTCATTCGTCGCATTTTTAGCGACAATTGTTTGTTTTTTCCTTTGCTGGGAGTAATTTTGGCGAGATTTATGTTAACTTTATGTTATAAAATAATAATTTTGTGTATTTTTTATAGTTTATTACGTAGCCCGATAATTGTTTATGGCTATTTGAGGGTAAAGATAAAAGGAACAGAAAAAAACTTGTATATAAAAAAAGAGAACAAATCTGTAACGTCAAAGTGGGACTCTCACTGTCGATGGCAGCGCCCTCTAAATATAGGAGTTTTATGATGCGCTTACATCGCTGCCTTATTTAAGATAAAATACATAAAGGGATTTAAAAATATTTTTTATTTTAAATCATCTTTATTTTGAAAAAAGTCAGAAAAAATGTCAAAAGACTAAAACAAAAATTAAAAATAAGATTATCCTACTAGTTGAAGAATTTATATAATTTTTTTAATTAAAAAGTGTCACAAACCGCAGTGAAAAAAAATATTCAACACCGTTGTAATTAATAAACAGGGATTCGTATATAACGCGATAAAAGCTTCAAATCTCTTATCTCTAATGTGTGGAACAGATTGAACCAGCAACAGCGGCCGCCATTAATTTAGAACCAATGTATTTCAATGGCTCAAATTAGATTAGACCAGCACCAGCAACGTCACCAACGTCGTTAGACCAAAGTCCTAAATTTGCTGTTGCTGTTCCATTGCTACCAACTTTGAGCAAGTGAAATTCAGGGGCAAAAGAAAACTTCGTATACTTTTTTATGACAAAAAGTGTCAAATAGAAGTAAGAAGACGATGCTGGTGCTGGTAGCAATGTGTTTCAATTTATTTTGCTGCTCAGCGTGCTGTTTGCTGTTGACGGTGATGGTGCTGTCGCTGGTTCAATCTGTTTCGCGCTTTAGCTTATAAATCTCAGTTTTCGGTTATTTAGGGCTTGTGGAGCTTAAAATAATTTGTTTAAATCTTCAGTTTTCTCGGTTCTTAAAATAAAGCCTTCAAATGTCGAATTTCGTTCATAACTGGTTCCGGTTTAAAGCCAACAGGTTAAATTTCTTAGCCAGCTTATTATGGGTAAAACACAATTACGCTTCAGCTTTGGCTTCTTCACGTTACATTTCACACGCTTTGTGTTCGCTTTAAGTGACATTTTCCAAATTTTGGTTGTTGTTTTTGCTTTTTTCTGTCAAAGTGAGCAAAAGTTTAACCAGTTTCTACTTCTGCTTTGAGTTTGAGTTACGTTACCTTATATCTTGTACACGAACCAAACGTAACCTCAAAGCCAAACGACATTGTGATAAGATGTATTGATTTCCTGTGGTTGAAATAGTAAACGTCAGGCGAAACCGAAGCTAAAGCCTGATTCTGTTTTAGCCATAATAAGCTTGCTAAGAAATTTAAACTGTTGGCTTTAAATGTCAATTCTTTCATTATGGTTAATACAAAAATGACGTTTTCATTCTGATTGTTTTTTGTTTGTTGGTGTTAAATATTTTATTTCTTAATTCGATACGTAACTATTCTTAGAAAATTCGAAGAAGCGATGGAACTAATCTCAACGCATTGTGGAAAACTTTCTTTAATTGAGGTTGCAAGGTAAGTTAACATACAAATTACAAAACAGACTTCTATAGTTTAATGCCTTGCAGACTCTACGTTGATCACCTACTCTCCTTAAAACAGTTTGACGACGCAGCAAAATTGTGCCTTCGTGTTCTTGGCAACAATAAAGATCTTTGGGAAGAAGAAGTTTACAAATTTGTTGGATTTCAACAATTACGTTCGGTAAGTGCGTATCTGCCAACGCAAGAAGACTGTAAATTGGATCCACAAGTCTACGAAATGGTGCTCTATGAATATTTGAAATTTGATGCAAAGGTATGAGTTTTTTCTAATTCTTAAATAACTAACTCAGTGTTTTTTTCTTAGGGTTTTTTAAGTCTTGTCAAGGAATGGCCAAAAACTCTTTACGACACTTCGGCCGTAATTAATGCGATTCATGATAATTTTCGCAAGAACTGCGCCAATGAACTGCTCGAATCCCTCGCAATTTTATACTCACATCAGGAAAAATACGAAAGTGCCCTAACTATGTATTTGAGGTGAGAAATGAAAATTTGTTTGAATGAGTTTTGAAATTCTGAATTTAAATTTATTTTAGATTACAAAATAAGGACGTTTTCGAATTGATTCGACGCAAAGATTTGTACAGTGTCATTCACAAGCTCATTATACCACTTATTGAACTCGACAAGGATCAAGCCATATCGATGCTGATACAGAAACAAAAAATTATACCGGAAATTGTAGTTCAACAATTGGAACAAAAACAAGAGTATTTATTCAATGTAATTTTTTTTTTTTTGAAAATAATATGATTGAATCATTCTTAAGCTTATGTTTTACCATAGTATTTAGATGCTCTTGACAAAGTAGACAACAGTGGTAAGTTTCACTGGAAGCTTGTCAATCTGTACGCCAAATTCGATCGGGACAAACTGTTGTCATTTCTTAGACGTTCGAATAACTATCCCATTCAAGAGGCTCTGGATATTTGTAAGCGTGAGTTGTTCTACCCAGAAATGGTTTATTTGTTGGGACGAATGGGAAATACAAGTGAAGCCTTAAATATTATTATCCATAAGGTATTTTTTTTTTTCAAATTTTGAATAATATATGGAACATGAGTTTTTTTCCTATTCAAGCTCGAAAATATCGAAATGGCTATTGAATTCTGTAAGGAATATGATGATTCGGATCTATGGAATAGTCTCATTGACGAATCTTTGGAAAATCCAGAAATAATGACAAAGCTATTGGATGGAATTATAGGTAATTAAAGCTTCTGACATTTGTTGCGAAATGTGATGGTTTTTTGGAAATTGGCAGTCAGTGCTTTCTGTTAAAAAACAAAATAGGACCACTTTAGCCGAAAATGTTTGTTAAGAATAGAATTTTGCTTGACCGCCGATTTAATTAATTTAATTGGATAAACGCCAGTTAGAAGATTAAAAAATGTAAGAAAGAAGATCGACAACTGAATGTACTTTTCTGTGCAACTCAAAAGAATTAAAATGTAAAAAGACTACTAGAAAGCAAACTGTCAGTTTTTCAAATCTAATATACATTTTGACAATTTTATTTGCATGTGTCCTGTAATATGAAAAACCCCACTCTATTTCTAGGTTACGTGAATCCTGAAGCTCTTGTTAATAAGATAAAATTGGGTCAACAAATTCCTGGGCTGCGAAAGTCCGTTATCAAAATGCTCTGTGATTATCGCTTGCAGGTAAATCGTAAATATCACGTTCTCATTTCGAAATTAAAAAATCCTCATTTTCTTTCCTTGCAAAAGGTTCAAATTCAAGATGGCTGCAACAAAATCGTCCTTAGTGACTATTTCGATCTACATGAAAAAGTCGTTCGAAATCAAAATCAAGCCGCACATATTTCATACGATAACTCGTGTGCTCGTTGTGAGCATGATCTTCTTACAAAAGACATTCCCCCACGCAATGATATAGTGGCCTTCAAATGTGGTCATATATTTCATGAGACATGCCTACCAGACAGATTTGTGGACGAACGATGTTATATATGTACAGCACGAAATGGTTGAGGGGCCATGCAAGTATGGGAACGGTTAAGAAAGTAAAAGTTTGTATACAGTGTGAATAAAATATTTAAATTAAAAAAGAAAAAAAGAATTATTAAGAATTTTTTTACTCGCATTGTAATTTTCTAAGTATATTGTTTGTTTTCGAATTTAGGTATTAATTTTTAAATAGCGGTAAAAAATGTTATATATGGAAGAACAATTTTTCGTTTTTTTGTTTAATTTTTGTTTTTTATTTATAATTAATTGATGTTAATAATGAAAAAAAATGTGTAAAATCTTATCGAAATCATAGCCATTTAAGCTTTTTAAAGTTAGAAAAATAATGAACACAGTTTGTATGTTTTGTTTTTTTTTTATAAGCTTGTGGTATTAACAAATACTCGTTTATAACTTATATATACATTTAATAAAAAAAAGTATTTACCAAAGAAATTATATTTGTATTTTTTTAAGGTGGAAATATTTTGTTAATTAGATGTTCAAAAACTTATCTGGCAATCATATTAAAATTTCTAAAAATGTTCTTTTTTTTTTTTTTTTGTTCTAGAGACCTAAGGAGAAACAATGTTGCTTCTGGCTTTCATTTCGTTGACTATAAGAGTAAGAAGAAGAATGAAAGAAGAATTTAAAAAAACATTCAAAAAGGTGTCCCAAATATAAAAAAGTGTCCCATGAAAACAAAAGAAAACAAGGACTCAAAGACAGAAATCGTTTAAATAAGGATAATACTAAATGTTGGATTTATTTTCTGTTGTATTCAGAAGTCGGATACTCTTCGAACTAATTGTACAAATTAAATTGCTTAAAAGTGTCCCAAAACACTGAATTAAAGAGAGGTGTCCTAACGTTGGTAAAAGTGTTACTAAAGTGTTTCGAAGGAAACCCTGCCTGCAGGTTGTTTCTTCATGTAAAATTTGTCTTGGTGAACTAGTGCTATGTGTCTTCGTTGTTTTATCTTAATTTAATCTATGAAATTGCGGCCCCGAGCAAACAACAATTAAACGTTTTTCTATTGCGCGTAAGTAAATAAAAATAATTAGTAAACAAATTTAAAGATCAATCGTATTTTCTGTCCTAGTAAACAGCTCAGACTTAAATTTATCTTCAATACCAAGCTCTCCACAACTTAGTTGAGTTTTTTAAGCCGAGAACGCTGATCGCTATTAAATATTGAAACACATGTTTAACTAAAACAACTTAAACTGTCTCTAAATGACAGTACCTCTATCCTTCTCTAACATCTTACGTGGTTGCGCCTTCAACTACTATTTTGTACAAAGCTTTTATGTAATTCCTTCAATTTTCTTTTCGTTTTGTGCCCCAAAATAGTGCATCCTGAAATTGGAAATTAAAAAAAAAATAATTTATACAGAACACATTGAAAGAAGAAAAATGAAGTGCGACCCGAACCGACCATGCCTGCAAAGTGCAAAGTCCCCAATTACAAGATGTCTCGTGAGCCTTGTCTCTTTTTCAATTTTCCTATTCAACTGATGATACTCATAACTCATGCTAACCGCGATACTGTGGTTCTTTCAACCAAAATCGACCGTAAGCACCAGGCGAGCATGAAAAAGAACGGGCGCAAATTCCCAAAATAATTCCACTCAAATTCAAAAAGTACAAGAAAAAAAGAAATACAAAATAGGCGGAGTTTTTTGTTAGAGTAGAAAGTTGATGTAATAATTAGGTGTGTGTGTGGATTTAACATGAGTCATTTTGTTCAACCAAAATAGATCGCAAACGTATTCTGAGCACCAGGCGAACATAAAAAAGAACAGGCGGAAATTCCCAAAATAATTCCAGTCAAATTCAAAAAGAACAAGAAGAGAAAAAGAAATACAAAATAGGCGGAGTTTTGTTAAAGTAGAAGTAGATATTGAGGTGTGTGCGTGTGGATTTAACGAGAAAGTTTGTGGGTGTGAGTTAACGGGCTGTATTTTCATATGATATCATATATGATGTTCACTTCATGAAGTTAAGAAAGAGAATGAAACAACACAACATAAAAGAACATGAGAAAAGCAAAACTTCAAAATGAGACTATCAAACATTAATTTGCCCGCTACTCACCGGGAAGTTTTTCTTGCACCTCATCGACGCAAACTTCCTATCTCTTCACCTTATGTGAGACAAGGCTCATGAGTCGTCGTGTAATAACAGACAAACCCTGAAATTTTGTGTATGTGAAAACGTGTGAGATGCGTGTGAGAAGCAGCCAACCAGCCATGGGTTTCGTAAACACATTTTGTAGGCGAAGAGAGAATTATCCTCTCAGTTTTCGTTCTTGTTTCTTTTTTCTATGACAGAACAGCTGTTTTATGAGGCATTGCGTAAGTTCACGTACGACGGTCGTATCTTTTGGATAGGTTACCTTGCTTGTATTTAGTATTTTGTTAGCAAACAAATCCCAAAGAGAAACCCAGTCAGCTGTTCACGTGTAAAGTAACCAGCAAATTTTAGGATACTTTTGGATTTTGGATTTATTTATTTATTTTGGATTTTCTCTCGGTTTTCACATGTTCTTCAATCAGTTGGAAAACAGCTGTTTTTAACCATGTTAATTTCAAAAAAAGCAAGGTAACCTATCCTTAAGTTACGTTCGTGAACATACCTATTTTGTTCATAAAGCTACTCGGTGAAAAATTAGCAGGAATTTTAACTAATGCTTGGAAAGTAAATGTGAACTAAAATTTGACTCCCCGCCTTAAGTAACATATCAAGGCTTTTAAACTTGCATTTATATGACTAAAATGAATAACAAACATTGATTTCATAAAATAGTTTTTATAAACCTTGAAGTTTCCAAGTTGTTTCTCTAAACTGAGTATATATTATTTTATATACTTTAAAAAAATGTCTTCACTTAAAAAAATATTTATTAAGAATAAAGAGTGGCAGCACTTTTTTGTTTACGTTCCACAAAGTATATCCCTTTCTTTCTTACCAAATGTCAAACCAAAGGAAAAATTGCAAAAAACACCAACACACCCACCCACATCAATTCGCCGATACAAATTTCTCCAATGTTAAGAGGAGAAAACACCTCCTTAAGTTTTTCTTTCCCTTCATTTTCATTCATTCGAGTTGAATTATTCAAGGAGGTCGGTTGCATTTATTTTTCGTCGCGGAGCGTATAGTCACAGAAGAAGGAAAGAAAATCTCTTAAACATTTTTCATCTTCCAGTCGAATCTGTCGTCTCGTTTGTGTTTTAATTACTTCATTCGTCTGTAGTGTTTTTTTAACCAGATTTTGTGTAGATTTTTCATCCGGAAAATTGTTTCAAACAAATTTTCTCCATCGGTCTGCCATTTGGAATATTTATCTCTATCTATTTATCTATTATTGCACACTCCACCCTTGTTGGGGGTATCTCTATACTCGTGTTTCTTCGTTGGATTGCTCGCCGCCGCCGCCGTGCGTTGCCTCTTGCTAGGTGGAAAGAAAACTTATTGTTCTTTCCGTATGGTTGCCGAGGAAAATTTGTGTTAAAGAAAAATTAACGGGCGTACATAATTTTAAAGCAGAAAAAACAGTGATTTAAGGAAAAATTATAAATAAAAAAAAAAAAAAAATACCTTTAGTGTGAAAAGTTACGGTAGTGGTTGTGAATTTTTATTAATTAGCCTTCTTGGATCATACAGATAAACTCTGTGGAAGTAAACGCATTTATCTCACGTTGTTGTGTGGACCGTAGCAGGTGGGAAGCGAATTAATTGGGTAAGTTAATGGTTAACTAGTAAGATCAAGTTTCCAGTGTTAAAGATGCAATTTGTATGGGAAAATTCTCAGGAAAAGAAAAACTCATTTGCATTTTCAAAAGAAGATGAATATCAAGGAATATATAGATAGGTTAGCTGGATAGGCGAGACGAAAGGAAAAATAGGTAAAACGATGGAAAGACGAATTCGCCGTGTGTTTGAGGGGAAAGAACAAAAAATCAAAAACAATTCATTTTCACTCATTTTTCTTGTATTCCTTGTTCTTGTTCTTGTTTTTTTTTTTATATTCATATTCACAGTCTGGCGATGCGACAGCGACACGGAGACGGTCATGTTGTCTCGTCTCGTCGGTTGGTTTGTTGTTTTGTTGATTTGTTCTGGTCTGTGCTTTCGGGATGTTAATAGTAATACCCTTCCCGTTCCCTCTTTGTGTAGAGTGTGGTTATTTTTCTTTTGTCCTATTTTCTCAAGTTTGTTTTCTTTTAATATCTTTTTTCTGCTTCCAATATTTTCAAAGGGATTATTGTGAATATCCTTTAAATACCCAGAAGTTGGTTATGGTTTGGATTTTGCCTTCGATGTTTACTTTGAAAATCATGAACAAGAAAATAAAACTATGTGTGCAGTCTCGAAAAAACAATTCATCAACACTATAAACTGCTACTAAGTTATGAGTTATGACTAAGCAAACCTGAAGTTAAAGCTATTCATAAACAAAATTTAGCCTATGACTAAGAATTTACCTGAAGTCTAACATAAATAGTGAGTGGTGGTGTGTTTAAGTTGCTATTAACACTAACACTGCTGTGTTTACCTACTTACTTAGGGGGCGTTACAGTTCGGGACGAACCTGGGCCTCAACCAACATGCCTCTCCAGCCAGCTCGGTCGTTGGCTAGCTGCCTCCAGTTTCGCACTTCAAGTTGGTTGAGGTCGTCTTCCACTTGAGCGATTGTGATGTTTTGTCCAATCCGCCGGTGTTGTGTGTGTTTCTTTTTGTGGACAGCAGGTTCTTCGTTTTGGCCTCATTGACTGCTAGTCCCACCTTAACCGCTTCAGCTTCAATGCTAGCAAACGTTCCAATGACAGCTCGCCGAGTTCTGCCAATGATGTCTATGTCGTCAGCGTATGCTAACAATTAATTGCACAGACTTGAAAAAAATTCTCCCAATACATTTGGCTTGCGGGTTTCTAATAATTTGGTCAAGTATTAAGTTTAAGAAATCGCACGATAGCGCATCACCTTGTCGGAATCCCTTTTTGACGTAAAAAGCTTCTGTGGGGTCAGTACCAACCTTGACGGAGCTGCGATAGTTCTCCATCGTCATCCTGCACAGTCGGACGAGTTTTGTGGGGATGCCAAAACCTGACATGGCTCTGTATAGCTCGTCTCTATAAACACTATCGTACGCGGCCTTAAAATCAATAAAGAGGTGGTGGGTATCGATTTGAAATTCTTGGGTAGTTTCCAGGATCTGCCGTAGCGTGAACATTTGATCGATTGTGGACTTTCCTGGTCTGAAACCACACTGATAGGGGCCAATCAGGTTGCTGACGAAAGGTTTCAGGCGTTCACATAGTACGGCCAAGAGGATCTTGTAAGCGATATTCAGGAGACTAATTCCTCTATAGTTTGCGCAGTTTAGAGGGTCTCCTTTCTTGTGGATCGCTCACTTACGTGTCGAAAGCCCAAGACTTCTTGCCTAAGTCTACCCCTTATGACGAATCCGCACCCAAATAAACGCTGTGGTCTTCTTGCGCAATCACCGTAGTACACGTCACAGTTTTTCATCCTCCTTTTGCCCTGCCCATTCCATCGCACTTCCTGGATGGCAGTAATTCCTGCTCTGTAGCAGTCTAGGGCCTCCGCTAGTTGTTTGGATGCACGTGGTCTGTTAAGAGTTCTAACATTCCACGTGCAGATCCAAAGGTCGTTGTCCTTAATTTGTTTTTCCGGGTCGTCAACAGTTAATCCGTCCTTTTCCGAGGCTTTTGGTCGCTTCACAACTATTTTTTTTCCATGGCAGGGTTTTTAACTCCACGCAAAACCCCCAACCTGGAGGGGCAGGTCCTTTGTTGGATTCCTTGGACAAAAGGATATTCCGGAATCAGTAACCCGCTTCGGGGATATGAGCGCTGCCGTTGGCCAATAAAGGGCTCATCCGCCACCATCTCTATTTCAATGCCCTGACTTGCATTGAATTGTCCCAATGACCTTATCTCCAAATACGTCGAAGTAGCTCATTACGGCATCTGCTTCGTTGACTGTTGACGCCACCTTTGGTCCAATTGGTTGGGCTCATCCGCCGTACGTTCTATTTCTGAGGGGCTCGTGCATGACTTCTGCGAATCGATCAGAACAGTCATTAGGTTTGTTCGATGTTCCCCGCCCCAGTGCGCACTGGGGAATGTCAGTGCATTTCGTTTAGCTGTCAAAAAACTGTGTTTCTGCTCGGGGTTTGATTTAACATCGAACAGCTCAGTGCAACAGTTTTAATTTTTTGACATTTCATGTATGTATTAATTTTCTTTACAAAGTCTACAGTTTTTTCATTTCCATCAGATAGAGTATATCTCGGCATTTTATCTAAAATCACAAAAATAACTTAATAATTGCAAAATAACCTACAAAATATCTTATATTTATCAGATATTGCACTCCAAATTTGTAAAATAAAATTTCTTTTAAACTTCTACCACCAAGCATCAACAGCTGATTTGAATTTTGACAGCACTGATTTCTTAGACCGACCAAAAACCTGGGGCGTGAGAGTGTGCACTCAGTGCGTGCTCGGGGTTGACATCGAACACAGTGCAAAAACACTGGGGCGAAAAAAGTGTCACATAAAACACCTCAGTGCGAATCCAGTGTACACCAGTGCGCCCCAGGGCAGACATCGAACAAAGCTATTAAAGCAGAGCATTATAGTGTTGCTATTTTTTTTGTGTGCAACACTCGCGCTTATAAGTTTAGCAGGAATGCCAGTACCTGGTGGTTACCGCGGGTAGGTAAAATAAGCACAATTGATGCGTCCGAGATAGTTGCAGAACTTTGCATCGCCTGGTTGACGCCGTTCAGTGCCTACCCTATTCATACAGCAGCCAACCTCCAGCTCGGTTATGTAGAGCGGATGAACATTGTCGCTCCAGCGCGCCACTTCCCAGGAAGTCAGCAGCCAAGGTAGATCTATTCTTCGATGAAGCGAACCGAGTACAGAAGTTGTGGCTACTTAGCCATAATATTATTGTTTCTACATAACTTTGTTTTGGTGGTGTAAGAAAACAGCTATACAGCTTATGCAAGAAAAAACTTCACTTTCTTCTTGAATTAATTGTTATTATGAACTATATACAATATCTTGTCATACAAAACAAAAACATCATAAAATAGAATATTCTCACCGTAATCGCAATTAAAATTAAGCAAACGCTGATGAATTTATATGCGCAAGTTGCTTATCTTTTGGTTCATCTCGTCTTTTTCTTCTATTTTGTGTAAGTTTAATGTTATGACACCCAAATGACTGTTAAAAAAAGGTACATTAAGAAGATAAAGAGCCTAGGAACACTCTGAAGAAGATTGAAGTTAATTCGGATTTATTCAAATTAGGTAAACAAAAAATCAGCGGAAATGTTAGTCACGTTTAACGGCGTTAAAGCAAAATTACGGCTTGATTTAAGTAATAAATTGTTAGATAAAATCATTTAGGGGATCAAGTCAGACAGACTGATGAGCAGGTTCAATTGAAATTCGTTAAAGTTGCCTTCTAAATGGAGATCTTTAAACTGGCCACGATATGGAGGAATTAGTTTCTTTTGAATCTTCTTTGTACAATTATTAAGTTCGTCTAAGCAAAGAGAATCGTAATTCTTTGGTAACTAGTTGAAATATTACAAGTTTACCTTTCCACTTTAGTGATGTTTAATTAGTTTATAAACCGATTGCATTAAACATTTGCCATTTACCCAGTTTTCAGCAGAGGGAAACTGTGACCTGCGTGGTTGAAGGAAGCGTAATGAAAGTTCTCATTTGTATCAAATTCTTGTTGCTGTTTATTTTATTCCATTAAGTTTGCCGCAAACATCACGTAATGATGTTTTCAGAGCGTTCTGCAATGTCGCATTGCATTGATGAAACGCATCAAGTTAATAGGTTTCAATAAGTATGTGTGATTCTTTGGCATTCCTTAGAGAGGTGTTTTTGAAATTTTATTTTAAGGGCTAAAAATAGCGGTAGTGCCCCGTGGCTTAGTGGTTAGTGTGTCGGACTGCTAAGCGAAAGAACCTGGGTTCAAATCCAGCTCATAGCCACCTTTTTTTCTGGGGTACTGCCTCTTGCGAGGAACTGACAAAACCTCCAAGAGTATAATTTGTCTCGAAAAAGTGCATCTCATGTAGCCGTTCGGACTCGGCGGTAAACTGTAGGTCCCTTCCATTCTTGCAGAGTAACAACACACACACAGGAATGGTTGAGAGTATAAGTCACTAGGCCTTGGCTCCTTAAGGAGCTGTCGCGCCAATAAATTTATTTATTTAAAAATAACGGTACCCGTCATATAACCGTTAAGGAAAAGCTTATTTTTCTGAAAACTGTTCCATTCGGGTAGAGTACTCTAAAAAATACTATAAACCAAATTTGAATGAAATCGGCCCAACCGCTTAGGCTGGAGGAATCGATACGGACAGACAGACAGACAGACAGACAGAATTTTCTGACCCACTTTTTTCGACTTCCCTATTATCGTAATGTCATGTTTGATTCTTAGAATTTTTTTTACCAATGCATATAACTTGCCTTATAGTCCGTACCTATAAATCGCAAGTAAAAAAGATTAAAAAAAAATAACAAAAATCAAGACTAAACAACAATGGATTCAATAATGGTTTTTATTTATGCGGAACGAGAGGATTCAGAATTCAGGAATATTAAGTGCTCCTCTTGCGATGCCTGAATTACCCTTAGAAGATCAACTAGCACCGAAAATTGCTTCTGATCGGTGTGTATCTGTTTTTGAGTCCTAAATGTTGATTAAACAGGAAAATAGACAACATAATATTTTTCGCTTATCGAATGTAACAATCCGCAGTAGAATGTCAACACGTCAAATAAATTTAAGTGAATTTTTATATTCGCTCCTAATTTTGATAACAGGGCGAATACAAAACGAAAGGGATGAAAGCGAAAACATTAATACCAAGAATACCAGATGAAAATCGACTTTTTTTGGTTGGATCCGACGTTGTTTGGCTCTCTTTTTTTTCTAAGTGAATAACTTCGATTCTGTTTTTTGATTATGTTTACTTGAAACTTTTGAATTGTATTGGTCAAGTCGAAAAGATGATATCGGCCAAATGGGCGCCGTCACAATTTATTGCAATACGGGCTCGTTTTATGGCATTTTTCATCACTTCAGCGAGAACTTCGGGCGACCGATTTGCGCACTCGTGTCGAATGTTGTCCTTGAGGGCTTCCAGAGTCTCAAGCTTGTTCACGTAAACACGGGACTTCAAAAAACCCCCTAAAAAAATCTGAAACGGTTAAATCGGGCGATCTTGCGGGCCAGTGCAAATCGCCAAAACGGAAGATGCGGCGACCCGGGAACGCCGCCTTCAGAATATCGGTTCATGTATCGCTCCATGGCTTGTTCACTTGTATTCTCTATCTGACATTGGCGGCCATTTGCAAAAATGAGGGCATCTTCCATTAGGGTGATTTCTTTTTGCCCACCTTGTAGTTATAAGGTATTTAAAACAAAAAAAAAACAATTGGGCTTTTGGGAACGGCTGGACCGATTTTGGCCAGACTTTTACTGGCGGATAGCTGATGCTCTAGGATGTAACTTAGGCTATTTGAATTAACCATTAGGAGGTCGTTTTTTTGGTTTTTTTATTTATAGACCGATTTTGACGGGATTTTCACTTAATAACAGCTAGTTAGTTAACATTAAATGAGTTTTACTCTAAAAATTCTTGATTTTGGAGAGGATTGTTTTTCACATTTGTATTCACAAAATTTGTTATATTTATAAAACCGTGACATTATTTTTAATATGGTTTTTGGTTTCTATCAGTGCAGAACACGTTGGAACTTGTAATCGATTTCTTAATTTAGTTTTTATTATAATTGTGATATGAACAAAATTCTTTCAACGTTTGCTGAAGAATGAGGAATACAGAAAGCACCCTGAATAATTCGATGAATGTTTTGAAAGATAAGCTCATTACATTCATTCTTTTAAAACCCCAATTTTTGGCCCGAATTCCGATATAGATACATTTCTCGCAGTAAGCTAGAGCACTATATTCTTTGTTTATATCTTCAATGTTTTTGTGTTCGTTAGGAAAAAACTTTAAAACAAATTGAACTATAAAGTTAACTAGACTTCCCAATACTGCGCTTTCTGAGCATTTTTTAGGTACTTTAAAAATACGACATCGAAATGTAATCTTTTTCTAATATCTTGCAGAAATGTTATATAAAATATTATAAAATATTTGAGCATGACTTGAAGTTCTGAATTTCAGTACAATAGTAAGCCTTTTTCCAACTGTGACCAACACCAAAGACCAAACATCAACTTCACCAACAAAACGATTCGCTTCGTACTTCATCATCATTTATAAAAATCCATCCTACAAATACTTCTTCGTTTTCGAAATATTTTTCATTGACATCTGATGGCGTCCTCCATTTTTAATAAAAGCAAAACATTTAGGGTTGTGGTTTTGACACTTTTTATAATGAAAGTTCAGACCGTGTGATTTGTACTTGTTTCTTCCAAAGATCTTGCCTTTCAATGTGATTAGGCACATAAGAGCAAGTGCGTTCGACCAATCGTACCCATCGCATTTTATTTTATTTTGTTTCTATTTGTTTTAGATTTTGTTATTTTATTTTAACTTATTTAATTTGTAATTTATTCTTTTACATTTTTAATTATTTATTTTAATTTAATATATTTTATTTTATTTTAATGTATATTTATTTTCTTTCTTTATTTTATTTGTAGTTATTTTATTTTTATTTATTTGACTTTGGCATATTTTATGATTTTTGACGTGATAACGTCTTATAAATCGATGACAGGCTACACGTACGAAATAACATGACTCATGCTGATAAGACTCATGCTGATAAGACTCATGTTGATAAGACTCATGACTCATGCTAACCGCGATACTGTGGTTCTTTCAACCAAAATCGATCGCAAGCACCAGGCGAACATGAAAAAGAACAGGCGCAAATTCCCAAAATAATTCCAGTCAAATTCAAAAAGTACAAGAAGAGAAAAAGAAATACAAAATAGGCGGAGTTTTGTTAAAGTAGAAAGTAGATGTAGATATTGGGGTGTGTGTGTGGATTTAACAAGAGGGTTTGTGGGCTGTATGTTGGTGTTTCTGCCATCAATGTTTTCTGATGATGTTATAACGTAAAATTATCGCCCGTAAACCGACTTTACAGATAACCAACTTTGTTTTAACATTTTATTTTAAACTAGCAGCGCTTTGCTGCCGCTTTGTTTATTTATATGAAACGCAACCTGAAAGGCATTATTCGAACCAAGCAAGTAATTTTATTATGGGATCAAATGGATTCATTTCCCTCCTTTCTTATAGTTATTCACTATTTTTTTAATTTTCTATTGCTATTTAAAATTCATTTTGCTGTACGACTTGCGCGCCACCTGCTGGACATTTATTTTACTGTGCTTTTAACACTCAGTTATACTAAGAAAGAAAATTATGTTTGCTTTTCTTTATGTTTAACAGCGCCAACTACCTATATACCCATTATCGCAGTAACATCACTTAATCCTTTAAGTTGATATGCTGCGGCATCAATCAGTTGCAAGTTTTAACAATGCTTGTAGCATAAGAAAGTCTTGAGTGAAAAGATACATTTGTGTGCAATTTTTTGTGGTGATCGATTGAATACTTTTAGGGTTTTGCTAACATAAACATAACTTTTAATTTTTCACATTTATTTTATTATTTATTTGTTTTTTTATTTATCCAAATACGTCTGATTTTGTTTAATTTTTGTTTTGTAGCCCCACATAGGGCATTTTCCGAATTATTCAAACGCATTTCCTGGTACGACGTGCGCGCCACCTGCTGGAAACAAATTTTTCTATACCTATATCCTTCCCGTAAGTGCAGGCAATAAACTGACAAAGTTTCATTGCAATAGGATGAACGGTATGGCACGAACAAACAAACAATCTAACAAATTTTAAATTTTATATATGTATTAGATTATTTAGATTTTTAGGTATATGTTTAGTTATTTTATTGGTTATTAAAACTTTTGTTATTTGATTCTAAGCTACTTAATATTCAAAGTAATTTTGTTTGTATTTATTTTATATACCTAATTATTTTTCGAATTTATTTTTAACTATTCATATTTTCATTTACATATATAATTTTCGGTTAATTTGTTTTATTTTAATTTATACAGATTTAAGTAATTTTAAATTAAACTTTTGTTTTTGTTCACTAATTTTTTTTATTTATTTTAATTTTAGTAATTTTTTTTTTTTT
Source organism: Platycheirus rosarum (assembly GCA_963971375.1). NCBI lineage: Eukaryota > Metazoa > Arthropoda > Insecta > Diptera > Syrphidae > Platycheirus > Platycheirus rosarum. Next base: position 112,449,201 of record OZ020510.1, on the reverse strand, counting down.
AGTTTGACCTAATTTATTATATATTTTTTTGAATTTACATATTTTGTTTTATTTTTTATTAATTTAATTTTTTTATTTTAGTTTCAATCATTTTATTTTTTATTTATTTTTGTTAAGTTATTTTATTTTTATTAAATTTTGTTGGTTATTTAGCTTCTACTAATTTTTTTAGAAATTTGATTAGTTATGTTTTGTTATTTGTATGTGTATACTAGCTTTTACCCGCGACTTCGTCTGCGTGGACCTCAAATTAAATTATTTTTATTATTCAATCAAAACCCGTTAAAGAATATTATTTAGATTTCTCCCGCAGCAACCGTTTTTGTTGCATTTTTTGTAATACAAGAATCCTTTATAGTAGCTTAGTGAATCCTGATATTATTCCATCTAGCTTACTTAACAAAATCTTGCACTCTTTGAGGAAAGGAAGCATAACAAACAAACCTTTATACATCTTTTCACGAATTAGCTTCTCTCATAGGAACCGTTAATTTATTCGGAATAAAAAGTAGTGCATATATAAGTCCAGCACCTCATCCATCTACCTACCAAATTTCATCCAAATCCGTCAAGTCGTTGAGGCGTAATTGCGGAACAAACATTTATACATTCAAACATGCCAACATTTATAATAAAAGTAGGATTTTATTTTTAACTAGCTGTTACCCGCGCCTGAAACAAATCGTTCTAAAATAATAATTTTCGAAAAAAATAAGTTAACCCAGCCCCACTTACGAGTAAGTAATTCAAATAGCTTTAGTTATTCCTTTCAAAATGAGCTTGCCTTTGAAAGTCCCGTCAAAATCGGTCCATAAATAAGAATATTCGAAAAAAACACACCAGCGCCACCTAATGAGTAATTAAGATAGCCTAAGTTACTCCTTAGGATATTAGCTACCTGCCAATGAAAGTCCCGTCAAAATCGGTGCAGCCGTTCCTGAGATTACCCGGAACAAACAGACAGAAAGACAGACAGACAAAATTTTTTTAAATGGTGATTTTGTTATAAGTACTTTATATCCTTTCGTATACATACATCCAGTAAAAAGCTGTTATTTTGATTTTAAAAACAGACACTTCATTTTTATTTATGTGCATAGATTTAATTATTTTTATTTGTTGTGCGTATTTTTGTTACGATTAGGTGGAATTTAGAATCTTCCTTCGGCTTTTTTTGGTCACATTAAATTTAGCAAAGAAACAAAAACAGGTCATGGACCATTTATTGGACGAATGTTTGAATGCCTGTAAAGATAAACCGAATTTCATAGCGAAGTACGTCGTTGACATATTTGCTGTGATAGATAGACGAAAAGTTGATGACATCTTACTGGTGCTTAACAAATTTCATCAAAAAATACAGTTCACGGTCGAAAAAGAACACAACTGTACAATAGCGTTCTTGGATGTCAAAATTCTACGAGAAAACAATCATCTCTCGTTTGATTGGTTTCAAAAAGAAACATCTTCAGGAAGACTCATTAACTTCCGTTCAAACCATGCCAAGCATATTATAATGAATACGGCCTCTAACCTTGTGAACAAAGTTTTCACGTTGAGTGATGAAAAGTTTCACTGTGCGAATGAGAAAAGAATCACAAGAATATTGAGTGACAACGGCTACCCTACTGCGGTCATTCTCAGTTTGATTTTAAAACACAAATACAAAACACCGACACAGGGGAATGTCTTAAACACAAATGGGTTTTTTAACAGCGTCGTTTATGTTCCAAGTCTGACTGACAACTTTAAGAAAATTGTCGCCAAATACGTTCAAGATGTTCGGTTGGCCTTCAAATCCAACCAAACACTTGGACATCTTTTTACAAAGTTGAAAGTCAAACCGGAGAAGATAAAAGCACTGATGTTATTTATAAAATCAACTGCAAAGGAAAAGCGGACGAGCCCTGTAACTTATGTTACATTGGAACCACCAAACAATTCTTGCGCCAACGTTTGTCCAACCATAAATCAGACATCAACACTAACAACCCTGGTAAAACAGCCCTTGCTTCTCATTCCATTGAAAGTGGCCATCTTCCCGATTTTGAAGGAGTCCAAGTTCTCCAAACAGAAAAACATACCTCCAAGAGATACACCCTCGAGACTCTTCATATATTAAAAAAACAAAAACAACATGAACCGAAAGCAAGATACACAGAGCAAGATATACAGAGTATATCATCTCTTTTTCTCTTTCGCCTTCAATCGAAGACTAAACTTCTTAAGTAGAAGTGTTTTTTTCATTTTTTTTTTTTCAATTCAAAAACTTTAAATTATATTAGTTATTTAAAAAATTTAAATTTTGTTTTGAAATGTAAGTTTCTTACTATTGTTATTTATTGTGCATATAACTATATCTTGTATTTTTATGTTTAATAAAGTGCCCCTGAAGAAGGCAACAACCCTTGCCGAAACGTCGGGACATGCCAAAGTTACTGTTTTTGTTTCTTTGCTAAATTTAATGTGACCAAAAAAAGCCGAAGGAAGATTCTAAATTCCACCTAATCATATCTAAAAAAATTGGTCAATACATAAGTATTTTTGTTACATTATTTAATATTTTCATTTTATTTATATACTTATATTTATTTTGTATTGTTTTCTTTGTTAATTTTATATCTAGTTATTTAATTTTTGTTTTTTGTTATTTTTTTTATTTTTTTTATTTTTTTTATTTTTTTTTGTTATTTTTTTATGTTATTTTTTTATTTTTTTTTATTTTTTTTTGTTATTTTTTTTATTTTGTTTGTTATTTTTTTGTTATTTTTTTTTTATTTTTTTTATTTTTTTTTGTTAATTTTTATTTAATTTATTTATTTTTAATAATTAAATTTGTTGTTATTTAGTTAAGAAGTTTTAAAAAGTTATTGTATAGAAGGTATAAACGTTATTTGTCGCTTCCAAATAAATAGGATAGAGCAGATTAAAAAAAATACCAATCATTACTAAAAATGTTAAAACTTGCACATAAATTATACATGATTTGAAAAAAGTATTTTTCCATTCCATTCTATGTTCATTTATTAATCAAAAATTATTTTCAAACGTGTTTTATTTATTTAATAAAAAAAATATTAACTCGATCCTGCCAGGAGTCGAACCTGGAATCTTCTGATCCGTAGTCAGACGCGTTATCCATTGCGCCACAGGACCGTTGTGTCTCCGTTTGTCTTTCTATTACTTCTTGCCCGCACACACAAAAAAACACACCAAAGCTATTAAGTATCGTCTTCGCAACCTAAAAATAGCAAATCACATTCTCTATCTACGCACATCACGCATGCTAAAAGAAATCCATACAAAAACAAAACCATTTCCCCTGACCACATTCTGGTCGCCCTCTTCTCTGCTACGCTCTGCTGGTTCTTGTGGATTTTTGTATACGAAAATAAATTGTAAAGCATTTTGCAGTATTTTACAACAACAAATTACTTTTCTATAAATAAATTAGCTACGAAATAAAAATTCCTCGCATACATTTTCCGTATTTTTCTGTGAAAAAATAAAAATAACTATTTCATCGATTTTTTTTTTATTTTCTTTTTTTTAATGATAAGGTGGTTCAAAGTTGAGCGCCATGTTTTTTAATTGTCTCTCCTTTTTCATTAAATAGTTAGTTAATCACACGAATAGTCTAAACGTTTAAGAGAAAACGTAAACAACTCACATGGAAATGATTTAGATTTAAATTTAAATCTGATGACATTGAACTTCCTCCCGCCATTAGGTAAGTTATATCTTTTATGCCGTGTGACTTGTGTTGTTACTTGTTAGTTTTTTGAAATGGGATAACTTGTTCCGTTTCAAATGTCAAAATGTCAGAAAATTTACTTTATATCCAAATAAGAGGTTGACTTTTGTTTTTTTTTTTCTTGTAATATCTTGGTGGCATCCCACGCAGAATTAACATCAAATCTTTGGAGTTGGGGTCTTGTTTTTGTTTAGTTGGTTTAATTGATTGTGATGGATGAGTTCCTTTGAGGTGTTTAGATAAAGTATCTAACATGATGTTCGAAAATAGGTTTACCTTTGTATATTAATGTTCGTTTGATAGAAACATTTCTGAGAAGTGTACCCTGATGTGGTTGCCTTTTTGCGAGCATGCTATAAAATTTTTAATTTTTGTTTACTTTTAATTTGAATTTTTCTTATTAGATTAAGAAACCTGTTTGAAGTTTCCTCAATATAGATTCACTTTGATTAAAAGTTAATGTGTCCATTCACTTCGCAAGTGTCAAAGTCGAAATGTATGTGTATTTATGCTTCAAGGGTAGTTGTTGTACCTGGGGAAATGAAACATAATTTTTGACATCTCAGATAAGCTTCATTTTATTTTCGTTTATCTTTTCGCGCCGTTTTATTCAAAAAACTATTATCTAAACAATGATGTCATTAATATAATCTATGTAAATCAAAATTATACAATACATATTGTAACCATCAATCAAAGAAAACACTCCAAGACGACGACCGATGAAGGAAATACTTTTACGCCATCATCAATAAAACGCATGATGTAATCTTTTCTCAACACCACAACCCAGCGCCAGTGCTGCACATGCCGTTACAAATCCAATCACATAATCTTCACCACCAAAATAAACATGTTTTCTTTAATAATTGTATATGGATAATCAAAATCATTCCCGCTCGCCATCAAAAGCGTCATCATCGATAAATTGTTGCACAATCTGTATGAGCGCATCTCTGAATGCATCCGTCATCAATTTCCATGATTACGATGATGGATGTTACTTGTCAAAAATTATAACCTTTCTTGAAATTGGAATGCATTCATTCATTCATTCCCTTCGAATTTCAAAAGGAGATATATGTAAGTAAACAGACAATTTTAAATAACGCTTAAGTGGGCATCGAATGCAATCCAAGATAGCAGCAGGCGAAAGGAAACGATTATCCATTTATCTCTACACAAAGCGACAGACAAACCAAACACTACTATCGGTAAAAGTGAAATTACCTTTTGCAGTTTTCCTTCGTACTAAATGGCAGAGTTCAGTGGGCTTCGCTCGGCAACTGCATTTTCTAACAAATATAATCCTCTTTCTTTCATTTTATTTCATTATGTTTGCATAAACTCTTCACGACTCTGTCTGTCTGTCTGTTTGTATGTCTATCTCAACTTCATCTATTTGTCGTCCAACACACGACTCCGGGGTTCGAATTCGTGTCCAATTGTTGGAAATTCCTTTTTCTCTTTAGCAGACTTGATCTCGTGGCGAATATTATAAAAATAACACTTTCCATTATTTTTATTATCTTTCTTTCTTTTTTTTTGTATCGCATAGACTTGCCCGCCAAAGGAGCAACAACGGTCCTAATAGAAGCAAACAAAAAAAGTAAAATGGTCGCCATTGCAACTCGTTTGCATTCGCTCAGCACAGCGCGGTCGTGATTGCCTGATTATTTACGATCGAAGGAGTTATAAGTCAAGGTGCGTTCCACGGTGAATTTGGTCACTAAATTCGTGGCCATTTATAATGAAAGTACTGCATTCAGTACATTATCAAAGCCGAAACCAGCTGTCAAATTGAAAAGTTCAATGAACACGTAGGTACGTTGTATGGAAACATTTTCGAAAGTTGAAAGTTTTTTTTGGGATTAAATTCGGTTTATAATTTACTTAACTAAGTCAGTTTATAATGACAAGGAAAGCTATAGTATAAAAGCAAAAGCAATTAAAATTAAACACATTCAATGAGTTCTTTTAAAGCAAATTAGAACAGAAATGAAAATAAATTTCGAATGCATTAATTATCAGTTAAATCGAACAGAACTCGATAATGAGTTTTTCAATTGCAATTAGCACAAAGTAAAATTTTTTTTTTACAAATCCCATTAAATGTATCGGGTGAAGTTTTAAGAGCGCTGGATGTTTTCATCCCTCATTCAATCGTGTGCTCATTTTACTGAATGTACATAATCGGAATGATATATATTAATTTAGGGAATATAAATTGAGGTGTTTATGCGTGTGTATATTATAATTTTGGCCAAAAACGTACTTTTTTACTAAACTTCAAGTTACTGAATGAGCCCATCGCCAATAAACATCTGACACCTTTAACTTCATGGAAAAAATAAGTCGCAATAACCATAATTAACAACAATTTATATTCCACCTTAAATGTTTTTTTTTTTTGTTAATTTTTTTCTTCGTTAATCTTAATTCTTTAGAAAATAACAGACTAAATCGATACAAATGAATCACGACAGATTGAAATACATTTCAACTTCAACCCTCTGAGCACTCGAAAGATGTGTGTTCTCCTTTCACTTCTTTGTTTGCGGATTTAATAGATCATTACTCATCGGATAATGGTATTCGCATACCCATTATATAAGTGTAATCGAACTCAATTGAAATAAATTGGGTCGATTTATTTCCCAGTTTGTGTACTTTTACTATATTGTTGCTCATTTTGACAGTTGCTCACTTAATACTGGACTCTGGCGTAATTTCATAATGAGCCCTTCAACCTTTGAGTTTCGGTTGCAACAAACAAATGTCTTATCAAAAAGCCTAAATAAATAATCAAAATCTTTTCAGAACAAAAACAAAAACGCCTATCTTCAGAAATGAGCAATTATTTTCTTAGTTTTTTTTGTTTGTGTCGTCGCTTTAGCCTGTAGCTGTAGCCCAGATGTTTTCCTACATCGAGGACAGACATCACAAGCGATGCGTGTACCCTCAATAGCTAGCAGTGCTTAAAAAAAATGCCGACAAAGACAATGACAAAGTAATTTAGTCATGAAAACACAAAGTGACTAAGAGTTCTTAAATTAAATCGAAAGCGTTATCATTTAAAGAAAATAGTGCGTGTCAATGGAGCTAATTGCAGCTTTGACAGGTCGTTGATAAATTGCTTTCAAACGAAAGAAAGAGAGAGAGAGAAGGGAGATTCAGAATGGTGAGTTCCTGTACATGTTGGTAAAAAAGCTGGCGGTCTATCGGAAAATGCTATGATTTTTGAAAGGCGGCAAATGTCAATTCTACTTTGACATTTGTGAAGTAAACAGAGACAATACAAAACGTAAACCGGCATATGCCGAAAGAACGCGAAATAATTTTAGAATTGACATTTTCCGCCATTTGCAAAAAATTATAGCATCTTCTGATAGATTGACAGCTTTTGCCCCACCTTGGACATAAAACCGTTCAAAGAAGTTATTTTGAATGCTTAGAGTAGTGCGTGTTCCATGAGAATGTAAATTTTTCCATGGGACAGATTTTTTCCGCACTCGTACAGTAGCACGAGTTCTCAAAGATCTCGATAAACACAAATCCGCTGGCCCGGATGGTATACCCCCGATTCTACTGAAGAGGTGTTCTTCCACACTGGCAAAGCCACTGTGTAAGCTTTTCCATCGCTCCTACTCTTTTGGAATCTTTCCTAGAAGATGGAAAACAGCATAAAGGTGACCCATGCTCCCCCTCCTCCTATCGACCCATAACACTAACATCCCTTCTTTCTAAGGTCATGGAAACGCTGATTAACCATCAGCTTAAGGAATATCTCGATGATCGAAAGCTGCTCCATGACCTTCAGTATAGCTCCCGCAGCAACCGTTCCACTGGTGATCTGATGGCATATCTCACCAAACAGTGGAACAAATCTTTACATCACTTTGGTGAAAGTAAGATTATTGCTCTTGATATCTCCAAGGCATTCGAAAGAGTTTTGCATGAAGCTCTCTTATCGAAAATGCGTGCTTTTGGGATCGATGATACTCTTGTTCGTTGGATTAGAAGCTATCTTCTGGACCGTTCAATACAAGTTGTATTGGACGGATTCAAGTCTGATTCCCATAAAATAAATGCTGGTGTGCCCCAGGGCTCTGTTTTGTCTCCGACTCTTTTCCTCATTTTTATCAATAATCTTCTGTCTGTGGCTTCTAATCCGCTTAACTGTTTTGCTGACGACTCTACCCTCAGCTTTTCATATTCGTTCGATAATTCACGTCCTTCGCCTTCGGACGTACAATTGCAACGGTACCGTACGTCAAGCTCATTAAACTCCGATTTATACTTGGCACTTACATCGAAGAAACCGAAAAGCTCCGAGTACTCGGTATGTGTGTCAACTCGTCGTTGAACTCCGTTGGAACGACCATATATTTGAGATCGCTAAGAATGCTGCTAAGTTCTTAGGTTTTCTGTATCGGTGTAAGAAGTCTTTTTCTCCTTCTGATCTGGCTAGCCAGCTGCATTCCTCTCCTTAAAAAATTCTCCGGTAATACTCGTCTCGCGAGAATTTCTCATCAGTTCACCCTTGATCCCAGTTTCGGACGTACCGTGAAATATAGGGACTCATTTTTTAGCCGAACAACACGAATTTGGAATAGTTTACCCGGCGATATTTTCTCATGCCATATTGATTTGCAAGCATTCAAAACAATGTTAATCGACATCTTCTGTCCTTCCCCTCCCTATTATCCTTGTCCGCGCGTTGATTATAAAAAAAAGTGGGAAAATTATCGAAGTCAAAGACTTCAAAGTTAGAAGAATTATTTAAAATGTGAAAACAAATGAATGAAAGGTAAAAGCGCACACTCAAAACAACTTTTATCAAAATCGGGTTGGGTTAGTTTGTGAGATTTATTTGAAAGTTCTCTCGTTGTCGTACAGATAGTTATCGCCATTTTTTGACTAAATTACGCGTATTTGGGGGCAGAGCGCCAACCCAAATTTTGAATATCGTAGTAATGTCATTTCTGATTGTTGTCATCATTGATTGAATATTAAGAATTCATCACTTCACCCTACGGAAACGCCACTCTTAAAAAATGAGGAAGATGACAAAAACTGTGTTAATAACAATGACAGGCGATATAATGTATGTTCCATACCTCTTTACTTAGATTATTTTGTTGTAACTTTTTTCCTCATTATGAAACTTGAGATACTCTTTAGAGATACTTCGACAACCACCTCCTGCTTTCATAACGTGCTCCCCCGTTTGCACTTTTTATCAGATTCTTGCGCTCGACAGTCGACACCAACTTTGACGTTTCAGTCTAAATACGTCTTGTGCTGATTTTCTGCTGCTACTTAACGCTGCCTATGGTTAAGTGTTTGGTTCGCTGACTTTAATGGCAGGTATTGCGGTTAAGAGTATACATGGTGTTGTTAGAGTGTTTTTTTTTATAATTTTTATGGCGCGACGCGTTACCTTTTTGAATTTAAAAGTTTTTTTTTTACCATATTGACGGTATAGAGTAGTGGTATCTCTAATGGAATTCCGAACCGAAGCAGGTGCTGCAGAAATTTTTTTTTTTGATTTGCGGGTTTATTTTGCTCCTGCCTGCGTTTCTCTTGTTTGAGATTTCACATCTGGTTGAATTGGAATCAGTGTGTAGAGGAGGTATTTGTTTAAGCAATTTATGTTGCGTTTTTATGGCGCATTTTGTGGTTGGTTTGTTAGGTAGTAACGTAAATTTTTATCTGTGCTAGAGATTTATTGGTGGCGCATATCTAATGAGCGAATGATTGGAAAATTAATTGGAGATTTCGACATTGGAAAGTGAAAATTTAAATGAATCAAGATTTAAACGCACTGGAGAGATAAAAACGTGCTTAAGGTACATAAATCTTTAAAATTGCATTTATAAATTTAAATTTATGAAGCCTTGCAGCGGACGCTTGATATTTGCTATTTATAATTTCTCATTTGATTTTGCAATTTTTCAATAAATAAAGTAGAAGTGGCTAATTTAATGAAAAACTGTAAATAAAACTAAACTCTTTTTTTAAAGTTATTTCCAATAATTTCTCAAAAACAAGAAATTATCTGGAAATATATTTCAAAAACATTTTATTTTCAAAGAAAAATGTGTAGCTATGTTTTTAGGAATTACATGTGCATAGAAATGTATATCCCTTGCTGTAATTGCCATAAAAACTTAAAAAAAAAAAACATTATTTTTCTTTGAAAACTACGAAACGGAAATGTAATTATGTACTTAAAATAAAAATCTCATTTATTCATCATAAACAAAAAGTTATCATAAAAGAACTTCAAGAATCTTGTGTTTTCGTTGTCTGTCTATGTTTCATCTTTGATGGCAAAAAGTATATTTTTTAAAAACATAACACAATAAAATGTCAGCGAGGGAAATTGTGAACCACCCACTCAGCACTCATCTAGGGAGTCACATTCAATTATGATGACTGAATAGGGACTTAATTTCCGTTCTGCTTTGTCTGTCTTCTTTTATGTATAAAGAAAGAAGAAAAAATCTTTTTTTTTTTGTATTAAACGATTTTTTCCTTTAGTTTCATCCTTTTTAGGGGACAAGATAGGGATTTTTTGTAGGATTTTCTTTAAAAAATTCTTAAATGGGTTAAATGCAAGTGATGTCATCTTCAAAGAAAATCTAAGAAATTTTGACAGTAATTTTGTGTCAAATAGCTTTAGAAGTACACAGGTTTTGGATAAAAAATTTATTAAAATTTTAACTCAAAACATTTCTAAAATTTCTAATTCAAGTCGTCAAATGTGAAGAATTCCTTTCAGAATTCTTCTCAACAAAAATAACGGGTGCTTTTTTTAGACGTGTGGTTTTCAATCAGGCAATAGTTTTTCGGAGTTGGTTTTTTTGACAGCTGTCACTTGATGTATGCTCAGTTTGGTTTGCCATTTTCAACATGAATAGACTGACAACATTCGCTGCGTTATTGCCGATATACGGCCACAAATGGTGGAAAAAGTCATCGAAAATTGAACCTGTCTTAATTGTTTTTTTTTTGTGGTTTTGTTACAGGTATAGAACTTTAAGTTGGCCACACTATTTTAACTGGCGGTCTTTTTGGCAGCTGTCACTTGATTTATGCTCAGTTTGGTTTGGCATTTCAACATGAATAGACTGACAACATTCGCCGCGTTATTGCTGACATACGGACCGAATTGCTGCAAAAAGTGGTCGGCCACTTGCCCGATTTTATTTCTAAAACATAATGGCAAACCTTTATCTTTATAATAAACCTAAATTCTTGGCCATAACATTAAATTATATGCGTTTTATTTCTTCTTGAAAACCACACGTCTAAAAAAACACCCTTTTGTTGAAAGAGAATTATTTTAAAGAAAAAAATGCTTGCCAGGAATTTTCAAGCAAACAAAATTGTTCAAGTGACTAGTCAGCCAAAAAAACGCGTTGTCTGATTTGAGCTCATGAATCAGAGCATGTTTTTTTTACGTGAACACCTACACCAATAAAGGCGATCCTCCTCGCGTCGGTGACAAAAAAACCATGTTCCTAGAATGGCAAACCAACTAATTGAAATTGCTGAGGAGCGAAGCCCATCTGAACCTCTAGCATCAAGGTTAAATGCGGCTATATAAATACAAAACTTCTTTTACGAAGCTAAGCAATCCCCCAGAAACCAAAGATACCATTTTGCCTATCGCAATTTAACAGGCAGCTATCATTCTATCGAGCAAGCTCACGTAATTAGCTAGGCTATCCTGTTAACCCGTAGTTCCCGATTTAACAGGGTTTGCCTCGCTTAGTTCTGAAAGGCAGAATCGAACTTATGGATCGACTGCATAAAATCAATGGCCCACCAGCCATTTAAAGAAGAACAATTCCGGAATTCCAACCAATGCTATTAAACTAGAAAAACTCATCGTTGGCCTGCACAGAAAACCGTTCGGTTTAACACCATTTACTATAAACTGCATGCAGAGCGCTAACTGTGCTTGATACTTGGAGCTTTGGAAGCCTCTTACTTCCTTCTGGTACACCCCGAACCATAGGTCTATTCACTTATAGGCCAATTCTTCTAAATATAAAGGTAGGTGTGTAAACAGGTTTTTACTGCAGGCGACTCAAACCATAGGAACATTCAGATCCCAACCTGTATTAATTGGACGTGCTTTTAGAAGACTTGTACTTCAAGCCGCACCCAGGCCAGAGGCCTATTCTAACCCCGAACCTATAAAGTTAGGTGCTTTACCGGCCTCATACTCTCAGGCCTACCTCCGGACCAATAGGTGGAGGTATTTTAGCAGGCCCTTACTGCAGGAACACCCAATTCAGGCATATTCTGATCCCAACGTATAGGAATGTTCTCTCTTTTAGCCGGAGACCCTTGCTAGATATGAGCAACCCTAAAACATTCTTCAGCCTCATCCATTCGTTTTCTTCGTTACCAGGGGAACCACGAAGAGGTAGGGAGATGGATTACAGAAAAGTTTGTCTCAAAATTTACCACCAAACGTTGAAGAGTCGGCTGTGAAGGGGCACTATAAATCTACGAAGTAGAGACACTTCCGAGCACTGTCAAAAGTGGCCATCGGCCCATACAATACAAGACCTTCAAGACGACATTGATACAAAACGGAGAGACATATAGAACAGGAGAAAGAAAGGACAGAAAACAATCGTGTAACTTGCCATGGGGATTCGGTATCTGTAACTGAATAATAAAGAACAGAAAGATGTCATCAAAAGACGTGGTCGCCACAGCCAAGCCGGCCAAAATCTATCCGCTCAAATTGCAAAACCCTTCATATGCCTTTAGATTTGTTAGTTTCAAAGAACTCTCAAACACAATAAAAGTCTTTCTTTGTTGGTTCCACTTGATAAAAATGGGAATAAATTCATCATGATGTTAAACAAGCAAAAAGTAATGAACACACATCCTTTAAACTGTATGTTACCCAGGAAATATTCAATCAACTACTTGAAAAGTCATTATGGCCGGAAAATGTAATTATTCATGAATTTGTAAACAAAAGGAATAATGTTCGCAATCCTTTTCAAAACACACTGACAAGACATTGATAAATATTTTCTATCAAAATGTGAGAGGAATTTGGACAAAGACCAACAAGGTCTACTATTCAACAACAACCTGCTCTTATGACGTCATTTCCCTCACCGAAACATAGTATCAAAGACTGTTAACTTTTCGACAGCACATTTAATGTTTTTAGACGTTGTCGGTATTCAGATCCGAATATTGATACCGTGGGAGGTGGAATCTAGATTGCTGTAAGATCTTCTTTCGTATCCACGCCAGTACATGTTCCTGTAGCAATTGAAAATGAATTTCTCTGCGTTAAAATATCTTTAAAAAAACAAAAAACGTTTACCTTACTGTACATATAGTTCCTGGAAGTCGCTGTGTTATTTATGACAAAGCTTTTGAATTCATTAACCATATAAATGACTTACGTCGCTATATTCGACGAGCTGATGTGCCTCGGCGATTTTAACCTAAGCAATTTTGTTTGGATACGATGTCCTGAAACAAACGTTATGTTGCCAACTGGACATCTTAAATCTGGTGACTCAAAATTAATTGACGATTTAAACTCTCTGGGACTACACCAATTAAACGATGTTTCTAATTGCAATGGAAGAACCTAATTTTCGCAACCTGTGATGTTGAACGTTGCTAAGTTTACATCTTGACGAAAATTGTATACCAGGGCCGGATGGTAAAAAAAATGCGCAAATAATTTCCTTCTACCATTGTCCACTCTCTTTAATTGTTCTTTGATTTCTTGTCAATGTCCATGTATTTGGAAAAAATCCTTCATAATCCCTCTACACAAAAATTGTAGAAAAGACGAAATTCAAAACTATAGGCCTATAGCTAAACTATCTGTTATTCCGAAGTTTTTTGAGGCTGTTATTTGCGAATCTCTGTGTTTCTATGTCAAATCAGTCATTGTTCCTAATCAACATGGTTTTACCAAAGGTCGCTCTATTGTAAAGTTTCTTATGGAGGAAATTTGAATTGATGTATTTAAAAAAAAAAAGAAAGAAATTGACTGCGTCTTTACGGACTTTAGTAAGGCATTTGACAAACTCTCGCATAAAATCTTGCTAAAAAAGCTCAAAAATCTTGGTTTTAGCGAAAACTTCATACTGTGTCTTCAATCTTATTTATTAAATAGATCAAATCATCAATCTATCAAATTACCTTACAATTAACTCTGGAATACCACAAGGTAGCCATTTAGGCCCTCTACTTTTTATTTTATTTATTAATGGCTTAACATCTGTCTTGAAACATTCTTATTGCCTCATTTATGCGGATGACGTGACAATTTTTAAAACTATTTCTAGTATTAGTGATTGTGAACTGTTCCAATGCGACCTTAATTCATTTTTTGACTGGTGTGTGCGTAATTGTTTGTCTCTCAATATTAATAAATGTAATTTTATGACCTTAACTTGAAAATTTTCAGTAACTCCATTTAATTATACGTTAAATGGAATTTCTCTTTCATGTATGGAAAATGTAAATGTTCTTGGTGTCATATTGGATCGAAAGCTTGAATTTATTCAGCACTCCATATCAAATAGAGCTAACTCAATTCTATGTTGGATTAAGAGAGAGTCACGGCAATTTTCAGACCCTTATGTTACAAAACAGCTTTTTATAACATTTTGTTCGTCCCATTCTGGAATATGATTGCCAAGTTTGGCCACCCCATTACGAGTGCCATATAACAAGATTGGAACGTTTTCCAAAAAGATTCCTGTTATTTGCCTTGGTTGGGAAAATCCTTACGAGTTTCCCGCATACATCAATAGACTTAAACTTGTGAATAGACGTTCTTATTTAAGTTTCGATTTTGTTGTTAAATTAATAAATGGTAGTATAGACTCTTTCTACCTTCTGTCTCGAATAAATTTTAATATTCCTCAAAGAAACTTAAGGTATCTGCCTAGCTGCATAAATATCACAAACTTTCGTACTAATTATGAACGATTTTCTCCTTTAAACAAAATGTTTAAATTGTTTAATATTCTTAATAATAAATCATTAAACTTTTCATCTAAATTTCAATCGAATTTTTATTCAATTATATAATTATTGTACTGTTATTTTAGAATACTTATAGTACTTATATTTAAAGCTAGTCTTTAGCTATGTGAAATAAATAAATAAATAAAAAACAATAAAATCCCAAGCAGTGTTCCCTGATGAACTCCATGATTCTTCGCCGATTCTGTTTTTTTTTCGATGAACATGGTCTTAAGAGTTACAACATCAACCTTAACCTGAACGATGGAAATCACTAAATTAATCGCTAAAATTATATAAGAATTCTGTATTAACAGACCATACATTTTAAATAGTAACTTGCACAATTCGATTTCCAAGAAATGCATCGCACTCGGTCAATCTTTTGCTCTTCATTACACAATCATCATCAATTCAACAATAAAGTCATGAATCACGCCCTGAGGGTGGATTGAAATGATGTTCTCATTTCGTTTATTATTTTACAAAAAGCGCAAAACACTTGCCCGTTAACTTTTAAAATCTTAATTGATTTAACCCATGTTCACACTGAACAAAAAAAAAAAAAAGAACTAAGGACAAGATTATACAAGGAAAATAAGCACAGAAATATTTTTCTCCTGTGCCACATGTTGCTTGAATAATTTTTTGTTTTGTGAGGAGTGAATTAAATTCCCTGCTGCGAGATCATACGCCATATATGTGCTCCACAGACATTTCAAGTTGCCATATTTGGCCTCTTAACCATGTGCCAAACCAAAAAAAGAAAAAAAAGTGACATCAGCTCGCTTCAGACACTGACGCTTACTTGTGTGTTGATTGTCAAATGTATTTCACGCATAATTTTTCTTAAAAAAACAAAAATACGATACCTATCAACTGCTCGTCAAGCGGTGACAATTGACATTAATTGTTGTCCAAGAGTGTTACAGATTTGCTATAAAAAGTGAAAATGTCATAAAGAAAGTCGAAAAGAGACTTCACCATGCAAGGTTATTTTGTTTTACTGTCACAGATCTGTCAGAAGTGTATTGTGTATCGAGGTTAGATCAAATTCCGTATGCAGGTGGTAATATCAACTGGAGAAAACTACACATAACCCAAAAAAAAAGTAACACGGCAATTGTTTTCTCTCCTGTCATTAACTTTCACACGTCAGAACCATATTGAGAGAAATGTCAAAAATGAGGCAAACAAAGCATAAGAACTCTGATCACGTATATTAGAGAAGCTAAGTGGCATCAATTTAAAGAAAAAGAAGAAAAATACAGCGGTCGTACTCCTCGGCGAAATCAATTTCTACATTTAAATGAGTGTCTCTGTTTGATTCTTTTTTCGTTCATTATTTTATTGTTTTTTTCTCCTTCAATCCTTTAATTTTTTTTTCTTTGATGAATGTCTTGTGCAGTGTGTCTGTTGTTGAACTCACTTAACATGAAGTATAGTTAGGTTTCTTTCTGAATGTCATCTTTAACTCACCGCAACCACTCATAAAACTCAACTCGCAGTGGAAGTTGTCTCGAGTCCTTGAACTTGCAGAAAAAACAACAACGTTAATTCTTCACCACGGAACGCAAAAAAAATAAACAAACTGAAGAAATAAAGAAAAAGCATTTGAAAAATACCGTCAATGACAAGTAGATAAGTAAACTTCCATATATTAAATGTGAGAGAGTGGAACAAATGACACTTCAGGCTTTTATCCACTTCAAACGTCAAGTGGTTGCTTCTAACTATGCATTATGAAATGCAATTCAAACAGAACTTGAAACCTGAACTAGATTTCTTTTATCCATGGAGGTTTGTCTTCAGTTTAGTGTCATCAGGATTTTTTATGTTTTTTAAGGTGACAACATAAGCAATAATTTTAGAATCCTTCAAAAATTCTGAGCTCTTTATTTTCTGAGTATGAAAATGGCTTTTGAATGTTAATTTTTTGAAGCTTCTTATACTGTGCTCTCCTTTTCTCTTTGTCTGTAGTAGGGTGCCATAGAGTTTGCAAAATTAAGAGTGAGTACTCGTAAAATGGTTGACATTAGCGCTATCACTTTTTCTCAACGAAATTTCAAATGAAGAAGAGTGTTGCTGATTTCTTCCTATTGTTTTGGCGTTTAAAGACAATTGTTTGTGTAAATCTTAAACAAAAGTTGGTTTTAGGAGAACCTTTAAGCATACATGGATTCCTACGACTTTTGAAACGTAACGTAACGTGATGTTGATATTGATCTAATTTAACATGTGTATATGTTTAAGTTTTGCGTCTCTGAAACAGAAGTATTGATCCGTTCCCCCAATGATTTGTCATTAAATTTATATGCTAAATTGTAACGTAACGTCATGTCCTTGTCATTAATAATTTCAAGTTCACGATTTTAAACATCGTGTTACGCGGAAAACTATAAATCTAGCCATTCCAGTGCACACTTTTTACCACCCAGTCTACTCGTATTAAATTTCCTCGTGATTGTATGCAAATTACAACAGTCAAATCGTGTAAAAAGCCGTAACAATCTCAAAACAATTGTATTGCCTGCAACATTTGCAGACACGGATCCGTTTACTTGCTGAACCCAACTTCAAGAGTCTACTTTTCTTCTTGCAATCGTTGACATAATCAAAAAGAAAAGTTCACAGGAAAAATTCTTCTTTACTGTCTCATTGTTCAGGGTTTTGATAAATTAGGAGTAGTTAACCCGCGCACCTATAAAACAAACAAAAAAAAACTACGTAAATTATTTTTTGACGACAAAATGCAAGAAATAAACGTTTGTTTTTAATTCAACAAAGCCTATGCCGCCTTGCCACAAGAAAAGCCTATTAAGATTCATTTAGACAGACTTTTCACTTTCTCAAACTAGGCGTGCAATATTAAAGCCAATTTACTCGCGAGGCAAAACTCACAGAGGCTGGGCTTATCGTTTTGAGTTAATGACAGTTGACTTGATGACAATATAAACAATAATATAATAGTTATGGCGAGGGTTATGGCACATAAAATAGTTTTTTTCCTAGTTGCCGCTGCCGCCAGTCTTTATGTTGCAAGCTTAAAATGTATTTATGTCATAAGTTCTTGTATTCAGTTTGTTGTAATTACGTTAATAGCGGCGAGAAAGAGAAAGTTTGATATCTATTGTGACAGTTTGTTAAGTATATGTATGAACGTTTGTTTTATGGCAGTGTTAAGTAGTGTCAATGATATTTTAATGGTTTCTGATGGTTTTTTTTTTGCCTTAAACTTAATTATTTTGATGAAAAATAAACAATTTTTTTTCTTTTTTTACAGGTTTTTGTTGTTTTAGCAGAAAACCCGTGCTTTTAAGGTAAGTTAAAGATGTTTTATCAAAATTGACAGAACTTTTACCGTCAAATTGTAGACCTTTCTTCCTTTTTTATTAGGAGCTTAAATAAATAATTGAAAAAAAAACTGAATAAACTTCATAAAAAATCATAATAACTTTTGACACATGACAGTTCGAAAATAACTTCAATTCAAGGTTGTCAACAATGCCAGTGACCTTAAAATCAAACTTTCAATGATCCATTTTGACAGCTTGAAACACATTTTATGTTTAACCGCATTTCTATTTTGACATTTGATTGCTTATAGAGATATTTAACAGTTTTAGATGCAGTCATGGAAACGAAAAGAGAATGGCATCATTTAAAGAATAATGATTTTAACTGATATTATTATGGCTATTTTTGTATGTGCGCTCAGGGAGTTAAATAGCACAAAGAAGGAGAAAGCAATCCTCTTGTGTGATTTCACCCATCTTACCAAGCTAACTGGCGGAAAATTCGGTTTGAAAGATCTGAATTACATATCTACACATGTGTAAAAAAAAATTTAGAGCACGAATTAACGATTGTAATGCCACGTTGAAATTATTTAACGCTGTGTTAAAATTGCGAGGAATTTTGGCAATGTTTTCGTATTCATTTACCTTTTTTTAAATTAGAGAGCCATTTCGTGCGCTCTTGCCAAAGATTGGAAAGGCTTGAAATTGAAAAAAAAAATCAACACAGGGTCTTTTCAGAAAGTGATTGGATGAAAGCTCGCATGATATTTAAATGGAAGAACTGCTTGGAGAAAATTATTTCTTTCTAATAAAATACCAAAAGCCTTAAAAAGTTACTGCATTTTAACGATTATCTAACTAGAAGTACTAACAAATACATAATAAAACAACACCTGCCCTCTTACACTATTAAATTTTGTTCTCAAAAGCTTCAACACCGAAAGCTCTATGACAAAAACCAATGAAAAAGCTCTATATGTTTTCAATTGAAAAAGGTAACTCTGTTGGTGCAATATGTTTTTTTTTTTTAATTTACAAAGCGAGGTAGGTAGAAGTGAGTAATAAACGGTCATTTTCATTATTCATTATTCCATCAATGTTGATGGAAATCGGTTATGGTGGAGTGTACCAGTTTTTTTTAAGGACGTTAGCCAGTGGCTCAGTGGCTTAGTATCTTTTTTAGTTGGAGATTTCTCAATTTAGTGTCGTGATAATAGACACAGGCACCACTGTTTAAAAAAAAACTTACCCATAAGCCCTGTACTGATAGTTTTTCTTGAACAGATTATTAGTTAAATCAGTTAGAGCTGAGAACTGGGAAAAAATATCCTAAGTGTATACGTCGTGTATATGTACAAAGGAGACCCGGCCATGAGCAAAGGATGTGCGCAATGATTTCCTCTTCGTACAAGCAACTTCTCGAAGTTTCATTGTATGAAACAGCCTTGGAAACAAAATAAAGCTACTGTTTCTGGATCTGCTTCATTAAAAAGACACCGAAGCAGTAGTGTCCAGTTGTCAAAAAATGAGATTTTTCAAGGAGCTTATATGTTATCCACTCAATCAACAAACATTTCGAACTTTTCAAATCAAATTTTGGCCAGATCTGCTTGATTGCTTTGCAAGTAATGATACTAGTCCATCTGATGTTTGTTTTCTCAATTGCATTTTGTGTTGGCATTAGTTTACATGTAGGAAGAGTTATACCAATTTTTACTTGGTAAGGTGGGATTGGTGTTGTAATTCCTCTCCTGGTGGGTTTGTCGGTTTTACAATTTCCTAGGGTTTCTCTGTGTCCCGGCATCCAAAAGATGTGAGAAAATAGCGGAAAGTTGCAGAGTTCGGCCTTCCAAAGGTACATAACGAAGATATACTGTTGAGACCCATTCTTAGCCAGATCGATTCTCCGACATGTCTTTTAGCCAAAGAACTAGCCACTCGACTAAAACATTTAGTAATTAACTGTATGTCCTGTGTTAAATTCTCAGCATTTTATATCGATGGTTAAAAACTCAGTTGTGAGTCGGCAGTTATAAGAGTAACCTCGGATTTTCGGTACTGCTAGATTTTACAAAGGCATTCGATAGTATTAATCCCTTCATTCTTCTTTCCAAACTCAAAAGTGATTTTAGGTTATGTAGTGCATCTCTTCGTCTTTTGAGTAACTATCTGGGAAATCGGTTTCAAACGGTTAAAGTTGAAAGTGGGTCTTCCGCACCCTTTTTTTTATTAAACTCAGGAGTGCCACAGGGCTCTGTTTTAGGTCCGCTTTTATTCTCACTTTTTAGAAACGATTTACCTAACATTATTATAGATTGCTTAGTTCACATGTATGCCGATCATGTTTTGATTTATATTACTCGCCCAATTGGATTGAGAGAAGCCTCCGTTACCAGAATTAATGAGGATTTAAACCGTATTCAGCTATGGGCAAGTACAAACAAACTGAGACCTAATCCATCAAAGACTGTTGCAATGATTTGCTCCCGTAATGAAGTCAATCCCAGTGAATTTCCTTCAATTATTCTTAACGAAGCCGTAATTGCCTTAGGGTTTACTCTAAATAATTCCCTTAGGTGTTGTGATGCAATCCGTGTAGCAATAAGGAAAATTTATAGAGGCCTTCGAAGTCTGAGGTGCTCATCTCATATGCTCTTACCTAACATGAATTTACGTTAGGTTAAAACTCTTTTATTGTCATTTTTTATGTTTAATTGTTCAGTGTACCTAAGTTTAGATTTTGAATGCAAGCGAAAACTGAACGTAGCTATGGGCTCACCAGTTGCCCCCAATTATTGCAGACATTTGGATGCAATACTTTGAAGAACCTGCCATCAACACATCTCCGGTGAAACCTATTATTTAGAAGAGATATGTGGATGATACTTTTTGCATCCTTAACAAAAATGAAGTAGAAACAAAAATCCAATTTACGATGGAAATTGAAGATGAATTGTCATTTTTCGATGTAAAGCTTATCAAAAAACCCGACGAAACAATATGTCATACAGTTTACAGAAAAATCAAACACATAGATAAATACTTACATGCCACTTCCACGCTCTAAATTATTCACTATTTTATGTGATTGCTTTGAACCTAAAAATAACTTAAATTAATATTAAAACTCTTTTACTCTTTTATTGCGTAAAAACTGAGTACCGTAGCGTTTTTTCTCTGAACCTAACTTAAACTAATTAAAATAAACTTAAAATACTAAAATCTACACAGAACAGGCAGAACAAGATTTTTTTGGTGTTACCATAATTTCTCTTATTCCTAGCTTAAAAATACCGTATACAACTATGTTAGCCGACCATTATGCGATAAAAAGACGACGCAATGATAAATATTTATAAAGCCATCAAAACTGGTAAACCTAATCAAAGAGTTCCCGCCGGTTCCTTTCGGGCACTGCCCTACTGAACCAAAGATGCTCTGCTTAGCTCCCAACGTAGTAGATCAACGGAATTGTAGATCTAACCTGTATCAGCCTTCGAACGTCTAAATAAAGAAAAGACTCGAGCGAGATAAGACTGTTTGAACGCAGCCTCTCAACATATTCATCTTGGGGATGGTAGGCCCCGAAGATTTGTTCATTAGTCGAGGTCATCCTTGCGATGCGACCTCGTTTATAGTCATTAGTGTTTATATTGGCCCATTTTAAATGGCCTGTTTAGGGTAGCAGTGGTTTCCATAATAGATGAAGAAAGAGGGCATCCATAAGCAATCATTGCCTTATGAGGGGCATGTATCAAATCACCCTTGCTAGGCTTTCAAGGCGACTGCTAACGAACAAGCATCTTCATGTCGTTTGAAATATAGATAGTATCTAGCCAGATTACCACATTAACTCGCCAGTGGATGTTCATTTGGCTCAATTATCACTAGCTTGCGCGAGTTCTTTCTGGTATGCCTAAGAATCCTAGAACCCTAGATAAAGGGGTTCTTAACAAGATAGTTATATAAAAAAATTACAGAAGCTAACTTTCAACCTCCAATCATTACTGAACCTTGTCGAAGTCACGATGCAAAATAGTTTTGATAACCTTAGCTTTAGTATTTGTTCTTTACGCGATTAAATCAGTGGCACACGCAATTGCTGTGCCACTGATTTAATCTGTGAGATCACAGCTCTTTGTTGCAGACCCCTTTTAATTCAAAACATTGTGGTAGAAATCACATTTACACTAATGACAACAAACTTTCTACGATAAGCACGCATGTCCGTCAATACTCAAAAAACATCAAGAAATGCCCTTGAACACCCTTTTTCTGTCTGTCAACAAATTTGAAAGTTTGCTAAAATTGTTCAGCGATTAGATCTTCATCTTTATAATACCATCCTCCATCGTTTGTTCGAAACAGTACCTCAGATACCCGCCTGAAATTAATAACAAAAATCGATTTTTCAACACACATCTCTGTTTTTTCTTCTTTGATTCACGGAATTTTACACTAAGCTGTCTTATTTATACCTTCCTAACGTAATAACCTATTACCCAAGTGACTCACTCACCAACTCACGCCATGCATGCATAACACGGAATGAGTTCAATTACACTTTGCATTCATAGCGAATCACTTGTACGAATAACTACTTGACTATCGGTATTTGATTTCCATTTTTTATTCAAATTTCAATACTAATTTGAAGAAAAAAAAACCGAATAACATTCCATAATACATATGTGCTTAACCGCAAACCATGTCTAATATCTATCATTCCACAAATCAGCTGTCAGTCAATGAATAGTGTTAGTAAGACGACGAAGACGCAGGAAAAAAGTCACCTATTCCAAGTCACCATTCCCCAATCAAAACTACATTCAGCTTATATTTCAGCATTAATCCCCTATGAAGAAACGGGGAAGTGCAAATGGAATGTAGGCAAAAACCACCGATCCGATTACAATGTAAACAAGCGTGAAACAAATCAATCGAAACACCAGCATGCCCCCCACTTTCTACCAGCAACGAACCCTCTTGTTTATTTTCGTATTGTGCCTCGCGGTCTATTTGGCATTTGAAGACTTTTGAAGCCCCACATTCTTCTCCCAGATTTAATACACTCTTTGCCCCGACTTGTGCATTAACGTAGTTTCCCCAACTTTTTTGTCTGGCACGCAATTGAATATCCAGTGAGTCACAATTAAATACCATCAGCCCCCTACACTGTTGGAGTCAATCATCTGCACACACCCCACCGCATGGGGCTAGGAAAAAGGGTGGTTTTAAATAGCTCTTCGCCAGCAACAAAGCATGGAAAACATTGGAAGAAATAAGGGAGTTCAACAGCAGACCCATCAGTGGCCAAAGGGCGGATAGGTCTTTATTGTTTGTTTTCTTGTTGCTCTTTGTTGACGGAACAGCGGGAGCAGAGTGTCTATATGTACAGACACAATTTATACAGATTCTTGGATTACAAGCCTTTGCAATAAAAGTGTCCCCCCAACAAAAGAATTCATGTTCTAAAAAAGTGTGTGTATCTTTTTTCGCACAAAGTTCAAGATGTTTCTTTAAGTCGTCAATGAGTCATTGGACTTATGTTTAATGTTGTATCTCTATGCTTCTGGAATTTTTGAAGAAGAATTTCAAAAAATTATGTAATTTTTCTATTTTTTTTTTTTTTTCAACTAAAACTTGAAAACCTGGTTAGTTCAGCGAATTCGGGTTTTCCCACAAAATTTTTATGAATAACAAAAAAAATACTAATAAATGGAGATAGTGACTTTTAATAGATGTTAATTATATACAGGTGTCACGAGCAAGGTTTAATTATTGACTTGCAAATTTAACAAATATTTGAGCTCTGAAGGCCGCTTACTTAATAAATGATTTTTATTTGTTTTTTTAATTAAAAGATTTAAACCCAGACTTAGTGCTTATTTACATGCATCAGAATGGAATTTTTGCGAAATAGCATGGGGTTTTTGACCCCAGCACTCCCAAAAAAGTTTGTAATTATTAAGTGAGGCAACAGGGGTGTTTATAATACAGGGTGCGCCAGAGAAACTTACTTATTTGAAAGGTCAATAAAAAAAAAGTACTTCAGTTATTGTTTTAAATTTTTTTGATTTGAGAATACAAATCAATCAATCGGTATGTTGGCAATGGCGTCGCGAATGTTGTTCTTGAGGTGTGCTATGGTCCGTGGTCGATCGACATAAACCAGGGATTTCAAATAAATTGAAGGTCTTTATGGAGAATTCGTCGAACAGTGGTGTCAGAAATTCCCATAGCAGCTGCGTGTTTGCGAGCCGAACGCCGGGGAGAACGCACAACTGACTTCCTCACTCTTTCGATATTTTCCGGAGTTCTGATGGTCCGTTGAAGTCCATTTCTGGGTTTAGCGACACTTCCACACTCCCGAAATGAGTTGACCCACGACAGAATCGAATTACGGCCAGGAACGAGTCTGTGAGGAGGAATTTCAAAGCGAGTGCGGAAGGCACGTTGCGTAGCAACAAGTGAGCGACCGTTAGAAAAGAAGCTCTCAACTGCGAAGGCCCGCTGCTCTCTAGACCAGAGCATGATGGCAACTGACTGGAGGGAGAAACAAACTTGGGAACTTCCCCCTCCAGATGCGCCCCCTCTTGCCCCTCTACCCGTCCAACTCACCGCGCGGGAATTTTTTCAAATAAGTAAGTTTCTCTGGCGCACCCTGTAGATGATATATGCAAAATACCAAGACTCGGTTTCAATAGTGTTGCCAAAGAAAAATATCAAATGAAATTAAAAATAAATTACACGACTGGATCGCACGTACTTGCTCATATGTGCGGTCACATCGTCGAATAAAAATTAAAAAATAAGGGAACGTCAAAGTGTTTATTGTTTTTTTTTTTGTATTTGTTCGAAAAAAGTGCGTAAAATTGTATTGAGCGAAATCATTTAAATGCCATTTATTTCTTTAAGAAATTATCCAAAATCGTAGGAGCGGTTTTTAAATAAAAAGGTTTTTAAAAAAATTAAAAAAAAAATATTCAAGAATGCAAACTTAATCACAAAAATAACCTACATTTAAAAACAAAATATTTCCAAATATTGATTTTTCAAAAAAAAAAAAAAAAAATTAATTACTAAAAATAAAATAAAAACTTTTCGAAAATATTTTTAAGTGAAAATACTAAGGCTACCTCCATCTTCTTAAATATTAATTTTGATTGTAATCGGATAGCCAGTTTTCGAGAAAGAAGAAGAAGAAAAAAACCGGTCCTATGGGAGGTACCGTTTTTAGCCCACCGTTCTAATTTTTTGTTCACTAAAATATGACTCTCACCTATAATAAAGTTTGTTTTTCTTAGGCGTGTGGTTTTCAATCTGGCAATACTTTTTCGGCGTTGGTCTTTTTGACAGCTCAGTTTGGTTTGCCATTTCATAATGAATAGACTTACTCCTGAACAACGTTTGGAAATCGTGCAAATTTATTACCAAAATAATGGTTCGCTTCAAGCGAGGCATCGCGCGTTGCGTCCAATATTCGGTCGACATAATAGCCCAGCAGAGTCGGTAATTCGAGCAACCATGGATCGGTTTCGCACCACTTTTACTCTAGTGGATAGAGACGCCGTACAGTGCGCACCGAAGACGCTATTGCTGCTGTGGAGCAGAGTATCAAAGAAGACCCGAATGAGTCCATCCGCCATTGCGCCCAACAATTGGAGCTGTGCTCATCCACTTTATGGAAGATTTGGCGGAAGGATCTTGGTTTGCGGGCTTACAAAATCCAACTCGTGCAAGAATTGAAGCCGAACGACCACGAAGCGCGTCGCACGTTCGGTGAATGGGCCCAAAACGATTTTCACAAGAAAATTTTTTTCAGCGATGAAGCTTAATGAGCAAAATTGTCGTATTTGGATTGATCATAATCCAGAAGACATTGTTGTGATGCCTTTACATCTTCAAAGAGTCATTGTTTGGTGTGCTCTATGTGGCGTGGCCTCCAAGATCGTGGGATTTAACACCGCTAGACTATTTTTGTCGGGTTATGTGAAGTAGCTTGTCTGCGCAGATAAGCCCGAGACGATTGACGTCTTGGAAGAGAATATTCGGCGCATTATTGCTGACATACGGCCCCAGTTGCTGCAAAAAGTGGTCGAAAATTGAGCCTCTCGGCTGGAATTTATTCGAGCCAGCCGCGGCGGCCACTTGCCCGAAATCATTTTTTTAATATAACGACAAACCCTTATCTTTAAAATAAAGCTAAATTCAAGGCCATAGCATTAAATTATATGCGTTTTATTTCTTCTTGAAAACCACGTCTTTAAAAAAAAAACACCCTTTAGTAGGTACACCATTTTTTTTATTAATTCTTGGAGTCGTTTCCGAGAAAAATAAGCTTTTATTTAACGGTTATATGGCTAAAAAATAAAAATAAAAAAGTCCTCTGTAGAATGTCAAAATAATCTTAAGTTCTAAATTTGAAGACCATTGGCGCAACCGTTTAGGCTGTAGTCCCGTATACATACGTGCAGACATACAGACAGAATTTAGCCAGTAACTCTTGTACTTTCAAATATTGTTTGTAAATCTGCAGGAAGGGAGGAGACCAAGAATTTACTCCCGGCTACTTGAAACACCCTTTTTCATGTCAAAGTTTACTGTTGGAGGATTTGGCAGTCCCTAGTTAGAAGCAGGTCCCCGGACAAAATAACGTGACCTAAGTGGGAAATCGAACCCATTTTTACCTAAAATCGTGATGTGTTCACCGACATCAATATGATAGCCAAAAAACTTTGAGTTTTTTTAAATAAACTTTTAATTCCAATAGATTTTCGGAAAAAAAGTATTCAAAAACTCGGAGCAAATGCTAATTAAAGGCGATTTTATTATTTTCAAACAGAACTGCAACAATTTTTTTCCAGCAATAGTCAATTTGACAACTAGCACCTGATTTGTGTTGAACTTACGTTGCCAAATCACATAACCTAGCGGTCAATTAATAATAAAATAATAATGCTTTCCGTTGGAGTTTTGACTTCTTTTGTGGCATGATCATTGCCAGGCGAATGAGCGAAATCCGAGATTTTTGTGGTGTTGATTTCATAACATTTCTTTTAATGGTATAATCGAATACAAATTACCATCTCTCTGATCCAAAGTATTATATATTTAGAATATAAATTCTGACAACAAACATGAACAAAAAATGGTAATTTTTGCCGTCATGTTTATTAACTACACTATCATAAATTTCCCAATTATTTTTCTTTAATTAAACTTTGAAAACAACCTGGGTGAGCCAAGTGTTTGTTTTTTCTAAAATACCATATTTTCATATCTATTAGATCTTTGAACCTTGTTGAGCCATTAAATGTTTCCAGCGCATAAACACATCTCGATAAGGAAGGTACACACGATTCCTAAAAAATAAAAAAAAAACTCAAATATTAAAAAAAACCGGCAGACACGCTCTACCCACACTTGAATCAATAAATTTTAATCAGAATCAGTTAAGACGTCATAATTGTATTTCTTCCCAATAAATTGATTGACACCAATCGTTTAAGCACACACGCCGAGCTGACGTCAAAGAAGAAACGTTTGGGGTGTTATGTTCATAAGAAACACAAAAATGGCTTTCAAGTTCTTTTTGGATTTTTTTTTTTGGAAATTTGATTTTTCATTAATAAAACCAAAATTTACGATCAACCTCAAAATTCAGGCATTTTAGGTCAATTCTTGAGAATTAAATTTGATACCCGTTTGGTCTATGAAAAGAAAGAGGAAAACTCTTCGGAACGAAAATCGTGTGGGCATATTGACTAAAAGTATGGCAGGCCAGGCAACACATAATTGGACCGAAGATGTACAATCTCTCGAATGGAGGACGCTCTCCAAGTAAGCGTTGCTGTGTCCAAGACCTAATGGCCCGATTTCTTGAGCATAAGCATGTAGCTCGTTCCATGGCTAAGTGGAACACATAATCACCCGGTGGCAAAAGAATTTATTTTATTAAATTCAACGCGACGACTGTGATGATGGTTGTTCTTCCTCCAGCTGAATCTCGTCGATGTGCTGTGCTTTAATAACCTCCCTCAAGAGTCCAATCAAGCTAATCCATTGTGTTGGTTTTTTTTCTATTCATTCATTCGAGTGATCTAAATGGATCTATTTTTCTATTTAACACTCAATTGAAAACGAAGAACTGAAAAAATGTGGGTCATTGGTTTAAGATAGATGTATCCATAGGTGGGACCAGTTCGGTGGCACGGAGGATTGAAAAGCTCAAGCAAGGGTGTGGAATTAGTTTATTTTATTCTCGTCAGCGCATTTATTGATGTTGTTATAGGAAACCATGAGATGACGATGAAATATTCCACTTAAGGGGAAGAAAAACATAGAAAATTTCTCAGTTTTTGCCTTTTCAATTCGTCAATTAAAATTGATTGATACGCAAATGAAGATGTTTGTATCTGGTGTGTGGATGAATAAAAGATGATGGAAAACTTGCAAGACCATTGGTGATGAAGTAGAAGATTGCATTGGTTTTTTTTTTATTAAAACACAATACCTGAACTTTGACATAGAACACTTAAGAAGAAGAAAGAGAATCCGATGATGTATGATGTTTGAGGGAAGTGTTTT
The DNA here is from genome assembly GCA_963971375.1 of Platycheirus rosarum. Lineage (NCBI taxonomy): Eukaryota > Metazoa > Arthropoda > Insecta > Diptera > Syrphidae > Platycheirus > Platycheirus rosarum. Next base: position 112,420,521 of record OZ020510.1, on the reverse strand, counting down.
TGTAGTTGATGGAGATGCAAGCGTATGTGGCAGATAAATCAATAAACACTTTTAAGCTCATGGACATGCGGTATGAGTGGATTTATTTTTAGTTTTGACCTAGTTTAGTGGTTGGAAGGTATTTACTCGTTGATTGGAAAATCAGGCGTTGAGCTTTCGAATGTCAAGAGAAGTTTAAACTGACGACAAGAATTTGAAGTATTAATCTGTCATTAGACATGCTTTGTAACTCTTTGTAATGATTTTCAGGCAAAAGGCTCACACGCACATAGGAATACGGATCATACAACGCGTGCCCTGCTTTGGGAGTACTCGTAAGATTCAATATGCGCTGATATCTCTTCTTAATGTCCGAGGAGAAGACAAGAAGTACTTCTTTAAGGAAGACTTCTAGTAAGTTTTGTGCCGAAAATAAGCATGTGTCCCCAAGTGGTGCATTTATCTATTTTTTAATGTCTTTCTTTTTCAACTTTCTTTCCCTGACTACCGGTTTTTGTTTTGTTGTCACTCATGCCAAAATTCCATGGTAAGCTAGTGATTCAGCCCACAAAGTTAGTTAGACCTAAATCTTTCTGACATGTATTTTGAAACAAATGCACTTATTATTTCCGTGGCACATAAACGCCATGTTTTTTATTTCAGTATTATCCAATTTTAATTTTTTTTTAAGTTTTAATGGTCAAGAATAACGAATAGAAATTTTATTTTAAAATTATCATCGGTTTTGAGATCCTATCCTTGTAAAATGGATTTCTTCTTATCTAGCAAATCGATACTAAATTTTTTGTTTCAAATGCACCCCCTCTAAACCATTTTAGCTACCTGCGGGATCACCCAATACAGCCAATTAGGTCCTGTCCTTTTTATTTTTACTATTAACGATATTGAAATGGTCATCAAACATTTTCTCTCTACACTTGACTCTTCTGTCATTCAACTATATGTATCTCGATAGTTTCTCAGTTTGGAGCCTCAAACTACTTAGGGCTAAATATTGCCAAATGTCAATCAATCACTTTTCACGTAAGCGTTTGAAATCTTCTTCCCGTATCTGCATTTTCCACAATGGTATATTATGTGAGCAAGATTTCAACTTTGAAACGTATTATCCATGACACGTCATTCTCTTAGTTGAATTCCGCGCCATAACTGACACTTTCGGGACATCATTTGACATTTGGTGTTAATAACTTTATTGCTCACTTACGAAAAAAAAATATAAACATAACGGATATATCTTAGGGCTTTTTCCCTAAACCACAGAATTTTAATTTCAAGCCTGAAGTCATATAATTCCAAATCTTTTGTCCAATACTATAGCCAACGCACCCTTGAACTTGGCCAAAAGTGATTAATTTTTCTTCTAAAGACTTTCTGTACACCTGTAAGACATGTGCCTTGGGTATTATATTGTGATGTTTCAAATTAATCGGTATTTCATAGATTACCGACGAGGTGAAGTGAAAAGAAAGAAATGAAATATATTTCACGCCAAAGATTAATCGAATGAATTAATAGCCAACTGTCACGCAATCAGAAAAGATGAAGTATGAGTTGGAAATGGTGGTATGTAATAAGTTATGTCATTTGAAAGAGTCAAGAGAAAGGCATAAAAGGTGTGGATTGTTGATAGAATTAATGAATCACGGCTGTAGTTTTGAGAGTTGATGGACGATGGTGGTTTTAAATCAATTAACCTTTCTTGTGGTAGGTTTTTGTGATGTCATAGATAGTGTTGTTAAAATGACTTGTTATAAATTAGACAGAAGATTGGGTTACATAAAGGTGGTGATGACCTGTAGTGCTGTGCATCATAAACCTTTCAAAATTGATTATTTTCTGAAAGATGTCTATATTAACCATAATTTCATAGCAAAACAAAACAAATAGTTCATGTCAATTTAAGTTTGACAGCTGTCACCTTCATCAAAAATTAAATTACAACAGAAATTATTCACATTTACACGTTATTGGTGTACATATTTCCAAAATGCCTTATGCTGACAGATAATTGTTGACTTAAACAATAAACATATATCAATATGTCATTTTTAAAATACAAAACATCGTAATCGGAATCGTAAATATTTTTTAATGAATTTGAGTTTAAATAAATGACCTTATATCTCCCTTGCATAATAAAAACACCGGATATATTCTTCAATACCTCGTTTTTATTATCCACATCCACACCCTTTTTCATTTCGAATCTTGGAAATAGACCAATCCAGGTGTCCAGTCCCTTAAGCTGATTTTTTTCCTGACACACAAATGTCATTTCGGTGCATGATGGCTTTTTCTTTATCACACAACTGACTCCCTGTTTTTTTCTTCAAAATCACCTACAACACGAAACTCGTCCTCTGTTGAATTTACTACCCACAAAAGTGCAAACACCGTTAACCCTTATGACAGTTGTTTTAGGATGCGACATAAAACCACGTGTGCTTTCTTTTTACTATAACCTGAGGAAGAAATGTCAAAAAGTAGAGAGAACTATTATAATACCAAAATGACAGTGTATGCCAGTCATAAACCATAATAAAAGTCATTCACCTGAGTTCAGGTTATTAAGTGCAGGTAAAAGTAACAACAAAAGAAACAACAGAACGAAGGTGCCCGGCGCAGCGAGGGCGACGTCTTGCGAACACCACATGTTAATAGTATTTCTACTTAGCGTAGGTAACCAGGTTAAGAAATAATAAAAAAAAAAAAAAAAAAACACCCTGTGAAACTCTTGTTAAATAATAATTACAATTATGGGAAAAAAATACAGAAAATAAAATAAAAGATGGGAAACTTCTGGCATACAAAACGGGTCACAGTCGCCATCGCCACCCATAAAGAATTTTATTTCCCTGCTTCGATGGTAGACGACGACGACGAAAAGAATGACAACAACAATGCCAATGGAAATGGCGGCAAACAAGACGACAAAATCGAGTTCTTATATCCGCCATAATAATATTGCACAGGGCTTTGGCGGGCCGCACATTATTCTTATTGTTATGTAACACGGAATGGAAATGAGGAAGTGGTGAATATTTTTCGTTCTGTTTCTTATCTGTCAATTCTTTTTTGCGCGGGGTGCTGCGCATTTGTTTGCTAATAATTTAAACTTTGCAAGTCCATTAACCCATTGAACGGATTAAGTAAGAAAAGGCAAACAAATAAACATGCACTTGAGATGGTTAAACAAATTATGTCTGTTGACATTAAGTGTGGTGTAATGTGGTGAGTGCTTTGACAGCTTAAGAAGAAGGAAGAAAGTGCTTAGGTTTTTTTGTGTGAGCGTCTTAATAAAATACACATGAATATATTGCAGTTTATAGCCGGATAATTTCCCTAAGTGGGTAAGTGAAATGTCAGGTACGTAACTATAAATTCTTGATTTTGGTGTTTGTCAGATAATTCCTTATTCTTCAGTAGGCGTTTTTCTTTATTCACTCAGAAAAGGTATCTGAACAGAGTCTGAGCATTCTGAGCATACTCTGATAATTCTCTGAATCGAGCGTGATCTGAGCGGTCAAATATAATTTTAAAATACGTTCTAGCACTTGGCTTTCACAAATCGACACTTCTCATATAGCTTGTTCACAGGCAGCAATATTATGCACATAATACTATTGTCTCTTTCGTTTTGGCATCTATTTTTCGAAGATGCCTACACCACGGCAATGTGTATGGGATAGAGTGAAATAACCTACAACTCTAAAGTGACGTTAATTTCGTTCAGCATTTTCTCAGAATGCTCAGTCAATTTTTTCTGAGCGCATTCAGCCTTCTCAGAGCATGCTCTGATCATTCTCTAAAGGAAAAAAAGAAATACAAATTTATGGATCTGAACGCTCTGAGCGAAAAAAGAAATACAACTTCTTTTTTGACAACTCAGACTCTTCTCTGAACGAATAAAGAAAAACGCCTAGTGTGGGAAAATTCCATTCTCTTAGAGAGTGCCTACTTTTTTTTATATAATTAACGCGCGCACAAGGGACTATTTGTTTCCCTTTTAATGTATGTAAGTACACTGCGCGAGGATTAGGATAATAGGGAGGGGAAGGACAGAAGGTGTCGATGAATATTGAGTTTGAATGCTTGCAGATCAAAATAGCAAGAGAAAATATCGCTGGGTAAACTATTCCAAATTCGTGTTGTTCGGCTAAACAAAGATTTCTTCACGGTACGTCCGAAATCGGGCTCAAGGGTGAACTGATGAACATTCCTTGCGAGACGAGTATTACGGGAGAAATTTTTAAGGGGAGGAACGCAGTTGGCTACTTCGAGTTAACATTTTTTGTATAAAAGAAACGATAAAATAAGGAAAGACATGAAACATTGCGTCGGTGTTCGAGAGTGTTTAAGTGACAGTTCTATTTCCTATCAATATTAACGCTCGATTTTGTATTCTATCAAGCAGGTGAAGCGATGTTTGCGAAGCACTTGCCAGAGGTCGGCGTATAAACGCTTTATAAATTGTAGCCAGATCAGATGGGGAAAAATACTTCTTACACCGATACAGAAAACCTAAGCACTTAGCAGCATTCTTAGCTATCTGAAATATATGGTCGTTCCAACGGAGGTCGTCGTTGACACACATACCGGGTACTGATAGCTTTTCGGTTTCTTCGATGTAAGTGCCATTCATGGACAATGGCATTGGGGGTAAGTTTAGTTTTAACGACAGAAGACAGCATTGAGTTTTCGAAGCATTAAACTCCACACGATTAGAAGTAACAGACAGAAGATCATTTATAAAAATGAGGAAAATAGTCGGAGACAGAACCGAGCCCTGGGGCACACCAGAATTTATTTTGTGGGAATCAGACTTAAATCCTTCTAATACAACTTGTATTGAACGGTCCAGAAGATAGATTCTACTCCAACGAACAACAGTATCATCGACCCCAAAAGCACGCATTTTCGATAAGAGAGCTTCATGCCAAACTCTATCAAATGCCTTGGAGATATCAAGAGCAATAATCTTACTTTCACCAAAGCGATGTAAAAGATTTGTTCCTTTGTTCGGTGAGATATGCCATCAGATCACCAGTGGAACGGTTGCTGCGGAAGCAATACTTACGGTCATAAAGAAGCTTTCGATCTTCGAGATATTTCTTAAGCTGACGCTTGATCAGAGTTTCCGTGACCTTAAAATGAAGGGATGTTAGTGTTATAGCTCGGCAGGAGGAGGGGAAGGATAAGTTACCTTTCTTAGGGACAGGCTGGACAAATGCTGTTTTCCATCTTCTAGAAAAGATTCCAGAAGAGAAGGAGCGATGGAAAAGCTTACGCAGTGGCTTTGCCAGTGTAGAAGAACATCTCTTCAGAAGAATCGGGGTTATACCATCCGGGCCAGTGGATTTGTGTATATCGAGATCTTTGAGAACTCTTGCTACTGTACGAGGGCAACGTTGCTGTTAGGCAGCGTAGAGCTGGCAGCGACCAAGTTTTCCTTCTCTAGAATAGACAATAGGTTTGTCATTAGCGATGAGCGTTGGAACCAAAGATGTTGCGGAGTTTTTAATATTTTTTTACAAATGACCAAACATTTTTACTGCCTTTCGATACATGCTGGGCTTATATTATGAATTACGAAAAGAGCGACAGGAAAAACGACACCCGAGGAAACGTTACTCACAGTGTACAGGGATTATAAGAAACGAGAATGCTATCAAGAAAATGTTTCCAGATACGATTGAAAAACTATATTTTTGATGAAAGCGCGACAAGCTTCGGCTTACCAACCGGTTTCGTCTCTCTTCGGCTTACCCGAAACAAGAAATACAAAACGACGAATACAAAACGATAGCTGAAAGCACTCGTTTATAAAATTCGGTTATAAGTTTCGCAATTGCAATGTAACGATAACAAGAGATTTTGAACAATTATGGAAATTTGTAATACGGGTAGACCGTCAAGGGACGCTCCATGATTAATATACCCAGCATAAACCACTTGAAAAAATAACTAAGTTGTAGTCCTTTGAAGAAATGAGAGTTTTTTTTTTAGTGAGTAAGAAGAATCTCACAATACTATAGCTACAGGCCAATATAGTGTCTATGAAGATTTGTCACTTTACCGTGAAAAAAAGTTTGTCATTCATTCTTCACTTTTGTTATTTTTTTTTTCAAGTTTATCCATTAGTTCTTGATTTTTGCTATTCATTGTTCATTTGTTGCAGTTCATGCTTCAAGGTTGTCATGTATTCTTGATTTTTCATCATGATCCAAATTACAAAAGATTCCTTTAAAGGAACCAGGAATATAGGTTCTAGAATTAACAAAAAAATCGCAAACATTTGAACCATAGTAGATATTTCCTTTTTCGACATAAACCTTAACTTTATAAACTCATTGAGAAATCATACCCCAAATGCTTAAAACTCATGGCATGAACTCCAGAACGGAACTCTTTTTCATTCTCAAAACACAAAAACGTCACTCTTGCGTGACGACGTTTTTTGCATTTACTTACTACCAGACAAAGTACAGTTATTCTCTCATGACAACATTGTCATTATTAAGCCATCGACCGATGTCCATAGAATTGAACCGGAAATGACGTGACAAAAGGGCACCAAATACACCAGTTGGTTCTCCTAAAAAATTCTTCCCCAATACAAAGGAAACAGAAGTATAATTTGAAGGGCTTCCTATTGTTGTACAAGTGTAACAAACCCATTTCCACAGACAGCATAGATCCTACACTATGGGGGGTTGCGTTCATAACGCATGAGGCATGACGTTTGTTTTCTATAATCGCTGCCGTAACAACGATAACTTAATGCCAATTTGAAAATTGGAAGTATGCTGGGTAACTAATATGGCAGAAGTTAAATTTTGTGACGCAGCAGGGTGTGTTTCATTCTATGAAATATAAAAAAAAAGAAAAGAAATTCAAAGGCCATTCCAAAAGAAGTCCATAAAACAGCGTGACGTCTGAGAGTTGATCTCAGAAATACAATTGAGTCGTCTTTGGTTTTTTCAATCAAAGGAATCTAAAACAGTCTTTTTTGACAGTTTTTGTTAGCATAGAAATTGCAAAAAAATATTTAAAAAAAGTCGATGAACTGTCAAATTGATCCCGAAGTAAAAAATTATTCAATTTAACAAACTTTTTTGAGGCAGTCTGTAGATGACTTCAAGAAACATTTGTTTAAAAAACATTTCTGAAATTGTTTCCCATTCGTTTAAAAAATATTTCAGAAATGTTTCTAAAATTTCTTAAAATTGAATGATTTTTTTTGAATGAATTATTATTTTAATTTTATTTTATCTTTATTTTATTTTTATTTTATTTTTATTTTATTTTTATTGTATAACTACTTAAAAATCTTAAAACTATCTAAAACTATCAACTTAATTAACTTACTGGCCCTATGCAGGCGCTCTAAATTAATCTCTTACTTTTAATATTAAGCGCCTTTCGGCTTAACAAAAAAATTAAGTGAATGATCGATTCGAAATAAATCACTCATGTGATTTTAAAATTAAAGCAATTAATCAACAGAAAGCTAAGTTAAATTCAAACCTTTATTTTTAAGTTGTACAAAACTAACACTATTTTAAAAAAAATCCCCCATTTATAAAAAGAGCAAATATAAAAGTAATTATTTTTAGGTTTTTTTTTAATTTATCGGTTTGGTTTTTTTGTACAATTTTTACTGAATTTGCTACTTTGCAATTATATGGTTAGGGTCAGTTGGGGTAAATATAAACATGGGGTTAATGTAAACGGCCGTTATTTTCACGTTTTAAAATAAATTCTAGCAACCGAGACAGAAAGTAAATCAAAATATGAAATGTCGCCACACCGGTGCATGTAATACCTTTCAGTTGTTGTTCGGATTTCGTTGACAAATTAAATCGTGAAAAGAAGCTCTCTCTGAAAATTGAAATTCAAATTTTTGAGTTTTTGTGACTGTTCAAAAAAGTTGATTAAATTGAAAGCGTAAGTAAAATGTTCGTGTTATATATATATAAATAAAAGTGCATTGAAGTAGTTTCTGTGAATACACCGAACTCCTCTCATTCCTAGTGTATTTTTTGGCATGTTTACATTTACCCCAGTAATTTAAGCATATGGAGAAAATGTAAACAATGAAGGGGTAAATGTAAACACTGCCCTAAATCGTTTTTGGGTTGTTTTACGATTAATAACACATAATCTGGTATCTCATAATATGAAATTGGTATGGACGCTTCCGAAAACATTTCTGAAATGTCTGTTTCCCATTTCCTCTTTGTAAATTGTAAATTATTCAGTCAACTCAACAGCATAGAAAAAAGAAACAACAGAATGACAACTGAGAGGATAATTCTCTCTTCGCCTACAAACTGAAAAAAATGTCCCGTTCAGCGACATTTGTGTACCGGTCCCTGTATATTTCTTATGGGACTACTAATACGTTTGCATTTTTGTGGACACGAAACGTATGGTTGATTGGCGCTTCTCACGCGACAAAATAAAATTGCAGGGCATGGTTGGTACGGGTCGCAGTTCGTTTTTCTTTTTTCTATGGCCGACAGTTAGTTTCAGATGGAAAAAGGTAGGAACTTAATGAAACTTTTGGATGTTATTCAGGTCTAGTTAATTAACATTTTCTTAAGGTTTGAACCTGTGCAAAAAAAGGAGAGCTGGAAAAATTGCAAAATTTTTGATCTTAGGTTAGGTTTTCATCTATAACTTTTTTCATTCCTCAGGCGAAAACATCTAAGAATATTTAGTAAAACGTTAAATTTCTCACATTATTGACAATTCATACATGTTTGTATGTCAATTCGTTACTAAAATGCGGCGCTTTTTAAAAAAAGCAAATTTTTCAAATTTCTCTAAAAAAATGTCAAAAAATGCAGAATTTCATCTTGTTTTTTTCCGTTATAACGATTTACTGGCTGAGCGCAATGCAAAAACGGAACTGCATTACGGAGACGGAGTACTGAACAGCTGTCATATTTGTCGTACGTACCAATTTCAATCGGAACACAATGCAGGTGCAGTAACTTTCACATTTGAGTTTTAAAATGGATGGAATACCAAAAGGAAATGATAAAAGAGAGAACAAACTTTTGTGCCACGAATTGGAATATCACCAAAAAGAATGGAATCATCTGGTGTTATTTCAGTATTACTAAAAAAAAAGTGTTCGGGAGGGACAGATGTAGGAAAGATTGTTCTCTCATTTATAATTTCTCTCTGCATCAGATGAAATGTCAAATTTACTGTACGTAAAAGTTAAAAGTTAACCAATCTTTCCGTATGCGTATTGCAGTAACGTACCATTGTGTTCGCAAAATACAGTTCGCAAAATGCAATTCCGTATGAGTATTCCAGTTCCGTCGTCATCGTGTTCATCCAGTTATGATCAAATATTGTTGTAATTATGATTCTTATTTAAAATCAACAACTTTTGTCACCCTCAAATACAGCTCTCCATCACCCTAACTCAATTAACAGGAGCTAATTTTCTTCTCTGATGGATATTAGTTAATTTTCGGATCGATATCTCCCTCCCCCAACCTTTCCTCCTAACCACATTTAAGGAAAGTTTCCCGTTCGGAGTGGGAAACATAGAAACATTTAAAATTTCTGAAATGTTTAAAAAATGTTTCTTTGGTGTGTTTCCTTCAACAAATCAATTGTGGCACCGCGTTGTATGAAATGTTGCGCTGTCTTGTTGAAACCACAGCTCCCCTATATCAAAATGATTTAATTCAGTAACGAAAAAGTCATTGATCATAAAAGTCTCCATTGAGTGTAACCTTCTAGCCGCCGGCGTCGTTTTTACAGAATTAAAAATCAATGATTCCACTAGCCCATAAAGCACATAATTTATTCGAGATGGGCCCGGCCCCTGAACAATGTCTTGAGGATTATCTCTTGCGGCAGTTTTCCTTATTGACGTAGCCAATAAACCAACAATCATCGCTGAACAAAATTGTCTTGTAAAAATATGGATCAACAGCTATCTCTTTCCTAGCTCATTCACCGAATGTACGCCGTGCCTGGTGTTCTTACGGCTTCAATTTTTGCACGTGTTGAATTTTTTAAGCCAGTAAACCAAGATATTTCCGTAAAATTGTCCATAGAGATGGACACAGATCCAATTGTTGTGCACGATGGCGGATGGACTCATCCGTATTCATTGTAAATCGAATTAATTGTTCTAATGGACGATTATGTCGGCCATAAAATGGACGTAATTCGCGATGCATGTTTTTCTAAATAAATCTGCACGACTGCAAATTTCGTTCAGGCGTCAGTCGACTTATGATGAAATGGCAAACCAAACTAAAGATAAATAACTCACATGACAGATGACAAGATGGTTGTCATTTGTCAATGAAAACAGTGCTGCCACTTTGAATTTCCATATCTCAAAAAAAATACCCTTTTTATTAAGGGTTACCACTAACTAGTTTTATAATAGTGTTATTCAACACTTTTTATGTTTTATCGAGAGAAAGTACTCCAGGTGGCCAGGAGCTTATGTCGGTAAAAAAACCCGTTTCCATATGAGTCGCCTCAAAGACCACAAAATGCCAGTTAAAACAACCTATCAAACTAATACGTACAAAACTTCCAATGAATAAATCCATTAATAACGTAGCCAACAACTTCTCTCTCCCCAAGCAGATGTTAAACTTACGCAGGAACTGCATCTTCTTTGCGACACTTTATGGAGCTATTAAAACTGTAAACCAAGTTCACTTCAAAATGCATTAAAATCACGCCACGACAGAGATGCAAGTTAGTCTAACCAACTTGGAATGGAAATAAAATTTAAAACCAAATTCATGGTAAGTTTTCTCAACCCAAACGACATACTCTCTTTGGCCATTAAAAAATCAGTCCTGGGAGAGAAATTCCATTGCATTTTGCGTTCCAAATACATTACGTTGTCCTGACATTCAGACAAATGATGCAACCATCATCGTATAACTGCAAACATGGCTTCTTCTGGTTTCCGTCAAATTGAAATATAAATTTCCCTCTAGCAGTGTTTAATCTTATCAAATGCACATCTCCACAGTCATGGAAATGGAATAACATTTTTATATGAGTGTTGAATAGCACTGCATTAACATTCACGAATGGATGGTTAGGTGACATTTACATCAGACTCCTGATCTGACGTTTTGTCGCCGCGTATAATTATTTTTTCTTGGTTTTTAGTGCCCAACGGACATATAACAGGAAAACTCGTTGCCTGGAAGATTAGAGAGTACCACTTGTTGGAACAGAGGCCAGGCACATAAATTGGCCTTAATGTATTCCCGTGCTAAGTTGCAGAATTTCAGGATGGTTGGCCAGGTCATCAATAATCATGTGGAAATCGGGTGCCTAGCGGGTTTTGTTTGGTGAGGAGTTATCTGTAGCTTTCGGTTAGAACCTATTATGTCGAAAGAGCACATTGCACACCATTGAATGGTTAGTATTCAAACTAGTTGTGCAGCTGGGTGCCCAACGGGGACTGATTGGTGTGAGTTAGACGTGGCTGACTTTCGGACGTTAGAGATGTCCATGAGATTCGTTTGAACAAAATAATTAATGTGTTAGCTTATTTAAAACCCTGGTGGATTGGCCAAAACAATTTTTTTCTAACAACGTTCATAGAGATGTCATATCTCTTGTAATTCCATTCCACACGCCATTTTGCATTTGCTAACATTGACCGCCATTTTGAAGCGTGCTTAGCGTTCGGATGTTTAAAGTGATAGGTTGCTTATGGAGAATGACATTCCTTACGTTTTGAAGTTTTCTTTAAACTTAAGTTAACATCTAAGATTTTTTTTTCAAATAAGTTTGACATACATAATGCTTCCTCCGAGTTCGCGATCACCCACGTTGGAAAGCTGATCAGTTTCATTGTTAACAGAAACTGTTTCTTCTTCGATGGTTTAAAAATTTATAGGTTTAGGATGTAGATGCTGAGTGATCGTCCATCTCATCAGTAAGATAGGGTGGTTGGTGATCTTAGTGGTTAGTTTCTTAGCTGATTGCCCAAAAACTATTCCAGTGGTTTGATTTCGGATTCTTCGTAGACACGTTTGTTGTTACAGTGCTTTCGATGCTGTCAGTCTAATCGAGTTCGGTGCGTAAGTAAAATTTGGCTTTATTTAGCAAAGTTCTTGAATGCTGGTTAAATTTGAAAAACTCGTTGAGTTTTCTAGAGTCACTTGGTACCTCAATTTGAATTTGACGACGCGATGTTTTTGAGGAGGGATATCGGTCTGTATAGTTGAAATCCAGGTTTTAAGCAATGTTCCTTGAATTTTGCTGTTAGCAGATTTTGGAAGAATAAGCAGTTTTCTGAAGCCCATGGCAATCAAACGCAATATTTGAGGCAATGGCAATAGCAATAAGGAAGGCAATTTTCAATTTGGGTTGTCTTTTCATTGTTGGCAATTTCAATTGAAAGTGCTTGTTTTAAAATAATATTATTGTCAGCTATTTTGAAAATGAGAAGTTTGAGAGAATATTGCCTTTGCGATGGACAAAGCAGTCATTGCCTTCCATCTACCGGGCAATATTGCTATTGCCATAACTTTAGCGTCTCCACTAGGCAATATTAGGGAAATGGCAATGAACTGAGGAGTTTATTGCCTGGAATATTGCCAATGGAGAACCTGGGTTAGGCTTAGATATGTTGATTATTTCCTCTTTTTTCGGGATAAAGTATCATGAATCTGATATTATTCCGTATTCCACTGTAGAGTCTGTTGGATGAATGTCTGGACTTTGTTCACAAAGTCCGACTCCGTTGATAGGTGGGTTTGACTGTTAAAGGGACCTTTGGTTTGAAAATTCCCATCCAAAAAATGACCTGTGACTTCAGGAAAACCCACAAGGAAAAGTCTAGCGGCGTCAAATTGCATGTCCTTACCCTCATATAGAATATCAATTATGGTGTCCGTTGTGTGGCACGTAGCGCCGTCGTGTTGGAACCACATGTCGTCTAGATCCATATGGTTCAATTTGGTCCATAAGAAATATGTTATCATCGATCTGTAGCCCTCGTCATTGACGGTAACCCCCTCACTAACGTAGTTTTCGGAAGAATGTACGGACCAATGATGCCGTGTGCTGCCCAAAATCCGCAGCAAACGGTAACTTTTTTAAAAATGCATTGTAACCTGGTGTTAGTGTCGTCCTATATACGACAATTTAGCTTGTTAACACAACCATTTTTTCGCTCAAAATTGGGTTCCTCTTCCAAACGCCCATTCAGCGAACAAATGCCGTTATCAATGGTCATAAACTTTTAGCTCCAGGGTCTAAATCTTTACGAATGTAGCCCAAGTCCAAAAATTCGCCAAGTTAAAGTCTGGGAAAGGCGAAGTTCTTGTGCACGGTGAGGAATAGACTGCCTCTGGTTCTGCTGTAAACTTTTATAGAGCGCAGCGGCTCAAATTTGGGCACCAAAACGTTGAAGAGTCGACTGTAAATTGCAACCACAGTTTTATCATTTGGACGTGCTGTTTAATCGTGGAAAGCTACGTGTACACGATTGCCAGGTCTGCAAATATTGCCGGATATGTCAGTGAAAAATTTGTCTCGAATGCCTGACAATTGTGTACGCACCAAATTTATTTTGTAGAAAAATTGTTTGGCTCCGAATTTGTAGTCAAATATGTACCAATTAATTGGTAGATATCTAGCAATCGTGAACACACATGCTGACAACCATTATTACCAACCAAATTAATTTGCAGACAAAAATTGTTCATCAATCATTTTTAAGGCAAATTAATTTGCAAATGTGGCAATCGTGTGTACACAAAATTCATTGGGAGATCATCAAATTTTTTTCATTTTCTGACGTTTCGGCAGATGTCTGCCAATGAATAAACTTGCAGATTCAGGTTAAAGAACATTTGCAAATTATTTCATTGGCAGACAAGTTTGGCAAAGATTTCAAGGTACTTTTTGTATTTTAATTACATTACATTGAAGAAGAAAGTACAGAAACATTTCATCCCATTGTGGTTGAGCCAGTTACCCGGGCGCATATTCGTATCTTCTTTTTTTTTTTTGAATATTTGGAGTCACCAAAGCTAAAAGGTGATCAAATTGCTTACAATCCATTCGTAAAAAATTGCCATACAGTTCTGCTTTGGTGTTTACACGGTTGGCAGAAAATCTACAAATGTTTGCAAATCTATTGCCAGCTATTTGGCCAAACTAGATTGTCGACATTGTCAGCCAAATATTTGGCAACAGATGTGCGCACATTTGTAGATTTTCTGCAAACCATGTACACATAAATTTAATTTTTTGCTCATTTTCAGACATTGTCAGACGTTTGCTGATCTGACAATGATTGTCAGACCTGGCAATCGTGCACACGTAGCTTAATTTGGCATTGTGATTTGGAATCAAAATTGATTAATAAACAATAGATTTGACAAATGTCAGCAAAACAACATGGCCAATTGAAAACCCCTATTTAAAAAAAATCACTAAAGTTTGTTAAACGATTCATATTATAGAACAGTAAACTTTTAACTAAGCTTATACAGTCTGGTGATAGTTGGTTTCAACTTTTCAGATTGAAATAGGGATGTCAACGAACTGGAGGACTATCTATAAATATTAGAATACTCTGCATTTTAACTATTTCATGGTTCAGCCTTAATCCTTATTTTTGGCTCAGCTTGATTTTTCACTTTTGTTTATTTAAAACTTTTTCTAGGAGGGTAAAAGTTAAAGTTTAAGGGGTCGTTTATGTGCTTCAACTTTTGGCTGGCTTAAATCCAATTGTTTTCATTACGAGAATTTACAATATTAAATTTAGGTGAACCAAGCTGTTATGTCTTCAAATGAACATAAAGTTCTTTTCAAAAAAAAAAAAAAAAAAAAAAATTCAGACCGAAAATGCAAATGTCTGACATTTCTAGTTCAATTACCCTGCTTAAAAAAATGCTTGAACAAGAACTATTTAAAATGTTTCTAGGTCAAACCAAAACACAATGCCCTAGCTTTATTCTCATTCTTTTGTTTAAAAAAAATAAAGTTTCTAATAACAGGCCTTTTGTTTTTGTTTTTTTTTAGAAACGTACAACTCAACCCACAAGGACCATTTAGAAAAAAAGCACCACCCAAACGCAATGATGAATTAAACCAGGGTAAGTACTTCATATATAATATATATTATATATATGTATATCTTTTGCGTAAGACAATCTCCAGAGTCTGTTGAAATCCACTTACAAAATGCCTTCTATATCGATGTTGGTTTTTTGTGTGCTCATATCTCTTGCCCCACATTTTCCCAAGCGCATATAGAACACCGATAGGAAAAGCTCAGCGTATTACACCACAAAGAGTCTCTAGATACTTCGGCTTCAGCTGATTTTATTGGTTTGTACTAGGTTCTAGGTCAAAATCGTTTATCAACTCCTACAACAGAAGCAAAACTATTCTCCCCGCCTCCCACTCAAAATCAAATTCCACCCACAAGCATATAAGTTTGGAGACACTACTGCGACTTTTTTGAATCTTTCAAATGAATGAATGCACCCCTACGGCACGACCAGCATCGTTGTCGTCGTCGTTGTCATATAATTACCATACCATGCCACATACCAGTTCATAGTATAGCCCCAAGATTATGAGTGTCCACTTTGGTCTGGTCGATTTTGTTTTGTCGAGGGAACTGCTGCTTTATGCCACATTGCTGTCGCATATCTTTCTCTGGACCGCCCCACAATCATGTTCGTCCGCAATGCATTTTGTTGAATAAATTTGAATTTGAATAGATATGGCGAATTCCCATTTCGTTCCTAATTTGAATTTATAAAGAAAATGGCTTGCTCCTCCTGTCCTGATAAGCATTCGAAATGTTTGAATGAATATTTCATAAAATGGCCGCAGACAGTTGAAGACACATCATAACGAACCAAGTGACAGGCAATGTTATTCAGTTATGATACACGGTGTGTCAAACAGCTGTCACAACAAGGAAATTCTTTTGTTTTGACATAATTAACTCAGTTAACAGAGATTCTTAATTGGAGCTTTGATGATTTGTTTCTATGGATATTTATACTTTTATTGATTGACACACTTTTGGAATGACATGTCATAATATTGGATGGAAGTTGACAGATGGGATTTTTCTTTAAACGATCCAATTATTCATATAGAATTCCTGTTAATATGGAGCGGTTCAAATTATAAGCTATTAGTCAAAATTGTACTTCTTCCGTGGAACATATCAAAACCTGTAATCTTGGCTAAAACATTTCGCCATTCCAAAATGTCGTTCACACTGACTTGAAGACTTCGCATGTCAAAAATATGTTAGGAAATTTTGAGAAATGATTCCGCTCTCTCGTTTTTTGCAGTGAACAAATAAAATGAGAGGAGAGAGTTTGTTCCATTTGACAAACGGGATTTCGCAAGATTTTAACGAAATCTCGCTTTTTGATTTCCCTAGCACGTATAGTCTTCAACGCCAAAGCGGATGGTTCACAAAACCAAAGCAGACCTCACATTCGAGATTCGCGGGTGCGACCGATGATTTTCATCGATTTGTCATACGAAATTGGAGACGACAAGCTAGAGATTAAGGTGCCAATTACAGTCATAATTGGAAATTTTAATGTTTGATTTTGAGGCGTTCAAAAACTCAAATCAGTGATTATGTTAATGCAAAACTAAAGCTTATGACTCAAATT
This sequence comes from Platycheirus rosarum, assembly GCA_963971375.1. Lineage (NCBI taxonomy): Eukaryota > Metazoa > Arthropoda > Insecta > Diptera > Syrphidae > Platycheirus > Platycheirus rosarum. The sequence continues at coordinate 112,403,839 of OZ020510.1, read as the reverse complement.
ATTATTTAAGCCAAAAAAAATATTTCTTCCAGCCCAATGGGCTACATAAAATGACGTTTACTATTTCAATGATAAGGTAGTTCGTCCATTGATAACTCAATGATCATTGAAATATTAAAAGTCATTTTATGTAGCCCATTGGACTGGAACAAATATTTTTTGTTGGCTTAAATAATAATTTAAGTTATAAGCTTTACTTTTAAAAAATAAATAAATAAATTTATTGGCGCGACAGCTCCTTAAGGAGCCAAGGCCTAGTGACTTATACTCTCAACCATTCCTATGTGTGTGTTGTTAATCTGCAAGAATGGAAGGGACCTACAGTTTACCGCCGAGTCCGAACGGCTACATGAGATGCACTTTTTCGAGACAATTTTTACTCTTGGAGGTTTTGTCAGTTCCTCGCAAGAGTCAGCAACCTGGAAAGAAGATGGCTATGAGCTGGATTCGAACCCACGCTCATTCCCTTAGCAGTCCGACACTAACACTAAGCCACGGGGCTTTACTTTTGCATCAACATAATCACTGATTTGAGTTTTTGAAAGCCTCAGAATCAAAATAAAATTTTTCAATGATAGAGTTTCAAGCTATAACTGGCCTCTAAGTCAGTTAAGGAGTCATATTGACTGATACCTAGAAACATCAAACTTTGTAACGAAAATGAAAAAAAAGAAAAGAAAAAATTGAGTTCTTGGACATTGTTGTTGTTAAAATCAGAATTAAATGAGCTGAGAGTGCTGTCATAGGTAAAATAATGTTGGTAGTTCTAGGAAGGATTTCGTTGTTGAATACTATGTAGAAAGAGTGGGGGACAAAACGGAGCCCTAAGGCACACCAGAATTTCGAGCAAAAGTAATATCAACCAGACGGGGTGCAATATGCAAACAGTGCATCAGCTGTTGGCTTTTGGCTCAAGCCATCCTGAATCTCGACCAAGATAAGAAAGAAAGAAATTCACGATGACTCTACCTACTGTATGTACTGATACTGTATGGTGTCATTTACGATGGAGATCGGGCCATTTTTTTTGAGACCGCCGCAGCGGACAAAACGGTACCTTTGAATGACGAGTGATTTTCATTGGTCGTCCAGATCACCCGATTTTTAAGCAGCCTTAGGATATCTCGTTTCTCTAAGCCAAGACAGTTCTTCTGTTATCGACAGAATTTTCGCTTGTAATACGCATGCTACAAATATTAGGTAGGGAGGCGCTAAGATTCAGCCTTTCTGAAAATACTCGCTACACCGACCTCATTATCAGCATAACAGTAAATAGAATTGTTATCAAAGAAGATTCTTTTCCTCAAGTTTTAATCAAAAAGTTTGGGGTGATGTAATCGGTCTGTCTTTAAATTGATCTGAAAATGTTCAGGATGATGGAATGGTCAGTAAAGTTATTAGGCCACAAAGGAAGGCTGAGATGAATCTGTTTGTTAGTTATTTAAATGTGTGAAAGGCTAAGATAATAAGTATTTTTGACGTGATAACGTCTTTTAAATCGATGACAGGCTACACATACGAATTAACATGACTCATGCTGATAATGCTGATAAGAAAAGTGACGCACGCTGTGATACTGTGGTTCTTTCAACCAAAATCGATAGGAAGCACCAGGCAAACATGAAAAAGAACAGGCGCAAATTCCCAATTTAATTCCACTCAAATTCAAAAAGAACAAAAAGAGAAAAGAAATACAAAATAGGCGGAGTTTTGTTAAAGTAGAAAGTAGATGTAGATATTGGGGTGTGTGCGTGTGGATTTAACGAGAGGGTTTGTGGGTGTGAGTTAACGGGTTGTATGTTGGTGTTGCTGCCTTCAATGTTTTCTTATGACGTTATCACGTAAAATTATCGTCCGTAAGCCGACTTTACAAACAACCAACTCTTTTTTTTAGTGCAGCAGTTTCTGTTCCATCCATAGAATTCTCCGGAGAAATACATATTCAGTTTAACTCACTGGACCACTAGTTAATCTAGATAGAAGCGTATTTTTTAATTGTTCAGGGTATTTTCAGTTTAATGTCATTGGCGCGAAACCGATGATCGAGCCGTAAAGACTGTAGAGATGCTATCTGGGAGATCCTTCCTGAACAATATTCTGAGACTCTTACATGCGAGGTATTCCGACAAAAATCATGGTAAAGTTGATTTAATATCAGTGCTTTAAAGTTCAAATATCACCGTCTCTCTATCTGACCAGATAGAAGCATTTTGCACGTCCACAGTTGTCAAAATGTAGTTGTTTTCTTATTCGAAATTTTGCGCGGCTTTAAATACTTCTCCAATCACTTTTTCAGAATCATCAATTCACATCAACCAAAAGTAAATTTTTTTCAATGTCGAATCACACGCTTTTCGAAAACAAAAAAAAATTACTTTTAAACAAAAAAAACACCTCATTGTTGGCCCAACTGTTTCAATTAATGTTCTTCACACAATATGGCCATCTATTGAATATTTCATAAACCTAAACAAATAAAAAATATTTTCGATCGAAATCATGAAAATTAATGTGGAAGTGAATATTTATTTTATTTCCCCCCTCAATAGACAGAAATTATGACTTTTTCAACAAAAATACGATTCTTGTTTCCTTCTGACAGAACAACAACAAGTGATTTTATGGAATGTTTTCGTAACTTGTGTGTGTGTTATTTAGACTCATAGTTTCCCTCCACGTTATGTCAATCATTTGGAATATTTTGTTGAAGTATTTTGCAATTCCAAGAGCAACTTAGCATCGCGTGAACAACAACAACAACAGAAAATGCAAACAATCTATGAACGCTTTGATTATAGTTAGTGTCGTTTTTATTTACAAATGATATGCAAGATGCTCGATGCACAGCAGCAAGAAAATGCATAGTTTTTGTAAGCAGTGCAGAGATGCATTTATTTTTCTCATCTTATGATGAAATATTCTTTTTAAATCAAAAATGTATTCCATATTGCTCTGGAGATTGCGATGGATGGAAGGAAAGAGCAGAGGTTTCTATAGAAGGAGTGTCGTTCATTATAAAAGATGATTGCGATGGGAAGTTTGTCATTTTTGCATAACAGTACAATAATCACTGACAGGGTGATTTAAAAAACAATATGGTGTTTATTAAAACCAAAATATGTTGAAAGCTGTATTAAGGATAAATCAACAGAGGGTGTTGGTATGATTGTCATTAAATGACATTTATCGAATTTCTCTTGGCTGATCCGTATGACAGGTGTCAGATAAAAACAATGGCAGCAGAAGTCGTTTTTAAAATGTGTTTCTTTTTCAAATATAGGTAGATTTAGAAAGATTAATGATTTTTTGGCTAACATTTTTTTTGTAAGTCTGAAAGTTGAAAATGTACAAATATTACCAGAAAGTCGTTCAGTCAAGGTCAGGTCAAGGTTTGTATATATGTATATATTAACCACCTTTTGTATGTCCAGCTTTTTTTGCAGGTTTTGAATATAGCTAGGGTATTTGCAGATGGTCCAAGCGACCTAGTTTAACATGTCAAAAATTATTAATAATAATTTAACCGACGATTGTTATGATCTCGATTGGGACTGGAACTACCCACTTCACACCTTATCCGTAAGGCTCCACTTTAGGGTTTCGCCGGGTTGACCTCAGACAACCTTTACAGAACTCTCGGTTTTGGATTGTTCCATGCCTGAGGCCAAATTAATGCAAGTGTCGATACATTTGTTTGTAAAGAATTCAAAATTGGACCGGTTTTCATGTCTTTTTTTAATTGTTTGTTTTACCGCGGATTTTCGATAAAAAAAATGTTTAAATTATCCCTCTGTCAGATTTCAAATAGTTTGTTGGCTCTGAATGCTGAAAAAATCAATTTTTATGAACAATCCTTCAAAACTTTTTTTTAACTTCCCCCTTTTGAATTCACGATTTTTTTTATCGTAATCTACGCAAAAAAATAAATAAATCGCACGTACTTGCTCATATGTGCGGTTACATCGTCGAATAAAATTTAAAAAAAATGGGCACGACTGGGTCGCACGTACTTGCTCTTATGTGCAATTACATTGAAAGTCACACAGTTTGAACTTTTAAAAACTATCAAAACTGCAATACTTTACGGTTTTTAGTAAAAATAAAGTAAGCCATCATACGACTTAAATAACAAAGAATTTATGAAAAAAAGTATTTCGAAAATTGTAGGACCGGTTTTGATAAAATCGTGTTTTTTATTTTTGTTTTTTTTTTGAAAAAAAAAATTGTTTAAGATTTTGGTATGCAGTTTTTTAGAGTTTATTTATGTACACATAATTTTTAAATTTTAAATAATTTTTTTTTGATGAGTTTTAAAAATATTGAATTTCAAAAAAAAAATTCAAAAATTAATTTTAATTAGAGAAAAAACGGTTCTTAGTAAAAATGGAGTACGCCATCACACGTCTTGTATAGTAACGAATTTATGAAAAAAGTATTTCGAAAATTGTAGGACGGATTTTGATAAAATCCTGTTTTTTTATTTTTATTTTTTTTATTTTTTTTATTTTGGTATGCAGTTTTTTAGAGTTAATTAATATACATGTGATTATAAAATTTAAAATAATTTTTTTTTTATTAGTTTTAAAAAAATATTGATTTAAAAAAAAATCAAAAATTAATTTTAATAAAAAAAAGTTATTTTAAATTTTGATATGCAGAATTAATTTGGCTGCTTAGGTCTTCTCAAATATAAAATTTGACAGAAATCCAAAAAGCCGTTACCGAGAAAGCCAAAAATTAAAAAAAAAAACGTTATATGAAAGGTACTATTAATAAACTTTTTTTTAGGCCTAAAAATAAAATTTCAGTTTCTCTTCTGAGGAATGGAAAAAGAATCACATACACCAAATTTGAAGATAATCGCTTAAGCCCTTTAGGTTGCAACGAACTGCAGCTGTATGTCTACATACAGACAGACAGACATTTTTTGCCCCTAATGTTTTTAGACTTCTTTATGATCGTAGTGTCATGTTTGATTGTTATCTCATTTTTTTTATATTCATGAATCCTAAGCTTGCCTTATAGTCCCTATAATCGCAAGTAAAAACGAACAAATGAGCAGAAAAAAAGCTAAATTTGATTTTTCAACTTATCCAACTTAAAATAAAATAAGTGCTAACATCAAAAATAAGTATGTATTAATGAGATTTTTTTTATTATATTTTCAATTTTTTTTAATAAATCCGCTGAATGAACATTAAAAAAAATTCATGAAAATCGGCCCAGTTTTGAATTTTTTACAGCGAAAAAAAACGCGAAAGTGTATAATTACCCTTTTTTCCATGGTAGTGTTGGCATGTCACCCGGTAGTAGCTAGTAGTTATTACTATTGTCATATAAAGAACCTTCATTTCAGCTGTCGTCAATTCAATCATACTTGTAATTTTTCCAAAATTGTAAACCGTATGGGTTTTGATTAAGAACTATTCTGTGACTCCTGTGGGGATTTTTATCGGTGTTTAGTTTTACCTGTTAATGAAGTCTTCATTTCCGGAGGTGAGAATCGTGCCCAACTAGACCCGATGTCTCCTATATTTTTTCTAGAAGTCTGAAGGTATTTCGTCTGGCCCAATCTTTCTTCTTCAACTATGACATCTTGGAATTCTTCGTTGTTAGGAGCAGCTATTGAAAAGTATATGTATATCATAGAAGACAACTGTTCGTTTAAAAGTCCCTCACGATACTGTCGCCATTTGGAAGGATTTTGTAGTGATCCACAAGAAGTTTGTCCTGAGCATTGTTAATTAATTTTGATAAATGAATCTCTAGAGCGTTTTTCTTTTTTTTTAATATCAATTTAATTCATTTTGGCATGTTGCAGAGCAGTTCCTAAATAGTCGGTTTGAATCAGAAGCCCTTACAGATTTTTTTCCAGTTTCCGAATAGATATGTTTTCGGTACACTTTTTCTTTGCTTTTTTATATGACCAGTTATTCTTGTTACTGAAGAAATGAGTCATTCGTTCGAGAACTTCGAGCCATTTCCTGGAAGTTGTGACAAACACACATTTTGACGGATTTGCGTCGATGTATCCAGGCACATTGACGAAAATGCGCATGAAACTTGAATCAAAATGTAAAAGAGATGGAATGATTTTTAGTAAGAGGGAAAGAGATGGGTTGGCAAATTAAAAATCAACACGAATCTCATAAATTTTTATGAAACTCTGAGCACTGATTCAAGTTTCATTCTTATATCGTTTCATTTTTGACAGATAATCACATTTTTATTTATTCGTCGAAGAAGCAGGTTCAATTTTGTTTTTATTTTCTCAGTTTCGTTACAATTTTTGTTCACATTTTATTCACACTTTTTGAAAAATGGTTGCTAAGAGACAGGAACTAATTGAAAATAAACTTATTCGAAAGAAATTTATATTTGTTTTACTTTCCAACTGTTTCTCTGCTGTCAATTTTTCTGCATCATCATCAGCAAATAAGTTTATTTTTGTGTGTAGCCACGATATATGCGATAAAGCATTGCGACTTTCCGTCAATGTGTCCAGTCCAGTGTTTCTGACGTTTGAAAAAGCCCCCAAAATATAAAAAGACTAAGTTTACTGTTCAAAGTTTTAAGAAATTATCGTAAAATATTCGGACAAGTAAAGGTATATAGTTTATTCGAATGATGGTGATGATGCGATAACGTCATAAGAAAACATTGATGGCAGCAACACCAACAAACAGCCCGTTAAATCACACCCACAAACCCTCTCGTTAAATCCACACACACACACACACCCCAATATCTACATATATTTTCTACTTTAATAAAACTCCGCCTATTTTGTATTTCTTTCTCTTCTTGTTCCTTTTGAATTTGAGTGGAATTATTTTAGGAATTTGCGCCTGTTCTTTTCATGTTCGCCTAGTGCTTGCGATCGATTTTGGTTGAAAGAACCACAGTATCGCGGTTAGCATCAGTCATGAGTCTTATCAGCATGAGTCATGTTATTTCGTACGTGTAGCCGATTTATAAGACGTTATCACGTCAAAAAGAAACTTATTCAAACAAAAAAAAAAAATCCGAATCGGAAATCGAAAAAAAGCAGATTTAAATTCAATAAAGTTGCTTCAAGAAATTCCTATTTTAATCCCGACAAAAATATAAAATTCATAAAAAGAATTTGCATCTTGCATCTTTTAACCATTATTCGATTCAATTTCCTCCGTGTTGCGGATTTAATATGATCGATAGTGTATAGCAGCTATTTCAAGAGCAGGATGAAGCATTATCTGTGAATCTATTGAAAAGACAATTTTTGCATTCAATTTGGTCACCAGGAGGATGTTTGTTGCGCCCGAAGCAGTCTCGTCTATATATGTATTTCTTCTTTTTCTTTTTTTTTTTTGATTTTTTAATAAACTTACTCTAAAGGTGGGAGATAGTGGTGATTGCGGATATCTGGTCCAACAGGACCCAAGAGAAGCCAGTTATAAAACACCACACAGAGTGAGAGCTAGAGATGTGGACTAACTTGTTTTCTATCCACAAAAGTATCTTTAAAACGGCGCGGCGGATTATTCCCTCGTCGTCGTCGTCGTCTATATGCTGAATTTAAAAATACTTCAAGTGGAACGAGTAGATAGATACATATACTATAGCTGTTTGGTTGACTATAGCTAGCGATGAATTGATTCCGTTTTGGATACACGACGGATGGAATCCATCCACCAGAAGCAACACCACCTAAAACAAACGTTAAAAGACTTATGAGATTCATTTTTGATATTTTCTTGTTCATATCTCTTTGCAAAATGTATCTAAACACAAGATGGATGCTATTTTAGGTGGCGATTAAGTGGTAAAGGAAAAAAGAATCTTTTCCATGTCGAGATACTGTAAAAGTGATTTTCATTTTTTTTTCTTTATTTATTTACATTCTTGAATAGTTTCTAGGTTAGGCGTAACGTATTTAATTTAATTAAATGTAATGTTAGGTAACTAAATCTTTATTATATCGTTTTATTTATAAGAGGTATCTACACTTATATATAAAACTTAATGAGCTCTATTTGACTCCATTAAATTGCGCTTGATTGTGATATTTTTATGGCAGATGTTGTTGTTGTTGTTGATGTTTATTAGCTGAAATGGATTCTTTGAAATATTAATGCGGAGAAGAAAGCTGGACGAGGAGCAGCGCAGTTAACTGAACTGAAACTGGGTGCGCATTACGACACTTTAATGAGAAATAAACGGTTTATGATTGAAAGGATTGATGATGTTGTTCAGTGATATGAAGAGATTCAAGTGCGGTTTAAGGTAGATTGATGAGTCGACTTATTGTTGGTACTTCAGAAATAATTGCTGCAATATTTCGAAGACTTTGAGGATGAAGTGCTTAAGCTGGTGAGCTTCTGGCTTTTGAGGAATTATAAAATGAGTTATCGATTTTTATTTTAGCAATTCATTTAGATTTCGAAGTCTGAAATTTTTTAAGATTTTAAGATGTGATGCTTTTAAAGAATGAACCAATAGATAGTGCGGAAGGTTTTGTTTACTAAAACACCTGTCTTCTAACTGGAAGCAAATGGACATTAGATAGAACACCAAATTTTTCGTGTAACCACCAAGACTCCGATTGCAAGGATTTATGGTCGATTTTCAGCAAAATTAGCATTTGAAATGTCAAATTCAGTCCGAATTTTAGCTAGCTGCAAAGCATTGCTTGCGAAAGAAACGATCCGATATAAAAAAAGGTGTGGATCTGCGTATAGCACCAACGTCTCTCTTATGATGAGGAGGCTGCTTATGCAACCCATGTTATTCAGGAACTACAACATGTCAGTATGAACAAGTGTGCAATTATTATCAAAATTGCCGATAAAAGAAGAAAAAAATGCTCAATTCAATTCGTTCAACAAATTTCATCAACAATGCTCAAAGCCAACTTCTTATTCATGCTGATGACAAAATTCACAGATGGCGGAAGTATTTTAAGCGACTTAAATGAAAAGTTTCCAAGGCCATACTTTACGCAACAAACAACGAAGAAATCCTCGGCATCACAGTGGAAAAGGAATTACTGAAGCTATTGGGCCAAACGATTCTGGAATAATAAGGGAAATATCGGGTCTAGATGGCTCAAGATTCTCACATTCAAATTTATCAACGGTGACCGAATGCATAATCAATCAATAATCAATCTCTCAATATACAAGTGGAATGGTGATACACGAAATTGCAATTGTTGAGCGAGTATTGGACGGACGTCTTGGAAAAATAACACGGCTTTCCGACGTCTAGTGCGATTATATTTCAGGTTAATTAACCACAGATGCAGTGCAGAGTATAAGAATTAGATTGGAAAAATATCGAGATTCTTCAAGAGATTACAATATTGTTTTTCTTGAAAAAGCATTTCATGGACAACCACGAGATCTGATATGGGTTGCCCTTGCCCTTAGGCATCGCAGAGTTCCAGAAATCTATACATGTGCACAATCATGGATCACAAGCAAGTGAAAACAAAGATAAGATGTCCTGCAGGAGTCACCGAAGAGTTGGTAAACATGTAATCATTGTTGGTATGCACCAGGGAAGCGTCTTGAGTCCTTTTTGTTTCTTATTACCCGCTGGAAGGTAAGGTGATTGATCTGAACGTGGATTGGTTATTCTTTGCTGACGATAAGGCGATAATTGAAGATCTTTCTTTCTTGCGACCTGCATTTAATGTATGGCTAGACATTCTGGCGTGAAATTGACACCGGATTAGTGGGAAAAGACAGAACACCTATTCTACCCATTTTCTGACTCCTTACAGGCTTATTCCGGATATTTATATGAAAATAAAAGCTCTTCTCAAGTGCGGAAAGTTTTAATATCTTGAAGCTAGATCAATAGCAAAGTATTTTGTGATATCCAATGATCGCCGATCATTTTCCGGTATAAATATATCCGTTGTGTAATCGGAAAATTTCCCTAAATTGAAAGTATATAGAGTGTGTTGAAGGCAGCTGAAATGAGAATCTTTCGCATGACAAAGAAGTAACAGACCGTGATCCAATAAGGAGACAGAAAATCCGACGAAGCCTTCACATAAGGATTACCATCCTGGACAAAATACATCATGGCCTATTTATTTGGTACTGCCATGTGAGAAGAAGGTGCCCTGAAAACTTAGTTTTAAAGGCAATATCATGTCACGTTCCAACAAACAATCCAGAAGAAATTCAAAACCAGGACGCCAGCCGACGTTAACGGAGGTAAACCCGCTGCCGGCGTACCTAACAAGCTGTAGTTAGGAGAGTTGTGCTCCGAGACAAAATAAAGAAAAAAGAAACAACAAAAGTTTCTCCCACAATACCCGTCTCGCAAGGAATGCTCATCAGCTTACCCTTGAGCCAAATTTCGGACGTACCGTGAACTATAGATTTTTTAGTCGACCAACACGAATTTGGAATAGTTTACCCGGCGGGGCTTTTCCTTGCCTTTTCAATTTGAAAACATTCGAGACCAATGTTAATTGACACCTTCTATCCCTCCTTCCCTAACCTTCCTATGCTCGCGCAGTGTGCCCAACATTAGAAGGGAAGCACAAATCCCTTGTGCGTGTGCAACGTTAAGAAAAAGAATAAAAAATAAGTTTCTTTGTATTAAAGTAATCTTCTCGTTAAAGCGTAGGATACTGTCACTATCCATGAGTGGCACTTGCATTCCAGAAACTTCGCATTTTTCGATATGCATTAACACAGGCTAACTTCTGTGGAAAATAATTCCATATTCCACGTCGCAATAAATTTTTCGAGATGTTTTTTTTTTTTTTTTTGTACTATCAACCAACCGTATATTCGGCCAAAAATTTTCATATTCGGTAGGTGCTCCCGTAATGCCCTTTTTTGATGGATCGAATCGAACAATATTCATTGTTATTACAATATTTAAAAACAATTCTCCATTCCTCCTTGAAAGGATTCCATGTTAACACTGCTATGAATGACAACAATTGGGCCAACTATTAAAAAAAAAAGTTTGGACGTACTGTTAAGTACATCCGAGATTTTTGTATGGGTCGCACCACGCGAAAGTGGAAAGTTTTCTCTGGTTCTGATTTTGATATATAGAACTTCGCGCGTATGAAATTTCATTGTACAATGTATGTTTGTGCATAAACAATTTACCTATCATACTAAACTGTAGGTACAACTAGCTTACCCATCTGGCGCCACTTAGTAATCAAAAAAGGTTTAGTTTTTTCGTCCAAAACTAGTTACCTGCTTGTGAAACGACCCAGTGGCTCCAAGGGGTGATTAAAATAGCCTTAGTTACTCCTACCACGTCAGCTATCTGCCTGTAAAAGTTCTGTTAAAATCGCGTCATAAATAAGAATTTTCAAAAAAAGGCATCCAGCGCCACCTAGGGGTAATTGAAAATAACCTTACTTAATGCTTACAATATCAGCTTTCTGCCTGTGAAAATCCCGTCGAAATCGGTCCATAAATAAGAATTTTCAAAAAAAAAAAAAACACAGCGCCACCTAGTGGGTAAATTAAAAAGCCTAAGTTATTCCCTAGAACATCAGCAATCTGCCAGTGAAAGTCCCGCCAAAAGCGATGCAGCCGTTCCCGAGATTACCCGGAACAAAAAGACAGACAGACAGACAAACATTTAAAAAAAAACTGTGTTTTTGTTATAAGTAAAGTACTGTATATATTTTCATATCTAGTTATTTTGGTATTAATAACAGGCACATTTTTATTTGTGCCTATAGATGGCAATTTAATAAAAATCAATATTTTGGTGAATGATTTTCATAGAGAGGCAATTAAAGATTAATTTTTATTAATTTAAATATTTTATTGATACATATATGTAAATTATTATTCGCTAGATACTTTAAAATTCTTTACCTCATTCATTGTGCTTACTTGTTTTTCTGACCTTTTAATCCACATTTATCTACTACTTTCTATCTTGTTTTCATCCTTTTTAACAAACACGATTTACTAGATGCAGTGAGCGTGATAAACAAAATTCTGTTCCACATCTTTTCGGTGAAAGATACTATATCTAGAAATTTAAGATATCTGATGGAAGCAATCCCTCGTGCATTAAGTCGACTATGTGTAGGTATTCTCTAAAGAATTACTATTTACTATCAATCTATATAGATCTAGCAAAACATACATATCGAGGAATGAAAAAAAAATGTCTTTATATTTTTTCATCGGAATGTTCTTCTTCTATAAAGATACAGATACATTTTGCAATGCATCCATGTGTGTACACATTAGATGAAAAATGCTTTAGTTTAAAAAAAAGATACTTTATTTTAGTTCTTCCATATCTTATTTTCTGTAGGCCATTCGTTCCTCGTGGGTAAACACAGAACACAAACACATTTCCTCTGCCTTAAAAGATACAAAATTTCAAAGTATCTTTACTCCTCGCCAAATATCTTTGTTAGTTTAGCAAATATTTTTGCAACAAAATTCTGCTTTCAACAGATTTTTTTTTTCACCTTTTTGTCGAAATTGAAATGAAATCTATCTTTATTTTTTTTCTGTATGTAAGAGTATCTGTATCTGTGGAATATTTTTATGTTGTTCCACATTCATGCCTTAATGTAGCAGAGAGTGCAAAAGGCAAAGGCGGTATGCGATTCAATTATAGTCGAACTCAAGAGTTCTTTCTTATATTCTTCATCCTTTTGTTGATTTTGAATTCTTTAGCTTTTTTTCAAGTCCTCTTTGAAAAAAAAAACATTTTTTTTGTTGACACCGGAGGAGGGTAGTTTATTTATTTTTCTGACAAGAGAGTGTTAAAAAAAACTGTTGATAATTGCACGGCCTTGACATAACCAGAGAATGGGATTACTTTTTGGATTGTTTTTTTTTTCATTCCTCTCGGCGGGGACTGGGAATATAGTAGGTCATGGTGACTTGTCAGAATACAAACGAATCCTTCAGAGAATTGAACACAGGCGTTTCAAAGAGCAAAGGACAAACAAAGAGCATTTCAGGTGGTTTTAATATAAATATGTTCAAGCGTATCCTGAAGGGTTGCATTGATGTTTGGGTTTAATCAAAGAAGAATAGGGCACGGATTCCGATTCGATGATCTGGTGTAAACATAGCTTTAAACACTGTATTTTTTTTATATAATCGGCACGCACTCAAGGCGTTGTTACTACCCTTATCATGTATTAACACAGTGCGAGCGTTTAAGAAAATTGGATAGAAGGTGAAAGGAGGTACCGATGCCAATTGGTTTTGAACGTTTGCAAATCGTAATGGAAGGGAAAAATCAAGCCGGGTACAGCATTCCACATTCGTGTAGTGCGGGTAAAGAATGAGTCTTTATACTTAACAGTGCGTCCGAAATTAGGCTCAAGGTAAATCTATGAGCATTCCTAGCGGTACGAGTATTACGGGAAAAACTTTAAAGGGGAGGAATGCAACTGGCTATTTGGCTAGAGCATTGTTTATAAAAAAAGCGATAGAATAAGGAGAGACAGGAAACATTTCGACGATGTTCTAGTCAAATGTTTCTGATATATCCTTATCCCCTATCATTTTCAATGCATTTTGCTGGATTCTATCCAGAAAACGCAAGTGAGGGGCACCTGTCCAAATATGAGACTTGCACTCAAGTTTCGGGCGAATGTACGCCTTATAAATAGTAGCCATATCTAACGGGGAGAAGTATTTCTTGCATCGTCTAAGAAAACCTAAACATTTCGCAGCATTTTTGGCGATGTCATATATGTATGTGTTCTTTGCACAGAAGGTGGTTTGTGATACACATACTTAGAACGCAAAGCTGTTCAGTTTCCTCGATGCAAGTACCACTCATGGATAGAGGAATGGGGGGGGGGTAAGTTATGCTTTAACGACAGCATTAAATTCCACACGACTAACATTTCCCCATTGAACAATGCTGGCCAGATCGGAATGTAATGAACTAATCATACACGTTGCCGTTGCAGTTCCACCTTCCTACGAAAACCGTATTGCCGGTAATTTAGAAGTTAGCTTATCTGCGTTTCCATGATCTTGGAAAGAAGGGATGTAAGTGCAATTGGTCGGTAGTTAGAGTCAGAGGAAGATACGCCTTTTTTAGGTATGGCCTGGCAGTTTTTCATCCTCTTGGATGAGGCCTGTCGAATGCCACAGATGGAAAAGCTTACACAGTGGTTTTGCTAGCGTGGAAGCACACCTCTTCAGAACTATAGGAGAAATACTATCCGGGCCAGCGGATTTGTGAATATCGAGAGCCCGAAAAAAATATTTGTCCCATAAAACCATTTACGTTATCAAGTACAGGAGGAGCCATATCACACTAAAGCAACATTGAATTAGCTACAAACAATGTTGCAAATAAATCAGCTTTTTGGGATGTTTTCTTTAACTTTTAAGATGGAGCACGATAATGATACATTGGTCCGACGTTCCTAGAGGCGATAGTACATTGATGGTATACTTATCAGGATGAGATGTAAGAAACAAGTCCAAGGTGTATGCGGAGTGACCTGCAATGGCAGGTATTCTTGTTGGCTCGTCAACAAGCTGCGTCAAGTTGTTTAGTTCTGCGAAAATCTCGGTATACCTTCCTTCACATTCAAATCACTCGTAATAACGATTTCAGTGTTATGTTTGGATGGAACAACCAAGAAGGATTGTTCGTATATCCGATATGTGATCAAATTTACGGCGTCTAAATATGTATTTGAGGATGATATTATGAGCAAGTTCCAATTTGCGACAGCTATTGTAGTCAGGATGGGGGAAAATATTTTCGGCATAAAAAAGGATCAGCCTTAACAGAGAGTTAGCCAATCTCAAACGAATATTTTCGTGAGTATAGCTACTGCTAGACCAAAGTTGTTGAAGACTGATAACTCGCTGTTAATGATGACCCCTAGATTACGGACTTTCTTACAGTCTAGGAACTATGTTGTTTTTTATATAACTGCTGGGAAATTACTGAAATCATAAGAAGATTTGGCACAACTTAGCATTGCGATTTATCCGGATTAAGTGTTAGTAGGTTTTGTTCGGCCCAATTCGAAAAATTTTTGAGATCTTCATTCAACCTACTCACTGCATCCATCAAAAGCCCAATTGGACGCGAAACGTAAATTTGGACATCATCGGCATACATATGGATATCAACAAATTTAGAATTTAAAATAATATCGTTGATAAAGAGCGAGAATAGCAAGGGTCCCAGTATAGAGCCTTGAGGGATTCCAGACAGTAAAGGTAAAGGACCTGAATACCCAGCTTTTGTTTGGACTTTTTGTGTCCTATCCGACAAAAAATTAAGCATAATGTTAATGTCGTCTGTTATTTTTAGTAACGTTATATTACAGCTAAGATGGTTACGGAATCCCGATTGAAAAGGCGTAAGAAGACTATTATTTTCAATGTAATACACAATTTGCTTTTTGAAAGGCATGGTAGGATGCTTATAGGTCGAAAATCTTCATACTTCATATCTGGACGTATTTTTTTTTGGGATAGGATGACCTATAGTCGACTTCCACGCACTAGGAAAGACTGATGTAGTTTAAATATGATTTATAATATGCGTAAGAGACTTTATTGCAAAAGGGAGTACATATTTTAAAAATTTCAAAGAAATTCCATCAAAGCCGATCGAAGAGGGCTTTACTTCTTTAACGACAAGAATAACATCTGAATCGGTAACATGCCTAAAATTAAATTGGTTAGAATGCTGAACATCTGTCAACAGAGTTTGATTTGACGGAATATTTGCACATGGGATCGACTCTTGACACAACATTACATTTTTTAAGATTTTTCCAAAACTTAGACGAAGGAAGTTTGATATCAAATTTCTTTAAAAAAAAATCAGATTTTTCTTTTCTCAGCGCTAAAGTTACAAAATTTCTTGAATAGACATAATTACCTCTCGAAATGGGGTTGCAATCGGTTTTCCACTTTTTATAAGCCTTATCACGGAGATGAATAAGCTTTCGGATATCGAATGAGAACCATGGCGCTTTATTATTTGAGATAATCAAGTTTTTTTTGGGAACATGATCATCAAACAAAAAATACCTTGTTTGATGATCATGTTCCCAAAAAAAAAATGCCTAAAAAATCATTGCATTTTTCATCTACACTTGGAAGGTATTCACAGCCAACCCAATTGGAAGACTGTGCAGCACAGTATAAGTTGTTATAATTTATCCATTAAGAAAAACAAACCAAATCATACGAATATTCTAAATTCAATATTGAATGAGCTTTTCAACAACACATTTCCATCAGTGACTAGGCCTTCATAGAATGTGTATTGATCCGCCCCTGGAAGATTAGAATAATAGAGAATTATATATATGATGAGCAGATCAACTGTGTGAGGAACATTAAGGGCGTAGTACCCTTCTATTTGAAGATGACACAAACATTTCCAAATCAAATGGCAATCTACCGCCTCGTTTTCTTTAAAACGCTCTGAAACCTTACTTAACCTAAAAATTAAGTAAACCAAGTTAAATTGTATCAATTACATTGCATCTTCACATGGTAAAACAAAAATACATTCCGCATCATTAGTCTGTTCACCGTAGATATTAATAACAAATCTCATTTGCAAATGTATCTACCCCTAGGCTCTCTGTTGATTTCAGATATTTTTTCCTGGTTTTCAGTTTCAACTCATGTCACTTGCTACTTCTTTTATATGTGGTTTTGCACTTCATGCTCTACAGTATTTCACTTTCGGAAATATTTCTGGAAGTGCACTCGAGTGCGGTATTTATAACTATTATGTATCTTCTGTTTTTCATGCGTATCTAAGGCGAATATCTTTTTACTTATTTCCAGTCTCTTTCCGAGGAAATTGAGATAAAGAAGAAACGGTGTGAATTTCATTTAAAAAAAAGTAGGACATAAGATATTGAAACAGATTACCTGCTACACTTTATCTTGTATCTTATTTCTTTAATCTTTAACATCCATTTAGAAGATTTTTTTTCAAAATATTTATAAAACATAAATCCTCAAAAGATTTATTGTCCACCTTACACTTTATGTGCACTTAAGACTTAAGAAAAAAAGGTATCCCCAGTCAAATCCTTTAGCGCCCACAAATCATTGACTTCACACATCAAAACCCAAGAGTTCAACAATGATAAATTGCATCTTGGTGCTCCTTTCTAGATTCCTATTTTTAAATACAAATAAATACAGAAAAGAAAAACTAGGTATTCACCCAGAGAAGATAGATTAAGAACGACCACCATCTCAACCAAATGGTCTTTTTCCATTCCACCACACAACTGAAATTCACTTTAAAAATATATCTTCTTGAAGCATGGACTTGGAAATTCATCTTCATCGCGTCGTCATCATAATTCTCTGCAACACCATGTTTAGTGGTTAGAGTAGCGTGTCAGACTTATTGTCGTGGCAGGTTCTAAGTATCCCAAGTGTGGCAGGCTGCTTCTTGATGTTGATGGGGGGAAGAAGCACTTCACACCAAATTAAAAGTTATTATCATGATTGAAAAGCTGGAGAAACAAAAAAAAAAGGGAAGAACAACAAACCCGCCTTCTCCGCTGCTGATGATGACGACAACAGACGGACGATGATGGTGGTCTCTGTGTGGTCGGTCATGGCCATTTCGCATAAAACTAGGAGTGTTGTGTATCGCTGATGTACTAAAAACACCCCTCCGGGATAAAGGCGTACTTCAATTCGATGTTGTAGGTGGCATGGTCATCAGTGGGTTATTTATGCCTGGAACTTGATCCACTTAATGGGAAGCACAAACAAGCAGAAGTTCAAGGAGGAAGAATTAATTAGTTTCAAAAAGTGGAGGCTTTAAAGCTATAGCCTAGAATTCAAGAAACAAAAAGTGTGTAGAAGAACAAAGTCTTGTTCGCAGTTAGTTACAATAGGACAATGGTCAAGAGAATACTTTAAGTTAACCGAGAAAGCCATAAGTTGGGCGTTCTTATAGAGAAGCCTTCAGCGCAAATATAATAAAATTATAGTATTGTTTCCCAAACAAAGTTCTTCTTACATTACTTTACAATCTCGGACGGGTGAACTTGAGCCTTAACCAAGAAGTTTCTACAGTCAGCTTTTCCCTAGTTATCTGCCTCCAGTTTTGCAAGTTAAGTTGGTCGAGGTCCTCTTCCAATTGCGGGCGTTATTTTAGTCTCGGTCTTCCTCTACTGCGCCATCCTCCGATGTGAAATCAAAGATTTACCGGTCTGAGCATTGATGTCCATCCGCTCTATATGATCCTTCCACCTGAGACGTTAGAGTTGCACTCTCTTGTCTAGGTTTGTGGCGCTATACAGCCCGTACCGTATTTTGTTTTTTCTCCCAGAGAATTTTTCTCACCAAGCAGCCTAAAGCGTCCTCATCAAACTTTTGAAAGTCCATGCCTTTTCACCATACAGCAAGACGGATAATGAGGAAGGGTCTTATAAAAGACGTTTTAGTATCCTGGGAGAGGGGTTAACTGTTTAATTGTCCTCTTAGCCGAAGAAACCATTTGCTCCGGCGGCTTCTTCTGCTCATAGAACCCGCGAGACGTTATGTTCTGTGTATGCTACTTGTTGAGCTGCATGTGCTTCCCGGCACTGACACTCATTGTCGTCAAACCTGGAGTTCCATTGTGGTGGCCGTGCACCAGGACTTCAGAGGCAGTTTCTCTGATGGCTTTTGGCAATGTTACCACTGGTTCAATATTGAAATATTTGATGCTGGTGGTAAAGGATTTTTTTTGCAGGTTATTAAAGAAGCGATCGGAAAAGAACCTGGTGAATTCTTGCAATTGTAGCCGTACGCCATCAAACTTCTTCACCGTATCACCTTTGAAATCTACCTCGAAGCAGATGTTTGTGGAAAAAATAAGCTCGGTAGACCCCGGTGGGCTGGGCACCTAGCTCGCATGAGCGAAGAGGAACCATCTCGGAAAGTCTTTTGCAGTCCTTTTTGTGGTAGAAGAGAACGTAGACCAGAACGCCCGAAGCCTTGGGGTGCGCAATTAAATGGCGTCGGCCAGCAATCGGGATATATGGAAGAACTTGTTGATGGAGGCCCGGACCGGATCCCGGTTGTTGCGCCGATGATGATGATGATGGTTATAATGTCATAGCTAGAAAACTGCTCATATGTTTTGTCCAAGGGCTCGAAATACATGTCTTTGGTATCATCATCTTTCTTCTCAGCTCATCTAATCCTTATTTATGTTGAAGAACTAAGCCTTGACGTAAGGCACTCGTTCACGCATTCGAAACTCATGACCTCTTGCCTGAGTCTGCCTCCAACGAGGACAGCCAAACAGGCCCTGTTGACGTGCTATTAATCGCAGTTTTTCATTTTTCTTTGCCAAGACCATCCAATAGCATTTCTTCGATGGCGGTTAGGTTATGTCTGTCGGTTATGTCTGCAGTCTCGGGCCTTCGCTAGTTGTTCGGCTGAATGCTGTCTGTAAATCGACCTACCATTCCACGTACAGATGCGATTCGTTGTCCTTAGTTTGTAGGGTTCTTTATTAATGAATTTGACCATATCCGATGCTTGTAGATGCTTTTAAATAGGTGTTCCTTTACATGGTCGGAAAGTTGACAAGACCCTGGAGGAAATTCTTAATATAAGAACAAGGACGAGGAACCGTTCCTTATAGGCCAAGAATTCGAAAACTTACTGGTAGCCCATAAAAGGTATTTACTATAAGAAGTTCAGTCTGACTCGAACTGTTAACACTACCATTGCTGCAATCTAGAGAATTCTTCCGCTGCTAAAACATGACAAATCGAACTAATATGTACCGCGGCAACCATGTCTACTTTCTACTCTAACAAAACTCCGCCTATTTTGTATTTTTTTTTCTCTTGTACATTTTGAATTTGAGTGGAATTATTTTGGGAATTTGCGCCTGTTCTTTTTCATGTTCGATTGGTGCTTGCGATCAATTTTGGTTGAAAGAACCACATTATCGCGGTAGCATGAGTCATGAGTCTTATCAGCATGAGTCATGTTATTTCTTACGTGTAGTTGTCATCGATTTATAAGACGTTATCACATCAAATTTTTTGGGTTAGGGGGTAGGGGCTAACCTTCCTTAAACAATGAGTATGGAAACGTA
The DNA here is from genome assembly GCA_963971375.1 of Platycheirus rosarum. Taxonomy (NCBI): domain Eukaryota; kingdom Metazoa; phylum Arthropoda; class Insecta; order Diptera; family Syrphidae; genus Platycheirus; species Platycheirus rosarum. The sequence goes on along the minus strand of OZ020510.1, from coordinate 112,383,760 downwards.
GTCATGTCCCATGGCTTAGTGGTTAGTGTGTCGGAGTGCTAAGCGAAGAGCCTGGGTTCGAGTCCCTCTCATAGCCACCTTCTTTTCCGGGGTACTGCCTCTTGCGAGGATCTGACTAAATCTCCAAGAGTAAAAACTTGTCTCGAAATCGGCGGTAAATTATAGGTCCCTTCCATTCTTGGAGATTAACAACAGACACACAGGAATGGTTGTCACTAGGCCTTGGGTCCTTAAGGAGCTGTCGCGCCAATAAATTTATTTAACTTATGTATGGAAACGTAGCTTAAAATAAAAAGTGACAAAGCACCATCTGTTGTAGAGTTGAAGAACGCAACTACACAATGTATGACGTGGATTTAAGAAAAATAAATAACTTTTTTTCTATGGCCAATTTTCGAAGTTTAAGTTAGTTTATAGTGAAAAAATTGTGTCCTATATTTTGTTCGGGTTAATAATCTACTAATTGAAAAAAGATTTGTTTAAATTTATTTTGGTGGTCTCGGTTGATGCGCACATATTGTGTGCTAAGCTAGTTCAATTTTATTATATGTACCTATATTAGAAGATTAGAAAGATAAGGTTTACCCTTGGGGTTTTCTGGGTGGTATGCAACATTTGCTTTATCTATCCCGAAAAAGAACAACCATTTCTTCTTCAGGTAATTATTCACATATTTATGTTATATAAGTTAGCAGCATCAATATATTATCTAGTTAAAAGACATTGATCAGTGCCTCCTTGGAATATATATTACTTTTCGGTTTCAAGTATTAAATTTACATGATAAATGGTGGTGTACCTCAAGGATCCATTGTTTTAACAGCTCTATTTCTTGTATTTATTGGTTATGATCTCTTGTCTGTTTTAAATCAAACTATTTAAATTATTTTGCTGTCAACAGTACCCTCAACTTTTCTTGTTCGTTTTCAAAATTTGCAAGACGCAACGCTTAACTTAATGCTCTGTTTACTTCGTCCTAATTTGTATTAACACTAAATCGTTGAGAAAGTGAACAAAACAAAACAATGAAATCAAAAGTTTCGCATTTAAAAATTCACTTAAAAAAATCTTAGCCATAGTTAACCATAACCAGTACCATACCAGATATGAAATCAGAACCAAAACAATCTCTCAGATCCAGAATCTAGGCATAAAAAAGTAAAACTGAATTCGAACTTTCCCTTTTCATGACCCAGATAAAAAATAAAAAATAAAAAATAATAACAACAAGAAACAGAGCAACAAATTTGATACAATCTATCTTTTCCAACATCGAAATACTTTTGTATTTATCTCAATTTTTCGTATGAAAAAATCTATGCGACTGTTAACCGTAACACAAGTACATACATACATACATTAATTGGCGCGACAGCTCCTTAAGGAGCCAAGGCCTAGTGACTTATACTCTCAACCATTCCTGTGTGTGTGTTGTTACTCTGCAAGAATGGAAGGGACCTACAGTTTACCGCCGAGTCCGAACGGCTACATGAGATGCACTTTTTCGAGACAAATTTTACTCTTGGAGGTTTTGTCAGTTCCTCGCAAGAGGCAGTACCCCAGAAAAAAAGGTGGCTATGAGCTGGATTTGAACCCAGGTTCTTTCGCTTAGCAGTCCGACACACTAACCACTAAGCCACGGGGCACTACACAAGTAGCGCCCAGCAAACCGTTAAAAAAGGGGCAACCATCATATATTTTATACCCCAAAGGTGCCCAAACTAAACATAAGTTGTGTATCTAAAATAAATTGTGTATCTTTTTTCGAATTTTGTATCTGGGAATGCAATCTTTCCTAATAGTTCCACTTTGTCTGCTTCAAAATCAACCAGACATCACATTTAACAACTTTGGGACAACGTTACAGTACATTAATGTAGGTACAACTTGAATAAATTAAACAAAAGTTTGCATCCAGATTTTGTCGCCGCCTTAAAAAAGATACAAGCAAAAAATTAATTGCAGCGCATAAATAGAAAGTTGCCATTTTGGATGCGGAGCTGGGCAATTAACCTGCGTGTAGATACATTTTTTTTTTTAATCTATGATCTCCATCAAATGACCAAAATGTTGTTTATAATAATTAAACGCCACTTTCTTTCCGCTAAACTGGATCAGCTAGCTGTGATCCTCAGAGGAGAGTTTGAAGTTGATAAAACGGTGTTTTTTTTGTATCTTTTAATAAATTGCATAGATACATTCATATCCCCATGCAAAATGTTCAATGAATAAACGCGCAACCAGAGTGTAGTTAAAGCTGCATCGACGAGGTTGGGACTCAATCGATTGGAAAATGTTAAGTGAGTTATAGGTTGATGAATAAATTAATCGACTTTGATGGCGGCTTGAAGAGAAAAACCGTTGAAAGAGCACCAACGACAACGCGGCGGGGCAAGGGATTTGGTGGAGGAGCTGAGCTCGCAATCTGTGCTGCTGCAACGGCGGCATGGTGGCGATAGTAACTTGCAGCTATTTCCAGTTTTCTCGACTGTGGAAGTTCGTATATTGGTTGTTTGTTGACTAATTAAAAAGTTATTGAACTCAGTTGAAGTTTTAGAGCCCAGGGAGGTAAAGGAACCGATTTAGCTTTAGTTGGAATGTTTTTCATATATCCATCAAACAGTGTGTTGTTAATAAACCGTTTATTGCATTTAAAGTACGTTCTAGAAATTATGGTTTTTTTTGGTGCATACACTGAGATACAGTTTTATGACTTGGTATGGGAGATTTTACGGTAAGAGATAAAGAAGTGATGCTGAGTGCTTTTTATTGTTTTTTATTCATTGTTAAACCACTGCAAGCTTGAGTCCTTTTGTGGGTTGTCACCTCGTAACCCAGTGAACTTTTTTACTTAGAATGCTGTTTATGACGAGGGAGTGCTAAGTTGGGTCTTTTTGTTGAATTCAAAGATACACCTGTACTGAATGCATTTTCAGATACTTTATGAGGGTATGTAATTACGTATATGAGTTTCTAAGTGAAGTTTAAATTTTGTATATATTTTTTTCCCGACATTCACGGATCTAGGATCTGGATCTAGATAACAGCTTTAGAACCATCCAAGTGACCCCGATCCTACACAAAAAAAAATTAAAATATGTATCTTTATACAATTGGAAAAACAAAATTGTTATAAGTTCAAAGGTTTTTTGTGAATTGAGCTTCAGCAACCAAGTTTAAATTTTTTAGTTAAAAAGAGTCAGCTGTAAAGTCGGTTTACGGACGATAATTTTACGTGATAACGTCATAAGAAAACATTGATGGCAGCAACACCAACATACAGCCCGTTACTCACATCCACAAACCCTCTTGTTACACACAAACCCCATATACCTACATCTACTTTCTACTTTAACAAAACTCCGCCTATTTTGTGTTTCTTTTTCTCTTGTTCTTTTTGAATTTGAGAGAATTATTTTGGGAATTTGCGCCTGTTCTTTCATGTTCGCCTGGTGCTTGCGATGGATTTTGGTTGAACCACAGTATCGCGGTTAGCATGAGTCATGTTATTTCGTACGTGTAGCCTGTCATCGATTTATAAGACGTTATCACGTCAAAAAACGTCAAAATCAATTAAGTCCTTTAGGAAGTCATAAGCAAGTTCAAAACAAATGAAATAGCAAATAAACATTAAATAAATAAAATTATAGATAATACGAAAACAGAGTTCATGTTATAAACTGAGTTTGTTGTAATGACAAAATAAAAATTAAAAAATGTGTGTTCTACTCACTGAGGACTTTTCTTATTTCGAACAAATTAAAAAAAGTTATTTGACACCAACGTTTTCAAATTTTTTTTTTGACAATTCCATGAATATACTCCTGAAGTAATCAAATTTTCTTTCAGATGCTTTTAAAGAACCTTCAAAGTCTGGTAGCCTTAGATACATATACATTGTGCATAAATAAAAAATCTCCTTTGTTTACATTTCGTAGTAATTTCCTTCTTCAAGTCTCCTTCATTTTTTCTGTTCGACTTAATTAAATTCTTTTTTGCTTCCTCGAGTCGCGTTCCAACTGACTGTCAAGTCCAATTGGAACGTGCCTCAGCTTTGCTTTTGTCAGCAACGCTTACGCACAACTTACACATACATATTTCCTTTGAGGCTTTTATTTGCTTTTAGTATTTCGCATCTGTGAGTGATAACGCTTACATCAAATAATCAAATGTAGAACAAATGAAATCATGGCATGCTTTAAACAGTGAGCGACATTTTTGTTGATACATTTAACTTTTCGTTTTTGCCCACATAGAAGCAAAAGTGGAAGGGGAACAGGGGAAGCTTTGAGCTTGACAATAGGAATTTCACATTCGTCGTTTCTATCTTGAGTATTTTATAGGCGGATCTTTTGTCTGGGGTCTTTTTAGGCGCTTTGCTGCTTTCCATAAGGAGTATTCCGTAGAAGCATCCGCCGTGAGACTTTTCAGGAATTTACTAAGTGAATCATTTTTTGCCTTATCATCTGGAAATCGCGTAGCTTGCCTTCTTCGCGCTCTTCTTTTGTCCAATATCAGCTCCTTAATTCGACAGGATATTTTATTTCATTTTTCCTCGTGTTCGAAATAGTTGGAGTACTTTTTTCTGCAGCCTGTTGCACATCAGCAATAAATTGTTCCACTACATGATCAATTTGTTTAATTGTTTGCATAGGAAATCTTAGGTTTATAAAACTTTCAAGCTTATCTCTGAATTCGTTCCAGTTTGTTATCTTATTCAAAATTATTTTTTTCTATTATTTCTGATTCTATCAGTGATAAAAATGCTAGAGTATGATCTGACGATCTGACTTTGAAGTCTGACTAAGAATAGAATTCGCGAGAAGTTGAAACTCTGTCCAGATTTGGGCTCAGATTAAGTAACCAAGCGTGCTTAGTGCTTATTAACCAATTTTTTACCTCACATGGTTCAAGATGAGGTAAAAAATAAATTTAGTTTAGAGGTTATATTGTGATTTGAGTTGGTACGCAACACCATAAATAATGTAGACAAGACAAGACATTGTGAGTGTTTTTCGGATCGGACCAAAGACTTCATATTCTTATCTTATCTTATTTTTTTTTTTCATTTAAATTTGCTGTATAATGACACAAGAAATAGTTAAATGTTAACGCTCAAAATGTATGATTTAACGTTTTAAGAATTTTCGTTCGGTTTTTTATTTGACAAATCTTCTAAGAGAAAACTTTTTCTTGAAAAAGGCATCATGCAATGCAAGTCTCTTGGGTTTCAGCAAATTGATAATGCCACACACGAATTTTTGAAAATGTTAATTACGAGGCCTTGGCTTCTCATGAAGCTGTTGCGCCAACAATTTATTTAATTTAATTTTCTTGTTTCTTGGCCTTTGTTTCTTTTTCCAAATAAAAAACACCAAAAGTCATATGAAAACATTTGAAATAATAGTCTGAAATTACGTCGATCTTATTATTTTAGCTTACCTTTAGCAAATTGTAAAATTCCTAGTGTACCTATTTCATACGTCGCTGACTGTTAAACATATATTCCAGCTGTTTAGTGATGCGAAATGCGTACTTCTCCAACTTCTCTGCTGTAATCATGTCATCGAAATCGATATAAATACTTGATATGCCTTCAAGTACTGCCAAACCAGCCAACAATAGATCCCCCGAAACTCAAGTCGTCATTTCGACCCGGAGCCTAGAGGGAGGGACACTATGTGTTGTGATGATTGATGGAAGCTTGCCAAATTTGTAGGGCCAAGTGAATACGCTTGTTTAGCTTTGGCGTCCCTCGCTTTTCCCTTTCGCTCCCATCCAGTTAATAATACCCACAATGTTGATGGTGGCGATGATGGAGCTTGTGTGCGTATTATTGCCTGTTAAGTTTTTTAGTCTAACGGTACCAGTTCCAGTGAACAGTTCGCCATATTAGTTCTCTGATGAATATTTTTTTTTTTTTGTAATTTTTATTAATTCTTTGGGGTCTGCCCATCTCTAATTGAACGAACCCACTTTTTTTTAAACAAACGAGGTCAGTGTCAGTAGCGTCAGCAGCGTGCATCTTCTATCTTAGTACATTTCCTTTTTTTCTATCTCATGTGACCTTCTCGTATCGCACAGATATTTCGCTAAATAAATTTGAAATTACTCAACTGGATGCGACATACGATAAAATATTTAAATTTGTTTGTGTGTTTGGAGCAGTTGAAATATTTGTCTTTTTTTTATTGATGATGAAAATTCTTATTTAAAATATTTTTTTTTTTTTTTTTGAAGAATGGAATTCTTTGAATGCGTGAGATGTGAAAAATGCGGATGTTTTTTTTTTTTTTTGTTCGACGTTTATTTAAAAAAAAGCAAATTTTTGGATTCATTGCCTCCAGAGATTGTGTTGAAAATTAAACAATTTTTAATTTTTTTTTTTTTATTCGAAGTGATGTGTGGAAATGTTGTCATGGCTGATGACTTTGTTTTATGAGTTGTGTTACAAAACTTTATTCTGTGGATGGATGTTATGTGAAGATTAAATTTATCGTTGAAAATACTAAGATTGCCCAATTAATTTGAGTTTTTATTTTGTTAATTGCAATTAGTCATTAGTTTAAATTGAAGGCAGTGATTTTAGTCATCGTTCCTACATAAGATTTTGCATTTGTTTAATTTTAAATGGAATACCAGCATATGCAGAGGTTAAAATAAATGGCTTTGGAGTAAAAATTCGGTAATTTATCTCTTAATAAACATATTTCTATAATATAAATGAAAAGAAAAACTTGGGGCCAGAAAGTTCCATGAAGAGAGGAGGTCTAGTGACCTAAACAAATTATGGGAGACAGATGAGCATCAAACCCAGACTTCATTAGTTTCTTTGATCATGAATTGTATAGCGTATTTCTAAATACTACTTATATGAATAGTTTGGCCGAGTACTGTTTTTAATTCAAAACTCCTTCAATCTCCTTTCAACATTATAAAGGAAACACAAATCCCTTGTGCGCGTAGAAATATATAAAAAAAAAAAAAAAAAAAATACAAACCATTTTGTGTAGGTGTGTTGAGAAAAATATTGATGGTCTAATGGTTACCGTAAAAAAGACGTCGGTTTCCGTTGCTTAAAAACCAATACAACTGCATGATCAGAAATCCACTGGTAATAAAAATTGTTGATCATCTGTAAAAACTATCCCAAACAAAACTTCATCATCGGTTTCAAGGTTTGTTGTCAAAGACACCCTCTACCTTAGCCCTTTTGAAAAGCTAATCTATTTGTAACGCACTTCGTCGCCAATTCCACGCCATAGTGTGTTGAATCCCCGAAATGTGGAACAAATTTTGTACATTGTTTTGAAAAAAAGGAAGATTATAGCACTCGGTATTTCAAAAGCATTTGACAAAGCCTGGCATCTAGCTCTCGTGTATTCGAAATCGACGAATCCCTGCTTCGTTGAATTCAAAACTTTCTTTTGAACCGTTCTTTTTGAGTTGTGTTGTCTAAAGCCCATAATATAAATGCTGGTGGTCCCCGGCGTTCCATTTTGTACCGGACCGTCTTTCTCAATTTTTATAAATGATTTCCTGTCTGCAATTCTGTTCCCAATAATTTCTTCGCTGGTAAGCTCATTAAATTCTGACAGTATGTAACTATGGGAAATAAAAAACCGCGTAAAATGTAATGCTTCCAAAACTCAATGCTGCCTCTTGTCGTTAAAGTGTGACTTGCCCCCTCTTGCCACTGTCTATGAGTGGCACTAAAAAAAAAACTCTAGTGAAATAGCCATCTGCATTTCTCCCCTTAATAAATTACACGACTGCTTCGAATAAAATTTGAAAAATATTAAAGGAACTTCAAGTTTCGATTTTTCTGACAACTTGTGATTGTTTGAAAAAGTACGTAAAATAGTTTTCAGCGGAAAAATTCCAACGCCATTTTATTTCATTAGAAAATGTGAAAAAGAAATGTGATAAGAAATTAAAAAAAAATTTCAAAATGCATTTAAGAAAATTATTAAAAATACAAAAAAAAAGTTTTCGAAAATATTTTAAAATAAAATTACTTAGGCTTCCAACATCTTCCTGAATATCAATTTCGATTTAAATCGGATGACCAGTTTTTGAGAAAGTCGATGAAAAAAAGAACGGTTCTATGGGAGGTACCGTTTTTAACCCACCATCTTGAATTTTTTTTCACCGAAACATAACCCTACACCTTAAATAATACACTGACTTTTAGGTATATGACAGGTACCATTAATATTTGAGCTTACATTTTTTTTAAAGTCCTCTGTAAAATGTCAATATAACTTATGTTCCAAATTTGAAGACGATTGGCCAAACTTTGCGCTAAACTGCGCTTTGGGTGATTAACAAACCGGCTGTGCAAATTGTCCGTATATTTTACTTAGAACTTTCGTTGGTGTATTGGTATTGTTTCAATTGTTAATTTTTTACTTGCGAATATAGGAAAATTGGGTCCGTAAAATTCCGTCCGTCTGTCTGTCTGCCTGTCTGTTCGCACCTCTACAGCCTAAACTGGTGGGCCGATTTGCTTCAAACTCGGTATTTAGTATTTATTTGGTAATATCTCGGGGGTATTTTTCATTTTTGCTCTAGGTCGAAAAATAACGGTACCCGCCATACAATATATAACAAAAAGTTTGATTTTCTCGAAAACGGCTCTAACGATTTTGATAAAACTTTCACGGTGCTATTTTTTTTACAACAATGCACCTTTCAGTTAGAATGAATTTTTCGAAATTAGTTCTATTACGGTACCTCTGCACACAGGAAGTCATTTATAATCCAATTAATATTGCATTTAGAAACTTTTAAAAACTTTTTTTCGATTTTTTTAAATTTCTTAAAAAAAATATTGGTTTTCGAAATATTTTGTTGAAAACGGGTTGATTGAAATTTTTTTAAGAATTTTCTACTGGTTTTCTTATAATGACATATTAAAAAAAATTAAATATTTTTTCGAAAAGTTTTTCATAAAAACGACTAAAAAAACTGGTCGAACGATTTTCAATATTTTTTATTTCATGATAGACATTTAGTTTTCAAATTTTATTGCATAGGTACTTAGTTTTTTCCGAGAATACTCTTAAACTAATTAAAAACAATTAAAGAATTTTCGAAAAAAAATTATTTTTTTATTTTAATGTATGCATACATATGCAGCCACTAAGCAATTATCTAGCATGAGAACAAGTTCGTGCGACCCAGTCGTGCATTTTAGTTTAAGTTCAGATAGCGTTATTTTTCTACGTTAATGTAACTTATTTTTTATATTTTATTCAGCTATGTGAACCGCAGATATGAACAAGTACGTGCGATCCAGTCGTGCAATTTATTTTTAAATTGTTTTTAATATTTTCTGCAACACAAACTTAGAAAATGTTCAATCCATAGCTAAATAATATGAGAAATTGTCAATTGAAAAAAATTCAATGCAACTAGAAAATACATATTTTGCCTTACACCAAACAAAAGCCGCGTAACTCTTTATAAATCATTATAAATGCCCCTGCGTGCTGAGGGAACCCAAAATCATTTTATAATCATAATTTAAGCAAATTAAGAACAAAATTTAACCATGTTTACCGAAATCATCATCCACTTATAACTATCTAGAGTCGCACACGGTTGGCTTCCTCCACTAAACCCAATAAACCATGCCACCCGGCTTTAAAATCACAACTGTGTTCACAACGGTTAAAAAAAAAAAAAAAAATTTGCCTGTCCAACTTACTCAACTTTAACACTGAAACCGCATGCATCCTGTAGATACAATATCTACATCTATACAACGTTATACTGTCATATCCAATTGAAAATGGCAGCGAAAAACTGCTGGCTACGCCGCGACGCCATAGCCATTGTGTCTCCATGTCACGATGTTCATACAAACTTTAACTACAAAGTCTGCTCATAAAACCTACGCGTAACGTTGAACGTTATGTAGATATTCGTTTATTCACATAGTGTTACGGTACACAGTCGTTGCACTTGGTTACCTTTCCAGCTGGAAGTTTGTTTAGTTTGTTCTCTTGGTGCCGTGGTTTTTTTGTCGCTTCCAAATATTATTAGTTCCGGTCAATAACTTTCGATTGCTTGTTGCCGTTGGTCGTTGCCGATAAATGATGATTTTTCACCAACACGAAGAAGGGGGAAAGAAACCTAAACACAAATTTCCCGAACACCAGGTTCGACAGAGGTTATAACATGAGTTGGAGCTCTGAGAGCCTTAACTGTGTTTCACATTGAAGTTTTGTCAATCCGTGGATACTTGGCGAATGTTATTTTCATATCCCTCGTGCTCCTTTCCTGGGATTGGATGAAAGTAAAAGTATCTTTCAGTAACTGCGTTGGTGGAAATGTTTCTTCCTCGACTTCCTCTGCAGGAGGTTGGTGGATTGGTTCTGTTTTTTTTTTCGATTCATGGTAAACAGATGAAATAGAAGAGGAAGAGGGAAGACGACGGTTATATCTTATATGTGCAATAAGTTACACTTACACTAGCTTTAAGTGCTAACTTGAAGTTGTACTTTTTTTTATTATTTTTTATGAGTATCGGAGAAAGTTTTAATGGAGATATAAAGAGGAAGGATTTGAAGATCTTCCATATAATGTGTTTGACGAGGAAAATTGTTAAAAAAAATGCATTATAAAGTTTTAAAATTATCTCCAAAAAAAGGATTAAAAAAAAATCTGAGAAATATATCAACACTCGTCGAAAATCCCTTCTTCCGCTTCCTGGGTTCTTGAGAAACAGAAAACCCAATACCGGTCTTTCTTTCTCAGATACTAAGGTCTTCTTGGGCAGCGCTAGGAACGGCCTAATCCCGCTGAGCTGCCTACACATAGACCTGTTGTGCTCGTTTTCTTCTTCCAAGCGGCATACCTGTCCTAACCGCTTACCTCTCCCTTCATATTCATATTTTTCATCATTTGAGGGTGGTATCTTTTGGTTTTTTTTGGATATTCAAAAATAAACCCTCTTGTGGTAAATAAGTGAACTACAAATTTGAATTATCTTCGAAAAACGATATTTTAAAGAAAGAAAGAAGCATCTATATAAATGTCAAATTAACTTAATTTTTTTTGTTTAAATCATTAAAGAAAACACATTTTAAATATTGAGAAAAATATGTGGCATTCGCCTTATAATTAAAGGTAAAAAAAACAACTAGAAAATAAAAAAAATACAAACTGTCAAGGCCGGATTATTCAAAAATGAAAAATCTAATCCAAGCGTTTCAATGATCTGTTCCTTACCTTTACAACGACATACATAGTTTATCTAGTTTAAGCCTCTATTTCACGTTCTTAAATTTTGAGTAACCGAAACATTGAAATAAAACAAAAACAAAATCAAAAATAAAAAAGGCCTCGAGCGTTTCAAAGACAAAATACCATTCTTGGATACGTAATTTAAATTTTTGTAATACATTCACTATGGACTTCACATTACACGTATCCATTTGTGCAATGTCTCGTTTTTTTCAAAAGTTAGGGTGGAGGGCTTTTAACGCGCTCTTGTTTGCCGTTAACATGGCTGTGGTTGTCTTTAAGCTTTCTTCTCCATCCCATAAATGTTCGATTGGGTTGAGGTCCGGACTCAATGCTGACCATGGCAATACCGTTATATTGACTCCATCAGAAAGACCTGTTTATGTAATACGGGTCGTGTGCGGGCGAGCATTGTCTTATATAAAAACAAAGCCAGCTTCTTTTTCCTGTGAAAATGGAACCAAAAAAGGTCGTATTATTTTGCGACAGTTATAGTTCCTCATCCAGAATTATATTGTGAATATCATTCTTCCTGATCCAGGTCTCTTTGCTACGCTTCCGGTTTCTTGGAAATGTTTGGGATAGCTCGTCACCATACACCGATACCCATTGCAACAGATCTCTGAGACTGTCCCTCCTGAGGCATAGCTACCGCTCTTATTGCCTTTTAGATGACAATATGATATCGTGAATCGAGAAATGAAGGAAGCCTTCAATTTGAATATTAAACCGGTTCGGCTTAGCTGAAATGCAATTTTCCACAGACAAGAACTTCTCTTGGACACTGATATAATTTTTTGAATCAGGCTGCTTTTTAAACCAAATCTTCTATAGCCGAAGTTCTGATAATAATTTTAACTTATTATCAACACCTTTGCCCTACATAGTTCTCGCTCTCAAATGCAGGTACCTTCAGAGCCAACCGCAGGAAACATTTGAATTCCTACCTATTAATGTTCCCCAGCCCAGTCCTTCATTATTATGCTCCATAGTTTGAATTGAAATACTTTTTAAACTATGACGAACTTTCTTGTGGTCTGAGGTGCACATCAACAGAACTATAGAAATAGTTCCACAACTTCCTTCGAAGAACCTGAAAATAAGATTCATCATTGTAGTTTGCTGCATCTTGCAAACCAACATTTTCTAGTGTAAACACGGTCACTTGAAATTAATGGTAATTCCACCGCACTCACAACGGTCTGATGAAAGTTTTCCCAATTTGCTGAAGAGCCCGAAGTTTAATGTTTACCTTTAAATAGAAGTGATTAGTGCCATTGTTGTGATTCTAAATAATCAAAGGTTTCGCCAAAGAAAAGAAGTCATTAAGCTGAAGATGGTGCCGTACGTGGTTCATTAGCGAAAATGCGAATACACTCCTCAGAATTTGTCTAATCTCTTCCAAACCGTTCAGGTTAAATCTCAAAAACCTAATTTATTGCCATGTTTAACATCTTTAATATGCTTTCTCCGTTGGAAGTTGTTGGTTAGTTCCGTTTGTCATAATTAAGTTTCTTTATAGTTTGTGGTTTGTATCTAATTTGCATATAGAAGTTGTGCGCAGATTTAGTTGTTTGATGTGACAGTTCATTGTATACAAAGTATTTTTTAAAATCCCAAAGTTCAAAAAAACAATTAAATTGTCATTTCGATTATGCAAAACATAAGAATTTTCATACAAAATCAAAGCGAAACAATGGGACTTCGACTTGATGGCAATATTTTGAAAAAAAGAAAATTTTTTATTTTCTTTTAAAGATAAGCATTAATTCTTTGCCGGCCGGTGATGACACACGTCTAGACGAAACAATAGTTTAACTTTGAATTTTAGTTTAAAATTTATCGTTTATCGAACAACAAGTTTTTTAAATATCGAATCAGACTAAAAAGTCATGTTCCTTAATTTTAAATAAATTATATCAGAGTTGTTTTTAGTTTTGTTTCTGCAATTTTCAATTCGTAAAGAATCGACGTTTCATTTTCATTTTTAATTCATTTTTCTTAAAGCTAACTTAGAACTAGACAAACATCTTAACAACTAGCTTATATGTATATTAATTTAACTAACTTACTGGACTTACTGCGGGTGCGCTCTAAATTATTCATTATTTAAATTTACTGCCTTTCGAAGTTGTCCTAACTTATAATGGGTTTTCGAATAAGGACTTGACAACTTTTTTTTAAATAAAACGCAAATCATTTATTTCAAAAACTTTTTTATCGGCTTGAAGTACAATCAAAACATTTATGAATGGAACTCGACTTCGTTCATATGGCCACCGCGGGCACGTTTGCAGCGGTCGATTCGTTGGACTCGATGACTCGGTCACACATTTCGGCTGAAACGGCTGCTATTTCGCGTTCAATGTTGGCTCTGAGCTCTTCCAATGTCGTCGGCTTGTTGGCATAAACCAATGACTTAACATAGCCCCAAAGAAAATAGTCTAGAGGCGTTAAATCGCACGAACGAGCGACCAATCGACTGTCCCATTTCTTGAAATATCAAGCTCATCAAACTTAATCTTCAAAAAATCGATTAGAAGGTGTGCTGTGTGGCTTGTGGCACCATCCTTTTGAAACCACATGTCGTCCAAGTCCATATCTTCCAATTCGGGCCAAAAATAATCGGTAATCATGGCGCGATGACGCTGGCCATTCACAGTAACGTGACGATCGTTATCGTCGACGAAAAAATATGGCCCAATAATGTTTCCCTTTTAAGCATTAGGATAATAGGGAGGGGAAGGACAGAAAGTGTCGATTAGCATTGCTTTTGAATGCTTGCAAATCAAAATGGCAAGGGAAAATATCGCCGGGTAAACTATTCCAAATTCGTGTTGTTCGGCTAAAAAAAGAATCCCTGTGTTTCATGGTACGCCCAAAATTGGGCTCAAGGGTAAACTGATGAGCATTCCTTGAGAGACGAGTATTACGGGAGAAATTTTTAAGGGGAGGATCGCAGCTGGCTACTTCGAGTGAACATTTTTTTATAAAAGAAACGATAAAATAAGGACAGACATGAAACATTGCGTTGGTGTTCGAGAAGGGCAATTGTTTCAGCGGCAGTTATCAATCTTAACGCTCTATTTTGTGTTCTATCAAGCAAGTGAAGCGATGTTTGTGAAGCACCTGCCCAAAGGTGGGAGTTATACTCAAGTTTAGGGCGTATAAACGCTTTATAAATTGTAGATAAGATAGGGAAAATACATCTTACACCGATACAGAAAACCTAAGCACTTAGCAGCATTCTTGGCGATTTCAAATATATTGTCGTTCCAACGGAGGTCGTCGTTGACACACATGCCGAGTACTGAGAGCTTTTCATTGCTATACAAATTCAACACCACGATCGTCGTTCGTTCTGTCATTCGTCCTCGTTGGTGGTCGTGGTGGTTAGCTCAAAAGTTAACAGTTCCTGTCATATACCCGTTATGTAAAAGCTTTTTTTCCTCAAAATCCGCTCCAAGAATTTTTATTAAAAAAATCAGGTACTACTGTAGGTAAGCATTATGTTTTGGTGAAAACAATTAATATGGTGGGCTAAAAACGGTACCTCCCATAGGACTGTTTTTTTTCCTTCGACTTTCTTGAAAACTGGTGATCCGATTACTACAATGAGTTACAAAAAAAGTGGCGCATCTTAAAATTTTGCAATATTTTGAAGTGATTAAAAAAAACGTTTTTTTTTTAACACAGATATGTATATTAACATAAAATAAAAGTAATTCGTTTAAAAAAAATCTGCAAGAATTTAGAAATAAAACAAATTAAAGAACTTAAAAAATTAAAATTAAACACTTTTATTTTTGTTTTTTTTCTCGTTCTTTTAATATTGAGTTTTACCTCCCCGAACATCTAGCAAAGCCTTAATTTGCCTGGGCATACCTTGGATAAGGTTTGCTACGATGGTGTCGTCCAAATTGTGCTATTCCTCGATCAGAGCAGATCTCAGCCCACTGAGTGTCTCTGGGAGAGCAGGTCGCCTCCTTATCATTATTCCCAGCGTGTCCTAGACGTGTTCGATGGGATTCATGTCCGGGCTGATCGCAGGGCAAGCCATCACCTCGATTTCGGCTTCTTGCACGTAGTCGGTAACGCACCTAGCAACGTGTGGTCTAGCATTGTCATGCATCAGCAAAAAAATATTGCCAATTAATGGTGCAAATGGAACCACATATTCCTTCAGAATGTTGTTCAGGTAAAAACATGAGTTCATGGATCCTTCCACGATGCATAGCTCGGTTTTCCCGCGCATGGAAATTCCTGCCTACACCATGTCTGAAACTCCCCACAAATTTTCCCGCTGAGCAACTGCTGCCGTAGAGAATCTTTCACCTGTTCGTCTCCACACTCTGCTACGTCCATCTGGTGAGCGCAGACAAAACCTTGACTCATCAGTGAAAAGAACTCTACTCCGCAATATTTTGAAAACGGATTGTAATTTTTTTTTTTAAATGTATGTTATTTTTGTGCTTAAATTTGTATTCTTGAATTATTTTTTAAATTTTTTTTTTAAAAAAGTTGTTAAAAAAACAGTTTTAGTTTAAAAAACCGTTCCTACAATTTGGAAAAGAAATTCACACTTTTTAAAATTTCTTAAAGAAATAAAATGGCGTTTTAATAATTTCACTCAATAAAATTTAACGTACCCACTTTATTCGAACAATCAAGTCACAAAAATCGAATAAATGCTTTGATGTTTACTTTAATTTTCCTAAATTTTATTCTACAATGTGACCGCACATATGAGCAAGTACGTGCGATCCAGTTGTGCATTTTTTTTTAAAGAAAAAAATATTTTTTTTTAAATTTTGAGTTTGAAATAAATTTTTGCAAAAGCTGTTAATAGACATTACATAATTTTCCAAAAAAAACACATCACATTATTGTAAGTGTTGCCGTTATTTTTAATAATTTTTTTTACAATGCAAGTGTTTTTTTTTATAAAATTGCTATCTCCCGGGGGAGATGACTCCACTCCCGTAGTAAACAATGCTTGTATTTAACCCCTCTACCGAATCCCGTTATCAAATCCTGGCGCCACAGTTATCGTACTTTTGCCGCTGTCGAGGATTCCAACCATCAAAGCTGGCCTTAAATGCTCAATCTACAAATGTAAGTTTGGTTGAGGGCAGTCATGTGAAAACCAGCCAAGACCTTAGTCCTTGTTTTAGTAATTGGTGAATCGATGCATTGCAGTTTTGGAACTTCATTTTGCCCTGCCTATTGCTTTTCTATGAGCCTTACCGCAAATGAAGTCTTTCTAAAAGTTTTTAGCTTCACGTGCTCTGTTAAAAAAAAAAACCTCACATTGTAATTACAGATCCGAAACTCGTTGTCCTTATTGTTTCCGGGGTCACGCGGTCTTCACCAGATACTTTTAACTCCTAGGAACTGTAGAAGTCAGAACAAAAAAACCTGGTTTAGTTCTTAATGGATATCGCAACATTAGAAGACATTTTATAAAATAGCATTAAACATTTTCCAAATGCCTTTGCTCTTCCACGAACGATACTACCGCCCATTAAATCCATATCCAAGCCGAACACAACTCTTAAAAAAATAATTACATTTCTCTATTCCAAATTTCATTAGACCCCTTATGTCTCAACGACTGCCATTAAAGTCGACATCTTCTTTTAAGCAAAAGGGTGAAAAAACTTACCCCCAAAAGGATACCCCTTGCCATACTTAAAGCTTTGAACCCATGTCTGGGTGGCATATATACATTTTTCAATTTCCTAATTCCGTCGAAAGTACACAAAAAGTACTTTCCGACTCACCGTCAATGACAACATCCACAGCAAATAAGCCTCTGGGTTTTCGTTGGAAACTAAAATCGAGTCGAGGCTCCTGTGTGCAACAAAAACGAGCAAAGCTCTGATGTACATTCCACTTTATTTAGCAAAAGATACACAGCATCATAAAATGAATGTGTTGTTTGAAAGAAGAACCACCGCATTGCAATGGAATGTTAAGATGGAAAATTTCAAACATTTTCTTCTGCCGACTTTGTATGCAGAAGACGAAGTTTATTGCATAGCGCACTGAGAAAGGATAATGGCTTTCTTTTTTGTTGCAATACATTCAGTCTTCTATTACTTGGTGATGGAGCTGATGCGGATTGTGCTACCTTCTGTATGTTGCATCTTGTGTTCCTGGCTTTTTGGCATTCCTCAGAGGTTCTATCGATTTTTTCTTCTTTTTTTTGTGTGTGGATGAAGATTCAGGAGGAATTTCTTCCCTCAGCGCAAATTAGCTACGTTGAGGGATTATTGTACGAATTACATAATCCAAGCATGTTTTGCAAAAATCCAGGAAAAGAAGTTCACGACCGGTCAGAATTTTATGACCGATTAGTTTATTTTTATTGGCAACATTTCTAAATCAATCTTAGGGTCGATACACTTTAAAAAGCCTATAACTTCATCATCTTACGTCAGAACTATAAATTATCCTAAAAGGTAGGCAAAAAATACACGCACACGTGCTTAGTCTTTTAGGCGCTTATGCTAATCAAATTTCTCCATCAGAGGCCTACTTTTATTCCCTTCCCCAGCCTCTGATTAATCTAATGTATTTAAACAGCTATTTGATGTAATAATTTAGCTTTTTTTTATTCAACTTCACACGCCGACTTAAATAGGTGATTGAAAAAAACACACCAAACTTCGGGAGGGCATGGAACGCCCAATAGTTCAGACAGCGTTAAACCATGAATTGATGGCTTCTTATATTTTTTTTTTATTTTGAATGAATTTCTAATGAACTGTATAATTAACATAATTCTCGATTTTTTTCTTCCAGACTCAATCGGCTAACAAGACAGAGACACCTCTTCAATTCAAGCTTAGGAGGCTAACACGTCACAAGGCGAGATCCTGTTGAGGGCTTGACATCTGCATGTGCCGAACAACAAGAGAGCAGCAAAACAGCAACAATGACTGAAAGGTTACGTTCTTTAAATATTGGTGGTAGCGGTGGTGGTGTTGGTTCTACTGGAGGAGGAGTGAGTTCTGGCTATGCAATGATCGGAGCGCCAACCCTTATTTCGAGCACTTTTACCGGAGCCACCGCATCACCGGGCCTGACAGCGATTGGCAGTAATGCTGCAGGCAGTGTTGTTGGATTAATTGGTGGTGGCATCAGCAGTGCCGGATACAATCTGAACGCTCCAAGCAATGGCAGTGGTTTGGGCGGAAGTGGCAATGGCAATAACAATAATAGCGGCAGCGATACCGAGCCGGACTTGTTGCCGGTTATGGCCCAATTGAATTTCCATTTGATGCAGGACCTTGGCAATGCCGGAGTGGAAAGTGGTAATTCAATTATGAACACATCACAAATTTCAACAGCTTCAAATGACTCGATAGCAATGGGTGTACAACGACATCCGTCGGCTGCGTCAACAACAGGAAAGCATTTGGGAGCAAAGGTGAGTTTTCTTTTTATAATTACTTTTTGATTAGAAAGTAGTAAAGTTAGGTATTAGTGATAAAATGTCAATTTAGTGTTTAGTGTTGTTCCTGTCAATGAAGCCCTCAAAGACTTATTGCATTTTGTGTTAATTAAACGATGAAAAGACAGCCATTGGAGAAATTAATTCGTCCTTTAGAAGAGTGATCCAAAAATCAGTGTGGAAGTTTTTTCTATTTATTAGACATACAGTTTTTGAGTTATCGCCTTTATGAAATACTAAATTCGGTTACTTTTCTTACTTTTACCTTTGGTGGCGTAGCATAGCGTGGTGTTCTTGGTCCTTGTTTAAAATGCCTTTCCAGGCGGTTCAATCTCTAGCCTGCAGTCTCCAATTTCGCACTCTAAGCAGTTGCTCAATCGGAGATGGTCTACCTTGGCTTCTGACTCCCTCGGTTACGGCGTCGAAGACTTTGCGCGATGCATCGTCGATGTTCTTCAGCCATCTTAGCCGCTGGATACGGGTTTTGTAGCTAAGCTTGTCGCTGTACAGCTCGTACAACTCTGTATTTTCTTCGTCACTCATTGTTTACTAAATCGCTAACAGGGCCATAAATCGCAAGTAGTACTTTTGCTCCGAATAGCCCAAGAGTTGAGCGTCTTCTTGATTCTTCTCGATTGAGCTTTATTCCTGAATAGCCTACTTATCCCAAAGAAACAGCTATTAGCAAGAGCGACTAATTCTGCGCTGATGTTGTTTCCTGTGTTTGGAAATAGCCAGGTAGACGAATTTACTGACTACCTCAAAGTCATACCTTTCAAGTGTCACGTTCTGATCAAGTTGGTGGTGGGATTGGGCTTTTGTTATTCAAACATTGAAAGCATATACTTCGCCTTGTCCTGCTGACTGCGGAAGTGAAAGCACCGATTACTGCCTACTTTGTTCCTTTCACATAAATGTCGTCAGCCTGGGTGTTCCGCACTACCTTTTCAAGAACAATGTTGAAATAGCTGCAGCACAGTGCGTCACCTTGTCGTAACCCTCTGGTGAACAGCGAGCATTCTTCTTCGTCATTTTGATAAGAGGTTGCCAGTTTAACAGGAATTCCAAAGCTAGATATTGCTCGGTTCGGTAGATTTCATCCCTGGTGTAAGAATTGATGAACAGGTGGTGGGATCTGGCATAATGTGGGGATTTTGTCGATCGTAGATTTTTCAGATCTAAAAGGTGCAGAGTAATCGGACCACCTTTTTTTTTGATCAAGCAGATGGTACTATGATATAACTAATGAAGTTTAGAATTATTTATGGAACACAAGTTAGTTTTGGTGACATTGAGGGGGCTTTGATTTTTGTATCAAGTGTCCACATCCGATAATCAATATTTCGTATGCCATTTAGCATGTTAATGATTTTCGAGATAATTCTCATATTTTGTTTCAAGTTCTGAATTGTTCTTACCTCCTTAGGTCCTCAGACAGTGAGGGAATAACTGGGTCCCGAGGCTGATTATCTTTGTTTTGCCGGTATTGATTTTCAACCAAACGATTTTAGCTTCTCTTTCCACTCTTGTTGTCATTTGATGAAGATCCATAATCCTGTGAAGGAGTAAGCATAAGGCATCGATATTCAACGCACTGCTCAATTATAATCCTTAAGGTGTTGATATGATTAATGAGTGAGGATTCAGCGCGGGAACCGGATTGTTCAGCATCGATTGTGGAATCTAGATGTTCTCTTATGCATTCCAGAGCTTGGCGACCTTCGGAGCCCCAGGCCGTTTCTATGAGTAGATGTTGTTGTTGTTGTTGCTTCGGGCAGCTCAGCAGGTATCAATTGCACATTCAATCGGATTAAAACCTCAGCAAAGTGCTGTTTCCACGTTCCGAGCGTACATTTCTTTAACCAGGTGTTCCTTTGAGCTGTGAGCACCAGCCAGCTCCTTTTATATCCTATAGAATAGAATATTCTGCTGTCGCAACTTTTTGCAGCATCTTCTGCTTTTTGAGCCAAAGCGTTGATGTGGTTATGCTTGTCACATTGCACAATATACGGTGAACCTATCTCTTTTTCGGTACAAGGATTGCAGCTCGTATCATTCTTGTCCTTGCGCTGCTACGCGAGCCTTCAGTTACGTTCATTGATCCGTCCCCAAATTTTCTCAGAAAGCCAAGTGTTGTCCGACTATTTTTTCAGCATTTGATATGAAAAAAAAATTCACAACACCAGTAATTTGCGGCGAAGTCGGGTTCTAATTACTGGTTCTCATTCCGTGAGAAAGGTGGTCTCTGAATTTATTGCCGTATAGACGCATTCTTTAGACTATCAATGTTTAACTTGGCCATTCGGATGATTCCATTGGATCTTCGAACTGCAGCTGTACGAAGTCTTACGGGAGCTACAATTAGATAGTGTTTTCGGACAAACCCCATGTCAGCGCCTCTTCTGTTTCTAACATCTAGGAGACAGCTTCTAAAACTTCTTCATAGGTTTAAGTTGTAGAGTATGATTTTCAAATAACCGCCTAAATGGCTTTATACCAATTTTAATCCATCATATCAAAAAATAATTAAAAACAAAAAACGGAATTTGGTTTTGTTTATGTATTTTAATATTGTCAAATGAAAAAAAAATAATAACGACGGTTTTTCTTTAAATTAAAACCCAAATCTAAAAAAGTTGGAAATTTAATTTTAATTATTTCTAAAAATGTCCTTCATTCAGTTTCTTTTTAGTTTGGTGTGTTTTGAGATGGAAATTTCTTCTAGTTGTTGCAAGACAATAATTTCAGTTCCCGTTTCCAGGTGTAGATACGTTATCCCAAATTGTAAAGTAAAAGGCTTCGACATTTCCTGAAACGACATGTAAAAAAGAAGAAAATGTAATTTTCTCTGATTTCCTTAAATTGCAAAATGATAAGAAAATCGTAGTTCCTGGAAGCGGTTTTTTTTCTGAAAACGTGAGCTTCACAAGCAGACGGATTTGTTTCCGGCAATAATACGTTTTCTCAGATCAGCCATTTCCTATTTTGGCAATTTGAATTTCAGACTTTTTCCTGAAGTCTACTTCAATTTAACCGGAAATTTCCTGAGGATATAGAAAAATAAACTCAATTACTTCCTTTCGAGCTACAAAAAAATTCCAAACACACCCATCTCCCGAATATTAATACGTTTCTTCATTTGGCATTCAAAACATACATAAAGTAAGAAAAAATACGTGTATCCATCCAGTGAAAGAGAGATTTATTACAAAAACTCCTTTCCTGCATCCATAAATTCATATAAAAAAAAACGAGCTCAAAGGATGTTGTAAAATGGTGGCGATATGGATTTTCACGCCAAGCTACCAGCAGCATCCCTTAAACATTGACTCCGTCATTCAAATTGACAAGTGACATGCTTCATGGAGATGCGGCAGTGTCAAACGGGAGTTATCTCCTCCGTAAACTAAACATTACACATGTTCCTCTGCGCTTTATGACAGACAAAATCGATACTCATTCACCGGCTAAACAACAACCCCCAAAACTCTTAACTACCCCCGCACATGTGTCTCTGGTTCTTCTTTTGCCAAATTGACAACAGAACACGAACACGATAGGGAAAAAGGTGGCAAAGCGTATACAAAGCGTACGAAGGGGAGCGACGGGCGCCGCAGACATTAAAAGTATCATTCCATAGCCTGCGGGTAGAATTCAACCCCTCAACCTTTTCAAACCTAAAAATATAAATTCTAAAGAAACTTTTTCAGGTTCAAACGGTGTGGTAGCTGTTTTTTGTTTCAAAAAAATAACCGACAGACTATGGGTGGATGGAGTGTTTCGGGTGACGTTGCAAGTTCTCTTAATCTGTCTAATGATCACTTCAAACCCCCTGGCAAATGACGCTCCCAGTCAGCCGTCCGCTAGTCTCTACGACCCCCCTCACTTAAGAGACACTTTCACCAATTTTAGGGGATGATTTCTGTGTGTGCATAATTTTACATTAACATTGCCGATTATACATTTGCCGCCGTTTTTTGTGTCCAACATTAAAAGGTATGTTCGACTAAGATTACAGTGTGTAGAGGGTGGATGTTTCACGCCCTTACGAATGTTCGGGAAAATACTGTTTGTTTCGGGAGGATGTTTTTGATACACTCGTTTGGGGAACTTCCCCGAGGGTGAATGAGTTTTTGAAGCTCACATCCGAAAAAGTGACTGGTGCGGGATTAGTTTAAATTAGAATTAATGAAGCGAGTGTATTTTAATCGGATTTGATATTATTTTGATGATATATTTATACTTCACCGATTTAAATTATTCTGAATATTTTGTTTGTAAAAATTTCAACAGTTTTCTTACCAAATGCTCCTAAAAACCAAAAGTTTCTCAGTTGAATGTAGTCCGATCAAAAATTTCCAACTATATAGTTGCTCAAACAAAGTTGCAAATTCATTGAGGAACCACTTGATTAGTTTTGAACAACTTTTGACTGAGTGACTTTTATCACTCAGATTTTGATTGAACTAAATTTGTCTCAGAAGCGTTTTTATAACATTTTAAAGAGGCCAGTTTTGATTAAATAACTTTCGGTTCAACAGTTTTTTTTCTTGATTTTGTGAAAAGTGAAAATTTTACTTTTGAGGAACTGAAAACTAGCCTTCTCAAGCTGAGTTCAAATCAATTGCAAGTAGCTCACTTAAAGTTGGCACACCAAATCATGAGTAGATTAAATCATGAGTGTTCAAAAGTTGCTTGGACAAAATTTGCTGAGCTAAAAACTTCAGAGTCGAAAATCATCTCAAACTTAGGTTTCTCCTTAAAATGGAATTCTGTTTGAGCAATTTATTAGTTGGGAAGATTTGATCGGCATTTTTAATGAAAACTGAAATCTCGTATTAGTTTTTTATCAGCTTTTGGTAAGAAAACTTGCTTTTTTAGTAGAGGTCTGGGTAAATTTTGGTTGAGTTTTTGATTAGGCATTTTTGTCGGGCAACTTTTTATTGGAAACAATTGATACATTTGGTGCAGAGCAAAGAATAGCTAGATATATCGCCCAATTAAAGTTTGACCAACCAAAAGTGTTTTGATTTGAATAACTATTTAAATTTATTTGAGCAACTTTTTTTTTTTTTTTTTTAATATGATGAAAAAATGTTTGGTGAGCAATTTTTGAATTTTGTCAAGCAACTTCCGTTTCAGCATAGCTTTTATAAGAGCAATCCAAAGACTGACAGTTTGATTTGTTAATTTTTTAATCAGAGAGATTGAGCAAGTGCTTAATGAGCAACTTCAGACCCAACTTGCTGTCCAATTTTAAAGTGATCTTTTTGTAAATCGAAAAATCCGTTGAACGATATTGTTCCGACCATATTTGTCACTTTCTGTTGCTAAACGTTATGATATAGAGCTATTATAGACGAAACAAAATCGTTCAATCGTTTTCGTATAAAGTGATTTGCAACCAAGGTGACTTTGAAAAACATGAAAGGCTGGATCTTAAGTTTGTCAATAAACACTGCCCTCTTCACTGAATAAAAATTCAACAGATTAAAAGTTGTTCGGTCTTATGTTTTGAAACGAAAGCTTCTCAACCAAAACTTGCTTAGGCAAAAATTAAGTTAATAAATTGAAAATTGCCCACTCAAAATGTCTAACAGCATCATTTCAAAAATAAATGCAGCTCAATCCAATTTGAAAGTAGCTTTAAATTAAAACACTTAGTTGGTCAACTTTTAATCGGGCGATTTATCGAGCGACGCTTTGACGCTACTTTTCCAAAAGTGTATCCATTTAAAATGATTTCACTTAAAAGTAGTCCGACGCAAATTGCTCAATAAAAACATCAACCAAAATTTACTCGACCTTCTACACAAAGGGGGCCAGGTCAAATTTTGTTTTTTTAAAACTCTAGAAAATGAGATTTATATAAAAAAAATATTAAAATACTCCCCTCCTTAAAAATTGGTGCTCAACCAAAATTACAATTTTATTGAGATTTTTTGTTTGAATTTTGTTTAGCTGAAATTGAACAACTTTGACTGGGTGATTTTTACGGAGCTTTAGTCCAGTCGACAGGTAGTTTTAGGTCGACAAAGTTCAGAACTTTATGAAACTTTGCGAATGTTTAGTGATGGTTAATTAACATTTTCTCAAGTTTTGGACATCGTGGACCCTGTGCAAAAATGAGGGAGGGGTGGGGAATTGCAAATGCAAAATTTTCGTTTTCTTTAGTTTTTCATTAATAACCTTATTTTGCTTACGCCCTACGTTAAGATCCTTTAGGTATATTTTGTTGAGCATACATTTTCCTAAAATATTTACTATCCCCCAACATGTTTGTATGTCGTCAATTCGTTACCAAGATATGTAAAAAACCGTAATTTTTTTCAAATTTCCCAAAATAATGCTTAAATTTGCAGATCTTTACCTGGTTTCTGTGGTTTACACAAATTATGATCAATTATTGTTGTAATTATGATTACTGGATAAAACCACAAACTTTTGACACCCTAAACACTAACCCGGCATACCCTCCCCTCCTCACCAACCAATAGTAGTAACACAAGCTAATTTCCTTCTCTGATGAAAGCCAACCATATTCACATCATGCTGATATTGTTTTTAGTTACTCTTCGGATCGATTTCCGCCTCCGCCCCTACATAATTATCACAAGCAGTTTTGTGGAAAATATTATGTAATTAACCAATACAAAAACAAGGAAAAGGAAAACAAGGGATATATGGGCGTTTTAAGTCGTGAGTTAAAAAAAATATTTTCTGACGCCTGGCCCTTCAATCCGCTCCTCTGGAGACGGAGTTATTTTTTCGAAAATTTTGTGTTGTATGGATTAAGTAGATATACTCGAATGCCTATGCAATCCATATACCAGAAATCTCTTGAAAAAATAAATGCGCCCTCATGATCGGATTGGAGTTTCGCGTGTCAGAAAATACAATTTCCACTCAAGCTTTTACATGCCTATACGTCGTTATGATGAAGCCCCAGCTTCTACAATGTGTTGCATTGTAATATTGGCATTGAGTCCATCTACCTGATTCATATACCAAAAATCTTCCGAAAAACCAACTACGTGTCCAGGAGCGGATCGAAGGTTCGCGTTAGAAAATAAATTTTCACCCACGACGTCACACGCCTATATCTCGTTATTTTTGTCCTTTTCCTGGTTTTTGTATTGTTAATAACAATAATAATTCCCACTTTATCCAGAAATCATAATAACAACAACAATTCTTGATCATGATTCGAGTACAACAGAAGAAGGGTTAAATTTTAGATTTTTTTTAGATTTAGATTTTAGCATTTTTAGGGAAATTTAAAAAAAATTACCTCTTTTTCGAAGCGCCATATCTAGGTAACAAATTGACATACTAGTCAATATTGTAGGAAATTTTGTGGTCTACAAAATATACCTTAACGCTTTTAACGTAGGACGTAAGCAAAAAAAAGTTATTAATGAAAAACCAAAGAAAGATCGAAAATTTTGCAGTTTTTCCCCTCCCCCCCATATATTTTGCACAGGGTCCACGAGGTCCAAAACTTTAGAAGATGTAAATTAAACCTCCTTAACATTATCCCAAAGTTTCATTAAGTTTCGACCTTTGTCATCCTAAACCCAGTTTTTTCGACCTGTCGACTGGACTTATTTGGTTGGACTAAATAAAATTTGGCAAGTAGGTATCAGTTTATCACAAACTCCAAATATAGACCGAGAGCCAACGACTTAAGAATCAAGTCATTTATATAATGTTGTAAGGCATTTCAATAGAACGCCTTTGGGGAGTTGTACAACATTTTGGTGTGACCAACATGTGTAAGATTCGACACAAAAGTGTGACAAAAATGAAAGAAGTCAATTCATGTATATAATGTTTTAAGACATTTCAAAAGAAAGCCTTTGGGCAATTAGACAAGAATCAGTTTGTCTGGCAACATATTGGTGTGACCAACATGGGTAAAATTTGACACACAGTATGAAAAATTTGAAAAAAAATTACTCATTTGAGTACTTTTGTAACTTTAATTCCTAACCGACAGTAATTTGCAAAATTTATTTTTTGACGCCATTTGTTACATAATACTCCCAAAAAGTGTCTGCGCAAAAAAGTTAATTTTTTTGAAGAACACGCTAGCAGCCAATTTTAAATGTTGACAATTCGAATTTTTTTTTTAAGGAAATCCAGATTTGTTTCATGGTTTTGCATAAAACTGTAACCGGAAGTAACTAAATTGTCATATATGTATATAGACGATATTGTAACATGACACTTTCATAGGTGTCAGTGCAAAAATACAGACAAAAAATGTTGACTAAGCCTCTCAGTACTAAGTTTACTCAGTACTTTGTGTCAAATTTTACCCATGTTGGCCACACCAACATGTTGCCAGACTAACTGATTCTTGTCTAACTCTCCAAAGGTTGAAATTCCTTACAACATTATATAAAT
Source organism: Platycheirus rosarum (assembly GCA_963971375.1). Classification (NCBI taxonomy): domain Eukaryota; kingdom Metazoa; phylum Arthropoda; class Insecta; order Diptera; family Syrphidae; genus Platycheirus; species Platycheirus rosarum. The sequence continues at coordinate 112,356,639 of OZ020510.1, read as the reverse complement.
GACTTGACTTCACTCATTTTTGTTTGTGTCGAATTTTACCCATGTTGGTCACACTAAAATGTTGTACAACCCCCAAAGGCTTTCTATTGAAATGTCTTACAACATTATATATGACTTGATTCTTTATATCGTTGGCTCTTAGACTATAATTTGTGTATATTGATTTTCGACCAGGCAGCATTTATTGAAGCAACTTGTAATACCGCATTTTTTAGAAGATGGACTCATTTTTATTGAGCAACTTTTAACACTTTTCTATGATTATGCAGGACGATTCGCTGAAAGCGTGACAATGAGCCAGGACGTGTAGGTTAGGTCGAGCGGCGAGACAGTATAAAATCGTATGAAAGTTCTTTCGGCCCGTTTTGGCAGGTGCGGAAGTTTTATAAAAAAAAATTGGTTTAAAACGGAAAATAATATTAAAAACCAACAGCAACACTTACAATGCCATACTAAACGCATTTATAAAGCTGTAAGCCCTTGTTTTATTTAATTTTTAAATAAAGTTATTTTAGTAAACAGTTTTAGAAAAAATAAATTTGTAAACTCAAAATTAAAAAAAAAAATAAAAAGAATTTGAAACTAAAATTTTGTTTTGGAATTTGTACGTATCTAAGCACTATTTTAATTTCAAAATTCAACTCTTATTAATTCTTCGTCGAAATATGTAAACCAAAATGATTTTAAATGGATTACTTTAAAAAAATTAAAATTAACAAAATCTACTTTTTTCCAATATAAATTTAATTTCGTATTTTGAAGAGCATTATATTTTTAAAACAAAAAAAGACTATCACTAAGGAAAGTACAAATTTGAAAAAAAAAATAAAAAATTAAAAAAAAAAAATTAGTTTTGAATTCGAAAATTTAGGGTTTCAAGAAACTCTTTAGGAAACAACTTTAAAATCAATTAAATTAAAGATACCAAATAAATAAAATATGAGATTTCTAGCTTTGTACAAAGTTTAACCTGGCTTTAAAAGTTTAACCGTTGTTTTTGAATATTTGTTGTTTTGTTTGAAATCATTTTTAACTAGAACATTGCTCGCCCCACCTTCATGGGGAACAACCCCCTTTCCATGCGATATGGATATTGCCACGATCATACCTATTGGTTCCAGCCTTTTGTCAGACCTTATAGTAAGTAGTACATCGATGCGATGCAATCGGCATCATTAAATTACCAATTTTGTCTATACCTATTAGGAGCCCAGAACTTGAAGGAGGAACATTCCTCATAACAGGGATTTCTAATAAGGGGATCTGTTAACTCTTTTGAGCTAAATTACCTATTTTTTCTGTATACCTTATTAGGAGCCCAGAACTTGAAGGAGGAATATTCCTCATAACAGGGATTTCTAATAAGGGGATCTTTTAACTCGTTTGAGCTAAATTAGCTATTTTTTCTTTATACCTATTAGGAGCCCAGAACTTGTAGGAGGAATATCCCTCATAACAGGGAATTCTTATAAGGGGATCTGTCAACTCTTTTAAGCTAAATTACCTATTTTTTCTGTATACCTATTAGGAGCCCAGAACTTGTAGGAGGAATATCCCTCATAACAGGGAATTCTTATAAGGGGATCTGTCAACTCTTTTAAGCTAAATTACCTATTTTTTCTGTATACCTATTAGGAGCCCAGAACTTGTAGGAGGAATATCCCTCATAACAGGAATTTCTAATAAGAGCATCTTTTAACTCTTTTGAGCTAAATTACCTATTTTGTCTGTATACCTATTAGGAGCCCAGAACTTGTAGGAGGAATATCCCTCATAACAGGGAATTCTTATAAGGGGATCTGTCAACTCTTTTAAGCTAAATTACCTATTTTTTCTGTATACATATTAGGAGCCCAGAACTTGTAGGAGGAATATCCCTCATAACAGGAATTTCTAATAAGAGCATCTTTTAACTCTTTTGAGCTAAATTACCTATTTTGTCTGTATACCTATTAGGAGCCCAGAACTTTTAGCAGGAATATCCCTCATATCAGGGATTTCTAATAAGGGGATCTTTTAACTCGTTTGAGCTAAATTACCTATTTTTTCTGTATACCTATTAGGAGCCCAGAACTTGTAGGAGGAATATTCCTCATAACAGGGATTTCTAATAAGGGGATCTTTTAACTCTTTTGAGCTAAATTACCTATTTTGTCTGTATACCTATTAGGAGCCCAGAACTTGTAGGAGGAATATTCCTCATGACAGGGATTTCTAATAAGGTGATCTTTTAACCTGTTTCAGCTAAATTACCTATTTTTCTTTATACCTATTAGGAGCCCAGAACTTGTAGGAGGAATATTCCTCATAACAGGGATTTTTAATAAGGGGATCTTTTAACTCTTTTGAGCTAAATTACCTATTTTGTCTGTATACCTATTAGGAGCCCAGAACTTGTAGGAGGAATATTCCTCATGACAGGGATTTCTAATAAGAGCATCTTTTAACTCTTTTGAGCTAAATTACCTATTTTGTCTGTATACCTATTAGGAGCCCAGAACTTGTAGGAGGAATATCCCTCATAACAGGGAATTCTTATAAGGGGATCTGTCAACTCTTTTAAGCTAAATTACCTATTTTTTCTGTATACCTATTAGGAGCCCAGAACTTGTAGGAGGAATATCCCTCATAACAGGAATTTCTAATAAGAGCATCTTTTAACTCTTTTGAGCTAAATTACCTATTTTGTCTGTATACCTATTAGGAGCCCAGAACTTTTAGCAGGAATATCCCTCATATCAGGGATTTCTAATAAGGGGATCTTTTAACTCGTTTGAGCTAAATTACCTATTTTTTCTGTATACCTATTAGGAGCCCAGAACTTGTAGGAGGAATATTCCTCATAACAGGGATTTCTAATAAGGGGATCTTTTAACTCTTTTGAGCTAAATTACCTATTTTGTCTGTATACCTATTAGGAGCCCAGAACTTGTAGGAGGAATATTCCTCATGACAGGGATTTCTAATAAGGTGATCTTTTAACCTGTTTCAGCTAAATTACCTATTTTTCTTTATACCTATTAGGAGCCCAGAACTTGTAGGAGGAATATTCCTCATAACAGGGATTTTTAATAAGGTGATCTTTTAACCTGTTTCAGCTAAATTACCTATTTTTCTTTATACCTATTAGGAGCCCAGAACTTGTAGGAGGAATATCCCTCATAACAGGGAATTCTTATAAGGGGATCTGTCAACTCTTTTAAGCTAAATTACCTATTTTTTCTGTATACCTATTAGGAGCCCAGAACTTGTAGGAGGAATATCCCTCATAACAGGAATTTCTAATAAGGGCATCTTTTAACTCGTTTGAGCTAAATTACCGTTTATAACAGGGATTTCTTATAAGGGGATCTTTTAACTCGTTTGAGCTAAATTACCGTTTAGCTCAAACGAGTTAAAAGATGCCCTTATTAGAAATCCCGGTTATGAGGAATATTCCTCCTACAAGTTCTGGGCTCCTAATAGGTATACAGAAAAAATAGGTAATTTAGCTGAAAAGAGTTAAAAGATCCCCTTATTAGAAATCCCTGTTATGAGGAATATTCCTCCTACAAGTTCTGGGCTCCTAATAGGTATACAGAAAAAATAGGTAATTTAGCTCAAAAGAGTTAAAAGATCCCCTTATTAGAAATCCCTGTTATGAGGAATATTTCTCCTACAAGTTCTGGGCTCCTAATAGGTATACAGAAAAAATAGGTAATTTAGCTCAAACGAGTTAAAAGATGCTCTTATTAGAAATCCCGGTTATGAGGAATATTCCTCCTACAAGTTCTGGGCTCTTAATAGGTATAAAGAAAAATAGGTAATTTAGCTGAAACAGGTTACAAGATCACCTTATAAGAAATCCCTGTCATGAGGAATATTCCTCCTACAAGTTCTGGGCTCCTAATAGGTATACAGACAAAATAGGTAATTTAGCTCAAAAGAGTTAAAAGATCCCCTTATTAGAAATCCCCTGTTATGAAGAATATTCCTCCTACAAGTTCTGGGCTCCTAATAGGTATACAGAAAAAATAGGTAATTTAGCTTAAAAGAGTTGACAGATCCCCTTATAAGAATTCCCTGTTATGAGGGATATTCCTCCTACAAGTTCTGGGCTCCTAATAGGTATAAAGAAAAATAGGTAATTTAGCTGAAACAGGTTAAAAGATCACCTTATAAGAATTCCCTGTTATGAGGGTTATTCCTCCTACAAGTTCTGGGCTCCTAATAGGTATACAGAAAAAATAGGTAATTTAGCTTAAAAGAGTTGACAGATCCCCTTATAAGAATTCCCTGTTATGAGGGATATTCCTCCTACAAGTTCTGGGCTCCTAATAGGTATACAGAAAAAATAGGTAATTTAGCTTAAAAGAGTTGACAGATCCCCTTATAAGAATTCCCTGTTATGAGGAATATTCCTCCTACAAGTTCTGGGCTCCTAATAGGTATACAGACAAAATAGGTAATTTAGCTCAAAAGAGTTAAAAGATCCCCTTATTAGAAATCCCTTTTATGAGGAATATTCCTCCTACAAGTTCTGGGCTCCTAATAGGTATACAGAAAAAATAGGTAATTTAGCTCAAACGAGTTAAAAGATGCTCTTATTAGAAATCCCGGTTATGAGGAATATTCCTCCTACAAGTTCTGGGCTCCTAATAGGTATACAGAAAAAATAGGTAATTTAGCTCAAAAGAGTTAAAAGATCCCCTTATTAGAAATCCCTGTCATGAGGAATATTCCTCCTACAAGTTCTGGGCTCCTAATAGGTATACAGAAAAAATAGGTAATTTAGCTCAAACGAGCTAAAAGATCCCCTTATTAGAAATCCCTGTTATGAGGAATATTCCTCCTACAAATTCTGGGCTCCTAATAGGTTTACAGAAAAATAGGTAATTTAGCTCAAACGAGTTAAAAGATCCCCTTAAAGAAATCCTTGGTATAATGCCGATTGCATTGCATCGATGTACTCTATAAGGTCTGACAAAAGGCTGGAGGTATGGTCGAGGCAATACAAATATCGCATGGAAGGGGGTCTAGCAGTTTTCTAGTAAAAAATGATTTCAAACAGAACAACAAATATTCAAAAACAACGGTTAGGTTACACTTACAAAGCCAAGTTAAACTTTGTATAAAGGCAAAAATCTCATATTTGTATCATTTACTCTCTTTAATAAAGTTTTTTGTGAACAGTTTCTTGAAACCCTAAGTTTTCAAGTTCAAAATTAAAAAAAAAATTGGAAAAAAGAACTTTTAACTTTTTTTTTCAAAATTGTACGTTCCTTAGTACTATCTATTTTTGTTTTAAAAATATTATGCTCTTCAAAATACGAACAAGCGAAATTAAATTTATTTTGAAAAAAAGTAGATTTGGTTAATTTGATTTTTTTTAAAGTAAGACATTTAAATATTTAGGTTTACATATTTCGACGAAGTATTAATAAGTGTGTTGAATTTTGAAATTAAAATAGAACTTAGATATGTACAAATTGTAAAAAAAATTCAGTTTAAAATTTAAAAAATTTTTTTTCAAAATTTTGAGTTTGAAAATTTATTTTTTCTACAACTGTTTACTAAAATAACTATTTAAAAACTAAATAAAAGAAGGGATTTCCGGCTTTATAAAAAAAACATTTGGCATGGCATTGTAAGTGTTCCTATTGGTTTTTAATATTATTTTCCGTTTTAAACCAATTTTTTTTATAAAACTGCCTCACCCGCTAAAACGGGGCGGAATGAACCATTTTTCATAAATTTTTTTACTGTCTCGACCCTACGTACACGTTTGAGTTTAGTGTCACGCTTAAGACGTATCGTCCTGCATTTGATCATGGAAAAGAGCTTAAACTTTATTCAAAAAATTAGCCCATTTTCCAAAAAACGCAAGTTGCTTTAGAAATGCTGCCTGGTCGAAAATCAACATAAAAAAATTGGAGTTTCTGATAAACTGCCGACTTACCAAATTGTATTGTCCAAAAGCTCCGCAATAATCACACTGTTGAAAGTTGCTCAATTTCAACCAAAACATTTTCAAATAAAAATTTTCAATAAAATTGTAATTTTGGTTGAGAAATTGGGGAAAGGGGGGGAATTTATGATCGAACTGCTATCGGCGGAAATCTTATTTCTTCTGCTTTGTTATATCAGCTTTTGTTAATAAATTTGCATTGTAAGGGGAAACTAATCGAGCAATTTTTGATTGATGTTTTGACTGCACAATTTTAGTCGGGCAACTCAGTGTTGAAACAAAATTTAAATCGATATTCTTGGTTCAGCGCCTTTTTCAAGATTTGCTTGATATATCGGCCAATTAAAATTTGCCAATCAAAAGTGTTTTGATTTGAACTGCTATTTAAAGTTGAAAGTTGGTTAAGCAATTTTATTAAATTTGACATATGCACATATATAGAAAATGTTGATTGAGTAATTTTCGATTAGGCATTTGTTGTCTAATTTTTGTTGAGCAACTTTCGTTTCAGCACAGATTTTATTGACCCTTGATTTGTTGATTTTTTTATTAGAGTGTTTGAGCAAGTATTTAATGAGCAACTTTAAACTTTACTTACAGTTCAATTTTTAAGTCGTCTGTTGTAAATCATGTTGGGAAACGATTGCACGATATTGTTCCGACCATATTTGTCACATTCTGTTGCTAAACGTTATGATAGAGAGCTATTAAAGACGAAACAAGATCATATAACCGTTTTCATTTTAAATAATTTGTACAGGGTTGACTTGTAAAAAGAACACTCCTGAATAAAAATTCAACAAATTAAAGGTTGATCAAAAAGATGCTCATGTCTAGTGTTCTGAAACGAAAGCTTCTAAACAAAAAGATGTCTAGTCGAACACTAATGATTCGGAAGTTGCTCTTTCAACATTTCTTGCATTATTACAGAATTAAATGTTGCTCAAACCAACTTTAAAATAGCTTTAAATTAAAACACTTGGTCAACTTTTAATTGAACAATTTATCGAGCGACAAGACTCAAGAGTTTATCCATTTAAAATGACTCGATTCAAAAGTTGCCCGACAAAATTGCTCAGTAAAAACATCAACCTAGGCTAGGTACATTTTTTTTGTCGAACGATGGGTATTTGATATTTACATAAAAAAAAAACAATGACTCGATTCAAAAGTTGCCCGACAAAATTGCTCAGTAAAAACATCAGCCAAAAATTACTCGGCCTTCTACACAGAAGGGGCTGGTCATTTTTTTTGTCGAACGATGGGTATTTGATATTTACATAAAAAAAAAACAATGAAACGCTGCGTCCCTACGTAAAAAATGGAACTCAACAAAAATTACAATTTCGTTGAGAATTTTTTAATTGAGAATTCAATTATTGAAATTGATGAACTTTTGACTGGATTTTATTATTACGGTGCTCTTGGACTAATAAAATTTGGTTAGCAGCTTTCAGTTTATCACAAATTACAATTTGTGTCTGTTGATTTTCGGCCAGTCACCATTTTTTAGTTTAGCAACTTGCAATAAGCTTCAAAATTATTTGCGATTTTTTGGAAATAGTGCTAATTTTTTATTGAGCAACTTTTAAACTCTACTGTAGTTATACAGGGTGATTCGCATAAAGTATGGAAAAAAGCAATATTGTAAGTTGGGTCGAGAACAAAAAATTGTATAAAAAGGGGTTCGCTTCCGTTTGGCAGGAGGGGCAATTGTAGTTCTTATAGTTGTTTTTAAATGTTTTATTTCAGTTTTAAGTCGTTTTGTAGAAAATTGCCGTCCCGCATATTAACGAGGTAATAAGTCGCCTTCCATTCGATATTTTCATTGTCTCTTACCTACAGGCTCCAGCTATTTGTCACTCATGCGAATTACTCTGTTCAATCAAAAATGAGCGTAAATTCCAACACTAGCAATAAAAACTGGCCAAAAAAACTGTTAATTTTTTGTTCAATCGCTAGTCGCTAAAAAAAAAGATGATAACTGGTCTAAAGTCATCACACCTCCAAGTTGGTCTTATTTGATTGTGAGAGTAGAAAGCTGCCTAACCAAATTTTGTTTTGTCAAAACTCAAAAGCAACGCAATAAATCACATAGTCAAAATTTGATCAAAGTCAATCAACAACATTCTCAAACTAGTCAACGAAATTGTAATTTCGGCTGAGGAATCTTAAGAGGGAATATAAATCGAACTAGTATGGGTGAAAACTGTATTTCGTACGTTTTTTAATCACTGGGGGAGATACTTTTCGAACAATCTTTAGTTGAAGTTTTGATCGGACAACTCATGATTAAACAATTTTTTATGTCAACCGCTCAGCACCTTTTTAAAGATTCACTAAATATTTCGACCAATAACAAAATCGACAAACCAAAAGTGTTCTGATTTGAACTACTCTTTAAAGTTGAAATTTGGTTGAGCAACTCTTTTTTTATTGTTAAATTTATTTAAAACAGGATGACTAAGCAATTTTTAATTTCTTTTTTTATTTTTTTTGGAGCGACTGTTCTTAGCATATATTTTACATGACCAACCTGTCAAAAAAAAATTTCGACCTTCTCATTTCCTAATTTTAATCAGAGTGAGTAAGCGAGCAACGAATTTCGGATATGTACGCAGCCGAACAACTAGCGGAGGCCCTTGACTGCTGTAAGGCAGACATAACCGCCATCTAAAAAATGCGATGGGACGGGCCGGGCAAAAAAAAGATGAAAAACTGCGATATCTACTATGGCAATTGCTATACACAACAAAAACAGCGCTTATTTGGATGTGGATTCGACATTGGAGGCAGGCTCCGGCAAGAGGTCTTGAGTTACAAATGTGTGAACGAGCGCCTCATGACAATCCGCATCAAGGCTTAATTTGCCAATATTAGCCTAATATGCGCGCATGCCCCCACAGAGGAAAAAGATGATAACACCAAAGAAATGTTTTTTGAGCTCCTGGACAAAATATATAAGCAATGCCCTAGCTATGACATTAAATTGTCCTAGGCGACTTTAACCCCAAGCTAGGGAGAATATGTCTTTGGTATATCCCGACCAACGCCAAGAGGTTGCAATCGCAAGAAATCTCCAAGTCCTTTTCCGAGCGAGTCTCAAATACCCTCGTGTTAAATGGAGTAGCATACCCTATGTTTATTATTCTATTTGCTTATTGTATGATTTTTATTGAATTACTTTTTCTCCTATTCGCTTTCACATAATTTTTCGTATTTATTACAATACATACTATTTTTTAATTCGCTATTAATAAACCACTTGTTGTCAAGCACTCAAAGTGTTAAGTTCGTTTTTTTATTTTAAACAAACACCTCCAAAGAAATATTTTACAGCCAGCATCAAGTATTGAGAACCTTTGGCAACATTGCCAAAATGCCACCCGGGAAGCCGCCTCTGAAGTGCTGGGTTTTACACGGCCACCACAATGAAACCTCTGGTTTGATTATGAGTGTCGGCAAGCACACGCAGTTAAATAAGAAACATACAAGGCGGCGCTGCAGAGAAGGAACAGAACTGCCCGTGAGCTCTACGAGCAGAAGAGGAAAGAAGAACACCGGCTTCTCAGTAAGAAAAAAAGGAATGATGAGAAGCGCGCGATCGAAGAAATGGAGAGCTGCTATTGCAGGATTGAAATTCGAAAGTTTTGCCAAAAGGTTAAAAGAAACTGTCAAAGGTACAGAGCTCGAACTGAAGCTTGCAAAGGCGATCAAGGGAACATCGTAGTGGAATCACAGTCGATGCTGAGAATATGAAAAAAACGGCGATGACGAAACGAATTCCGCTGTCAGGCAGAATGGTTCATTTTATCTGCGCGAAATAGACCAACAATTCCGTCCACCACATCTGGATAAAGTAAAGCTAGCTATATCTAAGCTTAAGAGCAACAAAGCCGCCGAAGCCGATGGCATAGCTGCCGAGCTCTTCAAAGCTGTAGGCGAAGACTTGGCTATAAGTATGCACTAACTCATAACATAAGCCAGATATGGTTAGAAGAAAGCATGCCCGATGAATGGAATATCAGCATAATTTGCCGGATCCTTAAAAAATGAGAGTCTTAGAACTGCACCAACTACATGGGTATCAGTCTTCTCAACATCGCCTACAAAATCTTTTCTGCCGTATTGTATGAAAGCCTATAGCCATTCGTCAACAACCTGATAGGTCCATATCAGTGCGGTTTTAGGCCAGGAAAGTCCACTATCGACCAAATATTCACATTGCGGAAGATCTTGGAAAAATCCCAAGAACTTCAAATTGATACCCACCACCTTTTCATCGATTTCAAAGCCACTTACGACAGTATTTATAGAGACGAGTTGTATAGAGAAATGTGCAGTTTTAACATCCCTCAAAACTCGTCTGACGATGGAAAACGCACGCTGTTCCGTCAAGGTCGGTAAAGACCTCACCGAACCTTTGAAGTCAAAAAAGATTTAGATAAGGCGATGCGCTGTCGTGCGACTTTTTCAACAACATCATACTTGAAAAAATAGTGCAGAACTCTCACGCCAACACCAGATGCACGATCTTTCAAAGGTCCGTCCAATTACTCGTATACGTCGAAGATATTGTTACAATAGGAATAGAATAGAACACACCGTGATGTCAGTAGCGCTTTTGTGAGTATTGAGACGGAAGTGTCGAAAATGGGGGCAAAACCAAGTATATACTGTCATCAAGAAGAGACACCCAATATCGACGTCTTGGACAAAACATAACCATAGACAGCTATAATTTGGAGGTAGTTAGGGACTTTGTCTACCTGGGCTCCACTATTAACTCAGACAACAACACCAGCGCTGAAATCAAACGATGTATAACTCTTGCCAATCGCTGCTTCTTCGGGCTTAGAAGGCAATTGAGTAGCAAAACCCTCTCTCGGGCAACTAAATTGTCCCTTTATAAGACCCTCATCATCCCAGTTCCTGCTGTATGGTGCTGACGCATGGACGCTGTCAAAAACGGATGAGGACGCTTTAGGCTGCTTCGAGAGAAAGATTCTCCGGGTGATTTTTGGTCCCGTATGCATTAACGGAGAGTGCAGAAGAAGATACAATAAACAACAAAAGAGTAAAAATTCAACGTCTCAGATGGCTGGGTCATATAGAGCGGATGGACATCAAGGCTCATCTTCGAATCCACCCCAGAGGGACGGCGCAGTAGAGCAAGATCGAGACTCAAGTGGCAGAGGACCTCAACCGACTCCACATGCGAAACTGGACCGAGCTGGCTGCAGAAGCTTGTTGGTTGAGTACCAGGTCCACCCTGGACTGTAGCGCCACCTAAAGTAAGGAAATGTTTAACAACAAAACAGTTGATTTTGACGAATTTAATGTTTTTTTTTGTAGAAAATCTCTTCGTCATTTCTTCTTCGTTTAGCGTTTATTTAATTGATGGTCATCATGACTTTAATTATCCTTTCTTGTAGTTTCTTCAAACCCTGGTTTAAAATTATAAGCTACAATGTAAGATATTGTTCCTAGGTCTTCTTCGCCTGGCAACGTGGATATACCACTTCGATATATTTTTGAATACATTTTTAGGTAACATATTGGCCAAGCTATGGGAACTCACATGAGACCGCCACAACCAAAAGCAACTTTGTGCACTTTCAATAAATGAGTTTTTTCCAATTAAGTGTTCATTATCCATCAAATTCACTTGTAGATACCCGCACGCAAATAGCATAGCTATTTTGGCCACAGCACAGTGGCTAATCTTTCCAGAGCACAAAGCATCGGCGACAGCGACCAATCAACCTGATTGCAATCACTAATATATGGTCCGAGGAGAATACGTTAATGTGTTTTGTTTTTTGCCGGTTTAATAAGATAAATCACAATTATTCTTATCGAGGGTAGATGTCGAAGCAAGGTTCTGCGCAAGGTAAATTCACCAAACTGCACTGACTCGGGCAATCTAACACGTAGTCAGGTTACACAGTGCCCATTTGCGTATTTCCACTCTGCCTGATAACAATTTATCCACCTTACAAGTTCGGTTCGTGTAGCACCTCTAAATTGTACACATCCACAGATATATATCAGTTAATAAGGTTGAAATTGCGATTTTTCACTCACTTTTTGCTGGGTGAATATCCCCTTCCCCCCACAGTCCATATGGATGACTTCAATCTACATGACTCGAATTTTTTGTTTTACATGTGACGACAAACGAGATGTTTGGATCTCAACAAAGTAACTTGTTATTCAAATCATATATCTCTCAGGAATGTTGACAAGTTATGAGGAACAAAATAAAAAGAGAATCAATTAAATTAACTAGGAGTGGGAGTTAATTAAGAGTACCGACTGTACACAGCTATCAACGTTCTAAAATAACAACGAATGTTTACGCCATGAGCCATACTTAGCTCATTGAGTAAAAGACCGAAGTGGAAACAGGCTTGGTTGTTTATACTTTAAAGTATATTTTATCATATAATTATCAAGATGGGCAACAGCTAAACCGATAACTTGCCCTTAGGTGTCACCTCTCACATGTTTCAAGGTTGCCAATCATTAAAATGACATGTTCATAACAAGAATAATGCTTTCTATATGAGATATATTTTCCTGGATGACTTAATTTCAGTCTCACTATCTATAAAATACCACCAAACTACACCCAAAACCAAAAACCCAAGCGACATGACTTTTTTCGGAAGTAAACTCTAGGTATACACTCCTGTTTAAGTAAATGTTAAGCCCATGTGTCCACTGTGAATTTTCGGTCAAGAAAAAAAACAAAAGCAAAAATAAAAATCAATTGCAGCCAAGCCCATGTTATCCACAAACTCGGTAGGCGCCTACCTTCACAAAAGCCATAACCAAAGAGAAGGCTAATGGCTTTAACAAACACACCATCTCGCCATGTAAAATTCTCCTAGATCCTACCGTGTCATCATCGGGAAGGGGTTTTTGAAAAGCTTTTTTGTATTGTTTATGAGAGGAATATTCTACCGTTTGTCTCCCTTCCCCCTGACCCAATTAAAAAGCATGAACTAGGCCATAGGACTTAGTATCATACCACCCTTCCAAAGAATTCTCTCATCTGGCACAATGCCAAAGCAAGAATTTCATTTAAAATTCTCATCTTTTTCGTTTTTCTTTTTTCTTGCAGAAACCCTCAACTAGTACATCCTGCCGCTTTCCCAAACTCGAAGAATGTGCTCACTTCCACTATGAACGTGTCCAATTGGGGCCGCTCTCTGTTCGCCTAGTAGATGACAAGTCAGAATTACTGAACAGCAGCATTGCATCCCAATCGTTGGGTGGCGATGTGGCAGCATCACAAAATTCTTCCCTGCGTTCGTTTAGTCCGTCTATATGTTGGTTTATTGTGAAGGTGATTCCGAATCGTTCGGATCCATTCCTGGTGAAGCGTTCCTTTGACAATATGAAACTGCTGGATGAGATGTTGCATCGGTGTGTGTATGACAGGAAAATAAGCGGCCTCAAGGATTTGTCCGAACTAGATTTTAAATCTGAAGATGAAGTGGAATATGCAGTTGGGAAATATTTGGAGCGCTTCTCGAAAATTGCTTCGGACTCACTCACTTGTGGAACAATTCTCACATGGTTGCAATTGGACAATAAGGGTAGAAGGCTGCCTCTTGCAGATAGTGATACCATGAAATGCATCAATACTCCAGCTGTGGGAGCTGCTTATGGTGTAAGAAGGTAAGTTGAGTCGTCTTGATTTCATTTACAACCATTAACATTTCATTTTTAGATATATGGCTCAAGCTTCCGATGAGATTTCTATCGAAGTAGGTGACATGATTTCTGTAATTGATATGCCAAGTCCAGCTGAGTCTATTTGGTGGCGAGGAAAAAAGTCTCACTTGCAGAAATCACACTACGAAGTCGGTTTCTTTCCACAGAGTTGCGTGGCTACAATAGGCGACAAGGTTCCTCGTCATTTTCCACTTCCAGCGCCATTAGTTGGCCAATTAGATGTATCACCAACAAAACCTGTACTCCGTAAGCATGGCAAACTCATTGCTTTCTTCCGGTCGTTTATTTTATCTCGACCTTCGCGACGCCGACTGAAACAGAGCGGCATCTACCGGGAACGCGTCTTCTCCTGCGACCTAAGTGAACATCTTCTGAATAGTGGTCAGGAAATTCCCATGGTTCTCAAGTGTTGTGCCGAATTTATAGAAGAAAATGGCATTGTGGACGGTATTTATAGGCTATCAGGCATCACATCGAATATACAAAAACTTCGGCGATCTTTCGACGAAGAGCAAATTCCGGATTTCTCCAATCCTGAGATTCGACAGGATATACATGCAGTTAGCTCATTGCTGAAAATGTACTTTAGGGAATTGCCTAATCCATTGTGTACGTATCAATTGTATGATAATTTTGTGGAAGCAATTCAGGCGAAGAGTGAATCCAATGAGAGGCTAAAGCTGATGAAGGAAACGGTTCTTAAGTTGCCACCGCCACATTACAGGTAAGTTTCGCTATTTCCAGAAGTCATTCTTTTCTCTAAACTATTTTCTATATCTCAGGACACTTAAATATTTGGCTACACATCTTAATAAGATCTCGCAGCACTCCGCTCGGACCGGAATGACTGACAAGAATCTGGCAATAGTCTGGGCACCGAATTTGCTTCGATCGCCCGCTCTCGAGTCAGGAGGTGTGGCCGCCTTGCGTGGCGTCGGTGTTCAAGCCGTTGTCACCGAGTACCTGATACGTAATTGCCATTTAATTTTCGATCCAAGTGATGAGGATTTTCGGTTGAGCTACGCTGGGAATCCGGCCAGTGCTGCAGCTGAACAACGGATGGACTCACTGACTGATTGTGAAAGTTTACTTGTCGAACAGAGAGAACACGATCAATCACTGTGCTTCGTCGAAAGGCCTAAATCTCTAAGTGCAAGTGGACCAAAATTAATAAGCCTCGAGGAAGCACAAACGCGACACTATCGAATGGATAGCTGCGAGATGAACAAATCAATGCCAATCAATGTGGCCAGTAACTCAGCAAATATCGGCTCGTATATTGAAGTTGGAGGTGGTCCATCTTCTTTGCCTGATAAATATCATACTGTGCTGCCAGTGCCGCGAAGTTGGCAGAAACGAAAAACCCATTCATGGAAGTCGATATTCACAAGGAATCCTCGAAATTCCAGCAGCAATAATGATGTTAAGGGGCTAAATACATCTGCAACTACACCTGCTCATAAGACCAGCACAACAGCTCAAGTCACGTTTGCCGATGAACAGGCTGGTGGGGAAGGTGGTCTTCATATGAAGAGCAATAAACAGGAAAAACCCAAGTCGATAGATCTCTACGAAGTAGGTAAGCCCATGGACATTTGCGTAAGGACCAGTTCAGTTGATAGTCTTCGAACTACTGGCCATTCGCGTTCGGTCTCTCACGATTCGTATTTTGACCTTTTGCAATCTCCTCAACGAGCTGTTACCACCTGCCCATCTCGCGAACTTTCGGAGCTTGGTTTGAATTTCGACAGAGAAGAACCCGAAATGCGAATCTTTTCGGATAGTGAGAGTCTAGTCGCCAGTCCCAAAGTAGGAAAAGAAAACATTCCTCCGGCTCGGCGAGTATTGCGAGCACGACCCGAGGAGTTCTCCAGTACGACAAATTCTGTAAATCCCAGCCCCAAAAAGCAACCAAGACTTAATCTCCTTTCGCCAAGTAGCGCTGCTGCTCCACAATCATGGGGACCCAATACATCGGCTCAAACTCCATGCTCCAATGGCAGTGGCGATCACAACGATGAGAGCTGCTGCAAAAGATACAAACTAGAAGACCAACTTTCAGACATACAGTTTATCGATTGTAGCACTCCAGAACATACAATCAGCAATCCCAACACAATGTACACTAGTGTACAAGTCCACAGTCCTCCAAAGCAATCGGTTTCAAAAACTTCCCTAGACACTGAGGGCAGTTCCAAGGCAAATAACACCACATTTGGGACGATTTTCGAAAATAAAGACAAAAATGGCGGCGAGAGCTCACACATCATCACTCGCTATAGTTATCCAACGGTACAGGTTGGCGCCAAGCGGAAAGATGACACAGCATTGAAAGAGCGCTTCAGCTACCCTGGATCGGGCAATAGCGGCAAATACGTTTGCCGACTTGTTTCGAAAGATGTCAAAATGAACGTTCAAGATGACCAAAAGAAGGCTGCAGCTGCAACAGCAAGTTCAACTACACAACCACCAGCGACCAGTGATGAATTGCAGACACAAAGGTAAGATTCAGATTTAGTACAAGTACAAGTGGTTTGTCAATGCTTTGCGGGCTAGGGGCTTTAGATTATGCACAAGATTTTTTTTAATGCAGCCTTTGCTAGTATATTTTAAAATAAAAAAAATCATTAATCGCCCTCCAATAAAATCAACCATCTGTCATTTTTGTGTTGTTTTTAACATGATATCAAGTAAACAATTGTTTAACAAAAGAAAATATTGCCATTTTATAGCTTTCTACAAAAATGTGCAACTTGCATTCGCATCGTAAAAGACGGTGTTCTTGGAAAGGTCAGACAATTACATCCGAGGTCAAGGGTTCAAATACTCCCTGTGACAGTTGTCTAACTAATGGTGCAATTATCCCCAAAAAACAACTGTCATATTCCTGCAATTCCCAAAATCAATCAAAATTCTTCCAAATTCCCAAAATCCAACAACCACAAAAAAAGTAAGCTGTTTTTGTTTTAGATTTTTGTATCATTTCCACTCTGCTTAACATTTGCCCCTTCCTTCTTATGTTTCTATCAATTCCCTGTTTTTTGTTTACCAATGCACATGCTCATCTAAATATGCTACTCTAATGGTTTGGTGTAATAGAAGTAATTTAAGGTGCAACGCAGTTCTTCATTTAACTTTAAGACAAACTATAAATGTACTCATTAACTTCCCATTTCATCCCAAAACCGAAACATTGAAAACCAAGTGGTCCATATTAAATATTTTCCACCAATTCTTCATTTTGCATTAATTTATCCTGTGCTGAACAACTATTTCTACGACTGAGAACACAGAACAGAACACACTCATCGAAAACATTGGAACAGTAGCAAATACCTACTCCTGTTAGGCAAGACGAAAAAAAGGCAACCTAGCCCAGTTCTGCGAATTAGATTTATGTCACAAGGCAGGAGTCGTATTCTACTTATTCTGTTTTTTGAAGACATCCGTTATATAAAATAAAGATGCTACTCTGGAGTCTGGTTCTTAAGAAACAATTGAAATATAAGTGACAACGACTAAACTTTTCCACTCTGTAGTCTAGCTTCTAGGATCCACTAAACTGTTTGAATTGATGTGTGTGTTTTTGAAATGTCAAGTTCTTCAGCTTGTGCCAATCTCTAGTCTTTGGTTTGTTGCAGCGTTTTCTTGTTTTGTATTGTGTGATTTCTTTCGCTTTTCATCTCATTTCAACAAAACAAAAACAAAACAAAATGTCTTCCCTATTTTAGAGTAACATTTTCACAACAACAACAACAGCAACATGCTTCAAATAACACCAAACTTATCCCAGATTTGCTGAAGCCAAAAAATCGCTACAGCTACTGTGATCCTCTGCAAGATTCAAATAATTCAATAAATTTTCTCTTACGGAGCAACTCGGCTGATATAAATAAAGATAAACTTTCAATTGGATCGAACAATGAAATGGAAAGATCCAAGTTGAGTGTGACTCCATCGTCGCCAATACAGAGTCCACGCTACTCGCTGCTGGTCGGTGAGACTAGTTCGGAAAATAGCAGCGCTGTGAATACACCAATTTATGAATTGGATCCAATTGCTATGATGGCAGCTTCGCAGTCATCGTCGCATTATGATGAGACCAAAGAATTTACTGGATGTTGTCGTGCTTCGGTCGATAGCATTTGCAGTAATGTAAGTTAAACAATTTTTTTTATATAAATTCAACTCAATTTTTACATTTTATCTTAATTTTAGCTCACATCACATACTGAAAAACGTGATATGAACGCCCTGAAACGGGAGCTCTCACTGGACCTAGATCCAACAAATGCTTGCTCCAAAATGTCTGTAGATCTCACAGAAAGTACCAGGCAACCACAATCGTTACATCTTATGCCATCACCCAATACTCACACAGAAGACAACACTAGTCAGTCGGTAACTCCCAGTGAGTTTGGCTATCAACACCTTAACCGGCAATCAAACGTCGTCTCGCTGGAGAGCTCACCTAATTTCGATGAATATGACAACATGGAACAGGCTTTTCTAAACTATGACAAGTCAGCCATCACACCAAGCAATGATACAGCTCCCTTGATGGAACAAAGCCCAACTAACTCGGCCAAGAAATTGGTTTCGTTAAGTCCAATCAAGGCAACAATCAACATCACATATAACCTAAAGAGTCCTCGTGAGGGTCCCTTACTCCCAGAACCAGACACTCCAAGAAAACCACTTCTAGAGACAAGTTTTGATGAGAACATTGTCTACGAACAGGTTAAGTTTTTTCGCAATTCCGTAACCGAGGTGAATCAGCTTCTCAGTAATGGAAACCCATTGTTTGACATCGAGAAACAACCACTCACAGAAGAAGGCACTGATGAAGACCAAACTCCCTCACCAATCGGTGAGGTCAATAGCAATCTCATTGTTTTAAGCGACGAAGAAGAAGAAAATCAGGAATTTCCTAATCTCTCCGACGACATTCAAATGTCCGACAACATTGACAGTCTTGATTGTGATCCAAGTCTATCGCTCTATGAAAATGTCGAACTGAGAAAACCTCCGACTGTCTATGAAAATATGGAAGGAGGTTCAATGAAAATACCAAATGATCTACATCTCGATCGGGCCTCTAGCTCTTCGGATCCTCGTCGATCACCATCGAATTTTAGTGTTAAGCAATTGGCAACTAAATTTGAAGTATCTCCGGTGGAGCAACAGCAAGCGTTTGACTTTAATGTCAGATCTGTAAAGAAACCAGAAGTTCCTCCAACAAAGCCTCCTGCTCCGCAACCACCAGTGAAGCCATCTCAAAATTCTTCCTCAAAACAACAATTAAACAAAACACATCAAATAACTCGGAGCCTCGATGAAAATGCCTTTATCAGGGAGTTTGGACCAAAACGTTTGGAAGATATTGCCAGAAGTGTTCATCAAATGGACAAAATCGATGAAGCCATTCGTCGAAAATCATTCGATTTTACTCGTCCCAAATGTTTAAATCCCCCAAAGAGACTACCTGGTCTT
The DNA here is from genome assembly GCA_963971375.1 of Platycheirus rosarum. NCBI lineage: Eukaryota > Metazoa > Arthropoda > Insecta > Diptera > Syrphidae > Platycheirus > Platycheirus rosarum. Next base: position 112,337,453 of record OZ020510.1, on the reverse strand, counting down.
CCAATTAACGAAGAAGTCTGTCAAAAGAACTCACTAAAGTTGAATCTCAGCGATGACATAGAATCACCATTATCGCCAAGTGAAATTGAAGTAAAAATAACACCAACAACAGAGAATCGTATTTCGTTGATTCAAAACAATGTCTCTGCAGAAGATCCCAATAATCCCGGCTCCCTAACAACTCCTTTAAAAGTGCTTAGTGGAGTTAAGTTAGATCGTGAGCGGATTGACAGAATCAAAGAGGAACGTCGACATCAACTCAAAGAGAAATATCGAGCGGATTCATTCAAATCCAAATCGAAAACCGAACTGCGAGAGTTCCAGAAGGACGAGGACAAATTTACTTCGGAATCGCTGAGAGTGAAGTCTAAGTCACGCGGAGATGTTCGAACTACTTTCTTCCAAAAAGATCTAGATGATAATTTAAAAGACACACATTTTCACAGTGGCGTCGGGCGCGTGAGGAGCATCAGTGATGAGAAAAATCAAAATATGTGTGAACCAGAGAACTTGGTGAATCTAGAGAAGAGTGGATCAGATTCTGTAGAGTTCTCAGCTAGGGCCACAGTGCAGAAGTTCGAGCGAAAGAGTCTGGACTATGCGAGAGAGCGTGATTCAACTAGTTTAACTGCTGGGGCAGCTATAGCTGTCGATGGAAATCTACGAAGTGGAAGCGGACATAGTGTCACAACAAATAATGGATCGATGCTGGGGAAAAATAGTATTAGTTCAACGTGAGTCAATTATCTTTTTTGATTAAAAAAAAAACAACAACATTAATATTCTTTTCTTTTCCCTTTTCAACAGGAGAGACAAGATATCACCAAAATTTTCAATACGTGACGTAACAGCGATGTTTGAATCTCGTTCACAAAATCAACAATAAATTTTAAATAATTATTAAACCATATAAAACAATATACAATTTTTCTTTCTTATGCTTATCATAATGAAAACATATTTGACTACCATACAACAAAAAGAAAACAATAAAATTCAAAACAATTTTACAAAATAAAATAAAATAAAATAATTAACCATGTAACAAATCTATATAGCGTATTTCTTTACATATATACATAGCTACATAAATAACATTTATAAAAAAAATAACATAATCCAAAGAATTGTACACATTTATATAAAACATATTAACAACTGAAAAAAAACAAACAAATAATATTTAATTTTAGAATAAAAAAAAAACATTAATACTCAAGTTGATCAGTTTAAAAAAATGATCTTGACAAACAAAGTACTAATTAAAAAAATGGAAATTTTTATCTCAATATCTTTCTCTCTTCTGCATATATATACATATGTATAACATTTTAATTATTGTATTTTAAAAATACAATTTTTTCTAACTTTTATTATTTATTGAAATAGCAAATTCAATAGATTTTTTGGGAATAATAATAAAGCTTTAACTTTAAAAAGAGGAAATGAAAAAAAATAATTGACTAACGGCGTATGCGCGTATTAATTTAACTCAACATTTCTCATTAAATAATTAAATTGAATTAAAAAATTGCTTAAATTTTCAATAAAATTGCTAACATATATAATGTACTGTGGGTGAGAATGAACTGAAGATAAAAAAAGATGAAATGAAATGTTGTGTTGTCTAGAAAACATTATAATTATTATTTAATAAAAATCGGACTGTGGATTTGATTGAAATGATTGATTTTACTATAAAAAAAAACAAAATAATTTTTTTAGTTTTATAACTAAATGAAAAGGAAGCGTATATGTATTTGTTAAATTATTTACATTATTTTGTCATTTAAGTTTTAAGATAGTTCTTAGTTTTAATTAAAGTTTTTTTTTAATATCCTCTAGGAAGTGATTTTAATTTTTCTTTTATTTTTTTTGTGAACATTATAATCGTTAAAACAATTGCAATAATTTGTTTTTTTTTTTATTTTTTGTTCTTAAAATAATTTCAATTTTTATATAAAAAATTCGTTTTGTTAATTTTATATTTCTTTTTTCTGTAATATATGATTTTAATGATACAATTCAAAATGAATTTGTTGTTTTATTTGTAATTGCCTTGTATTTTGGTTGTTTTGTTGGTTAGGAAATATCGACATAAAAAATGCATGGCGCCTTTATTAGCATCTTGAAGAACCAGAGTGATTTTAGGGAAAAACTATTTAAACTCTATCTTAGTTTTCTTCTTATTTTTTCTTTCTTTAGTAAGAAGAATGAAAATATGTGCAATGAAAACCTTTTGTTGGAAATCGAGCTGAAAACGCAGAGAAAAAAACAAAGGTCCCAGCACAAATCCGGATGATGCATTGACATTTTAAATAGAAAAATATTATTAAATACAATTATCCTTTCATTTGATAAAATGCGTGTGTCTGCACTGCAAATCAAGAGAAGAAGAGCCCAAATCACAAATCGCATAAAATGAAACTGTAAAACGATACTCGGACAAAGTGCCACGATTTTGAACTACAAGAATCTTTACACACGTAAATGTTCTGCATTTCGATCGAAACCGAATTGAAATTACTTTTAAATTTCACGTGAAATTAAATTGCGTGTTCTACATTTCGATCGATTTCGAAAACTTCGGAATTACTCAGAAATGTCAAAACTGAAGGTTCATCAATTTTTAATTTATTTTTAAAGTGAAATTACTCCTGCTTATAAACATGGACAAAAATTACACACGCCCATGTTCTGCATTTCGATCGAAACCGAATTGAAATTACTTTTAAATTTCACGTGAAATGGAATTGCGTGTTCTATATTTCGATCGATTTCGAAAACTTCGGAATTACTCAGAAATGTCAAAACTGAAGGTTCATCAATTTTTAATTTATTTTTAAAGTGAAATTACTCCTGCTTATAAACATGGACAAAAATTACACACGCCCATGTTCTGCATTTCGATCGAAACCGAATTGAAATCACTTTTAAATTTCACGTGAAATGAAATTGCGTATTCTACAGTTCGATCGATTTCGAAAGCTTCGGAATTGCTCCGAAACGTCAAAAGTAAGGGTTCATTTTTTAAATTACTTTTAAAGTGAAATTACACCTGCTTATAAACATGGGTGCAACATAATTGGCGATTTTAAGGGAAATAAGGAAACAGAACTCTAAAGAAAAAAATTAGAAGGCAAATTTTGCAAGAAAAATCAACAATATTACCTCTTCAATTGTTTTTTGTCTCACAATAACCTGCATTTATTTGTTACTGCTGGTGTGCATTATTTTTGTCTTTTTGGCGTTAATCCTTAAGCCAGCTGCCTAACCGTTTTGTTGAAGCGTGTTACACATTTGGTTAAGAGCTCTGGCGCTATTTCCCACTAAGCAGATGTCGTTAGCATAGTCCAAATGGCTTAAGTTGTGATATAGGTCCCATTGGATACCTAGTCGCTCTTTTTCACCCACCGTGGCAGTCATAACATCATCGATCGCAAGTAAGAATAGAATCGGTGACTGAACATCACCCTGTCTCACTCCCTATCGCACTTTAAATGCATCGGAAAGCTGTCCACTGTGCAAAACAAAACACCTTGCTCTGTTTTACGAATCTTTTATAATACATAGCAACAATTTTATCGGATATATCTCTAGTACCAAGCGATCTCCAGATAACATCACGGTTAACGCGATAACGTGATCGACACATGATCGACCGCTGCGAAATCCCGCTTGATGCCTCTTGAGCGTGGACCCGATCTTAGACTTTATCCGCTCGAGAATGATTGTTGTCATTAACTTCGGAAATAAGGACAAAATGGTGATACCGCGCCAGTTATTGCAGTTCTTGAGATCACCTTTCTTCGGAAGCTTGACGATAACTCCGTCTTTCCATTTTCTGGGAAAGGTTTCCGTTTCCCAAACAGCCTCAACAAGTGGTAACATAATGGAGCCAACTATAATTCCACCAATTTCACAAACAATTCACGGAACATAAACTAAGTGATTTGAATTCGTTCAGAAAATGGAATAAACCGAAATGCAGAACAGCAAAATATTTTCATTTTCGAAATTCCAATTCACTATAACAAATTGTGGAACACCTAAATTCACTTTCACCATGTGAATTCACAATAAGTGAAATGCAGAACATGGGTAATAGTAAACAAAATCAAAACGAAAGCCTAAAGGCCGCCAAAGTAGTCCGAAGAAAAAACGAGCATTGTAGTTTTTTTTTAACGGCTATCGTACAGCTATTCGCCATATAAAGGACATTTTAATGAAAGCCGTAGTTCGTGATATGGGCACTGGAACGATTGTTATGATGTCGACTAGAATAACTCTCCCGTTTCTCTGCTTCGTCCTAGGGCTCAACCTATGTGGTTATCTGGGTTGACATCAGAAAAAACGTCAGGCTACTCGGTTTTGGATTGTTCCATGTCTGAGGCCAACTAAATGCAGGTGACGTTGAATTTGTTTGATCCGAGAGTTTTTCGCAAGTTTATTTTTTTCGACACATGTATGCTTCATTTATGTTCGTGTTTGATCTTTCTTTAATGTCGCCGGTTATATCCAGTAGTGTCAACCCAGGTATTTGCATGCACTCTTGGAGAAAGTTCTTAGATGTTCATTGCCTAAAACCTAGATGTTATTTCTCCTTTAGTCGACTTTTACGACGGTGCAGGAATATTCTACCCTCTCCCGGCACAAGGGCTCTATTACGAATTATGAAACGAGCAGCAGGAAACGCGAAAGCCCAGGAAACGATTGTAACGGCGCGGCGTAGAGCGATTGTAAGAAACCAGAGTGCTATCAAGAAAATGTTGAGAGCGGGACAAGGTTGGCGTCTCTTCGGTGAGTCTTCGGGTTACCACCAGATTTTGGCTCTCTAAATGCATGCATTACAACATTTCCTCTAGATGTTGACCTTGTGTTTTACGATATACTAGGTGGGCAAAAAGAAATCACCGTATTGGAAGATGCTCTCATTTTTGTAAATGGCCGCCAATGTCAAATCTGACAGATGCAGAATACAAGAGAACAAGCCATGGAGCGATACATGAACCGATATTCTGAAGGCGGCGTTCCTGGGTCGCCTCATCTCTCGTTGTGGCGATTTGCACGTTTCAGAGTTTTTTGTCAGGAGGAGAAAGATTTATTTCAACTCCAAAAAAAAAAACGAATGGGATCCGGTCATTGAACGGTTCAATAAGTTTTTTGAAGTCCCGTGTTTACGTGAACAAACCAGAGACTCTGGAAGCCCTCAAGGGCAACATTCGACACGAGTGCGAAAATCTGTCGCCAGAAGTTCTAGCTGAAGTAATAAAAAATATCATCTTCTCGACTTCACCAATACAATTCTAAAGGTTCAAATAAACATAATCAAAAAACAGAATCCAAGATTTTCATTTAGACAAAAAAGAGAGCCAAACAACATCGGATGGATGACTTCTTTTGGCCCACCCTGTATATTGGGCTATATCGTGAATAAAATGTAAACCTTTCCCAAACTAGTAAAGTAAAATTGGTATCGGTAATGATGGTAAATATTTTTGGGATATTGTAGGTAGAGCCCAATGACAACTGATTTCCCATAGAATAGGTAAATTAAAATCAATTCAGGATCGCTTAAAATTTCGTTTGAAACTTTCAGGCATCATAGGATATCTTTGAAATGCAAGCCCTAACTATAAACTTGAAGAGGAGAGTGTTAGGATAGGAAGCTTGATTTGTGGATAAACTTCAGAGCGATGCTTTTGCCAAACTTAAACGTTCCTATTTCTAAATATTTGGTAACGCGTTAAACATATTGAATTAAATGGAAATTTACTTTGCTTAAGTAGAATGCGTATTATATTCCCACATTAAGCAAATGTTTCACTATACCTTTTCACTCAATAAAAAGAAGAAAAAATGCCTCATAGAACAATGGTTGAATTCTTAAAGAATTTTGTAAGAAATAAAATTTAAATATAAAAAAATATGCTTCCTATGGAATGTGCTAATATTCTAGGACAATCCATTAAATCGAAACCAAGCCCAGACTTATTTATACATTTGATAACTACATTAACTTAAAAAAAAGAATGAATAAAAAAAATCGAAAAATATTAACAAGCATTAATAAAGTTTATAGCATTTTAGCTTTTCTTGTTAAACTGCGAAGTAAAATAAAAAAAAATGTTTTCGTAGCCGTTGGTTTGAAGAAACAAAAATGTATTTTTTATTTAAAATTAGAGAACCAAGTTTTAAAATAAAAAAAAAAAAACAAAAAAAATATATTTAACAAATTGTATTGGACAAATATAATAATAAAGAAAAAAATAAACATTAAATGCTATTTTATGCAATACATATAAAATATTGCTTGCTTAATACAACAACAACAAAAAATATAAACCAATTCTTATGTGATGTGTTAGTATTTAAATTTAATTTTGAGAGAAAATTTAAATATTTTGTTTCATAATGTACATTAATTTATTTTTTAATAGTTAGATGATAAATGTATTTTCTTTTTGTTGTTATATTTTATTTAAGGACTTTTTTCTTTTTTTTTATTTAAAAAACATTAATATTTATACAAAAACAACTTTTATTGAGATATTGTATTTTATAAATATTTAGTGAAATTATGGCAAAAGTGTGGAAATATTTATTACATTTTTAATCAAATTATATAACAAATAAAAAAATATTTCATAATTTTACATACATATTAAACATACAATTTGGATATTATGCAATAAGTTTAAAAACAAAAAATGGAGAATAATAAAAATTATATAAAGTTTAATTATAGCAGTTGGTTTTATTGCTAGAAAGCTGTACTTTTTAGTTAGGATAACTCTTGGAGATTCAAAGCACTCTTATTTCCCGTTTTTTTTTCCAACAAATTAATATAAGGAAGGAAGCTTTATTAGCGTTGCTTGTGACATAATCATTTGAACTTGTGATGGACAAATTTTGTTGTAATGTGAATACTGACGTGTGGTGTTGTTAATATGGCAATACTTTTTTCGGAGTTTTCTCTTTTTGACAGCTGTCACTTGATTTATGCTCAGTTTGGTTTGCCATTTTCAACATGCAAGGACTGACGACATTCGCTGCGTTATTGCCGATATACGGTTACAAATGGTGGAACAAGTCATCGAAAATTGGACCTTTTTTAGTGTTTTTTTGGTGTTTTTTTTACAGGTTTAGAACTTAAAGTTGGCAATACTATTTTAACTGGCGATCTTTCTGACAGCTGTCACTTGATTTATGTTCAGTTTGGTTTGGCATTTCAACATGAATAGACTGACAACATTCGCCGCGTTATTGCGGACATACGACCCCAATTGCTGCAAAAAGTGGTCAAAACCAAAAACGTACTTCGGACTTGGAAGAAGGAATACAAATGAAGTTGGAAAGCTCTCCCTAGAGATTAAATTAAAAAATTCAAATCACTTTGAAGCCAGAGAAAACAATTTTACAAAATTTGTGCAATTAGATTTGTTTGATGTTCCCCGCGCCAGTGCGCACTGGGGAATGTCAGTGCATTTCATTTAGCTGTCAAAAAAACGTGTTTCTGCTCGGAATTTGATTTAACATCGAACAGCTCAGTGCAACAGTTTTAATTTGTTGACATTTCATTCATGTATTAATTTTCTTTACAAAGTCTACAGTTTTTTTCATTTCCATCAGATAGAGTATATCTCGGAATTTTATCTAAAATCACAAAAATAACTTAATAATTGCAAAATAATCTACAAAATATCTTATATTTACCAGATATTGCACTCCATGTTTGTAAAATAAAATTTGTTTTAAACTTCTACCACCAAGCATCAACAGCTGATTTGAATTTTGACACCACTGATTTCTTACACCGACCAAAAACCTGGGTCGTGAGAGTGTGCACTCAGTGCGTGCTCGGGGTTGACATCGAACACAGTGCAAAAACACCGGGGCGAAAGAAGTGTCACATAAAACACCTCAGTGCGAATCCAGTGTACACCAGTGCGCCCCAGGACAGACATCGAACAAAGCTATTGAAAACAGCGATGTTGAGGAAACTGCCAGCTGCACATGATTAATCTTTTCTGGCAAGTCACGGATCACGGTGACATGGCTTGGAACAGTTAATAAATACAAAAGTTTGGTTAACCAAAAAAAGGGTTCCTATTTGCAAAGAACTTTTCAAAAACTTAAAAAATAAACCAATGTAAGATGTTTTGGAAAAAAAATTATAACATCAAAAAGGCAGTTTATAATTGAAGCGAGTCTTAGGATAGAAATAACGGAACATTTTTGATCTGGCAACAGATATGGGGTTTGAAGATCCGACAGTAATCCCCTTACTAATGAGGATTTAGTCCAGCTAGAAGCAGATAGGGCAGCAACAAAGTGCCTCCTGTATCATCCAAGAGTGATTAGAAATTTTATAACTGAATAGTCTTGAAAACAAAAGGCAGTTAAAAGTTGCGAGAGATGTTAACAAAACCATTTACATTTTTTAAAGGGTTTGGTATTTTGTTATTCGTAAATATTTTAAAAGTTCCCCTTAATAAATATGGCAAACAAAAATGTTCTAATAAGACCATATCTTAGCAAAAATTTTTAGAACACCCGTTATCCGTTTTGCAAATTAGATTTACTTCAGAAAATAAAACAAAAAATATGTTTTAAACAGTTGTTTTGTTAAATAAATTGCAAGTTCAAAGTTTGAGAGGCTTTGTTATTCGGAACAGTAACTACCAAATACATGAACCATTAAGCAAAGACACAGACATTCATTTCTATTATAGAGGTTTGCATTTATTTCTGAACAAGAAAAAAGAAATACAAAAAGATTTTCCCATACCGGGAATCGAAACCGGGCCTTCTGGGTGAAAGCCAGATATCCTAGCCACTAGACCATATGGGATATAAATTTCATCATTGAAAACAGTAATAGATGGAAAATAAATCTAAATATTCAATATTATTAAATGTTTTGGACTGAAGTAATATTTCTAGTTCAAAGTTGAACATAACTTGAGGATTTTTATTTCCAGATTGTGAATTTGCTTTTTTTTCACTCGAAGTTTTCAGTTTCAGCTTTCAGTTATCAACTCGAGAGTTAATAAACTTCTGAATTTCTTAACTTCCCGAAATAGTAGAAGTTGAGGAGGGAACTTTGGGATTTGTTTAATTTATTTTTAGGCCTTGGCTACATTATTCCTTTTTAAATTGTTTTTTAATTCTCTTTTTAACAAAAATGGTAAAGGCTGTAGAAAAGTAGGAGGAATGCAAAATTTAAGATTTTTTAGGGTTGAGTTTTGACGTTCCTCGTTTGAAAAGAAAATTGTATTCACAGACTAAAAATATGATTTTTTAAAATAGAAAAAAATTCCCAATCATGTTTTTAATGGTAATAAATAGTTTTTGATTGTTTTTTTTTTTTTTAATTTCGCAGTTTTCATTCGAATAAAACACAGTTTATATGAAAGTATTGGAAATATTCGGGGTAATTCAAATCAGTGTAAACACCAACGTTTGTGTCTGTTCCAAAAGGAGAATGAAGAAACAGCCGAATAGAATAGTCATGTAAACAGGTTTTTTTGATCAACAAAGTTTTTATCTTACATTTTTGTTCGCGGTCGTTTTTCGTTAATAAATAGCATTTTGTTTCAAAGAAAATAGCAAAATATTGACTAAAAATACTAAATTATCAGAAAAATTTCAGAAAAATAAAATTCTGTCAGACATTTTCTTTTTCAGATGATAGTGACGTAAGACACAAAGTCAGCATACCTTTCACTGTATCATTTCAGATGTGTTGTGGAATTTGGCTTTACAAATGTCAACGCTGCTAGCAGAAGCAACTCGAATCTTTTTTTATTAATTTTATGAATTTTGTGTTGAATTGAATTCAATAATTACCACTAAAAAACATAATTGTTCAAACCTAAGAAAATGTTGAATTTTTCTACACCCCTTACCATTTTTGTCAAAAAACGATTGGAAAAACAATTGAAAATGGGAATCATGTAAACAAGGCTCAACAAAAAAACAATCCAAAAGTTAAGTTTGACATATATTATGTGTCATCTGTCACATATATTCCAAGGAATTTTTCGAAACTGCAAGTTGGCCAACTTGAGGCCAAGTGAGGAGTTCAAATAGTGAACAAAATCAATTTTCGAATTGCCGTTTAACTCTCGAGTTGAGATCAACTTCCAAGTTGGCTAACTTTGGATTTATCAGCATGTTGAAGAATATTGAACAAAAAGGTCCTAAGAGTAGGTACTCTACCCGACTGTTTTATCGAATTGGCATTCTAGCTCCAAAACTAACGGTACCTGCCATATAACTTTTAATGAAAAACTTATTTTTATCGAAAACGGCTATTTATCGATGACGTATCCAAAGGTTTTTCTGAGGGTGTTGTGTTTGGTGGTGTACACAATGAAGCCGACGATATGGTCTTATTAGCAGATATATTTTCTACTCCACAAAATGCATGCTTTTGGGATCGATGATACTCTTGTTCGTTGGATTAGAAGCCATCTTCTGAACTGTCCAATACATGTTTTATTGGACGGATTCAAGTCTGATTCCCACAAAATAAATGCTGGTGTGTCTCAGGGCTCCGTTCTTTCACCGACTCTTCCTCATTTTTGTAAATGATCTTCTGTCTATTACTTCTAATCCACTTGACTGTTTTGCTAACGACTCTACCTCAGCTTTTCATATTCGTTTAGTGATTCACGTCCTTCGCCTTCGGACGTGCAATCGCAACGGTATTATAAGCTCATTTAACTCCGATTTACACAGCATTGTCAAATGGGGTAATAGGAAGCGTCGAAAACTCAATGCTGCCTTGTTTCGTAAAACCTTAACATACCCTTCATGCCAGTGTCCATGAATGGCACTTTCATCGAAGAAACCGAAAAGCCCTTAGTACTCGGTATGTGTGTCAACGACGACCTCCGTTGGAATGATCATATAGTTGAGATAGCCAAAAATAATGCTAAGTGCTTAGGCTTTCTGTATCGCTGAAGAAGTTTTTTTTCCCTTCTGATCTGGCTACAATGTACAAAGCGTTTATACGCCCAAAACTCGAGTATAACTCACACCTCTGGGCAGGTGCTCATCATACAGCTCTACACCTGCTCGATAGAATTCAAAACAGAGCGTTAAGATTGATAGGAAATAAAACTGTCTCGGAAACAATTGCTCCTCTCGAACACCGACTGAATGTTTCATGTCTTTCCTTGTTTTATCATTTCTTTTATAAAAAATGTTCACTCGAAGTAGCCAGTTGCATTCCTCTCCTTAAAAGTTTCTCCCGCAACACCCATCTCGCAAGGAATGTTCATTGTTTTACCCATGGACGTATTATATAAGGACTGCTATGGTGACACTAGCCCAGATGTAGCGAGCTTCTACATATGTCCAAATTTTAAGTAGTTATTTTTTTTTCTGAAGTGGGTTCAGGAGAGCTAGCATCGCATTCTCAATTTTGGCGACAAGCTGACATTAGACTAGATCTCCATATATAATACGTCCATGGTTTCACCCCTGAACTTGAACCCAATTACGGACGTACCGTGAAATAAAGAGATTCTTTTTTTTGCCGAACAACAAGATTTTGGAATGGTTTACCCGGTGAGGTTTTCCCTTCCCATTACAATTTAAATGCATTAAAAACCAATGTTATTCGATACAAAATTGAGATAACTATTAAACATTGTACATACAGTTATTTTGACATTCTACAGATGCATTTTTTCAATTTTTTAAGCCCTGCTTGCCATATAACCGTTGATTAAGAAGCTTATTTCTCAGTGTTCTATTGAATCTGTGGATTAAATTTTGGTGTACAAAAAAAAAATTTATTAAAAATTACCATAAGACCTTTTTTTTTTCTTCGACTTTCTCGACATCTGTTTAATGGACTATAATCAAAATTGATATTCAAATAAATGTAAGTAGCCAAAGTAATTTTACATTAATGAAAATCGGCTCAACTTTTGAACAACCCCTCACCCCCCCCCCCCCCTCACCCCCATGATCAAATCCTAGATCCGACAATGGTTTCTACTCTGAAACTCATAACATGAAATTTCCGACTTTCTTCCTTATCATTATGAATGACCTTTTGCCTGAAACAATCATTAATCATTTTAAATATGTTGCAAACACCTATCATCAAATTCAAAAAAGAGATTTATTTTTGATATATCGTCGCTTTTCCGGCAGAGTGGCATAAGTCAAAATTTGCCGTTTTAGAGTTAAGAACACAGGACTGATTAAAAAAAAAAAACAATTTTTCTGTGTAATCGGCATTACTCTAATTCTTCTAGTTTCCGCGTTGTGAAAAAGTGCCGCTGTCAATTTTCACAAACATCCCTGTCATTTTGTGTGCGGCAATGACATTTTTTTAGTTCTGCTGTTATCGTCGATAGGATAGGTTTTGTGTGTTCCAACAAAACGGCACAACTAAGAAAATGCCAAATAATAAAGCAGCAACCGGGTAAGATTTTTTCATCATTTGGACATTTTTTAGATTGGTACATTTTTCCGCAAAAAAAATTGTGAGATTCTTCAAACTAAATTTTGAGAAAAGTGACACTTTTTATCTTATGCCATTAAGCTTAAAAATATTTTAATGGTCTGATATAAACATTTTATCAGGATAACGACATTTGTTTTTTATGTCAAAATGTTAAATAAATTTATATGAACACAAATGGTTTTTTTTCGAATTATGCCAATTTACCTTATAAGATAATGTCTTATTTTGTCTACCCTTTTTGCCTAAGGATCCCAAAAATGCCAGTTTTACTAAAAAATAATTAAAATAAAAAGAAAGTATAATTAATTGTTTACTATCTTTGTATATTTCTTAGAGTACCTCTTAGTCGTTCCCAACTACTTGTCAAATTGGCAAGAAGTAGCACGCAACAGATTTCCGAAGATAAGACAGTGTGGATGGTTTCACACAACTTGCAAGCTGATCCTTTGAATCTACAGAGTACGGAGGATATAGAACCTGATGGACTTGGTGGTTCAGCACACCATGAAATAGAAACAAGGGCTTCAATATCAGATCAAGAAGATTTCCACATTGTTCCAATTTCTATGGATTTATCTGAAATTAATACTGATGGATCATCATCGTCAGATGAAAAGTCTTCTATGGGAGTACAGCACGTGTTATCCAGAAGTGAGGGGTTTCTCCACGAAAAAGAAAACGTCACCACCGATTTCTCTACAAATAGTCATCATAGATGTAAACCTGAAATCCTAGTTTCTCCGGAAAATTGTGAGCCTGGACCTAGTGGTTTTGTTTATGAGAAATGTTCTCTTTGTGAAACAAGTAAAGTGATTCCCTCCAATATGGAAGTTGAGGATTTTGAGGAATCTTCCACGGACGAGTCATCGTCTTCAGATGAAGACTTTTCATCCGATGATGTACATACAGACCCAAATTTTTGTCCACCCACCGACCCAGAAATTGAACTATGTTTACCATCAACACCTCAAGTTGAGGATATAGAAGAAATTGCACCGTGTCCGCAACCACAAGATGAAACAAAAAGATGCCGAATCAATAAAAAAAATACTAAGAAGATGAAAGCTCAGACTTTGCGGAACCTCGGGCTATCCTATGTTGCTCCAAAAGTAAAAAAATTGTGCCTGATCGCAAAATGGGTCCAGTCTGTAATTGTAATCTGAAATGTTCTACCAAGATAAGCGAAGAAAAGAGAGTAATGGTTTTTCAAAAATACTGGGCTTTAGGATGTGTCGATAAGCAGAGAAACTTTCTTGCAGGATCTATGGTTGAGATCAACCCTAAACACAGGTACATTCGAGATTCAGAACAGCCCACTACAAGGAAGAAACGAAGTCGAAATAATGCTTTTTATTTAAATGTCGAAAATACGCGGATAAGAAAAGAACCGGGATAAACTGCTGTCAAGTGATGGATTTATCGTTTCAGTTTATGATCTCCAGGCTGTGCTCCAATGCCCAAAAGGAGATTCCGGAACGTTCTACTACGTGTCAAAGCTCAACGTTTTCAATTTCACTGTTTGTCAGCTCGGCAATAACGAAGTTGATTGTTTTGTTTGGCATGAAGGCCAAGCAGGAAGAGGAGCTAATGAGACTGCCACATGCGTCTTCAAGTACCTAAATGGATTGAATGACAAAGCAACTACTGAAATCGATGTTGTGTTTTACAGTGATAATTGCTGTGGGCAACAGAAGAATAAGTTCATGATGGCTTTATATACCTACGCAGTCCAAGTTCTGCCTAATCTGAGGAGTGTTACACATACATTTTTTATTAAAGGCCACTCACAAAACAAAGGCGATTCCGCTCATTCCGTAATAGAGCGCAACGTAAAACGATCATTAAAATCGGCTCCAATTTATGTTCCAGAACAATTCGTTATACTTATTCGAACTGCCAAAAAGTCGGGACGTCCATATAAGGTGCATGAAATGGATCATACATCCTTTTACGACATCAAGAATCTATCCGAAAACATCGGATCAAATTATTCTATCGATGATACAAAACAAAACATTAAGCTAGGAGACATGATGTTTCAAAAAACATCGCCTGGTGAAATTTTTATCAAAACATCTTATTCTGATGACACTTTTAGTAAAATCTCAATAAGGAAAAATACGAGGTCAATGGAAGCAATAAGTAATCTTGTTTAAATACCATTAGAAAATACTAACTTAGGTATTTCTTCCAAAAAGAAAGAAGGTCTGCTAAACCTTTTTATAAAAAATCAAATTCCATATTTCTACAAAGATTTTTACGAATCTCTCAAAAGTTACTAATGAATTTAGTGATTTAAAGCTTAATAAAAATGTCGCAGTTAATTCTGTTCAGACGTTATGACTGATTATTTATTTTTAAAACCAACAGCTGTGAGAATATAATATTTAAGTTTTTTATGTTCCTTTCATTGTTTTGAATTATTTAAATTTTTCGTTAAACTAAATTCGGTTATAAAACTTGGTTAGAAGAACCTTATAACGATAAGTTTAAATAATTTTTTGTTTATTTTTTCGCATAAGAAAAGTGTCTTTTTATGTTCCTATATTATTATTAAACAAATAAAATTGAATTAAAATAATATACCTACTTAATTTATATTTCATGTCTTTTGATTACGTAGAAAACGACACTTTTTCAAACAGTCAGACAAAAATACTTTGGAAAATAGGCCTATTTTATTCGAAAAACGGCATAAATCGATTTTTTTTTAAATATCGCGTTTTTTTATAAATCTAAGTATACCATCTCATAGCAAAAAAAAATGCAATTTTTTCACGTATTCAACTTCCTAGTTTTATTTTTTATGAACAACAATTTTGTTGTTTTTAATATGACAAAACATTTCAATGGCTCTCCTGAAAATTTGGGAATTTCGACTTGTGCCACTCTGCCGGAAAAGCGACGATATGGAAACATTTAAAACTCTCAACAGCCGTCCATCTTCCTTCACTATTTTACAAACAGTGCTCCAATAAAATGGCCAGTCCCAACGAACAAAATGGTACCGTAATACTGACACTGCTTTGAATGTCAATCCAGTTACACTTAAGCTAACTTCGGAGGTTCTATTAAGTACACGGACGCTATCTTTAGTCGCACCACACGAATGTGGAACGATTTACTGGGCTCTGTTTGTCCTTGTCCCTCCCATTTTGATATGCGGAACTTCAAAAAATAATGTGCTTTTTGGTGTCTCTTTTAACATCCTCTCTTAATGTTCTAAAGGTTTTCTATCATTTGAAATTTCAAAATCACCCTTCATAGAATTACAGTCCAATATAACATATTTTTTTTAAGGAAACATGCTCCAAAGGTTTTGACATTTTGTTTATAATTCACAACAAGACGCTACTAAGTCCATGAAGCCTGGGATATGATGGCTAGCCTTCCATTCTCCAAAAAAAAATTTATTTTAAAGCAATGCGCATTAGAAACAAAAAAGACGAATCTTTAGTATTTATTTTCTTTTCAGACATTGTAGAAGACATAATAATAAATATAAACACACACACACCCATATATTATAAAAAAAAGTTCAAGTAAATTAAAAGGACTTGAGAAGTTAGACAATGTGGGTGTAGTATTATATGCATACAAGATGATGACACGTTCTTTGCTTTCCGCCCACGCAAATCCTGATTTTATAATGCTTATGCTTTTGTTCTAATTAACGTTTCAATAGATGCCGTCCAATTAGGGCTTATCATCTTAATGTCAGTTGTTTGAGATCATAAAGGACGTTGATGGACACAGCTACACATGAGATGTTGTAGGTGGATTTGATCAAGGATTGCTTGTGCAAATAAAATTCTTGCTTCATGACACGCGGCACATAGAGTGGTATAGTGTCAATTGTGATGATGATAATGATGACAGGACAAAGCATTATGGAATATACAATTCAAACAATTTGGTATATCGAAAACTGACAGGTGAACAAAAGCTTGAAAAAAGGCATTTAAGAGATAAACACTTTTTTAAGGATCCTGTTCCGTACCAAACGTATGAGGAATGCTTCGAATTCATACCAATTCGAAATTTCCTTAACAAGGATGAGTAGGGGACAATTTAGAGAGGAGGACTTGACGAATGCTTGATTAAAACATTTTCCAATAATCGATATCGGAAGCGATCATTGTTAAAACTCCTTTAAATAACTCTCAAGTCACCTTTCCAAGTATCACTCGAACTTTCAAGTGTTTTACTTTGAAAATTCGATACACCGGCTACACAATTTTCACGAGATCCTGCCTCGAAACAATAAAAACTGGAGGAACCATGCAACTTATCTTTATAGAGGGGTGAGCATTGAAGTTCAACAAAACGAGTGTTTTTAAGGCGAATTTGTAACCTCATCTCTAGCTGTTCATTCATCGATTTCAAGGATAATTCCCAGGTATTCAGGATGTTGCTTTTTTCTGGTTTTGAATTAGTTGCAGATTATAAGCAGCAGGAAACATATTCAGACTTGCGATGGGAAATCCGATACTCCATTTGGTTCCTTGGGATGCATCGTTAAAAAACCACATACAGGATGATGGATCTTTAGCCTTCCATTTCCATCGACCGAACGTCGTCGTCATCATCGTCGTTTGATTATCCTCCTCTTCGTGTACATCGAAAGTATACACAAGAGCGAATCATTACTTCAATTTGGATTAAGAGGTTTGACTGACGCGGATTTTCTGTTCTTCATGCAGAGGAGGAGAACTTAAAAAAACGTACCGCGCGCGTACACATCACAAAGTGAATTAATCCGCCCCCCACTTGCAATCAATTTAAAGGTAAATTTCCCACTTAATTCCCTCTCATAGTTTAGGTTGAACTCAAAGGACGAAAATGAAATTAAACCATCGGCTGCTGTTTCGGCGTGTGCCACATATTAGGTTACTTAAACGTCCGACCCTGTTTTGTGTACTAAATACGGACTGGGAATTTCACTCTCTCCCAGCAGAATCAATTGCAGAAAATTACTGTATATTGTTTTGCGCCTAAGGGGAAGGGTGTTCCAGCTTTATCCTTGTAGTGTATACACAGATTGCAGGTACCAAACTATTTCATTATATTTTCCATCATTTGTGGAACTGTGTCCTTTAATTAAGTCAATGACAGCATTTAACTCGATCAATTACGCGCTTTTGGAATGCGCAGCTATTCTGTTAGGATGTTAGAGGACGAGGAGGACCACACTGATAACATCGCCGGTGATGATGCCGCTCGTGTGTGAATGCATTAAAATTATGTTTTATCGATAGTTTACCATCGAAGGACATGAAAGGGTATTGGGATTGGGAAGGACTTGATTTGAGTCTGTTATTAAATTAAAGCTGGATGTTGCTAGTAGTGGGCGGTGTGGTGCAATGAATGTTTCAGTTGTATGTGAGCAGATGGTGACGCGGTTCGATGCGGGGACTTTGTTTAAGATTAGTTCGGAGGAGCTTCGAGGTATCTGACGTGTCTGGATAATTGACATTATGTTTTAAATGCATCATTATTATGATGAAAAAGGCTTATTGCTGAAAAAATAAAGATTCATTTACAATTAAGATCTAGAAACATGAAGTGTTTGCATTGGATCACGGCCGTGTGTTTGGATTGGACAAGAATAATTGCTTGGGAAAGTTTTCTAACAAGCAACGGTGCAAAATGCGTCCTTAAATTGTTCTCGCGACCCCCGAACGACACTCTAGGATATTATATTAAAAAAAAGAAAGTCGTTTGCAGAAGAGAGCATTTCAAATATAAAAATAAATTTAGAAGATTATCAAACAAATTATTGAAGAGAAAAAGAGAGAAAATACTTTCGGGGTCCTCCAAGGCAGCCACTTAGGTAATATTATTTTCATTCTTTAAAGAAAGGCATTTAAAACTCCTGTGCGTCACTATTAGCAGATTGTACCTATTACGTTTTTCCAGAATATTTCTTCAACTGATGACTCTTCTCTTCCCACTTCCAACAAGATCTAGAAATTTTTTGTATATGTTGCTCCAAAAATTGTTTAGAACTTAACAGTGCTAAGTAGCAATCAATTATCTTTCATGTGAACGCATTAAATCACCTCTCCGTTTCTATCTTCTTCACAGTCAAAATGTTTCTGCAGTGATCTGGAGCTGAATTTTCTTCCACTTATTGACTATACAAATTTCAAAGTCAAACAAGCTCTCGACCCCTACACGCTCCCATCCCTGTGCAGAACATTTGTTCGCCTCTTGTCAAATGTATTCCCACTACAAACGAATTCACATTTCTAAAATTAAGGGTAATGACGTTTTCTTCGATTTGCCCCTCGAGCTCTGCCATCTTGATTTTCGTTTTTGTGTATAGTACTAATAGTTGGAATATCGTTAAAATGCAGCTAAATTTAGTTGGCTTTTGATATTTTAGTAGAAATAAGTTATTTTCTCGAAGTTTGCAAGTGCATTACGTGATCATTTTAACTCGAACAAGTATTTTGTTATGTGGTATTGTAATTAATAAAAATAAATATATATACATAGTATTAATATATATATTGAGGTGAAATTGGTTTAAAAAGTTTTTAACTGTGAAGTGTTAATGTTTTTAATAAAAAGTGAATGTATATTTTTTAAATTAATAGGAATGTATTATATTCTATAATCAGCAATTGGTAACCCTACGCACATTGCTCTCCGATTTGCAACGATTTATAATGATAAGTGGGGAAACTCTGTTTGAGCTTTTACTTGAAACAGAAATATACGAGCCAATTTGTTGAATTTATTGAGGTGAAATTGGTTTAAAAAGTTTTTAACTGTGAAGTGTTAATGTTTTTAATAAAAAGTGAATGTATATTTTTTAAATTAATAGGAATGTATTATATTCTATAATCAGCAATTGGTAACCCTATGCACATTGCTCTCCGATTTGCAACGATTTATAATGATAAGTGGGGAAACTCTGTTTGAGCTTTTACTTGAAACAGAAATATACGAGCCAATTTGTTGAACGGACTATAGCTTTTATTAAAAGGCTTGGACAAAGGCTATTTATAACGTCTCAAAGAAGTTATTAGCATTTAGCTGCATATTGACTTGTTGAGCCAAGCTACATTTAATGGAAAGCTTCTCGGATATGCCCTTCACTTATGGACTCTTTACAGGTGGCATTGACTGCATAACCCTTAACAACTCTATTTTTCTTAACACTGACCCTCACAATATACGAAAATCTCGTTTCTTCCATCTTGCCACGTAACAACAGACTTCCTATGATTCCAACAAAGCCATCTCCCGAATGCGGCGAAATGTTAATTAAAATATTAAAAATTTCCATTTTAACCTGAAAAAATTATATCGCGAAAGAAAGGCCGGCGTGAAAACTCCTGGATCTAACAAATATAGTTGAGCTCAGACATGGAAGAATCCAAAACCGGTAAGCCTCTGCCGAGGTTTTCTTAGGCAACCCGCGAGCCCCACAGGTTGAGACCTGCGGCGAAGCAGAGAAGTGGGGAGTTGTGATGCCAGTCGAGATCATAACAATATCGTCGTTTAAAGAAAAAGATAAGAAATAGCTTTAGCTTGTAACTAAGTTTTGCCCCATAATAAAATTTAAAAACTAGTTTTTCTGAACCTTCAAATTTTATAATCAATATTTCTAAGCCAGAGAGATTTATGAAATTTATTATTATTGAGCTAAAGACGATGCCAATGAAGTGCTTTACTAAACTTAAGTAAGGTTAGAGGAAAATTATTTTTTTGTGTGTAACTCTAATTTAGTGCCCGTGGCTTAGTGGTTAGTGTGTCGGACTGCTAAGCGAAGCGCGGGTTCGAATCCCGCTCATAGCCACCTTCTTTACCGATTTGCAGGGTACTGCCTCTTGTGAGGAACTGACAAAACCTTCAAGAGTAAAAATTTGTCTCGAAAAAGTGCATCTCATATAGCCGTTCGGACTCGGCGGTTAACTGTAGGTCTCTTCCATTCTGGCAGACTAACAACACACACACAGAAATGGTTGAGAGTATAAGTCACTAGGCCTGGCTCCTTAAGGTGCTGTCGCACCAACTAAATTTATTTATTTATAACTCTAACGGAACACGTCATACGACATTTTAACAAAAGTTTAATATTGGGTCTCACGTTTGGCTTTTCGCTAAAAAGACCTTTTTTGTTTCCAGTCAATTCTTAATCAAAATTAGTAGTACCTATACTCCTTCCCATTTTTTGAAAGCACAAGAACACAAGACACTGTCACGTTCTTGATTAAAATGGCCAACACATTCTGCTGGTAGAAACACCTGAAGTGCTATTAAATCTTTTCCAGAAATTTTCCCACACCGCAAAAATCCTCGTGATTATATTTATATATCCTGGAAGCAAATCTCTTTGCGAAATTGTTACTCTTTTACATCTCAGACACTTAGGCACGCCAATCTTTCCATCTACACATATATATGCATAAGTATATGGCTTGTTTAGTTTCATGCAACATTTTGAGTCACCTCGATGATTCGAACAACAACCCCTATTATGGAACAATATTTTGTCTCACCAGTTCATCATAATCCCCATTCCACATCATCGCCCGGTTAATCACAAAACAAATTGTTTACTAAACATAAAAACTCATGTCGTAAACACCACGTTATTCCGAAAACGGGCATAGGTAAGGCACTTCTTTAACAATATTCAACCTCATCAATCAAAAGGCACATTCTTCTCCTTGTTGTTGTAGTTGAATCCTTGTGATTTGCTAGATGACGGAGATATGACACGTGCCTTCAATTACTCTTCGATTCAAATCAACAAGCAAAAACGTTTAGCGAAGCTTTGAAAAGTTCTTTTTAATAAGGCTGACTAGCGTGGTTGTTGATTGAAAACATTATGTTAGGGTGTACCTATACAATATAAAAAATATAAATCGCATTAATTTTAATAAAGACAGTATTGAATTTCGAGGCACATTTTTTTTTTTTTTTTTTTTTAAAGAAGGATTAGAAGTGATATTTAAAGTACGTATGCTTAAATTTTGAATTTTTCTACTAAGAACACGTTTTCAATAAGACTTGGTTTAGAGGAATGCTTGCTTGAAAACCTTTTAGATTGATAGAGGCCAGTTATAGCTATCATTGAAACTCCATCATTGAACATTTTTATTTTAATTCTGAGACGTTCAATCAAACCGACATTTTTGGAGTAGTTGATGACAATTCGCAGGTAGATATTTGTACGGAAAAATTAACAAAAATTATAAAAAACGCAGTTGATCAGTCGGTTCCAAAGAAGCTAAAGTGTGCCATTAACAACTCAAAACTTCCAAGGTACATAATTGATTTAATTAAAATCCGTAATGTAATCAAGAAGATATTGGCAAAGATAAAGAGTATACATTTATCAAGAAAATGTATAGTTTCTTAACGAACTAATTAAAACAGAGATTAATATATTTCGTAGTCGCAGCTGGAATTTCAAACTGCAAAGCCTTGATAAATGCAGTAATCCCTTTTGGAATATTGCCAAAATTATGAAAAAAAAGTTTACGGTAATTCGTACTCTAGATAATTTACAAAACGCTTCTTTTACATTCTCGCAAAAAGCCGACATATTAGCCTCCAATTTTCAGAACAATCATCTTGTTTCTAGCGGATTAGGCAACAATGTCACTTCATTAATGGTGGTTGACACCATAGATAATTTGAGCATATCACCGTTACAAGTTGACCGGAACAACTTTATCTCATATGAAGAGCTTAGTTATTTGGTCTAAACATTAGAAAATCATCTGGTTTTGATAACATACAAAATCTGTACCTCAAAAAGTTACCCAAACAAGAGGCAATTTTATTCTTATTTTTTAATGTTTGTATTAAGTTACAATACTTTCCAAAGAATTGGAAAAAGGCGAAAATAATCCCTATTTTCAAGCCTGGAAGTTCTGCAAATTTATCTTCTAATTACAGACCAATCAGTTTGCTCAGCTCTTTAAGCAAATTGTTTGAAAAGCTAATAAGTACAAAAATCGCCGAAGTTTTAGATGAAAAAAATATTTTACTTTCACAACAGTTCGGATTTAGAAATAAACACAGCACAATTCTTTAGGTAGACAGAATCACACAACATATAAAAAATTCATTTGCTGCGCAAAAATCTACAGGTTTAGTGTTACTTGATGTAGAAAAAGCTTTCGACTCAATGTGGCACGATGCTTTAATATATAAGATGTTAAGTTTTGGCTTCCCAAATTATATAGTTAAACTCATCAAAAGTTTTCTAACAGATCGAACAGATCTGTTAATAACAGTTATTCAGCAGAACATAACATTCTTGCAGGTGTGCCGCAAGGGTCCGTTTTAGGTCCTTATCTGTATAATATTTACACTTCCGATTTTCCGAAACTTCCCACATGCGATATTGCTATGTATGCTGATGATACAGGTATTTACTCTTCTGGTGTGTTTGGTTCTGTTATTGAAACCAACCTTTAATCAGCTCTAAATACAATATTAAGATATTTTCACAAATGGAAAATTAAGGTAAACGCTTCGAAAACGCAAGCTATCTTTTTCACAAGAAAAAGGAAGACTTGTTTTTTTCCTAGTAACCCCCTTAAAATGGATAATAAAGATGTCAATTGGAAGGACAATGTTAAATATCTGGTTATAACTTTAGATACAAAATTAACTTATATCAAGCAAATTGCTAACACCGTAGATAAAGTTAATAAGACAATTAAAATAATGTATCCCCTCATAAACAGAAAATCACTGCTTATTAAAGAAAACAAACTCATCATTTACAAAACAATTTTTCAATCGTTCATGTTATATGGATGCCCCATTTGGGGAAAATGTGCAAAAACACACATACAAAAACTACAAATATCTCAAAACAAGCTACTTAAAATACTGCTCAAGCTTCCTTGGCACTTTTCAACCCTCGAACTGCATGATCAATCTAACATCAACACTATTTCTTCAAGAATTTCAAAACTTCATTTAAAATACTCATTTAACTGTTCTATGTCAGTTAACGTTCTGATTTTAAATCTTATGAATTAATTTGTTGTAGTTACTAATTTCAAAACATATTATAGATCTTCTTGTTTATTTACTTATTTATTTATTAATTAATTTATTTATTTATCTGCTTATTTATTCACTTTTTATTTATTTTTTATTTGTTAAACTGTTGCTGTTTATCTTTTTTTTTTATTTATAACATGTTCCATATTTCTATTTTTCGTTAAGTAATTATTTTTTGTATCAACAATGTTGATTGTTATTTATTAGCTGTTTTTTTTTTTATAATTAACGCGCGCACAAGGGATTATGTGTTTCCCTTTTAATGTAGAACACACTGCGCGGGCATTACGAGGATAGGGAGGGGAGAGATAGGAGGTGCCGATTAACATTGGTTTTGAATGTTTGTAGATCAAAATGGCAAGGGAAAATCCCGCCGGGTAAACTATTCCAACTTCGTGTCGTTCGGCTAAAAAAAGAATCCCTATATTTCACGGTACGTCCGAAATTAGGCTCAAGGGTGAACTGATGAGCATTCCTTGTGAGGCGAGTATTACGGGAGAAACTTTTAAGGGGAGGAATGCAACTGGCTACTTCGAGTGAACATTTTTTATAAAAGAAACGATAAAATAAGGAAAGACATGAAACATTGCGTCGGTGTTCGAGAGGGGCAATTGTTTCAGCGGCAGTTCTATTTCTTATCAATCTTAACGCTGGATTGTGTATTCTATCAAACAGGTGAAGCGATGTTTGCAAAGCACCTGCCCAGAGGTGGGAGTTATACTCGAGTTTAGGGCGTATAAACGCTTTATAAATTGTAGCCAGATCAGATGGGGAAAAATACTTCTTACACCGATACAGAAAACCTAAGCACTTTGCAGCATTCTTAGCGATCTCAAATATATGGTCGTTCCAACGGAGATCGTCGTTGACACACATACCGAGTACTGAGAGCTTTTCGGTGTCTTCGATGTAAGTGCCATTCATGGACAATGGCATTGGGGGAATGTTTAGCTTTAACGACAGAAGACAGCATTGAGTTTTCGAAGCATTAAACTCCACACGATTTCTATTACCCCATTTGACAATGCTGTATAAATCGGAGTTTAATGAGCTTGACATACGGCACCGTTGCAATTGTACGTCCGAAGGCGAAGGACGTGAATTATCGAACGAATATGAAAAGCTGAGGGTAGAGTCGTCAGCAAAACAGTTAAGTGGATTAGAAGTAACAGACAGAAGATCGTTTATAAAAATCAAGAAAAGAGTCGGAGACAGAACAGAGCCCTGGGGCACACCAGCATTTATTTTGTGCGAATCAGACTTGAATCCGTCCAATACAACTTGTATTGAACGGTCCAGGAGATAGCTTCTAATCCAACGAACAAGAGTATTATCGATCCCAAAAGCACGCATTTTCGATAAGAGAGCTTCATGCCAAACTCTATCAAATGCCTTGGAGATATCAAGAGCAATAATCTTACTTTCACCAAAGCGATGTAAAGATTTGTTCCACTGTTCGGTGAGATATGCCATCAGATCACCAGTGGAACGGTTGCTGCGGAAGCCATACTGACGGTCATGGAGAAGCTTACGATCTTCGAGATATTCCTTAAGCTGACGGTTAATCAGTGTTTCCATGACCTTAGAAAGAAGGGATGTCAGTGCTATGGGTCGGTAGGAGGAGGGGGAGGATGGGTCACCTTTCTTAGGGACAGGCTGGACAAATGCTGTTTTCCATCTTCTAGGAAAGATTCCAGAATAGGAGCGATGGAAAAGCTTACGCAGTGGCTTTGCCAGTGTGGAAGAACACCTCTTCAGAAGAATCGGGGGAATACCATCCGGGCCAGCGGATTTGTGTATATCGAGATCTTTGAGAACTCTTGCTACTGTACGAGTGCGAAAAAAAATCTATCCCATGGAAAAATTTACATTCTCAAGTACAGGAGGGGCAACGTTGCTTTGAGGCAGCGTGGAGCTGGCAGCGAAATGGGCGGCGAGCAAGTTTGCCTTCTCTGAAGAGTAAACAATTGGTTTGTTATTGTCGATGAGCGTTGGAACCGAAGATGTCGAGGAGTTTTTTATATTTTTTACAAATGACTAAAAAATTTTACTGCCTTTGGGACACTGCAGAATTTTTTGCCGTAATTTTTGGTCATGCAAAAATTTGGTTCTTTTAATAACGGAGTTGCATGAGTTCCTTGCTTGTTTGTGCTTTTTCCGATTTTCCTCTGTAGGGTTGGCTTTGTAAGATCGGAAACTTACTTCTTTGAGTCTGATAGCTTATTTACACTCAGAATTAAACCAAGACTTTTCTTTAGGTTTGATGCTTTTTACTCTGTTAGGAATAAAAGCACGCACCCCTAGAAGAATCACATTTGTGATAATTTCAGCACTGGCATCAATGTCACTATCGAGGAAGCATAGTGACCAGTTAAAGTTTCGGAAAAAGATATTCAGGCCGTCCCAGTTGGCTTTCTCGTATTGCCAAACGGTCCTGGTGGGAAGTTTTTCTTTAACTGGATGGGTGGGGGATGAGAAATTAGCTGAAATGATACAATGGTCTGAAGTGCCAAATAGAGAAGTTACACTAATGGTATATTTATCAGGGTGAAAAGTAAGAAACAAGTCAAGAGTATGGGCGGCTTGCCCAGCAACATCCGGTATACGCGTTGGCACATCGATCAGTTGGGTAAGGTGATGTAACCCGGCAAAGAGCTCGACATACCTTCCTTCGGGTGTTCTCTGACCAGAATAGCGGAGCCAGTTGGAATTGTGTACATTGAAATCGCCCGCAATAACGATTTCAGTGCGAGGACAAAGGGAAACAATTTTCGAGATGGAATCAGACAGTTGATGCACTGTCTGATTCCATCTCGTTACAAGTCGAATTACTGTCAAGATTTGGACTCCTGTAAATAAAAAAATAATGAATGACATGCTTGCGGACAGTGAATTTGAGCCATAAGAAGTTAAAGTCCGTGTTGGAACATTGCCCTATTGGGGAAGGCTCTGGCAAGCAATATCATTCTTTATGCATTTACTGTTTTTATTTAATACTATTTCTTAGTTTTACATGTACCTAAATGTTAATATGTACCTTTATTTTGTTTGAGTATTTTTATTAGCTCTTAATAATTTGTATCTATGAATTTCGTTTATTTATGTAATTTAGCTGTGGTATTAGATTAATATTAGTAAAATTATTATCATTATTATATTATTATAATTATATTTTTTTTCTTCATGTGAAAGGTTTTTATCAGCTTTTCCTTTCAATGTACATTTTTTTCTCATTAGAAATTTAAATTTCGGTTTTTGGGAAAATCGTGCTGGAGCTTCTACCGCCATTTGAATTTAATGAAGAATTGGTTATCATTTTGTATTCAAATAAAACCCTCAAAAATTCAAGATGGTGAGCTAAAAACGGTACCTCCCATAGAACCGTTTTTTTTTCTTCGACTTTCTCGAACACTGGTCATCGGATTTCAATTAAAATTCATATTCAGGAAGATGTTTTAGCTTAAGTAATGTTATTTTAAAGTATTTTCGAAAACCTTTTTTGTATTTTTAATAATTTTCAAAAATCAATATTTTTAAAACGGGTAGATGGATTTTTTTTTTAATTTTATTTGAATGAAGTTCTTTTTTTTATTTTTTGTTGACGTGGTTTCCTCTGTAAGCCTAATCCACTAATTTTGTTACTTGAAAGAAAATTTACTACAGTGGTCGATTACTGTTTAATAGGAGGAAACTGGAATAATAGTGTCATAGACTTTGAAGTAGATCAAATGCCCTACTCTGACCACATGCCTATTGTGGTACATTTTGGACATCAAAGTTGAAATAGCAGAAGAAAATCGTGAACTCAGGCCATTTCCTATGCTGAAATGGATGGAATAATGGAATCAAGAAGTGAAGAAGTTTTTCCATTTTAGACAAAATCATAAAGGACGTCTACGCAAGACCCAGCCCTAGACGCATAACACAAACTCCTATGGATAACCTTACAGCCACTATAAGGATATCTGAAAATCCATCATTCTCAAAGACCGTAAATCTCCAGGATCTGAATGTATAACCACAGAATTTTATAAGTATGGAACAGATTTTATGATAGAAAAACTTTCGCATTTGTTTAACGAAGTCATGGAATCTGGTGTTATACCACAATGTTTCAAGGAAGCCCTTATTTTCGATCGAAAAAGGAAGTTTAACCAACCGGGAAAATTATCGGGGCATCTCTTTTTTGAATGCTTCATATAAAATTTTTATAGCAGTGCTGAAAAAACGTTTAACTGCGTGGGTGAATCAAGAAAATTTACTAAAGGAATATCAGGCTGGATTTCGGGCAGGATACCGTTGGCCGAATTTTTGTAGCTTAAAGTGTTGCATTGCAGAGCCATTCCAGATGAGAAATAAAAAGCTTACAGAACGAAATTCATTGCTTTCCAAACTTTATCAGAAAGGAATGTCGCTAAAGTTTGGAAGGGTTCTTCACAACTTGTATGCGGATACCCGGGCAGGGATATGGAATGGAGCAGAATTGTCTGACTGGTTTGTGACAAGATCAGGAGTGAGTGAAGACTTTTTTTCGCTGTTCTTAGATGATTTTGCTGGAAGGATTACTTGGAGGTGTGGAGTTTGCAAATGTTTGCATAAAAGGTTTGTTTGTTTGCGGACGGTGTTGTTTTACTTGTCAGTTCCCCGGAATCCTATATGATTATTGTAAGCACTGGAATCTAGTCGTAAATCTAGAAAAATCCAAAATAATATTTTTTAAAAAACGGTGGAGGATGAAATAGTAGAAAAGAAAAGTGGCATTACATGATGTGGAACTGGCGTATACAAATACCTCGGGGTGCACCTAACAAAGAGGCTTAGCATGGAAAAAACATCTACAGGAAAAATTGTCAAAGGCCAAAGATGCAATCAACGACACATGGAAAGGATGTTTCTCCAATCGATTTATTCCCCATAGCACCAAATAGTTTTTGGTGCAGTCGCCGAGCCAGTCTTATTTTACGCTGCACAGATATGGGGATATAATCAGTACGAATCGGTGACGAATATGCCAGATGCACGTCTTCCAAAAAAGGCAGCTTTAAAGACAAGTACCAGCAAAACAAGCTGGTGCGAGGAAAGGTTTGGATCTTCGCAAACTGGAGACCTGTTTTGTGTAAGATAATTGAAAAGGTAGATGAGATGTATGCATCGAAATACACATATGAAGCTGAATCTTCAATGTACAGATCTATTTACAGCCGCTTGAACTACAATTTACTGCAATATAGTGTGTAAGAAATCTCAATGACGATGAAAATTCGTGGAGAACTTGTAAAGCTCAACTACGTGCCACATATGGAAGACCTGCCATGCTTGGGTAAATATTTCCTTACAAGTAAATTAAATTCAATACATTGGGTTGTTGAGTACTTCTACTCTAAAACAGATGGCGTAGGAATTGTAACTTTTTATTTTAAGCTACATTAACACCGTGTCTCCAAATCCTGTTTTATAGAGAAATGCAATGATACACAGAAATACCGGGTATGCGGGTATTATGCATACTAATCGCCATCTTAATATTTCCTGACGTCACTGTCATCTGTTATTATTGATTTATTTATTTTGTGAAGACTTTATTTTACCATTAAAGATTAAATAAAAAGTACCTATGTCACGTTTGTTTAAAAAATTTAAATACGATTTTTTGTTTCCGAGGCACAGCTAGTTAACAATAAAACGAATTATTAGGTTTCTTCGATGTTCCTGGGGGAATTTGAGTGCATTTCGTTCAACTGTCAAAAAACTAGATTGATGCTCGGGTTTTGATTTATCATCGAACAGCTCATAGCAAATTCTCTAATTTTTTGACATTTCTTTCATGAAAACTTATTTTGATCAAGCATTGGAAAATAGATAGCAGTCGATAAAAGGACTACTGAAATCAACATTTTGTCTATTTATACACAAGAATAACTTAACAATTACAAAATATTTTTTGTTTTGGGGCTAAAAAACAGTGTCAAATAAAATACCTCAGGGCGAATTCAGGGCACACCAGTGCACTCAAGTGCAGACATTAAACAAACCTACTATCCCGGGTATTAATTACGACGAAAAAAACAAACAAAGTGAATATTTATTTCACAAAAAAAAGTGACGGATAAAGGACAGAATTTATTATTATTTTGTATTTTTTAGCACTCAATTTGACAGCCATTTATATTTATGAGTTCGAGAAACGCATAAGGCGAGTTTATGAAGTGATACCCCCAGCACACTATTTTAAGCCAAAATTATTTGTACTTTATAGCTGATGAGTGTTGACATCTGATAACAGCTGATCAACTATTAGTCAAAACAGCTAAACATTTAACATCATCGCGGAAAGAAACAAAATAGTTTGTTAAATTACAACTACAGTTCGAACAGATTTAAGTATTTTTTTATCGCCTATATACTCTGTCCAACAAAAATTGTCAGTAAAGGCCTTATGGGAAAGCTAATTTTTTGAAAATGTTGCCAGTTTGTGGTAATTTTTTTTTTTTTAATAATTAATTAACGCGCGCACAAGGGACTATTTATTTCCCTTTTAATGTGAATATTGAATATTCTTCTTTCCTTTTTTTATTCCCGACGACTGTCTGCTCTCGACTGGAGATCACAATTCTCCCACTTTACTGTTTCATACTAGCGTTCCACCTATATCCCACATTTTTGTTGGACAGGGTATTTGAAACACTTATGATTCTCTTAATAGTCACAAGAAGAGAGTTCCATACATAGCTTGATTGTACAGATCATGAAGAGTCGCGAAGAGTTCAAGAAGAAGAGTTAAAGTAGTACAAAGCTTTTAGATTCTGAAGGATTGATTTAACGAATTTTTTTCATAAATAGTTAAAGGTTTTTTACTTCGAATAAATTTGTGCTAAAATATTTACAGCATCTAGTTTGGAGGGAACATATTTCTGGAATCCATATTAAAGTATGTCGTAAAAGGGACAAGGAGTTTGCGTTGGGAACAGAAATCAGATTGCAATACACGGTATTGCAAGAGCAAAAGAAGAGTTTTTTAAGTCTTAGTTTAGTATTTTCTAGTGTTATGGAAGAAAATAGCCAGATTTTGCGGAGCCCGGGTAAATTCTACTGACTTCATAATTAGTGTGCTTTTCAGCTGAAAGCGATTAATACCAATACTGGTTATATATTTTCAACAAAAATGAGGTGAAATTGTTATAGAAAAATTGGAGGCAGAAGTGACGTATCTACCTCTAAGAACATTTTGGAGTGACCAATTGGATATAGCTATGACATCCTCACGATGACAGGAAATGTACATTGAAACATGCTTTTGGAAGGACATTTATGTAAATACAAAACTATATAGGTCCTAAAATTGAGCCTTGAGGCACACTTATTTGCAAATTAAAATGCTCAGATTGTAACTTACCAACATTAACTCTTTAGCTACGGTTACAAAGATCATTTAAAATAAGACGCACACCTCTATCGTGGAACCCAAAGTTATACTTCAGCTTTTAGCACAGTTTATCATGGTTTGGAGAAATCTTTAAAAAAAAGAATGGTTACACTGTCACCATCTTTACCAATAGCATCAGATTTGATGGACCAATGCCTTCAAGAACGTCTCAGATATAACTTCTAACTCGAACACAGCTGATGGTGCACTATGTACTTAGGAACAAAGTTGAGTTGTTGAACATCTTTCGAAACTGTCTTATTAAGTTCATTAGGATCGGGAAAAATCGGAATAATCTCCTTTTACCAATTCCAATCGATCGGTGATTACTCTATCTCTTTCCAGCGACTTCGAGATGGAAAAAACTTTTTTTGGTTCTCAAGTTGCAAGAGTTGCAACGGTTTGAGAACGACAGAAAATGTTCCAAATTTGCAGTCGTAATGTTTAACTTCCACTTTTAGTAAAATGTTATTCGATTCTTGATTGCCTATGTGGACATCAGAGGTAAACCAAGGACAGTTTTTGCTTCGTCGTCGTGCTGCGACCGTTTTCTTATTGAAAAAAATTAACTGTACCATATTTTTTTTTTTTATAATTAACGCGCGCACAAGGGATTATGTGTTTCCCTTTTAATGTAGAACACACTGCGCGGGCATTACAAAGAAAGGGAGGGGAGAGATAGGAGGTGCCGATTAACATTGGTTTTGAATGTTTGCAGATCAAAATGGCAAGGGAAAATCCCGCCGGGTAAACTATTCCAAATTCGTGTCGTTCGGCTAAAAAAAGAATCCCTATATTTCACGGTACGTCCGAAATTGGTCTCAAGGGTGAACTGATGAGCATTCCTTGCGAGACGAGTATTACGGGAGAAACTTTTAAGGGGAGGAATGCAACTGGCTACTTCGAGTGAACATTTTTTGTAAAAGAAACGATAAAATAAGGAAAGACATGAAACATTGCGTCGGTGTTCGAGTGGGGCAATTGTTTCAGCGGCAGTTCTATTTCCTATCAATCTTAACGCTCGATTTTGTATTCTATCAAGCAGGTGAAGCGATGTTTGCGAAGCACCTGCCCAGAGGTGGGAGTTATACTCGAGTTTAGGGCGTATAAACGCTTTATAAATTGTAGCCAGATCAGATGGGGAAAAATACTTCTTACACCGATACAGAAAACCTAAGCACTTTGCAGCATTCTTAGCGATCTCAAATATATGGTCGTTCCAACGGAGATCGTCGTTGACACACATACCGAGTACTGAGAGCTTTTCGGTGTCTTCGATGTAAGTGCCATTCATGGACAATGGCATTGGGGGAATGTTTAGCTTTAACGACAGAAGACAGCATTGAGTTTTCGAAGCATTAAACTCCACACGATTTCTATTACCCCATTTGACAATGCTGTATAAATCGGAGTTTAATGAGCTTGACATACGGCACCGTTGCAATTGTACGTCCGAAGGCGAAGGACGTGAATTATCGAACGAATATGAAAAGCTGAGGGTAGAGTCGTCAGCAAAACAGTTAAGTGGATTAGAAGTAACAGACAGAAGATCATTTATAAAAATGAGGAAAAGAGTCGGAGACAGAACAGAGCCCTGGGGCACACCAGCATTTATTTTATGGGAATCAGACTTGAATCCGTCCAATACAACTTGTATTGAACGGTCCAGGAGATAGCTTCTAATCCAACGAACAAGAGTATTATCGATCCCAAAAGCACGCATTTTCGATAAGAGAGCTTCATGCCAAACTCTATCAAATGCCTTGGAGATATCAAGAGCAATAATCTTACTTTCACCAAAGCGATGTAAAGATTTGTTCCACTGTTCGGTGAGATATGTCATCAGATCACCAGTGGAACGGTTGCTGCAGAAGCCATACTGACGGTCATGGAGAAGCTTACGATCTTCGAGATATTCCTTAAGCTGACGGTTAATCAGTGTTTCCATGACCTTAGAAAGAAGGGATGTCAGTGCTATGGGTCGGTAGGAGGAGGGGGAGGATGGGTCACCTTTCTTAGGGACAGGCTGGACAAATGCTGTTTTCCATCTTCTAGGAAAGATTCCAGAAGAATAGGAGCGATGGAAAAGCTTACGCAGTGGCTTTGCCAGTGTGGAAGAACACCTCTTCAGAAGAATCGGGGGTATACCATCCGGGCCAGCGGATTTGTGTATATCGAGATCTTTGAGAACTCTTGCTACTGTACGAGTGCGGAAAAAAATGTGTCCCATGGAAAAATGTACATTCTCAAGTACAGGAGGGGCAACGTTGCTTTGAGGCAGCGTGGAGCTGGCAGCGAAATGGGCGGCGAGCAAGTTTGCCTTCTCTGAAGAGTAAACAATTGGTTTGTTATTGTCGATGAGCGTTGGAACCGAAGATGTCGAGGAGTTTTTTATATTTTTTACAAATGACCAAAAATTTTTACTGCCTTTGGGACACTGCAAAATTTTTTGTTGTAATTTTTGGTCGTGCAAAAATTTGGTTCTTTCTATAACGGAGTTGCATGCGTTCCTTGCTTGTTTGTGCTTTTTCCGATTTTCCTCTGTAGGGTTGGCTTTGTAAGATCGGAAACTTACTTCTTTGAGCCTGATAGCTTCTTTACACTCAGAATTAAACCAAGACTTTTCTTTAGGTTTGATGCTTTTTACTCTATTAGGAATAAAAGCACGCATCCCTAGAAGAATCACATTTGTGATCATTTGAGCACTGGCATCAATGTCACTATCGAGGAAGCATAGTAACCAGTTAAAGTTTCGGAAAAAGAAATTCAGGCCGTCCCAGTTGGCTTTCTCGTATTGCCAAACGGTCCTGGTGGGAAGTTTTTCTTTAACTGGATGGGTGGGGGATGAGAAATTAGCTGAAATGATACAATGGTCTGAAGTGCCAAATGGAGAAGTTACACTAATGGTATATTTATCAGGGTGAGAAGTAAGAAACAAGTTAAGAGTATGGGCGGCTTGCCCAGCAACATCCGGTATACGCGTTGGCACATCGATCAGTTGGGTAAGGTGATGTAACC
The DNA here is from genome assembly GCA_963971375.1 of Platycheirus rosarum. Taxonomy (NCBI): domain Eukaryota; kingdom Metazoa; phylum Arthropoda; class Insecta; order Diptera; family Syrphidae; genus Platycheirus; species Platycheirus rosarum. Next base: position 112,303,479 of record OZ020510.1, on the reverse strand, counting down.
CGGCAAAGAGCTCGACATACCTTCCTTCGGGTGTTGTCTGAACTGTACCATATGGATCTGAGAATTGATGACAAAGATGCCAGGGAAGATTGGCGGCTTCTGTCGAGTGCTGGGTTATTAAAAGATTTAAGAACACTGGAACTGAAAAATCCATGAAGCACAGATACGTGAAAAATCAATATTGTATGTACAAGAAATCATATCATGGTCAGATATACCATCGAGGACAATTGGTCCTGTAAAACAACATTCGAGATATCAGAACTAATTATTAATCAAGATGACTTGCAGTAGATTTCAAAAAAACATTTTCCCTGTTACATCTGAATTCAATCTTTAAGGCGTATTCTCACAAATTTTGGATATGATTGTTATAATTAATATGTGCTCATTTTACTTGCTTACGTCCTTTCCAGGATAGAATCCAGAAGAGTACATTGCAAAAGATAGCCGATAGAATCATTATTTTGCTAGAACATCGTCGAAATATCTCCATTCTCTGCATATTCTATCGCTGTTTCTGTACCTACCTATAAATAATGCTCCAGAAAACTAGCCATCATATTCCTTCTCAAAAGATTTCTCCGTTACACTCGTATCGCTGCGAATACCATTAATTAATCCCTAATTTCAAACTAACTTTAAACTCATAATTTAGCCGCACAACACGAATGTGGAACTCGATTTTTCCTCTCAATCAAAAAACCATACTTTTCAATATTTTATTAAACTATCCGAAACGCTCATACTGTGTTAATTCAGATCAAGGGTATTAATAACCTCTTGAGCAAGCGCAACTTACAACAAAAAACAAGAACTCACCTTGTTTTAACAGAATTTGTTAACCTAAAAATAGAAGTTTCGAATAATAAAAAAAAAATATATTGTCTGCAAAAAGTTAATTAGATCAATTAGTCCAGTAAACACACAATTATATAAAACAAATAGGTTCCTCGTGATTCCCTAAACAGATTCCCTTGAACATATAACAACAAAGAAATTCATTCATAAAATTCCCAGAAATCTGCCATCAGAAAGCCCCACTTAAGCCCCTAAGAACATCCTTTATCAATTTTCAAAATCTTCGTTTATTAAATTTCCACCCCCGTCCTCGCGCGTACCCATGAACATCGTTCGTACACAAAAGACAAGAAGTGTCCTGGATTCTGATGAAAAGCAAGAACAAGAACGCCAAGTAAGGGGGCCAACTCTGAGTAAGCTCTTTTACATCTACATGTACATAAATATACATATCCAGGTCGCAGGACAACAACAAAAACGAGCAGAATAAATGAATATTACATAAATGAGCGGAAAATAACCACATAAAATGTTAAAACATTTTCTAGAAGAGTGTTGGCATGAATAAGGCATAATTTGTTCAATCTTCCCGCACTTGCTTCCCCATCCCTATGACTGAGAGGTCCTATGAAACCCAAGCAAGTAGAAGAAAGACAGAGAACAGAGAGTGAGTGAAAGAGATTTAACAGCAGCAAATAGGAAAACTTAATCCCTCCAAAACGGATACATCGAGCTTAAACGAGTAAATTGGACTTTCTTCCTTCCCTCGCCCAGGAAGAACATTTTCCATTCTGCCATTTTTAAATTTTTCCTGGCTCTCTTCTTTGTCAATGGAAAAACTAGAGCGAGAAGAGAATATCGAAAGAACGAAACAGAATGACATCCACCCCGATTGTTGTGATGTGATTGGTTGGTAGAGAGATGCGCAAGACCGCCTCCTTTCATTTTTCCCATTCTGTTGTGCAAAGGATTTTGGGAGGAAATAAATAACGTTCTTTGGTGTGTATAGCTGTAGAGTCACCCTTAGGCATCCTTTTTTTTTGTATACATTGCAGGTTTTACTCGATGCCACCCAATTTCATACATCAATTGAATTACAAGCAATTCAGGGAATTATGGGAGCAAAATATATAATAATGGGAATCATTAAAAACGGATGTTCATGGTGAGTAATGGTGGTGTGAAGGGGGGGTTGAGCATGAAGGATGCTTATGCGGATGCAGGGTTGAAGCAAAGCAAGTGTTGGAAAAGGGCATTTTTAGTCTTGGAGTGGAGGTGGTTATTTTCGATGTAACCTCAATTCTTAAGGCATCGAAAATTGAGATTAATGAGTGGCACATATGTCCTTGACAAAAGAGGATGGAATTTCTTTGAAATTTGGGGCATTTATGCTTGGCTATAGAAACGCCTTGGATACAATAGGTATAGGTATAGAATACATCTAGAAGGACCGTTGGGTACTATAAACAAATATCTAACGACCAGTGAAGTTTTCTCACAAATGACAGAGCTGTATCTAAATTACTTCTTTTAAAAGAAGATACAGTAACGAAAGATTTGCTTAGAAGAAATCAATGGTGGTGTCCCCTTTTCCAGCTAGGCCGGAAAACTTGGTAAACACAAAAAAATAAGGACTTACATCTAGTTTACATGCTGAAGTGTTTAAAGCAGCTGATGGACTCGGTGGAATTGTTAGAAAAGAGAGGATACACTAACTCATTTCAACAATTTTTCAAATAGAAAAAAATACTGTTTGTCTGATTTATGTATTTACATGAAAGATGACTTACATATATTATAAACGTGAATGTTGGTATGTTTGTTCCGCAATCACTACTAAACGACTTTACGGATTTAGATAAAATTTGGCAGGACGTTGAATGAGGCGCTGGATTGAAAAATAGAATACGTTTCATACCAAAAAAATGCACAGTTACTGTAGGAGAGGCTAATATGTGAAATGATGTATGGTCATTGCTCCTTTTATTCAGAACAAAATGCACAGTTTCTGCGGGAGAAATATGAATATTTTTTTAACGTGTAGACTTTATTTAATCTGAAAACGCAGACGAATTCAAGGGTAGAAGCTAGTCACTAATATAAATAAGATCACAGAACTATACCATTTAATTTTTTGCACAATGATTGCCGGGACGGTTGGATATACAAATCTGGCGCTAGTGCATTGGCGTCCAAAATTCTCTCTAGGCACTGGGAAGCATTTGTCGCAAACAAACCAAAAGAGTCGTTTTCACGGCGCTTTCTTAAGAATTGAAGATCACTTGGAGCACATTATGTTAAATTTTTCGAAAGGAAATTGGCGTCACTCACAAGATGAAGTTTACCCAAGAACCAAGCCACTCAACCATATGAAGCCATATAGGTTCTCCGATTAGACCCTAGAAATGTTGGAAGAAGATGACCAATTCAATCGCAAAATTAGAATTATTGATGCAGCGCATTGTTCGCCTAACTGCTTCGTCAAAACAAAGAATTTGCATTATTAATCACGTTGCAGTCATTGGATTGTTGATAGTTTCTTTGTAAACAGCGCCACGAACCTAGTCAAGTGAGTAAAAGTCCAACGGAAACATCAATGCTCCGGATCGAACAAATTTCGATTCAATCCCACAGATTCAACGGCACAATAGAGAAAGGCTTAGGTGACTTGCAAAACTGGAAGCAGCTAGCTATCTGTTCAATTTATAAAGTGTGTTTTTTAGAGGTATATAACTTTAAGTTGGCAACACTATTTTAACTGGCAGCCATTTTATCAGCTGTTAAGTGATTTATGTTTAGTTTAGTTTGGCATTTCAACATGAATAGACTGACGCCTGAACAACGCTTCCAAATTGTTTTGAAAATCATGGTTTTCCTCGAATTACGTATCGCGCATTACGTATATTTTACGGTCAACATAATCGTCCATCAGAGCAATTAATTCGATTAACTATGGAACGTCTTCGCACCATGTTTACTTTAAATGATAATACGCATCCACAGAAACGTCGCGTCTACAGTGCGTACAGAAGAAGTCATTGCTGCTGTGGAGCGTAGCGTAGAGGAAGACCCGAATCAGTCTATCCGCCATGGTGCACCGGAATTGGATATGTGTCCATCCACTTTTTGGAAGATTTTACGGAAAGATCTTGGTTTGCTTGCTTACAAAATCCAACTCGTGCAAGAATTGAAGCAACAGGATCACCTAGTAAGGCGTAGATTCGGTGAATAGGCCCAAAACAAGATTGCCGTTCATTCCAATTTTAATAAACGAATTTTATTTATGGATAAGTCAATAAACAAACCTGCCGTATTTGGAGTAATGATAATCTCAAGTGTATGTTGAGACACCGTTATATTAACAAAAACTGACTGTTTGGTGTGCTTAAGGTATGGGTTAGTGGAATAATTGGTCCGTACTTCTTTAAAAACGATGTTGGCCAGAACGTTACAGTCAATGGTGACCGCTATAGAGCCATGATTACTGACTTTTTCGTTCATCAATTGAACAACCATGATGTGCAGGAGCTGTGGTTTCAACAAGTCCCAGCTGGTGCCACAATTGATTTATTGAAGGAAACGTTTGGTAACCGCATAGTTTCAGGTTACGGAACCGTGAATTGGCCTCCAACATCGTTCGACTTAACGCCGCTTGACTTTTTTCTGTGGGAATATGTGAAGTCGCTAGTCTACGCCGATAAGCCCGAAACGATTGACCACTTGGAGGACAACATTCGCCGCGTTATTGCCGATATACGGCCAAAAATGTTGGAAAAAGTAATCGAAAATTGGACCTCCAGATTAGGCGGTCATATGCCAGAAATCATATTTAAATTATAATGCCAGAAGATTATCTCTCGAATAAAATAATAAATAATTTCATGTCAATTTAAAAAAAAAAACATCTTTGTTTTATTCCATTTCAAAAGTTCTATACCTCTAAAAAAACAGCCTTTATTTTCAGTACAGGGAGGACAGGATATTCACCCTTACTATTATGGATTTTAATAAACTATCTCCATTTCAAAGCTATCACATCGTTACCGTAGTGAGCATTATGAAATGGCATAATTATTGCCTCACAAATGTATGTAGGGTTACCAACTATTTATATTAATTTCATGAACAGAAACATGTACACCATAATCTAATTCTAAAAAAAAAATAATTACATAATTCTAAATTAAATTAAATCTATCTTTTTCTACACCACCAAGAAGTAAAATACTAAGCGGGTCTTTTTAAGAGTTGCCCAGGGGTCCTAATCTCTTTTGACCTTAAAATAATGTTTATTTCACTGCACTATTTCAAATACATATTATACACGAAAGCCTCTTCTTTTTATTTTTATTTTCATGGACAAAAAAACTATTTGGCATTTCAAAATTAAAATTGCAATTAATTAATGAACCGAACACTGTCAAAAACTAGTAAAAATAATAATTCTTCCTTAAAAAAAAGCCAACAAATATTTTACAGCTGTATGTTAACCGTTTTTTTTTTCAAGAAAAAATAAAACAATGAAAAGAAAAACACGCAGCGACAACACTTTTGTCCTTAAAGCTCAAGGAAAGCTTCAATTCTGAAAGCTCCAATAGCAAAAACTAAGGAAACGGACGAATGGTAACCCTGAATCAGTGTTTTTTTTAATAAACAGCCTCTCTCCTCACAGCCAGGGAGCAGAGAGACCATGGTGAAATATACGTGGGTTTATGGAATATTACAAAAACAAAACAATTTCAATGTAACTCAGAGGTTCTGTTTTTTTTATTTCAGTGGCAATTTCTTAAGTTGAGTGTCATGTAAACACCAGCAGGTGCCAGTGTTTGAAAGCGCTCTTCTATAAAACCTGTACTGAAAATATAAATTGAACAGAGTATAAGGACCGAGCTGCCTGGGGAGCAGCTTGCTGGTTATGGCCCAGGTTCACCCCAGGCTGGTGCATCACCTAAGATAAGGTAAGGTTTCAAAAAGGCGGTGGGTGCCTAGTCTCTCAGAGGTGGCAATGCTACCTTTTCCGTCAAAAATAAGAAAACTCAGAACCAGACAACAAGCTTGGGAAATAACGATTTATGAATTTTCTAATGGAACTAATGGAACGTAAGATCGTCTCGTCTCACAGACCTCGCGCTGCACAGCAGCTAACCGATATCCTCTCCACATATAAGGCTGATATATCATCACTCCAAGAAATGAGATGGAGATGGAGAAGGTTAGGTTCCTAGTCACCCAACAATGTAGCAGTATAAACGAAATTGGTCGTTGGCGAGTACCAAATTCTTGCGTAAAGATCTACCCAACTGGGTGAGTTCAACGTAACCAAATTGACAGTATTGATAGATCGTCGCCACTACCTCAGCCTTATGACGATTCCAACGTATTGATTTACCATCTGGACTGAAGGCATTCTGATGGAGCGATGAGAAGTGTACTTAAATTATTTTTCGAACAGACAGCTCACGAAAGAATCCATCATATCGAAAGGAAGACCTCATGCTGCAGCCACCAAGGATCGACGAGGTACAAAAGGCGATTAATCAGCTCAAAGGTAACAAGGCCTTGGCAACCGATGAAGAATGACTTTAATCTAATCGGAAGAGTTACCTTAATCTACTGCATCCCATGAAAATATAGCAACTTCCACAAACGGGTTTCGAAAAAAAAAAAATCACGACTGGGTCGCACGTACTTGCTCATATGTGCTAATCCTTTTAAGGTGCTGGCGTCTTTTTGAGAAAAAGATTTAATTTTAATGTTTTTTTGACGTGCAACTTCTTTAGAATCGTTGTGAATTAAAGCTCGATGAAACGAAAATGCGTCAAGAGAAGAAGAGAAGTTGCACGACGAAGTTTGCTTTTTTTTTTACTAGTCGCTAGGGCTCAACGGACAAACAAAATTTGAGGGAAAACATTAAAAAAGGAAATTTATATGAAATCAAAAAAACACTATTCATAACGTTTTTTGTTTTTTAGAAAAAATGTTGTAAGCCATCTGATTTCTATTGCTGTTTTCCATTTTATGATTTTTTTCATTTCAAAATCATTCAACCAGTTTTTTTTTCAAAAATATATTTTTTTTTTGTTTAAACTTTTTCAAAAACATATTTTAAAATTTCTTTGAGTATATCAATTTGAAAAAATCTATAGTTTAACTAGAAAAAAAAATCTCGATTCATTTTCAAAATATTCAGAAAAGTTTTTTTTTTAAATATTAAAAATTCAAAAAAAATGTTTTGTTTTGAAAACTTTAAAAAACAATATTATTTGAATCATAAGACACTACCTATTTTGAAAATTCCATCGAAATCCATCAAATAGTTAAGGAGAAAGTCTGATTTTAACGGGATGTACCGTTATAAGACTTTTCCTAAAAAATCCATTCAAACCAAAAGGTTTGGCATAGAAAACACCATTCAGAAAGTTTTATCAAAATCGTAGTAGCCGTTTTTGAGAAAAACAAGTTTTTCATTTAAAGTCATATGGCAGGTACCGTTAGTTTTAAATCTAGAATTCTAATTCCAAAAACCCCTCTGAAGGACGTCATAATAATACAGTATACCAAGTTTGAAGCAAGTCAGCTAAGCCGTTCAGGCTGTAGGAATCGATACGGACAGGCAGACGGAATTTTCCGACCCACTTTTTCGACTTTCCTATCATTGTAATGTCATGTTTGATTGTTAGGATTTTTTTTTTACAAATGCATAACTTGCCTTATAGTCCTTTTAATCGCAAGTAAAAATATGGTAACACTTTTACATACATAAATATATTATTTCCACGAAAAATCAGCTTTGTTCAAAAGTCAAACCCGCATAATTCCAACCGATACACCATATTATACATCCAAAGGTATTTTAAACTTTTCCCAATTACCATGCTCGTCGAACAATAAATTAATTACTATAATTATTGTGGTATTAAAATTATTTAATTTATATTCAAGCCGCCCCCACAGGAGAAAATTCATCAATTTTCCACATAAAAAGGAAGAAGAATTGTTTGCTATATGCGCTCAGTTATGCGGTTTCCTGATTCCACACACAGCAGCGCTGCAGTCGCGCTTTTATATCAATAATTTGCCAATGTGGTTTCTGAAAATATTGTATATTTTATGCAACGCGTGTGTGGAATTAATGTTGTGATTGCAACATTACATGGAATTTCCATTCAGGAGTCAGGACATAAATGGAAACCCGCAACAGCGAATAAATGCATCCACTCATACTCCTGCAATGTGCATCTCCTCACCTACCCCCTTGGCATCCCAAACTACAGAAAATGTGACAGCATAATTCACGGTGTACGAGTAAAATCTCTTAAATGAATTTGATGAAAACCCACTTAAGTCATTTTGGTTGACTTTTCCGAGTAAATTTCTTCGTATTCACTACTCGTTTACCATGCCATATAATGGTCCTTGTAAAATAGAGAGAGAGAGAGACAGAGAAAAGTAGAAAGGGGGCTGTGGAGGTAAAACAAACAAGGACCCACTTTGAAAGTAAATAGCTAGCAAACACAAACAAACCTTAGGGGTGTGTTCTGAATTCTGAGGAAATATTTTCAACCCTCATCTAAGTGCAGTGAGAGTGGGCCGGATTCTTTTTTTTTTTTGTAAGAGGGAAGAGCTACATCCACAAGGGATGCTGCTGAGGCTGAAGCTGGATGTCGGAGCTGCGGAGGACACACACAGATGAGATGATGATGACGATTATGAAATGATTTTCCTCTGTTGATGGGTAAATTCAAACTCGTTTCAACCGTCAACGAGTGTGGTGCCGCAAAGTCGATAGTCGGTTTGAGTTTAACGGTTTTTACTCTCTACTCAAATATCACAGGAAAAAACAAACAAGTTAATAATGTCGATACAATTAAGTGATCATAGCAGTAACAATAAACAAGGGACACTAGTAGCTAAGACGCCATTTTCAATTGAGCACATTTTGTGTCAAAATAATTTAAATAACAACAACAATTGTGATACAAAAAGTGCTGTTAGCGGTGAAAAAGTTTGTTTGAAAACTACAGCAGCAGCGGCGGCTATATTGAGTGGGAAAATATGTGAAAATGAAAAGCCCAAAGAATCAGCGACGGCAGCTGCGGCTTCCGGAAATCATCAGCACCACCATCACCATCGGGAGGAAGAGGAATACCAAAGGATTATTCAAAATCATAGGTGCTTTTTAAATAAGTATATTACAGATAAAAAATATATTCCATACCATCAGCAAATGGTTTTAGATGTTCAGAAGTGGGATTTCTCAAAACTTAACAAATTTGTATAATGTTATGAATTCTTTGTCGTTTCTTTTGTGGTTCTATTATTTTTGTATCAAAAAGTCTAAAATATCACTAAACGGTGGTGTTCATTCAAAAATCATTAAACAGCTCTTCAGAAGTGGGATTTTTCAAAACTAAACATATTTCAAATTTGTATGATAAATGAATTAAAATGTCCATATGATGCCTAAAGAGAAACCACTTCGATTCCTATATCATTTTCAATCTTATAATTATGTTTCTTATACGCTGTTGGTTTTCATAGTTCCACTAAACTCTTAGCCCTGTTTTAACTTTCACCGTCGGTATTTCAAAAATTCTTTCGAACACAGTATCTATCTGTTAGCCGGAAAATGGTTTGTTTGGATCTCATAAATAATTGCGGGAGACCATAATGAATGTTTTAAGAACTTTATGGCTTATGGGTTATTTCACTTTTATCAAAGAACGAATGGTATTACCAGAATACTATATGAAAAGGCTTTTGAAAAAGTCTGCACAAGGCCGGATGGATGACATGGTAGAAACGATTTTCTGTTACCCAACAATAAAGGAATAGAAAAAGTGCTTAGAAACGAAATTCTAAGGCCCTGGCTATATGTTTGTTTTTACAATGGACAAATCCTTAGAACAAACAAAATTTAGCCTCAGCCATGAAACTGTATAAAAATGGGAAACTTGTAGATCAAATCAAATCAGAAATCCGGTTGTGTCGGTTTATAATAAAGTAGAAGATGCAAGAAGACATTTTTCATCCTTCAATGCATATCTAATAAAGTAGTTGGCGCATCTCAAGAATTATTATCAAAATTACCATTTCTTTTATTTCCTTTGTTTGTTTCGAGAATTTGGATCACATATAAACAATAATTTTAATTTATAAACGTGGTTTTCAAAATGACATCTGAAGCCTAAATTAATAGTGAAAAGTTAGCCCATTTTCAAAGTTCTTAGATTTTTTTAGTCCCACTGAAGAAACGCCTCCTTTATTCAATTTATTAAACATTAAAATCGCAACAACCCTTCTTAGACTTGCAATACTATTATTTCATCGATTATTCTTCCTCTCGCGCGGAAAATGATAATTTCTTCAGATTCCAGAATTATCTTTGTCTTGGAAAAGTGGATCAAATATTACACATTCGGATCCGACGACAAAGCTATAGTTATAGGTCCCCTCCATTCCTGTAGTCTGCGGTGATGAAAGTTACTTCGTCAAACCTATTTGTCTGAACGGATCCAAATCATAGTGTTCCGACCTATCGAGGTATCTGTTAGTAATTTTTTTTTTGTTCCAATTTGATCGAAACCGGAGTAGTTTCTACCGAAGAGGTCGAGGTTCGAGGTATCGGTTCTGATCGATATTTCGAAAAGATGAAGTGCGTTCAGTAAAGAATTTTTTGTGTTAAATTTCTTTAAAAGTTGCCCGAAAAAGAATTGTAGCGGAATGTGTTCCGAAATAGAATGTGTACAAAATTTTAGATAAATTATTTAAAATATTTATTTTGCGTATTAATAATAATAAATTTAAGAAAAAAGACTACATCGAGGTTTCAACAGAATACTGTCCATGAAAGTTATAGCGTGAATTGCTACCAGTAGGATCAACTGTTTGTTGGTGTAGGCGATTGCTTGCTTCATTTTGATTGGTTCCTGACACTGACACTTCGAAAGTTCCTCTCGGAATCGATTTCAGTTTCAGAAATTTAACATATGAAATGATGTATGGGTGCAGGTTTTTTAAGCTTCCATATTTTTTAGGCTACTTTTATTCCGGAAAAATGCAGGGCTCTTGTGCGAGTTCTGAATAATTTTCTTTAGCGATTCGCAAAAATAGAAGCTACTGTTTTTTCTTAAAAACAGTTTTAAAGCGTTGGTAAGAAGAATCAATACTATTAAAAAAAAATACCTAGTTTCTGTTTCTGTGTATAACGCCAGTGTTATTTTTACATGTTTGTTTAAATCAAATACATTTAAGTGTTTGATTTCTTTTTTGCTTTTTTAATTCAAATCACTCGTAAGATAATGTTATTTTTACTGTCTCAGTTTTATAATAATAATAATAATAATATTTTAACTATGTGTCTGCAAGACAGAATGCCTTTTAGAATGCAACCGGATGTTGCACGACACTAGTGTTAGAAGAATTATAAAGATAGAAAAGAATTTTTTCAGGGCGGTAGATCGAGAATTAGGTGGCTATTTTTCTCACTTAAAACCCACGGACGGCTCTAGCTTGCACTAGGAGTTAGAAAAATTGCTTCCCAAACTGAGAGTCGAACTTAGGATCTCTCGCTTAACAAGCAAACATCTGCCGCCCGCAGTTGTGCTTAAGAAGTTATATATAAAATTCAAGGTCTGATTTAACAGCATACATCTTTTTTCATGCTTGGCTCAGTTAATGCAGCTTCTTCAATGGTTATTGCTTGCATATTTGGCATAAAAAAAAAACTATTGTTTAAAGTTTAAAGAATCAGTTTCAACGATACAAAAGTCGGTAGCTTGTGTTTTAGTACAAGAAAGTTTTCTATACGTCTTTATTTTTGGCCGCCGTAACGCCATCTGATTCTGATTCGATGCATGGATTCCATAAAATTCATGATTGCATCTTCTGCTCCTTGGTAGACAGACAAAAGTATAGGTTCTGGTGGATTTAAGCAACAGCTCGAATACTACCTTTTCCATTCCTGAGAGAACGAATCGATTGCGGAAAACGTAAAAATTTCCCAATGAACTTATTCGTTTTCTGGCCATTTTTTTCCTATTTCTTTCGCTGCAAATTCGTATATTCTTTTCGGACGTTAACACTTTCTAACTAACACTTCATCGTTAATTAACTGCAAACGAAACGAGTGTTTGTGTCAAATGAATGATTGAAAGTTAATTTTGGAAAATAATTTTTTTCACTCAAGCCTTCAGATGGTTATATCTCGTTTTGTAGATATTCTAGCTGAGTATGTTTTGCATTATCCTATAGGCATTGAGTCTAGCTATTTGATCCATACATCAGAAGTCTCTTGATAAAATAACTGTGCCTTCAGGAGTGGATTAAAGGGTCAGGGGCCAGAAAATAAATTTTTCACTCAAGCCTTTCGCGCCTATATCTCGTTATTTTGACATCTTACGTGAGTGATTCTTGCACTGTCAGAAAGGTATTGAATCCAGCTACCTACACTAGTCTTTTATATACTAGAAATAAGGTGAGAACAAATAATCATTGCACCTCCAGTAGTGAAAGGTTCTTGGTTCGCCCCGAATCTCTCCCTTTTAATTGCTAATAGCTCCTCAGCCGTTGGTGCTATAGCCACCGGAGTCGCCACTAACGGCGCGCTTTCTTTTCTGCCTAGCTTTCATTTTCAAGGACGCAAATTTCAATTCTACAACTTTTATATGCAATACTCTTATGATAAAGAGTTTATTTACAAAGCTATTTGAGAAAAAATTAAAAATGTCGAAAACTGGTCAAACTCTTACATAATTTAGTTTGGTGTTGGGTGGCCCAGAACATATTAGTATGGTCTCATTTGACGCGGAATTGAATGCTCTACAACTTATTTAGACCATCTTTGAAAATATTGACTGGAATTATTGCGAAATATAAGATTTGTTATTTTATGACTAAGTTTTGACATTTATCGTAACATTTCAATTCACTGTATCTTTTGAACTCTTAGAGATAAATTAACTCTTATACATATATTTTTGTAGGAAATTAGATTCTCTACTTTACAACTTTGTAATTTAAAAAATTGGTAAGAAGTTAGAACAAGAAGTTTGGCAAAATAATTTTTTTCTTGAAAAATATTCTATTTTTCAAAGACTATATCTCAAAAACAGTTCTTTATTTTCAAATACAGTGCAGTAGTAAATTGTAGGAAATTTTATCAGCTTCATTTTTCTTTCAAAGTTTAGTTTTCTACGACGAACCGTTTTCGGGATATGCGGGGGCAACCGTGGGAAGGTTCCTTTAAATCACCCCCCACCACGCGCGGCTACCGGATTAAGGGGGATTTTTTATTGCGTATAGAGGGAACCCACCCCAACACATTCCTGCAAAAATTGGAACTACATGGATTTTTTTGGTTTATTTATTGTTTTCGGGCTTAGTTTGCCTGGACTACTAAAAGAGTTCTCTTCGACAATCAAATTCAGCAAGCGGATCCAAAAAATATTAGAATTAATTTTTGACAGCAAAATTGAGATTTTTTTCCGACAAATTGTGTTCACGTTACTGAGGAAACGGAAATCTCTGAATGATCAGAAACATGAATTCAATAAATGTAGTTTGGATTTTTTTAAAGTTTGAAATTTTGACTTCTGCAGTGATTTTTTAAAGAATGGAAATATCGGAAATTCTCACTCGAATAGAGTTGATTCAGGAGTCTTGTTTATATTTCTCAAAATACTTCTTCAAATAAAAACTTTATTTCATTGCTGTGAATAACAGGTCCACTCCATATGGTCCTTATCAAAATTAGTTGTTTCCACAAAAAAAAAAAAAAAAAACAGGAAGATGCAACCCATATTGATCACAATACGAAAATACCCGTGAATCGTTAAGATAGACATCCCTGGAGGAAATGTTAAGGTTCTAATTTAATGTTTTTCAAAAGATTTGACTTGGCCAACATCTTTGTAGTTCACCTGCACCCTAAATAAAATGAATGTTGTTCAATGCAATGATTTTGATGAAACTACAAAAATGACTATCATCCATTACTTTGTTTTGGAACGATGGTATAAGAGCGAATCAGCATTGGATGATGAAAAACTTCGTCATTGATCAGTTTTTCAAAGGACATTTTTTTAACTATCGAGAGAAAGTGAATTAAGTTAGGTATATTAAGTAAAACTTGGAAATTTAGTACCTACTATAAGTGGACTTTTATTATTATAAATTGCATCTCAAGCCGTCTTGGTCAGCTTCATTTTTAGTATAGAAGAAATCTATCGCATTATCATTAGATATTCTTGATTAACGGCATTTTTTTTATTTATTAATATTTTTCCAGGAAATTTCATTGTTTCAGATTTCTACAATTTATACAAAAACAGATTTGGCAGTCTTCCACATGATTTAATTGAGGATTTTTCCCTTATTCTAGATTTAAAATCTCCGATCGTCTTCCGCCACCACCAACTCAACAACAACCGCAACCCCAACTGCCAACAAATATTCAACAATCCGCTTACAACAATGCTCATCCTCCCAGTTCTGGAATTTTATATCCCAATTCAGCATACAGTGACCATGGATTTCTTCAAATGACACTTGGCTATCTATCGCCTTCATCGGGTGCTTACAAATCAGTTGATCCATACTTTTTGTCCCAAGGTACGTTACTTTTCGTTAAACATTTTTTTTTAACAACTTGTTAAAAAAATTGATAGTTGTAAATGAATGTATCAGAGCTTTTGATGGATTGAACGGCAAAGCATAGAATCACTGAGAAAAGCTTTAAATTTACAAGATTTTGACAGCTTTGTGTTGGGGATTCTTTTCATAATTTATTTGAAGAATTATTTGAGGTAGAAATTTAACTTTTGCAAAACCCTATATCTTACCATAAAACTGTCAAAGAAATATTAATCAAATTGAAAAAAAAAAAACAATTATGGTTCGTTTTAACATACAAAAATTTTTTCCACTTGTTCAATCTCAAAACTAGAATGATCCTATAAACAATTTTTCTGTTTTTTGATGTATGACTAGATTGACACTTTATACGATGGCTAAATAGAAATACCCTTTGTGAAATGTCTAAAAACTGCGGCCATCCTTTTTAGTGTTAATTAGATTCCAAAAGTATTTTCGAAAACAAAATATTCACCACGGGGTGTCAGAACCATAATTTAATCGATTTATCAAAAACTTTTCCCTTTGCTTTGCTTTTCAATTAAAACACACAAAATAACTTTTTCTCCAACCACCCTATACAATTATATAAAATAATTTTATTTTCCATCAGCAGGACTTTTCGGAGGTGGTCATCTATTTGGTGGTGCTGGATGTGGTGTCCCAGAACTAGCTCTGGGAATTGGTATGGGAGTGAATGCACTTAGGCATTGCCGCAGACGAAAGGCACGTACTGTCTTCAGTGATCCACAATTGTCGGGTTTGGAAAAACGTTTCGAGGCACAAAGATATCTATCGACACCGGAACGAGTAGAACTTGCCACAGCGCTGGGTTTAAGTGAAACTCAGGTCAAGACGTGGTTCCAAAATCGTCGAATGAAACACAAAAAGCAATTGCGTCGCAGGGATGCCAATAATGGTAAGGCAAACAAAACTCTTTTACAATAAACAAGAGTCTAACTTTTCTTCTTGTTCTTCTAATTGAAAGAAGGGAATTTCTTGAAAGTTTCTTGAAAATTTTCTTGGCCTTTCATTTGCCTACTATTTTGCATCAAAGATGAAAATTCAATTAAGCAAAGTTTTCTTTGAAGAAAGCCCTTCCTTCTTGGTGATTTTAATGCATTTTGTGCATTTCACTGTCTTGGCAACAAAAGACGGGTGAAATTTTCAATTAATTTTTGGACAAATTTTATTAATATTCCAGAACCCGTTGACTTCTCACGTTCGGATAGTGCGGAGAAGGGGAGTAATGGCAACTCCTCGCATGTAGCCACGACAACAGCACCATCTTCGACTCTGTCCTGCGATTCAGAGAAGGGTTACCCTGGTTATGGCTCCAATACCACAACGACGACGACGTCAAGTGCTGGCCATCATCAACGTTCCCAGCAGAACCATCATCATTTGAAAATGTTAAGAACAATATCTGCCTCATCGGGTGATAGTCTAATGATGAGTGGACATCCGGACCAGGACTTGACGAGTGATGACGACTCGGAGGATGATGGCAGCGATGTGGATATTGTTGGTGATACTAAGATCTATATGACGTAATAGTCATAGATGTACATATAAACAATATTTAAATATTTATTCAATTTTGTAAATAAAATAGAGACTTTAATGAATCGAGAGTGTGGATCTAGTCAGAACGTAGTTTAAGAAAAATTGATTTTAAAAATAAATAAAAAAAATATTCAAATTACATAATCGTAAACTGAAGTGTAAAATAAAATTCAACGAAGGCATTTTAAAAAAATATCAATAAATAGAAACTTGAAATTTCAAACTATATTTATGTCTCTATGACTCTATATTCAACGACTAGTCAACAATTTGGTGACGAAAGTTTGACTGGGTTGGCGTTTTACAATGTATGGATTTCATTCTAACAAAAGCCATAATTGTGACATTTTAAGCCAATTTTGGATATATAATGTTTCAAAAAAAATTGGCTATTCAGGCAGTTTCTATACTAGCCCAAAACTACCCAAAATGTGTTTCTTTTCTTAGTCTTAGTGCATATGTTGAATTTTGCGAAGAAAATGTGCAGGTTCAAAGCCTTGTGCACCATAAAGACATTTAATCGTCATACAGCCTGATGGTCAGAGCTCGGATCTCGTACCCGAACTTTGCCCACAAATATTCTAACCATATCCAAAAGGAACAAAACAAAAAACAGACATATGAATGCATAGAAAAGTAGATGAATATATGCATGCCCCCTTAGTACATACGTTTTTTTTTGCAATTCAAGACTCATTTATGAGTACACGTCACGTTTGTTTGACTTAAGGAACTCCTTTAATGGAATTATGGAATAAAAGTACTCTGAATTGTACACATTGGTACAATATAATCTTTTCATAACGTACATAATTATGTACTCATGCCGTAAATAAATCACCTCAAATATGAAATAAACACATAATGTGTGTACTCCTAGTTTACATACATACCATATATATACGTAGATACATATTATAAAATCTTTATGAGGCGAGTTAAGAGAATTCTGTACTGAATTTTGAAGTGGTGTATTCATTCAGTACATTTTTATAAGTACTCAATTAAAAAAATAACATATTTTGCAGGTAGTAATGTTTCCTTTAACATCTAAAGTGACATTAAATATCTTGGAAAATCTAAACTACAAACTGACATTAGAATTGTCAAAAAAATTAAAAATACCATCTTAGAAAAAATAGAGCGCGACCGACTCAGTTCAGAAGAGATTCGGAAAACCCCGCCTAAAGGCAATATCATACAACATTCCAACACAATCGCGAAAGAAGAGAGGAAGGCCTAGCATTTCTGGTCTGGTACAAACAAATGCATAAACACCAGCATTTGATTGGCCTCCCCTCAGACATGAAGCAGTTCAAAACCGAGGTTTTCTGAGGTCAAACCGGCGAACCCGACAGATGCAACACCACACTAGTTGGTGTCGGGAGACTTCGGGAGAATTTCGATCCCAGTCGAGATCAAAAAGTCATCGGGAATAAAAAGAAAAGAAGAAGAATTGCCAAAAAAATCGATGTGTTCAGTTCGGTCTGATCTCTGATGTACAAGTTTGTTTATAAACTTTAATTTGAGAAAATTATTTAAGTTCAGCTACAGCCATATTATTCACATTTTTCAAAACTAGAAATGAAACTAGTTTTACGTAAAACTAGTTTCGTTTCCAGATCTATCAAAATGAATCAAAACTAGTTCAAACAAAAAATCGGTATTATTCATTTCTGAAAATAAAACTAGTTTAGGTTTTCAAACAAGTTTCTCGTTTATACGTGTGTGTAAACACACACACTGCTACGCTAGGGAACGGAATAAGTCGTTGGATTACTGTTTAATCTGCTTTCAATTCGGTGAGTACATGCACTTGATTTAGTAGCAATATTAAGTATAGATACATCTAGCATCTAGCACGTGACAAATCCGCCCATTTGCCTGCCCAGTCGTCAGAACCCCCGTAATAACATAACAAAACAACTGGTAGTTGCGACATTGTTGTGTTGGAAGTGAAGTCAAAAGAAATGCGAGAAACTACTTCGAATTGACAGGCCGAGACCCAACGTCGCCCCGAACCCCGAACTACAAGCGATTGAAATACTCCACATAGTGTCTATTTCTAACCACCATATACAGGGCTGGTCGGAGATCGCTCCTGCTTTGGGGTTTAATGAACGCTAGCTTTATGTATGTCAGCGGTTGGACATTTGCCTGATGAAACCCATTCCCATACTAAAAAGGAGTCTACATTTAAAACTATTAAAGAATATGCGATTGTACACATATGTATTTAATATTTTTCGGAATTCGGATGAATATTAAAATAAATCGCACGACTGGATCGCACGTACTTGCTCATATGTGCGTTCACATTGTAGAATAAAATTAAAGAAAATTAAAGTGAACATCAAAGCATTTACTCGATTTTTGTGACTTTTGATTGTTCGAATAAAGTAAGTTATTGTATTGGGTGAAAAAATTTAAACGCCATTTTATTTCTTTAGGAAATATTAAAAAGTGTGAATTTTTTTTTCAAAATTTTAGGCGCCTTTTTAAATGAAACGGTTTTTTTTAAAAAAAAAATTTTTTAAATAAAAACAAATAATTCCAGAATATAAACTTAAGTACAAAAATAGCGTACATTTAAAAACAAAATTTAAAAAAAAATCACTAACTCGATTTCAAAATACTGATTATTCAAAAAAAAAAAAATTTTAATTATTAAAAATACAAAAAAAAAAGATTTAAAAAAAAAATTAATGCAAAATTACTTAGGCTACCTACATCTTCTTGGATATCAATTTTAATTGCAATCGGATCACCAGTTTTCGAGAAAGTCGAAGAAAAAAACGGTCCTATGGGAGGTACCGTTTTTACCCCACCAAATTAATTTTTTTTTCACCAAAATATAATGCATACCTACAATAGTACACTGATTTTCTTTAATAAAAATTCTTGGAGCCGTTTTCGAGAAAAATAAGCTTTTACATAACGGTTATATGACAGGTACCGTTAATTTTTGAGCTAAAAAAAAAATTTTAAAAAAATCCTCTGTAGAAGTTCAAAATTTAAAGACGATTGGCCCAACCGTTTAGGCTGCAGTCCAATATACATCCGTACAGACAGACAGACAGACAGGCAGACGGACAGTTTGTTATATTCATATGCTTGGTTTCCTTCGTCTTCGTTTAGAAGAATTTTCCAGCCTGTGCTACATTTATTTCGGGTCGCAGTACTAGGAAGCGGCACTGATGCAAGGAACCAAAGCAAAACCATTAACTTCTGCTCAGGGTTAAGGCAGAGAGTCCTCTAGTTGAAAGTTTGTTTTTCCAAAATACCTAGAACTTAGTTCACTCTAAATTGTATCTTACCGTCTGCGGTTCCACCAAATCAACAACTCTTTTAAAAGGGCGCTTTGTGATCTTGAAGGGTTGATAAAACACCAAATCTTCCCACTCTTCCATTTCTGTCTCTTCATCTTCATCTATAACCGAAAAATCGTCAAACAGCTAATCGCCTTTTTCACTCAAAAATTCTTCACCCAAAAATCGCGAAATACCGTATTTTTGTAGACTTTACGATTTTATTTTTTAATGAATAATACAAAAAGGCTTCAAAACTAGTTTTAATATTCATAAAACTAGTTATTTCTGGTTTTATGAATTTCTAGTTTTACCCAAAACTAGTTTTAAGATTTAGGTGTCAATTTTTGTTTGAATAATACCGATTTGTTCAAAACTTGAAACTCGAAATTCCCATAGAACTAGTTTTACCTTGAAACTAGTTTTGAATCGTGTGAATAATATGGCTGTAATGTTTTTTATTTAGCCCCCTTATTATAAGCAGCGAATAGAACTAAAAATCTTGCGACGATCTCTTCCATCCCGTCAAGAAACCCAACATAATACACCATGTTCACCAGGTCATCTACCAGCGTGTAATAGGGTGGGGAACGATACAAATTCAAGGGAAAATGGCCGGTTGAGTAGCAATTTGTATTAGTGGTGGAACTGCAGAACTTAAAGAAGTCTTCAACTGTCAACTTATTTTGTTTAAAACATATTGAAATGTTTATTTGTTTAGCCGGAAATATGAAATAAACCTTTAGAAAAAAACGTTGTTAAACCGATAAGAGAATGTAATAATTTTGTTCTCACAAACTTTCCGGAGTTCGAGCTATCTCTTAAGGTGCCAGTTATAGCTATCATTAAAATGCATCATTGAAAAACTTTAAACCGATTTTTTTATATGTTTTCCTTTGATAAGTAACACAAATGATATACCAATCGATAGCAAATGATACGAAGAATTTTTTTCCATAAGAACAAATCAATTTGCACAAATATTTTTTACTAAAAATGTATTTATCTGTTTTCCTGGTGTAAATTCGTTTTTCGTGTCAGCTGATTGTTTTTTGACAGAATATGGAACAACTCGTTCCACTGATTTGAGTACCAATTTCGTTCAGTTCCAATGACAGAAAATTTCAATGATTGCTATAACTGATCTCTCAAAAAAATTCCAATGATTTGTTTTAATGATGCTTTTCAATGATAACTATAACTGGCCCCTAAAGCTCTTCAGATTCTGCACACCAATGTGTTCTTTGCTCTCTCATTTTTATCAAAAAAAAAAAAAAAAAAAAAAAAAAAAAAAAAAAAAAAAAAAAAAAAAAAATCTCTCACTCCTTTATTATTTGTTCAATAATTTATTCACACAAGACATTTAATCAACAATTATAAGCTCATTTTTTTTTTTTTTTTTTTTTTATCATTAGCCCGCACTAAAGGGATTTTGACTACCCTTATAATGTTAATTAAACACAGCGAGGGCTTTAGAAAAATAGGGAAGGATGTGAAAGGAGGTAACGATGCACATTTGTTTTAAAGTTCTGCACTTCAAAGTGGGAGGGAAAAACAGAGTCTGGCAAGGCATTCCACATTCGCGTGGTACGACTAAAGAAAGAATCCCTGTATTTGACAGTACGTCCGAAGTTGGGCTCAAGGGTATAATGATGGGCATTCCTTGCAGTGCGAGTATTACGGTTAAAGCGTTTCAGGGGAGGAATGCAACTGGCTATTTCGCTAGAGCATTGTTTATGGAAGTAGCGATAGAATAATGAAAGCAGGAAACATTACGTCTGTGCTCCAGAGATGTAAATGTTTCTGTTATTGTTCGATCGCCTATCATTTTTAAAGCTCTTTTTTGTATTCTATCTAGAAAACTCAAGTGGGTTACAGGAGCACCTGCCCAAATGTGGGAGTTATACTCAAGTTTAGGGCGAATATATGCTTTATATACTGTAGCCAGATCAGAAGGGGTGAAGAACTTCTTGCATCTTCGAAGGAAACCTAAACATCTCGCGGCATTTTTGGCAACGTCAAATATGTGGTCATTCCACAGAAGGTGGTCTGTAATGCACATACCGAGAACTGAGAGGTGGTTGGTTTCCTCTATGCAAGTGCCACTCATGGATAGTGGCATTAGGGGTATATTTCGCTTTAACGACAAAAGACAACATTGTGTTTTCGAAGCATTAAATTCTACGCGGTTTCTTATTCCCCATTGTACAATGCTGTCAAGATCAGAATTTAATGAACTTATCATACGCTGCCGTTGCAGTTCCACATCCGAAAAACAAGGATGTGAATCTGGAAACGAATATGAGAAGCTGAGAGTACTGTCGTCTGCGAAACAATTGAAAGGATTAGTTGTTTCAGATAATAAGTCGTTGATAAAAATAAGGAAGAGAGTCGGAGACAAAACAGAGCCCTGGGGCACGCCAGCGTTTATTTTGTGAGAATCAGACTTGAATCCGTCCAATACAACTTGTATTGAGCGTTTCGAAAGGTAATTACTAATCCAACGATAAAAGAGCTTGATGCCAAACTCTATCAAATGCCTTAGAAATATCAAGTGCAATAATTTTGCTTTCCCCAAAACGATGGAGAGATTGGTTCCACTTTTCGGTAAGATATCCCATCAAATCACCAGTGGACCTGTTGCTACGAAAGCCGTACTGTCGGTCATTAAGAAGCTTTCGGTCCTCAAGATATTTCTTAAGCTGAAAATTAATCAACGTTTCCATGACCTTGGAAAGAAGGGACGTAAGTGCAATTGGTCGATAGTTTGAGGGATAAGAAGATTCGCCTTTCTTAGGGATTGGCTGGACAAATGCTGTTTTCCATTCACTCGGAAAGAGACCAGAGGAATAGGACAGATGGAAAAGCTTACGCAATGGTTTTGCCAGCGTTGAAGAACACCTCTTCAGAACAATAGCGGGGATTTTATCCGGGCCACCGGATTTGTTTATGTTAAGATCTTTTAATACTCTTGCGACTGTACGAGTGCGAAAGAAGATAGGTCCCATGAAGTCATTTACGCTTTCGAGTACAGGAGGAGTACAAACACCTGCTGGCAGCGTTGAGTTAGCAGCGAATTGGGCTGCAAGCAGATCTGCTTTTTCTTGAGAACTGACAACAGGAGTATCATTGAAGACAAGCGTAGGAACCGATGATGACGAGGAGTTCTTTACGTTTTTAACAAATGACCAAACATTTTTACTGCCTTTGGGACATTGCAGTATTTTTTGCAGGATTTTTTGTTCATGTAAAAATTTAGTCTTGCGAATGTGAACATTACAGGCCTTTCTAGCTTGCTGAAACTTTTTCCGGTTTTCCTCGGTTTTGTTGGCTTTATAACATCGGAAACTTACCTCTTTCAACCTGATAATCTCTTTACAGCTCGAATCAAACCATGAGTTATCTTTAGGTTTGATACTTTTTGACCTATTCGGGACAAAATTTCGCATACCTAAGAGGATAACATTTGTTACCATAACTGCGCTGGAGTCTATGTCACTACCGAGGAAGCAGAGCGACCAGTTGAAGATCCTGAAGAAATTATTGAGACCATTCCAATTGGCTTTCTCGTATTGCCAAACGGTTCTCCTAGGGGGTTTCTCTTCAACAGAGTTTTGTTGGCACGAGAGATTTGCAGAAATGACACAATGGTCTGATGTGCCTAGAGGCGAAAAAACACGAATTTTGTGTTTATCAGGATCGGAGGTAAGAAACAAGTCTAGTGTGTTGGCGGCTGGGCCTGTAATGTCAGGAATTCGCGTTGGCTGATCAACAAGCTGAGTTAGTTGGTTTAACTGAGCAAAGATTTCAACATACCTTCCTTCGGGTGTTGTCTGGCCAGAATAGCGAAGCCAACTTGAATTGTGTACATTGAAATCACCCGTAATAATGATTTCAGTGTGAGGATAATGGGCAACAATCCTTTGAATGGAGTCTGACAAAGCATCAAATTCGTTGGAAGTTGACACTCTATCCAAATTAGGGCTTCTATATATAAAACAAGTATGTATAATGCGCTTATTTACCGTGAATTTTAACCACATGAAGTTAAAATCTGTATTTGAACACAGACCATATTGTGGTAGAAGTTGGTATTCGACATCATTCCATATATATACGGCGATTCCGTGATAGGCAAAGAATAATGGCACTAAGTTATACCCATGAAGGTTAAATTCCGAGTGATCAGAGTTTTCTCCTACTTGGGTTTCACTTAATGCCAAAACAGCTGGCTTGTTTAATGAAGTATAAACGTATGCAGCACAGAAATTTTTCCTGAGCCCACGAATGTTGGAATAATCAACTCTGAAAATACCCCCCATAAAGAATACAAAACTTAAAAAACAAAGACATATGAATTTATGAAATATTAACTTTTTTATGTTGGCAGCTATGACTTTATAAGGAAACGTCGTAGTTCGCTATTCGTAATACCACGACGTTAGTAATTCGCTAAAGGAATTCACCTGAAAGCGAACGTTCGATTCTCTACTCATAATAAGGTCCTTATTTAGATACCTTCCCTGATTATGAGACTTAGAATATGTTTAAAGAATAGCAAGAAGCCACTGGCCAATCAGCTTGTGAAATTCTAGAGTAGTATTGGTTCTAGCCGGGCTTAAGATGCAGCTCGGAAAAAACGGTTTAAAATTTTTCTAGAAAACGTAATATTCGATTCCGATATCTCCGTCGAGCATCGAATCAGTCAATGCTATATCCATTACAGCCCAGAACTGTCGATTATCACTTATGGAGATGGCAAAATAGTTTAGAATTGACCTTATTTGGTCCAAGGTCCTCCAAGGGCCTATTTCATAAAACTACAACAATAATAATTTTTGGGAATTCACTTGTAACTTGTAAATTATGTGCAAATTTTTGTTTCATAAAGAAAACCAATTCACCAACTACTACAATATGCTAGACTTGTAACTATACAATGTTCTATAGAAATAGCTAGTTGCATTACTTCCATTAAACAGTTACACCGTAATACTCGCACTTCCAGGAATGCCCACCAATTTACCCTCGAGCCCAATTTCGGCCGTACAGTTAAGTACAGAGATTCGTTTTTAAGCCGTACAACTCGAATGTCGAATCTTTTGTCTAACTCTATATTCCCTTCCCATTTTCAGATGTTTAAAACCAGTGCGCATCGGCATCTCCTATTAAACCCCTTCCTTTTTACTTGCGATTTAGGTACTAAAATGCAAGTTATGGATTCGTGCAAAAAAAAATTTAACAATCAAATATGACATTACGATAATAGAGAAGTTGAAAAAGTGGGTCCGGAAATTCCGTCCGTCTGTCTGTTCGCGCCTCTACAGCCTAAACAAATGGGCCGATTTGCTTCAAACTTGGTATTTAGTATTTATTAGGTAGTATCTCGGGGTGTTTTCCATTTTTGCTCTAGGTCGAAAAATAACGGTACCTGCCATACAATTTTAAACAAAAAGTTTAATTTTCTCAAAAACTGCTCTAACGATTTTGATAAAACTTTCAGGGTGCTATTTTCTTACAACAATACATCTTTCAGTAAGAATGAATTTTTCGAAATGTGTTCTATAACGGTACCTCTCATAGAACCGGTTTTTTCAAATGCGGTTTTATCATAAACCATTATCCCGATTTCAATAAAATTTTGTACAGAGGAAGCCATTTATAATTCAATTAACTTTGCATTTCAAATAAATTTCAAAAACTTTTTTTTTCGAAAAATTTTGGAAATTTTATTTTTAAATAATTTTCTCGGGTGGAAACTACAGATTTTCTTATTTTGACACACTAAAAAAAATTTTTTTTAATTTTTTCGAAAAGTTTAAAAAAAAAAACATTTTTTAAAAAAACTGGTCGAACAATTCTCAATTTTTTTTCCTTGGATTTCACTTAAATGCCGTTGAGCGGTTGATTAGTTACTCAACGTCAAATCATTTACTCAGCCTTTACTCAACGTTGGGTAAATCCTTATTTTTAGAGAATTTTTAACCAATATTAGTTACTTAGAGTTCATGTAATGCAACGTTACGTAAAATCTAAAAAAACGTCCTATCTAAAACTCTGATTACGATAAACGCCAATAAATGTAAATAATTCTAGCAAAATAAAAACATCAAATAGAAATGGAAGGCCACAAAAAAAGGAAACGGTCCACAACTGATAGCAGACAAAATAAATATAGTGGAAAATAAAAGGGTTGATACGAACAACTCAAAGGCCAAGCGATGTATGTAGCTTCCACAATTATGTCCAACATTTCTAATTTATAAACTTTCCTTTTTTATTATAGCTTTAACAAATTGAGCCCCATAACTAGAGACGTGGCGGGCCAGTAAAACGAAGGCGAAAAATAATACTGCCGAATTTTGAAGAAGCCGGAATGCCACAGGAGGAACATCGCCGAAGCCACCCGATTCGGAAGATGAAAAACTTCTATAATATAATAATAATTAAAAGGCATTTCGTTTCCAACCACAAGAACTCTTGTAAAATATTTTGTAATTTTAATTTCAAAATGACTTTTCGATTGTTTGGTGTCAAACTGACATTAAGGTGCTAATATGTCCTTACACAGGCTCTAATCAACCTATCCACTCATTTTAACTTACTCAGCCTCTACTCAACGTATTTTTTTTTTAAATAAGGATTTCTTGATTAGAGGCATGTTAAAGGTTGCGTAACTTTACTCAATCGTTAATATGAGTTTATAAATAAGGCTGTTAGTTTTCAAATGTTATTGCATACTTAGTTCTTCTGAAAAAACTCTTAAACTAGTTTAAAAAAATTAAAGAATTTTCGAACAAAACTATTTTTTTTATTTTAATATAAGCATACATATATATGTATGTATGCAGCCACTAAGCAATTTTCTAGCAGAAGAACAAGTTCGTGCGACCCAGTCGTGCATTTTATTTTAATTTTTTTCGACGATGTGACCGCACATATGAGCAAGTATGTGGGATCCAGTCTTGCATTCTTAGCGATCTCAAATATATGGTCGTTCCAACGGAGTTCGTCGTTGACACACATACCCAGTACTGAGAGCTTTTCGGTTTCTTCGATGTAAGTGCCATTCATGGACAATGGCATTGGGAGTATGTTTGTTTAGCTTTAACGCCAGAAGACAGCATTGAATTTTCGAAGTATTTATTAAACTCCACATGATTCCTATTACCGGAGTTTAATGAGCTTGACATACGGCACCGTTGCAATTGTACATCCGAAGGCGAAGGACGTGAATTATCAAACGAATATGAAAAGCTGAGGGTAGAGTCGTCAGCAAAACAGTAAAGTGGATTAGAAGTAACAGGCAGAAGATCATTTATAAAAACGAGGAAAAGAGTCCGAGACAGAGTGGAGCCTTGGGGCACACCAGCATTTATTTTGTAGGAATTAGACTTGAATCCGTCCAATATAACTTGTATTGGACGATCAAGAAGATAGCTTCTAATCCAACGAACAAGAGTATCATCGATCCCAAAAGCACGCATTTTCGATAAGAGAGCTTCGTGCCAAACTCTATCAAATGCCTTGGAGATATCAAGAGCAATAATCTTACTTTCACCAAATCGATGTAAAGATTTGTTCCTTTGTTCGGTGAGATATGCCATCAGATCACCAGTGGAATGGTTGCTGCGGAAGCCATTCTGACGGTCATGGAGAAGCTTTCGATCTTCGAGATATTCCTTAAGATGACGATTAATCAGTGTTTCCATGACCTTAGAAGGAAGGGATGTCAGTGCTATGGTTCGGTAGGAAGAGGGGAGGATGGGTCACCTTTTTAGGGACAGGCTAGACAAATGCTCTTTCATCTTCTAGGAAAGATTCCAGAAGAGTAGGAGCGATGGAAAAGCTTACGCAGTGGCTTTGCCAGTGTGGAAGAACACCTATTCTAAAGAATCGGGGGAATACCATCAGGGCCAGCGGATTTGTGTATGTCGAGATCTTTGAGAACTCTTGCGTGGAGCTGGCAACGAAATGGGCGGCGAGCAAGTTTGCCTAAGAGTAAACAATTTATTTGTTATTGTTGATGAGCGTTGGAACCGAAGATGTTGAGGAGTTTTTAATATTTTTTTACAAATGACCAACAAATTTTACTGCCTTTGGGACATTGCATAATTTTTTGCCATAATTTTTGGTCAAGCAAAAATTTGGTTCTTTCAATAACGGAGTTGCATGAGTTCCTTGCTTGTTTGTGCTTTTTCCGATTTTCCTCTGTAGGGTTGGTTGGCTTTGTAAGTTTGGAAACTTACTTCTTTGAGCCTGATAGCTTCTTTACACTCAGAATTAAACCAGGACTTTTCTTTAGGCTTGATGCTTTTTACTCTGTTAGGACTAGAAGCTCGCATTCCCAGAAGAATCACATTTGTGATCATTTCAGCACTGGCATCAATGTCACTATCGAGGAAGCATAGTGACCAGTTAAAGTTTCGGAAAAAAATATTCAGGCCGTCCCAGTTGGCTTTCTCGTATTGCCAAACGGTTCTGGTGGG
The DNA here is from genome assembly GCA_963971375.1 of Platycheirus rosarum. NCBI lineage: Eukaryota > Metazoa > Arthropoda > Insecta > Diptera > Syrphidae > Platycheirus > Platycheirus rosarum. The sequence continues at coordinate 112,275,683 of OZ020510.1, read as the reverse complement.
AAGTTTTTCTTTAACTGGATGGGTGGAGGATGAGAAATGAGCTGAAATGACACAATGGTCAATGAAGTGCCAAATGAAGAAGTTACACTTATGGTATATTTATCAGGGTGAGAAGTAAGAAACAAGTCAAGAGTATGGGCGGCTTGCCCAGCAACATCCGGTATACGCGTTGGGTAAGGTGATGTAACCCGGCAAAGAGCTCGACATACCTTCCTTGGGTGTTGTCTGGCCAGAATAGGAGCCAATTGGAATTGTTTACATTGAAATCGCCCGTAATAACGATTTCAGTGCGAGGACAAAGGAAAACAACTTTCGAGATGGAATCAGTTAATTAAGTTTGTATTCTTGAATTATTTTTTTTCAATTTAAAAAAGAAATTGTTAAAAAAACCGTTTTATTTAAAAACCGCTCCTACGATTTGAAAAAAAATCCCCCTTTTTAACATTTTTTTTAAAGAAATAAAATAGCGTTTAAATTATTTCACTCAATACAATCTAACGTACTTTATTGGAACAATCAAAAGTCACAAAAATCGAATAAATGCTTTGATGTTCACCTTAATTTTCTTGAATTGTATTCTACAATATGACCGCACATATGAGCAAGTACGTGCTATCCAGTCGTGCAATTTATTTCAATAACTTGCCAAGGGTAGTGCGGTGCATTTTTTTTTTAAATATGAAAATTTCAAAGTTATCTTACAGAATTTTTTTGACCTATAACTCAGCGAATTTTTTTTTCCTGTGAAACTTAATATGTGTTTTTAGATTTTTGATTGCGATCAATAGTATGATTATTATGGATTACGTATAAAAATAAAACACCTCAAAATTTGAAAATTTATGACAACCGTGCCGAAAAATGTGGCCTGGGAATCGATTTTCATCATTTTCTTAAATATTGGCCTAAAATCTAAACCAAGCGAGATAGATTTTTTATTACTTTTCCCAGTACATAACCTCCTCTTTCCACCGTTGCCCGCTTGACGTTGAGTTACGGGACACCCTGTATAAGTAAATATTCACTAAATTTGTATGTAAACTCTTTTCATTCAAATCAGTTTCCAAAACCCTAAGCCATATCTTATAAATTGTACTGCCTAGCTTTGATTAAGGATCATTGAAGGATAACGAACATAATACGTAATTTAACTCGCAACTTCTTTTTTTAAAGTACGGCAGGGTGATAAACCTAATAAAACATCATATTCAGACTATAATTCTAAACATTCATATATACCAAGACCGCCCATGCTTCTCATTCATCTCAGGACTAAAGTAAAATACTACAAGGACTAAACGACATGATGCTTGGGATTTCATGAGACATGTTGTCGCAATTTGCAGCCCTATTGAGTGGTTGTAATTTTCTAGTAAATAGTTCGTTATTGGTTTCTGTAATGAAGTTATCTTTTGCTCTAGGTTTTGCTCGTTCCAAGAAAAGCGAAAATGAATGGGAAAATTAATGAAAAGCTCAGAGCAATTTTAAATAGAAAAAGAGGAGAAAAATATTGATATTTGGACATAATTTCGTCAGGAAACTAAAGTAGGTAAATGAAAGCCAATCCAAATAATTTCGAATTAAAGAAGTTAATATACTTTTAATGTACAACCGAAAATCATTGCCCTTAACTTCATTTGTTAATTAGAATTTCATCATCATCAAAGAATATTACCAGCTTACGCAATGATAAATACCTCTCAAGACCAGGCTCTTTACAGGTGTTTTTAATCCTTCAGTCACATTCTTTGATGTTTTATTAACAAATTGCTCAGTACAAATCAAATAAAAAAGGCATTGTATTGTCGTGATCTGATAAAAGGACATTATAAAGGATTATTATTATTATTTTTCAAGCGTTTGACCGGATTAAATGAAGTCCTTTCTTTCTTTCAAAATCTATTTCCCGTTGTATAGACATATTTTCATTATTAGAATACACTCAAGCTGTGACTTTTATTAAATCAAAAAAAAAAAGGAAAACGACAAAAAGGATGCATTTTCGATGACAGACATAGAATACACCCAAAGGTGGGTGAGTGTCATCATTCTCGTCGCTTTTCACACAAATCACCTGGTAACCGAACATTGCTGAGTATTTTTGTTCGACTTTGTGTAGTTTTTTCAAATGTTTACTCTGAATCACTTCATAACTTCCCTTGTGAAATCTCAACTGAAAACCCTCACAGTTATTAGTATCTATTAATTAACTCTCCTAAACCTATGCATAAACCCTTGATAATGAAATTACCCTTCAATAAAAATAGGTTGCGATTTGCACTTTTCTGAACAAAGTGGCAAATTACTTTTGGACAATTCGTTTATTTTCAACCCTCCTTATAATATAGACTTTGATCTGGAGAGCGTTTTGAAAAAAATAAAAATTATTTTGCACCCTCTTATTAAGAATTATTTTTGAATCGAAACGTTTTATTAGTGTGATGGGATTTTCAAACACCGCCCACCTCATCAAGCGATGTTTATCAATGTTAATTCGAGAAGTGTGTCTCCTATTTGTGTGCGGAAAAAATGGCATAAATGTTTTCCGATCTGAAAGATATGAATTTCATAGTCGGGGCACGTTTTTCCACCCGAACCAACAAAATGGAGGAAAATTGGAAAAATCGCATACAAAACGCAGACTTTTTATTAGATTTTCCATTATTCAGACGACGAAATGGTATTGAAAGCAGTTTAAAAAAAAGCGTTTTCTTTTTTTTCTTTGTTGTTGTTTTTGATGCTTTTAAGGGATCCAAAATTTGTGAAATGCACTTCCCTCTATCTCTATATCTATCATAAATAGAAGAGTAGTTATGCTCAACATAAACTGCATCTTTCAAGAAGGAAGGAGAAGGGGTGTTTGTTGATTTAATTTTTTTATTTTCTTATTTTGAAAAATGAAAAGCAATACAAAAGAATATTAAAGTTTTAGGAGAATGAGAATTGGAGTTTACTGACTAAATACAAAATAAAAACTGTTTCTAAACACAACATTATAGATATTTTTCCAAAAATGTTTTTTCTTAGCTTTCTTAAAAACTGGTTTTCGGATTAGAATCGGATTAGATTGAAAAATTGATATTCAAAAATATCAGCCGTTTACTTTTGCATGAATAAAGCAGTGGATTATTCATTGTGAGTTACCAACCAACATTGTAAGTACAAAATTCAAAAAGAACACAACTTCTACGTAAAAATCAATTAACGAACAAATATTAAAATGATGAATCTAAATTTGACTCATGGCAGGTTTTTCGGTTGTATTCAAGCTGGGGCGCTTTTTTTGCTGTTTATTCCACTGAAGCCTAGGTAGTCCTAAAAGTAACAGAAACGCCAATAATTTGAGCAAATAACTTAGTTACAGGTACTGACAGCCTTTTCACTTTTAACGCCATTTACAACGCCCATAACAAAATTCAAAATAACCGTATTAAAAAAAAAAAACCTATTACTTTAGGTCTTGCGAACATACTTCCAATGTCCAATCCCGCTAACAAAAAAAAAGATTCTTAAAGCTGATTAATTTATTTTGGAAAAATATAAGTACAGACGAGTAGAAATAATTTATTCACCATTATTCCTCAATTTTTTTCCGAAACTTAAACTGGTCACTATGCTTCCTCGATAGTGACATTGATGCCAGTGCTGAAATGATCACGAATATGATTCTTCTAGGGATGTGTGCTTTTATTCCTAACAGAGTAAAAAGCATCAAGCCTTAAGAAAAGTCTTGGTTTAACTCTGAGTGTACAGAAGCTATCAGGCTCAATGAAGTAAGTTTCCGATCCTACAAAGCCAACCCTACAGAGGAAAATTGGAAAAAGCACAAACAAGCAACATGCAACTCCGTTATTTAAAAAACAAAAAACAAAATTTTGCATGACCAAAAATTACGGCGAAAAATTCTGCAGTGTCCCAAAGGCAGTAAAAATGTTGGGTCATTTGTAAAAAATATTAAACACTCCTCAACATCTTCGGTTCCAACGCTCATTGACAAACCTATTGTCTACTCTTCAGAGAAGGCAAACTTGCAACCCATTTCGCTGCCAGCTCTAAGCTGGCTACAGCAACGTTGCCCTTCTTGTACTTGAGAATGTAATTTTTCCATGGGACAGATTTTTTTCCGCACTCGTACGCCACTGCGTAAGCTTTTCCATCGCTCCTTCTCTTCTGGAATCTTTCCTAGAAGATGAAAACAGCATTTGTCCAGCCTGTCCCTAAGAAAGGTGACCCATGCTCCCCCTCCTCCTACCGGCCCATAGTATTAACATCCCTTCTTTTTAAGGTCATGGAAACACTGATTAGTTGTCAGCTTAAGGAATATCTCGAAGATCGAAAGCTTCTCCATGACCGTCAGTATGGCTTCCACAGCAACCGTTCCACTGGTAATCTGATGGCATATCTCACCGAACAATTGGAGTAAATCTTTACATCGCTTTTGTGAAAGCAAGATTATTGCTGTTGATATCTCCAAGGCATTTGATAGAGTTCATGAAGCTCCCTTATCGAAAATGCATGCTTTTGGGATCGATGATACTCTGTGTAGCTTCGGTTGTGTGGCACGTAGCGCCGTCCTGTTGAAACCAAATGTTGCCAATATCCTCCTCTTCAATTTTTGTGAACAAAAATTCGTTCAACATGGCCCGATAACGATCGCCATTGACTGTAACGGCCACTCCTTGATCATTCTCGAAAAATGGCCCAATTATGCCTCTGGACCAAAATCCGCACCAAACAGTGACTCGTTTTGGGTGTATCGGCTTTTCAATGTATGCGTGCGGGTTTTCTGTGCCCCAAATGCGACAGTTTTGCTTGTTTACATACCCGCCAAGATCAAAATGAGCTTCATCTGAAAAGATGATTTTTTTGGCAAAATCGGCATCTTCTCTAAGTCGAGCGCAGGCAATATTTCCCAGCGTTGTTCAAGCGTATACACAACCATATTCGTTCAGCGGAAGGATAAAACTAATTATCTGTCAAATCAGACATGAGCTAAGTTTATAAAAAAAATGTTCACTCGAAGTAGCCAGTTGCATTCCTCCCCTTAAAAGTGTCTCCCATAATACTTGTCACGCAAGGAATACTCATCAGTTAACCCTTGAGCCCAATTTCGGACATACCGTGAAATAAAGGGATTCTTTTTTTAGCCGAACAACATGAATTTGGAATAGTTTACCCGGCGAGATTTTCCGTTGCCATTTTGATCTGCAATCATCCAAAACCAATGTTAATCGATACCTCTTATCCTTCCCCTCCCTATCTTCCTAATTCCCGCGCAGTATACTCTACGTTAAAAGGGAAATAAATAGTCCCTTGTGCGCGCGTTAATTATAAAAAAAATCCTAAAACAACTAAATAAACAACGACTAAAATCAACACATATATTCTTCGTCTGGCCAATACGCAAACAGAAAATAGCTAGAAAACTGCTCCCAGTTTTCCAATCTAGTCCAATCTAGTCAATTCATATCCATAAAGCATCTTATATCCGAATGCTTTTCTAATATATACCATATTTATGCCATAATAAGAAATTAATTAAACAACAACCTCAGTTAAAATTATCAAAAATCTCTAAAATATCGTGATATTTAAATAGGAACAATTATTATGTAACTAACAGTATATAAATCCTTATGAGTGGGGCTGTCGGTGGCATCCCTGGAGCTTTCAATAGCCCCACTATTATTTTTTTTTCACCAATATGTTTTTTTTTTAACAAATAGTCTCACGTAGCTAATTGCCGTTATTTTATAATTTTAAAATATTAATTTATTTATGTTGTTCTAATGATAATAGGCATTGTGATAATTGCTACAATCGATTTGATTTCCGCAAACAATCATCTAACTCAAATACAAACTGCAAACCGATATAAGGAATGTTAACTCAACAATAGTGTAGGACAAAGTATTATTAAAATTTACAAAAAAGGATTTAAATTAAAAACAGAAAGTTTTTTTATGAAAAACAAATATAGCTGTATTCATTAACGTCGAGTCTAATATTTTTAAAAAGGTTGCATTACTTGGTTTATAGAACAACAACTTGTATCTAAAGTGAAACTCGTCAAACTTGCAAGCATGAGGGGCTCGTCTCTTGAGTTTTTCAAATCAAAAAAACAGTACGAAACGGTCAATAGTGTTGGTGTAGTACTTTCTTATCTTTCCGCCTGATACGAGCTTTTTTAATCAAACAATGTCTCCACTGCTAGCGTTCTGAGACGTTTAATCTGTTAAAACAAGGCATAACCCCAACTAAGATAGAACAAATTATCAGCTCGAATATTAGTATGTCTACTTTTCGTCTATACTCTATAGCTACAAAGTAGACAAACAAAAACACTTTTTTTTTATAGATACTCTATTTTGGTGTTATCATTCTGAAAACCAGAATGAACACAAAAAACATTAAAAAAAAACCAGACTTCGCTACTAAATCAGTGGTTGGGGAGACATAGATAATTTTCCTGTTTCCATTTTCAGTTTTTTTTTTTTCGAAAAAGTCGCCAAAATCATGTTGAAGTTCATTTCGCATTCAGTCTCTTGGCTATATTCAATCCATTTGGACTGGATGTAAAATTGTGTACTTTTAAGTATTTAAAGTGTATTTATAGATTTTTTTTTTAATATATATTTTTAAGTTAAAATAACACGGTAAGTGAGTTGTTGTTTCATATTAATGGAATTTTAATTTGGTATTTTGACAAATAGTGAAAGTAAATAAAAAGGCCACGAAATAACTTTTATCTGATAGATAGAAAACACGTCTATAAAGATACTAATGAAGAAAATGATCTTGTCAAATGTTTCGACTTTCGAGTCGAGTGCATTCTTCGACGTATCATACATTATTTTAAATTATTTTTTACAAACAAAATTATTCTGAGTGGACATTAAACGTTGGAGAACAAGGTTCAAGATTCACAAAAAAGAAATGACAACATTGATAAGAGTAATGATTTCGTTTGTTATTATAAAATTTTAAGAAATAGGGCCTTCGACTCTTTGGGTTATCGGACAGGTTAAGACTGGAAAAATCTCAATGTTTTAAGTATAAAAAAACACACCAAAGGGTTCTTATAGCTTCACATAATCACAGCTCGGCAACTACTTGTGCTCAATATTTTAAGAAATTACTTGACCAGGAAACCAGGAAATGCATTTTTTTGTGACTGGTCAAAACCATGTTCCACAACCACACTCTCGAGTTCGAGAAATAAAAACCCCCGTGTAAGGTTAAAACTTCCGCTTATAAAAGCAGTTGAAACAGAAATCAAAGAAATACCTCGGAAGATTGGAAACCATTGGAAACCAATGGATACCACAACTTTTCTGTGTTTTAAAAACAAAACCAAATGCAGTTTGCGTTTTTTAAATAAATTATCTTTCGAATTTTCCAGTGGCTTATGTAAAAGCCGAAAAAGTTCGTTAAAAACTTGGTGGTTGTTAACTAGGGTCTTATCAATAAAGTGTACTATTTTTTTACATAACTACGAAAACCGATTCAAACACAATTCAAAACCACATAGGAATAAGGTTTTCGTGTCAATGGGCTAGTTATTTAAGCATAAACAATATGCAATATTAATGCAGTTTGCTGCAATCTAATCTAAGATTCAATAGCACAGAATTTACATTGTCCAGTTCGCATTAAATTTTTTTTAATTTTAAAAAAGTTTAAAACTTAATTAAAATCCATCAAGTGTTTCCATTTCAAAACAGTTAAGTATTATTAGATAGTGCATCCATCTAAAAGTGAAAAATTTAACCTATTCGAGAATAATGTTACAGGTGCGACACAGGGTCATAGTGATTGGTTTTGATTTGATATCGATTATAATGATCATTTTCTAACGACCCCTTGTGTTACTCTTTGAATTTCATATTTTTTTTAAATCCAATACAAAAAAAAATTATTTCAAGCACAGTACACATAACCAAGGTAATATATTGCGCAGGTTGTCAAAATCTGATCTGTCATTTTGTATTAAAAATGGTGGTTGTTAGCGACCTACAACAAAAAAAATGTATGAACAAAACTGCACAACTCAGGTTTGTTTTATATTTTACTTATTTTCTTGTTTAGATATTAAAAAGCATTTTTATAAATTAATTACCACAAATACTTTAAAATATGGACAGGAGATCTCTTTGTCAGAACAAATAAACAAGCTAATAGTCTCTGGCGGCGGCTATTTTACTTTGATTTTGACAGATGCGCAGAGATTGCAAAAATGATATTACCTCTAATGATATTACCTTTGATATGTGTACTGTGCTTTCAAGCATCTACTCTTAGATAAGTTTTGCTCAAAAAAATCTTTGTTTAATGAAAACAAATACCAGAATAGAGCAGAACAGAAGAGAGCAGCACAAACAGAGCAGAATGACATAATTTCGAAATGTGATTTTGTCATTGTACATACATTTTCTATGGTACTCTCATGGTGGTCATTTTTGTCTGGCCATCTTCCTGGTTGATTCGAAACTAACTCTAAATAGTGGAGACGAGAACCTTTACCGGTATTTTACCAGTATTTAATACACTTTTGTTATCTGTACCTATTCTATATTCACACCAATTGGCAATTTCAGCACGCCTCATTGCGACTTGATTCAGAACTAGAAAATGATGCTCCATGATAGTACTATAGGTAGTGTATACGTACAATGATTTTGTATGGGAAATGAGATGATTTTGAATCGAATTTGGAAATTTGATACGAAATTATCTCAGTTGGCCTAATGAAAACGTAGTATTACAAGCGTTCCGCATAAACTTTGGTTAAAATAATCAGCTTGCAAATTTTTAAGGCATGAACATCTTTTTAAAAAAAATGGGCGCTACTGGGTCGCACGTCCATGCCTCGGCGCCATAGAACAGGACTGGGATGATTAGGGTCTTATACAGTCTCCTTTGTCTTTCGAGGGCTTTCCTACTCAATTGCCTAGCCCATAAAAACAGCGATATTTCTGATGAGATGTTATATAGGATCCGAGGTAAACAAAGTCCCTAACTACCTCAAAATTGTACCTGTCTATTGTGATGTTTTGTCCAATCCGCCGGTGTTGTGTGTCCCTTTTTGTGGACAACCAGGTACTTCGTTTTGGCCTCATTGACTGCTAATCCCATTTTAGCCGCTTCGTTTTCAATGTAAGCAAAAGCTCCAGTGACAGCTCGCCGAGTTCTGCCAATGATGGCTTGAAAAAAATTGTCCCACTACAATTGACTTGCGAGTTTCTTTTAATTTTTTCAAGTATTAAGTTAAAGAAATCGCGCCATAGCGCATCACCTTGTCGAAATCCTTTTTTGACATCAAAAGCTTCTATGAGGGCAGTACCAACCTTGACGGAGCAGCGAGCGTTCTCCATCGTCATCCTGCACAGCCGGACGAGTTTTATGGGGATGCCAAAACTAGACATGGCACTGTATAGCTCATAACTATAAATGCTATCATACGCGGCTTTAAAATCGATAAGTAGGTGGTGCCCCGTGGCTTAGTGGTTAGTGTGTCGGACTGCTAAGCGAATGAGCCTGGGTTCGAATCCAGCTTAGCCATCTTCTTTTCCGGGGTACTGCCTCTTGCGAGGAACTGACAAAACCTCCAAGAGTAAAATTTGTGTTGAAAAAGTGCATCTCATGTAGCCGTTCGGACTCGGCGGTAAATTGTAGGTCCCTTCCATTCTTGCAGATTAAGAAGGTCTCCTTTCTTGTGGACCGGTCAAACGATGCTGAGGTTCCATTCATCAGGCATACTTTCTTCTGACCAAACTTTAGAGATGAGTTGGTGTATGCACTCCACCAAATCATCTCCACGCTTTAAAAAGTTCGGCGGATAGTCCGTGCCCAGCAGCTTTGTTGTTTTTTAGTTTAGATATTTGTTGAATTTAAAATTTTATTTTGTATTTATAAACTCTCACTGCATTTATTAGATTTATTTTAAAGTGTTTGTACTATAAAGAATTACAATAAACAACTAAACAACTATCCTCACTTCATTTTGGTCAGGTGGACGGAAATTTTGTCTGTCATCGTCCATGTTGAATGGTTCATTCAGCCTGTTGGTAAAACTTCCGCACGTTGTTCCTGGAGTAGCATCTCTCAATGTCTTTTATCGCCCGCTTCTCATGCTCTCTCTTACCTGTTTGTAGAGCTCGCGAGTAGCTCTCGTCCTTCTTTGCAGCGTCGCTTTATATGCCTGTTATTTGCCTGCATGGACCTGCATTCGTCATCGAAACAGAGGTTTCGAGGTGGTGGACTGGTGAAACCTAGCACATCAGTTGCGTCATATCTGATGGCTTGTTGGCAGTATTGCCACTGGTCTTCGGCACTTTAATGAATTTCTTGAGAAGTTACGGGATATTCGATCGGCATAGGCGGTCTCTTGCGATTGTAATTTTCTGACGTCATACTTGCTTACAGTATTACTCCATTCTTGTGGCAAAAGAAATGAAACTTATGTTTCTGCACAACGAATTTTCTTGATCAGAAATTAGCAGATGAAAGAAATATTTAACTCTTTCGTGGGCATTCTCTAACTAACTAACTCTTTTCTGGAATTTATAAAAAATGGCTAAAATTCGTAGTGGAGGATGTAGAACACAAACCTAGTAAGTTCTTCAGACATAAGTTCGTTCAATACGATACATTTTTTTTTTTAGTTTAACAATTTTTTTACAGCAAATCCGCAAAGTTGTAAGCAGTTTAGAGCAGAAAATTTCTCACTGATCAGCAAAATATTGCTCTCATCTGCTTAAAGCAGTTTAAGGCAGCTAAGAGCAGGCTTATTGGACAGAAATAATTTAATTTATTTAAATTGAAGTAAACACACTTAAGATCTATAACTAAATCGTTTGAAAACTTAAATTTTGTTGAATTGGATTGAGCAGTTACCGAAAACAGTACGGCCTATTTTTTTGAATTTATCAATTTTAAAATTGAGTCGGACGGCTTCCCCTCTGGCATAATCAAACATTTAAAAAGAAACATTCTTATTTTATTCTATCGAATAAAAGACAATGTACAACTGATATCAACTCTGGGTTTTGTTTATCTTAAAAAATAAAATAAATTTCATAAATACACATAAAATACAATTCAAATGTGATTTTTAGAATAATTTTAGAATATTTTAAAAGAAACAAATGGTTTGGTACTCACATATTTATGTATGAAGGTTATTTTCATTGTCAGTGTTAATTTTCGGTGTTTTTAAAGCTTTTTAGTAAAAAAGAACTGTTGTTACTCCATCTAGAAATAATACAAAACACATGTTATTCTCTATAAAAGAAATGACGTAAATTTCAAACACATTTCGAATTTAAGTCAGTTAGATGTACTTGAAAGGGAGACTGAACTCCGTACTTACATTTTTTGAAAATTACAGCCAATTAGGAAAGACAATCTGCGAGTTAAGTTAACATGACATTACTTCATCTGCAAAAGAATCATTCGTTATAGAAAAATCTTATCAATTATTGATAAATATGTTTTCTTTTGTTAATAAAATACATTCATTTTTAATTGCTCACAACTTACCTCATTAAACGGGTGGCTTCTCTGCTGAATGTATTCACAAAACGTATTTGTCCAAAAAATGCGCTCTCACCAAACTTCAAATCTTATCAGATGACAATTCTAGTCTTTCTTCTTGACACTTTCTGTTTGTTTTATTAATTAACCGGATTTGTTGACCTTGAAAATAATATTTTCTTTAGATGATAGAATCATATTTATTTATGTATTTTCTTTATTAATAGAACAATTGCTCCAAAATAAAGGCTAAACAATGGCCAGTTCAAATAATACTCGTAAGTGCTGAAAGTGTTTGCCTTGCTAAATTCCAAATGTTCTTTTTAAACAGTATCGTCCCATGTTTATATGTTAATTCTGATTTTCCTTTAACTCTACACTAACATGATATGAGTCTTAATCACAGAACTCCAACTCGGAATTCAATCAAATCAAAATCATCACCATTTGGTGTTTTCGGAAATTGAAATTGAATTCCAATTGGAAGAGTCTGTGATAGAAATCAGTGTTCTAACTGAACTCTTTAGTCTAATACATGTATTTCTCTTCCGTACAGAAAACAACATGTCTCAACGAGGACCAGTTTTCGATTCCAATTGCATGACCCTTACCCGATTTGTGCTGCAGGAACAGAGGAAATTTAAACATGCCACCGGAGATCTCTCACAACTGGTCAATAGCATCCAAACTGCCATCAAAGCTATCGCATCAGCTGTTCGAAAGGCAGGAATTGCCAAGCTCCACGGCATAGCTGGAGATGTTAATATACAAGGTGAAGAACAAAAGAAATTAGATGTGTTGTCCAATGAGCTGTTCATCAACATGCTTAAGTCCTCATATACCACCTGCCTGATGGTCTCTGAGGAGAATGAAAATATAATCGAAGTCGAGACTGAAAAACAAGGCAAATACATAGTGACATTTGACCCACTTGACGGTTCATCTAACATCGACTGCTTGGTATCGATTGGTTCTATATTTGCCATCTTTAGAAAACAATGTGAAGGCGCTCCAACTGCCGCCGAAGCTCTCCAGGCGGGAAATAAAATTGTCGCTGCTGGTTATGCCCTTTACGGATCAGCTACAGCAATAGTTCTTAGTTTGGGTAATGGGGTCAATTGTTTCACCTATGATCCAGCAATCGGGGAGTTTGTTCTAACTGAACCAAACATGCAAATTCCACAACAAGGAAAGATATATTCGATCAACGAGGGTTACAGTTCTACTTGGGAACAAGGAGTTCGAGATTATATCGAAGCTAAGAAAGACCCCACCAAAGGAACACCCTACGGAGCTCGATATGTCGGCAGTATGGTAGCAGATGTACACAGAACCATCAAGTATGGAGGAATCTTCCTTTATCCTGCAACCAAAAGCTCTCCAAATGGTAAACTTCGTCTGCTGTATGAATGCAATCCGATGGCTTACCTGATAACACAAGCAGGTGGCTTAGCCAGCAATGGAAAGATTAATATATTAGACGTGGTTCCGACGAAGATCCACGAAAGACAACCAATATTCTTGGGTTCCAAGAAAGACGTAGAGGAGGTGCTAAGTTATCTTAATAAATAAACCATTTTTTGTTCTGTTTTTTTTTCTGAATTGAAATAAATTTATTTTCTAACAAGAATTCGCTTTGTGTTTTGGCAAAAATGTGAATCCATCGGGAACAGGTCCAAGGAGCATTTCGCTAATCTTAATCCAGTCCGAAGAATTGGCAGAACACAAAAGTGTTTCCATTTCATCACGGCCGCGGAATTTTTGTGGTCTTTGGTTGATTTTTTGGGGTGGATTCTCAAGAAGTCCTGCAGGGATATAACGATAGAGGAAAGACTGCCATTCTAAGAGGAATCGCCGGGTGTTTTCAACACCCTTCGTATCAGAACCCCAATGCTCCAGACCATAGTAAACGTATTTTTTAAGTAAATCCATGCGCTCGCTGCTAGTTGGATCCCAGATTTTCTGCTCTTTGATTTCCTTGAAAATCCAAGGTTTGATTAGAGCCCCACGACCAATCATTACAGAAGAGACATGAGGAGCCAGTTTCTTAGAGAAGAAAGGGAGATATTCGAAATGAAATAAAATATTTTTGTTTCTCAAAGGAACTTACCTTTTTTTCGTTGTAGTCCTCGAAGCTGAGGATATCTCCATTGCCTATGACAGCCATGTGCTTGGCTTTGGCTGCACATTCCTCTATGTACTTCCAGTTAGCATTTTTTGTATACCTTTGCTCTCTAGAACGACCGTGCAGCTTGAACGGACAAAAACAAGGAAAGTCAGATTAGGTTCCGTCGCTACCGACGGTTCCGACAATCAATAAAGGGAAATAATTCATAAAAATGTTTTTGGAGTTGTTATTTCAATGGGATTGAAGGATTCGGTGAATCCGATAAACATGAACCAGAAAATAAGAATAAGATCAAATGGAATTTCTATACCTACACGAAGGAAGCAAACAACTTATCTATTGCACCACTTTCGCAGCTTCGCTTCCCTTTCTTAAACATGCCAAAGCTATGGCCTTTCTATTCAGTTTAAAGCAAAAAAACTTAACAAAGATTCTAACCTGCCTACGGTTTGGAATGCAATTTAAAATAAACTTACAGTTACAGCACTTGCACCCCATTCCTCCACTTTGGGCAACAACTCATGAGCTACACTCTTATCCGCATAAACTCCAGTTCTCATTTTCACAGTAAACGGGGTTGCACCCAAAAGAGTCGAACAACTTCTCACAGTAGCCTCCAGGATATTTGTCCTTCGCATCAGAGCACTACCACCTCCTTGTTGATAAATCAAATCGATTGGACAACCAATATTCAGATCCACGTAGTCAACTTTAGAGGTATCTTGCAATAGCTGTGTAGCTTGTGCGATAAGTGGTGGATTGTTTCCACAGAGTTGTACCCCAAAGATGTCTTCGCTTATATGGCGTTTTGTCAGAGCCCACTCTTGGGTAAGACCTTTGACTATGGGAACCGCACAAGCCATTTCACCACATGTGATATCAGCTCCGAATTCTTTGCAAATCCTTCGGAATGGAAGATTTCCAACCGTAGTCAGTGGACTGAGAATCAATTTGTTAAAGAAATCAACATTCTTCTTGGCAGGGCCATCACGACCAGAGCTGTCTTCATCGACAGCTGATCCTATTGGTTTGTCTTTGGGTATGTCATGGTCATCTGTTTCCATCGAGTCTTTATCTTCGGTGGTTTCAATAACTTTTATATCATCTTCTTTGTTTTCCGCTTTGTCTTCCTGGATATCTCCTTCGCCAGTCTTGACTTCACTTTCCTCTTTATTTGTATTCTTTTTCTCATTTTTGTTCTGTTGAACATCTTTACGACGATCGCATTCGTTAAGAATCTTCTTGCACCTAGAGAAGTCATAATCTCGTTTACGAAGCTTCATCTGGAGTTCTACAAGATGATCATTAAACGGGTTTCTAACATATACAACAATTATAGCATACCTGATGAGATTCCATTTAAAGTTGAAGGCTCTGCATTTGGATCATAGAAATCGGCTTTTAAATTATTTCGATTTTCATCTAAATGGCCTCTGGCGAATCTACAGGTGACACCTCTTGCACAAAAACCCTTAACCTTAAAGATTTGACAAGTTTCTCCAATGTCTTTATCTTTAGATTCCATATATTTGTCTAGGTCATGGACATAACGGCAATTTGGATATACGCACTTGTCTCCTGATGGCCCATTGACCAAGGAATAACAAAGATGCGAGGTTCGATCATCTTTGAACACTGGACGATGCTGAAGGGTACTTATCTATATAAATTGCTTAATTAAACATTTCTTTAAAAATAATTTACCTTATTTTGACCTCGTTTTCGATCTTTTTTGCCACCGCGCTCTTGTTTGTTGGTCTTATTAGGTTCTTCAGCTTCGGTGATGGAATCGTCCAGCGCCCTTTTCAGTGCGCCTTTTTCTGAAGCCTCATCTGAAGGAGTGTTTTTTACATCGGGAATGCGATATCTTGGAGGTTTGTTGTGAAATTAACGATTAGGTTTGATACAATTATCAAAATTACTTACTCCGGCTTAATATAACAAATTCCGGGATCCATCGATAGGTGCAAGAATTTTGTTTCAAGTAATTTGTTTAAATTAAAAGTTGAGAAACAACGGCCAATCAGCTGATTTTACAGTTCAACACGTGAAAAACAAGTATGACAGTGAAAAGGAAAAGAGAAAAAGTTTAAGGGCATGACTGCATTGGGTGAATTCACATTTTTACGCAATTTGCTATTTCGGATTAGCAAAGTCCGATTTAATTAAATTCTTTCACATAATATGAGCTACATCAAAAGTGACTGAAGAAATTTCTTAAGAACTGAACCTGATATCTCAACTTGTTTATTATCTTTGAATAGATATTTATTACTTTTTGTATAATACATGTTCTGACCCAAATGAAATCTCAGATTTTGGCACAGACTTTTTAAGATTTCGAAATGCTGTTCACACCAATGAGAAGGTTTCACATGTCAACATTTGCAGTGAACAGTTTAAGATGATATGAGATGATTTTACTGTTCTAGTTACATCTCTCAAATTATTTTTTTCAGGGATAACAAAATTGATTACCGAATATTAACAATATTTGTTAGATTTGACAATATATTGGGATATATTGGGCTAACTATAATGGACGAAAGCAAATGAAAGCTTTAAATTAACAAATTTAATACAATTGCACCAAAAAATCTTTGTATTCAGTCAACGCGCCTCTGGATTGGTCAATTGACCCTAAAAGTTAGTTGACATTTAGTTGATTTTTAGTTGACATTTAGACAAAAAGCTAGTGAAGATTTCTTGATTAACTTTCAACTGACAGTATCCCCTTTAAAATGTATTGGTGTCAGTTTGTCGTTCAATGGATTAACTTTCACTAAAAGTTAGTTGACTAAAAGCCATTGTATGCATTGAACGTCCCATTCACTTTTTCACACAATGAGAACTAAATTAAGCGTGAGTCAGTGAAAAGTTTTTTCGCTTACACTTAATGTAAGGAATGATTGAGATTGTAAGTCATTAAGCATTGGCTCCTTAGGGAGCTGTCCCGCCAATAAATTTATTTATTTATTTTATTTATCTCAGTTTATCTTATCTTTGGCTTCACTACATTGTTTTTTTTCGAATCAAATGCATTGAGAATTCTGCTATCTGCGTCCAATTCACTTTTGCCTATTTTAGAAGATTCAACATATTTCACACACATTGCACAAAGGTCTTTTTTTGGTTTAAAAGAGGAGTAGTTGTAGTTATTACAGAAAATTCTCCTGCAAGATTTTTCAAAAATCATTACGATAGAGCTTATACATTTTCCAAACAGATAAACTACTATCTCGTCGACTTCCGTACGTAATGGAAATCCATAACTGGAAAGCTTTCTATGTGGGTCTTTACTAAAGCTATGCCTGCTAACCTGGTAACTGAATCAACTCAAGAAATGGACCTGTCAATTGGCCACTTGTTCGTATGATTGGACTACTTTGGACTACTCTTTGTGGGGGTGCGTCAAATCTCTAGTCTATGCTGACAAACCAGCTGATCATTTAGAAGCCAACATTCATCGCACTATTGACGAAATAAGACCGGATATGCTCGAAAAAAGTGGTGCGAAATTGGACCGACAGAATGGCGTTCATAAAGCGCAGTCGCGGAAGCCATGTCCCTGAAATTATTTTTAAACATTAACATAAACAAAACTGGTCATTCCATTGTATTTGTTTATGTTTTAAAAAAAAGTTGTATGCCTCTGAAAAACACTCTTTATAATTGTCGGCGAGTTATGTGCCGAATTTCAATGCTCTGTTTTGGCGTTTTTCTTTCCTCTGTTTGTTATTTTACAAAATTCGTTTGTTATGTTTCGTTGTTCTTAGAAACAAAAACGCTACACTGCGAGTTTGTACCTTTATCATATTAGCGGTACACGGTGCTCGTTGCTACGCCCAAGAAAAAGCATGTATTCAATGTGAAATGTAAAATTGAATTCTTTTATTTTATCTACATTCTAGCGGAACCAAGCCTTCAGAGGGATCATCCCTGAAAAAATTTTGTTTACCCTGAAAAATTTCATAGAACTCTGTTGGAGGAGTCCATAACGGACATACATACATACATTTTCATATATGGTGTTTATTTACGGTTGGAAACGATAAGCCACGCTATTTTCGGTTTCGAGCAAATGTATGTTGTATCCGAGCAACGCCGGATGGGTCAACCAAACAGGAACTATAGCTGCGTTTTATTATCCACCAAGATCCAATATGGATTATGGATCTTTGTAGATAAATATAACGATTCAGATCTAGATCCATATCATGCTTTATTTTGTGTTCAATTCCTATTACAATACTGCAAAAGGGCCATCTGTTTTTTAGTATTAGTACTATTTCTTGGATCTTAAAATAGATCCAGATAGAAAGCAGGATTTCAAATTGTTATTGTAATACGTGCTAAGACATAATCCAGATCCAGATCCGAAGATAATAAAACACAGTTTATATATACCCTGAACATTTCATAAAAATCCGTTGGGCGGTTTACGAGTCCATACCGAAAATACATACATACATACAATTCATAGAGAGAGATTATCGTTAAGGAAATGTTTAACTATTTTTATTTGTTTACATATTCTTCGTTTCTTTTTTTAAGATTTAAAAAAAATTATAGGCTTCTATATGTTTTCTTTCAGTGTATCGTCAATGAACAACCCCTGGATTGGATTTTCTTGATAATGACATCCGTCAGTTACCAAAACAAAAAATGACAATTTACAATAGAGTATAGAAGATGAAATAGGATTCCAAAATCGTAGGCTATCCTGCAATCTAAAGTCTAGAACAAAATTGCAGTTTAGAAAACCATAATTACATACCATAAATCTACAATGGTGAAACTCTTTAGTTTTCTTTTGAAAACTCCCAAGAAGGTATAAGATCTTCCATTATTAAATGTTAAATACACCTTTTACGTACTTGCAGACTATTCGTAACCATCTTCGTGGTTCCTTCATTGATAGCCTTCGTCTCACTGTCCATGGTGGACATGGTGGCAATGGTGTACCCAAATACGGCGGTATCGGTGGACAAGGTGGCTGCGTTTATTTCATTGCCAAAGAAGGAATAACACTAAAAGGTCTTTCCAGAAATTTGAGAGATAAGAAAATTCAAGCCAGCTCAGGAGAGGATAGCAGCAAATTACGAATACTTGGTAAACGAGGCCTAGACGAAAAGATAATGGTTCCAGTTGGGGTGCGTGTACTCGATGACAAAGGCAAAGTTATTGCCGATTTGAACGAAGAAGGTGCTACTTGTGTTGCAGCAGGAGGTGGAATCGGCGGTTGTACTGGAACTGGCTTCATCGGTAAGTCTGGACAAACTAGAGCTGTCAATTTGGATCTAAAGCTAATCGCCGACGTCGGTTTGGTTGGTTTCCCAAATGCCGGGAAGAGTACACTGCTGAAGGCAATTTCTAACGCCAAACCAAAGATTGCTTCATATCCTTGTAAGTTCCTTTTAGAAGAAAATGACTTCCTTTCCTTAAATTCTTTTCCTAGTTACAACCATTCGTCCTCAAATCGGCATTGTTGACTATCCAGACTTGCGATCCATCTCCATCGCTGATCTGCCCGGTTTAATTGAAGGAGCTCATGCAAACTTTGGCATGGGACACAAGTTTCTCAAACACATCGAACGAACACGTCTGCTTTTGATGATTGTCGATATTTTCGGCTTCCAGCTAAGTCCTTCACACAAAAAACGTAACTGCTTGGAAAACATATATGCCCTTAACAAAGAACTCGAACTCTATGATGAAACCCTCCTGCAGAAACCATGTGTATTGCTTGTTAACAAAATGGACTTGGAAGGCGGCACTAAACTTCTAGAAAACTACCATCCAACAATTGTTGACTTGGAAAAAGGTCTCTCTGAATGTCCTGAAGAAATTCGTCCAACCAAATTGATCAATTTCGAACGTGTCATCCCAATTTCGGCCAAAAATTCAGCTCGCATTAACCATGTCAAACTAAATCTGAGAGAAGTCCTCGATGAGTTAGCTGCACGTGAATTGCCCATCGAGGAGGTACAGGAGGATCTGGAAAGAAAACTCGGAGAAAAAGGTCGTCGTGTGACGTAGTGAATTTTTCCAAATGTTCATTGTACATGCTTTTTTAGAAACTAATAAACTATAGTATAGAAAAAAATGTTGCAGTATTTTATTTTTAAACTATTATCGACTTAAAAAATAATTATATATACAAGAACGGGGGAAAAAAATGCACTTAAATTTACAAAAAAAAAAAAACTCCATTTCAACTCATTTGAGCCAGCTCTATGTTGTCGGGCTCTTTGTTCTTTGGGTCTGGCATGTTCCAGTAACCCCTATTCTGAGGATGCTTTACAAAATAATTGTGATCTAGACAAATTTGATAGATAAGGTCCATGTTTTTTTCTCCGCCTTTGTTTGCCAGCCTTGCGTTGTATATTGGCTGCGGTTCGAAGATAACATTGCCCTTGATCACCCGTACACGAGGACCTACAGCGCGGGCGTTAAGTTCTATTCGACCACAGGTCTCAGGTCGTGTCATTCGGTGGGTTTTGAGCCCTGAGATGCACGAAAAGAATGTTTCACAGCCATAGCATTTGTAGCGTTTCATGTCGATGTGACGGGAGAGATGAGCGATGAGTGTTTCGCGATGGGTAAACCGTTGGCTACAGACCTGGTAGTGAAATGGGAAAAGCAAACAATAGGAACTCGAAATTACCTTATCATTACATTTAGTTACTTACTTTGCAGGGGAATGGTTTCTCTCCAGTATGGGTGCGCGTGTGCACTGTCAGTTGGCCTCTCGTCCGGAATCTTTTCTGACAGAAACTACAAGCGTGCGGCAGCTCACCAGTGTGCATTGTCTTATGAAGACTTAAGGTACTTTTGGTATGGAATTTTTTGCCGCACACATTACATTCATATTGTGGGTTTTTTCCACAATTTGAATTCATATGCACTGCCAATGAACTTCGCGACACGCAAGTCTTACTGCAAATGTAACACCGGTGCACTCGTTTCATGCCGTTCGCAAGTCTTATGTCTTTTTCATCGTGTAATTCCTCTTGGTGTTTTTCAAGGGTTGCTCTATCTGCGAGTGTCACATGACATAAATTGCAAAATGAATCATCTAAGGACAAAAAAAAAATATTAATCAATTCAAATGATGGAAAACATTAACACCAACCGTCTGATTTACAAACTAACTCAGGTCTCAGTTCAAATTTTGTCTTTTTAAGCTCGCTTTCCTCTTTGATATGTGCTGTGAGGAGGTGCTTTTGAAAAGCATGCACTTGAATGTAGGTTCTTGGACACAATGGACATATCCATAGATAACGGTAATTTTCATTTAAATTACCGGCTGTCATATTATAATCACTAGTATCTTCCAAAATGGGAAAGAACAAAGAACAAGGTTTATTGTTTGGAATACTAAGCTTTGGTGGTTCCTTTAAGGGCTGATTATTTTCCTCCCTGAGTATGACATTCTCACTTTTAAGATTAACCTTTTCTGCTTTGCGATATTCTTCGGTAAGGGTTTTTATGACATTGTGGGCATTCAAAAAATTTGGTACCGCCGTTGATTGTATCACCTCTTCAAAGTCGAATGCTCCATCTACAAGAGGCTCAGGATTCCGTGGCTTGCTTTTACTCTTCTCTGTGTGTTCTGTGGATGTAGTTTCATTGGTCATAGAATTTTCAACGGGTGTAGAGGAAATTTCCACATGAACTGTATTTTCATCATGTATGTTGTCTGTTGTTATCGTAAGGAAATCCATGGCGTTAATATCATCATAGCCTTCGTGTTCTTTTGATGGACGGTTTTTGTTTATGATTTCATTTAGAGATATAAATTGAGTTGATGGGGTCAGAACCTCCAGTAACTTCTGATCTGAGGGGAAAGTTGGTGGTTGTCCATTGATCATTCCTTCTTGAATTTTCTTGAACAAAAAGTTATTTTTTGAAGGAGGGTTTCTTCTACGGTATTGCCTTGTGGGTAGCTTTGTAACATTGGATTTTGAAGCAGGTGTCTTGGTTCTTGAAGCAGGTGTCATGGTTCTTGATACCTGATTTTGTGGCCTTTTCGCATCTGTTTTTAGACCAGCTATGTCCTTTTTCACTTTGAACCCTAAAACATTCTGTTGTCCCAAAAGCTGATTGGTAACATTTTTTGCTTGACGTTCTTTAGCAATTGATTTGGCTTTTCGGTCAATCAATTCTTGCAGAAGGAAATCAGTAAAGTCAACTGTATTATGGTTATCACTTTGGTTTTCTTTTGGTTCGTGTTTGATGTAAGGCAGCGGGGAGGGCATTTTCGGGAGGTTTAATGGTTTGTATGATTCGTATTCAATAGGTTCTTCTTTAATTATGGCAGATGGGCAAACGGAATTTTCTTTTCGTAATTGGAATGTGGTTCCCTGTGAGTCAGCAATAGTAGTGCAGGTTTCAGTGGTATCAGCTGTAAAGGCAATAAAAAAAGTTTGGTAAGAAGAGTTTAGGACTGAATATGGGAAAACAAAGAAAGGCTCGGCAATGAGTCAACATGAAGAATCGTTTCATATAAGTAAAATCATCGAAGAAATCTTTAAGGATTTATGGCTGCCCCGAGACGCGCTTGTCATAAAAAAAACTTGCAATCAACAGCTGTATTAAGGTAAGGTCTAGATCAATCAATATCTTTGATGGACTCCGACATGGGGATGATCTGGCTTTCGTCTTCTTCAACCTGAGAAAGCAATGCGTGACTCTGGCACGTCAAATAATCCAGCCTGATATTGGCTTACGCAGGCGACATCGACATCATCGGCAGAAGTCTACAAAAACTTACTCATGTCGAGCAGGCGGCACAAAAACTAGGGCTGCATATTGATGAAGATCAAAACTAAGTACATGGTGGCTACGTCTGCGAGGAGTGGTAGTTTCGAATGAATTTGAAGTAGTGAAGTCATTTCACGGTACGGATATGCCTGCAGTAAGAGTCTGCTAAAATATCCTCCCCTATAGGTTCGGGGGCAGAATTAGCCTATGGTTGTGCGTGCCTGAGGTAAGAGCCCTCTAATATCACCGCCCCCTGTAGAATGGGTGTAAGAATTATTCTATGGCCGGGTTGTCGGAAGTAAAAGTCTTCCAATACTAAGTCTAGTTAAGCAACTACTTCACGATTTGCTTCTAGGTGGCCAGCAGGGAGAGTCCGGGTCTTCACCGTAGTTGATAGGATTATCTTAGATCTGTTGCCTTATTGGATGGTGGGCTAGCGACATTATGGGGTCGAACCACAAGTGCGTCTCGAGAGAGTCGGGCGAGGCCTTACCTAGGGTCTAAAATTAGGTACCATGGGTTAACAGGAGCCCCAGCTGATTACACGAGCCTAGCTCGGTAGCAGTTGCCTGTTAAAACTGCGGTTGGCCCCCTTGTGGGTGTTCATGGGGGCTGTGGTTTATCCAAATGCGGAAGCGAAAAGGTTTCTTTGGTTTCTGGGTTTTTGAGGCGATGATGATAATGATTTAGGTTAGATGATATACAAAAGTTATACAGTATGAAATTTACTGCATACAGCAAGGCTAACAGCCGAAATGCTTATTAAAGTTCGTAAGACAAAGAGATTTTGAAAAACTTTATCAATCCAGGAAGTGCGATTGGATGGACCGGACAAAAAGAGGATAAAAAACTGTGACGTGTACTACGGTGATTGTAAAAGAAGACCACAGCGTTTATTTGGGTGCGGATTCGTCATAAGCGGTAGACTTAGGCAAGAAGCCTTGGGCTTTTGACACGTTAGTGAGCGACTTGTGACAGTCCATATCAAGGAAAACATAGCCTACACGACACAACGTCTGAAAACTGACTTAGGCTAATTGACTTCGTCGGAAAGCTGCAATCGCAAGAAACTGCCAGAACCTATGCCGATCGAATAACCCGTAACCTTTCAAGAAATCCAGTACCGCCAGCATCAAGTTCCGAAGACCAGTGTCAACACTGCCAACAAGCCATCAGAGATGCCGCAACTGATGTGCTAGGTTTCACCAGACCACCACCACGAAACCTCTGGTTCGATGACGATGATGCAAAGAAGGACGAGAGCTCTAGAGCAGAAAAGACGGGAAGAACACCGGCTTCTCCAAAAAAAAAAGAGAGAGAGCATGAGAAGCGCGCGATCGAAGATATTGAGAGATGCTACTCCAGGAACAACGTGCGGAAGTTTTACCAACAGGTAAAAATAACGTGCCAAGAAAAAAAACCCACACAGAAGCCTGTAAGAGATAGGAATGGAAATCTCGTAGTAGAGTCACAGTCGATGCTGAGTACATGGAAGGACCATTTCTGCAGACTGTTAAACGGCGATGAAGATCAATATCCCGATGTCAGGCAGAATGAACCATTCAACATGGACATGAGGATAGCAATATATCTAAACTAAAAAACAACAAAGCTGCTGGACCCGGCGGACTACCCGCCGAACTTCTTAAAGCGGCCCGAGATGACCTGGTGGAATGCATACACCAACTCATCTCTAAGGTTTGGTCGGAAGAAAGTATGCCTGATGAATGGAACCTCAGCATCGTTTGACCGGTCCACAAGAAACGAGACCTTCTAAACTGCGCCAACTATAGAGGAATAAGTCTCCTGAATATCGCCTACAAGATCCTCTCTGCCGTACTATGTAAACGCCTAAAACCATTCGTCAGCAACCTGATTGACGAGCTATACAGAACCATGTCTGGTTTTGGCATCCCCACAAAACTCGTCCGACTGTGCAGGATGACGACTGAGAACTCTCGCTGCTCAGTCAAGGTTGGTACTGACCTCACAGAAGCTTTTGATGTCAAAAAAGGATTCCGACAAGGTGATGCGCTAATGTGCGATTTCTTCAACTTAATACTTGAAAAAATTATAAGAAACTCGCAAGTTAATTGTAATGGGACAATTTTTTCAAGTCTGTGCAATTGCTAGCATACGCTGAGGACATAGACATCATTGACAGAACTCGGCGAGCTGTCACTGGAGCGTTTGCTTACATTGAAGCTGAAGCGGCTAAGATGGGACTAGCAGTCAATGAGGCCAAAACGAAGTACCTGCTGTCCACAAAAAGGGACACACAACACCGGCGGATTGGACAAAACATCAAAATAGACAGGTACAACTTTGAGGTAGTTAGTAACTTTGTTTACCTCGGATCCGCTATAACATCTGACAACAACATCTCGTCAGAAATAAAGCGAAGAATCACTCTTGGCTAGGAAGGCAATTGAGTAGCAAAGCCCTATCTCGATAGACAAAGGAGACTGTATAAGACCTTAATCATCCCAGTCCTGCTCTAGGCATGGACTCTATCTAAAGCGGATGAAGATATCCTTAGTCGTTTCGAGCGTAAGATTCTTCGGAAGATTTTTGGCCCTATCTGCGTTAACGGGCTTTGTAGGAGATGGTTCAACCAAGAACTATACGAGCTGTATAGCGACATTGACCTGGTCAAAAAAAATACGCATATCACTGGAAGCAGCTAGCCAAAGATCGAGCTGGCTGGAGAGGCATGTTGGTTGAGGCCCAGGTTCGTCCCAAACTGTAGCACCCCCTAAGTAAGTAAGTTATCAATCGCGAAGTCTCCGTACGAATTTATTTCTACATTTATTATTTAAAAAAAAAAAATTCTTACCATTCGCTGTTTCAGGTCCTGAATTTATAAAATCTTTGTCCTTTTCAACACCTTGACTTCCTGAAAATAAAAAAAAAAGAATTATTCCATGCAATTAGTGGCAAACAAATAATTTCTTTAAACCTGTATTGGCTGAAGCTTGTATTTTTTTTAGAATTTTATCCGAAATTGGTTCTATTCCATTTGGCTTTGTAAAAGCTTTGAAACAAATAAAAAAAAATTAATACATTATGAAAAAAAACCGTAAAAATGACTCACGTTCAGAAATGTCGGTTAAGCCCTTCATCATCTGCTGGGCAAATGCTTCAAAATCTGTGCCTTTTGTAATTATTGATGAACTTTTCGAAGAACTCTCACTTTCAGTTTTTATATGATCAGTATCAGCTACGAAACTCAAGGATCTCCACTTTTTTTTAGCTGTAAAAAAAAAACAAAATTTAGAAAAAGATCTTTTTCAACGAGTCCATTCATTTACCATTTCCAGAATATTCATGTTGCTTTCGTTTCTGTACATTTGAGCCATTAACTGGAATAACAACTAGAAAAAAATAAAATTCTCATTTAAAATCAAATGCTTTGTGTAGACTTGTAGCACCACCTACCCATGCTGTTGGTTGCTTGAAATATTTGTTTAGTAGGAGTTTCTGTTTCGTTTTCTACTATAAAAAAAAAAAACAAAAATATATCAAATAAAACTCTCAAGGCACCAACTTTACTCTCATACCAACCTTCTTTTTTTATCACAAGATTATCACACAGGTGCATTCTCAAATCTTCACTCAATTTAAAATACTCTCCACAATGCTGGCATTTGTTGTGCTTTTTCTTATGGTTATTCAGATCTCTTGAATTGGCAAATGTTAAATTACAAACCTTTGAAAGAATGACAATACTATTAACAAAATATTCTAAAGAAGAACTTCCATTTCAACTTACATCACATCGAGCACCCAAACTAACAGCGGTACGTGGTGGTCGACCTATTGGTCGTTTTTCTGATGGTTCCTTATTGAAAGAAAAAGGGTTGTGCATTTTGTCTGTGTGGATTTTGAGAGCGTAGGATGTTACAAATGTTTGTCCACAGGTTTTACAGTGATTTTTATATGTGCAATTTCGTTCGTGCAGTTTGAGGGATGTGCGGCTTTTGAAAAACATGCTACAAAAGTCACATTGATTGGTGACCGGCGGCGGAGGCGGCAGCGGTAAGTTTAATGTTTCATCTGGATGAGGATCATCATGATCGTCAAAGACGGATTGATCTTGTTCTTCTATTGGCTCTTCTTTTGGCTGTATCTACATTATATAAAAGAAAAAATCATTACAGTTTTTTATAGAAAATTGCAATATAAGCTAAACTTTACCAATTCTCCTCCGATTTGTACTAAGGGCTCCACCATTTGATATTCTTCTTTTGAAATAGGAACGTCAATATCATCTTCAGCTGTTGAATTAAAATAACAAATTTCAAGTTAAAGGGGGAGGAGGAGTTTAAGGAGGAAAAAGAAGTGATAATGTTGTTACTTATCAAAAAAAAAAAACTCTGATAGTACGGGCTATTCACCTAGTATTGGGTTTGAAATCACCTTTGGTGTTAAAGAAACATCAAACACAAATAAAAAATGGATATTGCGGAATAAAGGTAGGTGCACAAATTCCTAAATCAAACAAATGCAACGACACCTGCATTTTCTTGGCATCAGCTAATTTCTCGTCCTCCACCCATCCAGTTAAAGAAAAACTTCCCACCAGGACCGTTTGACAAATACGAGAAAACCAACTGGGACGGCCGGAACATTTTTTTCCGAACTGGTCACTATGCTTCCTCGATAGTGACATTGATGCCAGTTCCGAAATGATCACAACTGTGATTCTTCTAGGGATGTATTCATTTTATGTATTCTAACAGAGTAAAAAGCATTAAACGTAAAGAAAAGTCCTGGTTTAACTCTGAGTGTAAATAAGCTATCAGGCTCAAAGAAGTAAGTTTCCGATCTTACAAAGCTAACGCTGCAGAGGAAAATCGGAAAAGCACAAACAAGCAAGGAACTCATGCAACTCTGTTATTGAAAGAACCAAATTTTTGCATGACCAAAAATTACGGCAAACAATTTTGCAGTGTCCCAAAAGGCAGTAAAAATTGTTGGTCATTTGTAAAAAATATTAAAAACTCCTCAACATCTTCGGTTCCAATGCTCATCGACAGTAACAAACCAATTGTTTACTCTTCAGAGAAGGCAAACTTGCTCGCCGCCCATTTCGCTGCCAGCTCCACGCTGCCTCACAGCAACGTTGCCTCTCCTGTACTTCAATGTTAGTTGACACCTCCTATCCTTCTCCTCCATATCTTCTTAATGCCTGCGCAGTGTGCTCTACGTTAAAAGAGAAACAAATAGTCCCTTCTGCGCCCGTTTATTGTAAAAAAAAACTCTTACCCAGTCGGATTTATGGCCTTGTTTCATCATCATCATTGGCTCAACAACAAGGATCCGTTGCGCCCTTATTGAACAAGTTCTTCCATACATCCTGATTGCTGGCCGACGCCATCCAGTTTCGTTCCCCAAGGCTTCAAGCGTTCTTAAAACATAAAAAGAACAGCAAAAGATTTCGAGCTTGTTCCTCTTCGCTCATACGAGTTAGTTGCCCGGCCCACCAGAGTCTACCCGAGCTTTATTTTTTCCACATCTTTTAGGTAGGTTCTGTTGGAAGGGTTGATGATTTGACAGTTTATCAAGGGCAACTTGCAAAATTTTGCTCTTGCTTCTAGATAGATTTTATGAAATTCATGATTGTATCTTCTCTGGAATTATCTTCCCTGCCCAACAACTTTTCTAAGACTCCTCTTGAATGCGAATAAGAGATCAGAGTGCCTTTTTGTAAGCACCCAAAATTCGGATCCGTATGTGAGTACTACGTAAATAAGTAAGAAGTAAGACTATATGCTTGTACGGCAGCAGCATAGATTTGTTTGGTATGATTACCTTAACTTACCTTAGGTGGCGCTACAGTCCGGGGTGGACCTGGGCCTCAACCAACAAGCTTCTCCAGGCAGCTCGCCTCTAGCTAGCTGCCTCCAGTTTTGCACGTGGAGTCGGTTAAAGTCCTCTTCCACTTGTGTGCGCCACCTGAGTCTCGGTCTTCCTCTACTGCGCCGTCCCTCTGGGGTGGAATTGAAGATTTTCCGAGCCGGAGCATTGAAGTCCATCCGCTCTATATGACCCAGCCATCTGAGACGTTGAATTTTTACACTTTTGGCTAGGTCTGTGTCGCTGTACCGACGGTACAGTTCTTCATTCTTCTTCTTCACTCTCCGTGAATGCATACGGGACCAAAATTCACCCGGAGAATCTTTCTCTCGAAGCAGCCTAAAGCATCCCCATTTAGCAAGTCCATGCGTCTGCACCATAGAGCAGGACTGGGATGATGAGGGTCTTATCAAGGGACAATTTAGTTGCCCGAGAGAGGGCTTTGCTACTCAATTGCCTTCTAAGCCTGAAGAAGCAGCGTTTGATTTCAGCGCTGGTCTTGTTGTCTGAGTAAATACCGGAGCACAGGTAGAAAAAATCCCTAATTACCTCAAAGTTATAGCTGTATATGGTGATGTTTTGTCCAAGACGTCGATGTTGGGTGTCTCTTCTTGATTACAGCATATACTTGTTTTTTGCTAAACCCATCTTCGCCTCTTCCGTCTCAATACTCACAAAAGCGCTACTGACATCACGCTGTGTTCTTCCGACGAGGCGTATGCGAGTAATTGGACGAAAGATCGTGCCTCTGGTGTTGGCGTGAGAGTTCTGCACTATTCTTTCAAGTATGATGTTGAAAAAGTCGAATGACAGCGCATCGCCTTGTCTAAATCCTTTTTTGACTTCAAAGGTGTCGGTGAGGTCTTTACCGACCTTGACGGAACAGCGTGCGTTTTCCACCGTCATTTTACACAGGCGGACGAGTTTGGCAGGGATGTTAAAACTGCACATTGCTCTATATAACTAGTCTCCATAAATGCTGTCGTACGGGTATCGATTTGAAGTTCTTGAGTTTTTTCCAAGATCTGCCGTAATGTGAATATTTGATCGGTAGTAGACTTTCCTCGCCTAAAACCGCACTGATATGGACCTATCAGGTTGTTGACGAATGGCTTTAGGCGTTCACACAGTACAGCAGAAAATATCTTGTAGGCGATGTTGATATGATATTCCATTCATCCTTTCTTCTAACCATATCTTGCTTATGAGTTGATACATACTCAGCTTTGAAGAGTTCGGAAGCTAGGCCATCGGCTCCGGCAGCTTTGTTGCTGTTAAGCTTAGATATAGCCGGATTTACCTCATCCAGATGTGGTGCGCGGAATTGTTGGTCTACTTCGCCCAGATAAGACCATTTAAGGACCATTTGGTATGATACCTGGATATTTTAAGCCTCCAGACTATATTCGGTTCTGCTGAATATTAGCAGCCGCCTGCTTATTTTTTCCTTCATAGTATTATCGGCTGCTACTTTTGACCCAATATAGTTTAAGGATTGCACAACTTCAAATTAAGGCTTCACCACCCTGATTGTTGGACCAACACTTCTCGCAGATGAAGCCACTATGTCCTTGGTTTTCCCTTTGATTTGGATCCGGAGGTTTTGTTGTTTCTCAGCCGATTAATCGTATGTGCAGCGTGGTGTATATTGCGACATGTTTCTGACGGATTGGTTGAACTTCCGCGCCTGGTGCGGTCCTCGCTCTCTATTTCTTTTGTTTCCATTTCACAGACAATGTTTTTCTCCCAGGCTGCCTCATTTTGTCTGTCAAGTCTTTTTCTATTCTTATGGGCTCTTTATATTCATCTTCGCGTTCTATAAGACTGCTGCATTCCTTGGCATTCTTACGTTCAGGCGCTAGTTTGCATTTATCACCAAACCAGTCGCTCCGTTCTCTTCGACTACTGCCTAAGATGGTGTCAGCAGTACTAATGACTTTGTTCTTAAGGCGTGACTATTTTTGATCTACATCCAGCACTCTGTTCCCAGGACTTACACTTCCTTCATCGACTCTCCGAGGGCGAGTCATAGCGGGCGACAGCTATGTGTTAATTCGAGCCTGGGTAGCCTCTACCTGAGGAAATCGTTCTTTTCAAACAAGCAGTTTAAGAAACAAAATAAAATCAATCACGCAATGATTCCTAAAAAAAATCTTAATTATCTTTCAAAAAGAGGGATCCGACAAACCCTACCAAAATATACATAAATGTGTATTTAACATTTCGAAACATTCACACTATTCGTAATTATTGCAAATGTCTTCGTTTGGACTGGCAAACCCTCTTTAACAAGCTGTTGCCCTGCAACATATATTATGTTGATTAAGCTAAATACGTTCTCCCTAATCTGAATGCCAAAAAATCCGATCGAAAGTTATTAAAACTTCCTAGTGATGGATCAAAAGATATGTCTATAGATGTAATAAAATTCATATACTACAGGAAAGTGTAATTATCCATCGTAATAACAACTTTTAGTAAAACAAAACAAGGAGAACATCAATCCAAACGCTTATAACATTCGGCTTTCCTAAATCCCTACTCTTAAGTGAGCAATATGCTGTAGAATCAGACTCCCTCAGAACAAAAAATGACTTCAACTCAATATTCTGCATTTTACAAGAATATATCCAAGAATTTTTGCTACTAACAAAGTACAACTAAGTATGTAGACACTAATTACTGCTAAGTACATTCATTTTCTTAAACAAAATTTCATCTTTGTGAAACGAAACATAAACTAAATCCTAGTTAAACATAGAAATAAAAAAAAATATTAAAGATTTATTAAAAATCTCAACTATACTACTTATTTCGTTGTTTTTTTTTCATCATTCATTTTTATTGTTCGTAAAACCAGAAACCTTGCAAATCTTTGAGCGCCATTTACAAAATCAAACTGACAAGTATAAAAACGCAATATACTGTTAAGGAAACACTGTCATGTGCTTTCTTGTGTCCTCAAGTTAAACACTTATTTCTCAATCGATAGAAGATTCTGTCTTAAATTAAACATACTTTTCACAAAATACAACTTAACTTACATTTAATAATGACATCTTGATGAATAATTTGATTGAAATATTCATCCAACGGTTCGGTTTTTATTTCAACCGCTTCCATCATCAATGATTTCTGCTCTTTAGCTATTTTCATTAGTTTATACAATTTGTGACAATATGTTATGCCACAGGAAAAATATGTGCAATTTTACTTATGATTATTTAACAATTTTAATATGTTAACATTATTAAGATTTGTACTTAATAAATAAAAAATATAAATGGAAAACAAAAATTAGTAGACTCCTCTTTCAAACAGAAAACAACTGACAAGAAGCGATTTCGATTTGACAAAAAAAAACTATTATAGCTGTCAAACATGAAAAAAGAGGAATGTAATAGGAAACAGAACAGAAATCTACACCTTTTCAATTATGTGTAGAGATTGACGAGGGAAATAATTCGTTTTCGTTTTTTTCAGTTCAAAAGTTTGGTTTGTGCCTTTGTGGTGTAGGTGTCGGCCGCCAGCGTGCTTTTCATATTTACCGTTGCTTCGCGTGCGTTGAGAATCATTTTTGTGTGGAATAACGGTTCTTAAAATGTGTTTTCTATAATTGTACGTATACAAATATTTTGAAATTGCCTTGTACTTACGGTAAAAAGAAATCATAACGGAATTTTTAGTAGTTCGATGCTCGATTTCGATGGACTTTGTTCCTGCAAGAATAAATTATAGTTTTATAATATATTCATTTGGATGAAATCATCGGGGGTGTCCAAAAATATACATTTCCAAAAATATCCCAAAAGCAAAACAGCTGATGTCTAGTCTAGTGCTCGCCAGTGGTCAATCGGCATCGATCGTTGATCGTTGGGAATATATTTGTTAGCCGTCTTGATGGAGTCTATGATGGGTAAGTTTGTTTTGTTTATTTCATGGTGAGTTTTTTCATTCGAGTGATAGGAACGGAACGATATAAAAACTAGAAAACGACATTAGGGCTCTTTCACATGTTTTCACATGTTGCTCGTTTTTAAAGACTGTCGAATATTTTTATAAAGTCGTTTAATAACGTAAAGAAGAGAACACATTTATTTATTTTGTTTAATCCGTCGACAAAACGAAAAACATTGCAAGAAAGCTTGTGATTTTTTTTTTCAATCAAAATTTGTTTGATCTTGGTCACTTTTCAAGTGTCTGTTTGTAGTTTGAATTTCGAATAACGAGTGTGTAAACCATTAACACCTTTATGGTGGACTTACATGTAAGATATTATTGTCTGCATCTTGATTTCTACAAAAAAAGAAATATACAACATTCGAAAGAGTGAACAGGTAAAAACTCTTACGAAATATTTGTTTTGAAAACAAGATTAGAGGCCAGCTATAGCGATCATTAAAAACCAACATTACAAATTTTCAATTGGATATTTTTGTGTGTTAGAAAAAGTTTTAAAACATGAAATTTATACCAATCGATGGCCAATTGAAATAATTTATTTTGACAAAAAACAAAACCGGGAAACAGTTGTATTTATTAAAAATGCATTTATTTATTTTAATGATGAAAATTGAAAATACTGCAAAAAAAAACTGACAGTGTTATTGTTCTAAGAAGACGATGCTAGTGCTGGTGGCAATGTGTTTGAATTGTTTTGCTGTTCAGCGTGCTGTTCGCTGTGGACGGTGCTGGTGTTGTATTGCTGATTCAATCTGTTCCGCGCTTTACTGAACAGCTGATTGTTGTTTGACAGAATAATGGAACATTTCGTTCCAGTGTTTGTGGTCCATTTTTTTAATGCTCCACTCATCATTAAAAAAAATTAATGAAGCATTCATTTTGCGTCATAAAAAAAATAAGGTTATGGCTGGTGTGGATGGTATGCGATTTTGACATTTATAACCAACCATAACTAAGAAAAAACCCTTTTTTCCACCTGTTTCAACTTTTAATGATGGATTTTTTATGATCACTATAACTGGCGCCTTAAGCAGTTTTAAGGCGTTTTTCTTTTTTTAAGCTCAGAGCAGGGCACTGACCAGTCAAAAAAAGATCTGTGTTTCTTTTTTAACTCGGAGTGCTCTGAGCGCTCAGCTTGTGTTTCTTTTTTTAATCGGAGCACGCTCTAAAAGCTCAAATGACGGAGCACATGGAGTAAAAGGCTGAGCGCGGCCAACTTCATATATTTTGTGTTTTGAGACAAATGACAGGGTTAAACAAAAAAACAAAAATCAAAATGGCGTCCGTCAAAGTAAAATATTAAAATAATTTTTTCTAAGGAAATGACATTAATTTAATTTTGTATTTAGAGACCGTATGACAGATCAGTGCTCAACTGTGTTTCTTAATTAAATCGGAGAACTCTGATCATACTCTGCTCAGAGCGTAATTGACTTACTCAGGCTCTACTACGTGCTCTGCTCAGAGCTTAAAAAGAAAAACGCCTTTAAGTAACTTTCGGTAGCTTAAAGTTATTTGAAAAAGTAAAGAAACACATATAATATTATAGAAAACTTACGTACATAGCTTCCCATAAATTTACTAGTAACTTTTTGACATAGCTATTATTCGAGCGCGCAAAACCTGACAGAATGCCAGCGTACAGAAAAAAATTGATTCGCACATACGCATAAACCCATTGCCCTAAGTCTCCACTTGAAATACATGTTTGCAAGATATGTGTCATATAGCCAATATTTCTTGTGGAGGGGCTATGTCCGGATTTCTCCTATTTTCAGACATTCATATCTCAATTTATTTCTTGACATAAAATAAATAATTAGAGAAATAAATCTGACATTTTATGAAGGCATTTATTTATTAGCAAAAAAATATAAGAAATAGCTAAAAATAAATAATAAATTGAAAAATTTTCACAATCGCTTCCATTTTACCAACAAAAATAAAAATAACGAAAGGTTGTTTATTTGGTGAGATCGTTGAAAATAACGAAACGTTCCAATTCGTTTGTCAAATGAGCACGTCTACTCATTATAAACGAAATGCCGCAAAAGTATGTCAAATTTTCTTCATTACAAACAGCATCAGAAGCCTAAAATACGCTCGCGAGCCCAGTTTACGTCCGCAAACCTCTTCGAAACTTGACGAAACGGAGGAATCCGCCATTTAGGGCACAAGATACGAAATACTTGTTTTCGCTCATCTACGGATGGACCCGTCCGCGCCCACAGTACTCATATCCAAGGTAATATCATTAGAGTTTTAATTTTTGCAACCTGCGCATCTGTCAAAATCAAAGTAAAATGGCGGCCGCCAGAAACCATTTATTTCTTCTGAAAAATAGATGTCGTGGCTATATTTTAAAGTATTTGTGGTAATTAATTTATAAAAAAGCTATTTAAGAAACAAGAAAAAAAGAAAAATATAAAAAAAACCTGAGTTATGCAGCTTTGTTCATACCTTTTTTGATGTAGGTCTCTAACAACCACCATTTTTAATGCAAAGTGACAGATCAGATTTTGACAACCTGCGCAATATATTACCTTAGTTATGTGTACTGTGGTCCGCGCCATTACAACCATTATAGGTCAGCCTTGCAGATGTTGATTCGCAGATTCATGTTGAGCCTCCATAAGTTTTACGTTTTTGTGCAATTTCGTGCAGTGTTTTTTTTCATTTCACTAAACAAAATGTTTTCGATTTGTGATACTTAGGAGCCCGTTTTAGCTATGATTGAAATGCACCATTGAAAAAAATCAATGGAATGGCATGCATCAGCATACTAATCTCACTGCCCTTCTTTAATAGGAGATGTAGAAAATGCTGTTCTTAACTCTTCCGGGCACCCCCATTGTACTTAAAAAAAAAAAAACAGTAAAACAGAAAATTCATCATTGAACAACAAAAAGCTGATCTTTTCTGTCTGGGACAGTTCCGATCAGAGTCATTGAACAAAGCTTTTGTATGATTCCACAACGGTTCGTTTTAAAACAGCATTTGAATGCCAGTTATTACAAAAACAACAAAGGTCTGTTTGATTTTTTTGCTGGCGTTTCTTTTTGGTACGAAATGGAGAGTTGAATAATGTAGACTTTTATTAAAAAAAATCTGTTATTTATGTAGATTAATTGTTTTTCGTGTTAAGATTTGATTAGTGTTTATTTTTTCGTGGATTATTTTTATATTTGATATTACTTAAGTTGGTTGGCGGATTTTTAGTGGTTGGCGTATTGTGTTTGGTTAATTTTGTTGCTGTGCACCAAGGAAGCGCCTGGGCCATCATAAGTGAAGGATGTACGTCTGATACACTTCAAAAGCTAGAATTTTGTAAGTAAATTTAAACTATTTATAACAAACTCAACTAAATGTATAAATTCTATAATTAGTCATTGGCGTTTTAAGCCTTGCTTTTAGTAAAAAAAAAACTTCGAGACAAAACTTCCAAACAAAAATTACTTTCTTAATAAAATATTTTTATTCAAACATGCTGAATTTTCCGAATCAAATAATTTACGTTTACATATAAAAAGTTTATCATTTAATACGTAGGCTTTGTTCCCATCAAAAGCATCCCCTTCTGTACCCCCAGGTATGTGCTAGGTTTGGAGTTTAACGGTGTCAATCCACAAGTGTCAGCATAGACCTTTCTATGGGCTTGAAGATTTGAAATACATGTAAACCGTTTGCTGCATCCATCACATGCATAGCGTTTGAGTCCAGTATGTACGGCCATGTGGGTCAAAAGACTTTCGCGATAGGGATATGCTTTAGGGCAGAGCTGTAAGCGAAACAAAATGTTGTCTCTATAATAAAAGCAAAGCTTTGCAGAATACCCAAAAACTCACCTCGCACTTGAAAGGTTTTTTGTCAGTGTGTTTCATTTTTATGTGCGTCTTGTACTGGGCTTTAATTTTAAAAGTTTTTCCACATTTATCGCACACGTACGGTGTTTCGTCTTTGTGCAGCAAGGAATGAGTCTTCAAAATGCCAGCTGTGCTGAACCTTTTATCACAAAGTTCACAGCGGTAGAGTGGATCTCTTCCACAATTCGATCTTGAATGATCATTCAGAGATGTCCGACTGGCAAAAGACTTAGCACACTTATCACAAATTAAATTGCGATTTATTTGCTTCTTCTGTTTGGTATGAGTGCGTTTGTGAGTTTTAAGGGACTCTGGTGTTTGTGAGTACTTGTCGCAAATGTCACAATAAAAACAATCCTTATGCTTCTCTTTAGCATGGTCCATGGCTTCTTCTTTTGTCCGAAAATAAATCTTGCAGTAGCCTGGGCATTTGTGAACCAATTTTCCATCGGGGCCTGGATTATAAAAAAAAATCAATAAAATAAATACTTTTCAAGGTGACACCTTTACCATGAAGAGTTATGTGAGTTTTCAGTCTTTTAGCCATTAGATACATTTTAGAACAAATTGGACAGCGTTGTACAATGTCTTCTGGAATGTCTTTCTCTTCGTCCTGAAACAGCTCCCGCAATTCTACCTCAGTCTTCTGGTGTTGAGTTCGGAGGTGTTTTTCGTATGGTTTTCTGATATGATAGACCTTTGCACAATATTTGCATTCATATACTCGATCCTTTTTGAAGAACCGTAATTTTGTTCGCAATGCTGAACGCTGACGTCGTTTCTTGGGTGTTTCTGATTCTTCCGTATTCAGACTCTTCTTATCAATTGAGTTTTTCTTCTCATGGGCTCTCTTTTCATTTAAGTCTTCTAGAACTATTTGACAAGGCTTAATTTGTTCTTTATATTCTTCTTTCTTAAGATCCTCAGATTCTTCTTTGATTTCAACCAAGGGTTCATATTTGACTTCGGGGGTGTTTTCAGCTAAAAATGTCTCTAAAATTTGTTCCTTTTCGTTAAAGAAATCCTCGGTGTTTACTTTTTCTTCAGTTTTTACTGGAACGTCAACTGAGACTGTGGTGAAAGTCACAGGTTTTACATCTGTGTTTTCACTGTCAGAGGAATCATCATGTATTGGACTATCAAATAGAGGATCATCGCAATAGTTATCAGAATCAAAGTCCTTAGGAGGTGATTCTGGTGGTTCACTTGTGTGTATTTCAGTAGGAACGTATTCTTTAGTACGAAGACTTCTTCGTGGTCTCGAAATGATAACTTCTTCATCTTCTGAGTCAAATTTGCGCTTTTTGGGCTTTGCTCTAGGCTTGGAGATTTTAGGATTCTCTTGATCTTTACTGGGATTGGTAATTTTCGTTTTTTTTTCTTCGGTGTTACTGGTGACCTTGTTTTTCTTTTGTTCATCATTAGGGTTTATAACTTTACTGGCTCTAACAATTCTTATCTCAGACGACATCAAACCAGGAGGAACTAAAAATAGGTATAATTCTTAATTTGAAAGATCCGAATTTAAACAGCATACTTCTTGAGTTTCCATTTCGTTTTGTTTCTTTAGTGGAATTATAAATTGGTAGACCACAAGTGTCCGGCCTGGTCCGTCTGTGTTTTATGAGATTTGAATGGCAGGAAAAACGTGATCCACAGCATTTACAAACAACCAACTTGACTCCGGTATGTATTGAGGAGTGAGTGACGATGCTTTCTCTATGTGCAAAGCATTTACCACAAACCTATGGGTAATTCAAGGCTCAATTTTAGGAAAGACTTTAATTATGACAAAAAAAACTTACATCACACTTATACGGCTTTTCACCCGTATGACTCCTTTCGTGTATCACTAACCGTCCATTGCTCATAAAACTCTTCCCACAATAGCTGCAGCAAAACTTCTTCTCTCCACTATGTATCTTTTTATGTTCCGCTAAATTATACTTTGTATAAAATGCTATTTCACATTGATCACATTGGTGTGGCTTAATTTGACCGCATTTAGTTTCTGTGTGCCTTTTGGCGGCTTGAGCAGTTTTGAATTCCATACTACATTTTTCACATTTTATCATTCGTCGATCTATGCCTTGGTGAATGTCCTTAATGTGGGTGCGGTAGTCTTGGGCAGAGTCAAATGTTTGATGGCATATCTGACATGCCAGAACTTTGTGTTTCTCATCTTTGTGTTTCTTCAGATGATCTTCCAAACAAAATCGTTCGTCACAATAGTTACAGATGTAACCACCAGGCGGTTCGTGTTTCTTCAGATGTTTCACATAACCATTGAGCGATATAAGAGCTTTATTGCATATTGGACAAACTAGTTTGGGACCCGATTTGTCGGTTGTTATTTGCACCATCATTGTTGAGGGTAGGCTGGGATCTAAAATTAAAGACAAATGCAAAAACGAATTTTAAGTATAATTAAAATTGTTCTTAAGTTTAAGTTAAATCAAAAATTCTACTTCAAATGTTTGCTTTTAATTGGAGGCAATCAGTAATGTGCAAAATCTATAAATAAAAAAAAACAATGCTTTAGATTTAGAGTTGAAATCATCATGTGCATACACCCTTATTAAATTCCTATTTGTATTTCTCCAATTAAAGTCTCCAAAAACTGAACCGTCAGTTTTTGCAATTCCAAACAAAAAAGCCTGATCGAACGTCAAAAGAATAAAAAAAAAACACCTAACCCTCCCACCCCCTTAGCAAAACAATAATTAAAAAAGAAAAGTAAAATTGAATTATTTTATATCATTTTCCTTCAACATTTTCTCACCAAAATATTTTATCTACTCTAAAAATAAACAATTAATAAATACCACCATTTTCCATTGTATTTTTCTTCAAAATTCCACTCATTTTCAACATTAGGTTTTCACCAATTTTGCGAATCTTCATTCATTTTCCGATTTTCCCACAGTCGAATAATGTTTGAATCATCTTGTGTTCGATAATTTCAATAAAAGAAAGTTTGTTTATTTTTATAAATACAAGGTTACGTAGCGAATTTTGGTTTTCTATTTGTAAACAAACCGCACTGTGAAAAATAGTTTTATTATTAACATTTCTTTTGTGGAAAAAAACTATTCACTCTGGGCGTACACTTAAAGAATTTTCTCTATTCATTTTTTAACTCTGTGTGTTTGACAGATTGATTGGGTAGTCAGGGATGGTAAGGAGGTTTGTTTGCATTTTTTCTTATGAAATATCGTAAGTGTATTCATGTAACGTTAAGCAATCGTGGAAATAGTCGTAAGCGAACGTCAACATTTGTATGGGAAATGGTTCCAAAAAAAATTGTTCGTCGAAGTGTGAATCGTATGTGGATGTGGGACGCGAATAGAGTTTGTTAAGTGCCTTGCACATGAGCAGCGAACTGCGAATTGCGAACAGCGAATGTTCGCAAATTTTGACATTCCTGTCACATGACTTTTTTTTGGTCGCAGGTGGCTGCGAATTGCATTTTATATTAGTCAGCAATAGTCAAAAACAATGCAAGCATTGAGAGCAAAACAATTTTATTTTCGGAAAAAGTGGCTTTTCTACACTTTTATGTGCTATAAATATTTTAAGAAGAGACAATGTTTGTCATTAGCATTTACCCTAGGCCTCCACTTGAAAAGGACGATTGCAAGAAATGTGTCATTTAGTCAATATTTCTTGTGGGGGCCTCCTTTTTCAGACATATAATTCTCAATTTATTTCTTGTCACAGTAAAAGAAATAAATAGAGAAATAAAGTTGATATTTCATGGATGCCGCTAATTTTGAATCATTTTACTCGATGTTGTTATTATTGTTTTGTAAGCAAACTTTAGGAAATTAAGTAAAAATAATAACTAAACAAAAAAAGAATTGGTTGTCTTTAAAGTCGGTTTTCGAACTATAATTTTACGTGATAACTTCATAAGAAAACATTGATGGCAGCAACACCCACAAACCCTCTCGTTAAATCCACACACACACAATTCAATATCTACATCTACTTTCTACTTTGACAAAACTCCGCCTATTTTGTATTTCTTTTTCTTGTTCTTTTTAAATTTCAGTAGAAATATTTTTGGAATTTGCGCCTGTTCTTTTTCATGTTCGCTTGATGCTTGCGATCGATTTTAGTTGAAAGGACCACAGTATCGCGGTTAGCATGAGTCATGAGTCTTATTAGCATGAGTCTTATCAGCATGAGTCTTATCAGCATGAGTCGTATCAGCAGGAGTCATGTTATTTCGTATTTTATTATTATATATATATTATTAATTTCATGAAATAAGTTTCCCATATGGTTACAAAACTTCAAACTTCTGAAATAATGCCTGGCATAATGACCAATATGATTATTGCTAATGGAGGCGAGGCTTTAGGAAAGATTTGATACTTCCAAAAGAGAAGAAGCTGAGTGAACTTTTTATTCGCAAGTTTTTGGACCGCGTTCTGATGTGGATTGCGAATGTACTTTGACAGTTCACTGTCGTGATTTCGTTGGTCGTATGGAAAATAAAATAAAATGTAAAATTTTGTAATATAAACCATTTAAATGCAGTGTTTTTTTTAAGTTGTAGAGTTAATAATTTAATCATTTTCTTCATTAGTAAAAATAAAGTAAGATTGATATAATCTATAGAAATTGCTTAATAGGGTTTATTTGCGTTCGCAGTTCGCAGTTCGCAGCTCATGTGAAAGGCGCTTTAGTTCGTATCGTGGAATCGGCTAAGGTGATATAAGACAGTCACATTTCTGATAGTCACACGTATCAAAACGCTGAAAATAATATACATGTGTAACTTAAATAGCAGTCACGAGAAAAAATCACAAAAGTATTAATAAGAAATATTAACTGTCACCTATGACAACCAACTTACGCAGACCGATTTTTTTGATTGTGACTATCACTTATCATATATCACCTTAGCCGATTCCACCCCAGATTGCAATTCACGGCGAAAATTTTGTTTTCTCCAATTTATCTTATTTTAGCAACTAAAAATTAAATGAAAGTATCTAAACATTGATTAATAACATTTTTTGAGTTTGTTAAGAATTTTAGTTTGAGAGTTGTTTTAAAACACTTTAATTTTTTTTATTCATCGGTGGTTGGTCGCTTTCATGTGAATAGTCCTTTATTTTTCTTTCTGCACTTACGGGAAAATTATAAACAATGTAAACAAATAAACCTTTAGTAGGTGGCGCGTATGTCGCATAGGCAAATGTATTTGAAAGAGATATAGAAAATTACGATGCAATGAATTACTTTAAGGAAAGAGAAAATGTGAACTTTTGCCATAAAATAAGGAAGGTTCCTTACTTGGTTCGAATAATGCCCTATAGGAGGCGCTACAAAACAAAATTAAAAACTGTGAAGTTATGTATGTATCTTCTTACGAAAAGAAGGAATGTAAATGTAGTTGGCGCTGCAGTTTCAATTTGCTGCCAATTTCAATTTTAAGCGCTTATTTTTAAATAATGCCTTTGCGATGTAAAGCATGATGCTTTCCATCTACCGGGTAATATAATCATTGCCATTACTTTAGCGTCCTTAGGAAATCGGAAGGCAATGGGCATTAAATTGGACAATTCATTGTCCTAAATATTGCCAATAAAGACCATGGGTTATAAGCATAGTTTACTAAATTTAAAGTAGTGTGTGGGTATGTGGTACCATCAAATGTATTGGAAAGTACATTGAAGTTTGAAGGCGGAAGAAAAGTGTTGTTTTAATACCTTGAAATTCGACTTTTTTATTTATCATAGTAATTTGTTCTCTTATTCAATTTTATTTGTTCTATAAATTTTTTTTTGTATTTGTGTCTACAATTACGAGGAAAAACCAGGAAAAAAGTAAAAGTAATCTTTCTTTCGAAGCAAAAATCAAGAAAAGCAAAAATGAAAAATGGAATTACGTTCGTCTGCCCATGAATTGCTGAAACGATCTGCTTGGCGTATGGCTATCATTTTCAAGTTGCTTTTGTTAATTTGGTATCTCGTCGCTTTTTTTTGCTTGTGTTTGTGTTAAGGAGCTTTTTTTTACAGCTTTTTAAAAAAGCTCTTGTTGATGAATGTTGTCGAATTTTTGTTTTACGTATGTTCTACAATTTATAGTAATAATTGTAGTACAAAGAAGCATACAAGTAATCACCCTATTGGAAGAAGCTATAATTTTTGCAATGGCGTCAAATGCCAATTCCGATTTGACATATGTAAACAGATGCAGAATACACTTCAATAAGCTATATACTCGATCGCAAGCACCAGGCGAACATGACAAAGAAAAGACGCAAATTTCCAAATTTAAAAAAGAACAAGAGAAAAAGAAATACAAAATAGGCGGAGTTTTGTTAAAGTAGAAAGTAGATGTAATAATGGTGTGTGTGTGTGTGTGTGTGGATTTAACGAGAGGTTTTGTGGGTCTAAGTTAACGGGCTGTATGTTGGTGTTGCTGCTATCAATTTTTTCTTATGAAGTCATCACGTAAAATTATTGTCCGTAAACCGACTTTACAGACAACCAACTCTTACTTTTTTGTAAGACGAATTCTACTGGTTGGACTCTTCAAAAGATACACTTATTTTCATTTTTATAAATTCCTAAACACGGCAACCCTGTGAAAGCCTTTGTTAGAATAGTACCTTATCGAAAATACAAATTGACAATTTTTTATTAACCAGTAGTGTTTTAAGCTTTTTCGGCGCCGTAAATCGAAACTTAGGTTTTAATTTTCTCATTTAAACTCAACAGGCAGCAAATGAAAAGTTTGAAAAAGAGTTACCAAAACAAGTCTGGACAACGAACTCACAATCTCTAGGTTTGCAAGCAAACATCTTTTCTTCTGCTCCATTGATAACCACATCTGTTTGACGCTACAACTTTTGATTTTGGCAATTATTTGGGAATATAAGAGCCAAGGGATTTGATTTCTGCAATTAAAGACCTTTAATAAGCAGGATTCGAATGATCCCTAATACACAGCAAACCTTAGAATCAAGGAAATGCCATAAAACCAAAGACACCCGTCAACTCGATTAAAACACGTATAATACCAAGTCA
Source organism: Platycheirus rosarum (assembly GCA_963971375.1). Taxonomy (NCBI): domain Eukaryota; kingdom Metazoa; phylum Arthropoda; class Insecta; order Diptera; family Syrphidae; genus Platycheirus; species Platycheirus rosarum. The sequence continues at coordinate 112,232,523 of OZ020510.1, read as the reverse complement.
GCCAAGAAACTTGAACTTGAGCTATATAAGCGCTGTAAGGAGAATGATTGTCAGATTTTCTCAAAATCCATAAGGAAAGTTTACATTAAAATAATTTTCTTGTTAGAAATGATGCAATACATTCGAATCTATAAAAAAAACTCCTTTAGCTTCCTCTAAATCTATTTCTTTCACCATTTGCAAGGTATGAATAGATTGAATGCCATCTAGAACTCCCAATTCAGTTATGACATTTCAAATACCGTTTCATGTTTACAACAGCATTTAACCTCATTCACGTGGTGTACATCACCATCAGATCAGAGGTATACACATACCTGCTTCTGCCTCCATTTATCACTCTTTTTCTGCCCTTTGTGTGTAACCACCACTCAGGGAGCATTTTCCGCATCCTTCAACTTTCAGATTTCATTTCCAGAAATCTAAACCTCTCGCGCCCCTATGTATGTGCGGCCTCCTGTATAGAATTTCTTTGCTGCAAATCATCCATTACTTGCATGCTGGTCCGGGTCCTTCTTTAGTTCCCAGAAATCGATTGATTTTTTCTCATTTGTGCGACAAAAAAAAAAAAAAAAATTGAAGAAGACATCCTTTCGGGAGTATAGCTGGAATCAAAATTAGACGTTTGGCCATGTTTTGGTTGTCGTGCTGTCGTTTGTGTAGATATACAATAAATGAAACCACAATTCGCAACAACAATGACCAAAAAAAAAAGAACGACTCCTCCGCACCGTCCGTGAGCGCAAGGCAATTGATGATGATGATTATGGGGTTTCAATATTTTTCTGGGAATTCCTATATCTACTCCTTCCAGCTACACCATTTGGCAAAATGTGTGCACCCTCTGTGAAGTCCCATTTAGGAAGTCTTGACTCAATTTTGGGCAGAGGAAAAGACCGGAAAAACCGCTGCTCGTTTATAACGCCATGAGTAGGTACACTTACTCTGGAGCAGAGGAGGTGCCTTTTGCGAACATGAACAGAACAAACCATGCTATGCACGATCTAGGTTATCAATAGCGGTTTTGGTTTCACCATCATCAGTTTCGGGTAAAAGGATGCATGCACTTTTGCTGGTGTAGACTGTGTAGTGTGTGGACTCTGGATGCGGCACAGCAAACACACGAAAGGGTGATGTGGAAGTTGATTGTTTTCAACAAAATTTTGGTATCGATTTATACCCGTGTAATGCGATTTATATAGAAGTGGGCGGGAGGGGCGTGGTGGTGGTGTTATGTTGGGGATGGGTCTTGAATGAGTTCAATGAGGCGGTAGAACCTCAAACAACCTTCGACCTCAAAATGCGCAGCTTGATGGCGATGCAATCTTTTCGAAATTAAATTGTAAAACGTTGATTGCGTTTTCGTTGTCCTTTTTTTTAGGTTAAGTCTTTTTTTTAGTAGGAGTAATGTAATGTGGTGAAGCCTGAACCATCATGTCAGGTTTTTTAAACTTAAATCTAGAATCATGGATTTCTAGAGCTACCAAAGAACGTTTGCCCCATTTTTATATATCTTTCAGTTTATATTTTTAAACAATGCAAAAACACATAACCACTTCTAGGATTTATTTATTAACAAGGAAACATTTTATTGATCAATATTCCTTTTTTATTTTCAGATTATGGGGACATGTTCTATGGTAATGGTGAGTACTTTTTTTAGACTCTTTCATAACTTTTAGTTTAAACTTGAGATACGTTTTTGTGAATTTGACCTTAGGCTGCTATTTTTGCATTTATACTAGAACTTCAGTTTTAAGGCCCTCCTCTCCTTCTCTCTTCGATTTTGACTTGCTCCTTCCATTTCAATACTGAACTTAATCTTCAAAAATGTGTCCACAAAAAAAAAAGTAAGATATTTACCTTACAAAGCAGAAGAAAACACCTGCCATTGAAATTATAAACCCATTAATGTTTCAAAACGATATCGAATATATTTTATTGATCCTTCCCAGACCACCATCAAAATGTTGCTTCCGAAAATAGAACAAAAGAGGCCCACAAAACCAACCCATTAAACAATTTGCTACATGATATCTTTGAATTTATAAATCATTCAACCAAAATCCCCCTCCATGAAAATGTACTACTCCAGCAGCGAGATGATATACCCGCTTATATACCTATAGATCACCTTAAAGACTTTAATGTACAATATAAAACGTTAATGCGAAATAATATCAAGTACTTCTGTCCTCTTTAAGCAATTTATCACACCCTTAGCGTTAATATTATCATCATCATCTCAGCCCTGATAACGAACACCATAAAGTACGTCAGCTACAGAACCAAAAAAAAAAAAAACCAAAATTCCCGCACATACAACAAAAGATTTCTATCCAGTCTTTTTTGCCCAGCACACCTCCAAAAAATGTTCTAAACAATAAAAGGGAATGAATTAAGCTCCAATATTAAAGCATCAGAGATATCCTTTTCTACAGACCAAAATACACTCACTCAATGACTAATGAATATGAAGGCATAATGGTTATATCCCACAAAAAAATAATCCTTAATGCCATAGACCACTTTTGCATATACGAATACATATACAGACACATATGTATGTATTGAAGGTTTCTTTTAATCTGTTTTGGACATTCCATTGAATTCCCTTTCTCTGTGCAAAAGATTTTTTTGTTTATACGAATTTCCTCAATGTTAACCAAGGACAGTTTCCTTTCCCTATAACCGATTGAGTCGAATATACATATACATATTGGTAGAACTTTAAACCACATGAACCATAACAAAATCATTCCCTGTCACATCCCAAAAGTTGGCCCTCTTAAGAGGCTTTGTACGGCTGAAAAGCTGGTTTGGCATTTGAAAACATATGGGAAAGAGAACCTTAATGGATGTAAGGCTCTCATAAACAATAAGGATTAATCCTTTTCCCAGTAATTAAATTGATATCGTTGCCGCTCTAGCCACCATTCAGAACTATGCGTACATGCCAGTTCTAGGAAAATGTCCAGTCATTGACTTTTTGACGATGCAGGAACGTGAGATAGAAACTCTGATTTGCCTCTTTTTATTTCTCTTTTTTTTTCTTTGTGGTAAAAGGAAAAACTAGAAATCTTTACAAGAGACAAGACAGAAGTTATTGTAAAAAGTAAATGTCTTAGAAATTGATACCTACAATGCTCTTTTAATAATTTGCAAATCTTTCGACAAATCTGCCTAACTTAGAGCTTTGAGCTTTCAAAGAAAAAAATAGTATCTCTTTTTGAATATTCTCTTTGTTAAATTATTAACTCCTTTCTCTTTTTTATAATAAGCTTTTTGTATTTAACTTTTTTAAAGCTTAGAGCTTTCAAAGAAAAAAATATAATTCTCTTTTTTTAAAATATTAACTCCGATCTCTTTATGAAAAGCTTAATTAAACAAAAAGCTTTTATAAGAGAAACCCAAAACATTACAAAAAGAAAAAAGAAAAGAAAAAGAAGACTTTCTTTTTTAAAAGAAATTAATGAAGAGCGAAGTACCCAGAAAAGCACTTACAAAGCTTGCATCTTTTAAATTTATTCAAAGCTATCAGTTCTTAGCAAAAATGACATTAATCAATTTTCAATGAGAAATATAGATTTGAGTAAGAGAAACAAAAGCCAATAATAGGAGTTTTTTTTGTTAAATCTGTCCTTTAAAGAAACACTTTATTGTACTAAATAGTTTCATTTCGAAAGCTCAATATATCTCTTAAGCAAATATACCTCAAGACTGTTATAACATCGATTCTTTAAGTATCTGCAGACTTTAAAACCACGTTTTGGTGCGTTTTAAATTGCCAATTGACGTAAAATAAGTGCTTAAAAAAGCTTATGTGACATTTCATATAAAATAAAGAAGTTTAATTACATATAATTGCTTTTGAGCTCTTGATAACTGATAACAAAATTAAAGAGTTGATGCGTCTAGAAAATAGCTTTTCACACACAATTATCTAACATTTTAAAGCATTGAAGGGTCTTGGATTAAAAAAAGCTTACATACTCACTCGTGTGAATAAGTGACAATCACAGTTATAAAAAAAAGTTTTTAAAACCTGTGTTGTAGTACGCATATCTACTTATAAATCTTATCACATTACATCTTTTTATTATAATTCAAATTCTAAATAAAATTAATATAATTGTAGTAAAGAGATATAAAGAGCTTTTAAGAGATTTCTATGTTGAATAAGAGAAAATTATTTTCTGGGCAAAATCAGTTTAAAAAAAATTAATATAAAAATAATACGACTTGATGTTTTAAATTTTCTTTTACCTAAAAGGTTTAACAAAAGATATTCCCCTAAAAAATCATACTGAAGATGTTTTTCTAAATTGGAATTGAAAATCAGTATAAAGGAAAAGCTCTTTCACTGAAACTTCTCAAAAAGCTCTACAAATTTTTCCAAAGTCATATGACCACTGTGTTTGATAAGTTTGTTATCATTTCAAACACAAGATTAGATGAATTTGCAAAAATTTCAAAACCGAATTCCTGCCTGGTATTTTAGAAATCATACAAGGCACTCCTGGTAGATATACTTTTGTATGTCCTTTCTTAATTTAAAAATAAAAGAACTCAACTAATGCGCCGGCGTTTTGCTTGTGTATCCTAGATACAAAATTGGATTTTTATGTGTCAAACAATTTTTGTCAGAGTTCTGTCCTTTTTTCCGGCAGTGCTGCGCTGGGATGGATTTTTTTCTGTCGTGTACTTTTAGTTGTATTTTTTTTCTGTGGATGCTCTCTAACAGGAAGGTAGTTTGAAGTCCTTAGGCTTGAAATTAAGGAGTTTCTTCTTTTCTGTGTCGATTATATTCTTATTGTGCAGTCGGCTGAAATTCTATTTTAGGTTATCCTAACATATTCTCAATGAGAAGAGGGCAAGGACTTTTCGGTACTTGATTTGGGCGAAGGATAAGATGGGAGGAGGGTGGCGAGAAGTGGCGATGGTTTGGGTATAGTGGTTGTGGTGGTAAAACCAACATAATATTATATATGTATGTTTTTTCTTTGTATCATGAATTTCATTGTGTGGGATATATCATACCATGAGAGAGACAATGCAGAGGAATTTCTGCAATTCCTCCCAACGTATTTATAGTGGAATTCTTTTATCCCTGGTACTCTAGTGGATTGGAATGAAGTCATTTATAACACTCAAGAGATGACGACTATACACAGAGTGATTTTTTTTTTATTATTTGTGAACAATATAACCAGCCTGTGTATTATGGTTGAGTAAGAAGCTCGCGGTACAAGATTGGAATTAATTTCATATCGGAGGATAAACGGAACAAATGATCAAAATACCATAATGGAGATTTGGCAAATTGGATAGACATTTGGTTTATAATTGGTTGAGGGAAGTAGAAGTGCTTCCTTTTGTATTGTATCCTTGCTATGGTAGGCTTCCCAGAAGCAGATTTTGTCATTTGTTCTGTTAAGGCAATAACCACATTATTCCCGAGGGAATTATGTGTGATTATAGATTTGAAGAAAAGCCTAGTTTTAAATATTTATTGTTCTCTATTCAATTATGAACATTAAAAGGCGCCACATTTGAAAGGAGCTTAAGACCCTGAAATCACTTGACGATGGTTTAAAATTGAACCATGGACTCGTATAGAGCTTGGCGTAGGGATCTGTTCCAGAAAATACATTTGTAGTGGATTACCAATAGACTGAGGTGGATCAGATATAAGATTCGATTAAAAATAACAAAACTTAAAAAATTAATACCTACTAACAAACGCTCCATTAATAAAAACAAACCTTTAGCCAATTTCGGCATCAAACAAACAAAATAGCTTGATGTCACATAACATTGAAGCATCATCCGCTTACCTTACCTTAGGTGGCGATTCAGGTGATACAGTCCGGGTGGACATTTGTCTAGGCCGCATCTAACAAACTTCTCCAGCCAGCTCGGTCCCTAGCTAGCTGCCTCCTGTTTTGCACGTGAAGTCGGTCTAGATCCACTTCCACTTGCGTTTACCACCTAAGTCACGATCTTCTTCTACTACGCCTCCAAAGTGAAATCGAAGATTTTCCGCGCCGATTTTTTGATGTCCATCCGCTGTATGACCAGCCATCTAAGACGTTGGATTTTTACTCTTTTGGCTAGTTTTGTGTCGCTGTACACCCCGTACAGATCCTCGTTATATCTCCTTCTCTGTTAATGCATACGGGACCAGAATCACCCGGGAATTTTTTCTCTCGAAACAACCTAAATCTTCTTCATCCACTTTTAAAAATATCCACAGCAGGACTTGGATGATAAAGGCCTTATAAAAGGACAATTCATTTGCCGGAGAAAGAGCTTTGCTACTCAATTACCTTCTTAGCCCGAAGAAGCAGCGATTGGCAAGCGTTATCTACTGTTAATCTCTAATTTGATAGCGGAGCCCATTTAGACAAAGTTATCAACTTAGATTCTTTTAAATGATCTTAAGAACGAACCATTTCTATCCACGTCATTTATGAGAGAGAAAAATACATTAGTTATTTCCCAACAAGGAGCCTTAAGATCCTTCTTGATTTCTAATCAAAATACATTAAAACTCACCCCTTTGTATATTCGTATAAACGAATATTAGTTTTGTTTGTATAAGGTTTTTATAGGGAATCCTTATACAAGTTGCTTGCAGTGACTTGTCGTGGAGAGCCCCATAGTAACTATTATATTTTTTAATTTTCAGTAAACAACTTTGAAAAGCCTTATACAGGCTATTTTGAAACTTTATTTACAAGTCTTCTATAGAACTTGCCAAACTCACTTCTAAAGGCCTTATAGCAGCAAATTTTGTAATTGCTCATTTTTTTTACTGTCGGCAAGCGAATAATAATTTTTTTTATAAACGACTTTTACAGAGAAGTCACACAAGTTACACAAGTTGTTTGACTGGTTTTAGAAAGCCGTTAAGTAGCTGGATATTAGTATTTTTAATTTTTAGTATACAACTGAAGAAGGACTTATACAGTGATTTTGAATCTTTGTCTAAACTACAAGTCTTGCATAGAACTTTCCAAACTCACTTTTAAAGGCTTTATAACAACAATGAGAAATCATTTTCAAAGTTTGAAATATGTGGCTTGCCTTATACAAGCTTTATAAAAACTATAACTTGGCAAATTTGAAAAATTGGGTCTTATACAAGCTGAATTGTTAGTTGGGCGATCTTAAAGCATTTCCTTAATTTCCATAGTCCAAGATCGTATCCTTGTATCTTTTTATGATTTTGAACTAGAGGTTTTAAATCGCCGTAAGGTCCTGATTTTTTTCTTAATCAAAACTCTTTAAAACTCATCCCACCAATTCATAGTTCCTTCATAGTATGATAATGCAAAATGGATGGCGACATGGGTCTTCACTTTATTAAACATTATATTTCTAAGATTACCCCAAGGACACCAAAGACGTGCATCACGCTCCTATGAACTTTTTCTCTCCTCAAATTGGATTTACCAGACTCATTGTGTCTTAGTCATTTCCTCATTTATCGTGGCCTTCTTATTAAATATCATGCAAGTACAGTCTCCAAACCCGCCATTCATTATGAGCTCTAAAATAGCAATAACCAAAATTCCTCCACGAATTAAATTTGTATTCAGAGAAGCACACAACAATCCAGGATGTCTATCCTAACCACATTAAGCCAACTCAAAATCATGCCAACCGAGTGGTAAAAAAAAATCAAACTAAAACTAAAACCGCTCCAACGCCAAAGCCAACAACGATGACGTTGTTCCACTGTTCACATGTGACCTTTTATGTGGACCTATAGAACTTACAAGTTCACCGTGTCTTTATCGCTAAACAACATCCCACAATTTGAATGACCGACATTAATTTCAGTGCCCATTTTCTTTTCAATTTAATGAACCCCCCCCCCCCCCCCCCCATCGGAGGAACTTTTTGGAGCTCACAGACGACAACAAAAGACCCTGTCCTACCGCGCACCGCACATCCTTGGAGGCAAAGTTTTGGCCCGAATTCGAGAATTTTAGTCCTGGTTACCCGATATCTTGCACACTATCTTTAGTTCTACTTTTTTTTAATTTTTTTGTTGGTTCGTGTATATGATTGTGTGTAGTGAGTGTTTTGTTTTTTTTGTTGCTTTTCATTTTCATTCCAAACTCAAACAAAAGTCAAAATACCAAAGTTCCAAAGGATAACACACGGGGAATGGAGTAGAAGAAAATCCGATGCTAATGAAATATCCTTGCTTCGCACGAAAAGGAAATGTTTCTTCGTGTTAAGTTTTTTTTTATAGTTTGAGTTAGTTTTTTTTTTGTTTTTACATTCTCGTCTTGGGTTTTATGCTCTTTTATGATTTTTAATGGACGATATATATGTTGATGTATGTGTGTGTTTTAACATACATTTGTAGTTTTATGATTAAGTGCGTTCTTCGTCCTTTAATATTACATGTAAAGTCGAGCATAGGCTTATCGTGGGATCTTTCATTTGGACGTACATTTGTGTTTAAAAAAATTGACCCGTTTGGGTTTTAAACGGACTCTGGGGAATTTAATAAAAATCCTCCTAGACGTTATTAAGTTATGAAAATGCTTACAAAAAATATGTTCTTAAGTTTAAGTTTAAGTTTATTTATTTAGTTTGATTAAACTATTTACATTTATAATAAATTATTTTTACACAATTGATTTTCAAAATTAAAACTTTGTTTTGACAAAATCTAACACATTTCTTCTAAAATTATTAAAGTTTGTTTGATTTTTTGTTTGATTGTTTAAGGTATTTTATAATTTAAGACCTTTTTGAATTTTGTGTATTGCTAGTGACAAAATTTGGAAGTCTTAGGTCATTTCTGTTTCTAAGTGCATATGGTTGTAAACCTCTAATAAAATTAATATATTCAAATAAATACTTTGTCATTAAATTGTTTTTTACTTGCGATTATAATACAAGTTATGGATTCGTGCAACAATTTTTTTTTCTAACAATCAAACATGACATTACGAAGATAGAGAAGTCGAAAAAAGTGGGTCCGGAAATGCCGTCCGTCTGTCTGTCTGTTCGCACCTCTACAGCCTAAACGGATGGGCCGATTTGCTTCAAACTTGGTATTTAGTATTTATTTGATAGTATCTCGGGGGGTGTTTTTCATTTTTGCTCTAGGTCGAAAATTAACGGTACCTGCCATAGAATTTTTAACAAAAAGTTTGATTTTCTCGAAAACGGCTCTAACGAACGATTTTGATAAAACTTTCAGGGTGCAACAATTCATCTTTAAGTTAGAATGCATTTTTCGAAATTTGTTCTGTAACGGTACCTCTCATAGAACCGGTTTTTTCAAATTCGGTTTTATCGTAAACCATTATCCCGATTTCAATAAAATTTTGCACACACGAAGTCATTTATAATTCCATTAACTTTGCATTTTAAAATTTTCAAAAACTTTTGTTTTCGATTTTTTGAAATTTTCTAAAAAAAATTGGTTTTCGAAATATTTTGAAAACGGGTTGATTTTTTTTTAATAATTTTCATAGATGAAAACTAGATTTTCTTAAATTGGCATACTAAAAAAATTTTTAAATATTTTTTCGAAAAGTTTTACAAAAAAAAATACTTTTTAGAAAAACTGGTCGAACGATTTTCAATATTTTTTTCCTCGATGGACATTTAGTTTTGAAATTTTTTTTGCATAATTAGTTTTTCTGAGAAAACTCTTAAACTAATTAAAAAAAATAAAGAATTTTCGAAAAAAAAATATTTTTTATTTTAATATATATATGTACATACATATGCAGCCACTAAGCAATTTTCTAGCATAAAAACAAGTTCGTGAGACCCAGTCGTGCATGTGCATGATGACCGTACATATGAGCAAGTACGTGCAACCCAGTCGTGCAATTTATTATCTTATGTACAAATACTAAAACATTCATAATTATTTTTTGTTTAACTGATAGCCACTTAAGTCAATTTAACATAAAACGAAAGGACATATATCTATTGCACTTTCATAAACATTTCATTGTTTTATTTTGTAATCTTTGCAGTCTTAACATATCACTCTCCTTACATAAAAACAAAATAGTGGAACTGTATTCAAAATGTGGTGTATATTTATTGAACTAATAGTTAAAATTTAGTTTCTAATTCGTTTCATAAATCCAATTTTTTCGCAATTTTCTTACAGAATATGGTTTCCAAACAGTAACTTTTGGTCTAATACTACACCTAGATATTTTATTTCACTTATTCTTTCTATGCCACCCATCTTAATATCGATGTCATCAGTGATTCCCTCGTCCAGCACTATTAATTTAGTTTTTCCAATATTTAGTTTAAGTTTATTTTCAACTAGCAGGCTAGTGGTCGCGTTGCTTCGCAAAGTTTAAAGTCAAATTTGTGTTTACTATAAATATTACTGCCTATATATATGAAAACATTGCTCAATGGGGCTTACCCTAGCTTCTACCAGATTTCGATTCTGTTTAACGGGATTTTTTTTTAATATAGTATTTTTTGTGAAGGTTGCTCATTAAGACGTTGAGAACATTTTCTTGTGGGCATTTTATTTAATATCTATATATTAAAGAGAAGATTTATTTTATGCAATAAAAAAAAATCATGGAATAAAAAGGGATTTCAAAATAATACACAAAAAGGATACAAAAACCATTTCCCTACGGAAAAAATGACAGCTTAAGTAATTAGAAAAGAATGTGCATCGCCTTCTGCAATAGAAAGAGTATTAAAAAAGTGTGAACATAAAGCATTTTTTATGGTGTGATGGCCAGATATTCCACAAAATAATTGAGTTTTTTTATTACTCTGTTCAAGCCCAGTGCAAGTGCAACCATTGTATGTACGTTCTCTATAATACTCTCATGATGTCATTTTACGTCTGGCCATCTTCCTGGTTGATTCATAACTAACTCTAAATAGTGGAGACAAGAACATTTACCGATATTTTATTAGTATTTAATACACGTTTGTTCTTATTCTATATCCACACCAATTTGCGATTTCAGCGCGTCTCATTGCGACTTGGTTCGCAATTAAAAATGATGCTTCATGATAGTACTATATGCAGTGTATATACATATACAAAGCTTTGAGTGTATAGTGTAACATAAAATAAGAGAGCATGTGAAGAAGAGAAAAAGCAAAGCATTTGGAATGATAATGAAATGAAACAATGCAGCTAAATATACAAAAGTTCATATTTTTAAAACATGTTTTTTTTTTTATTTATCAGCTTGTATATATAAGTACTTTAATTCAAACTAAGTTGACTTAACATAAAATAATATTAAAAAAAACTCAAAACACGTCTGTCTCAAGTGGTAGGTTTATTCAAAGTGATTCTGTTTGCACTCAGAAAACAGATAACAGATAAAATGTTACAGTTAACAAAATCGACATGCCTAAACAATTACATAAAACTGTGGTTTAAATCGTTCGATAAAACAGCAATAGAAATACATAGAACATACGTAAATACAGGTGATAATAGCTTACATATTTTACATAATGTATGTGTTTATTAAAATTCGGAATACAGGGTGGTCTGGACTTATTTAAGTTTTAATTATAATAAATAATAATTGTAGCACATTTTAATATAAAATCTCTTACATATAAGTAACTAAAAAATGATTTATAGCTTGCGCTATAGTATTGATTTTATCGACAAATTTTCATCTTTGTAAAATATCAAACAGGTGAAAAGATATAAGCGACTGTGTGAGACAGCCTATACAAAAATGGGCATTTTTTTTTAATATCTTTATTCATGTTTTAAAAACAAATTATTTAAAAAAAAGTAGCCATAAACCATCTTATTATAATAAGGAATATTACAAAATTTGTTTTGTTTGAATCAGTGTAGTACTTTCTGAGATCCTGCGTGACAAACATTATAATTGTCACGTCTTTATAAAATAGTATAGGTAAGCCATTGGTTGGTGGAGTTTTTTTTATTGAAATTTAAATTTACTGTCTACGTTATTTTTACCCGAAATGTGAACAACAGCATCATCCGCAAACAAAGCCAATTTGCTAAATCTTAACACGCACTTTAGATCGTTTACATTGATCGGTAATAATAGTTCTAAGACAGAACCTTGGGGTACACCATATTCTATTGCAATCGCTTCCGACACTTCACCATTGACTCACTCCTTGCTTTCGATTATTTAGATAAGATTCAAACCACAATAGTTCCTTATCTTTAATGCCGTATTTTTTCGTTTTCATTATTAGAATATCTCTATTAACTGTCTCAAACGCACGTTTCAAGTCCAAAAACACTTCTCTTTTAACGAGTTCTTCCTTCCATGACGTAAAAACTGCATTTATGGCCTTTTCGATTATCTGACTGAAAGTCAATTATTAAATTTTACTCTCATCAAAGTAGTCATATAATTGCTTGAATACCACTTTCAAAAATCTTTTCACACAACGGAATGGGGTTCACAGGCCTAAACTCTTCACATTTCACCGTATTAGCTATTTTTTTGATTGGTGTTAACAAGGATTCTTTTCAGGTGTTAGGAAGTGCATTCTGATAAAGAAATGATTGAACAGCCTTATAAGCTTTTCCAACAATTTTATTGACAAGGTCATTCCAACTTAAGGTTCTGTTAAAGCAAATATCAAGGCTTTTAGCTGCATTCACAAATTTAATTTTCCGACCTCTTGTCTTGACTTCTCACCCTTGCTTTTCAAATGATTCTGAGTAAGACTACATTTGAGTGACCAAAATCTAATTGATGAGAGATCCTCATTAATTGCATCAACACAGTCCTCAAACATACCAACAACTAAAAGTATTAGTAACTCATTTACGTAAATGGGAAAAAGCAATGGACCTAAAATAGAACCTTGTGGAACTCCGCTAGATATTGGCACTAAAATTCACTATTTTTAGGGACGTAGTTTATTTTAGCGTCCTTTCATTTAGAGGGAAAGATTTCTTTAAGAATAGTATTGCAGATATACGTGAGATGAAAAATTGATGATGGACATGGAGGTTATCAAAGCGAACATTAGGCTGGTAAGTCAATTTTATCAAAGAAGATAAGAAGACCTAAAAAAACCATATTAAACTAAAACCAGAGCTTAAACTTCCATGCACCAGTTTTATAAGTGAATACTACTTAGTTCATGAACTGTGTTATTCCTAATTTGTAATGCAAAACTTACCCCACTCGCCTGCCACAAGCATAATTATGACGCTCCATTTCTATTTCTCTTTCTAAAAAAAAAACCATACATATTCACACTAAAGAGCAACAAACTAAAAATAAAAATCCTTAAACTCGAAAAAAGGACTTTATCCTTCGAGTAGGGGTGCCACCCATAATACAATATAATCCTGCCCAGGCACACGCAGATCAAAAAAATGATACAAAATGTACAAAGTAACCATAACGAGCACTATACACTATTTGGAGCACCTAGTTCCATTCTTAGTTCCATTTTACTTGCTTGTTGGCTCTCTCCCTAGGTGAATTAATATATTATCTGTTTTTTTTTTTCATTTCCTTCCAAAAACATTTCTCTGGCAGGACATCATTTTCATGCAAGCAATGTGGCGATAGTGCATATACACAGAACGAAATCTCTGCATTGTTGCTGACAATTCTAAAGAAAACAACACAATACATTTAAAGCTAACTATACAGAGGATGGAAATAAGTTAACATATTGGTCGCACGTATTTGCCCTTTGGGCTTAATTTTGATACAGAGTTTTGCTATATAAATTGCTTAAACCAAAGTCAGAGCCAAAGCCAAAGGATACATGTGAATTGTCTGCCAAAGATTAAAACACGAAGAGATACTTTCCATTTCGTTACATGTAGATAATCGAGCAACCAGAGTTGGCCTTAAGGACTTGAAACGGAAATGGTTTCAAAGTAAATGAGGAGCCAAAAATATTCCCTATGTATCCTAAGTACTTAAAACTGTTAGACACTATTGTGCACTCGAACAGCGAACCGATAGATATAATTTAAATTGGAAGTTTAAATATTATAAGCTAAATCAATTTTACAGAATCAAAGTTAGCATTTACTTATTTTCTGTCTAGTCTGCATATTATTGGCGTTCACATCATTTTGATCCCAGACTCATATTTATGATAGAAAGATTGAAAAGTAGCGAACCTGAATGGTTCCCTTGAGTAACACCGAATTTCATTCAACTTATTTATTTGATTTTATTTCATTTCGTTTTATTTTATTTTAATTTAATGCATTATCAAAAAATTTAATGAAAAATATTCATCTTCTACCTTAAATCTTTGATGACTGTATTTATTTGGTAGTATCTCGGTGGGGTGTTTGCTCTAGGTCGAAAAATAACGGTACCTGCCATGCAATCTTTAACAAAAAGTTTGATTTTCTAGAAAACGGCTTTAACGACTTTGATAAGACTTTCAGAGTGCTATTTTTAGAATTAATTTTTCAAAATTTGTTCTATAACGGTACCTCTCATAGAACCAGTTTTTTTAAATGCAGTTTTATCATAAACTATTATCCCGATTTCAACAGAATTTTGCACACAAGAAATCATTTATAACTCAAATAATATTGCATTTCAAAATTTTTTAAAAACTTTTTCTTCGATTTTTTTTTATTTTTCTAAAAAAAATGTTTTTTGTTTTTAAATATTTTGAAAACGGGTTGTGAATTTTTTTAAAATAATTTTCCCAGATGAAAAGTACAGATTTTCTTATGATGACATACTAAAAAAAAAATTAAAATAGTTTTTTCAAAAAGTTAAAAAAAAAACGACTTTTTAAAAATAATTTTTTTCAATATTTTTTTTCCTCAATAGACATTTAGTTTTAAAATTTTATTGCATACTTAGTTTTTCAAAAAAAAAACTCTTAAACTAATTAAAAAAATGAAAGATTTTTCGAAACAAATTTAATTTTTTATTTTAATACTAGCTGTTACTTACCCGCGGCTTCGTCCGCCTGAAACTTCGTTTTTTTTTTTTAGGCCTAAAAACAACGGTACTTGCCATATAATCGTTTAGCAAAAACTTATTTTTCTCGAAAACGGCTGCAACGATTTTGATGAAAATGTTTGACAATTTTTTTGTTCGTATTGGCTATCATTTGTATAGAAACAAATTTACGGGAAATGTCTATTAACGGTAGCTTTCATATAACGTTTTTTTATTTTTGGGCTTTCTCGGTAACGGTTTTTTGGATTTCTGTCAAATTTTATATTTGAGAAGACCTAGGTAGCTTAATTAATTCTGCATATCAAAATTTTTAATAACCTTTTTTTAATAATTAAAATAAATTTTTGAAAAAAAATATGAAATATGAAAATCAATATTTTTAAAACTAATCAAAAAAAATTATTTAAATTTTATAATCGCATGTATATTAATAAAATCTAAAAAACTGCATACCAAAATTTCAAAAACAACATTTTTTCAAAAAAAACTAAAAATAAAAAATAGGATTTTGTCAAAACCGGTCCTATAATTTTCGAAATACATTTTTCATAAATTCTTTTTTATTTAAGACATGTGATGGCGTACTTCATTTTTACTAAAAACCGTTAATTATTGTGGTTTTGATACTTTTTATAACTTCAAACTGTGTTATTTTCAACGTAAATGTTACTTGTTTCTGTCAAAGATATTGCTTTCCAATGTAATTAGGCACACAAGAGCAAGTACGTGCGACCCAGTAGGGCACATTTTTATTTATGTGTGTATATATACATACATATACACTAAGCAATTATTTAGCATAAGAACAAGTTCGTGCGACCCAGTCGTGCATTTTATTTGAATTTTATTCGGCAATGTGACCGCACCTATGAGCAAGAACGTGCGATCCAGTCATGTAATTTATTTTTAATGAACTTTCATTATTTTTAAAACTGATTTTATTTTATTTTAAATTTATGATCAGCAGTATTAATAAAATATAAAAAAAACTGCATACCAAAATCTCAAAAAAAAAAATTCTAAAAACTAAAACTAAAAAACAGGATTTTATCAAAATCGGTCGTTCAATTTTCGAAATACTTTTTTTATAAATTCATTTTTATTTAAGTGTGGCCCAGTCCGTGTTCATTTTTTTAATGATTTTCGACACGTAAATGCTCCGTTATTTTTTGTTTGATCGATGGATGATCTTCAGTCATATCAACCCAGAGAGTTGCATGCACAGTTGTGGAAATGTTTGTGTGTGTAAAAGTGTCGATAGGCTCACATGTTGTTTATTGCTTAGGCTGAAAACACACCGAATCAGTGAAAACATTTTTGATTCATGAGTCAAGAAAACGCGTTTTCTTAAGGTATGTCCACACCAAAGAGACATTTTTTTTTAAACATTTCAGAAACATTTAAAAAAACATTTCCGAAATGTTTCTTTCTTTCTGAAATGTTTTTTAAATGTTTCTGACATGTTTATTTAGGTCTGGACGCTTTGCGAAACATTTCTGAAATGTTTTTTAAACAAATGTTTCTTTGGTGTGGATACACCTTTACAACACACACCAACCGAGACACAAAGAAATAAACAAAATCATTTCGGTTTTCTGTTTCGTTTGATGTGGGTTGAGAAAAAAACAAGACCAAACTTACCAATGTTATTTGCATGATTTTTATCCTTGTAAATATATACATATATATATATGGCTTCTAGCCTCAAACAAATATATTTAATAACGTTGCGGGTTCAACCTCTATCTTCAACTAAAAAAAACAACCATATTTTTTTTGTCTGAAAATCAAAGTTTTTCTGATTTTTTCCTTTGCCGCATTTGGTGTGCTTTGCATCACAAAGGAATGTGCAATTTCATACAACGACGATGGTTTAAAAAATATTTGTTTCATTCGGTCCGGTGTGTGTTGGCCGTATGCAAGCCATGTATGTATTTATGACAACCAGTTATAACGAAAGAAAAATCGTTTTTATTTGTTCGGCTTTTTTTGTATGAGGCAACCCATAAGAATGTTGTTTAATAAGTCAAGAAAAAACGTTTTGACTGATCCGCTGTGCTGTCATCCTTAGATGGGATTTCTCCTGTATTCGCCTATTACGACAAGCGGAAAAGCGCTGTATGGATATTATTATGTAGGTTCTCGTTCCAGCAATATTGACATTGGAAACACCCTGTACGCTCAATGTTGAGTGTTTCCGAATTCTTAGTCGAAAAGTGTGGGTTTGATTACACGATTAAACTGCATCTAGCGAGGAAGTCACAAACTATCTAAGAGTAAACTCCGTCTTGAAAATGTGCATCTTGTTTATCAGTTTATTTGCAGGTCCGCTTCTCCGTTGACAACGCTCAAATAAGAAACTAATCCTACGAACTCTACGAATTTTTTCGTTTATTTGAAATCTTCTTTCCTTTTATTCCCGACGACTTTCTGATCTCGACTGGGATCACAATTGAGTTGGGTTCGCCGGTTTGATCACAGAAAATGTCGGCAAGCCTCCCAGTTTTAAATTGTTGCATGTCATTATATTTACTCCAAAATAAAATGTACTAACTGACCCACCCAGCGTTGCTCGGATATAACATACATTTTCTAGATCCCAACAACAGCGCTATCTATCGCATTTTCGTTAATACTTCCTAACGGGCAACATTTTGTTGAAGGCATTCTTTTTATTATTTTCATTTGAATATTATAAAAATATAAATGTGTGATTTTGAGTCAAATCGGTCCATAAATAAAAATTTTCGAAAAAGTGTCAGCGCCACCTAGAGGTAATTAAAATGGCCTATGTTACTTTTTAGAACATCAGAAATTAACCAGTAAAAATCCCGTAAAAATCGGTGCAGCTGTTTGCGAGTTTGCGGGCAGAAAGACAGACAGACAAAAATTAAAAAAAAAAATCCTGTTTTTGTTTTAAGGACGATACATACTTTCATACGCTCTTATTTTGATATTAAAAACAAACACTATAATTTTATTTATGTGTATATAGACACGGGTATTATGTTGAACTGTTACTCTGAAGGCTTCGGGTCCAAAAATTTTCTAAGTCCCCTGGTGAAATAATGAAATGTGTATCATGTTTGCCGTATAAATTCACCTGAAAAGTGTGCGTTGCATGCGTTTCTGAAAAACTTAGGTGTAGGTACTTCTAAATTATATTCCTGACGGTTAAATTCAAAGAATATTCTCCAGCTACATCCTTATAGCTAAAGTAAACGTCTAAAATGTTTGGTTGAAATCTCAGGTCCTTATTTGTTTACAAACGCGTAACTTGCCCTTAAAATACCTTCAACACTAACAGGAACTGAAAGAAAGCTTTTACCAGCGTAAATAACCATAAAGGGGCTTTTTGTGTTGTCAATGTTAGCAATTTCTGCAATTACCTCCTATCCTGTGAGAGAAAGCTACAAACATACTCAAAATATCTAGTCTATTCTGTATATTTAAACGAATATGTGAGGAGAGAATCCTGTCCATACCCAAGCCCATCCATCCGTCCACCATCGTCCTTCTTATACTCGTACTCTCCTGTGTACATTGCCATCCATTTGTTTTATATTGTTTCTCTTAGCTTGCCCTCTAAGTAGGTGAAAGTGGAGGAATGAGTGAGAAAACATGTTGGAAGGATGAGAAGAAGGACGACGACCAATAGATAAACAATCTGTGTGCACTTTAATTAGAGGGATTTTTAAGTTTGAAGAAGGATTCCAATGCTTTTCTTTAGATTGCTTGGTAGTTTTCATTTTGTGTTTTTCCTTTTTTATTTTGACTGTATGTGTATGCAACTAGGTAAGACGATGACGGAAGGGTTTTTCATAGTTCGAAAAGGATATATGAAGTAGTTTTCAGGGACAAACATACATGCATTGTGGAGGAGGATTTGTGGGAACCTATTCTTATTTTTCAGTTTCAATTGCAGTATTAGTAAAAAGGACGAACGTTGACAACGACACGACTTAAAAAAAAAAACACAGAAGAGCACGTGGTAAAGGGTTTGCAGTTTGAATTGTTATTTTATTTTTTTTTACTTCGTCCTGAATGGATGTGTGATGAACTTAAAAAGTTGAATGTGTGATAGTTACGTAAATCCATGTACTGGCAACCGTGATCCGCTTCAAGGGTATTACACATGGTGGAGGCGAGAACAATGTAAATGTAAATTGCAACTCGTAAGTTGCAAGTAGAGTAGTGTGGCTTGATTGTGGATTGTAAAATCGTTTTTTTTTTGTTCACTCACATCTGTCAAAATGTAGTCAAGGAAATATTAAAATATGGCATGTGAAGGAACTGAATAAATTTTATTTTTTTTTTGTCATACATTTACTTTGGCGATGCAGTAAAAGGCTTTCTGCACTCGCGAAAAATATAAAAAAAAAAAAATATTTTTATCGTAAGAGCAATGTTTGAGTGTTTTGGCCATGGATGGGTTGATGGAATGGGATTGTGTATTGTTTACTCTTTGTGATTGATGGTGGAAATGTGTGTCGTCTTTTTCTGGGCGAAAATGCTTGTGTCTCAAGGCTTTGGCCAGAATTGATTCGAACGAAAGATATGGTCTTGGTATGCTTTATTTTTTAATTCAAGGATTGCACAAAAGTGGATAGATTTGTTCTTTTGATGGGGAGGAATGAAGTTTTTTTTTTTGGTTTATCTTTGGATAACATCGTTTTCTGGCCTTTTCAAGGTATTCTTCAATTTATTTCCATTTTATGTGTCATTTTATCAACTTATTTTTATTTAAATTAATCGAGAGGTAAATTCATTCCTGCATACATCAATTTCTCTTATCCTTAATATTCTAGTCGTAAATTATGAAACATTGTAAAACGTTAATTGAATTTTGAGTTTAATTTTAAGAAAATTTCCCTTGAAGAGCTTAGTTAATGCCTGCGGTTTTAATCCTTATTATTTATGAAATAGGTATATCATCGTTCAAATGTCCGCCGCGGTTTCTCTGGTTGGCGCGCATTCGAAATATTTAATTTTTCATAACTAACGCACAAATCACGCTGAATTTAGCCGATGGCACGGGTTAAGTTGTTTTGAGAACCGCTGTGGCTCACATAATCCCTCAAGCAAAAGTCTAAAGGGGTCAAATCTCACGATCTCGGTGACCAGTTCAACTCCACGTGAGAAACTACGCTCTCGCTCTTCCAGAATTTCTAATTAGGTCTGAGCTATGTGGCACGTAGCGCCGTCCTGTTGAAAGCACATGCCGTTGTTGTCCATATCATCCAATTCAGGCCAAAAGAAGTTGATAATCATCGACCTATAATGCTCACAATTGATGGTGATGGCCTGACCAATGTAGTTCTTAAAGAAATATGGACCCATGCCAAATTCTACACCAAAAAGTGAGTTTTCCGGGATGCACCAGAAGTTATTGGCTCTCATTTTCGACAATTTAGTTTTTTGACGTACACATTCATCCAGAAATGGGGCTCATCGCTGAAGAAGATTTTTGGATTAAAATAAGGGTCAGTTTCAAACTGATCCAAAGGTCAGCCCATAGCGAAACCACGTCGTTGTCAATGTTTGTTTACCTTTAGCTCCTGGATCAGTGGAATTTTGTACGCGTGCAGGCCGCTATCAACTGTCAAACTTCGGAAGTCTCTATTTGACGACCCTTATTACCGTGAATACCTTGATGAATAAATAGCTATTGAAAGCTTATGCTAATAACTTCCCTTTGAATGTTATAAAAAGTCCCTACCCAAGCTTCAAAATGACAGCTTTTGCTAAAACCGCGAACTACTTTTTTCGGCTCGATCGATTTGAATGAAATATTTAGGAGGTCTTAGGACATGTTTGGAGAGGGCATCTAAGAAATTTGTTTGCTGTCCGATGTCTAGAACCGAAGTTATGACCAAAAATCTCACTCACATGGTCTTTAATGCTTTAGTAGTATAAATAATGTGTTTTGTATGCACACACTTCATTTTGGTTGCCGCTTGTATGCACACAACTATAGCATTGACAATCATATACGTGTAAGCTGCACTGGACACAATATGTGGTGCTTTGATCGGTATTATGAAAATGTTTGGTAAACACGAGCAACACCGGGTGGGTTAGCTAGTGTTTATATAAAGGCCTTATAATTTAGTCGTATACATCAAGCTAAATTGTTAGTTGAGAAAAATAAAATCAAAGGTGAATTACTTCAAACAATATACTTCACGTTACCTTTAACGGCACGCAATGCGGTCGCTTATATATATTTTAAAAAAAAAGTAGATTTGTCCTCTGTCGACAAGCGAATATTATTTTGTTTGTATAAGACCTTTTTAGGCAAGCCTTTCACAACTTGTTTGCATTGAATTGTGGTAGAGAGCTTTATAGCAGCTTTTATTGTTTCGGTAAACAATTTCGCGGAAAGCCTTATACAGGTCATTTTTAACCTTCATCTACAAGTCTTGTATCGAATTTGCCAAACACATTTTTAAAGGCCTTATAGGTTTTAATTTTCAAAGTTGTGTTGCTTACGAAAGTTTACCTTGTACAAGTTCTATACAAACTGTTTAGTGCCTAGTTAGAAAAAATGCACCTTAAGCACCCAAATACAGATTCGGTAGGTGTAGTAGTCCGACGGAAACAGGAACCGCAATTTCAAGATCTCTTATAGAACTTTCAAAGATAAGACGATGCTCAAAATCTCCTCGTACCGTTTTTCCTTTAAATTACTATCGGAACCCGAAATTTGTCTTGAGAGTCTTATCTGATTTTATAATCATACAAATTAGTATTTGTAGCAAAAAAAATGTCCCTCTTGCCAAGGTTAAATGATATACATATTATAACTCCAACACTCGAAATAACCGTATTCCAATAATTCAATCTGCCTTCCTCTTATCACAACTCAGTTTGCAAAGAAAAAAAAATCTCTCGAAAAAAAGTCAACAAAGCTCTTCACTCCGGAACGACGAACATTATACGTTTTACAGCTTTCACCGTCAACGGTTCACACACAATTTCTTTTACTATTTACAAATCGAATTTTTTATTTCATTTATTCATTTTCATGGTTGTTGTTGTTGTTGTATTGCCTTTTCCGTATTTAGGACGGCGATAGCGAAAAACAGCGCCTACTTTTGCAATTGCTTCCATACACGCGTATTTTTTCGGTCGTCTTTTCTATGAATTCTACTATGACCTAGTCTAGTTCCATGCGCGAAAATCCTCCTATACCTATACTCTTTCCCTTAGTGTTTATTCCACCTCAAACAAAAACAAAGAAACTGAGCGAACAACTAAGCGTAAAATACAGACAAAAAAAACCCTGAGCGAAATCAGCTAGCACCGGTATTAGTATGATTCGCAATTACCTATTTTCCTACATCTTTGCCAACGATAAAAAGGACACACAGATAAAACTCGGCGAAAAATCATTTCTCGTTCACTAGGTTTCGCGAAAAAGTTTTGTCTTCTTCTCCAACCTCAATTTCTGCGCAAACAACCCCATTTATACAGGCATAGTCGTAAATCAGATCCAAGAAAAGCAGAAAAGCTTTTCCTGATACCAATCCTCTCCCTTTTTTTTTTTGTTGAATAAGGACATGCCGTCACTTTTCTCAATACAACCAACTAACAGTTTGTGCGCGTCCATTCTGATTAAAGGACCGACAACACGACACAACACTCTCCCTAAAAAAAAAGGAATACCTTTAAACAACCCATTTTGTGTGATTGTGTTGATTATCTAATAAAAGGATATTTTTTCTTATTAAAACATTAGAAAAAGTAATAAATGTTTTTATAAAACAATGCGGTAATAAAAAATGTAAATAAAAAACCAGGCCTACCGTGGTCGCTGTTTCCTGGAAAAAAAAACGAAAAAAAAAATATTTTTATATAATCATAGTCATAAGAAGGGTGTGTGTTTAAAAATTAAAAAGGCAGGGATGTAAGAAGAAAGCAAATAGTATTTATTAATTTCTAAACGAGTGTTTGTGTTTTTTAAATGTTGAAACAATATTTTTAAAAGATTTAACAAAAAACTTAATATTAGTGATAAATAAAAAAGTGTTACTTTGTCTATAAAGTTTAAAATACACTGTTAAATACATAGTATAAAATATATGACTAGGATAAGATTATTCTAAAAAGTTACATAATAATTTCACCTAAAAAGCAAAATTAATATCTCACTGAAATATTTTTTGCCAATATTTGTCTGTTACGCAATCCAATCGTGAGAAGAGTGCAAGTTTAATTTTAAAAACAAATCCTCTCAAAATTTCGAAAAAAAAACCCCATTTGGAGAAAAAGGCAGAAGCACACACAAAAATTAAGTCCAGGAAATCGAAAGAACCCATATATATATATAATTTTTTTTGTTTCTCATACTCTACATACCACTCAGAAGAAAGGTACCTTAAAATCGAGCAATATACCTACTATATATGTGTGGAAATACCGATACACTCAAAAGCAAAGTTTTTATACCTAATTTAGGTGCTATACAATAACTCAGCGAAAACACATGCATATAAAACGACGGCTTGGGTAAGATCTAAAACAACCTACCCCAGGGCTTGGTAGGTTAAAAGCTCTCCCATCAAAGAGAACCACAAAACAGGTAACTACGCACGAGCCGGAAAGAGTTAATGCGCGCAAATGCCAAAACTCGGCGAACAACTGAGCGAAAAAGAGAAAGAAATGGCAACCGCCATCGCTTTTCACCAAAGAGACACAGCGAAAGCCTTCTTACCTGATTTAGAAACTTACTACCCGACAAAAATTTACGTATACTAGTTGTTCGCGTTTCGCGGACTAACAACGTTATCTCCCTTAACGGTTTTCACCGTGATAAAAAAAGAACTGTAAAAAAAATTAAAACAATCTAGGCACTATGGATCCCTAGTCAATTTTGATTGATCTCTACGATATGGAGTTATTGATTAAGAAAGTGTAATGATTTGATACTGACATAAACTCAAAAATATGATAAAAAGTGTCAAGAGAAGATAAAAATAGTGTTAAACATTATTTTTACTTTTTTTTCTATCTCCTTATAAAACATATTTAATATTTAATACCCAAAATCTTTATTAAATTAAAAACAAAGAGTGTTTGTCAAATCATGTAATTCTTTCTTCGTCTTTTTTCTCTTCGTTTAAAAAGTAAAATTTATATAAAAAAAACAGTAAAGTCTTAAAAAAATTATAAGCTTAAGTAAATAAATGTAATCGTGTGTTTTTAGTAAAAAATATCTTCTTCTTCCACTATTTTATTTCTTCTATCTTCTTATATAAAATAAATTTCTAAAAATAAAACTTTCTCAAAACTGTTTTCTGAAATTTTACGCGCGTGTCTTGTTTTTGCTTAAAAAAAAAGAAATAAATAAAAATTCAAAAATGATTAAACAAAAATAAAAAAAAAATCAGCAACGATCTAGTAGCAGGCGTATTATGGGTCCAATGTTGCCAGAACAACTCAAGATAAAAAATATTAAATGGAATACCGATAATCATAGACTAAATAAAATAAATATCAGAAATGCAATTTGTAAATGGGAAAGTCTCAAAAATGAAGAAAAAATTAAAAACACCAACACGCAAAACTACCTAACCGACAATGATGTTTTAGAATCTATTAGAAGATCCAATCCAACGTCGTCGTTGTTGTTGAAAATGTTTCCCTCTACAGCTGCAATTCAAGTTGTAGATGCTACAATACCATCCCCAACAACAATTGACAAAATCAACAACACCAATAATATTCTTCAATTAACAACGATCGAAACTCAACAAGAACAAAAACATCCGTTGGATTTCGAAAAGCAGCCATTTTTGGAGGCCACCACTGATGCGGAGTTCCAGAACAACTATACCCGTCGACGACGAAGAGGCAGACTAAGGCTGCAACAAACTAATCATTCAGATCATTCCCTGACAACAACAACAAAAACAACAAACATTACAAACTCAACAACAACAGAAATAATAACAACAAATAAAAGTAATACAAATAACAAAAACAACAATACCGCATTCACAATAATAAATTTAGATAATAATTATAGAAAAACTTCGCTGCGTAATATTCAAAATAAACAACAACAACAACAAATAAATGAAAAATTATTACTAAAACTAAATGATATGCTAAAAAAATTCACCACGTTATCGTTGATCCTGTTGTTATTAGTTATCACATCGTTATCGAAATTTTATCGTTATGTAAATATTAAAATAAATAAAAATAATAATTATATAAATAAACGTCGATTAGCAGCCAATATTATAAATAATAAGTATAAATATAATTTAAAATTAAATAATAAGTATATTGTAAAAAATTATTTATTTTTAATTGGTTTATGTGTTGCCACAACAATACTTCCATTAAATTTAGTTAATGCAGCTAAACCATTTCAAAATTCACAAAAACATACAAATCACAATAATAATAATTTAAATAATCATAATCATAATAATCACGTTGCAACTGACATCCAAAACGGTGGAGGACATTCTTCAACGTCATCATCAACGGCTGTATTAACACCATTGCCACCATTGTCGGTGGGCGCCGGTGGAGGAGGCGGTGGCGGCGGTGGATCATCATCATCGGAAACGGAATTTTTATATCCATCATCACAATCGGAGGAGACTTTCGATGATGATGAAAATCTACTACAATATACAAATGCGGCGATTCCTCGAAACAATGGTGAGTTCTTCATATTCTTTATGTCTTATAAGTTCATATTGTTTTATTTGGCACGAAATTTGATTCAAGAGTACAATGGGAGAAAATTTTGCCCAAAAAATATCCCAAATTTCTTTTTTACGATTTATTTGTATATTTTGTGATAGAAAAGAGTTAGCAGACCATGTTTCTTTATCGCAACGGATTTACCTTGGAAGAAGAAAACCTAGTTTTGCATTGAATTTTCTGGAAAAAAATTAAGTCTTACTTGCGTTAACTTTTTGAAAATACTGTTTCTTGTCTGGAAGAAATTTACCACTATTTTTCAACTTTTACTAATATTTTTTGTGTTGTTAGGAGTGACTACTCAGAAACCACATATTAGTGTCAAAATTCTCACAAACCTTGTACCTAAGTCTTCTGATTTAGAAATCCGTGACATATGTACGTCATAGGGAAGAATTATTTTAAGACCCATTTCTTCAAGTTAAAGAAATGAGAGTTTTCACGACAAAAAACGTGACGTGAGAAAAATCTTGATAGATCTGCATTTTATCAAGATTTTTGATTTTTTGTCAAAAAATTCTGCAAAAAATCGTCACACGCTGTGCACTGTGCATTTTAGTCAAAAGTGAAAAATAGTGGCAAATATTATCCTTTATTTGAGGCTTCATAAGGCTGGGTGCGAGATCCGTAAATTCCTGCTGTAGTGGGCATAGCACTGGTTTAACCAATTAAAATATTTACTGTTCTTGGTTCCTTATCCTAAACCTTTATACCGCCGTGGAAGGTCTTTCGCCATTTCAATACCGACTCGGTATTTCCGAATTTTATTTGTGAATACTTTTTGAAAAAAAACTTAAATAAAATCAAAAATATTCCGCGTGTTTTTTTCAGGATATTTTGCAACTTTGAGCCAAATTCACATTTTTCTGCGACAAGTCTGAAAGGTTTAAACGAAGATCGACAATCCTGGGTTACAAAGCCCTATGGCTAATTCTTTTAATTGATCTGACGAACTGCTTACTTGTTTTTTTTATTTTTCATGTATTCTCCTTTAAATCGACGGTTGATATGATCCCCACTAGGACTACAAATCCAAGTTTACTGCTTCACCTTAAGGAATTTCTTGTATTTTCTTTCTACAGAAATATAGGGGGATAGTTTTTAGGTACTAAAGTTTCACGTCGCCTAGATCAAATTTCTCCTTTAAATAACTCTTACAACAAATCGATGAGCTACATGAATATTATACTCCGTCCCTGAATTTTATTCATTACCAACCTTAAAAGCGCCCGTAAACACTCACACACTGTACGAGCAAATTTGACATTATTGATTTCTATGTTTGAGTGTATTTTTATCGACTGCGGGCTGGTCTCAGTTTGATTTTATTCAATGTTCGTAGGCGGAGCTTTGTGTTGCTACGACCAAGTTCGACTGTAGGTATTTACTCCAACATACCATTTGAAAATGGAAAATTTGTAAACAGCTTGACATATATTTTTTAAAAACTTTGTAAAAACTGTTGGGAACACCAAAATAGCAGTGGATTGAAAATAATCGAAAAATTATATATTTTTTTATTTAATTATATATTTACAAATATTTGTTTTTTTTTATTCATTAAAATAATTGAGAAAAAAAATATAATCAATTTCTTTAACTGTAGACCAAATAAATAAAACAAAAACTAAAAAAATATGAATTTCAAGGATAATAGAAAAATAGCAGTTTTTAAGTTTAAAAATATAAAGGGTCCGCCAAATAACTTTTTTTTTTTTGAAAATGCTTCATCAACATCGAGTGTAGCTTTGGCTGTGTGGCACGTAGCGCCGTCCTGATGAAACCAAATGTTGCCAATATCCTCCTCTTCAATTTTTGTGAACAAAAATTCGTTCAACATGGCCCGATAACGATCGCCATTGTCTCACAGTTTTACAACGGTGAGGCATAGAGTCCTCCAACCGCCTGCAACGCTCCGGTTATATACAAAGCTAACCAAGGGCTTTGAATTGCTTCCCAAAGTTGTACGTTCTTTATAGGTTTGGCATGGTATACTGTCTTTTAACGTCTCTCCAAAGATTTTCAGTGGCATTCAAATCAGGTGCATATGCCGGCCAATCTAACTTAAATCCCATTAGCCCGAAACCAGTCTTTAGATTTCCACCTAGTGTGTTTCGGAAAATTATCTAGCTGATCTAGCCTATCGCAGCGGCATTTCTTCTTGGCTGTAGGGGATCATCACATTTTCTAAGATATCGTACACATTTTGTGTCCATTATGCCTATCTTGTGCATTAGACCGTTGAAAGAAAAATACACCCATACCATGATCTTTGATCCACCATGTTTAATCGAACACAATCCTCAACAATTAAATTTACTGTTAGTCTAAAGCATGAAATCGTTTTCCCCTTTTACTGAATGTATTCTTTTTACTTGCGATTATAGGTACTATAATGCAAGTTATGGATTCGTGCAAAAGAAAATCCAACAATCAAACATGACATTACGATAATAGAGACGTTGAAAAAAGTGGGTCCGGAAATTCCATCCGTCTGTCTTTCTCTCTGTCTGTTCGCGCATCTACAGCCTAAACGGATGGACCGATTTGCTTCAAACTTGGTATTTAGTATTTATTTGGTAGTATCTCGGGGGGTGTTTTTCATTTTTGCTCTAGCTCGAAAATTAACGGTACCTGCCATAGATTTTTTTAACAAAAAGTTTGATTTTCTCGAAAACCGCTCTAATGATTTTGATAAAACTTTCAGGGTGCAACAAGTCATCTTTCAGTTAGAATGCATTTTTCGAAATTTGTTCTGTAACGGTACCTCTCATAGAACCGGTTTTTTTTCAAATTAGGTTTTATCGTAAACCATTATCCCGATTTCAATAAAAATTTGCACACACGAAGTCATTTATAATTCCATTAACTTTGCATTTTAAAATTTTCAAAAACTTTTGTGCTCGATTTTTTTAAATTTTCTAAAAAAAAAATGGTTTTCGAAATATTTTGAAAACGGGTTGATTTTTTTAAATAATTTTCCCAGATGAAAACTACAGATTTTCTTAAATTGACATACTAAAAAAATTTTTTAAATATTTTTTCGAAAAGTTTTACAAAAATCACTTTAAAAAAACTGGTCGAACGATTTTCAATATTTTTTTCCTCGATGGACATTTAGTTTTCAAATTTTATTGCATGCTTAGTTTTTCTGAGAAAACTCTTAAACTAATTAAAAAAATGAAAGAATTTTTGAGTTTTTTTTTTAATTTTTGGTTTTTTCAAACACGGTTTGTTAAAAATTTTAAAAATTTTTGTTTTCTGATAATAATTACCACATGCTAAATATTAGCATACTCAAAAAAAATGGAATATGTTTTCGAAAAGTTTTTCAAAAAAAAAAACTGGTCAAACGATTTTGAAAAAAATGTTTGCTTAAAATTTAAAAACAAATTAAATGGCTTATTTATTTATTTTTTCAAAAAACGTTTTAAATAGTGGTTTTTAAGTGATTAACAAAATTTCAAATGATTTTTTACCTGCTTTTTCAAAAATCTCAAGCTCCAAGACCACTGTTGCACATTAGAGCAAGTTCGTGCGACCCAGTCGTGCACTTTATTTGTTTTTGCTCTAAGGAGTGATTATACGATTTTTTTATCTAGGTACTTTGATTTCTTTAGACTACTTTGCAGAATTAAACAAAAATAGATTGTAATGCATTTTTAATACTTATGGTGTTGTTATGTTATGTTATTTGAATTAGTTCCCAGTGAGTTTTCAAACCCTTACGTAAAATTGTGGATTTTTTATTTTCTCTTGAGAATTTGAGGTCCACTTTTTTTCTATTTTTTGAAGTTAAAAAATATTTTGGTTAACTAATTTACAATCGAAAACTTATTATTTCATTGAAATATTCCAAAAAATGTTTAAGTTTCATATCTCAACGTGAAGCTCTAAGCAATTTTTTGTTCATGGAAACCTCCTTTTAAGTACCTCAATTTCATGTGATTTATTTTAAGCATACACAAATTAAATGCAGTTAATTATTTTTTTCATTTGGTCATGGAAAATTCGAAAATTGATCAGGGAAAAGTCAGGGAATTTTATTTTGAAAAAAAGTGGCAACAACTATGCATTTTCATCCAAGAAGAGGAATGCTTCAGGTGGTATGAATCCAATTTCTTATGTATTTCTGAAACACTCAGGGTTTGGATAAAACAATATTGATATAAGTTCTTTGTTGGGCAAACATTTACTGACCGGGCAAAGTGATTCGCCTTAAAAGGCTTAAAATTACATATTTGATCCTGGATACACTGGCGCCGGCGCGGCGGCATCTAACAGCTTCTCTTCTTTTTTGAAACGTAATGCCGAAATTCAGAATCTTCGCTCCTGTACAACTGGTTGCAACCTCTCAGTATTTTCTTTCAAATAATCTTATTTTTTTCATATCTATATGATGAATTAATGTTCTACCATACTGGACGAATAAAAGCTTGACAGGAAATGATCTTCACGTCAGATCTCAGATAATCTTAAGAGATATAAAGACTTTTCTCAACTGTATGTTTATGTGTTCATTATAATATAAACATTTGTTTAAATGAACCCCTAAATATTTCAAAATAAAGATGATTATTTAAAGATTTCTCCAATTAGCTTCGTCTAAAATTGCAAATAAAGAAAAAGGTTTGAATTGTTTTAAGATTTCGCAATACAATGTAAACTTAAGGACTGAAGGGAAAAAGTCTAAATCGAGAGAATTAATAATACTGTTTTGCAGATTTCACGATATTAAATATTATATTTATATTTTATATTTAAAAAAGTAAAACGAAGTTAAACTAAAAATAAGTTGTGGTTCGGTCTTACTCTAAGAAAATATTACTCAGGACATTCAAAACGTCGATTAAAAGTCCTTCAACAGGGGGCCTATTCCTGTCATTCCTGAGTGAGATGACACTAGAGAGCTCACATTCGAGTCGAGTAAAAATCGGTATTCCACAACTCTAGTCAGAGCCAAAAACATGACAAGACTCTGTAAATGTTGAACACACCCTTTGAATTGTAGCTAACTTCAATAAATGTTAACTTGACGTTTCACAAAAAAAAATTTTTGATTTGAGAACCCATCGTTAAATGTAATTTGATAGTAAATTAATTAATTTTATTCGTAAAAGTGCAAAAAAAAATCAGAGATTTTTATAACACTAATAGTGATAATGATAATGGTTCTGATGAAGACAGAATGTACATTTTTAAAAACTTAAAAAAAAAAATTAAAGATTCCGAGTGAATATTTGCTGCGGGTAATGGAGTCCAAATTTAAAACAAACGCCAGATCGTCGTCTATGCCAAATACCACCAAAATTGCAACAGCTCCTAGATTTTGTTAGTCAAGACTGTTGCCAGTCAGGAGTAGGACAGTAGTTTCAAAACTGAAGTGATTTAAAAACTTCTTACTGAAGTTTTTGGTTTTACGGGAAAAACGCTTTGCCATACTTGGATTTGTTTTAACAGACCCAAGCACGTTTTCCAAGAAACCAAAGAGTAATTTTTAGAAAAAATCGAACTCCTGGTGTTATTGGCAATTGCAATGAACAATAATTAGAAAATTACAAATATAAGTCTTTTTTTTTTTAATTTGTACGTACATTTATGATTCCATCACAGTTTAGAAATAGGTATGATTCATTCGAGTGTCATTTGACGTTCGACACTCCAGTTGCGGAATACTGATAGTTAGTAAGTGGTGTTCGAGAATACCAATTTGATAATGTCAAATGAAAACTTACTCGACTCGTGTTCAGGGATATGACCCCAGGGCTCTGATTGGTTAGTTGACTAAAAATCGGTTACGCCGCAATTTTTACAAGGAATTTTGTGCCAAATTAAAATTCAAAACAAGCCATACTTTTCCGTGAACAAATTTGTAAATCATAAAAAAGGACTCATACAGTGAACAATACTAATAATCACAAAAAAAAGCTCTCATACGCCATAGTGAATATAAAAAAATCACATCTTTATTTTAGATAATTCTGCTAATTCCTTACATTTTTCAAATTTGACAAATTTCAAGCTTAGAGAAGTTGCTACGAAATTTTGTGGAGTAAATTTTCTTCCCGTGGCTAAGTGGTTAGTGTGTCGGACTGCTAAGCGAAGAGCCTGGGCTCGAGTCCCGCTCACAATCACCTTCTTTTCCGGGGTACTGCCTCTTGCGTGGAACTGACAAAATCTCCAGGAGTAAAAATTTGTCTCTTGTAGCCGGTCGGACTCGGCGGTAAATTGTAGGTTCCTTCCATTCTTGCAGCACTAACAACACACAGATAGAAAAGGTGAGAGTATAAGTCACTAGGCCTTGGATGATTAAGGAGCTGTATTACGCGCCAATAAATTAATTTTTTTAATTTAAATTTGCTCCATTTTAACTCTTATTAAA
Organism: Platycheirus rosarum; assembly: GCA_963971375.1. Lineage (NCBI taxonomy): Eukaryota > Metazoa > Arthropoda > Insecta > Diptera > Syrphidae > Platycheirus > Platycheirus rosarum. Next base: position 112,200,471 of record OZ020510.1, on the reverse strand, counting down.
AGTAACTCTTTTCTGTTAAAAAAATTAAATATTTATATAGAATTACCATTTTTCATAAGCCTAAATCAATATAAGACGGACGTTAAGCAATCTCCATGCCTTACATCAAAAATTAATGCTCAGTGCAAAGAATTAAAAAAAACGCATAAGTATGCCACAGTTACTAATGAAAAAAGACTCTTCCTCCTTTTTTTCTTAAAACCCTTCAAAACCACCTCTCAAGGAGCAAAAAAAGCTATTTTCAAATTCCTACTTATTTTGTCTTATGCAAAAGGAACAAAAAAAAAAGAACAAAATAATCCTTAATTGTACCTTCCACAGAACACAGATCAATTACCAGTAATCGATTTCAATGCCAAATTAAAAAATTAATCATCGCCCCCACCACATCTTGCCTTTTTGCCCAGAGTTTTGTGTAGTTGGTGTCCCCGATTTTATCCTCTTTTCACAGAAAGTGTCACAAAATGAACTGTCATCATGACAAACTCTTTTCCGTTGTAATTATTTTTGAAGAGCAGTGTCCTTGCAGAGAGGCAGGCATCCAGGCAGGCAAGCAGCCAGTAGCAGCAGGAGCAATTAGTTTTGTCTATTAAATCTCACAGAGATGGTATAATTAAGATTTTATATTTATGTTTGTATAATAAGTCGTTTTTTCTTATTATAATAGAAAATAGAGAAAAAAAAACTAAAAATATATATATACATTTATATATAAAATGAAACTTGGTCCTGGTAATTGTTAATGTTGTACTTTCTATCACATGCTTCAGTTACTATGTCATAGCTCATCAACTTCAACTATGACAACAAAATTCATGTGATTTCCGGTTCCTTAGATCCACATTATCGTTGCACACATGTGTATGTATCTCATTTTTATTTTCTCATAAACACTCTCCAAGTACACATATGAGTATTTTGCATGCATGCAACTTGAAGTTGGTTGTTGTTGTTGTAAGAGCATACTATATACAACGTCCTCCCTTATTGTTTAGTCTTCCGCCTTGCTTGTCACCACATCCACTTGGATGGGGAATGGTTACATCTTACTCGGCTTGATTTTAAAAGGGTTCAAACTTTAAGTCTAATGGCTCGAACTTTGCTATTTACGAACGGCAACAAAGGACGAAGGATGTTGGAAACGGTAGTTTTGCAAAGTGCAAAAAGGGTTATGTAATTTTGCAATTTACGATCGGTATATAGAGAGCAGTGTGTTCAATGAGTTTCGATATTTATTTGATTTTCGATGGAAAAGTTTAGTGTGATGCTCATTGTTTCGTTGGAAAAGCATTGGATATTCAAGTTGAGATGGAGTTTGGAAAATTCAAAACCTTAAGATTTTTTTTTATTTTATTTGAGGTTACTTTGAACTTTGAATGGCCTAAGGTTGGTAGTTTATATTTTATGTTCTAAGTCCATGGAATGGAGAGCGTACATGCTGTGTTTGACTTACTGAAGTTTTCAGAAGAATTCTTTTTTTTTTCTATGGAACTTTTATTGGTTTTCCGGGAATTTTGTTCGATTCTTTATATAAAATCGTTTCATTTTCTTGGTGGTATTGGAACTAGAGTTTTGATACGGGAATCTGGAAGTACTGTTTGATATGAGATACTTTCAGTCAATAGATGCAGAAGATTGGCAAACACTTGCCAATACTTTCTAAGTTGTTGGTCTCTAAGATATTTTGAAATTTCTTTGCAGAACACTGCAGGAGTCGACTTTTTCAATAGGAATTTTAAATCAAAAATTAAAAGAGCCCTGGGATTTGCTAGTCGAGAAAATATGTTTTGATGCTAAAAATATTGAATAAAAATCTCCTCCATTGAAGGTTCTTTCAGATTAATTTTGTTGGTCAGTAAGCTTTGATTAATTATGCAGGATGATAAAGGACATTAAATTAGCTGTTTGTAAACTGAGTTCTGTTATTACTAAAAGTCGAATATAACTTCTTGAAACATTTGATAGCCGACCTTGAGAATAAAATGATTTGTTATTGAATTCTTCTTCTGGTTCTGAAATGTGTTTGAAATCGTAATTTTATGAGTGCTATTTTGTTCCGTGATACCACAAGATGTAAGAGCATTCAGGATGTTCATTATTCCTACAATTTTTCAAATATACAGGTATAGTCTAAATAAATTTTGAATTTCTACGTAGAGCTTAGGTTCGGCAATGATATCAACCCAAGATCTTGCATATTTATTGGAAATAAATGTCCAAGTTAAGTAAAGATATATTTTTTGAATACAAGAAACAATTAGCCATTTCACATATCTTGAGATTTCGGAGTAATGAAGAAATTTCCTCAGTCACTTTTGATGGGCTGAAAAATATATCTGAACACAATTTCCCAGCAAACGCAAAAAAAAAACTTTGTATCTCTTTTTTTCTAACGGAGTTCTCTAAAATTGAGCAAACAAATATAAGGAATAATTTTTTGACAGCAAAGCTGAGATTTTTTTTTGAGAAAACGGTGATCTCAGAGGGATCAGAAACATGAACTGGCTAAATGTTACTTATTATAGACATTTATTCAAAAAACTTCCCAAAGTCCAGGCCATACAAATAGGAACACTTTTAAAATTTTCAAAAAAATCATTTTATAAAAGAATTGAAAAAAAATTAAATAAACAATAACAATTTGTATTTCTTTTTGGAAACCCATTGTTTTTAAAAACTTCGTTTATTCTATAGGGCATGAAATTTACTAATTTTCTGTAGAAGTGCAGACAGAATTTCTTTGACTATTCCCCAAAGTTCACCTTTATTTGTCTTTATTTATTACATTTCTTATGTAATGCCAAAGATTTTCGATGGGGTTCAAGTATGGGGATTGAGAAAAGAGCCGCCATCTTTTTTTGGTAAATTATTTAGCTTGACGGGATTAAAATCCATTTAAGCAAAGCATCCGACAGCTTTCGCTATTTCCCGTATCGACTTTCCACTCTTATGCAAAGCTTAAATGGTCTCGTTAGAATCTTCGGAACAGTGTTTGGTTCTTCCCATTACTAGCAATAAATAAATCGGTATTGTTGACTCCAAATAATATAATAATAAGAGTTTTCTTTGCCTAAATCAATGATGAGTCTAATGGGCATCACCAGGAACATCTTTTTCACGAATTGCTATTTCTCCCAGAACTTACCTACTTACTTTGAAATGTTCATCTATTTTTATATTCTACATGAACAAAATTGAAAAAAGACTGACTTTATATAAAAAATTATATAGAAACGTCATTAAGCTTATACTAGAGGCGGGAAAGCTTTATTTTTGGAAATGATGCCAGTTGGTGGTTTTACTCCCTGAAATATCTACTGAAATTACCACCCAACGACTAACTAACCCACTAATTGTTGATGCTAACAATCCACTTCTTGTGCATTGAAAAAAGCACACCGTTTTAGAGCTACCTCTTCCACGCTAGCGCAAATCATAATGAATTTTTCTTTAGATTTTGCTAAAGAGCTTTCACAATTGGTGCTTTTTTATAGCTTTTTAAGACCAATGATCAGTAGTGTGCACTAAGGAATCTCTTTAATATTTGCGTTCTCTCAAAGTTTAATGAGATTCCACTGCAGTCAGAGTGAGAGATGAACGTCCTTCTTCACTGTACTGACAATTTTTAGTGGTTCAGCCCATATTTTATTATATATTTAGTCCATCAAAAATTAAATACATTTTTATTTCAACGTATTAAATAGAATTTGCATTAAAACCTTCAATTCTAAATTATTGACTTCACAAAATTATTAAAGACTTAAAGATTTATATAAATGTCAAAAAATCATCATCAAAGACTTACAACTTCAAAGGACATTCAAATTCACAAACACACTTCAATAAAAAAAAGAAAAAAATATGAAACAGTGCTATTGCACTCTGATTCCTTTTTCTCGACACACTTTCAGTTTGTTTCTAAAAAGTCATATGCCTTCAGCTACGAATGTTGCAACCTTTGATTCTAACAACACAAAAAGTGCCTACGATTCCGACCTCATTTGAAACTTTTTACTACGACAATTAAAAAAAAAAGAAAAAAAAGAACATCACCCGGTTGTATAAAGTTGTTCGTATAGAAAAGTTGAACTAAATTTTAAATCACCCATACTTTTACTTTACATCTTGTGTCGTGTTACACCCGTTCTCCCAACAACCATTACAACCACCCACCCATCCATCCATCCACCCGTTCTCACTGGGAATGTCCTTCTCTTCAAGGAAACCATCGAAGGAGAAAACTAAGCGAATGCGAAATACAAATGTATCGTTAAGAGGTATGTGCTGTGCGGGTGCCTAGAAATTTATGGGCGAATAGACCGACTGCAACTAATGAGCATTAATGGGCCAAAACTGCCAGCCTGCCAAGTTCAGTGCCTGTTTGCCTGCCTGCCTGCCTTACCAGCATTCGTCCTACTTTAGCAAGGACTCCCCACGCAGAGGTTGGGAGATCCAAGATTTCGCAGGACACAATACATTTCAATACATTAGGTGCCTCTTGGTTGAATTTGTCAACCGAAAACCAGCCAAAACCAAAGAATAACGACGACGTCGTCGTCGTCGACTTGGCTACATATTCTCCAGTTCGTGTTAGTGCGTCATAGGAATATTGTCAGTAAAAAGCTTTTTTCTCATTGCGAAAGCTTTTATATATCTTGGCTGTGTAATATGGTTTTCCCCCGGTTTTTGCATTTTCCAAAAAAAGGAGTAGGTAATAAAAAAAAAGTTACCTCCATTTTCCAAATAATGTAATGTTTGCTTTTGCCAACATAGAAAACTGCTGCGGTGATTTAGTGAACACGCACGATAACACAAACACAAACACACTTTCATAAAAAAAGGAGGCAAATTTATAACACCGGATGTGATTTGTTTCACGATTCCGTTGTTCGTTGTTTTGGTTGTTTGACACGCTGTTTAATGAGTTTTTAATAATTTTAGTTTTTTTGGTAGGATGAATGGGATTTTTTTCATTCTAAGCTGGTTAAGGAGTGGTAAAGCCATTAGTAAGAAATTGAAAAAGAACATTTTATATACAAAAAAATAATTTTTTTTCTTTGGTAAATTATGTCTAGGTCATAATCATAACTTTTTTTTGTTGGGTTTCATGGCTATTAAGTCACGAAATTGAAAGCGGGGAAAAGCGTTAAGTCATTCTCACGGAAATTGTTGATTTTTTTTACCGTTAAGTGTTATTTTATTCTAAATTTATATAAGAAAAAACGGAAACTCATAATACTACTGGAAACTAGCTGATTCTTCTGAGCCGAATATTGCTATGATCTTGGTTTGGCCACACTTTTCTTACCTAACGGCTTGACTTATAGAGGTCGCCATATTTTTGATAATTTCTTAGCACGTGTATGCTCCTTTTTTGTCTTTGGTCTTTCTTTAACGCCATAGGGATTTCAAGTTTTTAAGCGTTAAAAAAGTTTCTAGGCTCACATTGATGCATTCATTGCGTTTGACGTAATTTATCTTTTAGTCGCCTTTTTCGACAAGCGGTTGCTAATATTCTACACCATTTTTGCACTAGGAGATTTGATTTTAATGGATCTTTATTGAAGTTCTGCTAATTCTTCCAAAAGTATTGATGGATCTTTTATTTAAACATTTGTCGATTTTGATTCATCCGTTACGACGTGTTGTTACCTTTCTTGGCGCTACATAGCGTGGTGCTCCTGGGCCTGGTTGGTTATGCCCCTCCAACTGGCTCGATCTCTAGCCTGCCGTCTCCAGTTCTGCACACCAACCATTCGGAGGTCTCCTTCAAGCTTCTGATTCCTTTGCTTCTGATTCCCTCAGGTACGGCGTCGATCACCTTGCTCGCTGGAGCGTCGATATTCATCCGCTCTACATGGCCGAGCCACCTTAGCCGCTGGATACGGACACTCGTACAATCGTTTTTGTACCTTCTTTGCTTCTCGATCCTAACTTGATCGTTAAATGGACCATAAATAGCGCGTAGTACTTTTCTCTCAAATACCCCAAAGGCGCCTTCATCCGAATGAGAAAGTGTCCATGCTTCTGCAACATATAGCAGGACTGGGATGATGAGTGTTTTATTTAGGGTCTCCTTGGCCTTCACGATAGGGCTTTATTCTTCAATTGCTTAATAAGCCCAAAGTAACAGCGATTAGCAAGGGTGATTCTACGCCTGATTTCTGCGCTGATGATATTGCCCGTATTCACAGCAGAGCCCAGATAGAGAAATTGATTGTCACGTTCTGGCCAAGTCGGTGGTGGGATTGGACTTTTGTTGATGACCATATACTTCGTTTTATCCTCATTTAAAACAATTCCAATTCTGCTTGCAGCTGACACCATGGAATTAAAAGCACCGGTTACTGCACGCTTGATTCTTCCTATCACATTAGTATCGTCAGCGAAACCAAGTAACTGCGTTGATTTTTTAAAGATAGTGCCTGATGGGTGTTACATACTATCTTTTCAAGTACAATGTTGAAACAGCTGCACGACAGTGCGCAACCTTGTCGTAGTCCTCTGGTGATGTCAAAGTTCGCCGTGGTATCTTTGCTAATTTTGACGGAGCAGCGGGCATTTTCCATTGTCATCCTGATAAGACGTATCCAGTTTAGCAGGAATTCCAAAACTAGACATGGTTCGGTACAGGTTGTCCCTGCTTACATGAGGATTTAATTTATATTAAGACAGGTATTTCAAAAACAAATATGTATATCATACCCTTGAATCCTGGAGAATGGACTTTCTTAGAATTAAAAAGAAATAAATGCTGATGTCTTACGGGTAAGTTTTTTTGGCCCAAAAAAAGCTTTGGTTTAACTTTGAGTGTAAATTAACTATCAAGCTCAAATGAAGTAGATTTCCGATCCAACCCAGGAGACGAAAATTGGAAAAAGCACAAGCAAGCACGAAACTCATGCAACTCCATTATTGATAGAACCAAAATTCTGCATAACCAAAGTTACGGCAAAAAATTCCCTTTCTAAGGTCATGGAAACGCTGATTAACCATCAGCTTAAAAAATACCTCGAAGACCAAAAGTTTCTTCATGACCGTCAATATGGCTTTCGCAGCGATCGTTGTAATCTGATGGCGAAATTCAGACTATTGCGCTAGATATTTTTAGTAAGGCTCTATTATAGAAAATGCTTGCTTTTGGATCGATGAGACTCCTGTTCGTAAGATTTGAAGCTATCCTGTGAACCGTTCAATACAAGTTGTGCTTAACGGTTTCAAGTCTGAGTTTTTACCAAATGAATGGTGGTGTGCCACAGGGCAATGACGATCTCCGTTGGAACAACCATATACTTGAGATTGCTAAAAATGCTGCTAAGTGCTACGGTTTTCCATATCGACGCAAGAAGTTTTTTCCCCTTCTGGTCTAGCTATGATTTAAAAAGCGTTTATACGAGAAGGTGGAATATCGACGCAATGTTATGTCTCCTTATTCAATCGTTTCTTCAATAAAAAAAATGCTTTTTTGAGGCACCCAGCGTTCCCCTTAGACCCGTAATACTCATCTCGCTCACTTCACACTTGAGCCCAATTTCGGACGTACCTTAAAATACAGAAATTCTTTTTTTAGCCGAACAATACGAATTTGGAATTGTTTACCCGGCGGGATTTTTCCTTCCCATTTCAATTTAAAAGCATTCAAAAGTGTCTTTAAACTTTGAAAGGGTTATTCATAATCCCTTGAGCGCCCTTATTATAAAAAAAAAATCAATAGGTTCTTGAAAAGACCAAACTTATAATCCGAATCCGGGGAACGAAACCGTTCGACCTCGAAGCAAATTTCTTGTAGTTGTAAGGAATGTCACACGACTAAAGGTACGGCGTACAGGCTATGCAAGTTTTTTTCGTCTTCCGTCGCAAAAAAAATCTCAGATAGTCCTGGAGTTCTTTGTCCCCTCGTCATTATCATCATAAGCTTAAAGCGAGTTCTGCATATAAATCCAATTTTTCTTCCTCCTGCTGGACCACTAATCAAAAATCTAAATGAGCTTCAAATTCTGCGAATGCTTGTGAGAAACCATCAAACTTCATTTTTATCAAAAAAATCTGATTTAAGGGCATTCTCCAGTCAAATTCTCTCTTAAGGTTACTAAAGGAAGTGAGAGCGAAAGAGAATTTTATATTTTGAAGAGTTTTGCTATCACTGCAAGGGCAAGCATATACATAAAAGAAAATTGACAATCAATATTTAGTAAATTAAATTTGTATTAATCATTTCTAAGCTATCTTATACCAGCGAAATCCTCTAAAAAAACACTGTCAGAATCATTAAAGATATGCAGGAATTGAGAGTTCCATTTTAAGATATGCAGAGTATCGTTATGTGATTCATTAGCCCCCATCCCCTGCTGAAGATGGAGGGATTTTCCCTTGATATTTTGATCTACAAACATTCAAAACCAATGTTAATCGACACCTCCTATCTCTCCCCTCCCTATCTTCCTAATTATCGCGCAGTGTGTTCTACATTAATAAGGAAACAAATAGTCCCTTGTGCAAGTTTTTTAAGTCAGTTTATAAAATTATATAATGTAGTTTATCAGATTTTCAATTTCTTGATGGTCAAAACCAAGAAGCCAAGATTTGATTTTTACTTGCGAATATAGGTACTATAATACAAGTTATGCATTCGTCTGTCTGACTGTCTGTCTGTTTGTACGGATATATTTTGGACTGCAGCCTAAACGGTTGGGCCAACCATCTCCAAATTTTGAACTTAAGGTTATTTTGACATTCTACAGAGGAGTTTTTTTTTATTTTTTTTTAGCTCCAAAATTAACGGTAACGGAAAGCTTATTTTTCTCAAAAACGGCTTCACGAATTTTTATAAAAAAAAATGAGTGTACTACTGTATGTGTGTATTATATTTTGGTGAAAAAAAATGTAATATGGTGGGCTAAAAACGGTACCTCCCATAGGACCGTTTTGTTTTCTTCGACTTTCTCGAAAACTGGTGATCCGATTACAATCAAAATTAATATTCAAGAAGATGTAGGTAGCCTGAGTAATTTTGCACTATTATTTTTCGAAAATTTTTTTTTTGTATTTTTTAATAATTTTTTTTAAAATTTTTTTTTAAAAAATCAATATTTTGAAAACGGTTAAGTGAATTTTTTTTAAATTTTGTTTTTAAATGAACGTTATTTTTCTGCTTTAAATTGTATTCTTAAATTATTTTTTTTTAATTTTTGGAAAAAAAAGTTGTTAAAAAACCGTTTTATTTAAAAACGGCTCTAACGATTTTGATAAAAAAAATTCACAATTTTTTTACAAACAATCAAAAGTCAGAAAAATCAAATATAATCTTTGAAGTTCCCTTAATATTTTTCAAATTTTATTCCAAGCTGTGACCGCTCAGAAGAGCAAGTACGTGCGATCCAGTCGTGCAATTTATTTCTGTGATGCTAATCAATTGTCTTATTGTCCGAATTCCGACGGAACAGATTAAATAGTTTACAGGACAGGATGGTGTAAAAGTTTCTGTAACTTGTAGTTCTAAAGGATGGAATACTTACAAAATACATTGAATTACTTCGGAGACTACTGTTATTGGATATTGGACTTTGCAAATATCCTCCTCTTATAAAAAATAACTTTAAGACTTTAAAGTAATATAAATGTCTCGCTGGGAGAATGTTCAAACATCTAAATAACTCCATTGTGTGGAAAAGTCTGAGTTTTACAAACTCTTCTAATGGCTGATTTTTGGATCAGAGTAAATGGTTAAAGTTCATTAAGGTACGCACCATCCCAACAGCATATGCCGTATTGCAATTTGTATTGAAAAATACCATAATAAATTGTCTTAAGTAAGTTCGTAAACAACTAGTGGCTGAAAAAAGATATTGTTTAAAATCGGATATGTGTTTACACCAATTTAGATTTTGATCAATTGACACGCCTAGATATTTGAACGTTTCTACATTTTCAATTTTAAAACAAAAATTACTGCACTTAAGAGCGGAATCAAAAGATGGCGCACATAAGAGCTTTATGTTTCGAACAGTCAAAAGAGTGAAAATTCATATCTAAATCAGGATATTCCTGGCCTAAAAGACTAAACAACATCAACTTAGTTTTATTGCTTGCATTGAGTTCGTGATTAGCAAACCAACTTCTTAAAAGGTGAATATCATGATTAATATCTGCAATTAGATTTAACCTACTAGCGAAACAGTATGCTACCCCAAGGTCATCTGCAAAGGCTTTAATTTTGCCCCTAAATGGAAGTAAAAAAAAAATGTATATATATAAGGAACAAAATCGGACCAAGCACAGACCCTTGTGGTACACCTATGTTATAATTTTTCGGGCAGCTAGTATTATCACTAATTTTCACATACTGTTTCCTATTTTTGAGATATGACTCAACCAATTATGAATAAATCCTCGCAACCCAACCTTTTCTAATATATCTCCTATGATTAACCATGTCCAGCGCAGCAATTTCTTTCATCTAAGCCCTTGTAAACGAAAGAACAAAAATCTAATAAAGCGTCTTCTGTTGAAAGGCCAGACCAGAGACCAAACTGCAAAGAACTAAAAAAAATCTATTTTATTCAAGTACGACAAGATTCTTATCTTGATGACTTTTTCAAAACCTTGGAGATAGAAGACAACAAAGAAATTGTTCTGTAATTTGTTATTTCTGATTTATTTCCTTTTTTAAATAAAGGAATCACTAACGCAGTTTTTAAACTTTCTGGAAAAATACCAGTTAGTATACTTTTATTAAAAAGAAACGTAAGGATATCTACTAGGTTGGGACCAATTGTTAACAAAACTGAGTTCAAAATTCCATCCACGGCTCTAGAATTAGAATTATTTAGTGAATTAATAGTTTTTAGAACTTCAAATTCAGTTACAGATTTAAAAAAACAAACTATTTGTATACATAAAGAGTTTTTCAATAAGAGCGCTACAAAAGTTTTTTTTTAATAAAACAAAATCGGTTTTGGATATCAATGAAATTCTTTATTCCTGTGAAAGTACGTTCGATGCCATTATGTATGGATATCGATTTCTTTTGCATGGCCACCACGGGCACGCTGGCAGAAGTCCAGACGCTGAACCCAATTTTCGACGGTTTTCAAGCATAAATCGGCCGATACTGCTGCAATTTCACTTTCTTTATTCGTACGAAGTTCATCAATCGTCACTGGCTTGTTGGCATAGACCATAGACTTGACGTAGCTCCACAGGAAATAGTCTTACGGCGTCAAATCGCATGACCGAGGCGGCCAAGCGACTGGACCATTTCGTGAGATAACACATTCTCCAAACTTGGTTTCCAATAAATTGAATGTGACATTCGCTGTGTGGCTTGTGGCGCCGTCCTGTTGGAACCACATGTCCCCCAAGTCCATATCATCCAATTGGGGCCAAAAATATTCGGTTATCATTGAACGGTAGCGATCCCCATTCACAGTAACGTGCCGGTCTTGATCATCACGGAAGAAGTACGGCCCAATGACGCCGCCGGCCCATAAACCACACCAAACCGTAATTTTTTCGGGATGCAATGATGACTCATGGAGTACGTGTGAATTGCTGCCTGACCAATACCGCATATTTGTTTATTGACGAAGCTATTCAGCCAGAAATGAGCCTCATCGCTGAAGATGATTTTTCGATGAAAATCCGAATAATTTTCAAGTTATTGCTCAGCCCAATTCACGAACATACGACGCTTCTGGTGGTCAAGCGGCTTCAGTTCTTGCGTCAATTTAAATCTTGTAAGGATGTAGGCCGAGATCTTTTCGCAAAATTCGCCACAACGACGTCACCGAGATGCCCAACGCTTGAGAACGACGTGTAAGAGACACATTTGGGCTTTCTGCAACTGAAGCCTCAGCGGCAGCAATATTCTCGACACTGGCATGGGAACATTTTGTACTGTGCCTGTGGATTCAAATTGTTCCACTAGACGCTCAATTGTTGATCTGCTAGGACGATTATGACGATCATAAATTGGACGTAGCGCTCTTAACGTTGAGAGGCCACTGACTCCGACTTTCGGTAGTAAATTTTAATAATTTCGACTCGTTGTTGGTTCGTATATCTTTCCATCATGAAATGACTGAAGAGAAATGTCAAAAGAGCGGCAAGAAATATGGCGTCGTTTGCTGTCCCTGTTGAAAAACCCGATACTATTCATTTTATATTGACTACAATAACTACAAGATATTTGTTTACCGTCAAATATTGAAATTTGTCCAATAGATGCAAAGTAGTCGCTAAATCATTGGCTATTACGATAGGGTTTGTAATAGTATCATTTCCTTTTTTAAGCATAATTATCTTTTTCTTGGATATATCTTTGTTCAAAATGCAATTAATTGCTTTGGTCAGTCTTTTCTTGAACATTTTTAGAAATCAAAGTTCACCATTGTTGGAAAAGGTTAAAGGAATATTTTTTCTTGCCGGGATTATTTTTTACATACATTAATACGAATATGCCTCGATCATAGATCCTTTTGAATTTAATGATCTTATGCGATGAAATTTCGCGCGGATAAAATCCATGTTCGACCCACATCTTCCTAAAAGGTTCATTCCAATATTTCCATTTAATTTCTTTCACATGTGAACTTCCGTACCACCAGCTTGTCTACGCAACCCCGATCCATTAGTTCTTCTTTTATAAAGAAGAAAAACATTTAGTGTTTGTTTTCATAGAAACACTCCGAAGGAACCTCCTCGGAGATATAAATCACTTTATTCCCAGGACATCGCATATAAAAAAATGAAACAGTCGATCATGTTTTTTTTTTCATAATTTGAGCTCGTTCAATACCAGCAAAATCGTCCAAAAGTTTTTTTTTGTGGTTGCTTGACAATAGTGGGTGTCAATAAAACATCAAACTTCATTGTAGTTTAGTTTTTTTTTCTTGCTTCAGTATCCCGATCAGGATTATTATCCCCCAAAGGCTTCTTCTACTCAGTAATGCCCATTCCCACATGAGGGACTACAAACTATCAAGGATAACAGAAAAAAAAGAGGACCACCCACTTTTTCACTATAGCGCAAGATAAGCTATAGTTGTGATTGTGAATATGTTTCGCTAAGGGGCTTGCAGACAGGACATTGTAGAAGGAGCTGGTCTTTTGTCCATTTTTCTGTTTTCTTTCTTTTTTGTGGTTGTGAGTAAAATAAAAAAAAATTCTTGAAATTCTTGGTTAGAAGGAAGAAAGTCTGGTGGACGAAAAAAGAACTACAAGTACGGAGCTTAATATTGTTTTCCTTTTCGTCATATTTGAAAAGAAGGGTTGCGCCTGCCGGACAAAGTAGTGGTAGTAAATTTTCTTTTTGTTGATTTTTTTTTTTGTGTAAGGAAATTAGTTTTTTTTCTCCAGTTAAACTTAGTGGAAGTAAGTTTACGAGAATGGTTGAGTGAATTACTGGAAGTTGGTATGATTTTTTTAAACAAAAGAAAGAAGTTGTTGTTGCATGCAAACAATAAGTAGTTAGTCTCTCTTTATATGTTCGTTGAACACAATTGAACGGATAAGTAAGTAAATTGTATTAAAAATACTAGTGGCATGTGGAATAGTTGCAGTTGCACACAGTTGAGTCAATGGATGGTTGGGAGTGGGTTAAATTACTTATCAACTGACCTGGATTTTATATATTTGAGTTTATTGATGTTGAATATTTAACAAGAAAAAGTGACTTTTGTTGGACTTTATTTAAGCGAAAAAGTTGTTTATTGTTGTTGGGAGGGAGTCAATTAAGGCTCGATTTATAGGGTAGGATGAAGATATTTTCGTTTAGAAAATGGAATTCATTTTTGGTGCTTCAAATTGTGTTAAGTTGCTCTATTTCCTGAAGATCGAAACGATACTGACACTTGAAACTTTTTTAGTTTTAATAATAAAACTGAGGATAATGGTAAATGATGTTAGGACTATGTTGAGTGATCCTCAAATTTAGTTCCACTGTTCTTGTTTGGAAGCAAGATTGCATGTCTTCAGCGTCATTAGGAAGAGATTTGAAATAAACTAAATTCCAAAATCGACTTTAGCTACGTAAGCGTTAAATTTATTTGATTCTCTATCTGTTGAATGGCAGTTTATATTAGCCAACTTCGTCACTAATCTAGTTCTAGGATGTCTTAAAGAGTTACCCAAAAGAAAAAAGTAACCTTCATGCAATCTATCTTTACACATAAATAAAAATGAAGTGTCTGTTTTTAATATCAAAATGAAAGCTTTTACTAGATGCATATGAAAGTATATACAGTACTTATAACAAAAACACAATTTTTTAAAATGTTTGTCTGTCTGTCTGTCTGTCCTTCTGTCTGTTTGTTTCGGGTAATTTCGGGAACGACTGCACCGATTTTAACGAGACTTTCTCTGGCAGATTGCTGATGTTCTAGGGAGTTACTTAGGCTATTTAAATTACCCACTAGGTGGCGCTGAGGTGTTTTTATTTTGAAAATTCTTATTTATGGACCGATTTCGACTGGATTTTCACGCTATTTTCAATTACCCGTTGGTGGCGCTGGAGGCTTTTTTTTGAAAATTCTTATTTTTGCCACGATTTTGACGTTACTTTCAAAGGCAGGTAGCTGATGTGATAATGTGTAACTAAGGCCATTTTAATCTCACATTGGTGCTGCTGGGGTCGTTTTACAAGCAGATAGATTATTTTGTGAGAAGTAACTAAGGCTATTTTGATTACTAGGGGACGCCCAGCCGGGTTCGTTCTTACGAAAATTTTATGGTATACCCAAGCAACGCCGGGTGGGTAAGCTAGTCTGATATAAAATTAGAAATGATTCCGAAAATATTAATTTGTCCAAGAGCGTAAGGAACTCAAATTATAAAGTTTTCTTATATGTACGTGAACAGTTTGGACAAATGGAGATGTGTGGACCAAATGAAATATTTCTCTGTGTCATTATTCGATATTTTGATATTTTAACTTTAAAAAAAGCTTCATCTAAAAAAAAATTCATTAAAAATAACAATTCTTGAAATGCACAATTTTTCCTAATGAAATATGTTCTTATGGCCCGCCCCTCTTTTCAGCAATACTTTGAAATATTTCGAAAAAAAAATCGAAAAAATTTAATAATTTAAGTTGGGTTATGAAAGCCTACATTTATATATTTATAAAGTATAAATCAAAGTTCGTATTTATAATCTTAGTTAAAATTAATGTTAACCAATAATAATTGCTAACACACAATGATCTTGGGCAAAGAATTGTGTTTAAAATCGATCTGACCACATGATCAACAAGTTTAAATTTTTTTTTTTAGAACGGAGATTTTAAGAACTCAACTCTATATTAAGAAAAAAACTAAAAACTCCAGATAAATTAAAATCCAAATATTTGAAAATATGGGCAAATTAATATCGGGGCTTAAATAAAAATGTTAGTAAACCTGAACGAGAGTTTAAACTATTGGTTAAACTCGCTCGGTTTCACAGTGAAAACTCATCTTCGAGTTAACTTAACACAGTTTGAGAGGCTCTGATTAAGCAAACAAAATCAGATAGACAGATTTTTTTGTTTATAAAAATATTTATATTTAAAAAAGTGAGCAAATGAAGAGTGTGTGAGTACTTCCCTTTTATTTTCCAACAACAATTTTATTCTTATTCCTATTTCACTTATTCAATTTTAGATCGAATTCCGTTCAAAACAATTGAAGCAGAACGCTTCTGCTGCCAAAATCTATCAAAAAATTCATCATCATCACAATAGTTGGATATTAAAAAAATGGGCACGACTGGATCGCACGTACTTGCTCTTATGTACATAATTACATTGGAAAGCAAGATCTTTGACAGAAACAAGTAACATTTGCGTTGAAAATAACACAGTTTGAACTTATAAAAAGTATTAAAAACCACAATATTTAACGGTTTCTAGTAAAAATGAAGTATGCCATCACACGTCTTAAATAACAAGGAATTTATTAAAAATGTATTTCGAAAAATTGTAAGACCTTTTGATAAAATCCTGTTTTTTATTTTTAGTTTTTTTGAAAAAAAATAATTTTTAAATTTTAATATGCAGGTTTTTAGAATTTATTAATATACATGTGATTATAAAATTTAAAATAATTTTTTTGATTAGTTTTAAAAATATTGATTTTTCAAAAAAAAAAAAAAATTCAAAAATTAATTTTAATTAGAAAAAAAAGTTATTCAAAATTTTGATATGCAGAATTAATTTGGCTACCTATTTCTTCTTAAATATAAAATTTGATAGAAATCCAAGGACACATAACCGAGAAAGCCAAAAATAAAAAAAACCGTTATATGAAAGGTCCCGTTAATAGACTTTTCCCGTATATGTGGTTCTAATTAAATGATAGCCAATATCAACAAAAAAATTCTCAAAATTTTTCATTAAAATCGTTGGAGAAAAATAAGCTTTTCCTAAACGGTCATATGGCAGGTACCGTTATTTTTAGGGCTAAAAATAAAATTTCAATGTCCCCTCTGAGGAATGCCAAAATAATCACAAACACCAAGTTTGAAGATAATCGCTTAAGCCATTTAGGCTGCAGCTCGTTATACATACTGACAGACAGACAGACATTTTTTCTCGATTACTTTTTTAGACTTCTCTATGATCGTAATGTCATGTTTGATTGTTATCTCAATTTTTTTTTTAATATTCACGAATCCTAAACTTGCAAGTAAAAATGTCCTCGTCAATAATTTCATCGAAATCATTTTCATAATCCGAAAACATGTAAAAATGATTTAGATTCGTTTACACGTCTTCGGTTTGGCCACCGACACCGTATAAAATGAGAAGTGGCTAAATATACGTACCTCAAAATTTAAAAAACCCCCACCGTGAAACTGGGTGTTCTTCTTATTCTTTAGCCGACAATGGGACCACAACTTCACTGCCTTACTTTAAAAAAAACAGCAGGTTTCCTAGTTTTGGACTACCCCATATTTTTCATGTTTGCTCTGGGTCGAAAAATAACGGTACCTGCCAGGGTGCTTTTTTAAGAACAATACATCTTTCAGTTAAAATGATTTTTTTTGAAATTTTTTCTATAACGGTACCTCTCACGAACCGTTTTTTTTTCAAATTCGGTTCAATCGTAAACCATTATCCCGATTTCAATAAAATTTTCCACACAGGAAGTCATTTATAATTCAATTTATATTGCATTTCAAAATTTTCAAAAAACTTCTGTTCGGTCTTTTTTTAAATTTTCTAAAAAAAATTGAATTTTTCTAAATATTTTTAAAACGGGTTGATTGAATTTTTTTTATATAATTTTCCCAGATGAAAACTACAGATTTCTTATAATGACATATACAAAAAATAATGTATTTCTTAACTCAAAAACAACAAATCTCCTGAAATAGATCTCTGGTGTTTTTTCACTTAAAAAATGTGTTATTTTCCGGCCAAAAATCTGCTTTTCATCAATACTTCAAATTGTTATTTCTTTTTAATCAAAGTATCTATAAAGAAATCCATACAGGCCATAGTTTTTCAGCCCCAAATCCAAGCTTTTGTGCCCAAAATTAGCTCAAAACGCAGACTTGAAAAAAATACATTAAATTATGCACATCAAACCAACTTTGTTGCATTGCAGATGAGCTGCTTTTTTTTTGTTGTCAAAGGACGATGCCATGCCACATTATATTCATCTCTTGCACGTTGAAAATATCCTTTCTCTCGGATGATGTTCTACATTTTATTCCTTCTTTATCCTGACATGATCCACTTTTGTTTGCAACGGAAAAAGAAAATATTAAAAAAAAAATCTACTACGAACAGACGACGAGGGAAGAATATTGAATAACCACACGAACTGGTGAAGTGACACCTTCTCGTGTTCCATAATCGAAAGACCGCAATGCATCCTAGAAAAGGGAGTCCTAAAAAAAAAAAAAAAAAACAGAAAGCACAAGGCAGGAGGTAGACTTTTTGAAGAGTGTGTTGTGTGCAGAAATGTGTTTATAACGTTTTGCAGATTATTTTTTTTTTGAGTTCGTGTTAAAAAATAAGGATATCTGGAAAGAGGGAAGAACTGGAATTTAATAAGAAAAGAGGATAGAGCTGGTTGACAAGTCATTCGCCAGAGGGAGTTTAGCTAGCAAACGGCTCGCGTCAGCTATATACATACATACTTAGATGATGAGAAGAGGTGCCCTAGCGCTACTTTGCAACATGGATAAAAAAGACTGACGACTAGGAACGACGACGTTGCTGATGGCGGCTATGAGGATGTTGATGATGGTTTTATAGCTTGATTGTGTGGATTTAGATTGGAAAGGAGTTTTTATTTTTATGGATTTAATAATAGTGTGGTCTCGATTTAATATCATCTGTTTATCGTTATTGGAGAGAGGAGGGAAACAAATGCAATATACCCATTCTGCATGCAGCAGCAGATGCTGCTTCTAATGTTAGCTTAGAAAGGTTGTTAGTGGGGGTTACGTAAATATGGTTTTAATTTTTTTTATAAGATACTTTATGACATAAGCTAAGCACGTGTCGTTTTAAATGGTTCAGGAGAGATAACTATTTTTAGGTTTGATTTTAAATAACGATGACTGGTTTTAAATTAATCGCAGTGTGGAGAGATACTTCCCCGCTTATTTTAAATTCTTGTTTTCTCAAATGTCTTTTAGGATTTACTGTTAATCTATCTGCCTCATCTATCAAACAACACCCCAATTTAAATTTGATTTGACAACATTACGCCATGTCATTATTAGTCTTTCTCTGCTTAATTGATCCACAAATTTCCCTCTAAATGAATAGGCAAATACCTCATCTAGTGCGACTGAATTATGTTTAAACACACAAATAGTAATAAATCTGTGTGCATAACTTCCACACAACTTTCCATCCGTTTTTAGATTGAAAACATATCCTTTTGCTGTTTTGTATGTTCAAAAAAAAAAAACATCATTAATTCCCAACCACACTCGAAACACACTATACTTGCCACCACCAACAAAGTAGTACATAACAACAATGAAGTACCTACTACATAATGAGTGACAATTAAAATGCATAAACCAACCGTGCGTCGTCGTCGGTCGGTTATGCAGTGTGCAACTAAATGCCTCCACTTAATGTGAGGCATAAATTTGGTTCCCAAGCAGCGTCAGTGGCATGCAACATGCAATTGAATTTCAGCAAAACCAGCAAGAGAGCAAGAGCAACTCTCGCATTATGTGCCACTGCCACATCGTGTAAAAGTTTTCTAATTAATTAAAAATCATTATACCCCACACACACATAATAATTATTATAAAACATACAGTGGTTCATGATGGGACCTCTTGTCAGCTATAAATCCTTTTTTTAAGGACATATTGGCAAAAAATATTTAAATTACTGAGCAACTATATTGGTTGGGTCATCAGATTCTGGAAGGAGGATGGTGGTCAGGAGGGACAGGTGTTGGCTGGCTAGAGGACCACAGGAAAACCTAGTGTCCACTGGACAATCGCAATCATTTGTATAATTGTCGGGTTTTGAGAGGAAAGTAAATTTATGTTTTTGGTCTATTTTATATATTTTGAGTTTCCTGATTTTGTTTTATTGTGTTGGGGTAGCTTCAAGGATATGTTTTACTGTCATATCAATGTGTTGGACCAGTTGGGATATATTATTTGATGGGAGTTGGTTTGTTGGATTAAATTTAATATTATTTGTGTGATTGTTATGTGGTTTTGGAAACAGATTTTGATGGAAAAAATATATTTATTGATAAATCAGAGATTCCAACGTATTTTTTTTGGGGAACGATGAAAATTATCCTGTAGTCTAGTTATGCAACATGGAAGTGGTGCTGATGGTGATGTTTTCCTGAATTTCTAGCGAGAGTTAAAAAACATAGTGTGTAGTTGAAAAATGTTAACTGTCAATGCTGAAACAGGGGATCCTTATAAAATAAGTATAAAATAATAAGGAAATCCTTAATCACCTTTTGTTTTACTATTATTACCTAATTCAACTTGATTCTCGGCAATATCAAATCTCAGTGTTCAAATTGATACAAAATACGTTTCATGCCCTTGGACAGCATTTATAGAGACTATCAAAGTTAGGCATCCCTAAGATAAAAATGGAGAATGCTCACCGCGCTATGCTGCCAATTTCCAACAACGTCATTTAATTAGATAAATTGTCATAATTCGTCCAGATATTAATGTCGGACAATACACATTACGTATGACGGTAAATTCACCGAAACTAGTTAAAATAAAAAATTTTGGTATTACAGCAGGAGTTATCAAATAAGAAGCAAGAAGCCTTCACATCAATTGGACAAAATACAGAATGACCAACTTAACTGGTATTGCCATGTAAAGGGTGTTTTTTTTTAGAGGTAGGTATAGAACTTTAAGTTGGCGACACTGTTTTAACTGGCGACCATTTTGTCAGCTGTCAAGTGATTTATTTGTAGTTTGGTTTCGAATTTCAACATGAATAGACTGACGTCTTAACAACGCTTCCGAATTGTGCAAATTTTCATATTCATTTTCAAATTTCAATTTTTAAATTTCATAAGCGAATTTTGTTTAGCGATTAAGCTCACTTTTGGTAAACAAAACTGCCGTATTTGGAGTGATGATAATCCTCAAGTGTATTGTTGAGACACCGTTACATCCACAAAATCTGACTGTTTGGTGGAATAATTGGTCCGTACTTCTTTAAAAACGATGCTGGCCAGAACGTTACAGTCAATGGTGACCGCTATAGAACCATGATTACTAACTTTTTCCTTCATCAAGTGAACAACCATGATGTGAAGGAGTTGTAGTTTCAACAAGACGGCGCAACATGTCACACAGCTAGTGCCACAATTGATTTATTGAAGCAAACATTTGGTAACCGCATAGTTTCCCGTTATGGACCTGACTATTATCTGTGGAGATATGTAAAGTCGCTAGTCTACGCCGATATGCCCGAAACGATTGACCACTTGGAGGACACCATTCGCCGCGTTATTGCCGATATACGTCCACAAATGTTGGAAAAAGTCGTCGAAAATTGGACCTCCAGGTCAGACTACATCCCAGCCAGCCGTGACGGTCATATGCCAGTAATCATATATAAATTATAATGCCAGAAGATTATCTTTCGAATAAAGTAAATTTGATGTGAATCTATTTCACACATTCAAGGTGGGCAAAAAGAAATCACCCTGTTAGAAGATTCTCTCATTTTTGCAAATGGCCGCCATTTGACATTTTTGGACTAGACAGATGCAGAATACAAGTGAAAGCAAGCCATGGAGCGATACATGAACCGACATGAACCGATATTCTGAAGGCGCCGTTCCCGAGTCGCCTCATCTCTCGTTTTGGCGATTTGCACTGGCCTGCAAGATCGCCCGATTTAACCATTTCAGACTTTTTTTGTGTTTATGTGAACAAGCCCGAGACTCTGGAATCCGTCAAGGACAACATTCGACACGAGTGCGAGAATCTGTCGCGCGAAGTTCTCGCTGAAGTGATGAAAAATGCCATTAAACGAGCCCGTATGGCAATCAATTGTGAAGGCGCCCATTTGGCCGATATCATCTTCTCGACTTGACCAATACAATTCTAAAGGTTCAAATAAACATAATCAAAAAACAGAATCGAATTTTTTCATTTAGAGAAAAAGAGCCAAACAACATCGGATGGATGACTTCTTTTGGCCCACCCTGTATTTCAAAAGGCAATATACAAGCCACGTTCGAAGATTATCGCGGGAAAAAGGCACGTGCAAAACTGCTGGATCAAAAAAAAAAAAATAATATCAGTATTGACCTAAAAATGAAACAATTCAAAAACGTTTTCTGAAGTAAACCCGAAGACGTCTCCAAGAAGATGGATAAGATCCTAATCATCTGGCTTCCATTTTAGGGTGCTAGAACAAAAATTCTTTGCAAGATATAAGCTATCATCTGAGATAAATTGTAGGTTCCTTCCATTACGATTCACAACTGAAATATAAAAAAATTGTTGTGAGTATAAATCGCAGGCTTGTTCCTCTTGAAGAAAATAGTAGAAAACAGAATAGTTGACAAAAATCGCGTGATTTTTTTTTAACAAGTTGGGGCTATATTTCCTAATGAAACAAAGCCCCAAATTCAAAACGAAATAAAGCCCCAAAAGAACGAAATAAGAGCTCCAAAAAATTAAAAGAGGCCCAAATTCTGAAGTAAAAAGTTGTTGTTGCATTGCTAACACATTTTTGGGGGCTTATTTCATTTTTGATTTTGGGGCTCTATTTCCTGAGGCCCTATTTCCTAGAGCCCACGTTAAAAACCAGAAAAATATTGAAAGGCTTATATTATTATATTATATTGAAAAATTCCCTTATACACATAGAATTTTCTTTTACCGCAACTGGTAGGAAATCGATCCTGAATGTAACTAAATCTCTTGCCTCTATTCTAAAAAGTTTATTTAATAATTTTAGTTTAGTTTATTTATTAAATTTAATTTAAAAAAGTTAATCAAGGAAGCAAATAAACTGGTCTCTATACACTGGGGTATTGGGGTCATCCCCGCATTGAGGATCTTTCCACACTAAACTAAACTAGTTAAACTGATTTCAAATTTCATACTTTATTGTCTGTTAAAGATCTTTTCCAAATGAATAGATCATCTTGTTGGGGTGCAGAATTCGGTGTGTTGTCTTCTTAGCCATGTCCAATTCTTGAGAACGACACTGAGTTGACTGTTTTGGTTTGTTTGCGACTGACGCTCGAATGGCAGCAATATTCTCGGCACTTCGAACAATCTTTAGGCTGACCGACATCAGAACATCTAGCAGGGAAAATTTAGACTAAAGTACCTTTTTACTAAACTACGAACTGCTTGTCTATTGGGACGAGAATTACGACGATAAAATTGACGTTAACGCCCTTAAAGTTGCCATCTCCGATTCGATATTTTTTTAAATACAATTTTATTATTTATAAATGTTGCTTGTTCGTGAATTTCATTAATATCTTTTTTTTACTGAATGTTTTAGAATTAACAGTTGGCTTAAAGGGTGTTTCCACAGTAAAAGTAAAAACTGAGCGATGCTAAATAGTTCATCCGATATTTGAAGATTATAGTAACATGACTTATTGGCTCTATATTTCACAATTTTTTTTAAGTAGTATATGATAGTATATGTCATTGAAATATGAAATCAATCTTTACATCGTTTTGGTGAAACTAAGATTGCACTTGATATTTCAAAAGCAAAGTTTTGTCATCAAACTCTTTTATCGAAACTGCATTCATTTGGACTCGATGAAACTCTTCTTCGTTAGAACCGCTCCCTGTAAGTTATATTAGAAGAATTCAAATCTGATATTCACAAAATAAATGCTGGTGTGCCCCAGGGCTCTGTTATGTCTCCGACTCCTTTCCTCATATTTATCAATGGCCTATTATCTGAAACAACTAATCCAATAAATTATTTTGATGACAACAGCAGTTCCAGCTTTTCATATATATTTCTAGACTCTCATCCATATTCTTCGGATGTAGAATTGCAATGCAGGGTCTGATACGTTCATCAAATTGTCTTGGTAGCATTGTCTAATATTGGGGAGTAAGAAATCGCTGCGAATTTAATGCTTCAAAAACTGTTGTTTTTTTTTCATTGAGCAGCATTTGCATTGAAGAAACGGACCAAGTCTCAGTTCTTGGTATGTGGGTCACACACCACCTTCTGTGGGGTGACCATATATTCGACGTCACAAAAATGCTGCGAGATGTATAGGTTTCCTTCGAAGTTGTAAGACATTTTTTAACCCTTCTGATCTGGCTACAATCTACAATGTATATATTTGGCTGAAACAATATTTTTGACAGGTGCTCCTTTAACGCACTTAAATTTCTTGGATCTTATGTATAAAAAATAGAGCTTTTAAATTGATAGGTGACAGAAAATTATGGATACACTAGAATCTCTCGAGTCATGCTTAATGCCTTACATTAGTTAATCGCTAGTTTTTTGCATTTGCATTTCTCCCCTTAAATAATTCCACCGTAACACTCGCACTGCTAGGAATTTCCATCAGCTTTACCATGATCTCATCTTCAGATGTATATTGTATACTGTTAATAATGTTCTTTAGTCACACCACATGAATGTGTAAAGTTGACTCGGATTATCCCTGCAGGATTTCAAAACTAATGTGTATCGACATCTCCTTTTAAATCCTTCATAATTTCCCTAAACGTCGCACGATGTTTTAATATTTTAAGAGTATAAAGAAAAACAATCTCTTTCGCGCGTACTTTTTAAAAAAACTGAAAAAAATCAATTTAGCTCCTGCACCCAATCCCTCGGCGTTAGAAAAAATTTAATATAAGACATTTCCATGTATACTGTTTGATCTCAGAAACTAAGAACCGAATTCGAAAATTGTTTCAATACACTTCTTTTTCTACTTCTCTTCTCAACAGCACAACCGTCCTATTTCTCTGTCTCTTCTCTTCTCCCCCTTAACTTTGTTAATATTTTATTTTTAATTTTCAACAAACAAAAAGTATCTACATACAAATAAAACACAAAAAACTTTTCTTATTCAAAAGAAAAACAAAACCACTAATTTCCTTTTTTTATTCTCTTTCTCTTTTTTCTTATTTTTCTTTCCAGCAACGGGACATGATAACATCACAGTCACAAAAACCCCTCTATTCCCCCCGGACCTATTTACAAAGGAACAGTTAGAAAACGGTGCTGTTATATGTCATATAATTGGTGTTATATATATGTTTGTCGCATTAGCGATTGTGTGCGACGAGTTTTTCGTGCCTTCCTTGGATGTGATCATCGAAAAACTAGGTATTACCGACGATGTAGCCGGTGCTACGTTTATGGCCGCTGGCGGAAGCGCGCCCGAGCTATTCACATCCGTTATTGGTGTGTTCGTGTCGTTCGACGATGTTGGTATTGGTACAATTGTCGGCTCGGCCGTATTCAATATCCTGTTCGTGATCGGTATGTGTGCGCTGTTCTCGAAAACCATCCTTACGCTGACGTGGTGGCCGCTGTTTCGCGATTGCTCATTCTATAGTTTAAGTCTGTTGATTTTGATTTATTTTTTTCGGGATAATCTAATTTATTGGTGGGAGGCGCTGATATTGTTTAGCATCTATCTGTCCTACGTGGGATTCATGAAATGGAACCAGCAAGTGGAGAGATGCGTTAAGAAAGTCATAACGAAAAATAAGGTGACTCGCGTTCGAAGCACTGATCAACTAATGCCTGCAGTAAGTAGTTGGGAAGTTTTTAATGTGTCCTCGTTTTTTGATTTTTTTTGTTTTATTTTTTCATTTTTTTGTTGTTTTTTGTTTGGTCTATTTAAAAATAATATTTTTTATTTAAATTAATTTTTTGTTAATTTTTCAAAGCATGTAGACTTTTCAAAATGAATGTCATTTCTGTCATAGAATTTTTTCTGTTTTCTATAAATGTCACTTTTCACCAGAGCATATCATATGATTGATGCTAAACAAACAAATTTCTCATTATCTACATTGGACACACAATCGTGCATCTCTACTGTGTTTAATTGGAATCTTTTACTAGATGGGTCGAAAAAAAAAATGTGAATGATTAAATTTTATTTTTTAAAATAGTAAATTGTTATAATATACTATTCGATATAGGCTTGATGATTCGATCTGAAAAAGTGTCAAAAGCGATTTCAAAAATAACGCGTGTCTTACAGGTGGTAAATGTTATTATAAGTCGTGTGTATTAACAAGAAAAAGGATTCTGGTTGTATTGGTTGCAGGTTTTATTGAACAAAGTAATTAAAATCGTTTTCAAAGCAGAATGCAATTTTGAATTAGGTCGGGTTAAATAAATGTTTACATGAAACTTATAAGTTGTCGATATTTTGTACCACAATTTTATAAATTAAGACAAATTATGTGAAAAGCCAGAGCTTCATAAAAATCAATGATAATTGTCCACAAACAAAAAAATGCTCCTGCTTAGTTTTTTATGTAAAGCTTATTATTTCAATCTTGACTTGAAATTGGAACTCATTTTTTGATGCCAAGTATTAAATTGAAAGTTGTTGCCAATAATCCTTATACAATTTTGTAATCCCCGGGTAAAAGAAGATTTAATATGGATCGCAGTCTACTTCTCTGGACCTGAGATTAAATCCCACTTCTGGTCTTTATCTTTTCGTATTTTCCTTCTATTTTGGAGATCAGTGCAGAAATCGGCATTGGTCACGCTCTTACCACTCTTTCTCCATTTAGTAGTTTTTTTTATATGTATCCAACAATTCTTCTGATGAACAATCTTACTGTATCTATCAGCAGTCTTTTTCATACATGAATTTATTTTTTTCGTCCAAACCTAAAATTTCGGAAAATTCTTCCTATTGACCAATTTAGCGCCTTACATGTATGTAAATTGTTGTCACCTCTAAAAGTTGATACAGACAGAGTCCTCTATATCCTTGAAACAATCCGCCATTTAAAACAGGACTGTTTAAAACCTCCTTAATCTAAAGCTCACACAGTTGTCTTTTAAGCTTTGCGATTTCCTCGTTCGCTGCTCCTCTTCATTGTTTCCGACCTCATTCAATTAATAAGTTTTGATCAACAGAATTTTGAGTCGATTTATTAGAGTTGTCTTATATAAGTTTTTATAAATCATTTTCTATCAGATTTTCAGTTTCATCATGCACACGAATTTTCAGATTAACTTTCGTACCAAGAGTTTGAAGCTTCAAAGATCTAAGGACTCTTGAGACACTTTGTATTTAATATCGTTTTTGTGTTTCTTTTTTAATACAATTTAGTGTCACAATTAAAGTTTCTACTTTCTGCAAGCGGTATCCCACTTCTGAATAATTGTATGGTTACTCTGAGGAACAAGAAATAAAAACGACCTGGATGCTTCGAATTCTCTTATTAATGCCTCCATTAACACGGTATTCATACAAGCTTATCTCTTTAAAGCACAGTAAAATAAAAGCGGGTAGATTTTTGGTGCACTTAGGTAACTAGTGAATTATGTGTATCTAGTACTGAAAGCAAATAGATATTAATAAATAGTAAAAAAGACCATTTCAAATAAAAGTCTACTAAAAGCCTGCTAACTTGAACTAAACTCTCGACAAAAGTGTCCGACAAAGCCTAGGCGATGTTAGAATCATCGTGGTTTAAATGCCATTTGCTATATTTTTCTTTGTAAAGAAAATTTAAATTTTTAATCAAACACAACATAGAAGTAAACAAATATTGAACTTTTTCTGTTTCTCTGTGTGTAGGTTTCCTTTCTCAATTTCTTCTCTCTGACACAAAGAAGTTTTTAAAACCCGACTGCCAATCTTTTTGTTTCTTCAGCCTCTTTTTAAAACGGCTTTAAAGATTTTGATAAATTTATAGTTGATATATACATTTTTATTAATTGTTGTATCTTGAGGGTGCCTTTTAAAGCGTTTTTTTCTTAATAGTATAGGGTGGGCCAAATAAGACCTATCTTACCTACATACCTATCGTATTGTTGTCGTTGGCCTTGCGTTAACAGTTTTGCAAAATTTGAATTTTGTATGGGTACATCTTCATATTAAGATCCAAGTTTAAAATTCTCTGCAATGTTGTTCTGGATGGATGGATCATTTGCAAAACTCTTCTGCACAGCTTCAGCTTGTACGTTGTCTTCAGTGCGAATATTTCGATGAGCACCTCTTCCAGACCGTATGGTCTTTGGACCCCGTTGCTCCAAAAATTCCACCGACTCCTAATCATGGAGGCTGTGGGAGCTGATCTTGAATTAAAATATTGGCGATATTTTTGCTACGCCATAAAAATTGATTGTTGAAAAGAATAAACAAAATCAATAAATATAAGGCGTTTTGCGTAGTGTATGTATCCATTATTAATATTCAAGAACTTAATTATAACCTAAAAAAAAAAAAAAAAAAAAAAATTATTGGAAAATAAAAAAGTTAATCGTTTTTAATTATCATCTGTTTGTCTATTTTGGCCCACCCTGTACAAGTGCAAGTTCCTCTATTTAAATGGTTTTATATGCATTAAGCATCAAGCCCTACTCTGAACTAAAAAAAAAAAAAAGCTCTGAACTTAAAAAAAAGAAAAAGCTCTAAACGAAAAAAGAAAAAAAAAAAGCTCTGCGTTTTTTTTATTAACGTGTTATTCTTAGCTGTTAAAGAGTTAAAAAATATTAAAATACCAATAATTTCCATAAAAAATACTTACTCTTCCCAGTTGACTTTTAAAATGTGTAATGACATTAAAGAACCATTTGACCTATTACTCTTTCTCGCGGTTTCGAGAGAGATTTTTTCTCCAATACTACGTATAAAAACATCCGTTAAATATTTCCATAAATTACATATAATGTCTAACTCAAAACCTCCGCATTTTAAAAGATCAAATTTCATTCTTTTCCGATATGTTATCATTCGTAAACCAAAAAAAAAAAAATATGTATATATGTGCGTGAAATTTTCTTAATATTAGTATATAAAATTAAATTTTATTTTTATTAGGGCAATTCATAAATTTGCATTTTTATGGATGTTTGCTCAGTTTGAATACACACACATCCACAGTTAACCATCGATAACTTTACTTTTTTTTCTGTTTACACTTACTTACTTATGTCAGGAATATTCATATAAGATTGGAAGGAATTTTGTTGTCAAGAAAATAATAAGGGGAATTCCTGAAATTAAATGTCGTTAATCATTTTATATACAAAAAATAAAATTGTCTAATCAAATTGAAGGCAAAAAGATGATTGAGGTGCACGATAAATAAATAAAATAAATCACCGTAATATTGATGTCACTTATAATTCACTTGTCACATTTGTTTTATTTTCGATTTTATTGTTTTTTTTTTTTACTATAATTAAATTTATCACCAACAGCAGCTAATAAAAAAAAATAATACCTCACATGCCTGCAAATGGCTTTTGGCATATAAAATTATCACACAAAAACGGCTTAAAACGAGTAAGGCTTAGAGTTGGCGTTTAAAATATTATTTTTATTGGTTTGATGTTTTTGTTTTGAGTAAATAGTTTGTAATTAAAATGTATAATATTAAATTAAATTGAATGAATTTGTTGCGAGTAATTTTGTATTTATAGTAGATTTTAATCCCTCTGTTATCCTCTTATAGTACATGAATAATTTTTCAAACTTATAGAACGCTAGATGTAAATAAGATTTGTGTTTGTTTCTATCTAAAACTTAATTTTTTTTTAAAGTTAAAAATGCAGAAATAAAAACTATTTTTTACATACACCAGTGTAATTTCAAAGAGAATAATTAAGTTTTTTTCTAAGAAAATAAATACTATTGTTGGATTTTTTTTATAAATTTAATATACACAAATATGAATAGAATAAATTAAAAATTAAAATTGAAATTAAAAATTAAAATTTAAAATTATTTAAAAAAAAATTAATAGTTTAATTATAGTAAGGATAAAATAATAAAATCGTTACAAAATGCAAGAAATAAAAGGCAGTA
The DNA here is from genome assembly GCA_963971375.1 of Platycheirus rosarum. Classification (NCBI taxonomy): domain Eukaryota; kingdom Metazoa; phylum Arthropoda; class Insecta; order Diptera; family Syrphidae; genus Platycheirus; species Platycheirus rosarum. Next base: position 112,170,988 of record OZ020510.1, on the reverse strand, counting down.
TTTCTGTCATTGGATGCATAAGGCACTTTACATGTTCTTCCAAATTGTTTTGGCTCAATATTCAAAAAAAATTGAAAGAAAGTTTTTTTTTAATCTTGCTTCTCTTCAATTTTGAGAAAAATCTTTCGCGTCGCCTTTTACTAAAAGTCTAATAACAGCTGATAATATTTTAAAGTTTTATCAAGAAACATTTTTATAAAAAAATATTTTATCGGCTAAAGATGTTTATAGGGCATAATCTATTTGTTATTAGAATGTTATTTTCGTATCATTATTCCCGGTTTTCCTATAAAAACTTGACATCTATTTGTTTCTAAAGAATATCCCATGACATTTGAAATATTTCAAAAATTGTATTATTGGTTTAGAGTACAATTAATACATTTTTGAATGGAATTTGACGTCATTCATTTGTCTATCGCTGTGTTTTTTTAGCTATTTTTGCTGAACCTATTCGGCTATACATTTAAAAAAAAACGGGTGGAATTAGTGCAGTAGATACGATGTTTGCTTCTGACCCGGAAGTCGTCAGTTCGATACTCAGGTTGAGAACAAAATTTTCTAATTTCTAGTGCAAGCTAGAGCCGTGCGTACATTTTAAGCGAGAAAATAGTTACCCAATTCTCGATCTACTGCGCCGAAAAAAGAATTCTTTCCTATCTTTCTAATTCTTCTAACTAGTGTCGTGCAACGTCAGGTTGCATTATAGAAGGCAAGGTTCCAAAAACACTTAGTTAAAAAAAAAAAATCGGATTCTATATCTCATTCAATATTGGATTTGAAGCCTTTAACGCCGCATTTTTGGTATTGACAAGAGGACTTAACGTATTCCCATAAAAAGAATCTAGAATTGAATATCTAATAGGACGAATGTTACACGCTCTGTGCGGCGGAAGCCGATATTACTTATGTATAGTACATCAAATTCAGTTGCGATCTCCATTGGCTGTAACGTAACGATAATCTTCATCAAATTACGAATGTACGCCTTATAGATTGTAGCCAACTCTTATACTGAAAAAACGCAGTAACCATTTTGTTAAACCACTGAAGGCTTAATTTCGAAGATCGATTGCTAAGGTTGTTTTCCATTCACTCTGGAAGGAATTAATTAGCACCTCTACTCACAAAAAAAGGTCCAAAAAAGGAAATTTACAACTATCCTCATATCGCCATTCAAAACTCTTTGAAAGCATTGCTTATGAGACTTAAGCTTTTCGTTGTAAATGAATTCTCATAAGAACTAGGTTAGTTATTAAATTTGTTTCAAAAAACAAAAAAAAAACTTGCATTATATCATGAATTAATTCTAATTTAAAAGATCGTTCCTACAAAGTTATTTTTAGATCATCTGTATCTGATCCTATTCATGCAATATCCGGAGTCCCGCAGGGTAGTCACTTTGGTCCATTCATTTTTATCCTCACCATTAATTTCGAATGTGTCATTAAAGGCTCATTAATTTCAATATATGCGAATGACAACAACAAATTTCAGGTGCATATTTCTCTAGACGATTCTAGGCCATTTTCCATTTAGTGCTCACAAAATTTCCTAGAATTAAATTTCTTATAATGCCAAGCTATAACCTATACTCGTAAGCTTATATGCAGTGGTTTTTCCAGCGTGAAAGAACACATTTTAGAGGAGATACTATCTGGAACAGAAGAAGCTTTGAATTTGCGGGAGACTGTGTTGCAAATAAATCAGTTTTTCCTTGAGAGCTGAAAATGAAAGTGTCATTGTGGACCAGCATCGGATCCGAAAACCTAGTGGAATTTCGAACAGGCAGATTGTTAAATTTAAATTTAAATTTAAATGTTTTAACTACTGAATGTTTTGATATCGAGAGTTAAGTCATAGGTCAAAGATCGAATCTCAATGAATTTCAAAACTTCCAAGTTCCAATTGGTTAAAACCTTGTATCAATTTTGTTGTTTAATTTTTATCAAACACGATAATCTTATTCTCGGTTGTTATTTATTCCGACATTACAATGTCAATGTCAATGTTGATCTTGTATTTTTTCGTGAACTTCAATCATAGGTCATCCCAATCGTCTTCAACGATTTCATTCGTTCTTAAAAAAGACCGTTTAAATACGGTTTTCAGGAAAGCTTTTTTTTTTTTAAACACTACGGAACACACAATTAATTAAACTTTTTTCAAAAGCTGCAATTAGCGATGGCACGCAAACCTAAAATTTGTGAGCCGAGTTCAGTCCTTATTAAGGTACCATTTTTTTCAAATTTCCAGTACAAGCGTCGCCCATAGTTCTAAAGTGAGATATAATTAATTCAATTTCGGTCTTTCTTACTACACCGCTTAAAATAAATATTTAAAAAAATATTTTAAAAAATAGTAAGCATACGCCATGTAGTCCCATACATTCTCAAAATCTCATATGATTCGGAGTAAAAAGAAAAAAATCTAAAGAAATGAATAAAAAAGAAGTCGAGGTAAAAAAGAGAAAACCAAAAGCTGATCAGCTTGTTAGGTTTACTTACTAAGGTTTGACCAACGAATTAGTCATAACGTTAATTTATCGTTTCTTGTTTTGCGTTAAATTTGATTTCACGCACATAAATTCACTATTAAGCCAGCAAAATCTGCAATTTGAAACCAGCCAATACTTGTAATATATAGCTTCAAGGCTCTACCCACTTCCAATTACCTTTTGTCCTATGTCCCCCTATAAGTTAATGATTTAATCGCTCGAAATCATGTTAATTACTTCCAAACGCCTCGAAAGGCTGCACTTTCAAGTACTTCATACATACATACATATATGCCCACAATTAACACGAAACTATTTGTTACAATCACCATAGCATAGTTGTAATCGATAATAATTATTTCGATAAAGTTTCTTTTGCTGCTTCGCATATAAAATCGCAAAACGTACAACTCCAGGCGGATAACAACCCCCTCCCCTTTCGGGGCTTGCTATGCTAATCAGAGAAATTAGTTCCGAAGAATGACTTCTGCAGAACCAGAGAAACCACCACAAACTACTCAGACATAATATTTTCCAAAACTACTAGAATACCCACCCTCTGATGCAGAACCACCTCACAACACCTGAGTTGAGTAGAAAGTTTATAAACAACGGTTTTCACATGTCCTAGATTAAAGGAGGAGCTTGTAGTAGTGTTGTTCCACTACATAGACACAAAAACCCGGAGCGAGTTACCTTGACTTAAATTATAATAAATTAAGTTGCCGCGCGCGTTAACTCCTCGTCGAAGTCGTCGTCGTCGTCGTCGTGGTTCCTGAGAGCTGAACACGTGAACACACTGCTTTTGGTGCTATGGTACACACAATGCTTGCTTTAGGGGTTGGGGCTCGAAATACCCTAAAGATGGTATGGCCGCTCTTTTGTTTTTACGTACCTACTACCTAGTTGAAGGGAAGCATGATATGTTGGAGTTAAAGTTGTAAGGAGGTAAAAAGAGTTTGCCGAAAAGTCGTCCTTCGCTGTGCAGAAAGTATATATGTTGTACGGTTATGGGGGTGCAAGGAAAATTAATTGAAATCGCGCGGAGAGGAGAATTTTTTTTATTTTGTTCTTTTTACTCAGCTCAAACATTTAATTTTTTTTGCTTTTATTTCGGATGTAAGTCGGCTGATTTAATTATTTTGATCATGCAATCCAAGGATGTTGTTGGTTTGATAATGTTTTTTGTTTTATTATTATTGTTGGGGTTTAACCAGAGTTAAAAGGATTTCAAGAAAGGTAGAATACAAAGCATTCTTTGAATGTTAAAAGTCAAGACTTGAACTTACTGATTTTTTTTTTGGATTGGCTGGAATTGTACTCCATTTTTAGTTATTTTTCAGATTTGAATTCTTAACGTATTATGTGACCAGCTTCAAAAAATTCCCAATTTTAAAAGTTATCTTTGCAGGCGATTGTTATGATATGATCGCGATTGGGATCACAACTTTGCCTCTTCAATTTCGCCTTAAGGCTCCACATATTCGCTTGGTTGATCAGGGGTGAAATGGGCTAACGCGATAATAGATAGTTGATAATCAAAATCGACAATTTTGCTCCATGTAAAGTGATTATCAAACCGACAATCGTTTTTCTGCGTTGATATCAAGTGACAGCTATTTTGGTGTCGTTTTCATACATTTATGTTTGATTTCATGCGGTCGGCTTCAAATTGGTTAGTTTATTGTATTTAAATTAAAAAAAAGTCTGTTTTAAAAATCCATTTTTTTATTTTTAAAGCAAATTAATAATAGTGACTTGTTTACATAAATTACAATTTTTTAAAACCCATATTTGCCCTTCTGTTTCGTCTGAAGGCTTCATATCTGCTTCAATGGTCTTTTATGGTAAGTGAACTTCTTTTTTGCACTATACTTCTGAAACATCTAAAGCCAGATTAATTTGTAGATTTAATATTGATATTGGCCCACAGATCTATGTATATTATAATTACCCGTTTCTACACAGCAAATGTTTTTGTTGTACTAGTTAACTTTTTCCACAGCTGTCGTTAGGTTCTTCGCCCAGAACTTGAGGCAGCGTTGCAGGATTTGACTAGCTCCGGGAGTTTTTCTATTAATTCGGAAAGAATGGCGATTTGTTGCTTAATGGAATTAGACCTAAGATAAAACAAATCTGAAAGAATGGAAGGGACATACAACTTACCGCCGAGTTCGAACGGCAACATGAGATGAACATTTTCGGGACAATTTTTACTATTGCAGGTTTTGTCAGTTCCTCCACGAGGCAGTACCCCGGAAAAAAGGTTGCCCTAACGGAGAGCCTTCTTTGCATTTGTTTAATACATTTAATTTTGGCCTTGGCCTGCCTTTTTCCTGCCATAGACTTGGAACATGGAATGCTTTTCGACTGGTTTTTTTCAGGGCATCTTCCACACTAAGAGCGTATTCTTGATGAGGAACCATCCTCGGATTTTCTTGCTTTTCATTCAAGCATAGTTTGTAACTTCCTCTTAGTCCAGCCGTTTTAACAATTCCTTCAGATGTAAACAAATTTGTCAAAACCTAAAAATGATGGTAAATCTAATGGATATAATATGTATATAGATATACATTTCCTGAACCAACATTTTGTATCGTTCAGTAACTCTATAATTGCTAATACGATAGTGGTTCCGTACTTGAAAGTTTTTCCAGCTTTTTCATTATATTCTCCAAAGATGTTGTAGAAGCAATCTTTTCCATTTAATCAAACGCTATTGGATTGGAAAAAATGCCTGCAATGTTTGCGTTTATAACACATGTATTCAATTTAATCCAAACTACCAACAAACTTTCTACTAAATGGAAAATTGAAAAAAAAACTTGTTCCAGAAACGTCGAGAAATGATGATTTCAGACCAATGTCAATATTGGCATTTCTATCAAATATGTTTTAAAAAATATTCAAGAGCAAATAAGTACGTCCCTCGAGCGGGAAAATATATTGATTTCAAAATTTCGTAAGAAAAATATTTTCATTACTGCTTTGATAAGTGTTTAAAAGGACATAAGGTTAGGTTTTTAATACTACTGGATTTTTCGAAAGCATTCGACACGATGAATCGTTGTACTCTCCGGCATTTATAGTTTTTCTACAGATGCGATCAAACTGATTCACTCTTATCATAATCTCCAATTTCTTTTTCAATTTAAGCGGTGTCCCCCAGGGATCTATACGTGGGCCTTTGTTTTTTTCTCTATATATTAATGAGCTTCCAAGAATTGTAAAACATTATTTCATTCGAATTTATGCTGATGATGCTAAGTTGTCCGTTTTTTTTGAGCCCTTTGTGACTTGCATAAAAACAAATTTAGAAGACATTGTGCGCTGGTCACACCAAAGAAGTTTAATGCTGAATCCGAAAACATTAAAACATTGTTCGTCTACTCCCTAAAACAGACTATTTTGAACAATTTTACACAAATGTTGTTTGTTTACATACATTTTCGAGAGTTTTCGTGAGAAGAGAGAGATTGTGAGAGAGCAAAACATTTCCCCTTAATTCCCTATTTTAAACCAAAAAAAAAATCTTGGGGGAGAAATGTGAGTTCTGTCAAACTCAAAAGTACATTTGGAATTTGACGTTTTTTGAAGCCTTCGTATTTGAAGTATTTCAAATTATTTTTTTTTAAGTTAAATCCAAAGTAAATAATAGAAAGACCTTATAATGGTCTAACCTGCACTTAATTTGATCCATTTCGTTTAGTTAAATTTAATATTTTTGACGCTTAAAAAGTTTCCCTGTTTTGATCCACAAAACGTTCTTTTACTTTTGTGCGAATTTTATAATTTTCTGAGAATTTCCATCCCCACTCTTCAAAGTTTGACAGTTTTCCTAAAACAACCCAAAAAGTAGACGAACTGAACTAAAATCAAAGAGCAAAATCTTATTTTCCCTTAATCTTGTTATATGGCTCTCCTGTTTAATATGCAGAATTTAGTTAAGGACTAGTGACTTTTATCTTAAGCTTTGCTGTGTTGTAAATCTGCAGGAGCGGAAGAGACCTACAATGTAGCGCTGAATTTTAACGGCTACATGATGTGCACTTTTTCGAGACGAGGATTTTTCATCTCCTCCCAAAGATGGTAAACAGCAAGAGTAGCGGGGAAAAAACAGGGTGACTCTGGCAGGGAATTGAGTTTCGACCTTAGGGCATAGCAGTTCTAAAAAAATGGGCACGAATGGGTCGCACGTACTTGCTCTTATATGCCTGATTACATTGGAAACCAAGATCTTTGACAGAAACAAGTAACATTTACGTTGAAATTAGCACAGTTTGAACTTATAAAAAGTATCAAAACCACAATACTTAACGGTTATTAGTAAAAATGAAGTATGCCATCACATGTCTTAAATAACAAAGAATTTATGAAAAAAATATTTTGAAAATTGTAGAACCGGTTTTGATAAAATCCTTTTTTTATTTTTTGTTTAAATTTTGGTATGCAGTTTTTTAGAGTTTATTAATATACATGTGGATATAAAATTTAAAATATTTTTTTTTGATTAGATTTAAAAAAAATATAGATTTAAAAAAAAAATAAAAATAAATTTTTATTAGAAAAAAAAAGTTATTAAAAATTTGATATGCAGAATTAATAAGGCTACTTAGGTCTTCTCCAATATCAAATTTGACAGAAATCCAAATTACCGTTACCGAGAAAACCCAAAATAAAAAAAACCGTTATTATGAAAGGTCCCGTTAATAGACTTTTCCCGTATATGTGGTTTTAACCAAATGATAGCCAATGCCATCAAAAAAATTCTCAAAAATTTTCATCAAAATCGTTGGAACCGTTTTCGAGAAAAATAAGCTTTTCCTAAAAGGTCATATGGCAGGTACCGTTATTTTTAGGCCTAAAAATTAAATTTCAATTTCCCCTCTGGGGAATGTCGAAATAATCATACACACCAAATTTGAAGATAATCGCTTAAGCCGTTTAGGCTGCAGCTCGTTATACATACTGACAGACAGACAGACAGACAGACATTTTATTCTCGATCACTTTTTTAGACTTCTCTATGATCGTAATGTCATGTTTGATTGTTATCTCAATTTTTTTAATATTCACGAATCCAAAACTTGCCTTATAGTCCCTATAATCGCAAGTAAAAATGGTGGTATCACTTCAAAAAAAAATATCTGTAGTAATAAGTTCAGAAAAAAGAATTAAAAATGTGTAATGATTTTGAAAAATGGATAAATTTAATGATTTAATAAATTATGACAGAAGATTTGATAAACCACCTTACGTTCGCTACCCTAGCATAGCAAAATCCAATAAGCATTTTTTTGTTTGCTAAAGCTCAAAAAGTCAATTTATCTTATGACATTTTCTATGCGAAGCTTAATAAATCCCAGCATTACTTCAAAAAAAGAAATTGTCTTTCAACAGAATTCTCTTCTATCTTGTTTTTGGGAAAGCCTTAAGAGAAAAACTCACTTTTCACGCACGCATATAAAATGAAGCTTTTAGGTAATATAAAGCACACACGCATACAAAGTCAACAAAAAATGAACCGTCGGACATGAATTTTGTGTATATCGTATAATGTGTTTTTTTTTTTTTTTTTTTGATTAATCTATAGATAGATCAGAAATATAAAGTAAATGTATACATAAGTATACACTGATACTTTACCTATGTATCTAGTATAAAGTTCGTGGTTGTTTTGCAATTTGATAGGTTTGAGTAATTTGGGAAAAGCAATGAATATTTTATTTGCTAGACAACCAGAGCCAATAAAATAACAAAAATAAGGACACGCTATAAACAAAATACATTCTTTATTAATATTATTGACGGTTTGAAGTTGATTATCTGATTTAACTTTAAGTTTCCTTTTATTAAAAACAGAACAGTTTTTTGCAGTATTCCATAAACATTGTCTGAAAACTTCAATTTGCTCAACAAACCGTTTCATATCTTTAAAAATAAGATTGAGCATTAAGTATTTGAATAAAATTCATCATTTTGTATATAGAAACAATGAAAAATGAAAATTTTTGAAATATATTCACAATAACTTTTTCTTTAGTTAAAAAAAAAAAAAAAAAAAAAAAAAAAAACAAATTGGCAAACATCAAATAACATACCCTATTAAAGCATATGTTATACAAATCACGTATTGACGCTTGAAAATGTGTTTTTTGATTTATTTGCTCGTTAAACATATATTGATATATGATAGTAGAGCTTACATATTATATACATATATGCAGATTTTGGGAAAGAGAAATGTGTAAAAAGAAAAAAACCAACCCATCGCTAGGGTAAATAAGAAAAATGCCACAATCGAATTTCCCATCAACGCACAAATGAGAAATTTATCGATTTTAGTAAATTTAGCTCTTTCTCCAGACTTAATTATTCATTGATAAAGGTTGTCCTTGAGTTATTAATATTTAAGATGGATTAGGCAAACGTTGTTGTTTTTTTATGATAAGGGTTATAAATCTGAAGAAAAAAGGAAGCAAATCCTTACCTCGATCTCTTGAAATATGTTTTGGATACTTTATTAAATTTTGTTTTTTTTTTTTTTTTTGTGTTGAAGTAAAAAATTATAACGATTTTTGAGGATTTTGAATGTTTTTCCGGGATTATAAGGATTTTCGAAAGGTTAAATGAATTTAATTTGTGTATTTTTCAGTTGGTTAGGTTAAATGTCAAACCTACTGTGGCTCTTAGAATATAAAAAAATACTTAATGTTGTGGCAAATCAAAGAAGAGAAGACGTTTTACAAAATTTGATGGATGAAATAACACAGTTATAATAATGTGGGTGCTGTATGCAGATTGTTTAGGCCTGAGTAATTATTTAAAATCCCTTACCCAGGGTCTCTATTGGCAATATTCCAGGCAATAAATTGCCCAATTCATTGCCATTGCCCTCATATTGCCTTATGGAGAAGCTGAAGCAATGGCAATATCAATATTGCCCGGTAGATGGAAGGCAATTATTATTTTTTTCAATCGCAAAGGAAATATTCTCCCAAATTTTTCTTTATTTCAAAATGGCTGACAATAATATTATTTGAAAACAAAGGCGTACAATCCAAATTGCCAGCCTAAAAAGCCCACCCCAATTGAATATTGATATTGCCATTGACTCAAATATTGCCTGTGGAGACGCAGAGTTAGATATAAAGGTCAAAGAGATTATTGTAAATGAATGCGAATAAAATTATTTAAATTCGATGTTTCAAAACCTGTGACAATTGTATCACTTGTAGGATTACAACTTAAGTCCGGTGGTGGTAAGATTGTTATTATGTGTCGGTATAAATTACCATAAAGGCTTAACATTGATATCTTTGCAGATGTATTCAAAAACGTATCGATAATACAGTGTTTCAGAATTTTTTTAGGAATCCAATTTCTGTGAAATTTGTTGTTTTTTACTACCTCAATTGATCGAATTCACAAAAGCTGAAGAAACGATTACAATTGTAGAAATCAGCTTCAATTACACTGAAACTATTTATCCACAATGGAAAAAAATCATGTGATCCAGGGGTGCAGTTTGGTTCTTATGGGCTTTGAGGATTTATCGGTCTAAGAAGCTGCTCACAATTAAAAAATATAGTTTTTATTGTAAAAATTAAAGAAAAAGTGATCTAGAAAAAGGGGTTCAAGAAGATAATATTGTATTCGGTAATTTTTTTTCCACCACTGGCCAGCCGCCCGCATTTCTGGCATATCTTCACTATAAACTAGACTTGGTTTGCTATGAAGGTGACGAAATAGGTAATAGTCTCTGTTCAAAAGGAGGATCTCCTTTGTCGTCAGTCTCTAGTAGCTCTACATTAAGAATCATAAGTTTTTCAATACGTCACCCAAAAAAGATTTTGATGATTTCAGACATTACTTTTATTTTGTACTAGCTTACCCACCCGACGTTGCATTTTCGAAAAAAATAAACCCGGCGTGGCGCCACCTAGTAATCGAAACAGCTTTAATTACTTCTTACAAAATAAGCTTGTGAAACGACAACGGCACAACGGGTGCTTAAAATAGCCTTTGTTATAGTTTAAAACATCAGCTATCCGCCTGTGAAAATCGGGGCATAAATAAGAATTTTCAAATATAACTACTCTAATGCCACCCTAGGGGTAATTAAAATATGGATACTTAATCCATACAATATCAGCTTTCTGCCTGTAAAAAATCCCATCAAAATCGGTCCATAAATAATAATAAAAAAAACGACACCAGCGCTACCTAGAGAGTAATTGACATAGCCTAAGTTACTCCTTAGGATATCAGCTACCTGCGAGTGAAAGTCCCGTCAAAATCGGTGCAGCCGTTCCCGAGATTACCCGGAACAAACTGACAGAAACACAGACAGACAGACAAATATTTTTAAATGGTGTTTTTTTTATAAGTACTGTACGTATATATATCCTTCCTTACATTTCTCAATTTATATAAATGAGGCACCAATACTTGTACGCCACTGTGAGGAACACGTTTTTTCTGATCACCTTCATCTTACACAAAGTAGTCATGTTAATATGGTTAATGATTGTGATGTTGCAATTAATGAATATCTCTCATCAATTAAAAATTTGTCACTCAAATGTGGTCTTTCTTTGAATTTAACGAAAAGCAAGTGCCTCGTTATATCCAAGAGGAGGATTTGTCTGGTTTCCTGGATATTCTTCTTGGAGGCTCTAAAACCATATCAATCAAATTGTTTGGAAATCTTATGGGGCCCTTCGATTATTATGGCCAACAAGAAATTTCATCCCTCTGGAAACTAAAAAAATGCTTGCAAATACACTTGTTGTGCCCATTCTAACATATGGCTGTGAATTTGTTTGTAAGTTTGATAGTTTAAGTCAAAGGAAGATGAACGTTGTATTCAATAACATTACGTGCTACATTTTTGGTCTTAGACGCTACGATCACATCTCTCAATTCTCCAAAAGTATTTATGGGATCTCCTTTGATAACTTGCTTAAGCTTCGAACCCTTGTCATGCTTTTTAACATCATAACTACGAGTCAACCGTCTTACCTGTATGATATATTCCAGTTCTCGCTTTCAAGACGATTTAACCTAATCATAACTCCCCGATTTGCATGTTTAGCGTCAGAGCGACAGTTTTTCATTAATGCAGCTCGTTTGTGGAATTCCCTCCCACAACATGTTAGAAATGCGAACATAAATTTCAGTCTTGAGCCGACTATACTAAGTATTTTTGACGAATTAAGTTGAATTTTCAATCTTCATTGATCCGAGCAACGCAACAACAAAAGATCGTTTGCATACACATGAACGTGGCAATTGTTAACAATTTCAGAAAAAAAATGGTCCTAGTATTGACCCTTGTGGCACCCCGCATGAATGGGCTAGAAGATCCTTCGTCAGTCGTCATTTTTTGAAGCCTGTTGTAAAGATTAAGTTTCTCAATAGCTTAAGAGCAATACTAGAGAAACTGAAATTATTACAAAGTTTAGAAATTAAAATTTGATGATCAATACAGTCAAAAGCTTTTGAGAAATTTAAAAGGACTATAGTACCAAGAAGATTACTATCGAGTGAAAAAGGAAAATCAGATGTAATCCTGCAACTGTTTGTTGCAAAAACCCGACTGCCATTTACAAAGTTTGTTGTTGGCTTGAATGTAGTTCAGAATTTGATCAGCCAGTTCAATTTCAACTTTACCAAAAAAGGCAGCAAGCTAATTGGTGAATCAGAAGGAGAAGAAGAAATCGTTGCATTTTTCCTAGGGTCACGAAACTCACTTCTATAAATGCAGGTGTTAAAAAAATGTTTTAACTGAACAAATTTCGGTGAAACATTATCAGAGCCAATTGCGTTAGATTTAATTGACCTGATGGCACTTAAAAAACACTTAAAAGAAAATAAGCAAACATTTCCTTGCAAAATTAAAGGCACATTCATGTGAAGCAAAGGAGGAGCATAAAATGACCTCATTAATTCAGGATTTAGTGAACACTAATGAATTTTTGCTTCCAGTAACACCCAAGATCTTTAAGGTTTTCCAGAGCCACTTTTGAGTTTAATGAAATATTGTTTTTTTTTACAAAAAACATCTTTTTTTGGTTAAACGAATAAGCGATATTAATTTATTTCGAGCTTAAAATGCATTGACGTCTATTATACTCCGATGGTTTTTTTTATAATTTTTATAGAAACTCTCTCTTTTTTCAATTTGTGCTTCGATATCGTTACTGTACCACGGGCAATTTTTGATTTTTTTTCGGATTACTTTCTTGCCGAGGCGTCCGCTTAAGAATTGATTCTTCTCTTCTTTGCTGGATCTTGACTCTGACAACAAAGAAAAAACTACTTCGGTAGTCTGTTTACCTTATTTGTTTTCATATATTACCGTCATAGCCTCTCGAATCTAATGAACTTGCAAATGATACGACTGATCACAAAATGGATTTATGTATGTGACCCCTTATGTTCGATAACTTCAATGTTCCCAACTTAAAATGGAATCTATCGGACGACCAATTGTTATGTTAAAGAAGGACTCTTCGGTGATCGCTTTGCAGATTCTAGCCTCTGCATAGTAAGCGGCATGCCTAATTTCATTTCTTAAACTGATCCAATTAACTGTTCAGTTTCACTATCCACTTACCCTAAAACCATGGATTATTCTATGAAACTCAGTTCTTATTTCAATTGATCAAATCCAAAAGAAAATTTTGATAGGTTCCCATCCTTCCTCTTTTTTGGATAATGAAACATCACCATCGCTAAATTGTTTGCATTTTTTCAGTCAATATTTCGGCATCGAATCATTAACCATTATTCCCAAATTTCCCCATACCTATGGTCGATTTCTATGTTACTGAACAAAAACTAAACAAATTCAATGATGAGTTCATTCGAGAGCCAGATGGTATCCCTGCCCATTAAAAAAGGGATTCAAAATGCAATGTTAAAAATTTATTGCCCATTGCCAAAATATCTCATATTTTGTGCTTGAAATTTCATATTTACACTGCAAATTTCCTATTTTCCCTATACAGAACGGCTTTCTCAAAGGTAGGTCTACAACAACTCACTAAAATTTCCCACCGACAAATACGCTTTAATTAAACAATCTGCCTCCGGCTTTGAAGCGTTTTTATTGAGATGGGTTTCTTCTTATCTGGAAAATCGATTTTACATTGTTCGTTTCATATCTACCTTATCAAAACTTCTCCTAGCTTCCTCTGATGTCCCCCAAGGCAACCACTTAGGTCCCCTTCTTTTCATTTTCACTATCAACGAAATTGAAGTGACTTTAATTAAAAATTGGGGTCTTGCCTGTATGGAAACCGCACCATACAGAATTTAATTTGGGTGGAGAAGTGTTTTTTGAAGCCCAATACCAATAACCCAAATCTGTTTGTTGACAAATCCGTTTAACCGAAATGTGCTTCATCAATGTTGTTTTAAATGAATATTTCTTTAAGAAGTCGCATGCCAGCCCTTCGTCCTGTCTTAAGTCTTTTTGACATTATAGGTACCCCTTAGTTTTCCTTTCACAATTAGTTGCTTGTTTTATGTCTTCCTTAGACTGTTATGAATAAAAACTCTGGTTGTTTTAATTCAAAACTTTATTGTACTTTTTTAAAAGACTTTATGCTTCAACAATCCTGCTAGAACCGCAGAATTCAAATGTAACAACAAATGTTTCACATTCAGAACTAACTATTGTAATATTCTAACTTTGTCCTACCAACAATGAGCTCGTATCCCACTTCGTCCACACAATGTCCACCAGCGCCAAGTGACATTACAACATAGTTTATAGTTGCCTCTCTATGGTTAAAAGCGACGCATACTTCATAATTTAATTTCTGTACATTGACCAAACTGAAATACCCTTCGGCTAAAGAATTCACCAAAAATTTCCAACAACAGTCTTTTATGTCTGTCCCACTTTTCAGTATCTCTCACTCCTAAACCATAATACCCTCATCCGGGTTCAAAAATATCGTTTTTCGAAAGTATCACAATGAGAAAATACGTTGTGGTCTTTTCAATCTGCGATAATTTACTGCCTAGCTTTAGACATTTCTCGTCTGGTTGACAGTTTGGGATATTTATTAAATTTTCTGTGTTAGCCATGTTGTAAATTTGAGCCGCTTTCCCTGTGTACGCCCCCAACAAGGATACACTCCTCCCTCCCACACACCCAATGAAGGTTGTTGGTTTATTGAAAAGTTTTTAATCATCTGGATGTGAGTGTGAAAATGTTTAGCAAAGTCCTTGAAAATGCCAACCAACTTTCAGTTCTCCGATGAACAACCGCCAGCTGTCAACTTAAACAAGGAGGTAGTAGAACAAAATTCACGATTCTGGACGGTATCGTCGATTAAATGCTTTCAGGAGTGTATTTATGTATGGAAAAAAGGAAGATTGAAAAGTTCATAAACTTATGGGATTTTATTTTTTCTTTATTTTTCTTGACACAAATACACTCTAGAGGGCGTTTGTCCTTTTTGCTATGATTGGTATGCGATGAACGCGCATTATGCCATTCATTCAACTCAAAGTTGACAGCAGATGTCATGTCAATGTTTAGCGTTAAAAGCACACCAGGAATAATTTATGTATTTTTCGTTGTATTTTAGTTTAAAGTAATGTTAATAGAAAAAAAAAAGCTTGAGGGGATTATCGATACAACAAAAGGACGATGGCAACTTCGATTTGTTCGTTGAAAATTGAGTTAGAAGAGAGTTTTATTCGAAAAAATAAAGGAAATTCAATAAATGTTTGAATATTATGTCAGGTTTTTTGTTGTTCCTGAATCCTTCTTTACATATACATATATGCTCAGAGAACAAAATTAATCTTTGTCTTTTTCGGATGCACTTTGAAGAATGAAGAAGTTTTCGAATACCAAAATAGTTCATTTCATATTCAAATAGGATTTCGAGGATATGATCACAGATAGAAATGTATATATGTGAAGCTAAAGTTAGTCCTTTTACTGTCTGTCTGACAAATGTGTGATAGGATTTTAAAAGGAATTTGTCAAAATCAAATATAACGTCTCTAGAAAGTTTTAAATCGGCTTTTCAAATTTAAACTAAGTATCTGATGGATAGAGAGAGTGTGTTTGAAAAAATTAGAGTGCAATTTTAGGACTTTATAAATAAAGTGATTTAATGAAATGGGTGCAGGAAGATTTGTATTCTCTTTAGAATATCCTAATAGGCTTTTTGGATGTTTTTAACCTGCCGGAGTGCCTCGAAGTTCAAAATATGCAAGTAATTGTTAGTACATATCCCCTGGTACTTATTATGTTTACTTATTATTGCAGAGAGGTACTCTTTAAGTGGTGGCATTACTATGATATGGAAGTCTACAAAAGTTAGTGAAAAAAGAGTTCTGTCTGTTTGCTTGTTTATGGCAGCTAAACTGATTTCTTTAGAGTTTTGGTGGTATTTGGTCATTTTAGATAGATAGTCACAAAATAAATGTTGGTGTGCCCCAAGGCTCCGTTCTGTCTCCGACACTCTTTCTCATTTTTGCCAATGATCTTTTGTCTAAGACTTCTAATCCATTGAATTGTTTTGCTAATGACAGTACCTTCAGATTCTCATGTTTGTTTCCAGATTCACTTTTCTGTTCTTCGGTTGTGCAACTGCAATGGCAGCGTATGATTAGCTCATTAAATTCCGATCTGGCCAGCTTTAATGCTTTAAAAACTCTGCTGCCTTCTGTTGTTAAAGCATAACCTACCCCCCATGCCAATCTCCATGAGTGGCACTTCCATCGAGGAAACCGAACAGCTTTGCGTTCTAAGTATGTGTATCACAAATCACCTTCTGTGGAATGAACACATATAGACATCCCCAAAAATGCTGCGAAATGCTTAGGTTTTCTGAGACGATGCAAGAAATATTTCTCCCCGTTAGATATCTGGCTAAATTTACAAGAGACCCATTCTTTAGTCGCACTACACGAATGTCGAACGCTTTACCCGGCTCGTTTTTTCTCTCCCATTGTGATTTACAAAAAAAATTTATTTATTCAAAACCAATGTGCATCCAATTTTCCTAAACGCTCGCACTGTGTTAATTCATGATAAGGGTAGTAATAACCACTTGATTGCGCGCCGATAATACAAAAAAAGTTCTTAGATGTTGGATTTAAATGATTTGTTCAAAAGTATTCTTGTAGGTATGGTCTCTCGTTTAGTCAAAAATGTTCGTTCAAAATAAATCTACAGAAAGTACATTTTATGTAACTGTTTCTGAACTGTCGAGTTTCTGGGTAATTTCTCACTGGATTTCTACAAAATTTTATATTTAAAAAGACCTACTTGCCAACTAAATGTTCCATACCTATACATAACACATTATTTTTCTGTTTATAATTAAGTATTAAACTTTAGACTTTCCAATATTTTAAAAAAGTCCTGCATTTTCTCTCAATTTATTGATCGGTTGTACATGTATTGATAAGCTCTAAAAAGACTGTTAAAAATATGTCTAAAAAATATTTTTATTTTCAAAAAAGAACAATAATGATTTTATCAAAATCGGTTTTACAATTTCTGTTTTATTCTTTATAAATTAGTTGTTAATTAAGAAATGTGATGGCAAACTTTGTTTTGACTAAAAACCGTTTGGAATAGAGAGACATAGACAGGTTTTCTGTCAACTTGCATCTGTGTAATATTTTGGCTTATAGTATGTATGACCTAAGGAAATAAGAGGAAGTACTTGCGACCAAGACGTGCTAATTTGTATATGCATAACAAGGAATTGAAATAGGAGATTTTCTGAATTCCACAATAATTACAATTACACACTGAGTCACTAGTCACTTCACTGACGATTGAACGAGAACTGTGACTGAAACATTTTATGTACAATTGGCCTAAAACTAACTTATAACTAAAATAAATCATGGCGTGTCAGCAACAGAAGCCCGACGTACTTCAGATGACTATTCAATGCTATATTTCTACTTATATCATATTTTTGTTTGCATAATCTTTTTAATTGAAATTCTTATTTATAATTACTCTCTGGTTTGGTTTTAAAAATTAGGGTTAGGATCTTCTTCATATGTGGTGGTGATATGGTGAACCAAATGGTAGAAGCGTACGTCATAATCAGACGGATCAGCTATAAATAGATGAGGAGATGAGTTTAGTATTTCGTTTCTTCTCATAAGAAGCGGTCGGACCAGATGTAGGAATAAGTTAGCTTTCTTAAGCATAAATGAAGTTTGCTTGTTGAATTTGAAACGTTTAGTGAAATTCACTTCAAGATATTTTGCTTATTTTCTGGATTTTATGCCAATTTGTTTGGTTTTCTAACATTGTTCAGTGTCATTTTTTCAATTTAATTCAACTTATAACTAACTTATTGCTAGACAAAAATAAAAAAAAAATAGCTTAACTATTTACTTCAACAACTCTCTCTAAATTTCACAATATTTTACTGAAACTAATGCCTTTCGGCGTTAAGGAAATTAAACACGTCTTATATCTCTGAGCATCTAACTTTGACTGATCGAATCGATGCTCGTTTATTTTCCTATTCTATTCCATTTCATATACTCAATACTCACCGCTCACCAGTCATCATTCTCTTTACCTAAACCGGCATTATCCGCATTCCGCAGTTTAGCGGTTATTTTACATTTATTTTTCTTTCATTTTCTTACATTTTTGTTTAGAAGTGTTGCCACACTATGTGTGACTTGTGAATTTCGATGAAGTTTTTTATTTTCTTTTTCGATTAGTAATTTTTTTGATGCTGTAATTTATTTATATTTACCTCTACCAAGTAAATGTTGGACATTCCTTAGAATAGTTTTTTAGATTACTTTCGAAGTTTTCTTTTAACATAAAAAAAACTAATTAAATATCACTCTTATCCTAACCTAAACAGCCAGGAAATACCAAACTTATTCGAAAAGAAGAATTTGTCTACCTTCCTGATTTGGTAGCACTTTTCTCCTGTCATTCTTTCCGTTTTGCAAGATAGTTGAAAAAACGGAACTATTCCATTTTAAGTCGTTTTGTTTGTCTGTCACATAAAATTGTTGTATGTGTATGTGTCGTTCTTCTTAGATAAAACACCATATCCCAGACAATGCTTCCTTCAACTAACAAATTTTCCTGTTTTGATGTCAAAGTGTTTCCCACTATTATAGGTGAATGTGTGTATACCCAAAGAGTAGAATGTCCTTTGTGAAATACAAATCTGTAGAGTTTTTTAAACGTTTTTTTTTCTTTTTCCACACTTTTTTTATCGATTTTATTCTGTCTTTGAAAATCCCTGTATAAGAAAATAAAATGGAAATTTCATTTGCAAACTCTGGTGATATTATTGTGTGTGTGTGTATGTTAAAGGGTTGACTTAATGTCTGGCTTTGTTGTGAAGCCAATTTTTGTACCTTTTTCTAGGATTTTTTTTTTTGCATTGTTAATGCCATGTTGGTTTTAAGGGTTTTATTTCTGTCCTACCAGGCAAAAGCAGATTCAGTGAGGTAGAACAAGGCTAAAGCGGTGGATGAACACAATTTTGCTATTTTAAAAGCTTATACTCGTATAAGCTTATATCTGGATGTTGGTATAGAAAAAAAAAACTCCTGTTGGGTTTTTTCAGCCAGAAGTGGTTTCCTTCAGCCTTTTTTTGCTTAGGGCCTTAGGGTATGTTAAAATTAATTGACTTGGCATTGCTTTTACGCTTTTTTGCGAAGAACTAAAAGCAAAAAAGGGTACGAGACTAATGTTCTAAAACTGTAAATAAAAGTTTAAATACCTATTCCAACTAAAAATCGAAGTTCTTCAAAACAGGATAATTTTCGAACTTGTTCAAAGACTAGTTAAAATTTATCTTTTTACCACGTCAAAGGGAGTTAACATTCCACAAATACAACTGAACTTTCTATTTATTTGGTTCTCTAAAACTACCTCAAGAATTTTTACACAATTTCTGAGAAAGTGAAAAAACGAAAAATTCCTTTTTGATTTAATCTTCCATAGTAAACTTTTTTTTATTAATCGATTAAATAAAAAAAAACACTAAGGATATTCAAGATCTTAAATAGTAATTTTGCTTCAAATTAAAAATTCAAAGAAAAAAATTGAAACCTAAGGAAATCGAAATGTCAAATGTCAAGGAAATCTAAAATGTCAAGTGCAAACGTCACAAGTTTAAATAATGATTTTAAAGGTAAGTAAACGGGAATGAAGGATATTCACTTCTTCAAAGAAGTAATCACGGATATTGGTTGTATGCCAGGAAGAGAGTGAAAAGTCTTTGACAAATAATTGCAATTTAACAGAAAAGGGAACTGAAATTAAAAAAAAATTATATATTGCTTCATATCTATTGCTGGGGAGGTATTTTCAATGAGATGTTGGAAAATCAAGGTCAATGCACCCAGAGGAAAAAATCTTGGAAAATGTGTCCACTCAGAAATCAGAGGAGAATTTACATAATTCTTGTGAAACAGATGTCACAGTGAATTAAATTACTCTTCCGTTTTCATATTCTTTGGCATTTCTTTCAGAAGCTTGGGAAGCAGGAGTACAATATCTTGTAAATTTTGTGGTTTTCAGGACAATATTTGTTGCGTTCATAAATCCTAGAAATAAACCTTTTTTTTTATAGATTATGTACTCCCATCAAAGA
The DNA here is from genome assembly GCA_963971375.1 of Platycheirus rosarum. Taxonomy (NCBI): domain Eukaryota; kingdom Metazoa; phylum Arthropoda; class Insecta; order Diptera; family Syrphidae; genus Platycheirus; species Platycheirus rosarum. The sequence goes on along the minus strand of OZ020510.1, from coordinate 112,150,852 downwards.
CTAATACATTGTAACAACTTTAAACAAAAAAAGAAAAACAACCAACAAATCCTTGACGAACTATAAAATACAAAAGTTTCCACATCAACACTATTTCGTTGCATATACATCAAAACAAGAAGTTGCATCAGCATTGTAAAAGCATTCATAAAAATTCCACTTAAACTATAAAACTGGCACCCAAAAACCCCAAAAGGAACATAAAATACAAACCCTCAACTCCTGTTTTCACAAAACGTGTTTGCGTTTTCGCCTTCTTGATGGCTTTAAATTGGTTCCTTATGAAAGTCCTTATGCCACGTCCACAATTAAAAGAAATTGTACAAGATTTTGTGTATATAAATTGCAACACACAACAACACAAGGAGGACCTTTCGTCAAAGCGTACGTCTGCCAGATTGTCGACATAGTTGGCGCCGCTGTAGAAGGCTTTGGCTTCATCCTTGAAACAATCACGTATGGTGGGGTTGGGATGGTTTGGGTTCAAAGATTTAGTGCAACAATCATCATTGCCAGGAGTCTTCTGGGTGTAAATATAATGGAAACAGTTTAAAGTTTTTTTTTTTTTGTAAGGTGCCGGAAACTGGTAGCCATTAAGACGCATCACAAAGTATTGTGCAATAAAAGAGGAAGATTAGTTTTTTTCTTTGTAAGGAAGTAGAAGAAAGAATTTTGGGTGCAAATAGAAAGAAAAACTTAATGAAAATGGAGCATCCGCACTCAAGGACAGAGAGGTTTTTTTTTACTTATAAAGTTATATGTTAAAAGTCACTACACTTAAATGATAATGACATTTAAGGACCCTTCGTCTTAATGTAAACAAACTAAGGATACATTTTCAAGTTGCTCCTTAGCATCCTTAAATTTTTCTTGTGCAATATGTATGTATGTGCCCTGTCATTGTAGACATTACTGTAGCTTGCGCTGAGGTAGATGTGTCCTGCGAGTATTGTCCTTGTCGCACTATTTACTAAGTTCAGCATTGCCGTACTTAATTAAGCAAACGGCTCTACCGTACTCAGCTCAGATGAAGAAGACAAAAAAAAAAAATGCAAAAAAATAACAAGCGATATAAAAAAGAAGGACATAGTCATTTTTAACGCCTCAAGGATCTGGATAATTATCCTTTTTTGTCATTCATTCAGTATGTTTGCTCGACTGTATTATATTTATTACTACTATGACTGAATGGCTTAAACGCCATCAGGGCTTTGGCATACTTCTTTCTGCTGAAACTCGCTCCCTCTACACGCAGGATACACGTTGTTGTTTCTTTCCATTGTGTCCTTGTGCATCGTCGGATTTTGACGAACGTCATTATATGTGTTGGCAGATGTTTTTTTTTCTCTCAAATTGAAGGAGCCAGCTCACGTTTCAGAGGGAAATGGTGCCATTCGGCAATTAGGTCATCATGATATGTGTATCTGTGTATCCTTATAATCTCTCTGTGTATTTTGCAATTTATTTGACATCTTTTGTCTTTTTTTTATGCATATGGATGGATGTATATCCGTGGGATTTATTGCCCATTTTAATATTTAATGTTCACCTGTTATGGCATCGTAATCTTCTGGCACATGGTATAGGTGGGTAAACGTAAAAGACTTATATGATTCGGCCTATAATGCCTAAATGCCTTGTCAGCCAGCTGGAGGGTGAGAATATAGTCTGGAACTTGGGTTGGTGGCCTTGTTTTTTGCTTCCCAGACACACGCAATCATATTATGGGTACATCGATTGTGTTCGGGTAAAGTGAGGACGACATAGCGCTGAAGCTGTGACGAAGACTTCGTTATGTTTGCCTATGTGCATAATTGAATTGCATGATGGGGGCTTTTTGTATAGTTCTTTTGAGTGCGTAACAATCAGACGTTTGGGAAAATTGGATTTGGCATTTAGTCAGGCTTTGAAGAGGGTTTTTCTTTTGGTATTAATTTCTTGTTGTTAGGAGTTTGTTTATAAACTAGAGGTAGGAGATTGGTTTTACCCACATTTATTCAGATGCCTTCTCTGTTTGAAATAGACGAAAATATGATTTGAAGTTTAGATAAAGTAGGATACACGTTCCATAATTGTCAAAATACTCTTGATTTGAGAAATTCCTATAAAAAACCTATTTTTTGGTTGAAAGAACCATATTAGCCATGTTTATTTTTCGGAAAAGCTATCAGCAGTGCAGTGGGATGTCTAAGAAACAAAATATCTGCATACGCCTGTTTTTTTATTTCAAAGTTGGCACCCATGACTGTGTGTTCGTAGACTTAGCTATTTGCCATAGAAGTTTATGGATAATGAGATGGCAATTGTGCTTGCTTGAGGTGGTTGGAATTGGGGACACAAATTCCATTTTAATAACGCAACTATTTATGTTCAAAACTACAAAAGTGCAATAGTAAATAGTCCTAATTTTATTTAAATAGTTTTAAGATCGCTAAAAGAACGCCAAGAGAATTATTATTTGGAAACTATACCTAATTCATATTTTTAATTTTCAAATTAAAGAACTTAAACGTTTCACTTCTGCACTTTTTGCAAAAATAGTGTAGGTACTTTGTGCTGAGATACAGAAATCGTATTTTAATTTTTTAAAACCCAACAACTAATATTTACAGTAACATACGTGACATAATTTTCATTTAACGCGCCATCTATTGTGCAGTAGTAGTACAACACGCATAATTTTATTTGTCACACGTACCAATTTAATAACCAGGATTGTGGTATACACACGCAGAGTTGCAAAAGAAGAGAGCATTAAAAAAGTCAAACATATTTGAGAAATATCAAAACAAAACTGACATGATTCTGAAATATTTATAAGTAAACGATGGGTTTCTGAACATATCTTAAAACAATAAGTAACAACACGCCATCTGTTGTAGAGTAATAGAACGCAACTCCACACAATGTAAATACGTACATATTCCGTGATGTGGGAGACATATTTTTTCTATAGTTAATTTAGCAAGTTTATTGTTAAAAATTGCGACCTATATATTTTTTCGGGCTACCATTTTATTAATCAATACAAATTCTTTTCAAATTCTTTTTGTCGGTCTCCAATGGACTCACAAGCTATTAAATCGATTTTGATGTAATTTGGTTTAACTTGTTTTTATCTCGATTAATGGACAAAATATTTTGTAATTGCAAATTAAAAGAGCCGAAGCAACGCGTGGCCGGGTCTGCTAGTTTGATTATAATCTTATAAGACTTAACTTTTTAGTTCCATTTTATTCTGTTGTTTTCGTTGGAAAATTAATTCGTTGTTGTGGAAGAGATACCCACAATTATTTTTTTATTTTAACTCCTTTTATGCTCCGTCTTAAATATTCAACTTTCACATTATTAAAAAGCTTGATACAACATTCTGCAAAAAAACTATACAAAATATAAAAATGGACACGACTATGTCGCACGTACTTGCTCTTTTGTGCCTAAAGTACAAAAATCCCACAAATCATAAAAAGAGTCAAAACCACAACCCTTAACGGTTTTTAGTAAAAATGAAGTACACCATCACACGTCTAAAATAACCAAGAATTTATGAAAAAAGTTTTTCGAAAATTGTAGGAGGGATTTTGATAAAATCCTGTTTTTTATTTTTATTTTTTTGAATTTTTTTTTAGGTCTTGATATGCAGGTTCTTAGAATTTATTATAATTAACAGCTGATTATAAAATTTAAAATATTTTTTTTATTAGTTTTAAAAATATTGAATTTTCAAAAAAATGTTTTAAAAAAATTAATTAAATAATTTAATAAATAGACAAAAAAAATATTCAAAATGTTTAAATGCATAACTAGTTTGGCTGTGCAGATCTTTTTAAATATTAAATTTTATATAAATCCAATAAGCCAAAATCCAATATTCTCTCTGAGGAATTCCAAAAGAATAACATATACCAAATTTGAAGGTAATATTTTAGGCCGTTTAGGCTGCAGCTTGTTAGACATACAGACGGATAGAAAGACAGACATTTTTTGTCACTAACTTTTTTGGGCTTCTCTATGATCGTTATGTCAGTGCTAGAAGACCGAAATTCAGAGGTCTTAATGGATGAAGATTATAGGAAACACAAGTCATGAAAATTGCAGATTATAGTAAAGACTAGCTGTGCCCGCGGCTTTGCTTGCGTTAGCCTCGGAAACAAACATCGTATTTTAATTTACTACTTAATTTACTTTTATTTAATCTTCAATGTTAATTGTTAAGATAAAGTCTCCGATATTTCTGTAGACACGGTGTAACTGTAGCTTTAAATAAAAAGTTACGCCATCTGTTTTATAGTAGAAGTACGCAACAACGTACGTATTTGAAAAAGCAGAAACAAATGCACGTACAATCGTAGATCGTACATACGTTCTGTCATTTTGCGTGATGTGGTAAGCAAATTTTTTCTTTGGCCAATTTACAAAGATTTAGTAAATTTATTTAAAAAAATATATCATATTATGTTACTGGAGTAACTATCCTATTAATTAAAAAAAAAGATTATTTCTCGCGTGATGCGCGCACGGCCGAAACTGCTTCAATTTTATTATATATAGTGATGATAACTAATGTTCATCTGAGTTATAGCATTTCATCTGCATCATTGTTTGATTCAGTAGTGACTCGGTTTGTTTAGTTTCTCCTTTCTCCTTGGGAACAAACAGAGCAGAGCTGCAGCAAAGCCGTTCTTGTTCTGTACAATATTTACTTAAATAACGCAAATTATCATTTTCGTTTAATAAATTTTTATTGAGCTCCATACGTTTTAAATACTAATTTGTTTTAAAATTATTTCGAGATTTTGTTCATAAGTTTGACCCTTAAGTAAATTTTTTCCGCTGACAATGAGCAATTTTTATATATGTAATATAAAAATTGTTTCCATCAAGATCAACATAAACATAAAATAAAACTAAAAATGTGTGCTGTTTTAGTCATTAATAAGTAAAATAATCAGAATTGACTTAACTCTGAAAACGGGTCACCCGAACAAATCAAAAAATCAAATCATCAGACGAAATGTTATACATACAATCAAGATGAACATCATCTTCACAATAATCTTGATCTTGATTTCTCCTACTTCCTATAATGTTGATTCAAGATGTTTTCTATATATTTGTACCTTCTCTATCTATCAAGTATGGTTTTTATATGTTGTTTCCTTGTCTATTGTAGAAATCAAGGTGTAGATACATACATGCAAACCCACCATCAATCTGCAGATGAAAATCCTCCTTTACAAACTGAAAAAGTGGAACGTGGGTGACTGCATCACTGTATGTATTATGTTCGCTGTGTTAAGTAAGAGCTTAGCATTATCGTAAAAATCAAAAGTTAATTAGAACACAACTTAAGTACAAAATAAAATAAATCTACTCTACGAACGAAGCCTTCCAGCTACACAGAAATCATCAATTTTGTACCAACGTTTTTGAATGGAATCTTTGAATGTAAAGCAAAGATTAAATAAGTTGGAATTCATTCGAATTCGAAAATCTATCCGCAGCCAAATTTAGCTTCTGTTTATATCGGAAGTTGTATTTGTAATATATATAAAATCCTACTGCACTGCGGATAGCTTTTCCCCAAATAAAGAAGAAATAATACGGCTATTGGAGGAGTTCTTGTTTAATATGAGACATATTTAACGAGTTACAATCTTGTATGTTTTTTGAATACGCCAGCTTCCGAAGGTTAATAGTTTCGATGATACTTTGAGAAATGATTTGATATGAAACAAGTTCCAATCAAAAAACTATTTTAACATTTTAAAATCACATCGTTCATGTACAAGTTAATATTAGTTGAATATGTCAAACCATTTTTTAAACACTCTTCAAAATTATCCGCATCTCCTGATGGACAATCTCTCATATTGACCTTTTCAAAAGCATCGATGTAAAAGAATCCCGGTCGATTAGATACTTCTGGCACGACAACAGCAACTGTTTCCGTTTGATTGAAAACATTAATGTCTGACAAACTTTTTGATTTCCTTTTATTCATCAACAAATCTCTAGTTCTTGTATTCATCTCCAGTTTTTGAAATCCACATTCTTCCACTTGTTGCTCATATAAAAATAACAAAATTACAATCATAAATACCACATACAATGATACCAAAATCGCACAGGTACTGGCCGTAATGAAGTAATTGCCCAAAACTTTTACAGGATCGAAGACGAAATTTATAAGGACAAAACAAAGTATCCAGTAAATAAATGAAAAACTCGTCATTATTAATGAAAAGCGTTTTATAGTAGCCATTGGCAGAGAAGTTAGAAAACCAGGAGGACTATTTTCTCTAAAGCTGGAAATTCAACTGAACTTAGAGAGCTTAAGTCATCTTCTTGCAGGGAGTGAGTAATAAGTTTTTATTCGAAACCAAGGTTTTGTTTATTAACCAGTCGTTTTTTAAAAATAACATTCTTGAACAAGATAAGTGTAAGGAAATAAATTCGTGTTTGAATGATTCACTTTAAAAAAATGTAAGAAATTGTATTTTAGTATCAGAAATGGCAAATCTGAAATCTATTTCTCTTAGTTTTGAACTAAGATGCTTTCAAGTTTTGTTGCAAGTTGATTTTTTTTTTCAATATAGCTAGAAGACACATGATTTCGCATTTCTTTATCATTGCTATTGAAGACCTTTTAAAATGTTTTTTTTTTAAATGTTCATATGTCTCCGAAACGGAGCAAAACAAATGGCCAACTCAGTATTTAGGAAGCCAGACTCTTAGAAGTCTGAACTGACTAAAGATTCTGGCTGATCAAATCTTCACTCTTATGAATCGGATTTTAAGTTTTTTAATACTTGAATAGTACACTGTGAAATCTCTCTTCATCAAACCTTCAATTTCTACACCAAAAAATGATAAAAAACACTTGTTTCACTTTTATTCTGCATTTTGAAATTCTTTATTTCCATCGTAGAACAAATTAATAGTTGTCCTATAATTTTCAGTCAGTTCCGCACAACGATCATCCAAGTTAACGTCGTCGTCGTCCCGCAAACAGTTCTTCATAACCTCATTCGTATGCTTCCGCTCTTGACTTATAAACTTAATAGTTATGTTTTTGTCATATTTTGAAGTCGCCATTAAGCCAACCAAAATACGACTTGTAGCTGTTCCCTCATAAGGACTCTTCAAAATATTCATAGTTAAAGGTCTGGAAGCTCTTGGTAGCTTAGGTTCTGATTCTGGTTCGGTGGCTTGATGGATTATAAGTGTCTCCAACTGTGATTCCTTTGGTGGATCACCCAAAGTTTCATCCTCCGGCAAAATAGTTGTTTCTCTATAAATGGAATTACGACCACTAGATGCTTCATATCGCATGTCATTTTCCTTATGAGCTCCTACCTTGTATCTTGATTTAAAGGAGTTAGTTTCAAAGAATTTCTCTTTTTTAAAAATGCAAAGCACCATGAGAACCAATATTATAAACACTATAACTACACCAACATAGTACATGATTTCTAGGCTTCTGTCACTAAATATGAAGTCGGGTTTAATAACGAATGTAAATATCGGGAAAAATATTAGCCAATAAATGGTGATCAATAATATTAGAACCGCGGCTTTGAGAGTTAGTTTAACCATTTTGGTTTTTGAATAATTTTTTTTATAATCTCTGTTGTTTCCTCAAAGTAAAAAATAGAACTGAGGTGGTTTTGTGATAAAATTAATTTTTTGTGTTCTTGAAATAAATTCAGTTGAATAACTATGATATGTGTACAACATAATGCTGCTACTTTACGGTCTTGAAGCCTTTGCTTATCAGTAACTGTGTGAAACTTAGACCGAGATAAAGACTGCTTTGATTTTTTTTTGTTTTTGAACCGATTTAACTGGAACTGAGTTTTCTAGAAAGAAATTTGAACTTTACTGCATATCTAAGCTTGAATGATGACGCATTAAACGCAAAAAAAACACTTAAACTCTAAACCTAAGAAGCCCATAAGTGTGCACTTTTTTATCCAATTTTTTGAAATGTGACTCCAACGAAGTCGAATAGGCAACTATTAATGCCTGTATCTTTGATGATGACTATTTGGATCAGTGACGTAATGAAAAAGGGTACCCTTGTGTGAATGGTTTCGAATATATCGACTATTTTTAATAAATAATAACCAATGATTGTGAATTAAGATAGTGATTGCTGATACAAAATAACGTTGTGTCAATTTCATGTGTATTTAATGTTGTTTCAAAAACTACCATTTCCGGTCTCGTTTTTAATTAGTTTTATGTTTTTGGTACAAATTCGGCTTTCCAATTTTTTTATAGAAAAAAATATAGATATTTCCTATATATTTTTATTGCTAACTAGCTGCAAACTACCGACGTTGCTCTAATATCTCGGACTAGATTTTTTAACATACATATATAAACCAAACTTTAACAAAGATTGTTGTAAAAGCTGTAATTAAGTTTTAATTAAAAACTTACTCTCGTAATGTTTTTACATAAAACGTAAAATACCAATAAGTGTTTTATGTTAAAAAAATCTCAGTTTTTATTTTTATTTTTCAAACTTAATAAAAAAAAACAATATTTTTTAAAAACTATTGAAGAAAAATTTATACATATTTTACAGACAGAAAAGCCTGTAAAACACTATTCAATACTACAATAATTCCCTTCTTCTATCGTAGAACAGAATAACTGTTTTCATTATTTCTTTCGAAAATGTTGAAGTATAAACACAAACAAAGTGGTGTTTCATAACTAAATCTGTGTGTTTTTCTTCTTCTTTCAAAAATAATTTCGTAATATTTTTAATCCTTTCGAAATCCACTTTCAACTTGGTGGTTTGATTTTTCTTAGTATCTACTTGAGTTTCTTTTTCCAAAGTCCAGTCATCTTGATTTGGATTTTGTGTAACAATATCTAGCTTATGAAAGTTGTTTTTAAAATATGCTTGAACGTTTTTTAAAATCCAAATATTTTTTCTTGTTTCTCTGTTGAAAATCCACATAAATATTGCACTTAAACACATTAACAGAAATACGAAAAATAAAATTGTTATGTCCCAGCAACTTTCGAATAGATCTGTTTGATTTGTAGTACAGTAAATTAATAGAACAGGTACAGTCCAGTGGAGGCAAAATAAAGCAATAAAAATACAGTTTCCCAAAGTTATGTTTGCCATATTAAAAAAAAAATTGTAAAGAAAAGATATTTGAATTGAGTTCAATTGAAAGTTAAAAATATTACTAATTGAACAAAATTTTTTTTTTTGGAAAAATTAACACAAAATTATTTAATAATGACGTAGAACTGTGATTAAATTATATTAAAAAAAAAATGTGTGACCCTAAAAGGAGGACAAATTTGTAAGAGTTATCACAACTTGTGTTTCACAATCTTGAGTCAAAACCTATTTTTTAATATATATACATATTATTATCAATGCGTTTTAAATAAGTCATTGCTTTCATAATTTCACAATTTTACGTTTCTGTACAGCTCGCATTATTCATTGTTTAACATTTTTATAACTTAGAGTTTTTTTTTCAATAACGACTCCAAATATTTCCATTAAAAAAATGAACTGCATTTTTGGTTTGGAAAAAATACAGAATTGCAAAAATTTCTATACATGATCAGACACTGTTTTTTTATTTAAACTTAAACCCGGTAGCTTAAAACAATAATGTAATTTAGTTTAGGCAAAAAATTAAAGAGTACCTGCATCACTCGCCTAGCACCTCTAAATAACTAGATATCGGAGTGTGAAGGCGTGAGTTAATGAGGTACCTTTTGACATGCAACAGCTCATTCGGCTCCTGGAGGCGTAATACATTTTTTTGTCGACTTTTTGTTGAAAGATCGGACAGCTTATTTCAATACCTATCTGCTAGTGCAAGAATCACTCGGCTAGCACCTCTCAATAACTAGATATAATAGCCTGAAAACGTGAGTTAATGAGGTACTTTTTGACCTGCAGCTCATTCCGCTCCTGAAGTTCAACTTTGTGCTGATGGATCGGATAGCTTATTTTAATACCTATCTGGCAGTGTAGAGCTTGATTGTCTTGCAATCTATTTGGATAATACTTTCAAACAAATTATAATACAGATGTTATTTCCAATATTAATTATTGATGGTTTAAGTTAACTCAATTCGACATACAAAGCTGGAGTGGAACAAATCCACCGCTCTTGTTGTCAAAATGTTCCTCAACCTTTGCTACGCTCTTAAAATAATTTTTAATTAAAATTTTCAAAAATTACAGGCCATTATCAAACCTTTCCGTGCGACCAAAACTATTTGAAAAGCTAGTGACTCAAAGACAAGTCCGTCCTATTTGTCTGGTTTACTTGTGGATGATCTTACATCAATTTTTATAGTAGTGGAATCGGGTCTTCCACAAGGTAGTTACTAAGGACCACTTCTTTTAATTTGTTTGTAAATGATATCCCTAATCCCTGGCACTTTTAAATTGTTTGACTTTCTGATGTCTGCAGTTGACGTTAAATAGTATAGTCTAATTTATTCAGATACTGATTGTGTAAACTTTTAAAACGACATTGATTTATTTTTAGTTTAGTGCATTAATGGGTATTTTTTTTAGTGGCATGGAACTTTTTTTTAAATTAAAACACAACAATATCAATGGAATAACCAAAATGTTGGTAATTTTTTACCATTTAATGTTTAAAAATAATTTCTGGCATGACTTCCGCTATTGCACCTTATAAACGCCATACTGCTGGTCCATTTTTTACCTCTTTTCAATAGTGCTTCGAATGTTGGATGGGTTCTAAATTATCAGTCGTTGCTGGTTTATCATTATAGACCAGTGATTTGAAGTATGGATGTAGTATGCCATCACACGTCTTGTATAATAACGAATTTATGAAAAAGATTTTGATAAATCTTGTTTTTAATTTTTATTTTTTTATTTTTTTTTTTTAATTTCGGTATGCAGATTTTTAGAGTTTATTGACATACATGTGATTATAAAATTTAAAATAATTGTTTTTGATTAGTTTTAAAAATATTGATTTTTCAAAAAAAAAAGTTATTCAAAATATTGGTATGCAGAATTAATTTGGCTACCTTCTTAAATAAAAAATTTGACAGAAATCCAAAGAGCCGTTACCGAGAATGCCAAAAAAATTAAAAAACCGTTATACGAAAGGTACCGTTAATAGACTTTTTTTGGTTCCATACAAATGATAGCCAATTTTCATCAAAATCGTTGGAGCCGTTTTTGAGAAAAATAAGCTTTTCCTTAACAGTCATATGGCAGGTAACGTTATTTTTAGACCTACAAATAAAACTTCAATTTCCCCTCTAGGGAATGCCAAGAGAATCACACACCAAATTTGAAGATAACCGTTTAAGCCGTTTAGGCTGCAGCTCGTTATACATACTGACAGACAGACAGACAGACAGTTTTTCTCAATCACTTTTTTAAACTTCTCTATGATCGTAATGTCATGTTTCATTGTTATCTCACTTTTTTATATTCACGAATCCTAAACTTGCCTATAGTCGACGCAATCGATGGTCCAATGGCTTTAATCCTTGCACCAGTTGGTTCTTATACTTATGGATATAGGCCAAAATCTTTCCTTAAAGTTTTCCAATTATTGGACGGGCAGAGACTGAGTTTGCTGACAACGGCGAAGGATCGATAAATTCGGTTCCTCTGTTACACTCACATCTACAGCGGCGGTGGCTTCTTCTGCGAACTCGATAGTATTGCGTATTAGCTTCTCAGATGCACGATTATGAGCACCGTAAACTTGCTCTATAAGTTTGGTGAACAGAGCGTCAATTTTGGAAATAAATTTCCATGATTTGTAAACGTTGTTTTGGTGTAAGTCTTTACATGGTGATCTCCCAAAATATACTTCGTTAGGTAGTTTGACAATTATCTCTATCGGAAGTTCTGTATCTTTTAAAAAAACACCAGCAAAACGCTAGGTACCGGCTAGTTAAAAAAAAAATCAATTCTTGAATGAAGCTTGAAGCGTCAATTCTCATCATTGGGAGTGTTTTTTTACAAAGCTATCCGCAGTGCACACACTACAAATACAACATCCCACTACCAATAAAAGCAGAAGTTGAAATCTAGCTGCGCTTTTCGCATAAATACCGAATAATTTTTCCATTTTATTTGATATTATTTATCACAAAATTCATTTCTGTACCGCTCTCAGTGCTTTTGTTTTTTGTTTTTAGATCAATTATTTGATTCACAGTTAGATTCTCAAGAGTGTCAACTTTGAAATATAAAAACCAGGCTGCTGCGGATGCCTTTCTTTTGGGGAAATCCCATTACGAATAGCTTTTCCAAAAAAAAAAAACCGGCACATAGTCAAATGCTTACCGATTTTTTTTTAAGCTCAAAGATTTGGTTGCGTTAGGCATCTCGTTTCAACTAGATGAAGTAACAACCTTTCAACTTACACAAGCCACCCAAAATAGCATTGTGCAAAAAAAAATTAGAGGTTTAGAATCGAGTTCTGTGAAAATTGCCGCGGAAAACATTTAAATTGTTAAATTTCTTAAGTTAGTTTTTCGTATTAACAAGGCCATAACAAAATAATGAAATAAAAGTTTTGTTTGGTGAATGCTATGCAATGCCTATATATTCGGGAGTGTTCCCTTAATACCTGATCGTTAGCTGCCCAATTAGGAAGTTGGTAAAACCCACACGGGTGCCCTATGTACCGTTACATGGAATGATAGTGACGACTAGCTTGGTCCGAAACCTTTAAATTTAACCAGATTTTTCACGGGGTGTCTTCTTTGTTAATAATTCTATTACAAATTACAATACCAACGCCGGCCGCCTTAAAGATCATAAGATTACCGTCTTTTTCAAAAATCTTAAGTATATTGGTCTTTTTCTATCATCTTTTAAGGTATATTATATTTTTTGCCAAGTTTTAAAAAAAATATCTAGCAGTAGACAAATTTTAAAACTAATTTTTCAATTTCATAAATTTTGCAATGTTTCTTAAAACTAAAAAGACAATATTTAATGGCTTTCAAGAGTGTTAAAAAAAATCTTCCAATCATGAAATGAAAATGATATTTACGTTCCGATTCAACTGTCAAAGGAATAAGTGCATCCATTAAAATTGATTAATATAATTGTATGTATCTATCATGTGGTAAAACAAAAAAAAAATGTTTCCATGTCATTGAAACGTTTTCGACAAAAGCCCCGAGAGTCCAAACAGACACTTGTCTGAAATTACTCAATTAATTATATTGATTTATTTTCCAACCATCACAAGGACTCATGTCAAATCAAAATTTAACGATTGAAAAGAGTTTAGCTTTAAATTGCAAATTAAATTTTAAATTAAACTACATCCAATTAATAACTTTATTTTATTCAGGTCAAAGCTTTTGGTCCACAAATTAATCATATTTTTGTTTTCCCTGCACAACCAACAAAATAAAAGTTAATAATTAAAACGTATTAATCTTACGTTATTCCCAAAAGCTGTTAGCAGATGACCTATGACCGCATGCAAAAAAAAAGTAAAATTATTTGTGGGCGGTGGTGGTGTTAAATATTTTTTTTGCCACGTTTCAATTATCCATAATCAGCATAAAATTCCGCATCCATGCGCCATTATTATCATAATTTTATGAATTTGCATAGGTTTTTTTTTGCGCTCAGATGATGATGGCTTTGTTTTATTGTCCTTTTGCCAGTTTAAGTCCTTACCCCAGAGACGACGCCCGGGAATAAATTGTATATAATATACGAAATGAAATCAGAGGAAGCCATTAAAACCATTCGAAAGCCATTTATATGTGTGGTACAACCAACCGCTGCCACTGCCACATCAGGACGAAGAGTTTTATCAGGCAGCGCGATATCTTTTAATATGTGAGCCTTGTTTTCGTTTATAATTTATATCCTT